>OY743109.1:2500000-3750000 GCA_963555685.1 Acrobasis consociella | reverse complement strand
AACCCCGCTGTCTGTCCGCCTGACCGTCACATGGCTCTATCTTTTGAGCCGTACTAGCTAGAAACTTGAAATTTTCACCGATAATGAGGTATTACCACAGGGTATTACTGTGACCGCTATAACAATAAATACTAATAATTAAATTTTTAACAAAAAACCTACCGACTTCCATTTTTTTTAGGAGTTTCTTCCATATCTCCAAAGTCCTTCATCATGTCTTCGCCAAATTAATATGGGACCAACTTGGGAAGTTGGGAGTAAGGGCTTTCAAATAAAAAAAGAATCATCAAAATTGGTCCACGGTTGACGAAGATATCGCGTAATCATACATCCAACATCCAAAAAAACATACACTCGAATTGATAACCTCCTCCTTTTTTAATGTCGGTTAAAAATAAGATAAAGTTGAAAATTAAATGGGGTTTTCATACAAGAAATGAGTTTTCAGAGTTTTTTAATCGATATTTACTAGATACTTGAAATTTTCACCGACTATGTAAGTATTGTATTGTAAATTCTTTATTGTACATAAATTGACACAAGTTAAACATAGTTGAAACACAACAGTACAAAGGCGAACTTATCCCTGTCAGGGATCTCTTCCAGTCAACCCTACAACCAGAGGAGATAATGACTGTAAGTATTACTGGCGCGCTATAACAAGAAATACTAAAAATATTTTTTAAATTATTGTACAGAATTACGGAACTCTTCGTTACTTGCGAGTGCGACTTGAACTTGGCCGGTTTCATTTAGTTCCCTAACAAAACGTTCTGAAGCACAATTTGTCATGCCAATAAAATATTATTTGCCATCGTAAAATTCAAATGATTTAATATTAGGAATTAGTCCGGGATGTGAGGTCCGTTAAGACCCGTCACTCAAACAAAGATACGCGAAGAGATAGAACCGATAGAGATCAGGACTGGGTAAAAAATATTTTATTTAGTCCGTCAACTAGAGTCCCATGCTGGTCTGGGAGAAATGGAAAAACTTAGAATGTACCAGCTGCTTCTCTTCCCGCGCAGATCGTAAAAGCCGATCGAGGGAATGGGCAAAAATGCGAATCATGTTAACAGGCGATGCGGCTAGCAACCCATCACTGTATTGATTGCTTTTCCATCTTCTCGCCCACCATGACGCTAAAAGTGGCTTTTGGGTCTTGCGGCCCTGGGTTCCGCATAAAGCCGCAAGACCCAAAATGCTCTGTCTGCCCCATTAGGGATAAAGACGTGATAGTATGTATGTAGGTATGTGTCAACTAGATTATCCAAAAATAAGGACCCATATTTCTTCGTTTAGCAGATTAGTAGAAATTCACGAAGATACAGCGCTTCGAAGTTTCAGAGGGCGTGATGTACGTTACGTTGGTTTAAAACTTGTAGCTAATCGTGACGTCACTTAAATATTTAACGCACTGCATCTCAGCATTTGCGAATTAGAGAAATAAAAAATACGTATTCCATACTTTTTCAATAATGTATCTAAGGAGCCAACAATTTTTTCTTACATTCCTATTGGTCTTGTAAGCGAACTATATTGATATCATTTACATTATTATTATATTACCTTTGGCGCAGCTAATTCTTTGATGAATACCGGTCCTAACTGATCGTAAATTTTCGTCCAGGTTATAAAACGTTCAATAAAAAACAGGCCAAGTGCGAGTCGTACTCGCGCACGAAGGGTTCCGTTCAATTATCTATAAAAAAAAAATTGGTTGTTTGTAAAGTAGGTTTACGATCGAGATGTTTACGTGATAACGTCTTATTGGTGAGTATATTAACGTCTCGAGATGAGACGGGAGATCGGTCCGTCTCTCTCTCGTTATACCTGCGATCGCGCTCGTGAGGTTTTGGTGTGACACAAGTTTCTGAACATGTCACCCGACTAAAACGATTTTAAAGACGTTATCACGTCAAAAATCACTTTTGTTGAATAGGAACCCCACTTATATATTTATTTTATTGTTTTAGTATTTGTTGTTGTAGCGGCAACAAAAACATCACCTGTGAAATTTTCAACTGTCTAGCTATCATGGTTACAGATATAGAGCATGGCGATAGATTGACGGTCATACGGACGGACAGACAGACGGACAACGGAGCCTTAGTAATACCCGTTTTACCCTTTGGGTGCGGAACCCTAAAAAATAACTATTTTCGTAACAAACCGACCTTGTTCTTCTGCGATCCCTTCGTGTCCATTAGTTTCGCTTCGAAGCCTCGCATATAAAATTGACCGTATTCGGTCGTTACTATTCGCCAAGATGCTAAATGTAGATGTTGTACGATTGTTTGTGTCGCGACCACCACGGCGGCTGCCTCATATGGGAGGGTAATCGGGTGTTGCTGAGTACCATGTAATCTATTGTACTAGACGCAGATTTGCCTTCCGCGTGTTCCACGTAGTGTTGCGAAGAGACGTGCTCTTGGAGTCTTGTTTAGAACTTAATGTTCAAGAGTAGACAGGAGTCTTTCCTCTCAAAGCGTTGTAGGGATTCATTCGATTTTTATAAAAGCTCTAGATCGGTAATTTTGGAAATCTTTGGGAGAGGTCTATGAGATAAGACCTTATGCGGCTGAAATGATGATTCGATTTCTATAGGCTTTAGAGCGAAATAAGAAACTAGCTACCTCCTCAATCCGAAATAAAGCACGTTCTCTTTGAGCAAACGAATCCCCTGAAAAATGAAGATCCATTTGAAGGTTTTTGTTAACGTCTGGATAGGGACTAGTGTCTCTTCAGTGACACGCACCGATGACGAAGAAAAATATTTGTTGCAACTCCAGTATTTACACAAATTACGATTTTTAAAGAACGTTGTGTGATGTTGCCCTTGGATGGTAGTAGACTAGACTTCTAATTTCAAAAACGACACGACATGACATTTTGTACTAATATACCCACATATTTCATACGTGTGATTTCAAACGTATTTCTGTCGGTAGATCATATCGGTAGTATGATCTACCGACAGAAATACGTTTCATTTCCTTTGATTATC
Source organism: Acrobasis consociella (assembly GCA_963555685.1). Classification (NCBI taxonomy): domain Eukaryota; kingdom Metazoa; phylum Arthropoda; class Insecta; order Lepidoptera; family Pyralidae; genus Acrobasis; species Acrobasis consociella. The sequence continues at coordinate 3,746,993 of OY743109.1, read as the reverse complement.
AAAGTTCATTTCATACAATTTTTAGAATTTGAACATAAAATACTATTATAAACAAAACAGAAATAAAAAAGAATAAATTAAGAGCGCGTCGCTGACAGTTTGAAAGGTGCTTGTGATTGGATTCTTTTGAATTATCGAATTTTAATAGGCTCTCTAACCTTTGATTGGTCGACTCGGACGGAATTAGGTGAGGAGACTGCTCCGCACCGTAGCGCAGGGTGCTGATTGCGAATCGCCTTAGGGCACAGAGTCTTTAAAACTTAGGCTCTGGTTCTTGGCAACACTAGTTCCGCACCGCATAATCGCTCGGCATTGTATGTGGTTACTAATTCGAGCATGGGCGTTTAATGGCTTGCTGATTGCCGCCGCGACGATTCGATTCGGCTCCGGAACGCGGAACCCAACTATCAGCAAATTCGTTTCGACATTGCGTTTCCAACGAACCTTGAACTTCTTTTGGCGGTTTCGCGGTAAAATGCTAAAATGGCGGCAAATTTAAAAATGCAACACTATATTTTTTCGTTCAAATCTTCAAGTGAAAATACATTAATTTTACAGCTATTAATGGACTTTTTGTGTCCCGATTGGCCAAATCGAGTCACGTTGTTTGATATTCGGTATCACGCCCTAAGATTATTTCGATCGATGTTTATAATTGGAATCGTTGTATCCATAAGCGAGCGACAAATAGATAAACTGGTTGATTAGAATTCAACGTTGAAGTTATCTCTCGGGATCTGGTAGCTACTAGCCACATCAATATGACTGTCATATTTGCGCAGTTTTTGTATTGCTTTAGTAGTGGAAAACCAGTTGGACATTGAAAGCTGTCTTCTATTCATCTTGGATTCAATTGGTACCTATAATCATTAAATCAGAACGATCTATAAAAATGGAATGTTTTCTTAACATGATGTTTACTTGTCAAGGAAGATAAATTGCCAACCTGAATTTACTGTGGATAATCAAGTTGTTTTTCTGAATGTAGCTACTTACATAAGGAATATTTTACATAAGTACTGATTGATAATAATTTCTTTAAGAAAAAAGGCATTAGGTTAGGCAAAGGTTAAAGCATTTTCTTTACATCTGTATACGTGAATTATTGTCCTATGTCCCCTGAGTAGATATAGAGGGCTACAGTATTTCTTCTCCTACTTTTTGTCTTGAGCAACGCGCTTCTCGTTGATTACTAGGCTTTTAAAACTTTCCTCGCAAGCTCGTGCATGTCTTTGGTACCCTTTACCAGAAAGCCCATAAAATCGTTCCACCGCCTCCAACAGTAAATCTGTTCTCATTACTGACTTGTCATATACCTGACTTATTGTCCTATGTGCCCTGAGTTGGCAGAGGGCCGCTAGTGCCGCTACGGTATTTCTTCATCTACTCTCTGTCTTAAGTCTTTGCGATCCCCCAATACCAGACACAATAGTAAAACAATAGAAGCCGCATCATATGATGCCATGCGGGTCTTGACCGGGCAAAGCGCTTCTCGTTGATTACTAGGCTTAATTTCTTCGCAAGCATTTCTTTGGAACCCTTTACCAGGAAAGCCCATAAAAACTATTTACCGCCGCCAGCAGCCGGGCACGCAGCCACATCCGCCATGTGGCGACGGCAGCGCCGGCGCCGGTGCGGCACTTCACGCCGTACAATGACACTTTTTGCTACTACTTGTACTTTAATGATAGGGCTACCGCCATCAGCCGTACCGTTTCAGCCATAGGCAGTCAAATGAATATACCTCCTCCAAGGATTTCCAAAATCACAAAATGTCTGATTGGAAACTATCTGCGATTTCTATCCAAGAGTCGTCTGATGACAAAGTGGATGCTGATACCGGTAACCTAAGGGAATCTGTGCCGATGCGTAGTTGCCGTTGGAGAACCTTTCTGCTCTAATGGTAACCGGTCGATGAGCATAAGTTGCGACCCACTGGCACATACACCAAAAATGAGCACAAAATATAATACCCTATAATTTCGCAACTAGGCAATACCCTACCGAGGTTCACGAACTTACCTACTAACCATGCTATTTTCCAGTCTCGTGAAAAACAACGAACTCACCTCCTCAACTTTCTTACCTCACTTAGAATGTGTGAAAGTTATTGTCGTGTAATCAGTACCTACATCCGGACGTCTGGTAACCCTACCCGCTCGTCTGGACCTCACCCACGGTTCCGTCGACCATGTTCACCTGTTTACACACATGGGAACTTGTGTGGTCCGCCTCGCTCGTAAACTATCGGCAAACTGTGGCTCTACGGTCCAAACCACAGACAACGGCAGAAATAGACTAAGCAAATCCGTATTTTTCACCGGAACAGATAAATTCGTTATTGTGTAGCGTAGTAAATTCGTTACTTTATGAGGACCGATGTTCACGTTGTACCGAAATCCCTGCTTAAAATGTCAATTATGAATCAGCATTTTTACATTTTCTCATTTATTTGGTTGAGAGCAGAAAGAGAGCTTAGAAAGCTTAGATTGAAAAATTTGGGCACTTGATGTAAACTGCCTCAGTAGTGTAAACTAAACTTATGTAAAACAAAACGTTTTGTAACAAAACGAAAAGAAGTCTACATCAGATCTTAGCATTTGTTGTATTAAGAAGATGCTCTTAATAGTCAGACCAAACAAACATTGTGTATTTACAAGAAGTCCTACGTCTATTTGAATAGTCGGTCTATATTTCTTACCTTTTCGGAACAAGCTTATATTTATTTATCCTACACCACAGTCCACTTGTCGCACTATAAATTGAACCAGTTTCGGACAAGTCTTGTTAACATTTGGAACACGGATTTGCCTTTGTGTAATTGACTATAAAACTTTTTTCTTTTTTCAGGTAAGCGATTACAAGTAGAATAAGCAGAAGGAAGCGGAAAGGAATCGAAATTTCAAGAAAGGTAAGGGCCCCAATAAATCTATATCAGTAATAGAAAGTGGTAATACACTGTTTTTAGGTTTTAAACAATTACCTCTAAGTAATCATAGAATCAATGCATTTCTGCAATTCATGCTACATCAAACACAGGCCAACCAAGCCAAGCTTTTTATATGTATTTTCTATGAGTAGTTTACGTTTAACTAACTCATGTTTATACTAGCTAGATTTTTTTTCAACGTAGTTAGATAGAAGATTAGTTGATTCTCTGATTTATAATATGCATTTGCACGTAGGCGTAACTATAGGGACCGTCGTGTAATGGATGCGTTGTCTATTTCTATTATTCTTCGAAACGCCTGTCCCGTGCCTATTATAGCATTTTCATGTAATTCAAGAACAGTGTCCAAGTGTCAAATAACTCACAATAACAATCCTTACGAGTTATCGGGAATCTCAGTGGAAGGCCACCCATGTTGGCGTTAATAAGGTGGTGGTAGTCGAGGGAAATGAGCAACCAGTTTCGACCCGACAAAAAGTTACGCACGCAACAAACAAAAATTTCCAGTTATTTTAATGTAAAAACCAAATAAACGAGAACAAAAATCTATTGGACCAATCTCTTTTAAACACAAAAAGTTATACATGAGTTTAACGTGAAAAAAAAAAACGTGAAAAGAAAATATTCGTCGTATAGAAAATAACGCACGCCGAGTAACACAAACTATAATTACTGCGCATTAAAACACCTAATCATTTCCATCAAGCGTTTCCATTCAACAATACGCAATCTGGCGCTGCGCCCGCACCGGCGCATCGAACAAGCGCATTTAGGCCTATTGTGTGCGCATTACGAGGCATTGTCTAAGGCCTCGCGAGGCAGGTGCCCGGGGCACCTCGGTCAAGGATCCACCAACTAGTGCCATTGTTTTGGACAGCACCCATCATGTTTCTGTAGGTGATATGGGTCTGAATTGCCTGTCAGCAGGGTAAGACTACTTTTCGTAAAACAGAGAAGAAAGAAAATACATACTCGTAAGACTTGTTTTCACACTCTCATCTGGGGGATTGCGCAGGCGTATCCCCTACCAAGACAAGATAACGGATACTCAGGGCGCCCTCTTGAAGCGTTTCGGATTTGGTCGTATTTTTGTACTCTTATAGATTCGGTCTGGATCTCATTCCTATAAAAGATCTTAGGTTAATACTGCTTGAAAATCTAAATTCTCAAGATATAATGTCATTACATTAGAGTACTTACTAAACATGCCACGTTTCAAATGTGTTATTTATTAATATCTAAAATATCCAGATTTCGTCACTCACTGATACACTGACTCACTAACTCACACTGACACTCAGCAACGTTGTTAGGGCTTTGACGTAATGTAAAGTCTGAAGTCAGTCATGTTATTATATGGAGTCGACTCTAGACATATTTTGTGCAGCTAAGATTTATAAAAACGTTTATTCAATATTATGAATATCAAACCTGAAAATTTATTAGGTAGATAAACATCTAACAGATAATTTCCATCGACTACTACCAGCTTATTATCGATAGCGTGGGTGGCCTCCCCTTTCATATTGAGATTTCTGAGAACTCGAAAAGAATTGTTTTGTATTTGACACTTGATACCAGACATATATCCATATCCACTTGATACTGTTCTTGAATATCATGGAAAAGCTATAATACGCACCGAAGGTAGCGAATAGGTAACGACGGAAATAAACCTAAGTTTGGATTGAGGCATACTAACACTACTTAACTATTCCTATAGAATAATCTATTCTCTCTTTATGTTATTTCGTGACCTCCTTATCAATTTGTTACTCTCGGTTCGCTTTACAGAGCCTATTTGTAATTTTCTCCAACTTCTTATTTATCATTTCATGTCATCCGATCTTACCTCATAAATGTGCACTCGGAATGTTGTAACTCTCACGTCCCTTCGGTGACCCGTTAAGAAAACTGCACGCAAAAAAGAGCTGACCGTAGATAATGAGCAAAACCTTGAAACTAGTGAAGATTTCCGTCCGCTGACAGATGCTCGACGCGTAATGAGGTCGCCGCTCATCCGCATTATTTGCCAATTAGCTCATCCATAAATCCACGGGCTTCCTCATCGATTAAGACGTCTACCTCCCGATATTTCACCCGGTGTCACGGAAAGGGTAATTGGTACGATCACGGTGAAAGCCGGCCCGCCGTGGGCCCTTCATCAATTTGTGCGACTTCTCGTCCCGGTTCGCTCTCGACACACTTCGCATGAAGTATTGTCCGAAATAATGGCCGCTCCGGTTTCCAGAATTTACCGCAGCAATTTATATTCCATAGTCTCGCGCGGTACGCTTTCGATGCAAGGAAATTGATCAGTTTTCAATTTTCTGCCAGGAATGACAGTGGCATATCTGTGACGCGGTGATAAATATAACAGTTGATTTCGCACATTTTTCATCGTAAGATTTCGATCAAGGGTACCGTTGCGAAGTAATTTTTCCTCCGCTTTTGTCCCTCCATAAGTCAAGGCTTAATCTCATGCAAATTGCGTCTGCATTTCTCTACTTACTGAACTTCGGCGTTGACCGATACGATGCAAATTTATGCTAAAGTGTGACCCAAAAACGGAGATAAGATTTAAAGTACATCGACTTTGATGTACGGCTGTTGTAATTGTTGTATAACGCGCGGTAATCTGTTTGGAAATTATTTTTAAATATTCCCATTAAAGTTGATAGGTTCGTGATGCAATGGGTGTTCTTCGTTTAGTGGAAGGCTCGTAGCGTGTTATTGTTGTTATGTAAATCCGGGTACACTTGGATGGGCAACTGTGGCGTAAGCCGGTAGCGCCAGTGTTTTTTTGTAGGGATTGTCACTCGTGGTATCGTGTTAGGTTGTAACAAAATTTATAGAGTGAGTGGTTACCAGGTCGACCGGTGAGTTATCTCACGTTTACGGCGCTGGTTCGTAACTAGTCTTACTGTTTCGACAGTTAGCTGGCGTCTTGATCCGCGACCCCAGTCTCGCTCAGCAAGCGGCCTCGGTCTGTTTGCTCTTCCTATAACTCTTCGACATCCTTTTTACTATCTTGTTCACATCCAAATTTAGATAATATCACGCTGAATTTCGCGGATGTTGCAGCGAAATTTATTGGTTGAACGAGCGAGCGAAGTTCTCAGAGACTAGAACAATCTGACGAGTTATGGTTATGGGGTTCGCTAGTTCGTAGTTCGGAGAGAATTACTGTTATAAGTAGTTTATAATGTTTTTGCACTATTGCACTGGTGAATACTACTTTTCTGATATTCATTTCCCGTTGTAGGGGGTTGGATTTTGTAATCAATATTAGGGTCCCGATATCTTACCTCAGGACATTTGTCATCCATGTTGATTTCGATTTAATTCCCTACTTTAATGCCAAAATGTATTAAGAAATCTTCAAAGTAGATTTTAAGATCATTTTACCTAACGTTTTGTCCTAATCTTAATGTCATCGCGACTGCATTTTTGCCATTTCGTAATAATGAGATGTCATTCCGTCCCAGTTTCACACTTGATTTATATCAGCTAAATCCACTTTCCGTTTTTCTATCTCATTTACGAGCTGTGGCCAGTGGAGTGTGTCCCGGGATGCCGTCGCCGAGAAAGGTGTTACACAATAATCGAACCACTTTTCATGCTTTCTAATTAATTGCATAATTAAAGCAACTCAATTTAGCTGCCGTATTGTATCTACGGTGTAGGATTTTATCTGTCGGTATTGCTAGATAAACCAAAAAAATTAAGAAACCATTGAGAATCTATTCTGAATAAGTTTGTCATCATCAGGTCTTTTAAGACTCCACTGCAGGAGCACGACCCTCTGTGTACTTCTACAGCCATACTTGGTCAGAGCAGCCAGATAATTTGGCCTACACTCTCCAGGCTGGCCAGACGGGTTGGAGAGGTCTCATGATGTTTATAAACTTTGTTTAGCTTGTATTTCCTAAGTCGCCTTTTACGTCATCCACGGGAAGACTTGGAGTGGTCCTATTCTACTCTGCCGGAAACCACACGGCATCGTTTATTACCTTTAGAACTCTTTTGAATTTTAGAACTTGTGTCAACTTCTAGCTCACTCATCAATTTCTCTTCAACCTTCTAGTTTGACGAGATTGAAATCGTCAGACTGACAATGAAGATACGGCAGCTGCTGCCAACAAAAAGCTGAATGTTTTATCTCTATTACAGATTTCTGCAATCCTTTTTTGCTAACTATTGGTTTTGACTTGTGTCGCCATTTCAGTCTTTTCTTCAAGATTTTATAAGCAGAAAAGCCAAGAATATCAGAAAGAAGGAGGACATTTATCTCGCAATGTAAATTAAACACAATGTCACTGGATCTCAAACTAAGTATACTTACAAAACATTCCTACACAATGCAGTTGATTTGCACCCAAGGTCATTTAGCTTCCAAAACCTTCTGATCCGTAAAGGTAACAACATATAAAGTTATGTGACCATACTAAAATAATTTTTCAAAACTAAAAACCGACTTCTCCTCCTAGCGATTTTAATAAAAAAAATATAGGACCACTTGACAAGTACTTATACCCTTTCAAACAATGAAAGAACAGTGAAACCTATAAAAAGTCTTTTTTTTTCTTTTTTTTATCCTTCTAATTTTTTTGTAGTTTGTGATCTCTGTATCGTTAAGAAATTTACAACACCGTAAATCTTTCATGTGTGTCGAACAAATATTTTTATTCTCCAAAAACTAGTTCCACCAAATCCACTAACCTCATTCCGGGAACCCGTTCGATTCATTAGTCCCAGTTTTGAGGAACAAGTAGCATCGGACGTTTAATCGATTCCCCAATTCGATTTTAATAAACAAACGTTTCCGATTAATCGCCGGCGCCGGCTCGATGAGAAGATCGATTTAAGTTTTTTTTTTTATGTTATTGCTCGCCTCATTAACATAAGTTATTAAGTGTAGTAGCAGTTTAAACTATCCGTTATTTGGTTAATTTTCTAATAAAGTTAATGTAATTACTTACAATAAATAAATCTGCATGTTATTTTCAACGGACTTCCAAAAAGGAAGAGGTAATCATTCGTCGCGGTCTTCTTTTATATGTATGTTTACCGCTTATTCGAAAACGCCTGGACCGATTTGGAAAATTCGCTCTACACCACAAGGCGAGAATGGGGGAGAGGTACAAGGACGGGGAACCGAGACGCATATTGCGCGGGACCTAAGGGAAGCCGTTCTGTATCATCTGTATGTAATACTTGTTAATTATGTGGTTCCGTTTTACCCCGTTATCACATAAAGGCGTGATAGTGTAGTTTATCTATCTATGCTTTTTCTCGTAAGTAGTAGTAAGAACACATATACAATATACATGTGTATGTAGATGTGCTAAGATTAAATGTTGCAAATGACGTACGAGATCGTAAAGAAAGAAACATTGTAAAGAAAAGGTTATTGCCATTATATCTAAATGTTAATAGGGTCTGATTGATAACATATGTTTTGATGCGGCCGTGTAAACATGCAATTAACACCGAGATTGCTGAGGTGCGTCTGCGCAGAGCTGTCATGTCAACTCGCCAGTAAATGTAATGAAAGAAATATGAGTGTTTCGCAGGGTACGATAGCAAAGTGACGAGGGTGCAGATTGGTAGCGGCGGTTTTCATACCCCCGGGGGTAAAACTTTCAATAATCCCACGGGAACCTCACATTAAAAAGATAAAAAGTAGTCTATGTAATAAGATATACAAATGCTTAATTTTATTCTAATCTGTTCAGCCATCATGGCGAGAAATCATAACAAACATCTATCATACGAACTAGGTTTCTAAAATTTTAGGTTTGGTTGGAATTTGTTTTGCGGATTTCTTTTTAAAAGGGGGTTTTAAGGGGTTTTCTTAAGTTAGTCAATAAGTCCTGATATTGTAACACGAACACGTTAAAGTGTCGATTCCGTACTCTGGTTATTTTGTGCGACAGTCATTATTTACGCGTCATGTCATGTACAAGTCAAATTGCAGTTGTTTTCTTTTTGGCGAGTTGTTCGTGACCACTTCGTGACAGGTCAGTCAGACTGCATGCGTTTAAGCTGTGTCCAATCGACGCCCACGCTGCTCTTTGCGAAGCTCTAGAGGCGAAAGTTACAGTTTTGAAACCTTTAAAGTCATTATTGATATTGACCGATCGAGAGAAGCGAGTGAGGGCTACAAGTGCTACACTCAAGCTGGGGCGAAAAAACATTGTTTGTATATATGTATGTTCCGCGATAACTCTCGAACTGTGATGAACTCCAAGTAAAGCGCGTAGCCAAAGACCGTTCGCGATGGAGAAACACTGTTGAAGCTCTCTACTCTACCCCCCTTAGGTGCCTTAGGATCGTCAAGTAAGTCAAGTCATGAAATAATCTGTGGGACATAAATACTATGTCATCACAGTTCATCTACGCTAAGAATCACGTCGTTTGTCACTGACAGTAACTGTGACTCCGTAACGTAACGTAGCTATGAAATGAAGATGATGAAACGCAACAAAAGGAAAAGGTGCGTCCTTAATTAGAGTAATGCAATCGCCTAATGGCTATGTCAGACGGGTAGCATCATTGGTAGTGTTGCCATATAAAGCGTGACTTATTGACGTTATGCCCCCCATTTGGGACAGAGAGCGACGTCTCTTTAGCTTCTAATTTGACCTAACTTCACGACATTCCGATCTACTTAGTAAAAATATTTGGTTTAAAATTTTTTGGTTTAATCAAAAAACATTGTTCTTAAAAATTCTTCTTTTTCTGTCTTGTCCTTATTCCAGTGTTATGTGGGGTCACACACGTCATATTGCAACACGCGGTCTAACATTAGCTAATTGGTTTATAAACAAGTAAGTACCTATACATCATTTTCTCATCCACTTGTTTTGGACTGATAAATGGGAAATTTGCACATTTGTAAACTTCTGCCTGGTATATTATGTAGTTTAAAACAAATACTTAAGTTAATCCACCAATTAGTATTAATAAGACGGAATGCGTCTTGAATAAGAATAAAGCTGAATTATCATAACCATGTGTCCACAAACCTTAAAATCGGGACGTCTTACAAGATCCCCTGGCAACACCAGTCATTAAGGTCACGCAGGCGATCGGATAAGTTCACATGATGGATGCCCCGCCCGTGTAACGGGCCCTTCCGCTGCCATGTGTGAATGTTATTTACAGTTGTCGCAGACAACTCTATGAGTTCAGATGTTGAGTTATGGTGATTCTGTTTTCATTCATGGTCATTAATAACTTGGTGATTAAACGTCAGTGAAGCGGTTCTTTTTACTTGCGTATGTTTTTTCACACAAACGCTGAAACTATTTTTTTTTTAATTACTATACTGTCAGTGACCATTGTTGCTTGATTTGAATATTTTTAATCGACTTCGTAAAAGGAGGTGGGTTACCAATTCGTCACGATTTTTTTAAAATCTATGTTCATCTCCGATTATTCCAAGATGCCTGGACCGATTTAAAAAAATATTATTTTTTTGTTTGAAAGGGCATACTTGTCAGGTGGTCCCATCAAAATCGGTGATGTAATTTGGGGGCGAAGTCGGTTTTTAGTTTTGAAAAATTATTCAGCTCAATTAAACATTGGTTAGTGGGTCAAATATAGCAAAATGTTTGATTACATACACGAATATACTGCAAAAAGTTTGTGGAATTTGTATAATAAGACATTACTTACAGTCAATTTTCTCATTATTATTGAGATATTTGGAACTTTTGTGATAACTAATATTATATGAGCAAATTGATTAAATTGTCAGTGGCCCTGCCTCCAAAACATCGTATCGAAATCACAGTGTAATTATTATAATGACTCTGTAATGACTGCTGTTATTAGATAGTCAAATAGCGGCATAATTCGATTATCGATTGGCTAAGGCTTAATTGTCAATTTAAAATAAATTATACTACTATTGTGATATAATTTCACCATTCAGGTCAGTCAGGACCCAAACTAAGGTGAGTTTTGGCAACAACCTAGGTTAGATTTTTCAAGCTTTTATTTAACTGGCAATGTATCAAATGTTTAGGTAAAATCTTGCAACTCAATTTTCAACCAGTTATCCTCAATCGATTGAGCTAAAAGTTTGCATACTTGTGTAAGTTGGTAAAAAAACACATTGAAATCGGTTCTTCGAGCGCTACGATGTCACAGACAGACAGATATTAGCATCAAACTTATAACACCCTCTTTTTTGTCGGGTGTTAAAACTAAAGCATTGAAGTCAAAGGAAGACAGGTGGCCTTTAGGTGGCGAGAACGAAGTAAAACAATTATAAAATTGAATCCTTCGTCAGTGGACAGAGTGCTTACTTAGTAAATGATGGATGAGTGCTCATTGAGCGATAATTACGACAATTTCAGTATCGCGTCGCGCCGCACAGCGACGGCGCATCAATCAGCCAAGCAATCAAAATGTTTGTACTGCGATTCACTCTTAATTAGCGGGAAGGTCGCATCCTTAAGTTCGGATTGATTGTCTTTAATTGTTTGCGGAGAATTTATCCCCAGCTTCGAAAAATAAGCAAAAAAACCGTAAGATCCTGCAATCATGACACAGGGGACGGACACCTAAAAATTATAAAAAATATTACAAAAATGCATTTTTAAACACTACAATAAATAAATAAGTCTTGTAATTCTAAAATCATCAATGTTATTTGTCTTTTCTGTTCGACATGAAAAGATATTATGTATACGTATTATAACTTCATCAGCATATAAGCCACAGGAAGTCCACATATATCTTGCAATAATAACTTTTATAGTTAAATAAACAAAAAACTACTAAAGTATAATCCACTAGAAAAACTGTCAGCTTCACGCTCAGTTTAACGTGAAGTTATTTTCTTATTTCTTTCAGTGCTTCACATAACAATATTTAATTGATTAAACATACGATTTACGTTTTTTTTGTCTAGACATTGAACATGTGTAATTGCTGTATACTCGTGAGAAATACCCTCTTAGCAGACATATGAGTAAGTGCGCAATTAATGTATTATATTTAGCCGTATATGGAGAGCTTAGTGACAGTACAGTAAGAGATTACAGATCTAGAAGTTTACATGAGCGTACGGCAGAACGATTCGCGTTTTATGGATTTATATGTACATCATCCGTCAACTTTCAGGGACTGGGCTGGCATAAGCCTCTTTTTGTCTGCGCCTATATGTATTTATATGTAAACTAGACAATAATAGGCATGGCTATTGGAAAATATTTTTGGCCCATCGGCGCAGAATAAATACTATTCCCCTATACTATACCCATCGGTTAGATTATTAAAAAATATTGCACATGTATTTTTTCTTTTTTCTAAAACACAAAAAATGATAAAGATACAACGCATTTAAATTTCGCAAGACGTCACGGCTAGGTACGAGTGGAGGGAAAGCGCCCTTTTTTTGCTTAGAAATGGCTGTGCGCAGCTGTGACTTCTGCATTTTCATTAATTTGTAAAGACAGAAATAAATGCAGGCAAATCTAGATTGAACGATTATAAAATAGCCACTGCATTCAAATAATACTCGTGTCGTGAATAAGATGAATTCAAAGTAATTTAGTGGCAAATAAGGGCATAAATTATACGGCAGACTCTATTCAAGTCAATGTTTCAATTCACAATCATCACTGGACTGTCAGTATTTATTATGAATGGCTATTATTTATTTATTTCTTTATTTATAGATATTTTTATTATGTAACTATTAATCTTTTACTAACCGATTTTCAAAAAGGCGGAGGTTATCCAGACCCAAGAATTTTACTAAGTATCATAAAATGCTCGTCTAGAAACATCACTCAATGAAGTTTTGTTGTTTTATAACTGAGTTCTATCGAATATCTCCCGGTTCCATCATCACAACAGCTAATCGACTCCACAATATTGTGTTGTCATCCGACACTCACACGTATGCTAAATCGGTTGAGGATAACTGGTTGAAAATTGAGTTGCAAGATTTGACTTAAACAAACAAACAACACATACAAGATACATTGCAAGTTTAAATAAGCGGCCAAGTGCGAGTCGGACTCGCCCATGAAGGGTTCCGTAGTAGCAAATAACATAATATAAAAGTCTTGTAGTATGTTTTTTTTAAATTTTTATATTTGAGTTGATCGAATGAAAGGTAAATTGCCGTTTATGATTTATGACGTATTAAAAAAAAACTACTTACTAGATATCGTTCAAACCAATTTTCGCTGGTAGTTTTCATGGTAATGAACATAATATATTTTTTTTTAGTTTTTCAATTCCCTTATTTTAGAAGTTACGGGGGGGGGGGGGGGGGGGGACACACTTTTTTCCACTTTGGAAGTGTCTCCCGCGTAAAGTATTCGGTTAAGAAAAAAATGATATTAGAAACCTCAATATCATTTTTGAAGACCTATCAATAGATACCCCACACGTATGGGTTTGATGAAAAATAAATTTTTGAGTTTCAGTTCTAAGTGTGGGGAACCCCCAAAATTTATTGTCTTTTTTCTATTTTTGTGTCTAAACCTTAATGCGGTTCACATAATACATCTACTTACCAAGTTTCAACAGTATAGGTCTTATAGTTTCGGAAAAAAGTGGCTGTGACATACGGACGGACAGACAGACAGACAGACAGACATGACGAATCTATAAGGGTTCCGTTTTTGCCATTTGGCTACGGAACCCTAAAAAAGCTTGTAAAATGAAGAAATCGAGCATTTTATTTGAAGTGTGATTTTCGTAGCATACGATTTTAATTCTATCAAATCAAAAATTTACCTCCAGCTCTTTAATATCTACATACTCTATTCATTCTCTTGAGAGCGTCGTAAGCTCTTCGAATCGCTAACAAGGCAACAAAGTAATGCTCAGACTGTAGTGGACACTGGGCAGTGATTCTAGTACACATTTCTCACGCCAAGTCAAAGCTAGGCTAAGAGTTTGTCCTACAGAAGTCTAGATCTTTTGTCTAGATTCTAGTCTAGCGCTTAGTATCGGAGGAATCTTATTGTTGTTACATTGTTGCTTGTTGGACGGAATTGCGGGTCGGATTTCTAGTTTTTCATCATTGTTTGTCGCCTTACTTGCTGTGGAGGCTAAGCAGAGGCAATTTTAGTCTGTATGTTTAACTACTGTTGTTGTAATGTGGTACAATTATGTTATTTATGGAGTTGGATGTTGTTCGTATACATAACTGGCACTCGATTGCAGATGTCTACACTCAATGGAAGTCATTCATTGCATCTTTCCTAGTCTTACTCCATTGATCGATCTTTACTTTCATTAACTTTCTGGTAGTGCTTATTTTTAAATTCAGAATAACAATTGCCTTTAGCTAATACTTAGGGTTGCTATCTGTTCAAATAAAAAAGCCGGACTCTGTGCTGAATTAGGCCTGACATATAGCCCTAAAAGCCTAAAAAGGATATGAAATCGAAGTTTTGTGTAAGTCAAGACAGTTGTGATGAGACTTAAATAAAAACTCATGCGCTATATTGTGGTAAGACCGGAAAAATGTTCGTGCGCTAAAACCAAACAAAAGCCAGTGTATAACCAAAAAGCCCAGCGAAAGCCGGGCAGCCTGGACGCGACCTGAAAAAGCCAAATATGGATGGCAACCCTATGTCCAATATTAGGTTCGCGAACCAACAGTCGAATTATGAACGGCTGTGAACACTAGATCCTGTTATACCACGGCGGTGGGACCGGCCTGAGGCGCGAAATATGACCAAGGAGTAAATAATGATGGATGTGCCTTGTGATTAAAGATGCTGACTCCTCTGATCTGACTGGTTGGTCGGGTCGGGTCGGGTTCACCTAGAGCCTCTAAGTTTATAAGAAGTCGTGTCCGGGTGTAGAAACCACGGGGTTATATGAATTTCAACAATAGAGAATATGCATGAAAAAAATATGTGTTATCTAACCAGTTTATTTGTAAATATTCAAAAGTAAAGTACTAACAGTGAAAACAGAATAAAAATTGGTGGAAAAACCAACGAGATATAGCGATTTTACGAAAATATGTCTATCTCACTCGCAAAAACGCTATTTTCTATAGCAAATGTATTGATGACATGTAATTATGACGTCATCAGTCCATATCGGACTTCTCTCTCTAATTGAAACTTTAAAGTATCATAGGTTCGTCGCTGATTAAGATATTTGATAAATTCTTTCATATTTGTTTACTGTGGGTAATAAGGATTTTATTATGCAAATAAAAAAAATGCGTGCATATTCTCTATTATAGGCTAAGTAATTCGTTTAGTCAACAATCGGTTTGCGCTAGGTCGATGTCAAAAATTATCACACACACTGGGAACCACAAAAATGTACTAGTGCAAACAACAATGGTTATGTGTGAAAGATCTTTACTGTTTTCGAAGCATTATGTTAGAAACAACAGTTCTTAATAGCTCAATATAAAAAGTACCTATCTTTAAAATGGCTTGACGAAGTGCACAGTCGCACGCTAACCGCTCGTTTACAAATTTCACTCGGCAATCGGCTAAGATTCGGCGATTTCGGCGGTCGACGACAGGTGCTTCTGCCATAAAACCCGGTCGGAATTACCGATCGGTCGCGGCGACGGGTGTTAAAATCTGTAATTGCTCGATTAGAGTACGATTCGCATGGTTTTATGCTTTTTGGGTAAATGGCGACAAAAACGACTTTAGTAACGCCCTGCGAACAATTTTCTTGTGTCAATGTAAATGTATGATTTTAACGATGCCAAATGAAATTGGTATCTTTTTCTTGGTTTTGCGTCTGCTTGCATAGGCGTATTAAAAACCTAAAAACTGTACGTAAAAAGCCTTTCATCGTTCCTAAAACAAAAACATTACCACAAAGCTATATTACCGATTCAGAATTGAGCAGTTTGTTTCCAAAAAATATATTTAAGTGTCGTTGTCTTAAGCGTAATATTTAACCTCATTATTTTTAATTTTGATGTGATTAGCATACAAATTGCTCATTTTAAAGTTGTTTTAAAGCTTCATTAGCGTTCGCGGATGTTATAGCGGTACATTAGTCACAAAACTACATAAATATTAACACGCTCTGTGAGAATGATTTCATAATTGTTAAAGAGTTATAAAGTGTGACTACTAATTTAATAATTATCAGTAAAGTAACATCTTTTAACGATTTCCATGGCGTAATGGGTTGACATGCTTGTCCGCTACTCAAGAGGTCCCGGGTTCGAACCGATTAGGTCAAGATGGAAAATTATCTTTTTCTGATTGACTTGCGTCTTACAGGTTCATCACCAGGTCTTTTTGTCTCCACTGCAGGATCACGACTCTCTCTGCCATCCTTGGCCAGAGTAGTCAGAGGACTTTGGCCTACACTCTCCTCGCTGGCCAGACGGGTTAGATAGGTCTCATTAGTGTTTATAAGCTTGGTTTAGCATGTATTTCTACGACATCCACGAGAGGACTTGGAGTTTACACGTTACGTGCCTATAATAAAAATATTCAACAACAACAACTTATTATCTTTATTTCTTGTTTCAGGTAAAGCTGATTTCATGCATATGCACATGCAAATACACGACTCAGGTAGAAATGACCTAACAATGATAAAATTGCGTGATTACACCCGGCTCTGGTCATCCGTTGCATAATTACGCCAAGACAACGTTCAGGCAGGTTATAATCGACGCGTGCGCATTAGTGTTGCCGCTCGATCCTGGCGACAAACAAAATATCGATAGTATCGATAGTATTATTAGTATCGACCGACAAAATTTATAGTATTGATATTAACAATAATAGTTTACGTCATCAAATCTATCAAATAGTATATCGATTGCTTTTTATAATACATAAACTATCGAGTTCAAGTATTATGACAATTGTATAAGTATTGCTTAGCAATACCTCGAAAGATGACGTTTCGTCGTCAATGACGACGAGCAAAGATAGTTAAGCCGTTGTAATCGATCAATAATATCGACAATATTGTGGCTATCAATAGTATTCCTCTAAAACAGCTAGCGATACTATTGATACCATCGATAGTACACTACACCTAGTATCGATTAAGATTATCGATGGTAAAACTATAGATTTTTCGGCAACACTAGTGCGCATGAATCAGTCATCATTGCCTCTCTTTGTCTCCATCGTCCTTGCGGTACTGCGTAGCGTAAAGACCGTGTATGTATTCTTACTTGACTGCAAAAAAGGATACTTGCATTTTAAGTTTCCTAGGAATAAAATAGGTTAGTTAGACGAGTTCTGTTTCTGACATCAACGGGAGGAGATTGAATGATTTTGTGGGTTTTGCTTGTTTTCTACAAATGGTTAGGGAGGCGAGGTAGCTAAATGGCGTAATTCAACGGCGCCGTCGAGACCTATCAAAATCGAAAGATAAAATAATGTCGAAAAGAAAAGCTCGTATGGTAAAAACCATTTTAGCGGTGGGTTTGGCGTGTACGGTTATTCAAAAATGTTAAAAAAAACAGTTACTTGGGCATTCTCGAGCGCGTCAGATATTTATACTACGTATGCCCCAAGTGCCTCTGATAACAACGGTATACTAATCTGCCGGTTTGCGTGGTGGGGGTAGGCATATAAAGTAGTCAAAAATGCAAAAAAAAAAAATTTACTCGAGCGCGTCAGATTTTCGGAAGGGGTGTTAAGTAGGTCCCAAGGAAGCTCCCTTTAAAAAAACTGACGATTTCGGCGTGACGATAAGTTACGATGAATTTTTGAAAATGCAAAAAAAAAAAGTTTTTTTGAAATACTCGAGCGCGTCAGATTTTCATAGGGGAGGTTTATCTCGGTATCCTGAAAGCATATTTTTTTAATCTGACAAAAAAGTTGGTGGGTTCTCTTAATCTGACCGAAAAAGGTTTTTTGGTTTCTTTTTTTTCCTTTCTTTATCCTTGATAAAACGGGGAATTTAAGAATGACAATAAAGCGATAGATACAACCAACGTAAATGATTATTTAAACTTTTTTTTGTAAAATGTATCGTTCGCGACTTATATGCCGCAACGCGTTCTTAGGAACACGAAATAGCTCCTCCACACTTCCGGTCATGCGGAAACCGGCAGATTTTGTATTTTTAGTAAGTTTTAGATTATATTCTTCAAAATAAATAATAAAAAAATCGCGCTCGAGAATGCCGGATTAACGTTTTTTTTTTACAAGTTCGCGACCCTATAACTCGGCCGCGTCAAGGACTTATCGTCAGATTAGTTAAATTTAGTCTTTAAACACTAAAATCAACCCCCAATATCTTAATCTGATGCGCTCGAGTATTTCAGACTATCGATTTTTTTTTACTAATCTGATCGTCGATCCTAGGCGCGCGTCACTACATATAGAGCTAAATACTTTACAAGGTTGTTCTATTAGGTCTAAGGTATCTCTCATATCTTAAACTGCCACGCTCGAGTATTGCAGAAAATTCCCCTATTCGCCTCCCTAACTAAAAGATTTGATGTCATTGATCTCTTGTTTGCCTTCTTCGAGAAACGGTATTTGTCATTTAGTCTTTTCCGACTCAACTTTTTGGGTCATCTAGTCATTGTCATCTGGGTTTTTCTGTGGCTTTTTAATGTAGAGTACCTGGGCGACCGAGCTTCGCTCGGTTACTTCTCAAACATCGAAAATACGCGTTTTCCCAAACATAAGACTAATCTAGATCGATTGTTTACCCCCGAAAACCCCCATATACCAATTTTCAGAAAAATCGTTAGAGCCGTTTTCGAGATCACAGAAATATATAAATAAATATACAAGAATTGCTCGTTTAAAGGTAAAAGATACTGTTGGATTTTCACAGCTAGCATCGTCTATAGTTTCTAACATTGACTGAACTGTCTTTTAGAGAAGCTTATGAACAAACTTGCAGTCCGTCTCAATAATGTCATTGCTTCCAGAAATTCTACTATACTTATACCTATTTTTACTGTACTTATAAAGAATCGTATTAGTTATAAAATGACATTCCATTTACATGATGTACCTACTATTTAAACAGAGCTGCAAATGTTAAAAAGAATTTTCAACACATGTAAATGGTGACCACACGAAGGATTTTCCAAAATACCATGAATCATAATGTTTTACGAAACAGAATAATGGTGAGGTTGCAGTGTGTTAACATAATATGACAAATGCAGGCTTATTGTGGGACCGGTATATTCTAGGTTTTAAAACGTTATCCTATTGTATTAAATATGCCGTGTGGTTCTGGCAGACAAAAATAGGGCCACTCCAAGTCCTCCCGGTGATGTGTAGAAGGCGACTTAGGAACTACACAGGAAACACTGACTTAGTTTTTCAACTGACGAATTTTAGACAGAAATGGACTAAGCTCAACTTGTCCCACACATACTGTCTTATTATAAAACGCAGACTAAGTTTGTTTCTAGGTTTAAACCATTATCCGACCAAATCAAGTTGTTATCTAGTAATATGCCGCTGTCTCATCTGGAAATGTCAACTTGATTTGGTCGGTTAATGGTTTAAACCTAGTAACAAACTTAGTCTGCGTTTTATAATAAGACAGTATGTGTGGGACAAGTTGAGCTTAGTCCATTTCTGTCTAAAATTCGTCAGTTGAAAAACTAAGTCAGTGTTATTTTTATTAGATTATAAAATATACGATAATCGAAAAACTAGTCCATCGAAATATTTTCTCAATTGCATCAAATTGCCTAAAGTAGAGTTTTGAAATTGAATTCAGGTTTGCGTAGAAATAATAAATGCTTTAAGCTGTGGAACTTGAGTCCGAGACCTGTTCGCGAAACTTGATTGATTGATGAACTAAACATCGAAATAATTTTAAAAAGACAAAATTTCTAAACCATAAATTGATTCAACATTTGCAAAGCTTGCAAAAGATTTATATATACTCTACTTATAACTTTATTCCAGCTTTCTCCTTACGTAAGCGCTTGCAGCTCTTTCCAACCCCTCATTTGTGCTTACAACGTGGGCGGAGACCCTTTTATTATGGGACCATTATCATATGTTACACTGTTGAGTTCCGATTCGAGATAACAACGGGACAAGTCTCTTTGTCTTGTTTATCTAATTGGCCTTTTCTCATGCTTTTTTCGTCTAGGTGATCGTTCGCCAAAGTTACATTATTTTTTCGGGGTCCAGTTCTGCCCCCATGTGAAAGAAATTATTTGAAAGGAAACTTAGATATCATCCAAAATTTTGTATTGACCAAGCCCTGCATAATTATATATCCCGAATGAACTGTTTACAGTTTACAGTAAAAACTTGTATTTGTGATAATTCAAGGTTCCCTTTAAGAGGAAAGAACATTTTCTGATAGTGTTGAAAAACTAAAGAGAAGGTGACATATTGCGGGAGGTCTTCTTATTTTGAGCAGTTTAAGACTAGCTAGGCCGAGTTTTTTTAAACCATCTCAGACATAGAAAATAGTGGTTTAAAATCTGAAAAACAGATGTGTCTTTAGATAAGGATACTAAAGTCGGTAAAAGACTAGGACAGTACTAAAATTTCATGTCTGTCTACCTGAGGAAAGAACAGAACCAAGTGAATTAGATCCAGGATGTTTCTTCGCACGCATATAAGTATCAATTTTAAAATTTTAAATCTACTGTACACGCTTTAGAACGCGCAGAAAATCAACTGCTGGATGTTATAGAACGACCGAGTATCTGCGCACTCGGTCAGCTGAGATGTTTTTTTTGCCGCTAAGGGATGGGAATGAAACAACAATGAACTATTTTTTGTGGTCTTGTGATTTAAGGTCTCTTGTTTCGATACCACGAGTGATGGACTGATGGACGGCGATGGCGCATATCTTTTTTTCTAATGTCTCGTCAAATTACCTGTTAATTTTTTGTTTTAGTTTTGGTATCAGAAGAATTTTATCTTTGTTCTTTTTAATTACTAAATGTTTGTTCTCGTATTATGAATAGAACAGTCTGTTTGATTTAGGAGAGACATGGTTTGACCATTTGTGAAAAATGATGTTAAATTATTTTTGTTAGCGTAATCTCGCTTAGATTTGCCATCCTTTTTTGCAATCTGCTTGATTGACCGGGATACAGATTGTCGACTTCCTGAGTTCCTAAAATTTTATCAGTGATTCAGTTTTTAGGAAGTACATCTTTCCGTTTTAGCATATTATCTGCTCGTTATAATCCTTTTGTTAACTTTCAGTAGCACTTACTCTTTCTACTAATTTCTTCAAAAAGTTAATAAAATGTTAAGCCAATGTAGGTTTACCAAAGCCATTTAAGGCACGTAAAGTGTAAAGATTTCTTACGATATGATTTCCTACTGAAGCAATGGCAGTCGAAAAAAACCATGTCAGTTTAGAGGGGTTATTACTTATTGTTACATTTACAACAAAGTTCGTCACTGAAAAAGTATAGAGATCTGTAGATAGATATGATTTGGGCGGGCTACGTTTTTGCAAGACAACTTTTTTACGGTATTTTGATTTACTTAGTACCTATAGTCTATTTTAAGAACTAGGAGAAATTGTACCTTCATTTCGGAAGTGGGCGTTGACATCTACGACACGTTTATTTAACTATTGCAGGTGTCATCGTTAGCCAATGTTTATTGTGTCAAGAATTTCCTGTTCCTAAATTAAGTTTTTTTTTTATTTTCATTTTGTTTTACACCTTCATACAACCAATCCTTCAAATCATTTCACGTTCCGAATCCAATGGAAACAAGTTCAAATATCGCTTTCTATTAGCGCCCTCGACAATATTTATTTGACCATTACCTTTCCCATGCTCTCGTACATTTCGGTTCGTGCTTCGGAATAAATTATGAGGCAAGATGGCCGGCTCTGGGCCACTGTCGGCGCCCACCGTTTTCGATGCTCATAACTCACGCCGCTCATTTGAGGTGTAGCTGCGTTTCTATTTCTATGATTTGACAACTTGCTGAGAGAGTCTCTATCAATTTCATTATTTTGCCTAGCAGGAACACAGTTTTGTCTTTGAGAATTTCTGTAGGTCCGCATTGCATTGTTTTCATACAATTTTTATATTGACTCCGTAATAGGTGCTATTAATAATATTGTTTTGTAATAAATGTTACAGTTATTAATTTTTGTGAATAGATACATGACTTTACCCTTCTCATATACATATATTTTCTAAGTTAAATACCTTTGTATTTTCTATGCTTTTTAACTATAGTTTTGACATGATATTCTTGTGTTGTGTTGTGTCAAGACAAGATATCAAGGAATTATTAAATAAAATAATTTATCTGTTGCAACATGTAGGTAGTGAATTGTGACGGGCCTAGAAAGGAGGACAGATATACATTAGAAAAAACAGAAACTAAACTCTTTCTTGATAAAAAGACATCTTAGTTATTCAAGGTTGAATAATATTACTGTTCAGTAAATTAACCTAAAAAAATAGTTTCTTTCAAACATCTAAACGCCACAGGATACAGATTTATAGGTACACGAAAATATGTTTATGAGAATGTCACAGTGCAACGAAATCGATCGGTCCAATTTCAGTGTTTCCGAACGAACCCGCGGGCGGTCGATTGGGGGCCATACCTCTTAACTTTTTATTAACACCATAGTGACCATTCGGGTCGATTTTATGGTGACGTGGGTGAACAGGGACGCTTATAATTCCAGCCGATGCATTATTAATTTATTAAACGGCATTAACGGGTCTTGTCACTTGGACACCGTTCCCTTTGGATCGGTTACCGAATGTATGTGAAGTGATAAGTCTTGTAGGTGATCTATGGCTGTTAAAATACGTTCTCGTCAGTTTATTGCATGGATGGTATCGTAAAATTTGAATTGTAGAGATTTATTGTGCTCGTAGTGTGCGGAGAGAGGTTAAATGTGCCACTCGTAAAAGGATATTAGATACATTATCTATAGCAGTTATTCCAATAATAATGCACCAATAAAGTGTATAATCTCGGATATGATCATCTCTGGTACATCTGGGTTACGGTTTGAGGTGGGTGTCTCCCTTTCTAATATGCATGATAGTAAATAATACATATATGTTCCTTTGATTGTTTTATGATTAGTGACGACCTGCGGCTTGCTAATGTTAAACTACTTCTCATCTTCCTTTCCTAGATCTTATCCTTAGAATCGATACCGTTTACATACTTAGGCTTACTTAGCTGTGCTGTTTCGGAGCTCTCGGTGCGCTTTCCGGATTTTCTTTTCTTCTCTATATACAATATTCATGTCAGAGGTCACCCAAGGATGCCGAAGACCTTGCGCAGTAGATAAGAACAATTTTATTTGCCAAAAAAAAATTCCTCGACTTTTAGTATTTTTATATGTAAACGCCATCTAGTGATGGGCGGAGCAACTAAATAGAATTAATAACCTTAGCATTATCTATTATTTGGCAGGCAAACTGCAAAAAACCCGACTTCAAGCGACCACTTAATGATTTTGAAATAGCCAAATCGATTTGATCAAACATAGCAATATGATATGAACCACCGCAAGGGTACTTGAATTCACGTAAAAATACCGCATCGAAATCAAATTGTTACGTCTGTTCGAGCGCTACGATGTACAGACAGACACACACAGGCAGTCAGACGGACAGACAGACAGACAGACGGACAGACAGATAGACCGATAGACATTAGCGTGAAACTTATAACACCCTTCTTTTCTCGGGGGTTAAAATAGGTGGAACTATTTAAACCATAAGGCTGCGGTTTTACAACCTTCTTTTGTTAATGCCATAGAGCGAAAAGTTTTTCAACCGTCTTCCGAAAAAGGAATAGGTTATTAGTCTATGTTCACCGATTACTTGAAGACGCCTAGACCAGTTTGAAAAAAAGTTTTTTTTTTTGAAGGGTATACTTGCGAGGTATTCCCATATAAATTTAAATTGGTTGTGTAGTTTGGGAGTGAAGTCAGGTTTTAGTTTAAAAAAAATATTTACAACGAGCTGCAACTCGATGTTAAAACTACGATCATAAAATATTTATATATTTTGCAACTGCGAGCAAAATGAATGACTGACATTTCATCACATTAGCGCGCGCATTTATTTACATACTTGCAAATGGCCGCCCTTGTTAATGTCAACAGGAAAGCACTCGGCGGAAAATACTTAATTAATTGTAATTCATTTGCATAGCACAAGTTTTCCTCTGGTTAACCTATTTTAAATGCTATAGACATATTTATTTAAAATAGAGTGATCGATCAATTCTTCTACGAGAGTTAGGTTTATCATTCAAACACACACTACACAATAGTTTTTAGGGTTTCGCACCGTGCTCTTGTCGGTGGAGTATGAATTTTCTTCCATGTTCTCTCTAGTCCGCCAGCTGTTTTACTTCGCTGTACGACACGACGTTCAACTTATCCTTTATCTGCTTCATGTAGCTATGCCTCGGTCTTTCTGGTCCTCTTTTCCCTTCTATTCTTAAAGCACGATTTGGGAGATTAATGCAGATAGAAGAAGGATATGGAGGGACAAGACACATTGCACCGATCACACACACATAATGGGAAAAGGCGAGGAAGTGATTGATTATCTAAGTAAGGCAATCCAAGGGTAGGACACCAACCTAGGCGCTGGATACACGTCTTTTCTAAGTTCGCAAATATGTCACTCACTGGTAATCTTATACCTTTATACGAGCAATTCTTGTATATTTATTTATTTATATATTTATAAATTTCTGTGATCCCGAAAACGGCTCTAACGATTTTGCTGAAAATTGGTATATGGGGGTTTTCGGGGGTAAATAATCGATCTAGATTAGTCTTATGTTTGGGAAAACGCGTGTTTTCGAGTTTTCATGCGTTTTTCTTTTCACGCAGAATATGGTCGCTAATTTCTTCGATATTATTTTTTATTGTGTTTAGACAAGTTAAAAAAAAATGTAGTTAATGTTAGAGATGGTCACCCAGGTAATGTAACTTTAGTTAGTTAGATTCTGTGGTTAGAGCGACACTTCTGACAGATTTTTTAAGTTCCTCATCTTGAGTAATCTTGACGAATTACGACTGCCATACATACAATTATAATATTGATAATAACCATAGTTACTTCATAAAATAATACGATAGTAACGCCTATTTTTTTAAATCAAACCAAATTAGACTTAATTACATTTTACATTAATGCTCAATGTTGCTTGACACTGAAACGCGGATACGCATAACGTACGTCTTGCGTACAGCTTCGGAATAACCCCCCAGGACAAACATGCCTTCCTAATAACAATTCCTGTGCTGATCTGTGACATTAGAAAAAAATCTTGTTTGTATATATTAATACTTGCTTGTTGTACTTGTAATTGTAATTTAATGGCACTTAGTAAATTGGTACACATTTGCATGTTAGATGCAAGTGCTGTGTAAACACGTGATCGCGGTGTACGATATTTATTAGATTAACATGACTTATACTTTGCATACGCATTTAGTTGCAAGTTTATATCGAATGAATGGACTTAATTGGCGTAAATGCTGAATAATAGTTTATAGAATACATCGTTGTATATGTTTTCATTAATCCTTTAATTTTGTTCAAGAAATAAAAAAATAACAAATCATCCAAATAAATAAATCTAGAATTAGACAGACAGCGAAAGACATTATATCCCGGATATCATCATCATCAGAACTGCTTAATATTGTATTGTCTCCCTATTTACACAAGTACGCAAAATTTCAACTAAATCGGAGTTGAAAGATTTGACCTAAACAAACATTTATACATACATACAAGATAGATACATTGCAACTTGCAAGTTAAATAAAACCTTGTAATGTAAATATTAAATATATATTTAAGCGGGGATCCCGTACAACAAACGTGATTTTTTATAGCAACCTTTCGTGCGCGAGTCCGACTCGCACTTGGCCGATTATTATCATACGTAAGTTTTGTTGGATATACAACAATTTTGTTTGTTTTCTTACGACAAAGCTACTAAGCGCAAGTCTCAAAACAAACAGTACACTGCACCATATTTTTTTCCGAAATCACAACTTCACTAAAGAAAATAATAAATTCTCACGTTTAAATCAAAATGTAAGAACATCGCTCATGTTGTGGTATCCCAAATCGGCTTATCTCAAACAAAGGCCGGCTTTGAACTGAACTAAGCTTGCCGCTCAGATAAGATGCAGTCTCCCAGACTCCCGGCATATTGCGTCTGATGTTAAGTCATACGTGGGTTGAAAGATATTGTTAAGCACTACTTCTTTTTACCTGTATCTTACCAGTTCTTACTTATGGGTGTCAAACATGGGCTGCAACTAAAGACCAAACAAGGAAACTTCAGGCATGTCGGAATTCAATGGGAAAGAGTATGGGGAAGCGGCTGACTGACAAAATAAGAACAAAGACAAAAGAGGTAACACCAAAAATAAACAAACTTATAGATGGAGACGGGCGGGTAAAGATAAGTGGTCTAAAAAGATAATGAGCTGGTACCCAAGACACCAGACTAGTAAAATAGGAAGACCTTGAAGATAAAGTGGCTGGAACTAACCTGGATTAAGAAAGCAGGAAACAGAGAGTCATGAAAAGGATTTAAGGAGGCCTTTGACAAACGGACAAATATTAAAAAAAGAATACATTAAGTATATTGTTATTTAAAAAGTCCTAATAAAGGTTATTATTATAATATTATTGTATCTCCTTTTGGGATCACTTTTCACCTCGGTTCTACATATGAGAGGCTTGCGTGGATATACAGATCCATCACGTAGAGACCCTTTGGAGTAGTTGATGTCATGTGGCGCTCCAGCCGAAACCCATTCCTTGATGTTCCTATGAAAGGTGTACCCTTACTTCTTTTTAGGGTGCCTCTTCAACTAGTAAGGGTTGGCTTGGTAATGAACTTGGTTTTATCTTTTTATTCTTAGCTCGGCGGAATAACTCAGCAGCGCTCGCTATGTACTGGTCCACTCTCGGATATTTCGTAGTCACTAGCCAGGCTTTCTTTCTCCTTCCAACCTTTCTTTTCCTGCGACAGTGCCCGTCATTATATATATAAGCTGAAGGAGATAATATCGCTGATGGTGATATTGTAGAACATGACTCTGTACTGCATAGTCTCCCAATCTTTGTGGCGTTATTCTTTTTCTATCTGCATTCAATTTTAATTAAATAAGGTAATGTAGTCAAGTTAGAGCTCATGCCTTTTGTTTCGTAAAAATAGACGGCTGTGGACGTAATTCAATTGTTATTTCTATTGTGTTCGGCTGAGTGTCGCGAAATGTGGTAAAACTTACACTTCGCTGCCTCTGATGAGTATGAGTCGTATTCATTAATTGGTCTATTTGAAACACATTTATTCTACTTTTTATGCTATATGCTTCACAGGATTTTATTTTCGATCTTTCTGGTATTTAAATTCTAAATTTATTCCAATAACAACTGTTATAATTAACAGGATAATGAAGTGTCGAGAGTGACTAAGCGTTAAATTCTGTAATGCTGTCTCTATCACATTCCTTTAATTGGACAGAGATGTAGGCATCGGAACACGTGCTTTAATGTCTTTAATCGAGGGGTGACGGCGGAACGAATCCTGATGAAGAGGATTACAGTTTTCGGTCCAGCTGCTTTTACGTTGACGCCTCGCTGTCTGTTTGGTAGAACCGACGGAGATGTCTTTATTATTTGTAAAATAAACCAATCAAACCAACCGTGACAATTATTAGTAAATGTCTACAGTCTGTTTATTATCGTTTATTTTTTGACAAAACTTACCCTTTTCTTACTTTTAGACGCAGAATTCAAAAGACAAATCCAAGTTTTGATTTCATTCAGTTGTTCATAATTTCAATGAAAATATGTCTCATTTAAACCATCTATCGATTACTTGACGATAACAGCTCCCTTCATCGATCAGATTAAGACATGAGCCGCTAAAGAGCACATGTACCGTTCGCATTTCACGCCCACTGGCTATCAAAAATCTCGCTTGTATGAAATTTCATCGCTTTTACTGAAGCCGTAGTTCGTTGACCCCGCTTTTGAACCCAGGTTCATGACCGTTCCGGGCGCTTAGCTGCAAAAAAGTGTAGCCGTCTGCCAGATGCAAGCAAACGCGGTGTTTTTGATGGCAGCGCGGGCGTCCGCCGAATAAACACGAGCTCGCATAAAATTACCCTGATGTGGAACACCGATCTCGGTTCCATATTGTTTGACGTTTAAATTCCTCCTGAGCAATTTATGGACAGAGTCGGAGCGAGTCCAGACGCGGGAATAATGCCTCTAATAAATTCTTCATTTTTCCTCTTTTTGCGCAAAACTCGAGCGCCGTAAACATAACATTCCAGAACACGACGCTAACCATTTTTGTCGCAAATCGTAAACGTCCACTTCAAATTCATATGTAACTTTAAGTAACACAACACTCGGTGCATAAATAACGACAGAAACGTGAAGTTTTCCAAAATAACAATCTTCCCACACTGGAATGCCGAAGTGAAGTCATAAAAGTTGTACAGAATATTCAAAATTGCTAATACATTCGCAAGCTATTTTAAAAGGAGACGGTTGTAAATCAGTGTGACATCCTGTTTGCTCGATATGTAAACATAATGACAAATGTGGAGATGCAGATAAACACACGCAACGATTGAAATGCCATTAGGTTTCCGTCTGAGAGATGGGCTTTTTGTACTAGTCTAGATTGTTGGCTCGCCACGGTTCACTTACGCAGTTCCGTGATATGGGAAGATGAAATAGATAACTCCAAATGATTGACATGAGACGCAGCCGTTGGTCTAAAGGAAATTCCATTTGTTCGAATGGAGCAGAATATAAAGACGAAAATTTTAATACGTCGCCGTTTTTCTTTGTCAATTCGTGACTAATGTTGGCGCTAAGAATATTGAGTGGACTTTTATGCGTTTTGTCTGGCATCTTTCCAAAACTTTTTATGATATTGTTTTACAAAAGAAGTTAGCGTTTCATGTATTTACCATAAATTTTTGATTCTAAAATATTAAGTTTTTGCTCATACAATCTTATGTGCAAAAACTTGATGTTTTAGGATTAATTATTCTTAGATTCGTTTTGTCTACTGAACTGAACTTAAAATAATTTTTTTGCTATGCGAATATTAAAGGATTAAGAAAACAACAATGAAATAAAAACACCACCAATAAAACACCGACCAATAAAGATGACATGATATGCATCTGCGGCACTAAGATGCAGGGATTTCGTTATATTCCTGTGAAACTGATATAAACAAGACATATCGTGTCAATAAAACGGTGATGGCTCATAAAGCAGATGGCGACTCGCCAGCTCCCATGTCTTCTACCACACACGCGGCTCGGCGCGCCGGCGCCTGCCTCTCATACAATATTAATACAGCGACAGCGTCGATTACTGGCAATAATTACCGATGCGGTCGGAAAAAATGCTGTCAGATCGCAGATATACGCGATAGATACGCCGGGATTGAGAAAATGGGCATATGTGACCAGGATTTAGATAACTGAGACATATTTATGATTTTTAGTCTTGTTACTCCTGTTTCTTGTCTTCATTTTAGGCTTTGGCAATATGACCTGTATACTGTAGACAAATATGGAAACATGGTATCAATACACAGAATTTTACTTGTGCCTTTCTTCAAGTTGAAGTTATTGATGACTCTTTAACGAATTATACCAACTCTAAAATCTGAATCGTACTTAAATGAATATTTCATTAACTTCAAATTTCAGCTTGCCAAAGAGTTAATTCAACTTGTATTAGATGTTGATTGAAATACATGTCTTAGTAACAAGACAGTGTAATTTCTCATCCTTAGCGGAAAGATAAACTAGAAAACGGCATCGTTGAAACGTCAAGAAATATCAGCTTAGATATCTTTCGAGCTGCCTTCGAGTCTCCATATCAATTAGCTCATAATTAATGACAGAAGTCATCGGTGCTTTCGCTTGCAGCTACTCGGCGATTGCTCTATTACTCTAGATGGATTTAAATATCACCATTTGTCTCTTAGATTGCTGTGATTTGTACAGCGCGAAATGTTGGAATGTTCTAGATTGCAGCAATGTATCTTAGGCGTGTGATTTATGCCAAGTCCTCTATTTTCGCGTCTCGTTACGGGCGCTGGTCTTTCGCGAGTACAAATAATGTGGACTTCCTCTAACGATTTTGTTGAGATGTTGGATTACCCGTTTCATTTAAATAAAGACTTGAACATACATTTTGTGCATCCATAATGCTGAAGGAATTTATGAAATTTGTAAATCCTTCAGATGATTTCTTTCCATACTTAATTTCTATGGAAAACTGCATTCCATCTGTAAATCTTCTCAATCAATTTTCTTGCATACAAATTGTAAATGGAAATCTTTTCTCCACGCTCACAGTCGAAGTGTCACAGCGGGGAAGTAGACATCACCATGTATGACTGATAACAGAAAAAAAATACAGTAAGATCAAAACGAAGCGAGCTCCTATCGGTAAGGCGTTGTGACGATAGCCACGTTTTTCCTTACGCCTTACAGGGCCACTCCGCCTCTCGAGACACTTTTTTGCACCAATAAAGCCAACAAATTATGCCTTTAACAGTAATTAGACGATCTCACAGCTTTCTAGGCAATAATGTTTGCTTGACCCGTCACACATTTAGTAAGAAAGTTGTTGACGAACGAATGTGACACCCTCCTAATATGTCTAGGAAAGATAATAGCGAAAGAGGGTCAATGCATCTCGATGAACGCCTTAAGGTATCGGTGTCCTATTAACATTATTGATTGTTGTGTTAGCATACTCATGTAGAGTGTTGGCTCCTATATTGACATTAACTTTCTTTTGAATTTCAAAATCCTTTCTATTTTTGTCCACATCTTTATAAATTTTGTTATAGGTTTCAGATGTATCTTGCTTGAACCACGCAAGACAATTTCGATGTAAATGTAGATGCGTACAAGCAATATCTCGTGTGATTATTGTCGGCATGTGACATTTCGTAACGCAATATGTCATTAATTATTTATTTAACATTCGCAATGCGTCGGGCCGGCGCCCGGGGCACGCGCCGCTCGTATGCCGACTATTCTCGTCTTTATTATTGATTTATCGATCCATTGCGTCGATTAATGTAGATTTGTCTTGAGCTTTAATATTATTATCGATCAGCAATTATGCATGTAAAATATTGACGTGTTTGCTAACGTATCTACAATTAGTACCTAAAAGGAATTGCGTACTTGTAAGCTTTAATTACATTTAATGTTAAAATTATGTGGTGTTTTTCTCTGAGCAACAAGTTTATTAGCAACTGAAAAGGACATTTTATTAGCATCCAGTCGATGTGAAACACGTGACACACAAAGAATCCGTTGTCGCTGGGAATCGAGCTGCAACAAATCAGTTTAATCAAGTTCTATTTGATAAACATACGGAAACTATAAACGATTGATGCAGATCCTGGGAATAAATTGTGTATTTTACATAATGGACTTTAACGACGTCGGCGCCTGCGGTCTCACTGTCTCGACGCCTGTGAGAAATCTAGTTTGTTATATACTTTGTTACAAGTTTCTGGTTAGACAAAAATCTCAATAGTCAATGCAGTTTGTACCAACTCACAACGCTGTTATCGAAAGTGTTTAATCCAAGTCAGAAAACTTATTAAACCTTAGCATTTAACTCTTTTGCTCTAACTCGGAATACTTCAATTATTTCAAGGACTAATTACGTTCCATATAAAGTGTCTTATTGTTTTTCACTGTCGTTTTCTTGATGAGAACCATAATAACCTCGAGCTTAGGCTTGCTTGGTATAAGATATTTTACTGATATAGGGAAGTATCCAGGGTCAATATTTAATTATTTAGTGCTGATAAGAGAATAAACCGTCACAAAATAATGTCACATTTTATTGATTATATCCACTTCCAACGTGATTTTTTTCATGCAAAAAAACTGATCTTGACTTCAAGAAACTATGACGTCACGACGTGCTATTTTATGCAAATCCCATATACAATGTTTGTTTTGACGTTAATAAAAAAATATCTGATTTGATTTATTAGCAACAAGCGGATTCCATATGGAGAACATTTTTACTTTAATGTAACGTATTGAAGAAAACATATTTAAATCATGCCTGTTTTATGAGAAATCACATCTATTCAGATTCACTCGTTTAAATAGAAGAAAAAAAAACAATCGCAATGTACGCAGCAATAGTACATGCATATGATCACAAAGTTGACTACCTACTATTCTAAAAATGATAGAGCAAGAAGCTCTATCATTGGGCTATGAAGTGAATAATTTATGTCGTATTTCACTTAGCATAATGGCATAGGAACAGATTGCGGATGTCTGGGGAGCCTGCGATACTTCTCTGTTATTACTGCGTCGTTTAGTTCGCCATTAACAATTGTGCTTGTGTGTGGTCGAATGCTTGTCTCCATTTTAGGTTACTTTATTAGAGCTATAAAATGTTTTACTTTAGAGTATGTTGAATTGTTATCTCTAACGATGCCTCAAATTTTTATTTTAAAGAGATGTTCTTAACTGATCCTGGTCAATGTAAATATTTCAGTAGTTTCAATGTCAATAAGTTCTCGTGTGTACCTATATTGTAAACTCTTCTCTTTATTCTACAAGACAAATTTACTTTGGGTCAAAAGGTCTGGACATAGCTGACCACGATGTGAAATAACCCCGAGTGCACAGTAATCCATCTACCGTTAACAATATCCCCATAAGCACCGTTTTCGACGTTAACACAATCTCCGGTAAGTGATTATTAAATTCCGAAAGATGCGCAGATAGTTCCCAACTAGGGTTACAGGGATCGCGGCAGATAGCCAGAGGTACTTATTTGCCAGTCGGCAACCGGTCTAGGGTCAATTTACTCAAACCGTTAGGACCCCTTTCTCACGCCTCTAAAACAATCCTATACAAATATTAGGCCCCTTTACCCATTATTGGTTTAAGATTGTGATATTTTTGTTGACCCACTTTTTCTCATCGATCGACTCCGAACTTGAAGTCAGGGTTGACGACCAAGGTTCACGGACATAGCGGCATTAAAAGACGATTTTCTTGTCTACAAAAACTGGACTCGATTCAGTTCTCGAATTCGCAGTTTCTCCGATCCGTGTTAGTTTAACAAAAGAGGGTTCAAGTATGTTTGATTTTGTTTTAGTTCAACTAATGTTCCACTTTACCAATCCCTCAAGGATTTGGTAATCTATAATGAAAATGAGTTTTCGTCATAAATTCGTCCGATTGATCCAGTCTACGCGGTATGTCGCCACTTATCAAAAATATCTGCCAGTTTCGCTTGCGCCAAAATGAAAATTGCAATGACGTTACTGCAATAAATCTGCTGGTGTCGCCTGCGACAACTGAAGCGTTTCTCACGTGAATTTTCACAAATCTTTCTTTAGTTGCTTTACGGTACGGTCGATTAATGTAGATTTGTCTTGAGCTTTAATATTATTATCGATCAGCAATTATGCATGTAAAATATTGACGTGTTTGCTAACGTATCTACAATTAGTACCTAAAAGGAATTGCGTACTTGTAAGCTTTAATTACATTTAATGTTAAAATTATGTGGTGTTTTTCTCTGAGCAACAAGTTTATTAGCAACTGAAAAGGACATTTTATTAGCATCCAGTCGATGTGAAACACGTGACACACAAAGAATCCGTTGTCGCTGGGAATCGAGCTGCAACAAATCAGTTTAATCAAGTTCTATTTGATAAACATACGGAAACTATAAACGATTGATGCAGATCCTGGGAATAAATTGTGTATTTTACATAATGGACTTTAACGACGTCGGCGCCTGCGGTCTCACTGTCTCGACGCCTGTGAGAAATCTAGTTTGTTATATACTTTGTTACAAGTTTCTGGTTAGACAAAAATCTCAATAGTCAATGCAGTTTGTACCAACTCACAACGCTGTTATCGAAAGTGTTTAATCCAAGTCAGAAAACTTATTAAACCTTAGCATTTAACTCTTTTGCTCTAACTCGGAATACTTCAATTATTTCAAGGACTAATTACGTTCCATATAAAGTGTCTTATTGTTTTTCACTGTCGTTTTCTTGATGAGAACCATAATAACCTCGAGCTTAGGCTTGCTTGGTATAAGATATTTTACTGATATAGGGAAGTATCCAGGGTCAATATTTAATTATTTAGTGCTGATAAGAGAATAAACCGTCACAAAATAATGTCACATTTTATTGATTATATCCACTTCCAACGTGATTTTTTTCATGCAAAAAAACTGATCTTGACTTCAAGAAACTATGACGTCACGACGTGCTATTTTATGCAAATCCCATATACAATGTTTGTTTTGACGTTAATAAAAAAATATCTGATTTGATTTATTAGCAACAAGCGGATTCCATATGGAGAACATTTTTACTTTAATGTAACGTATTGAAGAAAACATATTTAAATCATGCCTGTTTTATGAGAAATCACATCTATTCAGATTCACTCGTTTAAATAGAAGAAAAAAAAACAATCGCAATGTACGCAGCAATAGTACATGCATATGATCACAAAGTTGACTACCTACTATTCTAAAAATGATAGAGCAAGAAGCTCTATCATTGGGCTATGAAGTGAATAATTTATGTCGTATTTCACTTAGCATAATGGCATAGGAACAGATTGCGGATGTCTGGGGAGCCTGCGATACTTCTCTGTTATTACTGCGTCGTTTAGTTCGCCATTAACAATTGTGCTTGTGTGTGGTCGAATGCTTGTCTCCATTTTAGGTTACTTTATTAGAGCTATAAAATGTTTTACTTTAGAGTATGTTGAATTGTTATCTCTAACGATGCCTCAAATTTTTATTTTAAAGAGATGTTCTTAACTGATCCTGGTCAATGTAAATATTTCAGTAGTTTCAATGTCAATAAGTTCTCGTGTGTACCTATATTGTAAACTCTTCTCTTTATTCTACAAGACAAATTTACTTTGGGTCAAAAGGTCTGGACATAGCTGACCACGATGTGAAATAACCCCGAGTGCACAGTAATCCATCTACCGTTAACAATATCCCCATAAGCACCGTTTTCGACGTTAACACAATCTCCGGTAAGTGATTATTAAATTCCGAAAGATGCGCAGATAGTTCCCAACTAGGGTTACAGGGATCGCGGCAGATAGCCAGAGGTACTTATTTGCCAGTCGGCAACCGGTCTAGGGTCAATTTACTCAAACCGTTAGGACCCCTTTCTCACGCCTCTAAAACAATCCTATACAAATATTAGGCCCCTTTACCCATTATTGGTTTAAGATTGTGATATTTTTGTTGACCCACTTTTTCTCATCGATCGACTCCGAACTTGAAGTCAGGGTTGACGACCAAGGTTCACGGACATAGCGGCATTAAAAGACGATTTTCTTGTCTACAAAAACTGGACTCGATTCAGTTCTCGAATTCGCAGTTTCTCCGATCCGTGTTAGTTTAACAAAAGAGGGTTCAAGTATGTTTGATTTTGTTTTAGTTCAACTAATGTTCCACTTTACCAATCCCTCAAGGATTTGGTAATCTATAATGAAAATGAGTTTTCGTCATAAATTCGTCCGATTGATCCAGTCTACGCGGTATGTCGCCACTTATCAAAAATATCTGCCAGTTTCGCTTGCGCCAAAATGAAAATTGCAATGACGTTACTGCAATAAATCTGCTGGTGTCGCCTGCGACAACTGAAGCGTTTCTCACGTGAATTTTCACAAATCTTTCTTTAGTTGCTTTACGGTACGGTCGTGTCCAATTTTAACGTTTGGTTATGAAACGTGGCATTTCTCGTTGAGGTCGTGATGACAGTGTGTGGCTGTCAAGGTGAAGGGCGGTTAGGTTCTATTGCGACACCATAGCGACGTGTCCGGTCGTGCGTGTCGCCGGAACCGGCGCCATCCTTTGCGGTTTATGTTGCGTCACCAAATTGGGGACTATGGTTCTTAACCCCAGTTAAATCCAGTTTCTCGTTATGCTCTATGACTTGACGATTTTCTTTGTTGTACGCTTGTTGCTTTAAGTTTCATTACAAGATCTTTAAACTTACTTTTGCAGTTTAAATAAATTTTTCATGCGTGAGAGACAACCAAAACAACAACAATAATGAACATGCGTTTTTATCGTCAGCAATTTATTTTACAGTAGCATTGCTGATGGCAAAAATAAAGCACCCTTTACAACGTCGATTGGCAAGGCTGTCTCTGCAGGGATGACGCTGCATGTTGGTGTACATGCAACGGCCGTCACGCACCACTTGTTCGACTGGCGTTAATAGTGGTTCCTGCTTTTTGAGCCACTGTGGTTCACTGACTCTTTGAAGGTTATTGATTTTATCCATCGTTGCAGAACGGCAATTCAATGTCAACTAATTTAGGTGAAATAGAAACAGTTTTAGTGTTTAGTTATTTAATAAACATCCGCAAATATACAGTGGCTTGACGATTTTTAATGAAGTGGATGATCTTTATCTTGGAATTTGGACTTGGACACACCCAAGGTGATCATAGTTACCAAAATCCACATAATTGTACGCCTAAAAACATCTGATCGACCTTGCATTCCATCAATTACTCTTATTGCTCAGCGTTTTGCGTTTACCTCAATTATTCGATCGTTATTTTTTGGAGTATTTCTAAGGCGCTTCCTTGACCTGAAGCGAAACCAATTGGTATTAAAAATTTACGCTGGTAAATTGCGCACGCATTCAATCCAGTTTCGACTAGATCATTGTATTCGCCGGGTTCCGTATTTAGTTTTCCCACGACCCGTATTCTACTTGGGAAATTACTATATTTCGCTGCTCGCACTGCCTTCATTACGTGCGTGGAGGTGCGAAACTCCATTGTGAACATTCTATTAGCGAACTGGCTTGAACTTTTTCTTGCATTTAGGCCTTCAATTATTTCGGTTTTTACCTTTACAAAATCATAGATTGATGTTTTGAGTCCATAATTTTCATAATTGTTTGTTCCAAAATAATTGCTGTTGTTTTTGGTAGTTTCAAAGATTATCGTCTACCTATAGATTGTAACTGTTCCAAGTCCCCAGAATTTACATTACCTATCTAATGAATGCGTAGTTCGTGGCCAGGTCAATCGAGGACAAGGAACGCGTGGGTCGACTGAATGGCCGATGCGTGAATGGGCCCCTTTAATGCCAGCCGGCGGATGAATGGGACTCCCATTCAGAAATGCAGACGTAGAACTTGTGACTTTTGACGTCTTTGCGCCAAGCATATTTGCGGATCCTGGTCCTGGCTTATCAGTACATTCTCCCGTTTTCCGTGTAAGCAGTTTTTTTGAAATCTTAATAGATCGATGCTTTTATAGATAAAAATTATTTCCCTCTATGGTAATATTTCCTTGAGTATATAGTAGCGTACTTAAAATACCTGTACAATGGTCAGTTATTTATATGAAGAATAGATATTCTTAAGTGGCTCCTCAAACACTTATAGTAAATATCCATATTGCCATAAAATCTATAAATTGGCCAGTAGTCGCCTTTGGCTTGGTGGCGCTATTTCCATAAGTGGTGCTAGTGTTCAGGAGGCAGACGATACCCATTCCTAATAAGGATTTATTGCTATTAATACATTTAATTGGCGCCTTGCTTCACCTGCCATATTTGTTAAATACCCGTAATGTGACGCTATAAAAATAAATCTAGGTGTGTGGTATGTAATCGCAGCAACACCTGCATTAGAATCGATTAAGTTAATACTTTCCAGTATAAAAATAAGGAGAATTCAAGTGAATTAAATGCAAATATGGTCTATTAGATAAAGCTTTTGCCAAGGTCCTGTCAATATGACCATACTGCGCCGTGATCGCAAAGCGTTTATTTTTTGTTTCCGACAATTATTCAAATGAAGATGGAGTACATGTGACAATAATTACAAAAACAAAGTTGCCAATTAAATCTTCATTCACGTTTTCGTACTTACAAACAAACCCCGTAGAAATATATTATCTTTGATCTTTGACTAGACTATGTTGGCAATATAAGAATAAAATTCAAATGATGATATAAGAAATATAGATAGGCCTAGTTCCGTGTTAATAAATTGTTATTTCGCCTCCATCAGATGTTGTAATTGCAATGTGTCATCATGATCTTAAAATGATTCTGTGACCTGCTTACCATTGCCTACTCATATTTCCCTAGCAGGGCCATTCCAAAGTGACGGGTGGGACATTCTAACTCCTTTTTGCTCAAACTCCAATTAATATCTCTGACTAGCAATGAGCAATCTGTATCTAAATAATAACAGTATGAAGCCAGATTCTAGTTTTAAAAGAAACCATTAAAATAAAATCTTGATCTATATAATTAACCCAGGAAATCGACTTTTTCTAAGTGTGACGGGTGGGACGCCGATGACACCCCCTTGTCTCAATGGATGGCTTCGCTTTAGAAATTAAGACAAACCATTAATATTTTGTTAACGAGTTTTTTAATATGTTGTAAATAAAATATGAAGCTCACATTTTATATGTAAAGAACCTATAATATATTAAGAAATATTCAAAATACTGCCTTTTATAGTGTGTGACGGGTGGGACAGCAATTTGTGACGGGTGGGACGAGTAACCTTAGACAACATAATAGTTCTTGAATAAAACGTACATAACTGTTTAGACATGTAATTTATTATATTTTGAATGAAAAATCTATTTAAGTAAAAAAAATTAATGAAAAGTCAACCTAATAACATGCTAATGAACGAAATTCCTATTTATTTATCTAATGCAAAAGGTAAAGATTTTTTTCTCGACTACCCTGTCGTGTGGGGTATCGTTGAATAGGTCTTTAAAAATATTGTAAGCTTGTAAACATCATTTTTCAATTTAGGGATCCGTTTCTAAAATATTTGGTTTTATAGTGCAAATTTTTGTTGGAGTCAAGTGTCTCCCCTCCTCTATCTGCTAAACGGTTATATATATTGACACGTAAAGAAAATTTCAGCAGTAGTATATATATAACGAAATTTAAAGGACCACCGTCAGAGCTAAGTAGCGTTTAAAAATTAAAAACTTATAGGCATATACAAATAAAAATTTAATAGAAAATTTGTTTTTAGACATTTTTAGTGGCGTGAACTTAAAGTCGGCATTCGCAACTACGGAACCCTACACTGCGCGTGGTCAATTATTTTACATTAGCTTACAATTTTTTACTAGACTTTATTTATCTCTCTGCTGGATTCATGTTCTACAAAGAAATAATACCAAACCAAAATAAGCTCAATAAAAGCAAACTGGCAAACTACATGCATGTACATAAAAAAACCATAATAATATATGGGATTGTTATAAAACCTATTTTAAAAATTAATAAGTAAATAAATGAACAAGTATAACACTTTAAAAACACGAATCCATAAAAATATTATTTGGTCCCACCCGTCACTGTGACGGGAGGGACATCCATTCAATTCTCAATATTTCCGTACATATTCACTTGTTCAATATCCTTTTGAGCCAAAACCGTTACCCTTGGCATAATTGTTACTATTGCAAAGCCGAAAAACAACAAGTTACATATTTTAAGGCTAGGATAAAAGAAACCATGTTTTGCAGTGACGGGTGGGACACAATGTAAGCATATCGTCTAACTCTTACAACTTTTCACGATAAATATTCTCATGCAATAACTTACCACCGTTTTAAACTCCCTAAATTGTATTTTCTTTCATGATAATCACTTTTTACAATAGTTCAATAAATGGCAGCGAAAAGTATTGTGAACTTAAAGGAAAAATATGGTAACAAATACAACCACACTGTGGCTGAGTTCACAAACAATAAAAATTACGAAAATCGTACAATTTCGAAAGTAAATAGTCGATTCCTGTTGAATTAGTTTATTGGCTTTAGTTTAGTCACAGATTCAAGCACAAATTCTGTAAAAAAAAAATTTGACCTGGGGTGTCATGTTCGCTGGAATACCCCAGCACTCAATAATAAAACATTCCAATGCACTAATAGCAGAATATTACGCGGAGTATGACTTAACGTGACGCCCATGTTGTCACGCCACGTCACGTCATTATTTCCACGTTACACGCTACATTAGCCCTGACAATGAAATCTACGGGACATTTCATTACTTCACATTTAAATAAATTCCGTACAATAAAGACGTTTATTTTGGGTCCAACTGAATCGACGTACGTAGGACGCATAGGGTCTCAAAAAAGCACAATGACTTTGAACGCTTATTGAAATTCAGTAATATTATAAAGATGAGAGAGATGCCTTGTGATGTAAATAAAAATGTCGATATATTTAAGCAGCTAAAACAATCAAAAATGGAATAAAAAATTGTAACATTTATAATTCAACTAAGTATCATTATTCTGTACAAGTTCAGTACAGTTTTTATTAATACTAGTCCCAAAATCTAAGAAATTGTTAATCAGCTTCAACAAAACATCAAAAATAGTCTTTGTCTGGCAGCCGCTAAGCATCATTTAGCATTATGTACTATCCTTAACAATAACAAGCGTTTTCCTGCGCGCCATTCAATCAGCTTTAGCAGCTAATTGATGGACGCAGCGCTCCCATTAGAGTGTGCATACGCTTTGATCTAATTGAAAGAAATTAGCTAGTCAATTCAATTCAAACATGGTGCATTGACTATTAAAATTGTTTATTACAGTTTTCTAGAATATTAATTCTAGTTATCTTCGCAATTATTTAATCAGTTCGTCGGTCGGTACGTTATAATAATTGGCATTTGCCATTATCACATAATTATAGCCATATATATTTTCATGTGCTTGCACATGCTTTCACCAGCTTGTGTGCACTTCTTTTTCTAATTTCACGAAATATGTGTTAAACATTTGGCCCAGTCCTCAATGTCAATCAACTGTTAAAATTATATTTTTTATTTATATTGTTTTTCTATCTTATAAACCAATCAACATTTTAGTTCTACCAACATCGTATTCTTCATTTCTTTATATTGCTTATTAGAAATGCACTTGTTGCTCTTAGACGTCTCCTCTTCCTAGATCTGCAATTCTGCATATATTCCCATTGTTTCGAATGCGACAGGGACCTGCCATCCCAGCCTCATTCCAGTAGACAATGCAATATTAACATACGGTCGACCCTTGAGGTCGTCGTATAAATTGACGCTTTGTGGGCGACATAGTCTGACTTGACCACCCTGTTGACGTAACGGTTCAGAAGACACAAACTAGAATATGAATAAGACAAACAAATAGATCTACCGTAACTAAAGCAAACTTGTATAGAATAGCGCTTATAACAAAAAGCTGTCTATTATTGTTGTACTAGTCACAATTTGATCATTGAACGCCACCTACTATGTACGAAATCCCACGGTCATCTAGAAGTTTTCAAGTACGAAGGTGAATTAAAAATAAATTAATAAATCATCAAGTCATCTAAGTAAATAATGATTATTCATAAAAGTTATAAATCAATTATATTAAATTATGACATAAGTGCATGATGGCCTTTTCGGACGACACACAAATTAAATTGCTTGTTAAAACCACGTGTTTGTGTGAACATCCGTTTATTTCATCAGGCGGTATCTGACGAAATTCACCGGCGACTTCCAGCGTTTTTGTTATTTTTATACCGATTCAATTTCCAATTGATTTCAGCCTAGCAGAAATTTGATTTTGCCTAACATTTGAATTAACTATGTAATTTATATCTTAACCGCAATTTCGAGATTGCCTATTGAAGTTTAATAAAAACTATATCGAATTTTTCATCACGAGCTTTATTGCTTAAAGACAGTTTTAAATAAGGTACTTATTTATTCTTGCTTGACTTTTAGTGATTTGTAATCTTTTCTCGTCAAAATAATTCTATCAATATAACCTGTTTGTTTCAAATATGTAATTGTAATTCTATCACGTCATTGAACCTTCCGTCCGCTAACTGATCATCTTGTTCATAATCGAGCACAGTATATCGTATAGTAGTTATCATCGTTTTGGGCTGCGTGAGCCTGCGTGGGCGCACCTCGGACCGGTGTTGCTCCCACGCCTCGTGTTGCAACAAGCACCGGCCAGTGACCAAATCTGACTTTTTAACAGCGCTGTTAACACCTTGCCACAGAATGTATGCTCAACCTCGTTGTGGGGGCGAGGAAATGCATTTAAGACATGTAATTGGCACGTACATGACAAGTGCGAAAGATGTAATAAGTCTCTGGTCCAGGGTCGAAATTATCACGTCTCCTGTCAAATTGCCTCTGATATTCAATAAAGAATCGACCCGTCATGACCAAACATGAAATTATTTATGATTGTTATTTTATAGAAGTAAACAGTGTGTCTATAAAGTTGTTATTAAAGTTGAGCAAAATTGTCTATATTTTGTTTCACATTTATATTCTGTGTAACTTCTCGTTCTAACCGCAATTATTTTGTGTCATGAAAACTCGTGCTCATTAATTCGTTTTTGGTTTCAGGTGAGTCCATGGCATGTTTATTTTTGTTGTCATCATTGGTAAGTGATTCTTCACACCAGCTTCACACTTCGATGGATTTCACACCTTTTTTGTAGTAATTTGATAACGAATAGAAATATTTTTTGTTTACGGAATCGATTGAAATAGATATCAATTGTACCTATAGATGTTTTCAAAAGTATCTATTTGTATCTATATGTATTTAAATACAAACCGGAATAATAACTTTTTCAATACTTGGTAAAGTTTTTGCGACACTTGATCCACGAAGGACATCTTGCCTCAAAAGGCCTTCAACAAAATGGTTTGTACTAAAATTCGTGTCTTTACTGTTACTGGCAGCAAAACAATTTAAGGCTGCAACCCACCCAGCGGTAGCTCATTAGAGCGTTTGTGCCGCAGATTGACTGTGGACAATGGCCCGTTAATTGAACATTGCAACGTCAGGCCTCTGTTTTGTAGTGACGTCAGATGCTAAATGTGAATGCCATTATGTTAGTTCAAATCGACCAGATAATACTAGAAACACCATACCTCAATTAACGCAAGTCAAAGAACATTTTTATTTAGTTCTCTATTAATTTTGTTGACCACTCAAATTTTAACCTAATGATCTTATGTATTTACATTTCGCCTTTTTCTGTGCATTCTTTAGAGTAAACGGCCAGGTTCATGTCGGGCCAAGCGCCCCACAGTGTAGGGTTCCGTAGTTGCGAATGCCAACTTTGAATGACGGCATTATTTTGATAGTATCACTGTTTTGATTTATTTTTCCATCTTAACACCCACCACCACGCTAAGCGTTGTATTTGGATCTCTTAGCCCTGGGCTCTGTCTACCCCGTTAGGGGCAAAGTCGTGAAAATGTATCTGTATATTTTTATGAAATTTTTCTTTTAGAGTACTTTTTATAACTTGTTCGCCTATACCTTTAACACATTTCAATTTGTAAACCCTACTTAACTCTGATATATTTCATCTACTAACTTTGTTATATATACGACTGCCATGATTTTTTTTTTACCTTTACAACCGTTTTAGTAGATAAAGATTTTTACAAGCTTAATCTTGATCTTTAAAACTTTTTAAAGATCTATTTAACGATAGCCCATACGAGGGGTTAATCGAGAAAAAAAAATTCACTCCCACTTTACACGTATAGGAGTTAGCCAAAAAAATTTTTTTCCTGGTTTTTTTTTGCTCCTTTGTCAGCATGATTGATGTACACACCCATGTATGTACATGCCAAATTACAGCTTTCTAGTACAAGTCTCTGAGTAGAACCGTGGACAGACAGAGGGACAGACAGCCATGGAGAAACTATAAGGGCTCCTTGTTTACTACGGTACCCTAAAATTGAAATTACGTTGAATCCTAACCGCTGTATTAAAAAAACTGCACTCTAAATAAGTTACTCGTATTTACTAGAATGCTATCAAGTATATGAGCGCTGAATTTTCTTTTAAATTCATTATACATAAAAGATATAACATTCATACATGATTAAAGTAATTTTTTTATACTATTCTGCTCTGATTCATATACTTGACATTTAACTGCAACTTATGATTTGACCATTTTAGAAAACATGGAACCGTTTATGTCGATGACATTAGTAGTTTTTTGTTCTCTACGTTTTTTACCACTATCTACATTTTCGTAATCCTCGATTTACATAAATAT
The DNA here is from genome assembly GCA_963555685.1 of Acrobasis consociella. Lineage (NCBI taxonomy): Eukaryota > Metazoa > Arthropoda > Insecta > Lepidoptera > Pyralidae > Acrobasis > Acrobasis consociella. Next base: position 3,702,925 of record OY743109.1, on the reverse strand, counting down.
GAATGTTACATTAATATAAACGGCGCCACAATTCGTTTTATTTTTCCTGTCAGCTAGTTATGAACTTGTATAACTGATTTTATCATTTCTTATAAAAAGTGCTTCTAAAAATGTTAGATTTGAAATGCGGTTGTCACGATAATGTTTATAACTGTTTGTAGATTGTTTGGTACGATATGTTAATAGTAGATAAGTATTCATAGATATGTTTATGTTAACTGATATATCTTATTTTATTTTGCGACTGTAATTCTCAAACGAAATGGTATCCCGAAGGTTGACGACTCAAGGACTCGCTGAAATGATCGCTTACGCAAATTGAAAAAATTATAGTCAGAGATCGTTTGGAAGGATATGGGGAGACCTTTACCTAAGAGTGGGAGAAAAAAGGTTAAAAAAATCCAAATATTGTTGTTGGCGACAGGTCTGGCAACCTTTTTGCTTAGTTGCTAGGTAAAAATTGTATTCTTTTGTTATAACAATCTTGTCAAAAACTGGCTAAAATAAAAGATTCAAAAAACATAAAAATATTATTTATCAGTAACATTTTGGTGTCAGAAGGTTAAATTTAAGAACCTATAATGCATACTCGAAGCCAAACAAGAAAAAATAATAACAAAAGGAGTGAGGCTAGTGCTGATTTTGGCTCGGTAGCCTCGGCAGTCTCGTCCGCTACAGTTCAGGCGCGAGTGCTAGCCGCGGAGGCCCAACATCTGCGCCGCATCACAGATTTAGAGCGCGCCGTGGCCGAGGCAGAGCATCGCGCACTCGTTGCGTCCATAGAGGCGCAAAGCAACGGGAGCCGGCGATCAAGTTGCCACAGCACCAGGATAGTACAGGACTGGTTAGAACGTGGAGATACAGGAAATAGTGATCCTATAGCTTTTTCATGCCCACCTCAGGAACCAAAGGAGACGTCGCACACTCTCATCCCAGCGTCCGTGCCCTACCAGGCACCTGTGGGCGCGATGATTGTGTCGCCTTTAGGCGTCGCCTCGTCTGTATCAGGGCAAGAGCTTCCAAATACGATCCCAACCTCACTATGTTTTACATCCGCATCGCTTCATCATGACCAAAATAATTTCCATAAAACTACGAGTACTTATTGTCCTACTTATTTCAGTGCACCTATATATACGTTGGCGTCACAAAGTGGCACGTTCTATGCCACTGCGCCCGCTCCAGATCCCAGAGCCGTATGTACGGAGGTGCCCAGCTGCAGCGGAAGGCCTACCTGTTCAGCTGAAGTGGATACACATACACGTCCAAACGCTTATTATTGTTTTAATAAAAATATTAGCTCTAATAAAAATGACACTTTACAATTAGCTGAAGCCGTCGCTAAGATCGCCGTCGCTGCAGGTTCCCGTAGCGTTCCGAAGGTCAGTGTGAATTTACCTATATTTGACGGAAATAAGCCAACAGACTGGCTCTTTTTTAGAAGGGCATATCAAATCACCAGCCCTTCGTATTCGCCAGAGGAGAACTTATCAAGAATTGGTGCCGCCTTGAGAGGGCCAGCCCGTGACGCTGTAGCAGTCATGTTGGCAGCCGGGTCCGATCCGCTCGACGTGATAAGCTCTCTTGAGGTTGAATTTGCTAGGCCAGAACGCATTGTCCTAGACCAATTAGCCTTAATTAGAGCATTGCCTAGGATTTCCAACCAGGAGACGGCGAAGGAAATAAATGCTTTCTCATGTAGAGTGCGGCACTGCCTTGAAGTATTGCGGCTGCTCAACATGCCTGAGTATGCTTCCCCTGAGCTTTCCAACGAGATCGTAGGAAAGTTTACAATCACGTTGCGATCTCGATGGACATGCTTTGCATACGAAAGGGAGAGGGACCCTGTAAGAAAACTTCGCATGGAACTCCTATCCGAGTTTCTCAAGCTCGAGGCGGAGATCAAATCAAAATACGATTATATTCCCAACATAGTCAAACATGACATTGTCAATGTTAAACCTATCAGATGTCATGTCACAACAAATGACTCTATGCCTTCATCGTCTAATAAAGTTACAAATAATAAGGTTTGTCTATTCTGTAACAAAGAAGGTCATATTACGGTAGACTGCAAAACTTTTAGTTTGATTTCAATTGATGAAAGGTGGAAATGGGTAACCGACAAAAAAGTTTGCCACAAATGTTTCGTAAAAGGTAATCATTTTTATCGCAAGTGCAAGAAGTTTTCGTGTGAAAAGACAAACTGTTTCAATAAAGGTACCCATCACACCTTGCTACATAGGGATGTGCCACAAGTAACCGTGACCCATATTGATAGTAACATTGATGATGCCTCTCAAAATAGTGGTCCGGATAACGATGCTACCATTTCTGATGCTGTTATAGTTGCGCATAATAGCATTTCCGAGTCGGCAAAAGTACACCGTTCCCTTTTAAAGGTAGTGCCGGTCAGTGTGTCTGGCCCTAAAGGTACTGTTAATACATTTGCATTACTTGATGACGGCTCGACTGCTACTTTGGTCGATTCATCCGTTGCCGACGCCGTAGGTGCTACTGGTAAGCGGTCCGTTCTCCGGGTGAATGCTGTAGGCGGGATGTCCAAGGAATCTGACGTCACTTTCGTGTCTCTTGAGGTTCAAGGTCGTCGTAGCTCACAAACCTTTAGGTTAGAGAACGTTCGGTCCATCTCAAACCTTTCTCTATCAAGTCAGATCATTAAATCTAAAGATTTACTCGCTTACGATCACCTAGCAGACCTAATTGAGGAACTGAGCTACGACGAAGCCAAGCCAATGTTACTGATTGGTGTCGACAACTGGCACCTGACCGTGCCTCACATGGTCAGACGTGGTAATCGGCGTGAACCGGTAGCGACGTTGACTTCGCTCGGTTGGGTCCTTTTCGGATGCATGAAGTCGAAGTCGTCGCCGGTAGAGTTCATTAATCATTGTTACTTAAGTGACTCTGATTCCTTAGACCTACAGCTTAGAGAATATTTTCGTGTGGATTCCATAGGGATCTCTAAAAAGGAATATTTTTCCGAGAATGATAAGCGAGCTATCGACATTTTAGACAAAACCACTCGCCGGCTTGACGACGGAAGGTTTGAAACCGGACTTTTGTGGCGAGCTAATATCAATGATATACCAAACAGTCGAGAACTCGCATTTTCTCGCTTTGCCAGCCTAGAGAGAAAAATGAGGAAGGACAAAAATTATGCGGATGCTTATAGGGAGAATATTCGTTCAACTATCCAAAAAGGATACGCGGAACTTTGTAACACACTACCAAATAGCAACAGCATAGTTTGGTACCTTCCCCATTTCGGAGTCATGCACCCTCAGAAGCGCAAGCTTCGTGTGGTTTTCGATGCCGCGGCAACGTCATCAGGAGTAAGCTTAAATTCGCTCCTTTTACCAGGTCCAGATTTGTTACAGCCTCTTTTAGCGATTCTGATGCGATTCAGAGAGGGAGAAGTGGCAGTCAATGGTGACATCCGTGAAATGTTCCCTCAGACTAAAATAAGGCTCGAAGATCGTGACGCTCAGAGGTTCCTTTGGCGTGACGATCCATCACGCCCTGTCCAGGAATACCGAATGACGTCTATGATCTTCGGTGCTACTTCAAGCCCAACTACCGCAAACTACTTAAAGAATCGGAATGCTGAGGAACACAGGGCACTCTCATCCAAAGCCGCAGATGCCATAATTAAGAACCATTATATGGACGATTATTTAGGCAGTTTTGACACGGTCGCAGAAGCTGCTCAAGTGGCCTCAGACATCGTCAAAATTCATTCCAAAGCATGTTTGGAAATGAGATCTTGGGTGTCAAACCGACCTGAAGCTCTATCTGACATACCTTTAGACCTACGCCAGTCCAACGCTGCCTCAACAAACGTCCGTATTCTAGGTGTAACTTGGGATGTCACCACTGACACGTTCTCATTTGCACGCACATCTCTGGGAGACTTACCGTCAAAATTAACCAAACGTTCCACCCTTGCTTATCTAATGAAAATCTATGACCCATTAGGGCTCTTGACGCCAATCGTCGTAAAGGGCAGGGTAATTTTCCAAAAATCCTGGAAATTGGGTATCAATTGGGACCAAGAGTTGCCACCGCCGATAATAGCAGAATGGAACGCTTGGTTCGTTGAACTTTCAAAAGTCAAAGAAAGCTCTATTCCTCGCCACTATTTGCGTGGTCGTCATGCCGAGTCAGTTGAGCTCCATGTTTTTGGTGATGCAAGCGAGGCAGCATACGCCTGCGTGGCCTACTGGCGTTTTTGTTGCTCTGACGGCAGCGTGTTACTCAGCCTTATAGGTGGCAAAGCCCGGCTAGCACCCATGAAACCGGTCTCTATTCCTAGACTTGAGTTACAGGCCGCCCTTATGGCATCACGCTTCGCTTCCTACATCATTGAGGCCCACACACGCAAGCATTCCAAACTTTTTCTTTGGACAGATAGCATTACCGTGTTGAAATGGTTGCGTACAAACGTTCGTTCGCTTAAAACGTTTGTGGCCCATCGGGTAGGTGAAATATTAGAATTAACTAATGCCGAAGACTGGCGTTACGTACCTACGCATCTAAATATTGCTGATGATGCCACGCGCTTTAATCGTTCCTTTGATATGTCATCAAGATGGTTCTCTGGCCCTTCTTTTCTGATCGAACCTCTTTCTCAATGGCCCGCAGAACCATCAGGTAATAGCTCATTGGGTTTAAGTGAGATAAAGCCGTTACCTGCTTCATCAGACTTTGTAGCTCATCTTCAACAAGACCATTTGGCATATATTCACCTTATCTCATTGTCTGCAGATCGGTTTTCCGACTGGCGGCGGCTACTCCGTGTAACCGCACGCTGTTTTCAATACGTTCGCCTTCTACGCGACAGCACGGCGCGCTCCTCTACAACACTAGTTCGTGGTATCCGTCCGCTCCTCGCACGCGACATTAAAGATGCCACAATCTATCTCCTTAAGAAGTCCCAGCAGCAAAGCTTTTCGGAAGAACTTGCTTGTCTCAGTGAAAACAAAGCTCTAGCGAAAAGGAATCGCCTGTTCAAGCTGTCCCCAAGGCTTAGTGATGACGGTCTAGTAAAAGCACAAGGTAGAATAAGCTCGGCCCCAGAAGTGACGTCAGAGAGCAAAGAACCAATCATTCTCGACGGCCGACACCCTACTATACAACTTTTGATCGCGCATTACCATTCCTGGGCCATGCATGGCAATAATGAAACGGTTGTAAACACGCTTCGCCAAAAATACGTCATACTGCATCTCAGACCAACTGTACGCAAGATTGCCGCAAGGTGCCAGGCTTGCCGCATCAGGAAGACAAAAATTACGATTCCACCCATGGGCGACTTACCTGAAGAGAGGCTCCGACACCATCATCGTCCATTTTCTTTCATTGGATTAGATTACTTTGGCCCGGTAGAAGTAACAGTGAAGAGGACCCGCGAAAAGAGATATGTGGCTCTCTTCACATGTCTGGTTACCAGAGGTATCCACTTGGAGATAGTTGGGAGTCTCACCGCAGATAGCGCCATTATGGCCCTACGTCGCCTCATAGCACGACGCGGATGTCCGAAAAAGATACTCTCTGATAATGGGACGGCCTTTGTCGGCGCGAGTAGGCTGTTAAGAGAGGCATGGGCAGTTATTGATCATACACGAATTCACGATTTCGCCGCTTCCCACGAAATAGAGTGGCACTTCATCCCACCTGCATCACCATTCATGGGAGGAGCATGGGAACGCCTGGTCCGAAGTGTCAAGCGTGCCCTCTCAGTCACTCTCAAAGAAAGAGCGCCAAAAGAAGAAGTGTTAGGCACGCTCTTGGCTGAGGTTGAATCGATTATAAATTCCAGGCCCCTCACGAACGTCCCTGTAGCGCACGATGACGAGCCCGCCTTAACGCCTAACCATTTTATTTTGGGGTCGAGTTCTACTTTACCTTCACCAGAAGCTACGGACACGGACCTCATCAGCCGGCAGAACTATAAGAAGGCGCTACGTTTGGCAGATCATTTTTGGGCCCGCTGGATAAAGGAGTACCTTCCCGATCTTCTGCCAAGAGGCCCCGGATCAGCAGAACATAAAAATTTACTTGAAGGCGATTTGGTTATAATCGCTGATAGCAATATGCCTCGGTCAGTCTGGCCTCGTGGCAGGGTCGTGAAGGTATTCCCAGGACGGGATGGCGTCGTGCGGGTAGCGGACGTGCGCACGGGCGCAGGGGTGCTTCGCCGCCCTGCGCGAAAACTTGTAAAGCTGGACTTGTCGCCATAAACTTAGACTTCTTTTATCACCAGGGGGGAGGATGTTGGCGACAGGTCTGGCAACCTTTTTGCTTAGTTGCTAGGTAAAAATTGTATTCTTTTGTTATAACAATCTTGTCAAAAACTGGCTAAAATAAAAGATTCAAAAAACATAAAAATATTATTTATCAGTAACAATTGTAGTATCTCTCACACAAAGATTTCTTGACTCTTACATAATTTGTTTCTCACTCATTCAACATTACTTATATACTCTTTTATCTCTTGTATTATTTGTATTTGTTCTGGTATCTAAAATTTGAAAATTATTTCTCTATCAAGTCACGTATTGTTTTAATCAACACTTTGTATCAGTTAGTTTTCCTTTTCTATTAATTTTCATTTCCTCATGCCATGACTCAGCACACGTCCAGTCCATCCATATGTGCTGTGGTGTGGGCGCCAGCCGCCAATCGATAGCTTACAGCTTATCTCACATTGGACATATAACATATTCCTTCTGATTCACTCTATAGAAATGTCTTATAAATATAAAATTGTTATTGTGTTACTGTAATTATTAGCAGATTATGATTACCTTTTAAGATTTTCAAAGAATTACTTAAACAAGATTTTTTTTTATTATAAAAATGAGCTTATTTATACCTCTGTAGATCTGTGTGTTTTGCAGTGCGCAAGAGTACAAATTTGGACTTATGGCAACATTGTGCTGTGGAATTTTATTTTGGTATGTTCATTCCCGTTTGGGTGTTTACTCTGTTTACGTAAAATTTTTGTCAGTAGGTTTACAAATACGATTTTGTTTATTTCCCACTAGAAGTATATTAGAGTTACTAGTCGATTTTGGCTTACTTAAAATATATAAATAAATAATTTTGTACAAACACACATACACTCAAAATTACAATTTCTATTCTATTTGGCGCTTGTATTTCTGTCAACCTTAATTTGTTTTCAGTATATTCCACTGTTGTATTCACGATAATTGCTTGGATGTTAAGCGTTGAACCTGGATTAGAATAAAATGCATGGTTAATAGTGCCTTTTATTTCACTGCATAGTGTGACAACAGCACAATAAATACGTTAGTTTAGTGTGCCAGTAACGTTAAGTTATAGCAGGGATTGCCTAGTGTCTCTCGGTTCTAGTACTGTAATCTGCTCCAGAAATTTTATGGAATTCTTGGATATAAGAAAACAAGATTCCTCACTTTAACTTCTTTATTTTGCACAAAATTTAAAGTATTACTAAAGTAGTATTCGCTTATTGCTGGATTAATAATTTAGAAACCTACATTTTTCCGTTTGACGCTAAATAATCTCAACACGCGATACTTGCGAAATGGAAATTGAAAAATATGTAAATTGCTGATCTGATGTACTGTATTTTGGATGTTACACGGATAAACACTAACATGGAAGCTGATTGTGTTGATGAATATTTGCCATCAGGTTATGATTATTAGATATTTAAGAATCCCAAAAGCTGGCCTAATTGAAACTAGCACGTTATGTTTTAATTATACAGTGTCGTGTGCACTCATTGTCGTTAGGCGGCTGCGAGGCCCCGAATAGTCGGAGACATTGAGTGGCTTCCAACTGAGCCGCATTCCTCCAGCTCGAGTTACACGTGCCACGTGCCAGGGAATTTGTCACCGGTGTCACCACCCGCTTTCACTTTCCATATTAGAGCAGCGACCTGTCAGCCGAGGTATTCTCGCCCGCGGTTCGACGAACCGAACCCTGTTTATCTAAAAGCACCGACGGATTCCGTCAGGCCGCAGTTAATGAGCTATAAATTCATTTAGTATCATTGAGAGCTGGCGTTGACCGCCCGGCATCTCATTCATGCGAAGGCCGAGGAAAAACAAACGATAAACGCACCGCCGTCGCATCCGCCCGTTTCCGTTATTCTAAATTTAAAATCACATGCAGCGTCCAGACTCCAGACGACGACGAATCGAAAGTGAACTCTGCGACCGACGAAATTGAGAACTGGGTTCCCGACGAAAAATAAAAAAGAACTCTGCGGGAGTCGTCATCACAATGGAAGCGATACGCGAATCCATTCAGATTTACAGTGTTGCGAGATGATTCACGCGACTTCACCGATCTTTTGTCAGACGTACTACAGACGGTACTACTGGATCTTGAAATTTTGCCAATGGGAGTTTCGCAATTATCGTAAAATTCAACAGAGGCTTGGCAGTGACCCATATTGGGGTAGGTCATGGGCGCGGATCGACTACTAATAGACATATCTGCGGGGGTCAATGGCTCAGTGGCTTACAACGCATCGCCGTTATTCCGCGGCTGTGCAGTGCAGAGATAAGCGGCTAATTTACGAGCTCTTTGATGTGGTGCGGCGCATGCGCAGTGGGCGGAATACCAAATGTCCCGCCGCGAGTTATTGCCGAGTACAGTTAGTACGTCGCGATGCCACATGCAGACAAAGAGCTCAGCTCAAAGCTCAACTAAACGGCTCTCTTGTGTTGCATGCGGAAAAGCTTGTAGCCGTTGCTCCTCTGAAGTCGGCTCGCATCCCGCTCTCACATTGTATGCGCAAGAAAATAAATACAATTCTCAGAGCCTGCTCCTTAGAACTGTTCTTTTGAAATCCTCGCTTTCTCGAGCGTTGGCGAACTCTTGAATGTCTTTGTTTACACGCGCCTCAATGAATTCTGAATAAACCGTGTAATGGTGTCTACTTAGCATACATTACGTCCCGCCTCTCAGCTCGGCGGCCTCCGGCGCGGGCGCATCGTTATCATAATATGCATTTCCGCCGATACCGTCGACCGGCCCTCCCTACGGTGCGTCAACCTCGGCGATGATTTATTGCATCTCATTATCCATCACGATTAGATATTTTATAGCGTAATCGAGATCTCGTGCACTGATCTCTGTAATTAGTGCGAAACGTATGATCTATAGAGTTGCGATAAGCAATTAGAAGTGCTACCATCAATCATCGATTCGAGTGATAATTTTGCGTGCGCTTTAAGAGCAATTGTGTTCCCGGGGGCGATTTGCGTTCGTAATTTTTCACGAGCACGGGCTGAATGTGACGTACGGTAGTGGTTTGCAATTAGCTGTCCGCGGAGCAGTAGCCCGCGGCGCGTTGACAAATCATTGATTGCGGCAGACCGGCTATCGCAGTATCGCTCGATGACGAATGCTGCCGGCCGCGCACAAATCGTAAGCAATATATTGTGCGATACAATTATTGATTTGTGCCTAACCATTCCTCCGATTGTAGCAAAATCCCAACACTGCAATTAGTGGCAAAAGTCCAGACGAGGTGGGAGTGGCGATGAGTTGCTACTAATTTCTCCCGTAAGCGGGGCATCAGTCCTGACAGCCTAACTCGCACTTTGCCGAGAAACCGAACTAATGCGAACGGTACAGCGGATAAAAACGTGTGTCCTAAGAATACTCTCGTTTAGACTTCTTGAATGACTTAAGTTACTTCGCAAAAATTCTTGATTGGCCTGGTGCCTTCCCCGCTAATTGCCGCGGCAAGGTATCAATCTTGACAACTTAACTGGCGACTGTATGTGTAATTTGAATTAAAAGCTTTTTGCAATAAAAAGAAGATTGCATTAATATTTATAAGGCAACCTGCGAATGCAAACAAAAAAAACGAATTGAAGAATTTAAAATATCTGAAGGGAAAAGTAATATAAAAGAAAGAATGACAGTTTCAAAAGTAAATTTAGAAGATGTACTAGACAATTTTAAAAACGATGGTAAGTACTTATGACGGGTGGATTAAAACATAAGGAAATAAAAAGACTGAAAAATATGTTTGCCAAATTGATTCGGCTAAGTAAATTCCAAGCACAATAGTAAACCCCAATCATAGGACACAAATTATGCACTTGGCCTGGTAGTAACTAATAAGTGTTAAATACAATCTAAAGATATCTTTAGCGGGAACTATAACTAGGACTAAAACTATGGCACTGGCCCCAGTTTCTTATAAGAATTCTAGAATAATGAATACGGCACTGACGACAAAAACTATATCTCCAAGATCGAAGTCTCCATGCGACAACAATGGCCGTTCACACAATGGGCGACCTTGCGCTCGTTGCCTATCACCAGCATCTGATCTCTCGAGGAGCTGCAAGGAATGCTGATATCTGGATTCTTTGTCGAAGGTATTCGGATTTAGTGGCGCTACATCCAAGCGGAATTCAACCTGCTCGATTATTGTATCGGTCGGTGTCATCGAAGTATGTTACCAACATAAGTACATTTTAACTAGATAATTATTGGTATTGCTTGATACTAAATAAATAGTGGTGTAGTGTATTTAATGGTTCCGAGAGCCTTTCCGACTAACGAAAAAAGAAACAAAGAGATTAGAAGCATTCGAGATATGGTCCAGGAGAGGGATGGAAGAAAATTGCCGGAAAGACATGATTACAAATACAGAAGTACTAGAGGCAAATGATAAACGCTTTTAGAAATAGGCAAGGAAATATATTGGGACATTTGGTATGGCACGACGAATTCATAAAGATATATAATAGAAGGCAAAATAGAAGGAAAAAGGGGAAGAGGGTAATCAAAGCTTTATGAAGCAAATAAAGGAGAAATTAGGAGTGGTATCGTACCAAGAAGGCTGGCTGAGGACAGACAGGGGGAGGAAAAAGTGTCGCTCTTAAATTTAAATGATGATAAAAAATAAAGAACTTTTAATAAAGTGTGTTTATGCTCGAGACACATTGTACACTTAATTGTGGGACTGCATAGACAGAAATAGATCAATACATGTCCAGGTCACAATGATCGAGCCTGATCGAGGTCCCCATCAGATGGACGCGTTAGGAGCGCGGCTAGAAAGCAGCTGCCGCATATGGAAGATTGAAAGAAGGCGATGCTCGTGAGGTCGCACCAACATAGCGGTTCGTATTGCAGCGAAAGTATAGAAGGATGCAACTGAGCACATTGTATGTGGTACTTGTGAAATTGATTACTCGAATATACATTGAGACAATCCTGAGATTCCACGTAAGAATGCGGTGTCTGTTCATCCATTGCGTGCCTGTGCTGGATGTAATTTCAGGTTCTAGTCACTGGAAGTGGATTGAAGATTTTGCTTTTATGAGATATGTCTTTTTATTTATCCCTGCAGTACTGGAAATCTATATCACTTAGCAAGTGTTTCTACTCATCACATATTTCAAGTTTGACATGGAAAAGAACTGCGAAAGACCACTTACTTTATAACGTTTGGTTCAGTGGCCGTTTAGTACATCTAAACGTTCGGTTTTTTTCCTGTTCAGCGTCATAATAAATCATGCCTCATGTCGTCGTAAATCTTTTAAAGCCGTGCTTGTTTTGTACTCTCTGTACTTTGTAACTGCAGTGCATTCCCTGGAAAGGTTATCGAGAGAAAGTAGCCACGACTCGCGCATCGTTTTGTGCCGGCTCTGCGACCGCCAGCTAACGAGTGGCCGAGGTTTCGGGCAAAGAAATAACGTGGGAGCGATCACAGTGCAAACAAGCGAGGTACTTTCGGGCGTAAAAGTGGTAGAGAAAAAATTTTGACTCAATCTCGTCGGGAATACTGACCTTTCTGTGTCATGTGTTCCCTGTTGCATCCATTACACGGGAAATATTCGTCGCCATGTTACTAAAGATTATCAAATGGTTCGTGAAGTTAGTTTCTTGGTGCTAGTGCTCAATACTTTTGTTAGAAGCTTGACGACTGCCATTTCATGGTAGATGGCAGTTAGGACCAACCCAACTGCACAAGTGGCGCACCTTTCAAAGCTTGGACTAGCTCGAGATATTTTATGGCAATGTGATCACTAGTCCAAGTGCAGACCACAAACCTGAGGTTGCTTAACTACTTGAATACTGTACACAATAGTTAAAAAATGCATTCGCATAGATCTACGCATCGTCATACTTGAGCTTAATGTAAGTTAACGCTAGTAATCCGTACTCCGGCCCAACGAGCCATATAAGATGGATGAACAAAGTTTTTGGACGACTGTACTTTACAATGTAGTACAAAGGAGGCCGGCAGCCCGCGGCCTTGGCACTTTCCTCAGCATTGTTGGCATGCGAAACACTGCAAAACGCACTAACTCAATTAGCTGCGTAATTGACACACGATTCTTTGTGGGGCGAGCCGACAGCTCTCGAGTGCGTCCTATCGGAAGAGGGATCTTAATGGGAAGCGACAATAGACTGATTGGTAAAACGATGCAATGTAGACTTAACTTCATCAGCTCAGAATCCTTTGTGCATTTTCATGCCATAAATGAGTTCTTAACATTTTTAATAAAGCCAGAAAATTGTGACAGAACATATACCATAAGTGAGGAGTACGCACTTAACCCTACTTGTGTAAAATTGAATCACAAACCCCAGGGTCAAAGAAATCAATTATCTTTGACCACTTCCTACATCCGATAGTGCAAATTTGACATTTACCGCTGTACTAGCTACCCTTCTTCACCGACACTAGCAAATGTGAGACGAGCAGTAAGCTACTTAAACACACGGAAGATCACATCAAACCTTGATTAGTTTAAGATTCAACAGCTTAACGGTGATTAACGTAATTCACCTTGATTTACATAGATTAGTTTATGAGATATGGTATGTAAGACATTTAGATGAACAGATAGTCTAATCCGGTAGCAGCTAGTGTCGTCTTCACGGCCGGGTATCGGATGACGCCCAACGAAGAACGGCATTGCAGCGGGTGTTTACCACATTCTACTCGTAAAAGAGCTGTTAGTATGTGGATAGATATTTTTATTAACCTACCTTGTCCACTTGGGCAAAGATCTACTTCACAGTCTTCCAAGCTTCTTTGTCTAGTGCAAGCTTCGACAATAATGTCAAGCTAGATCATCTATTAACTAAAAGTTTCGTAATTCTATATGTTCTAGAGACTATCCAGGAATAACAACCTTTGTTGGTTTTTACCAATAAGTAGTCTTTGACTAAAAAGCGAACATTAACGGTTCAATTAACAGTTGGAAAGTTATTACCAATAACATGGTTGAAAACTTGAAACTCCAGGAAAATGAAAGCGGACCCAGCTGCATGCAACAAGACAGCTAAGGGCAATTGAAAATATGCTGAGAAGCCTAAAACTTTAGTTTAATAAAATTCAGCAACACAGAAATCAAAAACATAACATAATCAACGAAAGTCGATTCCTTACTATCGTCTGGCCGCTCCTAAATCGCTATGCGGAGATCGATGTCATCCGCGTCGTCCATTGTTACCCAGTGCACTTGACATAGATGCAAATAAACCGGTTTCGCTATTATCCACAGCGGCGCTTCAAAGAGGCGCGTGTGGGCGACATTTAATTGCTTTTTAACTTCCGCAGAGCGACGCGCCCGCGCTTTGTTTGTATTGTACTCTACAGGTAAGTACCTGACTAATAACCGGTGTAATTTCTGATAGTCATGTCTGTTCTTAATAAAGGATTGGAGATAATTAACGCTTTGAAATGTAGTGTGAAACGCTACGTATACGTTTTTAAAAGTGTCTTTAAAAGTCTTAGAAGCATTTTATACGCTGAATCAGATCATAGAACTGCTGATGCTACGTCAGTCAACGATTTAAACCTCATAAGATATTGGGAGAGCTACGTGATGCAGATCGACGATCGTTTGGGAAATTAGATGGATTTTAGATTAAACCTACTTTTTTTTTTTGATAAATCAAACGGATTTGTTTCCTGATTTGGCATTGAAATTGGATTATGTGGCTGATATCCCTTACCATGGCAAATCACGGGACGAATACGGTGTTTCAGAAAAAAGCATGTTGTGAAAGAAGTTCATGTTATCGCTACAAGATTTCACAATGAAGATAACGAATAAAGCCTCATTGCTTAACACCATAAAGTGAAATAGATGCGAGAATGGCGCATTCTAAAATAAGACATAGACAATGAGGCTATTAACATTCCTCCAAAAATCGGGGTCAGCGACAACACCGTAAAAAGAGCAGTTCATTAGTGAACTCGCTCCGGAACTTGACACTGCAAACAGCTGATCGCTGGAGGCATTAACTGCAGGGCTGACTGAAACCGAGACTGCATTGAATTTTGTACTGAGTTTTAACAACGAATGACAATTGTTATTTACTCATCGCAAGAGATAGAAACAGTATATCTGTCTTTTGACATCAGAATCCTATTGGTTGTATATAGCACGCAGTCTTGCTCATCTCGGGTGGAGCCTCGGTCTAAGGCTTGTGTTAAGTAAGGAACTATTCCTTCTCTATTCTTTACTTAGGGTCGGCCCTGTATGAAATACAGATTCTCCCTTCATTATTTATCTGTAGCATCTCGGTACTAAAACCATACTTTTATTTCCCGTCTTAAAATATGGTATAACTTTAACAAAAGCAATCATCTTTACAAATTGAGATTTGTCACATTGAAAGGACCAGAGGAGACAATGTGACACTGCATCATTGTGCAATAATGTATCTCAATACTGAGCTAGAGGATTATAAGCACTTCTGATTTATGTGTTGTGTTGGTGATACAGATGATATTATAGCAGATTTTTTTGTGAAACCCTGACAAACGTTCGATGACTTGTTTCCCATGTTCAAATCAAATAAAAGATCTATCTAACGTGCATATAAAACCTGTCGTGAAGCATGAAGGATCTATACATCAGTTCAAGTTGGGATGAACACCTGACTAACTCCAATATGTTATATCATATCACAAGCTTGTCTCGAATGTGAAAACAGGATCTATCCAAGTTAAATGACGGCTGGGGGAGTACTCTGAAGAACACGTCTTTCGTTTTCGATAGTATCGTTGCTTTAGATAGCAATTCAGCTTAGACGTTATCGCGAACTTTGATTACTCGCTTGGCAACGCAATGAGACTACGAAGGATGTGACGATATCGTATAGCTTTACGAGTAGACCCCAGCATATAGTCTGTTAATAACACCATGTTTTCCGGTGTTGTGCGTGCTTGTCTTCCATTTATAGCTAACAATTAAAAGGGATTTACTGTCGAGTCGTGTGGAATTGGTTTTCTTAATCGAGTCTGATACCGCTAACAGGCGTAAAGTTTTAATACGATACCTGTTATTTTAGCTTAGCCAACTACGAGGTCTATCTGTCAGAGGGACTAAATGGGGTCCAGGATCTTAAATCCCAAATACGCTAGCAAGATGGTCAATAGTCATAAATACAGATGAAAAACGAGAAATTAGAAAAGAGTTGCCCATCGCTTGAATGGACCCTCATCTACCAGAATCTCTTAGGTAAGTCTAATTCTGGCACCACACCCGTTACCACACTTTACAAGTTATTTTTTATAAGTATTGTCATCAGAAGTAGTAGAAGTGAGCAAAAAAGATAAAAGATCCTATAACTCCACCAAGATCAAATGACTTTCTGGAATTTACCACATGCTTTTATGGACGTAACCATGCACTTTCATGGCAGCCCTAATTGATAAACAAACAAACGGTAGAATAATATGCCATTGTGTTCTTTATTGCGGGGCAGTCATTAAAACCACTTAGCGCGTTTCCGCAACTCGCCTCGCGTCGGTGGACGCGCACTTTTGTATGCTAATTTCTGGACGAGAATACCCGAGTAAGTAACGTACTCTACTTGTCTACTACTTACTCTCTATGGGAATCTCAATTTCTTATAGTAGGAGTCCAAAGAGATCGCCGTTTCTTATACATATTTTGTACATAAGGGACAAATTGTTATAAAAAATCAAGTTAAGGATTTTTAATATGGAAAGGGTAGGTTAGTTTCTTGGTAGTAATCTAATACTGGTACTATTGGTACTGGAAGAGTGCTTTCTAGACTCAGCCGACGTTCACTTTCATGATGAAAGTTTCATCTTCTTTGATTTTCATAGGTTGCCTTACCTAGATTTATCTCTAAAGCTACTGTAAAGGTATGCAAAAATTCATGGATGGTAATAGATTTGTAGATTTCACAGACTAGTAGTACTCGTCGTAAAAATTAAATTATATTTGTAATTAGTTTCTGAAAATTCAAGACATCTAACATGTGACAGATCTAGTTTAATAATCTTCATAACTTCCCAGCTAAATTCTGCGGTTGAATCTGATCCAAAAAGTAGGATAAAAAAGATTAACCTGAATGTTTAGCTCTATTTCTGACGTCGCATTACAGTTGGCCGTACCGATTTAACCTTGTAGTCCAACCATATTCGCAGTGCTGTCGGCGTCACCGATGTTATCAATGTAGTAACAATCAGAACGCTCCCGACTCGGCGGTAATACATTCAGGATCTCCATATTCAAGCTCAGCTGCGCACGCGCAAACGTGGCAGGTGCGACCATTGCGGTCCGTTTCCACCTACCTCATACTTTGCCTGATTTCTGTAATATTCACGCGTCCGTATGTACCTCCTGTAATCTAGAGAAATATCTTATTATTTTGTAATTTCCATATTATCCATTAATGTAGTCATCAACGTACCTAATGTTTTCGTGTTGCATCCGATAAATCTCAGATGCAGTGTCTATACGGATAAATTCCAAATTAACGATGGTTCTCAGTCATCATTCATCTGGACATCTTAACAAATGTTAACCTGAATGATTTTAGCTACTTTCCCAGGTCATACGGTCTGTTTGTTAGCAGGCTTTGGCACCGCAGCCCGTCAGCTACATAAGCGGCCGGCCCCGCGCCCGCCTCTTGGCATTTGTCGGGAATGTTAATTAATCTGATTTGCATGTTGCACGGCGACACGCCCGCGGCAGAATTAGTTTGTACAGAACACGCAGCCCGAGTGCAGGAATTTGCCATCTGACCGACATCTGTGTATCTATTTACTCGTTCTTATGGATGGCTTGATTTGAACGGCTTCGAACCAAAACGATAAACAATATCCACTTAAATGATAGGATTTAAAAAAAAATCTAAAGCTTTGTTTCTTTGTAAAATCTTTTTTGTACATTAGCTTGTTCGGAGTTCTAAGTTACCGTCCTTTCTGACAGAGTCAATGTTCATGAAGTAAAATGTTAAGTTCTGATCATAAATCTGGAAAAAATTTCAAAGAAAGTTCAGCGTAAACCTGACATATCTAGGATCCCTCAGTTTCCGTCACCTTGGCCTGCTTCGACCACCAATCAGGTCAATACAACCATCTCTTCGATTCTTATCCCTAATTGGAGCGAGTTGGATTTGCAAATGAGATTAGGTTGGGCCTTGCTTATTACTGCTATGTAAAATTGTAATTAATGGAAGGTGAACGGTAATGCGCGCGTAATATAAGGAAATCCGTGGCGCTATGCCTTTATTTAATGACTACATTCTACTTAGAGCTCAGTTACTGGAGAGTTGATTCTAAGCAAAGGAAATAACTGTCAAGTCCTTGTCATATCTTTGACGATAGTTGATGTAAATGTATTCGTAAGATCTTTATAAATACTTGAACTATAAACTGATGCAGTGACAAGTGAGACGCATTAGATAAATGAGAATTTTGTATCCAGAAATTTCAATACGAAGAAGTGTCTTGTAAATGCTGATTATTTTTATGATTAGTAATACGTAGAACCAAAAAAATAGCTGTTCTAAAATAAATGTTTAAAGTGAATCATATATAAAATGCCATGTGAATCAGGCTGTCTGTATATCTATATTCGTAACCGCCCATGTGCATCGCAACAATCTTGCTAATAACAGGCTAGATGTGAGATAGGCGATAGCGCTTGCTGATGCTGACTCACACTGAATTCCCTTTTTATGGTGAAGTGCACGTCAAAATAAAGTTTTAATCATGTCCCATGGTCCATATACTTCACTGTATAAATATTTTATTCCAATCCAATACGAAAATGTTTCCTGTCTACTGATCAAATTTTGACAATAATAATTCATTCACGTTTCACAATTTTTCACTTGAATTATAATTAGATCCAAAATGTTTGCTAGTTACGACTAGCCTGGTGAATATATGAAAAGTCATCTATATATACATAGTTAGTTACTATTAATTGTATGTTCTAGGTTTTCTCTTGTCACTTGTAAGAGCTGATAAGTTTATTAAAAAAATATAACATGTTCTAATTTATCACTAAACTTATCACTTACTCTTCGGGAAGGTCGCATAAAAACATAGCACAATTTGTTTACACCTCGATACCTTATCGCTTGAGGGTCGTGAATTGCGCAGTTTACCTTATCTAGTCTGCTAATTAGAATTTTACTATGTTTATCCACAATATCCTCCCCTTTATCAGAAATTCAAGCATATACCAGCTATGTATTCGTATAAACGTAAGAGACAGGCTCATAATAATGGAGTTCTTTCCACATCTCTATTTTTTTATACACACCTCATCAAAATATGAATCAATTGGGTTTTGCCATATTCGTTATTTATGTCACTTATGCACATACAGGATCAAGTAATCCTGTATGTATGATTAATTTGTATAATAATGTATGTTTATGGTTTATGCTTCTTACTAAACAAATATTTTTATTAACATATCAGCATCTTTAGATTCCGCTTTGGAATTTATATATTCATATATCTCATTTGCTTTTAATCCTCTTTTTAACCTCAGGCTTTAAATAAATTGTAAAAAGTAATTCCACAAATCTTAACCACGTGACACTGTAGTATTCCATTACATGTTTGCACAGTTTATCGCTGGTGCCTCAGATACACTCGATCGCACGCGTCGTATCACAGATAAGGTATCAACCAGGTCTTGTGATGTATTGTCTACGCCTCCCATCCATTCGTCAGTTGCGTAAACTAAACCGATGGAATCTGATATTGAGCAATCGCCAGCTTTCAAGATCCCAGTTACAGATATGTTGACTCGAGCGGCTGATAATGTTACGAGCACTCCCTGAAATAAAAGAACGTTGTTATATCTTGCCACGCAATTAACACTGCCGCTGTAAAAACTTGATAGCGTCTAGTGTGTAATCCTAAAACACGACCCCAAATCCAATTAACTTCTCTAATCGAGTGTGATTCATTTACAACGCACAATGCGATTGTTCACATTTCTAATTTAAAATTTTGATTGTAAACGTGTGGGAGACGCGGCCACCCTCTGCTAGACTGTCTGTCGTATCGTGCAGGGCCGCGCTAGTCACGGTGTCTGCCGGCCTCGTCCCCAACTCATTTTCATTTGCATACGAGCGCCTGTAGTACTTTCTATAAATCGAACCAGAGCGAGGGTCCGAACAACAGCAGTAAAGTTTAACGACTTCCGTCCCTCGTCCACGATGCATTCGCTTACGTTTCTTGCACTATTTGCGGGGTCACCGCACGCCATGTTATTGTTTCTTTGGCTCACATTTACAATACTATTTACTCGTACTTTACGAACCCTGGTTTTGCCCCCTTTTGCTGTAGCAGCCCGCAGTTAGGCGTCCCAAGAACGTAATTGTGACCAAATCGGGCTTCGGCTGCGGTATTTTCTGACATGATTATTCCACATCGATGCGCCTAACCGTAATCGCTTCTAGTTCACGCCATTTTTGTCTGGCGCCGGCGTCGCCATTGCAAGGGCAGCTTGTTTATACCAACAACTAAAACTTTTCTGATGTGGCTGAGTCATGCTCCAATACTTGAGATGTATAAAATGGTTTGATGCTAGTATCTGTATCTCGAAGGCGCGATTAAGAAATATGAGCGAGTTGATGGATGGTGCGAGATGCGCGCGTCCTGTTTCGGAGTCCGATCGATCGATAAGGTCGATAGCGATCGCTGCGGTCTCCGGTCGTCCATCGCGGCCGCCGACGGCTGTTGGGCAATGCTTATGAATAATTACCGGCGTGGCATCGCCTTGACGGACGCGCGCTTGATTCACTGCCAAGGACGCCTTTTCGCTTTTAGTCGGTCATCGATCTGTTGCGCAAGAGCTCTGCTTCCACGGTGAGGAGCACACGACTAATGACGTTGCACAACTGTGCACCCGCCCACAAATCGCTTTATTATGCAGAAAGTGAGTCGGAACAAACGGATGGACCACAGTGCACCCGCAGACAGGACTACATTCATTACAAAGCAGAAAGTGAACGCAGGAGTGATTCGCGGATTTATCACATCATAATTGTGATTTATAAGTCGCTCGGCCGCCAGTTCATGTGGAAAAATGGCCGTTTTATCACTGCTCGCATATTCATAAAAGCTGACGGGCGATCATAAATATGTGTTACCCTTCGGGGAGCGATCACTTACGCAATTAGAGATATTGCGCTGCATCCGATTATGACATTCTAATGGCATATTATCCAATCTGAAATACGGGTGATTGTTGCATCAAATCAGAGATAATCTCCGCCGTGGAATTGACTGGTGTGTCCGCATCAAAAAATAATCTGATGATGTTTTCATCGCTGCCTCGGTCGGGAGAGCGCTTTGCTTTTTGCTCCTGATCGTTTTTCAAACTCTAGTGATGAATGGTTTATTTATGCATATTCAATATCAGAGCCACAAAAATCTTATGTTTGAATAATAAAATTACTTATGTCTGTAAGTGTGGTAATACCATGGTAAAAAATACATCAATACTTGTAATCTGCTTCTTCCATCAGTCTTTTTCTTATTTTTCTTCATTGCGAGTCAAACTTTCATGTATTCCCGGGATTTTCTTATCATTCATAATCTTTTTTGTTGGTCTTCCTCTTCTTTTATATTTTTAACCTACGACAAAAAGAGAGATGTTTTAAGTTTGATGCTAGTGTCTGTCTGTCTGTTTTTCTGTGTGTCTCTCTCCGTGGCATCGTAGAGCTCAAACAGATGGACCAATTTCGATGCGGTTTTATTTACGTGGAAGCAACTTCCTTTGCGGTGGTTATTAGCCATTTTTAATGAAAATCGATTCTGTTGTGAAAAAGTTACTGGGTTATAACGCTTCAAAGTCAGGGTTTTGTTTATATTAATAATAGCGATAGTAGTTTCGTCACTTATCACAAGTAATTTACCTGACAAATAATAGATGGCGCTACTATATCAATATATTATGTACGTAGTGTCGGGGCTTTTTTTATTTGCCTATAGCAAATAAACTTGTTACTTGTAATGGTCCCATCGATTACACGTGTTGTTAACTGGTGGCTTTGTAATGTAATATAACATGTAATCTTATACCTTTAAACGAGCAATTCTTGTATATTTATTTATATGTATATTTCCGTGATCTCGAAAACGGCTCTAACGATTTCGCTGAAAATTTGTATATGGGGGTTTTCGGGGGTAAACAATCGATCTAGATTAGTCTTATGTTTGGGAAAACGCGTGTTTTCGAGTTGTTTTTAGCTCAGCGGTTAAGACCGCTAGAAATAGTGTTACGGGTTCGAATCCCACTCGGTGACTTACTTATGTATTTTTTTTTATGTTTAAGTTTATATATAATTTTTTATTTTGCATTGTTTTTAGACAAGTTTAAAAAAATGTAGTTATTGTTTGAGATGTAACCGAGCAAAGCTCGGTCGCCCAAGTACTGTTAATTTAAACGCGCAAACTGTTTCACTGAAATCCATTTGTGATTGATATGTATTGCATTGTCTTTCTGTCAAACATTCACTACCTGTATTGAAAACCTCAAAAGCCTCGTTGCTTTTAAATCAGGGTGAAAGGTGATCGTATCCGACATCTTAATGCAACAAACCAATTAAATGTACACCGTTGTGTTAACGAAACGTTTTGTAAGTACATTAGTGGTGGTAAAATAAAGAATGTGCAGAATTTTAATATAATAACGCATAAAGGTATTACAATGATATGGAACTAACATAAGGAAAGCTTTTATGGTATCAAAGATTGTAACGCATAATTAATTTTTTAACAATACAAAAACAATCCACTTCATTTTTTTTTAGGAGTTTCTTCCATATCTATAAAGTTCTTATTTTTGTCTTCACCAAATTAATATGGGACCAACTTGAAAGTAAGGGCTTTCAAATAAAAAAAGAATCATCACAATCGGTCCACGGTTGCCAAAGATATCGGGTCATATACATTAAAAAAAAAAACAATCGAATTAATAACCTCCTATTTTGAAGTCGGTCAAAAACCGAATGAAAAGTTGAACTATAATAAATAATTTTTCAAAACTAAACATGACTTTACCTTCAAAAGTACTTAATCGATTTTGATAAAATTTCTATGAGACCCACAGACTAGTATCCTTTCAATTCTTCACGCTCTTTAATTTGTCTTAATAGTTGGCAAACGTGTTGCGAAATTCAAGTAATTGTGGGATCAGAGCGAAGCGATTACGCAGTTTTGATTTACATCCATCAATTAATTGCTTTTAGATTAAATTGTGAAGTTGTTTGTGTTTGTAGCATGTACGAGTATCGTGAGAAGGCAATAGAACTTGAGATTCTAGATCTTTGTGTCTCCAGTTACTACCTCGTCCTTAGGTTGTTCTCGTACGAGTCTTTTGTCTACCCCATGCCCCATTCTAATTTTCTTATAATGAGAATTTCAATTTATCTTTCAATTTTTCCATTTACCCATCTTAGGTTGTACTCGTACGAGTCTTATGTCTACCCCATTCCCCATTCTAATTTTCTGATAATGAGAATTTCAATTTATCTTTCAATTTATCCATTTTTCCAAAAAATATTTGACTACAAAATGCTCCAGGTTACGCCCAGGCAGCCCTGTACATTAAGACATATCTTTTTAATATTCAACACTCTGCATATATCACATTTAGCTACTCTATGAGGTCGGGTTGCAAACGGCCCCCTCTTAGTCTATTTGAAGTTAACAACATTTACCAAGAAAGAATTTTCAATTCTGTCTACCTAGGTACTTATAGGTAGAAAGAGGGCAGCAGCATCCACTGTGCAAAGACTTTAAGCCATCTACAGCGATCAAGATGCTTGCCCTTGTCATGATTCATGTGCAAATCTTCCCTTTATTAAGCGAAGCCTGTAGTCCAATAGTAGACTCATGGTTATACCATGAGTAGACTAATCTACACAGTACAAAAATTGACCGTCTGAGTCAAAATCGTAAAAAAATCTTTGCTAACTATAAATACAGAAAGATCTATGGTAGGTTAGGTACGAGAATATTGCTCCGTCCCAGCAAATCTTGTTGAGTATTGCGTAAATGAACACTAAAAGCCACCTGCGAATAGCCATAAACGATGTTAATGACTGTCATTTAAAATTTAAGCACCTTTATCGTCGTGTGGCAAAAAGGCAATGCATCTCTGCCCATAACTCAAATCCCTTGAGCACCAAAACCAAACGTTTGTGCCGCGAAAAAACCTTATAGGTAGCACAAAATAAGGAGATAGTAAAAGAACAGCTCATGTTTGAAACCTTGGCTAGTGTTGAATCCTAAATTGATTTCCTGCTACACTGATAATGATGAAGCGTGAATGTTACTTCTTGTTTGGCATTATATGCCATTGACATCTAGATCATCATCTACTTGATAAATAAACAAGGTTATTGAAAATGTACCCTAGTAGAAAGAAAATCGAATCAATATCTTAATCGCGAATTCGTACGCACTTTCGCGCAAACTTGCGGTATAGTTAGTGTCAACATGTCTCCTATTTAATTGCCGTCGTTATGTTGGTTGTTGACAAGTTATAAGTGTTGATAGATGACAGTGACAGTACCGTACTGAAAGTGGAAATTGCCAACTTTACTCACAACAGACTTTACTTACAAAGAATCTTCATCGTGACGTCACTTCCTCAAAAAAGCTTGACCTTGCTTAAAATTGAAAGTCATTAGGATTTTTGAAAAGATCTAAATAAGTAAAACTATATTTTACAATCAAAACGATAAAGAAACCTTCTTCTAGAAGCCTTTCCTCGAAATGATTTGCGAATTAGATTTTTTTTTAATTACTTGACAATAATGATGTCATATATCTTGTTGTCCGGTCAGAGAAATCTCAATTATTTCTTTTATTTTTTCTCTACCAACCACTTCATCACTCAGCTTCTACAATGTTGTATGAAGTGTAATTTTGTGTCCTCGTTACTTTGTCCCGGCGGTTGGTTTTTTGGCAGAAGGCTACATACAACAGCTGCCGCGGCAGGTGCGGGCGTTTCAACGAACTCGCCTGCTTAGGCTGCCTGCACGCCAGAAATTATCTGAGATTTATCTTCACCTTTGCCAATACACAGAAAGGTAAGACTATAATATAAAAACCATCTGAGCCCTAGTTACCAATTTAATGAGGGTTTACAACAATATGTCAAATCAGGTGCCAACACAGTGACGGCAGGTCCAATCGACTGTAGTCATTTGACCATCAGTTGAAAGGTTCTTTTGCTTTGTCAAATGTAGCCAATAGAAATTATTAGAAATGACTTATTACAGCAGCTTATTAGAAATGACTTCACTGTGCCATCTGGTGTCCCATATTTTAAAAACCGTCATTATATGTTAGTTATCCCCCTGAGAGCCAACGATGTCTTGCTTATTTTGATACCATTTTTCATCTTCGTACCCACCATCACGATAACCGTGGCCTGTGGGTTTTACGGCCTTGGTTCCTCTATCTCGTTAGGGACTGAGACGTGATAATATATCTGTATAGTTTGGAAGAAATTCTATGGAAATACGTTCTAGTTCTTCAGTGACGCCATTGATATCAAAGCAATGTTGTATTTCCACTTTACGCTAGCTTTTGTAGTTCTTTTTTGAGGGATTTCTAAAATTTCAGCTAAGTCATCGGGTGAAAGGACATCAGCCCCTCCTTTCACAATTGCAGCCAGCAGTGGGTTCAGAATAAAAAAAGTGTACAGGTGCTCTATAGTCCCGCTAACTACCTCCCCGCAATCAGCGATCGCGTACCCACTGCGGAATTAAGTGCTACGATTTTAAGAGCATTTTTATTGGGCCTAATTAGCTCCTCACTCAGGCTCTTAGCTTTTTATTCAGCCTGGAAGAGCAGGCGCACGCCTCGTGTTAAGTGCAACGATTACAGGGATTAACGACCTTACTACACTTGATTTGAATGGGTAATTGGGTACGAATTACGATGTATTCACAAATTGAACTCCCATGCTGGTCTGGGAGAAATAAAAAAAACTTAGAATGTACCAGCTGCTTCTCTTCCCACGCAGATCGTAAAAGCCGATCGAGGGAATGGGCAAAAATGCAAATCATGTTAACAGGCGATGCGGCTAGCAACCCATCACTGTATTGATTGCTTTTCCATCTTCTCGCCCACCATGACGCTAAAAGTGGCTTTTGGGTCTTGCGGCCCTGGGCTCTGCATAGAACCGCAAGACCCTAAATGCTCTGTCTGCCCCATTAGGGATAAAGTCGTGATAGTATGTATGTATGTCACAAATTGAATTATGAAAAATGTTGCAGCGCGACTGTGTTGTGGCTTTATGCAAAGAATAGTTAACATTAAATATAAGTAGGCACTAAATTATTAATAAAAAATATTTTTTTCCTTTAACAAATATAAACACGTGATTTTCGTTATATTTTTGGAGATGATACTTCGAAGTGATGATTTAATATCAAAAAACAAAGAATAGAAAGCGCTGGATGCAGGCCGCTCTAGATCGCTCATTTTGGAAATCTTATAGAAGATGTCTAGCAGAGGAGGTTTTGCGGCTGAAATTATTAGAAACTTAGGTTCAAAAGCTATAAAATTGTATTATTTGGTTCAATATTATTTGATTTATTTTACTATTATGTTCTCTATGAAGCCTTCTGGCAGTTGAATACATCACACATAATGTCATGAATTGCATGCCCTAAATACCACTAAACAGACCAATAGTAATAAATATTTTGAATTACGCATTTACAAGTAGGTAGATAACGTCATAATTTGTTTACTACCTCTAATTATAAATTAACATGTCATAATAATTCATTTCAAGTCATAAATTACGATAACAGCATATCTATGGTGCTGTATTGTTTGTTTAGTGTTTGTGTTATTGGAAGTATTGCTCGAACTACGAAGGTATTAAAGTGATTGATCAATTTGTATGAGAAGCAATTGTTTCTCGAAGTATTTCACTGTACTGCCACAGATTAATAATAAGTTACTACCCCTTGAGATATTCTTCTTCTTTATAGCCTCTATCTCATAATTACCGCGCTGGCAGAGGGATTGAAATCGCAGATGATATTATGTCTTTGCATAGATGACGCGCTTCTCTCAGTTCTTTGTGACCTATGTATAACCTTCCTTAAGGCCCATTTACACGGTTCTTTCTTGCCTGTTGAATATAATTTAATCGGATCAATAAATTATTTGCATGGTTTACAAATTAATCGGAGCAAATGATTTTTGCATGGTTGACTTTTGTTTAAACCACGCAAGTCATTTATTGCTTCGATTTAATTGTCTGCAGCAGGTAAGAAACTTGAACAGTGTAAATGGGCCTTTGCTACACCTGTGAGAATGGAAATGGGTGATGACAAATCGTATTATCCAAGTCCTCCCGTGGATGTCGTAGGAGGCGACTTAGAAAATATAAGCTAAACAAAGCTTATAAACATCGATGAGACCTCTCCAACCCGTCTGGCCAGCGTGGAGAGTGTAGGCCAGTCCTCTGGCTGCTCTGGCCAAGTATGGCTCTGTCAGTACAGAGAGGGTCGTGCTCCTGCAGTGGAGACAAAAAGACCTAATGATGATAATAATGAAATCGTATTATACTCTGCTGGCCCTTATACATATACTGTATGATCTGATATATAATTTCCAAGCATTAGTAAGCATGGCTCTCACAAAATTCCACAAATCTAGCTCAATGTCGTCCACCTGGCGTTATTTATAGTTACATATTTCTCAGTTACTTGTCTCACTCGTCTTTCACAAGTGCTCATTACATTATTGTTAGCCGTGTTGTTAGTAAGACAAGGGACTAGGAAAGTATAATTTCTACATAAATCTTCTTTGGTTTCGATGACAACATCGGTAAGTCAGTTTCCAGCTACTTGGAAAATCAACTGGGTCAGTACTGTTTCCTTTATTTTATGTTTTTGAGCTAGTCGGGTTATTTTTTTCTTTTAATATTTGCTTGGGAGAAAATACGAATCACCGCGACTTTCTATCAGATACATACTATCTGATTTGAATTACTTTGTGTGATTCCGCCACCAGTTAGTTCATCCAAACCATTGCCGGCCGGCGCCCACCCACTACTGTTAGTGTATCAGTAGTCGTGCCCCCAGCGCAAGGCATAAGTTATAAGCAAATCACACTAATATTATTAAGTAAAAGGACCAAAGTTTGTGTGTGTTTGTTACTTGTTAACGCGCAAACGGCTGGACTTATTTTGATTTACGAAACTACTAACACCACTACCTACTACGTTTGTTATGATATGATTAATATCATGTATTTTATGTTCTAAAAATGATGATCATATTTGGAGTAATCATAAATCATTTATTGGACATAAGTACAAAGTCGCTAGTTTAGTGTAGGGCTTCGTGCAGCTCCGTCAGGCATACAAATACAGTTTTTTAGAAGTATATCTGATGATTGGGGCATTACTTACCAAAAATCTGTTTTAGTTCGAGCTCAAGTAAAAGCAACCTTGACTCCTTTAGTATAACGGATTACCGTCACACGCCACGGTTCCGATTACATCATGGCGTTACATTATGAGAATTATAAAATTTATGACGCGATCAGTAACAACGGGGTCAATGTCAGAGCTTGTCCGGGGTGTCCAGTCCAGATTGGAGTGTCCTGGTTTTGCAAACAAAGCCCGTCTTTACGACTAACTTTAGTACCTGGTTTAAACCATTATCCGCCTAAAACACGATGTCACCGTTTTTTATGTCTCTGTCAACTTAATTAGGGTGAATAATGGTTTAAATCAAGTCGTAAAATTACTTCTCGTTTTATAACACGGAATATGTTTTGTCCTTTTTTTCAATATTTGTCAAATTTAACAAACGCTTGATAATTTTGTATGAATAATGTGTCAATGTCACCGCGAGTCCCGTTCAGGGGCTATGTCACGGTTTACAGGGCGTCCTAGTTTCGCAAATAGGATTAAAGGCGGCACACACGGGAGCATTCAACATACACACGTATTATTTTTTACTCATCGTTGGTTGAACCTGCAAATATGCTACTATTAGAGGAACTGATGAAGCTCTGCTTATTAAGTGTCGGTAATTTATGTCAAATGATATTTGGCCAATTGTTAAGTCTGACATGGGTTGACAAGTTGGCTACTGTCATACTAGAAAACGTGCACCTCTCCCTTTGTATCTTTATTAGACCACGATAACTGTATACGATGATTCAACATATATCGTTTGACAACTTAGTTGTATAACAGTTTATGTGCTAGGCAATTTTTAAAAAAACCCCGACTGAAAAGAACGCTGCTACCAATACGATTAAATATCCGTAGCGCCATCTACTTTTATGCTAGAGAAAGCCCTGAGTTTAAAGTGCAATAACCCCTAACCCCTAATAACTTTTAAACAGCTAACAACTACCGAAAAGAAAGGAACTTTTTTTTACGTGAAACGTAAAAAAACCGCATCGAAATCGGTCCATCATGTCATGTCATCGGTCATCCATTCCACAGACAGACATACAAACAGACCGATAGTCGTCATATACATAGCGTCAAACTTTTAACAAAAAGGGGATTTTTGTTGGGTGTAGAAAAAGGGAAAAAGCAAGATGGCTAGCAGCGCAATTTAAAGTAAATTAAATTTGCCCTCTGCTTGAACTTTACGAGAAATCAATACACCATGGGCCTGTGACCCACTTACGAATGTAGCCCATGGTCCCGGGATTCCCGCCAGCTGACGCCCTCACGCTCTCAAACGGCGCAATTTCGTTTTATTGTCGTCGTTCCACTTTCACGTCTCGACGATATCGTATGCATCATACATGGTATTCATTGCCTCATATTTGGTTATATTACATGCAAATTCAATTTTTTTTTGACTAGCCGAAGCCCGCGACTTCGTTCGTGTGGGCTTTGTCTCTGGAAAATGCTCATCAGGCTGAACAACTTTAACTAAGGCGTCATTTTTATATTTCTTATAGTTTAGCTGGACGATTATAGTTCTGCATCAGGTGTTCCATTTTCCAAAATCATTTATACCCTATATGTTGCCCAGGCTCAATAAAATTTATTATAAAATCCTTAAACACGGAAAAAAAAACATACAAAAATTACAAATAAAATAGAGATTCCAACGCGTCGCGTCGCCGCGAGGCAGTGTGCCCAGTAAGCTAGCAGCATTGCCCAGGCTTAACAGCTATATAACAATAAAAGTTTCATTCGAATCTGTCCCGTAATACAAGGCGGCTGCATACTTTAGTATGAAAATGGCAATTTTTTTTACTGTTATTTTCATTCCATTATACTATTAAGATCCAGTATAGCCCGTGATTCGATTTATAACGGGTATGTCCCTTCCACGTTGTATTAGATTTTATAAATGCGACAGTATCATTTCAGTTGTTTGTATCATTTGATCTCTTTGGATATCGGCCTAAATCTCGGATAATGCAACATTGTCTTACAAAAGTGCACTGCATCCGTGATCCATTTGCCTTATGCAACCGTTTGCGCAACCCATTCGACGCAGGCAGATGCAGATCTCCACGGCCAAACGGCCATGCGGGATTTCTCTTCCTGATTGTGTGTATTGTAACATTACACTTGGAATCGTAACGGCTTTATTATGTCAACGAGATATACAAGGAGGTTCTATGCTTTAACTTATAGTTGTCAATTAAACAATTTAAACTTAATCCGTCTTATTCTAAAACTATGTTTAATCCATTATCTGACCAAACCAAGTTGACATTTTCACATGGGACATGACATGATACTAGATGTCAACTTGATTTGGTCGGATAATGGTTTAAACCTAGTAAAAAAGTTAGTTTGCGTTTTATAATAACACGGTACGTAGTTTTCGGCAGAGCAGAATAGGACCACTCCAATTTATCCCGTAGATGTCGTAGAAGGCGACTTAGGAAATAAAAGCTATACAAAGCTTATAAACATCATGAGACCTCTCCAACCCGTCTGGCCAGCGTGGAGAGTGTAGGCCAAATCTTCTGACTGCTCTAAACAAATATGACTAGTAGTGAGAGGGTCCTGCTCCTGCAGTGGAGACTAAAAAGGCCTGATGGTGATGATGTTTTTCTTGCTGCGATGGCTTGCGATTAGCTCCAAAATCAGGTTTTTTTTTTGTAATAAATTGCATTTCGGATCTTGCGAAAAACAATAGCAAAACCATTAAAACGGTTAAATACGGGTAATATTTTTAAATGCCTTAAAATATTTTGTTTTTGTAAATGCTTACTGAAGTGTACCTTGTGTTTCATGTTTTTCACACTGTCACACCGGTATGCGCCAATGTTGTTTTGCCGCGTTCCTCTCCCATCTCTCATCAGTCATGCCTAACCAATATAACTAAACTATTTTCGTGTCAAACACGCAGAGTCTCACCTTCCTGTTGCTGTGATTTAGCAGCTAATTTACAGGGTTTAGGAGCATAATGTGCAATTCGCAGAAGGTCCTATTCATGAATACCGTTTGTGGTTCATCCGATTTGCGTTTGATGTGTCAACGCGGGGCCTGCAGTTTTTTTTAATAGACATTGATGGAAACCTGCCTGCATAACGAAGCACAAACGTTTTGTTTATAAGAGTGTAGAAAAGTTGAAACTTTTCCTCTATTCGTCTTTATTAGACAAAAGTGAAGTCTCACAGCGATAAAAGTAAACTTTTTCAGAAGAATTTTTTCTCAATCCCAAAATTGATGAAGTCTCACAGAGACAAACATTTTTCGGAAGAATTTTTATTCCCAAATCCCAAAATTGATCACACGATTTTTTTGTAATTTCATAATTAGCAATCGTTTGAAGTCGAACTTTTGCGAATGAGACATTTTGCGCCTATCATAAACCTTGTACAGAAAGACATTCGTATTAGTTGTCGGCGA
The DNA here is from genome assembly GCA_963555685.1 of Acrobasis consociella. Taxonomy (NCBI): domain Eukaryota; kingdom Metazoa; phylum Arthropoda; class Insecta; order Lepidoptera; family Pyralidae; genus Acrobasis; species Acrobasis consociella. The sequence continues at coordinate 3,671,744 of OY743109.1, read as the reverse complement.
TGACAGGCCGGCGCGGCAGCGGCAGGGCGCCGGCGCCGGCCCCCGCGCGGCTAATTGCAACATACGCAAAGCAATTTATACTTAGAATTAGCTGTAAAAGCTTCACACCTCTCACGTCCCGCTTTGTTGGAATTATGCCTCGTTTACATTACTAAACGCTTGTCACCTCATTACTTATTTGGTACAATTTGAACGTTTGCCGCCCACTAAAGTTGACGATTTCGCAGCCGCCTGTGCTAAAATTTCGTGAGCGAAAGGGCATTAAAATAATTTAAAACTAGTACTTAGTTGACATAATGAAATAATTACTGCAGGCAGATGGTCCTTATTGTTGCCCAAAAATCCAAGACCTGGTCTGTTTTGAGTTTCTTATGAGATGACTCATGAATGAAAGGAACTCCGCCGACAAGAGCTTTAAATTTAAATGAAATGAGATGACTCGTGACGTCTCAAGATGTGAGAACGGGGCGTAAAAGGGACTAATTTATTGATTTACCCTCATGGTGATCAAGTGTTGGTTCCCATACATATATCCGCTTTTCTCCTACACTTTTTTGAAGAAGACACTAAGTGTATGTCGCCCTTTTTACTATGATATCTCAAAGGAATATTACACTTGTTGTCGACATTTTTACCTGCTAAATCAAACTTGATTGTAATAATACTAAGCACGAAGCTCCTAATCCCATGTGAACAGTACTCAATTGACAGAGCATGTAAATAAGCCATTGTTCTAGCGATATATCACGTCGGATCCGCGTCTAACAGCACTATAACAGCGCCCTTTATGAGCTTAATGGAGGAAATGAACCCGCACTCGATCAGCCTAATGATGGTTTGTTTGACTGCGCTGAAGTTAATGCGAGGAAAGCGACGACGGTGTGACTAAGGACGAAGCTGTTTGGCGCCAAGCGCTGGGCACGTTTCCGTGGGTACGACATACATCGTTACAAAAGCTTAAGGGGATACGTACATTTCTTGGAGTCCAGTGCTGCCCCGTATAAAAGAAAACAAAGACATAAAAAAAATTGTCTTGGCTTAAATAGATAACCCTTCATACTATTTTTAATCCCCGACAAAAAGAGGCGTGTGATACGTTTGACGCTAATGTATGTCCTTCTGTTCGCAACTACTAGTTTTGCCTACATACGAACCCTTTCAATGGCGTTGGGTATCTCTTACGTTAATAATTATATATTTGGTAATACCTTACCCAACCTAAGTTTATGGATGTTCTCCAATGCGACATGGCGTCCAAAGAAACAACACAATCGCAGACGCCGCACCAACGCCTGTTTCTCCACCGCTTTCTACACAAATTTTCACACCGCGAAAGCCTTAAGAAAACTCCCAAGTACCTTTCTCCTAGGGCTATTAGATTTTATCATCGGTTTCTTTGTAAAACTAAATTCTAGTCGAAAACTGTTACGAGACGGCCTTTTGAACTGTAAAACAATCGATTTCCATTGCAGCAACTGGTAATTTACAGTTTAACGCGAAGGTTATTTAGAAGTGGCGATCAAATTTGAAATAAATTTTTTTGGTTGTAAATTTGGTGATAATTCACTTCTTACCGTCAGGCATTGGAAAGCATCATGTTTAGTCCGTCTAGCTTCATAGGCCAATTTTGACGAAAACACGTTTTTAATATAGACGGACTAACGTCATACCTTACAGGGCTATCTAGTGCGACCATTAGCAGAATCTTAATTTAATGTTATGACTCAACAATTTATTTCACATTCAACAAACTATTCGCCTTAAATTATATTTAATTGTTACACACGCACGTCAACATGTTTTATATTACTCGTAGCATTATGCATCCAGCAAATAAATAACGGAGATGTAGATTATAATAATATTAACTGTCGTTGGCGGAACTCGCAATTCAAAGTTCCAAATATTTAGAAAACAATCTCTAATTGATAATTAGCAGTTAATGAGAGCAGTAAAACAGTACATTAAGTACCATATACATGCTAAAATATTTACAACAGTAGCTAAATGACAAACAGTTACACCGACCGGTTTTTGTCCTTTTGATCCTATGTTTATAAGGTCATCAATCATTACATTGCAGATAAAAACTAAAAATTTTAAGAATCAAAAAAAATTTAGAATCCAACTTTACTTCAATCAAAATCTTTTGACAGTCGAGATACGTACACAGTTAATTTTATCTTTTGATCGATTTCGAATCACATATTACATTGTCGATGAAAATTTTGAAAACAATTTTTTTAAAGAAAGAAACTACTTTATTCAGCATTGTATAACACCTACCTAACCAAACAAACATGGTCTAAACAAAACTAAATGTCAATTTTTCAAATTTGCATAACACTACCTAACCAAACAAACATGATCTAAACGAAACTAAATGTAAATTTTCTCCTCTTCCAGGGGCAAATTCGCGTCAGTCCGCAAGATCCGGCACCTAGTGTCCGGCGAGGAGTACGCAGCCAAGTTTATCCGCAAGCGGCGGCGCGCGGCGGACACCACGCGGGAGATACAGCACGAGGTGGCCGTGCTCGCGCTGTGCCACGACTGCACGCGCGTCGTGCGGCTACATGAAGTAAGAGAAACATGATAGCTTTACCCTTAAGAAGAGTGCAAGCTAGCCTCTTCAAAACTTGCATATAACTTGTGACATATGTAATGTCGCTGTGTGGTTTCCAGCAGAGTAGAATAGGGCCACTCCAAGTCCTCCGTGGATGTCGTAGAAGGCGTCTTAGGAAATAAAAGCTAAACAAAGCTTATAAACATCAATGAGACCTCTCCAACCCATTCAGCTAGTGTGGAGAGTGTAGGCCAAGGTCCTCTGGCTGCTCTGGCCAAGTATGGCTCTGGTAGTACAGAGAGGGTCGTGCTGCAGTGGAGACAAAAGTCCTGATGATGATGATGACATGTGACATATATGATCTAGATGCATTATTTGCGACTGTGAATGTGTAATAAACTGCGGAGCTGTCAGATAGAGTATGTTTGAGCTGATCTGGGACATGTTTAATAGCAGCTCTGCAATAAATAGTCAATTGATAAAGGCTATCGGAAATAGGCGAGGAAATAAGTCGGGCCACTTGGTACCGCACGACAAATTCATGAAGACGATAATAGAAGGTAAAATAGAATGAAGAAACGGAAGACCAAAACCCAGACACAGCATTATAAAGCAAATAAAGGACAAAGTAGGAGTGGTGTCGTACCAAGACGTCAAAAGGCTGGCTGAGGACAGACAGGAATGAAAGAAACTTCACCGAAAAGAGCGTCGCTTTTAAATTAAAATGTGTGCCTATGATCAAACAAAACTTAATTCTTCCAGGTATACGAAACCCGTTCAGAAGTTGCCATCGTGCTAGAATTATGCGCTGGTGGGGAGCTCCAGCGGCTGCTAGACGACGACGAGCGGCTGCCCGAGGGCGCGGCGCGGCGGGCCCTGCGCCACGTGCTGGAGGGCCTGGCGCACCTGCACGCGCGCAGGGTCGCGCACCTCGACCTCAAGCCACAAAACCTGCTACTCACCGCCGGCGGCGAAGAGCTGCTTATCTGTGACTTCGGGATTTCTAGAGCGATACAGCCGGGCGCACACGTCAGGGAAATACTTGGCACGAGGGACTATGTTGGTGAGTCTTAGATTATTTCCACCCTTTTTAGCCGTGTGGTGTCCGGCAGAGTAGAATAGGACCAATGCAAGTCTTCCCGTGGATGTCGTAGAAAGCGACTTAGGAAATACAAGCTAAACAAAGCTTATAAACATCAATGACACATTTTCAATCCGGCTGGCCAGCGAGGAGAGTGTAGACTAAGATCTCTGGCTGCTCTGGCCAAGTATAGCTCTAGTAGTACAGAGAGGTTCGTGCTCCTGCAATGGAGATAAAAAGACTTGATGATGTAGATCTCTTCGATATCTTAATGTTGGCGCAGCGATAAAAAATGGATCTGTGCTAGGCCAGGCGTAAATCCTATTGGAGACAATAAGAAAAAAACGTAAAAACCTGTCCATTCACATTCCAGCTCCCGAGATCCTGTCGTACGAGCCCCTGACCCTGGCGGCGGACATCTGGTCGGTGGGCGTGCTGGCGTACGTGCTGCTCAGCGGGTACTCCCCCTTCGCGGGCGACACCAAGCAGGAGACGTACCTCAACATCGCGCAGTGCCAGCTCAGCTTCCCCCGAGACATCTTCCGCGGGGTGTCGCAGAGAGCCATCCAGTTCATTAGGGAGACGCTTGTCGTGGATCCTAAGTGAGTATGATCAACTCTTCTTTTTGCTCTATTTATTTACAATAGTTTTTAAGTGCACTGAAGTGCAACACACATGACCCAAAACAGAGCAGCCTGGAAAGACCGCGTACTCGAAACCAATTATGGTGGTCACGACCCTCAGTCATAAGGAATACGTCAAGAAAGAAGATTTACAATAGATTTTGTGGTGAGTTAACATCGACGCGTTCGGTATATTTGGATGATATTTTTACAAAGATACAGTTTAGAAGACTCTTTTGCTCCCCCAAAGTTAGACTGGCTTCCGAAGGGTAAACTTTTCAACCTGAAATTATTCATGGTCAATTATCTTGCCTGAAATAAAATTGTATCTTGCTGCATTAAATGTGTTCACTCGATTCATACAGCCATTCTCGCACTCACTAATTTAAAGCGCTAGATTGATTTGCAAAATTTATGCATTTTTTTGTTGTGGAAAATACACCACTGGCAAGAACCTAATTCACAAAATTGATGACGATAAAGAACAAGAGTTCAAAACTTCGCTTTTACTACTTACAGGGGTCGTCTCACAGTGGAAGAGTGCCTGGAGCACCCATGGTTGAAAGACGAGTCGGACATCCCGCGCGTCATCGTCGGCGCCGGCTTCGACGCGCCGCACCTCGCCAGCGACGACGACGCGGACTCCGACGACGACGACTGCGTCAACGGCGTCAACGGGGTCAACGGGGACTGCGTCAACGGCGTCAACGGACACAGTGGCGTCAATGGGGTCAACGGGGTCGTGAACGGGGTCAACGGACACAAGGATGTGAATGGATGCAACGGCACTAATGGTACAAATGGTACCAATGGTACATACGAAGAAGATAAAGGTTTGTTCGATTTGATTTTAAATCTTCATTCTGATTACTCTAATTACAAATAATGTCTTTTGTAAAAGATATAAAATGGAAATATTTAGAACGAAGATTTTTTTGGTTTAGTTAAATTCAAATTTTCCAAGGATTAAAATTATCCTATTATGTTTGTTATAATCGAGAATAAATAAGCTAAATAACACCGTGATGGAACAATCATCCATAAAAACTTTTGCATTGGGTACTTTCATGTATCAAAAAAAATTATTAGGTACTGTTAATAAAATAAAACGTTTGTATTGTATTGTTGTTGCAGCCGAGAGCGCGGGGTCGCGGCCGCCGTCGCCGGCGCGCTCGGAGTGCGACAAGCCTCTGAAGCACGCGCACGCCAGAGACCTCAGCCCGCCCTTCCCCGACGCGCCCTCCACTCCCAAGGTAGGGCTTACTCCTTACCAGCCACTGCTGGCTATAGGCCATAAAGTAAGTGCGCGCTGCGCAGGCTGATGAGAGATTTGATGGTATGGTTGCGCAGAAGATGCTTTGCTCGTTGTATATTACCTATGGCTTAGTAGCCTCTTATGACATACGTGGGAGTTTTATATTCTAAGTCTTTGAGTGGTACTTTTCCATAGTATTACAATGCGGTTAAAGTTAGAATAGGACCGACCGGCTTGTTAACTTAAGACGTTGAAGTACCGTTTGCAAAAAAAAAGAATTAAAAAGATAGCTAGTTATCGATATTCCATGTGTGTTTTTAATCCTTAACTATTTGCCAAAATTCAATTGCCAACTTTTACTGGCGAAAAGTTGCAGATCATAAGAAATTGGAATTTTTATTTTATTTCTTCCTATTTTTGTGCACACCACACTGAAGTGATTTAGTTTGACAGCATGACGTCACAAAAATGGCGGCAATGTGGTCCTATTTTATTTGTTTTGCTCTAAAGGGTCTGACTACCAGAGCCATACTTGGCCAGAGCAGCCAGAGCATTTAGCCCACACTCTCCTCTGGTCAGACGCATTGTATAGTTCGTTGAATTTGAAATAGACTGACGTCGGTGTCCAGTATAGTTCGTTGAATTTGAAATAGGTACTGACGTTTGTGCAGGTGTCCCGCAAGTCGGCGCCGCACCCGCCGTCGGTGCTGGCGCTGTGCAAGAAGTTCCAGCCGGACTACGAGAAGCCGGCCGTGCTGGCGGCGCACGAGTGCCGGCCCGAGCGCCTGCGCGCGCCGCCGCCCGACCGCGCCGTGCTGTGCTAGCGCTCGCTGCGGGCGCTACTGTGCTACCGTGCTGTACATACCTAGTTAAGTCACACTAGACTGTATATGAGTGAGCAGCGGCCCGACCGCGGACGGTACAAAAGGCATAATGCCGCGAGCCGCGCCGCTGTACATAGCGCGCCGCGCGGCGCCGCTCGCGCTTCTACTACTTAGTTAATAAATTGTTAATGTGTCGATCACACCGTATAACATTATATTATAGAATCTAAGTGTTTAGATGATTTTAACAGAGTAATGTATGTTATGTAGGTCGATGAACCCAGAGCGATACCGGCGTGCCGCCCGACTCGGGACCAAATTGTGTAGTCGCCGATATTGTATCGGCGTAGATATTGTCGTGTTCCATGTATGATGTTAAAATTTTATGGATAGAAGTGGCCGGGTTGTTGTTAGATAGTCGAATTGTTGACGTAGACCGCCGGACTATGAGCTCAAAGATGCGACTTAATTTTTATAAATTTTAATGAACTCGTTCAGTGCCTTGGCGTCTACCTAGTAGTAACTGGTAACGTACTCCGTATTAGATGTTCTATTTACCGGATATCGTGTTCACGCTCACGTCAAGATTAATTTTAACAATTGTCAACTTAACTTGAACATTGTGAGAGCTGTTGTGATCTTATAACCCATTTGTAAAAATAAATTATTGTGATACAAAACGTTGTTTCTTTCTATATTTCCTTATTCTCCTCAGGTTGAAATATTTTCATATACAGAACAAGAATATTTGAAAAAAATAAAACCTACTCAGACTGCGGTAAAAGAAGTTGACAGCGTACTTTTCTTGTGAAACTATAGCTTTAGGGCCTTCGCTAAAGTTACGCGGGTGCACGCGGCGGATTCGGTCTACTTCTGTCACAAACTCTAAATGCGAAACAGACAGCAGAATCCGTCGCGGGTCACTTGTCTCTGTCGCACGTTGCGTTTGTGACAGAGATAGACTGAACCCGCCGCGGGCGCCCGCGTAACTTAGCGGAGGCCCTTATATCTATCTAACAATAGAATAGCTTGAAAAAGATGCGGCCGCTCGCTGGCACCAGCGAGGCTTTTGTTCTCAATCTATACTATGCATTTGGTAAATAGAAATACAGGTGAATATGGTTTGATAGTAAATGTGCTGCCAGTCCCAGTTTCCGTGCGATTCGGCATCTAGATTCATTGAGATATTACACTTAATTAACAAAAAAATATCACTTTTTTGCTGACTACAAAATGCTCCATGTTAAGTCCAGGCAACCCTGTACATAAGACATCTTTTTAATATGCTACACCCTACATATGTCACATTTTGCTACTCGATGAGGTAGGGTTGCATACGGCCCCCTCATAGTCTATATACTGTTGGTATAAAGTATTGTCGCGTAGGACGATAAGTGATAATGACAATGTCAACGTCACAAATTCAAACTAGGAGAATTCATCTAAAGGGAAATTTCGTCACTCACGTCAGCACACGATTGGCCTAGCGGTCTTGGTGTTGGACTGTGAATTCATAGACCCCAGGTTCAAATCACAGTCACGTATAGTGTTTTTGAAGTTTTGTAAGAAGTTTCTAGATAACTCTAGATTAAATTAGAATGAAAATACGGGCCAGAAATAAAAGAAGACAAAAGAAAATTTATGACTTAAGTTTAGAACTTTGATGCGATATTGTTCGCATCCGGGGGGTATATAAGCAGAACAAGGCGCGGCCTACGCCAGTTTTAGTTTGAAAGTAAAATCCGAAGAAGGAAGAAGGAAGAAGAAAAAGGAAGAAAAGTAAAAGTGGAAGTAGTGAGTAAAAAGTAAAGTGAAATAGTGAGTGAAGTGAAGTGTTCAGTGCAGTAAATACGCGCGAGAGACGTTTCCGCGCGTGACAGTGCAGTGACGTTTACGCGTGTGACAGTGCAGTGACATTACCGCGCGTGACAGTGCAGTGACGTTTCCACGCGCGAGACAGTGCAGTGACGTTTCTGTGTGTGTGACAGTACAGTGACATTCCCGCGTACGCACCTGTGACAACTGTGAGTACCCTAGAGTTGTAAATAAAGGCACTATTCCATAGGATTGGTGTTTCCTTTCCTATCCCCAACCCACTCTCGTGACAGTATTTAAAAAAAAACACATTTTCATTCATTAAGTTTTATTCTACAAAACAGTCTTGCTGTAACGGTTTACATGAATAGCTTGGCACTGGGTAGGTACTACAACCAAATATATACAATTTGCTGTTCTATATATTATATTGTCCTATTGTAAGGTGCGACATGGTACATTCTATTATGACAACATATTTTCAATGGTTATTATCGTACGAATCTCGTATCGTGGAATAGGAAACCAATTTGACTAGAATGTCTGGAACAAGACGATAGGAATGAAAATAAATAGTTGCTAAAAATTTTGGAAAGAAAAAACTGCGCATGGTATTCGTTTAAGATTAGACAAGTTAGATTTTTTTATGATGTTTGCAATAGGCCAACATCACAAAAAAATCTAACTCGTCACTAAATACTAGATGGCGATAATGTTTTTACAAATCTTAAAACTGACTTCAACACCGAACTACAAAACTGATTTTGATAAAACTACAGGACCACCTGTCGAGTATGCCTCTTCAAAGAGAGAAATAATTTTCCAAATTCGTCCAGGCGTCTTAAAAACGGGGTGACATGAGTTGTGGTTTCAGTACATACAAATCAGATCTTTGTGGGGTAATGTTACTTGTTGCCCTGGGCTCTGTCTGCCCCATTAGGGATAAAGGTGTGATGGTATATGTATGTACAAGATTCCAAAGTATGGGTAAAATTTATTAGAATTAAATGCACCTTTTGGGTTAATTATAAAATACTAACTACAGTTCAATACACACTATGAACAAGTGATTATATATTTTTCATACATAGTTCTGTCTTACTCTACTTGGTGTGTAACGTATAGTTTGGGTGCTAATGTACCGCCGGTACAAAGGGTCAGGTCCACTGACCTCCATATATACAAGTACGCTGGACCTATGATTAGCCGGGCCATAGTGAGGCGATTTGATTTTCGCCATTTTGGCGCTGATCGTAGGCATTCGTAGCAGTGGGTGGGAACGGAACTAAAAGTTACGTCAGATTTAGTTCTCTTCCCACGCATTGGGGGTGCTTCAAATAGGCACAATAAAGAGCTGTCATTTCTTAGGGTATCATAGGTCCAGCGCAAGTCCAGCGTACTTGTTTAAATGGAGGTCAGTGGTCAGGTCAGACAGAGGAAAAATGCCCGAGCTATAATAACTCATTTGAAAATAGACTTTATTACCATAGCCTAAAGTATTTAAACGTTTAAACATGACAAAATGCTCGCGCAGTCTCGAGACTTGCCTACCCTCATGTTCATAAAGATTAAAAAACGCGTGCTAAACCTGTTTTAGTTAAAAATATGTTTTGTCTCGTTCTTTCAATGTCAACAATTGAAGAGTAATAGGGACAAAACAGATTTAACTAAAATAGGTTTAGCAAACATTTTGTTAATCTTTATGAATTCGAAGGCAGTAGTTTAGTTTTTTTTTGAGTGTCATTAAAAAACCATCTCCGTCTGAACTGACCCACATACATGAGATGGTCACTCGACCCGTCAACATTAACACCTTTTCATACAGGATCAATACTGAAGGCTGAATGATGATGATAACTGATTATCAGAGATCGGAATTGGGCGTGTGAAAATACCTAAAGTTTGCAGCGGGACATAATATGGAGCTGTACAACCACTTAAGTTAAACCGGTTTTGGATTTTACCGGTTTAGTTTCGGTTTAATTTTTCTTTGTTGGTCAAACACAGAATTTTACATATCTGCAAAATGCTAATGCGGTTTTTTTTTATTAGCACTAAAAATCCGAATTTTAACCAGAAAAGTACAAAACAAAAATTAATTTAAACTGTATTAGCAGCTTGTAAATGTTTATAGTTCGTTGTTTCAAAGGTAAGGAACATGTCAAACTAAAAAAACCCGAAACTAAACCGGTAAAATCCAAAACCGGTTTAACTTAAGTGGTTGTAACAGCTCCATATTATGTTCTGCTGCAAACTTTAGGTATTTTCACACACCTAATTCCGATCTCTGCTGATTATTATAAGTCATCATTATCATTATAACATGTAATGCTTGCGAGCGAACAAACAAACGTCATTAGAAATACTAGTAGTCAAAAAGCGAACCTACAACCAAAAAGGGATGTGGAAACGTTATATGCAATAAAAGCAGTGATTATTTGAAATTTTCGACGCTCGCGAAAAAGGCACGGAAATATTCATCGGATAAATCCGACGTTTGCGGTTAACAGGTAAGTGACGGATCAAGTCACCTCTTCAAGTGTACGTCGACGGTAAATGCACTCCCTTAGTCTTATAATACTTACTCCTTCATTTCTATTCAAGCACACAGTCAAAGGTCGCTAACTTTCGCCTTACACACATTTTTTTTGCAATTACGTACTTTAAGATAATATTTTTTTATTTTAAATCAAAAGTCAGTCAATAATTTTAAAATTCAAATAAAGTATGAATTTTAAGATAAGAATTTATATTTTTTTTTACAAATCGAAGAGTACATAAATACTAATTTATATTCGTTTTTCCAACGCCTAATTTTGACTAGCTTTCACAAAGCATATTCATTATATTAAAATTCACATCACAAATTTATTTAGTTCGTTCATGTGTGCATATTCAACTCAAAACAATGCAGCATAATGTTATTTCCCAATACAATATAAAACTAATTCTATCGTACATATAGTACAATAATCAGAATAGACTGTCAAATATACTGAATATTAGAATGGTTTTACAGCTGTGCGGGAGACCCGTACGGTTCGGCCCGTACGGGAAGCGCCCCAGTGCTCTGAAACGAGTGTTAAACCCGTACGAAACGACCCGCGTCGCTGTGAAACGACGATCTAGCGCAACACGTGCCTCCTCTTCGGGAGCCCGTACGGGATCTCCCGCATAGCTGTGAAACCTAACAGCATCTGAATAAAAACTATTTGATTTACATATTACTGCATTTAATTACATTTAATCTTTATTTAGTTTAAAAAATACTAAGTAAGGATAGGCGGCAAATTCAAACCACTTATACGTAAAAAAAACTACACAATACGAATTATTACAGTACTAAAATGGAAACCGCTAAAACGTGCTTAATTTAAACTAAAAAAAACAACACAAATTATTCCATAAGACTTCATTGATGCATTTTAAAAATTCATATAGCATCATACATAATTTTTTACTTTAAAAATTGTATTGTAATTAAAAACACAAATCGAATACTTATACACGATTATAAAATACTATGATGCCCGCGTGGTAAATTTTTTGCCAAGCGTACGGAATACTTACATTTTTCCGGCATAAAAGTATCCTATGTGTTAATCCAGATAATAAGCTATCTACATGCCAAATTTCATTCCAATCCGTTTAGCCGTTTTGACGTGAAAGCGGAACAAACATACATTCATAAAAACTTTCGTATTTATAATATTAATAGGATGAACACAATGTAGTATCGTTACCCACAAATTAATTTATCAGAAATCATTTAAACAGAATACATTTTACTTCGACATTTTAAAATGCAAAATTCGCAAAATCTGACTGCCCACTTTTTTTTAAATTTTGCTAAACTAGACAACCCGCTAGATGACAACAAGTCAAATCAGTCAATGTTTGCTAAACGTCAAACCAAACAAATTTATATGAAATCAAACAGCGTTCTTATTAACACTTTTTCTGCAAAAAATCCCATCGTTAAGAGTCCCCCGACCCTAGACTTCTCCATACAAACGTAGTAAACGTTTAATTTTGAAACCACATGTCAGATTCCGGTAAAAATTGGTAATTGTAAAGAAATTGCAATTATCTAGGGTTATAACTGGTTTCCTATACTAAAATTATGAACTGGAAAGAAAATATAACGATTTAGAAGTTTCCCATACTAATGGTCAAAAATGATATAAAACACTATATTCTATTTCAAGTTCATATTTTTACTGTCGGAAACTAGTTATAAACCTAGATAATTGCAATATCTTTGAAATTACAAAATTTTGCCCAAATCGGACATGTCGTTTTGAAATAAAACGTAGACTACGTTTGTATGGAAAGTTGTATTTTGGTCTAGGGTCGGGGGACCCTTAAATCTAAAATCATGTTGGAAATGGATATGACCAATGTAATGTGACACTATTTTGTGTAAGTATTTTATGAACTGTACCGAATAAATTATTTTTGACTCAGTCATCTACCCAATTTTAACCAGAAATCATTTAAAACAAGCCAAGTCGTCCGATCTTAGCCAGAAGCCTAAACGCTGCCAGAATCTTAGACATTTACCGAAAGTTACTCGACTTAGGCCATTTGTCTTTTGACGTCGGATGAACACACCACATGGTCATTTGTTTTTGTCTTTTGACGTACCACACTACCTTAACCATTTGTCTTTGACGTCGGTCTAACACACCACATAGCCATTTGTTTTTGACGTCGATTGAACACAGATGTATCTTGACATCGGTTGAACACACCAGATTAGCCTTTTACTTTTGACGTCTCTTGAACACACCAGATTAGCCATTTATCTTTTGACGTCAGTTGAACACACCACATGGCCATTTGTTTTTGACGTCGATTGAACACAGATGTATCTTGACGTCGGTTGAACACACCAGATTATCCTTTTGTCTTTTGACGTCGGTTGAACACAGATGAACACACGGTGACGCGACGTCAGTGACCGTTCATGACTGTGGCCGTCTGTTTGAGGTCGTTCAGTTGTTCGTAATACTCGGAGTACATTCTCTGCCAGCGCAGTTGCCGAACCAGGAGCGATAGCATCTCTTCGAGTATGTCGTGTTTTTTGATGCCCTGTAACATTATATTATTTTTATTAATAATTTTCTTATATCACATAGTGGTCAAGGCGTTCGCCTTTGATCCGGAGGTAGCGGGTTCGAATCCTGCTGGGAAGCATATTTTGTGAAAAGTTGTTTTCAGTCTGGTTAGGATATTGGAGGCTTAAATCAACTGATTGTCCGAAAAGAAAGATCTGACCAGTAACCTCGTCCAATCATCTAGGTTAGGTAGCGGACCCCAGGTTTTGGGGCGTTACCGCTGAGATCGGGAGGATCATCAGGTCTTTAAGTCTCCACTGCAGGAGCACGACCCTCTCTGTACTACCAGATCCATGCTTGGCCAGAGCAGCCAGAGGACTTGGCCTACACTCTCCATGCTGTCATACGGGATGGAGAGGTGTTCATTGATGTTTATAAGCTTTGTCTAGCTTGTTTTTCATAAAGTCGCCTTTCACGAGATCCACAGGAAGACTAAGAGTGGCGTTATTCTACTCTGTCGGAAACCACACGGCAAATTTTCTTAATATTACATTAGTCTATCTGATATTTATATGTCACTTCATATCGAAGCTTCTTTATTTGTTAAAATATTACACACTACAATTTGAGCGCTCAGTGCTCATGAGATTTGACTTACCAATATTGTGGACTGCCATTTCTTGGGCGTCGACGTGCAATGACTTGGCCCGAGCATGTCGTCTAATATACTTCGTAGCTGCTCTTCTGTGCCTGAAATAACAAGGAAGCTTATCGTATTAACGCCTTAAGCACTCCACGCATATCTCGTTAATTCGTTGCTTTATTTGTCACAATGGACAAAACAAACACATTTTGAAGACATAATATACAATGTCATTTTTTATTAAGTACAAATATTTTAAGGGGTGATTCAGTCCATCATTTTGAACAACTTTTCCCAATACATGTATATCGAAATACGAAAAATATTTTTTAGGTTTTCATACAAATCGAAGTAGTCACGTGATATCATTACTATGAAAAATGAAAATTTTCTTTTCGTATTTCGATATACATTTATTGGGAAAAGTTGTTCGAAAAGATGGACTGAATCACCCCTTAAAATATTTGTACTTAATAAAAAAGGACATTGTATACAAGACGTAAATCTGTAACCTGGCCATATTCTCAGACGTACCGATACCGATCATACTGAACAACTTTCCCAAAGAGTATAAGTCGAATTGTGAAAAAAAAATTTTGTTTCCCCTTACAAAATTGCTAATCAGCTGATCGATGCATAGTATGAGAAGTCCAATTTATTTTTTCTATGTTTTCCTTGGGTAAAGTTGTTCAGTATGATCGGTATAGAAACGAACGTCTGAGAATATGGCAAGGTTACAGATTTACAGTATATTCTTAATATGATTCCAGCATAAAATGCCGGTATCGTATAGAGAAAAAATGTATTATTTAGTGACTGGTATCATACGAAGATGTTTTTTCTTCTACCGGAACTGGTTACGAACCTACAGATTCGTACGCGGCCGAAAGTAAAATATCGGACCGAAGGTTTTTCTAATTTATTTCACTTAAATACACAATAGTGTAAAGGTTGACATCTAGGCATTGCTCACGCGAGAAAATCGTGACGGTATAATCGTCTTGCCACCTAATTCTATACTGACTACGAACGTGCCTCTACACAAACGACAAATCACACTGAATGAGCTAAAGTAAGTTATGAAGCATTTTTTTTTCTTTTCTTGATTATGGCGTTCAAACTTCGTTGAAGTTTTTTTTGCTAGTGTCTAGTAAACCAATGGCGCCAACTATACAATTAAAGGTTGGTATAGTTCCTTAGATTGCTTCAAGGGAGCTTCTGGCGACAAATCTTTACGAGTCCACTGGTTTTCATAGCGGATTGAGTGGCGGACGGCGCCCAAAGACGCCCACCGCAGTCCGCAAATAAATATCACTACAACCGCACTATGACTGCCCACTTTAAACATTTCACATATTGTCCATGAGAATAAGTCACCCCTCCGAATGTACAATGAAGGTAGGTGGATAATTACGCACAATATACCAGTCTTGAGCTAACCCGCTTGTTTCATTGGCGCGCCCTTCCAATAACTTTACATATAGGTTGAAAAAAAAAAGTATTTATAAAATAATGTGTACTGACCGTGGCTGACGAGATGTGAGAACAGCGCCGTGAGCCAGTGCCGGTAGTCGGCCGACAGCCGCAGGTGCAGGCAGGACGACACCTGCGCCTCCAGCCAGCTGCGGGCCGCGCCTGCGCTGTAGTTATTGCTGCAGCAGTATAGGCGAAAGTTAATGTAGCTAGCGTATTCGGCAATAGTAGTAGTGTAGACACAAGGTACCGGTTTCATTACAGAATATATTGAAATGGTTTTAATACAGAATATATTTAAACCGATACCGGGACATCTGTCTGTAGCTGTATTGGTGATTTCACATTAACGAAAACAAAACTTAGTTTGCTAAGCAGCAACCTGAGCAAAAACTAACAAATATCTGTCTTGTTCTTATCTAAAGAAAAAATATTCGCATCTTATTCTATAATTTGCCGTTGGATGGCGGCCCACGACGAATAACCTCCGACCTATTCCTCCCGAGTCCCAAGTATTTCCGATCCCGGCACCCGTGATGCGGTTGAGCCGAAACGAATGACTAGCGGATCGCGCGCGACGCGACCCGAAGAGCGCCGATGAGCTGGCGGGAGGCGGGACTAAGTATCTACGACGGGGATCTAATAACTCGCGAGAGTCGGTAACATTTGCTCGGAGCTGATTAGGTTATCGGCTCCTGTTGAGTATTCGGCTCATTTGATTCTTCTAGTCCGGAGTTACCCACGTCTACTATATACAACGTGGAAGAGACATACCCGTAATAAATCGAACCACGGGTTATACAAGATCACTATTGAAAAACGATAAAAAAAAAACAGTCATAAAACAAAAAGAGATTCGAGTATCTGTGTATAGTGATCTAGTGTAGCCCATGGTACGGTTTATTATGGCATTAGCTAGCTGGTTTATAGGGGGGCGGGTATTAAGGGGTGTAATTAACTCCCCCCCCCCCCCCCCCACCTCTAAAGCTTTTTAGTCCCGTCATGAATAAAATTGGTGTCACTCGGGAGAATGTGAGATTTCTACCAAACTCATGTAAATAAAGTATAACCGGCCAACCGAGTCGGATTCATGGTATGAAGGGAGTCTCACTTAAATATTAATTTTATTTTGTTTTTAGTATTTGTTGTTATAGTGGCAACAGAAATACATCATATTTGAAAATTTTAACTGCTGTTAAGCTATCATGGTTCATGAGATACAGCCTGGTGACAGACAGACAGACGGATACCCTTTATATTCGGAACCTTAAAAACTAAAATTGTTCGCTCATTGTCAAATACCACTTCTTGCCTTCGGTACATACATACATACTATCACGTCTTTATCCCTAATGGGGCAGACAGAGTATTTTGGGTCTTGCGGCTCTATGCAGTTTGTTATCAAGACATATTCAGAATGATGGTAAAAATGATAGAAAAGACGTATATTGATTACTGATAACTTGATACAATGATATATGAGCGCACGACACTCGCAGACCGTCGCTGACGTCAACCTGAACACTATAATTTTTTGAGTGAACGCGATGACGCTGCGAATTTGGTATTTTCCTGGGTCAAAAATAAATTATTTGGTACTATTTAGAAAATAAAATGTCACAAAATAATGTCACTTGGTATGATCATGTCCATTTTTAAAGTGATTTTAGATTATTATTGCAGAAAAGCTAATATTAAGAGCGCTATTTGACTCCAAGAAACTATGACGTCATCTGCCTGTATTTCATACAAATCCCATACAAAATGTTTGTTTTGACGTTTGGAAAAAAGTTGCTGATTTGACTTGTTGGAAAATAGCGTATTGTACGTGCTATGGCCCGTACGGGAGCCCTGCAGGCGGACGTACCTGGCGCCGAAGGCGGTGCGGTGCGGGCGCGGGCGCGCGTGCGCGTACAGCGCGGCGGCGTGCGCGTGCTGCGCGCGCGGCGGCCGCGTGCCCGCGTGCGCCGCGCCCGCGCGACACACCGGGTCCCACGCGTCCGCCCACACCACCCTGCACACCACACCATCAGCATCATCAGCTCTTTTTAGTCTCCACTTCGTGTCGTTGGCTCAAACAATTAACCCTTTAACCGCGAGCGTCGGATATATGCGACAAACATTGACAGGCCCATTCCACGAAGGTCGGATATTTGCGACAAAAAAAATGCTCGTCTGGCACATAACTTACGTATCCATATCATTTTAGATTTACCATGTCTCGCGCTGGGGGCACGACAACTGATATTATAGTGTCTCGCGGTGAAAGGATTAAATTTTTTCCCTCCAGAAAGATGCCACTCTTACAGCGTTGTCCGAGACCTCATAAAGGTCACGTTTAGTGCAGCTGGTGGGGCACGATGGGTAAGTTTCCGCTACAGGAGCTCGACCCTCTCTGTACGACTAGAGCCATACTTGACCAGACGGGTTGAAGAGGTCGATTGATATTTATAAGCTTTGTATTTCCTAAGACGCCTTCTACGACATCCACGGGAAGACTTGGAGTGGTCCTATTCTACTTTGCCGGAAACCACACGGCGACGGTACCGCACACCACTCTATATTAAACTCGAGGGAGATGAGGCGAATTGTCCGCGAGATACCTCGCAGGCTATTTACACCTATTGATCGTGACTGGGGAGCGAGAAGCGCGAAATAAACTAAGAACGTAGATTTTATCGGATTTTCTTTGGATAATTAAAAAAACCGAATTACAAAACTTTAGAGGTATAGAACTTTATGAATTTATTCACATTAATAAATGTCCACGTTTATTGTCTTACTATTGTGTCTGGTATTAGCGGTAAAGGAACGGTTAACACATTCTCTCTAGTACTTCACTAGTAATATCTTCATACACGCTGACTTTTCATTGGTTTTGGAAAAAATGTCGTATAGTAAGTAAATTCCTTTATACATATACGTAATCCTAATTTGTAACTATATGACATAACATAAAAAAGTTGCGAAAATAATATTCGGTCGAGACCACGTAATTACGCCCGTCTAAACCTACCGTTTGACCCCGATGAACTCCAGCCGACGGGCGAACGCCGCTTGACGGCTATAGTACTAATAGATCTTACGATTTTACTGTCGAGTTTTAGTTAACATTTTATGTTTCTGATTTTTTTTATTTTGACTTACTAATAATTACTAACGATCCTTATGAAGTGGCCTTCGGCTTCAAAACCAATGAAAAAAAAAACCGTATTATTAATTTCCAAAACTAAAGACCGACTTCACCCCCAAACTACACAACAAATTTTGATAGAATTTCGTACCTGACAAATACACCCTTTCAAACAAAAAACGAATTTTCCATCTCGGTCCAGGCGTTTTCGAATAACCGTTGAACATACATACATATCACGTCTTTATCCCTAATGGGGCAGACAGAGCTTTTTGGATCTTGCGGTTCTATGCAGAGCCCAGGGCCGCAAGACCCAAAAGCCACTTTTAGCGTCATGGTGGGCGAGAAGATGGAAAAGCAATCAATGCAGTGATGGGTTGCTAGCCGCATCGCCTGTTAACATGATTTGCATTTTTGCCCATTCCCTCGATCGGCTTTTACGATCTGCGTGGGAAGAGAAGCAGCTGGTACATTCTAAGTTTTATATAAAATATATAGTTTATAAAAATTTAATGGACAACCTATTGTGTAACACACTTTACTTGCCATATTTGGCGATGCTGTGTACACAGTGAATTACTGACTAGTTCTTTTTTACTAATGTTCAAAAAAATTCTCGTCGTTCTGTATTGCCTGTAATCCGTTTGTGTACCCTACAATAACAAATAATTAATAATGGAATACATAACTTACCACGCACACAGCTTCTTACTGTAGATATAACTTTTACTATTGCTAAGTGAGATCAAGGGGTTCCCGTCTTCAAGCAGGGAACAGTTAGTGACCGTTACTGAAATAAACATAATCATCATTATAATCCCATCTCAGGTCTTTTTTTAGTCTACTACAGGGGCACGACCCTCTACTACCAGAGCCATACTTGGCCAGAGCAGATGGGTTGGAGAGGTATCATTGATGTTTTAATTCTTCTTCTTCTAAAGGGTCTTACAGTCTGTATCTACCCAAAGATACCTTTGAGTGGAGAAACCCAAAGATACCTTTGAGTGGAGAAGCAGCTGCGAAACTTTAATGTTTAATGATTTAATGTTTTTATTATTAATAAATGATAAACTACAATAGGGAATACGAATGAAAAATATGTGTTATGTAACCAGTTCATCCATAAATATTCAAAAGTAAAGAACTAATAGTGAAACACTGACCTCCATTGTATATATGGAGGTCAGTGTAGTGAAAACAGAATAAAAATTGCTTGAAAAACGAACGAGATATGATGAGTTTACGAAAATATGCCTATCTCACTCGCAAAAACGCTATTTTCTATGGCAAGTTTAAAGATGACATGGACGTTGACGTCACCAGTCCATATCGGACTTCTCTTTCTAATTGAAACTTCAAAGTATTATAAGTTCGTGGCTGATTAAGATTTTTTTTTCATATTTGTTTACTGGAAAAAAATTCATACTCCACCAACACGAGCATAGCTCTTAAATAAATAGATAGATAGATTTGTTTACTGTAAAAAGGATTTTAGTAAGCAAAAAAAAACTATTGTCTGGAATATGTAAATAAATAAATGAATGAATGAAACTCACCGCCTTCAGAGAGCAGGCTCCTGAAGCTGAGCGGCCTCACGAGGCAGGTGCCGGCCGCCACGTCCCAGATGGTCAGCTCGGCCGTGGTGGTCACGGCCGCCAGTGTGTCCCCCGCTATGGTCAGCTTGGCCGCGGGGGCCATCATGGCTGCAACACCATAGTCGTGGGTTAAAACAAGTGTCAGTGTTGTACAGTTGGCTAATATATAAATAAACTAAAAATAATATTAACATGAAAATGTATATTTAGAAAGACTTAATTAAAATCTTTCTGAATATAAATTTTTATGTTAATATTTTTTTGAGTTTAAGATAAGAGAAAAAATTATAAATATAGGTAGAGGGCTGGCCCAGGTATCTCGTTGGCCCACTGTACATTTGATGGGAACGAAAAACGAAGTTCCTAACTGCAAAATTGAAAGCTTTTTTTCTGCTGAAATTGGATACTTTAGGTGAAAATTCGTTTTAAAATTAGAAGTACTAATGTCGGTCGTTCATAAATGTTATTGATTAGTAATAATAAAAATTAAATAAATAAATAATAATCTGTAAAGAGTGACGCTATAAGCGTGACAGACCGGGCGGCGGCACTGTGCCACACGTGCAGCTGCGCGTCCGCGGTGGGAGCTGCACTGGCGTGTTTGACCCTTCTTATACACTATACACTGTAAGCGCCACTGTCCGTGCACTGACCGAGCGGCGGCAGCGCGCGCTCGGCGCGCTCCCTGCGCAGGCGCCACACGTGCAGCTGCGCGTCCGCGGTGGGAGCTGCACTGGCGTGTTTGACCCTTCTTATACACTATACACTGTAAGCGCCACTGTCCGTGCACTGACCGAGCGGCGGCAGCGCGCGCTCGGCGCGCTCCCTGCGCAGGCGCCACACGTGCAGCTGCGCGTCCGCGGTGGGAGCTGCACTGGCGTGTTTGACCCTTCTTATACACTATACACTGTAAGCGCCACTGTCCGTGCACTGACCGAGCGGCGGCAGCGCGCGCTCGGCGCGCTCCCTGCGCAGGCGCCACACGTGCAGCTGCGCGTCTGCGGTGGGAGCTGCACTGGCGTGTTTGACCCTTCTTATACACTATACACTGTAAGCGCCACTGTCCGTGCACTGACCGAGCGGCGGCAGCGCGCGCTCGGCGCGCTCCCTGCGCAGGCGCCACACGTGCAGCTGCGCGTCTGCGGTGGGAGCTGCACTGGCGTGTTTGACCCTTCTTATACACTATACACTGTAAGCGCCACTGTCCGTGCACTGACCGAGCGGCGGCAGCGCGCGCTCGGCGCGCTCCCTGCGCAGGCGCCACACGTGCAGCTGCGCGTCCGCGGTGGGAGCTGCACTGGCGTGTTTGACCCTTCTTATACACTATACACTGTAAGCGCCACTGTCCGTGCACTGACCGAGCGGCGGCAGCGCGCGCTCGGCGCGCTCCCTGCGCAGGCGCCACACGTGCAGCTGCGCGTCTGCGGTGGGAGCTGCACTGGCGTGTTTGACCCTTCTTATACACTATACACTGTAAGCGCCACTGTCCGTGCACTGACCGAGCGGCGGCAGCGCGCGCTCGGCGCGCTCCCTGCGCAGGCGCCACACGTGCAGCTGCGCGTCTGCGGTGGGAGCTGCACTGGCGTGTTTGACCCTTCTTATACACTATACACTGTAAGCGCCACTGTCCGTGCACTGACCGAGCGGCGGCAGCGCGCGCTCGGCGCGCTCCCTGCGCAGGCGCCACACGTGCAGCTGCGCGTCCGCGGTGGGAGCTGCACTGGCGTGTTTGACCCTTCTTATACACTATACACTGTAAGCGCCACTGTCCGTGCACTGACCGAGCGGCGGCAGCGCGCGCTCGGCGCGCTCCCTGCGCAGGCGCCACACGTGCAGCTGCGCGTCTGCGGTGGGAGCTGCACTGGCGTGTTTGACCCTTCTTATACACTATACACTGTAAGCGCCACTGTCCGTGCACTGACCGAGCGGCGGCAGCGCGCGCTCGGCGCGCTCCCTGCGCAGGCGCCACACGTGCAGCTGCGCGTCCGCGGTGGGAGCTGCACTGGCGTGTTTGACCCTTCTTATACACTATACACTGTAAGCGCCACTGTCCGTGCACTGACCGAGCGGCGGCAGCGCGCGCTCGGCGCGCTCCCTGCGCAGGCGCCACACGTGCAGCTGCGCGTCTGCGGTGGGAGCTGCACTGGCGTGTTTGACCCTTCTTATACACTATACACTGTAAGCGCCACTGTCCGTGCACTGACCGAGCGGCGGCAGCGCGCGCTCGGCGCGCTCCCTGCGCAGGCGCCACACGTGCAGCTGCGCGTCTGCGGTGGGAGCTGCACTGGCGTGTTTGACCCTTCTTATACACTATACACTGTAAGCGCCACTGTCCGTGCACTGACCGAGCGGCGGCAGCGCGCGCTCGGCGCGCTCCCTGCGCAGGCGCCACACGTGCAGCTGCGCGTCTGCGGTGGGAGCTGCACTGGCGTGTTTGACCCTTCTTATACACTATACACTGTAAGCGCCACTGTCCGTGCACTGACCGAGCGGCGGCAGCGCGCGCTCGGCGCGCTTACTGCGCAGGCGCCACACGTGCAGCTGCGCGTCTGCGGTGGGAGCTGCACTGGCGTGTTTGACCCTTCTTATACACTATACACTGTAAGCGCCACTGTCCGTGCACTGACCGAGCGGCGGCAGCGCGCGCTCGGCGCGCTCCCTGCGCAGGCGCCACACGTGCAGCTGCGCGTCTGCGGTGGGAGCTGCACTGGCGTGTTTGACCCTTCTTATACACTATACACTGTAAGCGCCACTGTCCGTGCACTGACCGAGCGGCGGCAGCGCGCGCTCGGCGCGCTCCCTGCGCAGGCGCCACACGTGCAGCTGCGCGTCTGCGGTGGGAGCTGCACTGGCGTGTTTGACCCTTCTTATACACTATACACTGTAAGCGCCACTGTCCGTGCACTGACCGAGCGGCGGCAGCGCGCGCTCGGCGCGCTCCCTGCGCAGGCGCCACACGTGCAGCTGCGCGTCTGCGGTGGGAGCTGCACTGGCGTGTTTGACCCTTCTTATACACTATACACTGTAAGCGCCACTGTCCGTGCACTGACCGAGCGGCGGCAGCGCGCGCTCGGCGCGCTTACTGCGCAGGCGCCACACGTGCAGCTGCGCGTCTGCGGTGGGAGCTGCACTGGCGTGTTTGACCCTTCTTATACACTATACACTGTAAGCGCCACTGTCCGTGCACTGACCGAGCGGCGGCAGCGCGCGCTCGGCGCGCTCCCTGCGCAGGCGCCACACGTGCAGCTGCGCGTCTGCGGTGGGAGCTGCACTGGCGTGTTTGACCCTTCTTATACACTATACACTGTAAGCGCCACTGTCCGTGCACTGACCGAGCGGCGGCAGCGCGCGCTCGGCGCGCTCCCTGCGCAGGCGCCACACGTGCAGCTGCGCGTCCGCGGTGGGAGCTGCACTGGCGTGTTTGACCCTTCTTATACACTATACACTGTAAGCGCCACTGTCCGTGCACTGACCGAGCGGCGGCAGCGCGCGCTCGGCGCGCTCCCTGCGCAGGCGCCACACGTGCAGCTGCGCGTCCGCGGTGGGAGCTGCACTGGCGTGTTTGACCCTTCTTATACACTATACACTGTAAGCGCCACTGTCCGTGCACTGACCGAGCGGCGGCAGCGCGCGCTCGGCGCGCTCCCTGCGCAGGCGCCACACGTGCAGCTGCGCGTCCGCGGTGGGAGCTGCACTGGCGTGTTTGACCCTTCTTATACACTATACACTGTAAGCGCCACTGTCCGTGCACTGACCGAGCGGCGGCAGCGCGCGCTCGGCGCGCTCCCTGCGCAGGCGCCACACGTGCAGCTGCGCGTCCGCGGTGGGAGCTGCACTGGCGTGTTTGACCCTTCTTATACACTATACACTGTAAGCGCCACTGTCCGTGCACTGACCGAGCGGCGGCAGCGCGCGCTCGGCGCGCTCCCTGCGCAGGCGCCACACGTGCAGCTGCGCGTCCGCGGTGGGAGCTGCACTGGCGTGTTTGACCCTTCTTATACACTATACACTGTAAGCGCCACTGTCCGTGCACTGACCGAGCGGCGGCAGCGCGCGCTCGGCGCGCTCCCTGCGCAGGCGCCACACGTGCAGCTGCGCGTCCGCGGTGGGAGCTGCACTGGCGTGTTTGACCCTTCTTATACACTATACACTGTAAGCGCCACTGTCCGTGCACTGACCGAGCGGCGGCAGCGCGCGCTCGGCGCGCTCCCTGCGCAGGCGCCACACGTGCAGCTGCGCGTCTGCGGTGGGAGCTGCACTGGCGTGTTTGACCCTTCTTATACACTATACACTGTAAGCGCCACTGTCCGTGCACTGACCGAGCGGCGGCAGCGCGCGCTCGGCGCGCTCCCTGCGCAGGCGCCACACGTGCAGCTGCGCGTCTGCGGTGGGAGCTGCACTGGCGTGTTTGACCCTTCTTATACACTATACACTGTAAGCGCCACTGTCCGTGCACTGACCGAGCGGCGGCAGCGCGCGCTCGGCGCGCTCCCTGCGCAGGCGCCACACGTGCAGCTGCGCGTCTGCGGTGGGAGCTGCACTGGCGTGTTTGACCCTTCTTATACACTATACACTGTAAGCGCCACTGTCCGTGCACTGACCGAGCGGCGGCAGCGCGCGCTCGGCGCGCTTACTGCGCAGGCGCCACACGTGCAGCTGCGCGTCTGCGGTGGGAGCTGCACTGGCGTGTTTGACCCTTCTTATACACTATACACTGTAAGCGCCACTGTCCGTGCACTGACCGAGCGGCGGCAGCGCGCGCTCGGCGCGCTCCCTGCGCAGGCGCCACACGTGCAGCTGCGCGTCTGCGGTGGGAGCTGCACTGGCGTGTTTGACCCTTCTTATACACTATACACTGTAAGCGCCACTGTCCGTGCACTGACCGAGCGGCGGCAGCGCGCGCTCGGCGCGCTCCCTGCGCAGGCGCCACACGTGCAGCTGCGCGTCCGCGGTGGGAGCTGCACTGGCGTGTTTGACCCTTCTTATACACTATACACTGTAAGCGCCACTGTCCGTGCACTGACCGAGCGGCGGCAGCGCGCGCTCGGCGCGCTCCCTGCGCAGGCGCCACACGTGCAGCTGCGCGTCCGCGGTGGGAGCTGCACTGGCGTGTTTGACCCTTCTTATACACTATACACTGTAAGCGCCACTGTCCGTGCACTGACCGAGCGGCGGCAGCGCGCGCTCGGCGCGCTCCCTGCGCAGGCGCCACACGTGCAGCTGCGCGTCCGCGGTGGGAGCTGCACTGGCGTGTTTGACCCTTCTTATACACTATACACTGTAAGCGCCACTGTCCGTGCACTGACCGAGCGGCGGCAGCGCGCGCTCGGCGCGCTCCCTGCGCAGGCGCCACACGTGCAGCTGCGCGTCCGCGGTGGGAGCTGCACTGGCGTGTTTGACCCTTCTTATACACTATACACTGTAAGCGCCACTGTCCGTGCACTGACCGAGCGGCGGCAGCGCGCGCTCGGCGCGCTTACTGCGCAGGCGCCACACGTGCAGCTGCGCGTCTGCGGTGGGAGCTGCACTGGCGTGTTTGACCCTTCTTATACACTATACACTGTAAGCGCCACTGTCCGTGCACTGACCGAGCGGCGGCAGCGCGCGCTCGGCGCGCTCCCTGCGCAGGCGCCACACGTGCAGCTGCGCGTCTGCGGTGGGAGCTGCACTGGCGTGTTTGACCCTTCTTATACACTATACACTGTAAGCGCCACTGTCCGTGCACTGACCGAGCGGCGGCAGCGCGCGCTCGGCGCGCTCCCTGCGCAGGCGCCACACGTGCAGCTGCGCGTCCGCGGTGGGAGCTGCACTGGCGTGTTTGACCCTTCTTATACACTATACACTGTAAGCGCCACTGTCCGTGCACTGACCGAGCGGCGGCAGCGCGCGCTCGGCGCGCTCCCTGCGCAGGCGCCACACGTGCAGCTGCGCGTCCGCGGTGGGAGCTGCACTGGCGTGTTTGACCCTTCTTATACACTATACACTGTAAGCGCCACTGTCCGTGCACTGACCGAGCGGCGGCAGCGCGCGCTCGGCGCGCTCCCTGCGCAGGCGCCACACGTGCAGCTGCGCGTCCGCGGTGGGAGCTGCACTGGCGTGTTTGACCCTTCTTATACACTATACACTGTAAGCGCCACTGTCCGTGCACTGACCGAGCGGCGGCAGCGCGCGCTCGGCGCGCTCCCTGCGCAGGCGCCACACGTGCAGCTGCGCGTCCGCGGTGGGAGCTGCACTGGCGTGTTTGACCCTTCTTATACACTATACACTGTAAGCGCCACTGTCCGTGCACTGACCGAGCGGCGGCAGCGCGCGCTCGGCGCGCTCCCTGCGCAGGCGCCACACGTGCAGCTGCGCGTCCGCGGTGGGAGCTGCACTGGCGTGTTTGACCCTTCTTATACACTATACACTGTAAGCGCCACTGTCCGTGCACTGACCGAGCGGCGGCAGCGCGCGCTCGGCGCGCTCCCTGCGCAGGCGCCACACGTGCAGCTGCGCGTCCGCGGTGGGAGCTGCACTGGCGTGTTTGACCCTTCTTATACACTATACACTGTAAGCGCCACTGTCCGTGCACTGACCGAGCGGCGGCAGCGCGCGCTCGGCGCGCTCCCTGCGCAGGCGCCACACGTGCAGCTGCGCGTCCGCGGTGGGAGCTGCACTGGCGTGTTTGACCCTTCTTATACACTATACACTGTAAGCGCCACTGTCCGTGCACTGACCGAGCGGCGGCAGCGCGCGCTCGGCGCGCTCCCTGCGCAGGCGCCACACGTGCAGCTGCGCGTCCGCGGTGGGAGCTGCACTGGCGTGTTTGACCCTTCTTATACACTATACACTGTAAGCGCCACTGTCCGTGCACTGACCGAGCGGCGGCAGCGCGCGCTCGGCGCGCTCCCTGCGCAGGCGCCACACGTGCAGCTGCGCGTCCGCGGTGGGAGCTGCACTGGCGTGTTTGACCCTTCTTATACACTATACACTGTAAGCGCCACTGTCCGTGCACTGACCGAGCGGCGGCAGCGCGCGCTCGGCGCGCTCCCTGCGCAGGCGCCACACGTGCAGCTGCGCGTCCGCGGTGGGAGCTGCACTGGCGTGTTTGACCCTTCTTATACACTATACACTGTAAGCGCCACTGTCCGTGCACTGACCGAGCGGCGGCAGCGCGCGCTCGGCGCGCTCCCTGCGCAGGCGCCACACGTGCAGCTGCGCGTCCGCGGTGGGAGCTGCACTGGCGTGTTTGACCCTTCTTATACACTATACACTGTAAGCGCCACTGTCCGTGCACTGACCGAGCGGCGGCAGCGCGCGCTCGGCGCGCTCCCTGCGCAGGCGCCACACGTGCAGCTGCGCGTCCGCGGTGGGAGCTGCACTGGCGTGTTTGACCCTTCTTATACACTATACACTGTAAGCGCCACTGTCCGTGCACTGACCGAGCGGCGGCAGCGCGCGCTCGGCGCGCTCCCTGCGCAGGCGCCACACGTGCAGCTGCGCGTCTGCGGTGGGAGCTGCACTGGCGTGTTTGACCCTTCTTATACACTATACACTGTAAGCGCCACTGTCCGTGCACTGACCGAGCGGCGGCAGCGCGCGCTCGGCGCGCTCCCTGCGCAGGCGCCACACGTGCAGCTGCGCGTCCGCGGTGCCGACGGCCGCCCAGCGCGCGTCGCACGCCACGCACTGCACCGCGCTGCCTGCACACACAGATACACACACACAAGTATAGCACGGACTGGAAAAGTATTACTAGTGGCTCTGTGAGCCCGAGCCGTTGAAGTTCATGGGATAAAAAATTTGTTATAACAAAAAAGTTTTATGACATTTTTGACAATATCTAGAAATGGCTCTAATCTAGTATGTTAGCCAAGAGTTAATAAATATTATAATTCGTCTGAGAATAGAGACTGTCGGTTGATTATTGCAAACTGTATGGCGATCGACGCTCATCTCCCGCTTTCGCCGTTTTTGTTTTACGAAGCACGCAGTTGCTGTCAACCGCGGCCCGAACGGGCGAGAGTAAATGCATTCAAGTGAGTCTTTTGGGTGTTTGCATGTTAACTTTTGTAAATTAATAAATTGTTTAAAATTGTGTAAATAAAGTCAATAATATAGTAAAAAATTCCTGACTTTATCAAGTATCTTCTCTTCTTATATTTAAGAGCTGGGCTCTTGTCGGTGGAGTACTTTTCATGTCTCTCTTCCTTCCGCTAAGTTCTTAACCTCTCTATATGTTTTCACGTTTAATTTTTCTTTTATTTGGTCAATACATTTTCTTCTGGGTTTTCCTACTCCTCTCTTTCCTTCTATTTTTCCTTCCATTATTGTTTTAAAGAACGCATCGTGGCGTAGTAGATGACCGAACATTTTCCCTCTTCTATTTTCTATAATTTGTATTATTTGTCTTTTCTCTCTCACATCCTCTAGTACCTTTTCATTTGTAATTAATAATAATATCAAGTTTACGCGAACAGAATTAAAAAAATATTATTACATAAAACTTCATCGTTATTGATAAATCTTAACATCCCATTGCTGGGAATGAATAATGTGATAAAACTTACCTAAATAAATTTCCCACACTGGGTCGTTCAGGATCGAGTTGTTCGGTATGAGCTGTAACTTGGACAACGTGCCGTAGTGGGTGTTGCACGCCTTGTTTACCACCTGGAATAGGAAATTGTTTATGATTAAAATGATTGTATAGTAGCTGATGCCTGTGACTTCGTTCGCGTGGACAGAAATGCTCTTCAGGCTGAAAAACTTTTGTTAATGCGTCATTTTATATATTTCTTATAATTTAGCTGGACTATTATGGTTCTGTATCAGGTATTACACTGACGGTACTTTTTGAAATCAATTATACCCTTAATTTTGCCCAGACTTAACTTTTTGCTGTGTAACAAAAAGTTTCATTTGAATTCGTCCAGTATTGCCGGAGATTGACGTGTACAAATAGGCAAACAACTTATGTCTCTATTGCTGCAATTTTTTTTTGGAAATATATTCAATGTATAGGGACATATTCTTTTACAGTTTTATTATATGTAAAGATATTATTAATAATGAAAAATGACTTGAATGATTGTGTTACCTGCAGCCTCAGAGAGCCCGCGGCTCTGACGACGGGCCCGGCCGAGCCGAGCGGCGGCGGCGCGAGGACGGGCTGAGCGCGCGCGGCGGCGTGCGGGGGTGCGGGCGGCGCGGTACCCGGCGCCTGCCGCTTGGCCTGCACTTCGCCCGCGCGCGGTCCGGGCAGCGACGCCGCGCTGCGCTTGCGCAGCCGGCTGTCCAGCCCGCTGAAAGATACCGTACGCTTAATAATTTCTCAGACTAATTGTATGAGAAATTATTACTCCATTTTTGAAGCCTGACCGTGCATATCGGCTTTGAAACAAGCGGACTTTGTCACAAAATCAGGAGACTCCGTCCTGTTTGTAATACTCATTAATATGAGTATTACATACAGAACGGAATCTTTTAAGGTCCCGATCAATATGCATCAAAATCCCCCGTCCTCCAACCTCTCCCCCGTTCGTGCCTTGTGGAGGGTGTAAAAAGGGCGGCTGCGGGCGAAAATTGATTCCCACTTTACATGTACAGCAGCTGCCTTAAAAATGTTTGCCGGGAGACATTAAGAAAATAGGCGCACTGTTATTGTCCGAGATTAGCTCTGTGAGGATGAGCTGATACATTTCTCAGTGTCTGCTGCTGAAGAAATACCTAAGAACTTCACTGGAAGGAATTAGCTTGTCAACTAAGAAATATAAAAGTGTTAAAAGTGCCTTTAATCGAAAATATAGACAATTTTAAGAAAGTGATTTAAATAAAAAAATTCTACGTGTTATCAGGATTTTTTAATATAATTTTAAACAAAACACCGGAAGTGACGACACACTGCAATCGAAGTTTAAATTTAGCGCCAAAAGAACAATGACATCTGTCAGCTGTCAATGTCTACTGTTTAAATTACCGTCATTATGTTGGTTGTTGTCAAGTTGTTGTGTTGGTAGATGACAGTGACAATGACACATAATACAGTGGTACCATTTTTAAAACGTGGAGTCACTAAACGAACGGTTTTTGTATGGAAAAACCAGTCATTTAGGTGACATCGCGTTTCAAAAATGGCACTTCAGTACAGTACTGAAAGTGGAAATTGCCAACTTTACTCAAAAAATCTTCATCGTGACATCACTTCCTCAAATAAGGTTGACCTTGCTTGAAAATAAAGGTCAATGGGTTTTTTGCAAATATCTAAATAAGTAAGACCTTATTTTAAAATCTGATTTGAGAAAGCTTCTCCTAGAGGCTATTCCTCGAAACGGACTGCGAATCAGATGTTTTTGAAAATTACTTGACAAGCCAATTACAAATCAAAATACTTACTTGTCCGAGGTGTTCTGCACGGTGGCGTGGTTGCTGACATTCGGATGTATAACGATGTCGTCCCGTACCTCCACCCTTATCCGAGATTTGCTCTGTGAAGATGTGCTGAAGCATTTCTCAGAGTCACCGCCGGGAAGGGAGCCTAAGGATTCACTGAAATAGAATATATCAAACGTCATAAACGTGCTTATGTCTTCAATTGGAACCAGAAAAACACTTACGTTTTTTCTCAATCCTAAAAGTTATACGACTCTAGGGGACTTATTTTTAAGCGCAGGAGTCATACAGTGAATAAGAAGCGCGAACGTTTCCCAAAAGAAAAAAATGAAAGAAAAACAATAAAAAGTAAATAAAAGAAAAAAAAGGAAACAAAGGAATAAAAGTAATTAAATTAAAAAGAAGGGAAAAAAAATAGAAGAAAAAAGAGAAGGAAAAACAAGAAGAATGAGAGATCACAATAAAGGAAGGTACTGACTTGGCATCCGCCTGTGTGAGCGGTATGAAGACTGGCGTAATCCTGCGCTTGCCGTCCGACGTGCGGGTCTCGATCTGGCGGTCCATGGGGCGCAGCAGCGGCGACAGCGGGGACGGCGCCAGCGACGGCGGCGCACGCGCAGACTGTAAGCGAAACATTGTATAAAATTTAATTATATAAGTTCTAACAAAATCATTATCATCAGGCCTGTTCGCGCTATATATACATTTGCCTCTGTCGATGTACGGTTCAGTTGCAATAAACGTTCTGTCGGTTAAGTCGTGTGTTTCTTTATCTGGATCCTCTAATAAATAGTTAAATCTGCCGCAAGCAAAAGTGAACCCTAACGCCATCATATTATGGTCCTTCGAGCCGGATGCAAATCGTAACGAACTGTGAAGTGTCGACTAGTCGACCTTAAGGACCGGTCACCCGGCGTAAACAATAGGCAGATAGTTACCTGAGCGAGGATTTGTGCACCGTATTGATGCAAGTTATTGATTACATATTCATCGTGTTATTACTGTGAACAGAACACTTAGTGATTTCGTATCGTAAACAAGTTTGAGGAGATTGTTTGAAGATGAGTTTGTCTAGTGAACAACAAGGATTTATTAATGCACTTGAAGACTTTTCTATGCTTTTAAAAAAGACACAAACAAATTTAAAGAAGTGTTCGAAAGCTAGGTGACTAAGGGCTATATACAAGCTAAAATACAATGCATAGAAGACTACTGGCGAAGTTACGTGTCTACGCATCAGAACCTGGCGAAGTGTACACAGAAAGCACAACGTAAAGAAATTGAACATTTTGAAAAAGATGAATATTTCGAAGTGGAAGAGATGTGCTCATGTTTGCTTGGCGATTTGAGAGATATGTTATCAGCACTCAGCGAGCGTAGTACATCGAGTCCGAGCGAAAATATCACCGAGCATGGGTTTCAAGCCGTAAAACTACCGAGAATTGAATTAAAAACCTTTTCTGGATCATACGATGAGTTTCCTACCTACAGAGATTTGTTCATATCGTTGGTGCACAATAACACGTCACTTAGTAAGGTGCAGAAGCTACATTATTTAAAGTCAAGAAAGAGAAACAAAGGTATGGGAACAAAAAATTAATTGTGCATTCCTCATTGCAAAGATTATTTAATCAGAAGAAAATTACTACACCGTCGGCACCGCTTTTGAAAAATCTTTTAGATACTACTTGCCAATGCCTGAATAGTTTAAAAAACCTGAATATACCTACTGACTACTGGGACCAAGTCATAATATACCTAGTGGTTCAGAAATTAGATGTAGAAACGCATAAGGATTGGGAAGAGTATTCATATAAAGACGATGCTAACACTTTATGTACATTTGCTGACTTGAAGACCTTTCTGGAGACGAAGTTCCGCACACTTGAGATGGTGAATCCTGTACCTGTAAAAGAGAAAACAGTAGTTAAGACTAAGACTTACCATGCTGCGTCCGCTGAAGAGAGCACGTCACCGCCAAAGTCCTGCAGCATGTGTGGAGCTGATCACACCTTATGTCACTGTAAAGAATTTTGTAATATGCAACCGATAGAACGATGCGAGTTCATTAAGAAGAACAGGCTGTGTTTTAACTGTCTGGCTACAGGGCATGCCGTGAGGTTTTGCCGTAATAGAATGTCTTGTAGAAAATGCAACCGTCGCCACCATACGTTACTACACACTTCAAGCGGAGACGGTCAGCCAGACAATAAAACTCACCATAGCAGAGTTGAAGAAGAGCCAAGCCACAAGAATGAAGAAGAGGTCGCAATATCTACACATTTCGCATCCGAGAGGTCCACAGCCTTGCTAGCTACGGCAATGGTCACAGTAGTAGATGATTATGGGCATACCACAGTATTGCGCGCCTTAGTTGACCAAGGCTCTCAAGGAAACTTCATCACTGAGCGCGCCGCGCAACTCCTCAAACTCAAGAGAACCCCCATAAAAGCAACCATCACTGGTGTTGGCAGCAGTAGTACGAGAGTTGAGCAGATGGTACAACTTAACATTGGATCAAGATATGAGAGAGAGTTCACGCTTTCGGTAGACGCATACGTAATGCCTACCAAGTTGACGTCGCTACTACCATCCAAAACCATTACAACAACAGCACACGCCTGGACACACTTGCGAGGACTCACCCTGGCCGATCCTAGTTTCCATTCACCAGGGCGAGTAGATATGCTCCTAGGCGTAGAAGTTTGTGCCCAAATCTTGAAGGCTGAGATTCTGAAAGGACCACCTGGCTCCCCATGTGCCCAGAATACAAGTTTGGGTTGGATCCTGTTTGGAAAAATACAGTCACACTCTTCAGAGAGAGACGTCGTTGTAATGCATCACCAGTGCAACCTTGATGATATGTTGAAGATCCTGTGGGAGGTAGATACAGATAGCAAACAAACACTTACGAGAGATGAAGAAGAATGCGAGAGAATTTACACAAATACAACAACACGAGATGAGACTGGGCGTTACATAGTTAAATTACCATTTAAAGTAGAGAAACCGATATCACCGGAGGGAAATACAAGAGAAGGAGCTATGAAGAGATTATTACAGCTAGAGAAAAGATTTTCAAGGAATGACAATTTCAGAGAGATGTATACGAAGGCAATTAATGAATATGCTGATATGAAACTCATGGAAGAAGTTAGAGAGTCTGAGATTGACAAGCCATCAGTGTATCTTCCACATCACGCAGTGTTCAAGGAGACTAGCGAAACTACAAAAATCAGGCCAGTTTTTGATGCCTCATACAAAGGCACCAACAACGTATCACTAAATGATGAGTTATTAGTCGGCCATCAACTACAAGATGATGTGCGATCATTAGTCATGAGATGGCGTATGAGAAAAATAGCATTCACTTCAGACGTTCAGAAAATGTATCTTCAAATCCTAGTTGCGAAAGAAGACACAGATTATCAAAGAATACTCTGGCGTTCCAACACGAACGAGCCTGTGAAAGAATATCGTCTTCTACGTGTCACATTTGGTACAGCGAGTGCACCTTTTCTTGCCGTAAGATCACTACATCAAGTAGCCATAGACGAAGGAGTGAACCATGAGGCTGCTGCTGAAATCATAAAGACCGATTTCTACATGGACGATCTTATGTGTTCAAGAGATACAATAGAAGAAGCAGTTGAAGTAGCCAAAGAGGTGAGCAGTATTTTGAGAAAGGGAGGTTTTGTTCTACAAAAGTGGGCATCTAATAGCACCGAATTTCTTAAAGAATTTCATCCAAACGAACTCAGCTCTCATGTAAATATTGATATCATGTTAGACAGTTCAATCAAAACATTGGGTTTATCCTGGAACATGGGAAAAGATGAATTAGAGTATAACTTAAAATTACCAGACTTACCTCGAGTAGTTACTAAAAGAATAATACTCTCCGAAGTTCAGCGTCTCTTCGATCCTCTTGGTTGGCTCGCTCCTGCACTAGTACCTGCAAAACTAATAATACAGAAATTATGGCTACAAAGAATTGGCTGGGATGAAGAAATAAATTCAGAATTAAGAGAAGAATGGACACAGATACGACAGAATCTAGAGAATGTAAACTTTATCAAAATTAGAAGATGGTTAGAAGGTACAAGTGAAAGAGAACTTACCGTACATGGATATTGTGATGCTTCAGAGAAAGCCTACGGGGCTGTTGCATATTTAAGAGTCAAAACCGAAGAAGGGAAGTATAAAATAAACATGATTGCAGCCCGAACTAAGGTTGCACCAATCAAGGCTTTGACTCTGCCGAGACTGGAATTGTGTGGAGCTGTTCTCTTGTCAAAACTTTTGAAGCAAATAAGTGAAGCAATGAGAATACCTACAAGTCAAATATTTTGCTGGACTGACTCCACGATTGTACTATCATGGCTAAAAGGAGACCCAAACAGATGGCAGACGTTTGTGAGAAACAGAGTAGTCACCATTTTGGATAATATTGGCAATCAATGGTACCATATTGAGTCACAACAGAACCCAGCTGATATTGCTTCAAGAGGAATCTTGGCATCTGAACTGAGGAACTGCAATCTTTGGTGGCACGGTCCGGAACATCTGAAACATAAAGAAATAGACATGGAAATATTAGTAGATGAAAACTTAGAATTAGAAAAAAGAAAAAATACTCATACTTACCTAAACATTAACGAAGATACTGAAGACAACTCGATTGCTAGAAACTTTGAAAATTTTAGAGATTTAACAGAACTTCTTAGAACAATCACTTATGCAAAAAGGTTTTTGACATACAGAAAGACAGAAGGCACAGCTATAGATTCAGCAATTAGTACAGATGAAATGGAAAATTCTTTAAGAACTTGTATCAGGATTATACAAAGACAGACATTTTCAGAGGATATTAGAGATTTACAAGAGATAAAAAAGGTTAAGAACAGAAGTTTTTTAAAAACACTTAATCCCTATCTGGACTCAGAAAACATTCTCAGGGTGGGCGGAAGAATTAAGCATGCAGACATAGATCATGAACAAAAACATCCAATAATTTTAGATAACAAAAACAATCTTACCTTATTACTAATCGCAGAAGCTCACCACAAAACCCTTCACGGAGGAATACAGTTAATGTTGAATTATTTAAGGTCTAGGTACTGGATTCTAAAGGTGAAAAAACTTGTCAAAAAACAATTGCATAGATGTGTAGTTTGTGCTAGACTAAATGCAAGAGCTCAAACACAACTAATGGGTGAACTGCCCAAGGTACGAGTTACACCGGCCCGCCCCTTCCTGCACAGTGGCGTAGATTTTGCCGGACCGTATGATGTATTGATGTCCAGAGGAAGAGGAGGTAAAACCACTAAATCCTATATTGCCATATTTGTCTGTATGGCAACGAAAGCTATTCATCTGG
Organism: Acrobasis consociella; assembly: GCA_963555685.1. Classification (NCBI taxonomy): domain Eukaryota; kingdom Metazoa; phylum Arthropoda; class Insecta; order Lepidoptera; family Pyralidae; genus Acrobasis; species Acrobasis consociella. Next base: position 3,635,928 of record OY743109.1, on the reverse strand, counting down.
AACTCGTGGGAGATCTAACAACGGAAGCTTTCCTGGGTGCTTTTAGACGTTTCGTGGCACGACGTGGTCGATGCAGTCATTTGTGGAGTGACCAGGGTAGAAATTTTATTGGTGCTAACAGGGAACTGATTGAAGCGTTTAAGGCAGCTCGGCTTGAATTTGGACAAGAGATTTCTGACATACTTTCCGCTGAAGGGACACAGTGGCATTTTATTCCTGTTTCCAGTCCAAATTTTGGGGGATTATGGGAGGCTGGAGTTCGTTCAATGAAATATCACCTAAAGAGAATCCTGAACTCCCACCTAACATTCGAGGAGATGACAACAGTTCTCTGTCAAGTTGAATCCTGCCTCAACTCTCGACCCTTGTACCCTGTCGATGATTCTGATATCAATAATTGCGACGTACTCACACCAGGACACTTCCTGATTGGAGAGCCGTTGGTTTTAATTCCATCACCAAGCTTAAGGGATATATCTGCTAGCAGTTTAACTCGCTGGCAACACACCCAGAAATTGGTATCTCACTTTTGGCAACGCTGGCAACAAGAATATCTAACCAGACTCCAACAGAGGCCCAAATGGATGAGTAAGCAGACTGAATTCGACGTAGGTCAGATTGTTCTTATAAAGACTGACGGTTTACCTCCAGGCAAGTGGCATTTAGGGCGTGTGGTTGACAAACATCCAGGTTTAGATGGCCTTACCAGGGTCTACAGTATTAAAAGTGGCAGTAATATTGTAAAGAGATCAATTTCTAAACTATGCGCCATACCTATACAGTCTGATTTAGATTTAATTACTAATAGTGCATGTTTGTAAATAAAGTCTCTTTCATTTACATAGTCATTTAGTGCCTGAATACATTTATAATGTAATTAGCATGCTATCAATATATGTGATAATTTCATATTTGTTATTTGCTTGACACTCAGTTATTTTAAAGAAAATAGTCTGTGGTAGTCTGCACTATTCATTGCATGTTAGGAATTCCCTTAATATTTTTTTTTTTCATAAATGTTGTAAAAGGCCTGTTTAAGCCCTTTTGGTGGGCGGCATGTTCGCGCTATATATACATTTGCCTCTGTCGATGTACGGTTCAGTTGCAATAAACGTTCTGTCGGTTAAGTCGTGTGTTTCTTTATCTGGATCCTCTAATAAATAGTTAAATCTGCCGCAAGCAAAAGTGAACCCTAACGCCATCAAGGCCTTTTTGTCTCCACTCCAGGAGCACGCCCCTCTCTGTACTACCACAGCCATACTTGGCCAGAGCAGCCAGAGGACTTGGACTACACTCTCCTCGCTGGCCAGACGGGTTGGAAAGATCTCATTGATGTTTATAAGCTTTGTTTAGCTTGTATTTCCTAAGCCGCCTCCTACGACATCCACGGGAGTATTTTGAGTGGTCCTATTCTACTCTGCCAGAAACCACACGGCAAAACAAAATATACTGAAACTTTTTTAAGGGCGATTTCAGTCCGTGTTACTGAACAACTTTCCCCAAGGAACATGAAAAATAATTTTTGGCTTTCCGTACAAACTCGGATCAGCTGATCGCTCAAATTTTATGGAAGGCTAAAAATTACTTTTCATATTTCGATACATGTTTCTAGTTGTTCAGAATCATGGACTGAATTTACCCTTAAAATACTTTCAGTATATTTTGTTAAAATGCATGACAATGTTTTCTACTAGAACTTGACAATCGACATTATATTTACAGCGTCCTTCTGGCTATCTACCACTGTAGGTTTTGGTGCCGCACGGCAATTAGCGTAGGCGTAGATTAGTCCTTGGTTTCTCGCTTGGTGGCCAGTTTCTCAAAAAATATAATGTTTCTGTGCGTAAACCTGTAACTTTTAAAACTTAGGCGTGGTTTCCTCCTTAGTTTCTCGCTTAGGCAGACCAAAAAGGTATTTTCTACACAACTGCGAGCTAAAAGGCCTAGCTCCTCGCGTACCCTCCTATTTCTCGTACGCTTACATTATTTCCGCGCACTCCACCAGCAGGCACGAGATTTAGGTTTCTCACTTTGCTTTATGTTTTTCACATTCCAAAAGTCGTCCATTTAACAAACCTGTGACTTGTCAGCCATAGGCGTTGTTTGCTTCTTGGTTTCTCATGCGCAAAAATTATTTTCGCACATACTTCAATGAGTCACGAAATATGTTTTACAAAACTAGTCGCCTAAGACACGTTTTTATTCTTAGTTTCTCACTTAAAACCCTGTATCTCACATACTAACATTATTTATATTCTACTAACCTGTGACTTGTCAGCCTTAGGCGTAGTTTCCTCCTTGGTTTCTCGCTTGGCCTCCTGTTTCTCACGCGCCAACATTATTTCCGCACACTCCACCAGAAGACACGAGTTCAATTCTACGCCACCTTCGTTGGCGAGGCATTTGCCGTAAATCTTTTCATAAAATGCATTCTGAAAAAAAAAAAAGACATTTTAGTTTAATTCTAGTTTCAATCCGCTGATAAATGAATCTCGATTTTTTTAAATTTAAGTTCAGCTTGTTCTACATGAGCGGCATCGGAAAGACAATTCATGGTACTGAACTACTTTTCATAAGAACGAAAAAAGAGAAAAACGAAAAAAAGTATCGGTTTTCCATACAAATCAGCGTACAGCCAAATGGAAATTGTATAGGCAGACGAAATTTTTTTATCGACTTCAATATTTTTTATAAAATATGTAAATAAACATATTCATACATACATACTATCACGTCTTTATCCCTAATGGGGCAGACATAGCATTTTGGGTCTTGCGGTTCTATGCAGAGCTCAGGGCCGCAAGACCCAAAAGCCACTTTTAGCGTCATGGTGGGCGAGAAGATGGAAAAGCAATAAATACAGTGATGGGTTGCTAGCCGCATCGCCTGTTAACATGATTTGCATTTTTGCCCATTCCCTCGATCGGCTTTTACGATCTGCGTGGGAAGAGAAGCAGCTGGTACATTCTAAGTTTTTTTTTATTTCTCCCAGACCAGCATGAGAATAAACATATAGTAAGTAAATATTAGAGTTTCACTAACCTTTTCCTCTTTGGAGAGTGGGGTGCCTATTTCCTTGTTTGTGAACTGCAAACAAGCGACTGTACCGTCCGAGCTGCAAGCTAAGAGATTCAACCCTGAAAAAGAAATATGATTAAAAAAAGACAGCTTAGTATTTTTTAAACGTTTGCTGAAACGCGACAACAATGAATATTATGATCCGAGCCAGTAGTACCTTTATAACCATTCGAGGTTGTATGTAAACAGGACTTAGTCTGCACCTTTTTATCCGTCGAATTTGGAAGGATATGTGAAAAATAAATAACAGACGAATTATGGTGTAAGTTTTCTTCTTCTTCTTATCGTGTGTGTTAGTGACTAACACTAGTGTCAGAGTTTTTAAACCGCCTTAAAGGCCTCTGACATGGTTTTAGGTAACGACCAATGTCAAAGACAGTTACCAGGACCGACGGCTTAACGTGCCCTCCGAAGCACGGATCATCTTACTTATCAGACAATCAGGTGATCAGCCTGCAATGTCCTAACCAAACTAGGACAACAACGCAAAGTCGTTGCCCCCGCCGGGAATCGAATCGAAATCGGTACGAGCCGAACGCTCTAACCACTACACCACGGAGGCAGTTGTGTGTTGTGTAAGTTTTAAAGACGAAAGACGTAAAAAAGGGTTGTAAAGTTTAATTTGTAAGGCGAAATGGTAGCAGAAGTGACGCTCTCCTCTATATACATATAATAAAACAGTAAAAAAAGTGTGTCTGTACATTAAATATATTTCCAAAAAAAATATTGGGGGCGATGGAGACGTAGTAATAGAGAAAAAAAATTAAAAAAAATGTCTGTCTGTCTGTATGTCTGTTTGTCTGTTTGTACACGCTAATCTCCGGAAATACTGGACGGATTCGAATGAAACTTTTTTTGTTATATAGCTATTAAGCCTGGGCAACATATAGGGTATAAATGATTTTGGAAAATGGAACGCCTGATGCAGAACTATAATGGTCCAGCTAAACTATAAGAGATATAAAAATGCCGCCTTAGTAAAAGCTGCTCAGCCTGATGAGCATTTTCCAGAGACATAAAGTCCACGCGAACGAAGTCGCGGGCTTCGGCTAGTTTGAAATAAATTGTTTAAATGTTGATAATGTGATAATTAAAAATTTGACATCCAACAATTTGTACAAAGACCTTTAAATTATTATAGAATAACCTTGAAAGTATTATTATATAATTCGCCTAGTTTTAAAACGAGTTTTTCCTTGATGATGCCCAGATCTTGTCGCGACATTTTGCGAAAGAGACGTTTTGCGCATGAGCCGTAGCGACATACCGTCAGAGCTCCAAGAGAGGTCCAGCACGGAGTCGCTGAACAGGTCGTGCACCACCACGAGCGGCCGCTTCAGTGACGTCAGCCAGATGGACAGCGAGCGGTCGCGGGAGCCCACGGCCGCGCAACAGCACTTCTTGCCTTCCTTCACGAATATGTTGTTGTTGAATCTCTGCAATGATAAAAGAGTTGTATAAACGCTGACTTTTCATTGGATTTGAAAAAAAAAATCGTTTAGTAAAAAAAAAACCTCTATAACGTATTTTGTGTACGACTTTCTCACGATTTTCCTTTCGAGTTTTAGTCAACATTTTTTGTTTTTGAACTTTGACTAGCCAATTAGGTCTTATCAATGATCCTTATGAAGTGGCCTTCGGCCCCGAAACAGGTTAAAAAACACCGTTTATGTTGTATATTATATGTTTGTAATCCTTTAAAAAAATCGAGTAGGTATTAAAGTAAAGGTACTTTGATACCTACTCGATATGTTTCTTAAGCCATTTAGGTCCCACTAGCTGTACCCTGCGATTATACCAGCGGTTAAAGTAGCCTATGTGTTAATCCAAGGTGTCAGCTTCCTGCATTCCAAATTTTATCAAAATTGGTTCAGCCGTTTGCGCGTGACGAAGTAACAAACAAACAAGCTTTCTTGTGTCCGACGAAGTCCTTTCGGTTCGCCAGCCGTCGCGCTCCACCACCTACTTTTCATAAAGTCAGTTTAAAAAGTACAGCTCACCGCACAGGTGACCGCCTTCCTTAGTCCAATGAAGTCCTTTCGGTCCGTCAGCCGTCGCACTCCACCACCTGCCTTTAATGAAGTCGGTTTCAAAAGTAAAACTCACCGCACAGGTGACCGCCTTCCTGTGTCCGACGAAGTCCTTGTCGGTCCGCCAGCCGTCGCACTCCACTACCTGCCTTTTATGAAGTCGGTATAAAAAGTAAAACTCACCGCACAGGTGACCGCCTTCCTGTGTCCGACGAAGTCCTTGTCGGTCCGCCAGCCGTCGCGCTCCACCACCTGCCTTTTATGAAGTCGGTTTCAAAAGTAAAACTCACCGCACAGGTGACCGCCTTCCTGTGTCCGACGAAGTCCTTGTCGGTCCGCCAGCCGTCGCGCTCCACCACCTGCCTTTTATGAAGTCGGTTTCAAAAGTAAAACTCACCGCACAGGTGACCGCCTTCCTGTGTCCGACGAAGTCCTTGTCGGTCCGCCAGCCGTCGCGCTCCACCACCTGCCTTTTATGAAGTCGGTTTCAAAAGTAAAACTCACCGCACAGGTGACCGCCTTCCTGTGTCCGACGAAGTCCTTGTCGGTCCGCCAGCCGTCGCGCTCCACCACCTGCCTTTTATGAAGTCGGTTTCAAAAGTAAAACTCACCGCACAGGTGACCGCCTTCCTGTGTCCGACGAAGTCCTTGTCGGTCCGCCAGCCGTCGCGCTCCACCACCTGCCTTTTATGAAGTCGGTTTCAAAAGTAAAACTCACCGCACAGGTGACCGCCTTCCTGTGTCCGACGAAGTCCTTGTCAGTCCGCCAGCCGTCGCGCTCCACCACCTGCCTTTTATGAAGTCGGTTTCAAAAGTAAAACTCACCGCACAGGTGACCGCCTTCCTGTGTCCGACGAAGTCCTTGTCGGTCCGCCAGCCGTCGCGCTCCACCACCTGCCTTTTATGAAGTCGGTTTCAAAAGTAAAACTCACCAAATCAAATCAAATCAATCAAATCAAATATATCTTTATTATCATAGGATATTTAAAATATCTCTTAATAATCGTCACTATTTTGTTGCACTATTGTTGACGTCAAATAGTTACTTACAGCTAAGTTTACTACCGCTTCCAAAGCGCTAGTGCAGAAGAAGCGGTAACAAACTGCACTGCACCTCTTCTCCAAGGACGTCAACTCACAATTAAATTAATACTTAAAGTTAATGTGGACAGAGAAAACATTGTTTTGTTTGTTATGTCATATCATAATTTAAATTTAATTTTTAGAATGTCAAAATTTTAAAGTAATGTCAAGTTGTAGATTCAGTTTGTACAAAATGTACCAAATTATGACATTTTCGAGTACCTATATTACAAACTTTTAGAGGGACCCGCGTCAAGCTCAAGCCAGACTTTTTTGTCTTTAAGGTAGTCATCGGTCCTATAATAAGCCTTCTCACAAAGTACTTTTTTTACATAAGTTTTAAATCTTTTGTCTGGCATATCAAGGATCTATTTTGGCAATTTATTATAAAAAAGTATACAGTTCCCCATAAACGTCTTATTAATTGTTTTAAGCCTATAAAACGGGGCAACCAAGTCATTCTTATTACGTAAGTTTCTATCGGTAAAATCGCTTACTTTATTGTATGAGGAAATATTTTTCCTTACATACATTATGTTTTCAAATATATACTGTGATGCTAAGGTAAGTATATCTATTTCCTTGAATAATTCTCTGAGTGAGTCTCTAGATCCTAACCCGTAAATAGCACGAATTGCCCGTTTTTGTAAAATAAAAATAGTCTGAATATCGGCTGCATTCCCCCACAGGAGTATGCCGTAAGACATTACACTATGAAAGTAACTAAAGTACACTAGTCTAGCAGTTGCTACATCTGTCAATTGTCTTATTCTCCTAACAGCATAAGCCGCAGAACTAAGCCTATTTGAAAGTTTAGTTATATGAGCACCCCATTGAAGTTTCGAGTCTATTGTAATTCCTAAGAAGGTAGTACTTTCAACAAGATCGAGTTTTTCACCATCTATCATTATGTCAACGCAGCCCTGTCTCACATTGGGAAGAGAAAATCGAACGCATTGAGTCTTTTTCGCATTTAACATGAGATTATTGGCAGAAAACCAATCAGAAATGGAAGACAAGGTGCTGTTCACCGCGCTAGCGTTTGTGCTATGTCGATCAAGTTTGAATATAAGCGAGGTGTCATCAGCAAACAGCACTATGCCAGCCTGCTTCTCAACCATGTAAGGCAAGTCATTGACATAAACCAAGAAAAGGAAAGGTCCAAGAATTGAACCTTGCGGTACGCCTATCTTAACATTAGATCCGTGCGATTTTATGCCATTTAAATCAACAGTCTGATGCCTATCTGTTAAATAAGATTCTAGAAGTTTTATTGAATTATCATCAAAACCGTATTGACGAAATTTAAGCAAAAGTGTCGGATGATCTACGCAATCAAATGCTTTGGAGAGATCACAAAATGATCCAATTCCATCATTTTTGTTCTCCCATGCGTCGTATATATGAGTAACAAGTGCTACTCCCGCATCGGTGGTCGATTTCCCGCCAGTAAAGCCGAATTGTTGGCTATGGAAAAGGTTGTAGGTCTTAAAATGAAGAAGCATTTGATTGAGCATTATCTTTTCGAACACCTTACTCAAAACTGGCAGGATAGATATAGGTCTGTAGTTGCCAGGATCTGTTTTTTCTCCTTTTTTAAATAAGGGGATTAATTTACTACATTTCATTAGGTTAGGAAATATGCCTTCATCAATACATTCGTTAAATATAAAAGCTAAATCAGCAGCTATGATATTTATGATATGGCTTACTACAGCAACTGACATGCCCCAATGGTCTTCGGATATTTTTAAATTTAACTGTTTAAATGCATCTATTATATCTTTGGGGCCAATATGCTTAAATTTAAATTTAGAATCACAAGGCCTAACATTATTCTTAAGCAAGGCTTCAGCACGCTGGGGGCTAGAATTCACATTAGAAGTAAGTTCCAAAGGAATGTTAGTAAAGAAATCATCAAAAATATTTACTATTTCTTCAGTTTTAGTAATAGTCTTACCACAAGATTTGATTTGACAGATATTTTCTTTGGCTTTATTTTTACCCGTTTCTTTATTTATAACATTCCAAGTTTCTTTTATTTTGTTAGGAGAATTATTTATTTTTCTACTTATACGATTTGCCTTGGCTTGTCTACAAACTTTTTTAAATATTTTGGAATAATTTTTAACATATTCTAGAAAGGAAGGACTAAAATTATATTGTTTTTGGGAATATAAGTCATAAAGCCTGCTCCTACTTATGTAGATGCCGGTAGTAGCCCACTCACTAAATTGTAATTTTCTATGCACTACAACTTGTTTTTGTTTCAAAGTTTTTGAATATTCTGAGGTAATAACGTTAAATAGTTTATTGTAATGGTCGTCAGGATTTTTTCCTGTGTAAACGACCGACAACAATTTGTTATCTAAATTATTTTTTAGTTTTTGTATATTTTTAGAAGTAATCGGCCTACAAAAAGTCTTATCTTTGTTCAAAATGCTGGACTTGCCTTTGGACTCCTTGACATAAACTACATATACACCTGAATGATCAGAAGGCAGTTTATTAATAACTGATTTAACAGAATATTTAATATTACTAAAAAAATTGTCTAGACAAGTAGCAGATGTAGCAGTGATTCGTGTTGGCTCAAAGAATACGTTTACTAATTTATAACATTTAAAAAGATTTAGAAATTGTGTACTTTTTGGATTATCTACTAAGATATCAACATTAAAATCTCCGCAAACAATTAAATTCTTTTTACTAGATGAACAGGACTTAAGTACCTGGTCCATTGTTTTAAGAAAACTTTTAAAATTACTATTAGGAGGACTGTATACACAAATAATTATATGATGATCTAGCTCGGCACAGGTCACCTCACAAACGCGCTCAACAGAAAGTCTGACAATATCCGTCCGCTCTTTGCTACGGAAAGAATCTTTTACAAAAATTATGGAACCCCCTCGCTGAGCAGACTTCCTGTTAAAGCAGCTAACAATATTATAGTTGTTTAGGCTGAACATCATCTGACTCTCATACAGCCAATGTTCAGTCAAACATAAAATGTCAACATCCAATTCTTCAAGAAATAATTCAACTAATAATTCTTTGCCGGAAAAACCTTCTAAATTTTGATGTACTATTCTTAGTTCATGAGGCCTTTCCGTTGTCTTAATGTTCAGTTTAAAACTGCCGTCAAGTCTACAGATTTACCATCACATATTCCTGGTAAATCGGTAGGCGTCTTAAAACTAGGTTTTCGTTTACAATGTAAACTCGTCCAAAAATTAATATTATTTGCTACTAACGTAGCAATCTTACGTCTAGAATATTTTGAAAGATAAATATTATCTTTTGTCAGATCACATTCACCTATGAAATTATTGGTGTCAAAAAACACTAATTTATCACTATAACGACATGTTATATTATGTATCAAAGTATTGAGATAGTGAATGTTTCTATTATTTGTTGGAGACTGGCAACGTATATATGGAAATGCACATAAAATTATTTTGCCTACTTCTAGTTTAGTTAAATAATCCATACAGCTGATTACTTCTTTTTTTCCTATTCTATTACTATTGCTACTAGTCTGCCCCATTAGGGATAAAGACGTGATAGTATGTATGTATGTATGTATTACTATTGCCTATCAGTAATACAACAGTAGATTTACTATTTAGTTTGGTTAATCTAATTTTATCTAAAATTTGGGTATAGGTTGCATTCGGGAAGCAGTAATTAACACAATTGTTATCAAGAAGTGTGTTAAGCATGTAACCCATATTGCGACCCATACTATCAGAAAAAACTATTGTATTACATGGAGGTTCCATGAGGTCAACGCAATCAGACACATTTTTGCACAAATTACTGTCACAAGGAGAGAGCTCTGGTGTGGGGACACTGATGGTGGGCTGGTTGAGCTGCCCGCAAGTACATTGCTTAGCTAATAAATCAAGGGTTTCTTGATTGTACCTGCTGTCGCTAATCAATTTCTCCACAGTCAGCATGTGCTCAGTATTTTGTTTTTGTTGATTATTATACTTAGAAAATAATGAGGAGTAGTCCTCCTGCAATTTAATAATATGAGACTCAAGTCTAATCCTGTTGACCTCATACAACTCTTGACTTTTCGCCAATTTTTCATTACTTAAGTCTAGCTCTGTTTGTAATTTACAATTTAATTTAATGACCGCACCGCACAGGTGACCGCCTTCCTGTGTCCGACGAAGTCCTTGTCGGTCCGCCAGCCGTCGCGCTCCACCACCTGCCTTTTATGAAGTCGGTTTCAAAAGTAAAACTCACCGCACAGGTGACCGCCTTCCTGTGTCCGACGAAGTCCTTGTCGGTCCGCCAGCCGTCGCGCTCCACCACCTGCCTTTTATGAAGTCGGTTTCAAAAGTAAAACTCACCGCACAGGTGACCGCCTTCCTGTGTCCGACGAAGTCCTTGTCGGTCCGCCAGCCGTCGCGCTCCACCACCTGCCTTTTATGAAGTCGGTTTCAAAAGTAAAACTCACCGCACAGGTGACCGCCTTCCTGTGTCCGACGAAGTCCTTGTCGGTCCGCCAGCCGTCGCGCTCCACCACCTGCCTTTTATGAAGTCGGTTTCAAAAGTAAAACTCACCGCACAGGTGACCGCCTTCCTGTGTCCGACGAAGTCCTTGTCGGTCCGCCAGCCGTCGCGCTCCACCACCTGCCTTTTATGAAGTCGGTTTCAAAAGTAAAACTCACCGCACAGGTGACCGCCTTCCTGTGTCCGACGAAGTCCTTGTCGGTCCGCCAGCCGTCGCGCTCCACCACCTGCCTTTTATGAAGTCGGTTTCAAAAGTAAAACTCACCGCACAGGTGACCGCCTTCCTGTGTCCGACGAAGTCCTTGTCGGTCCGCCAGCCGTCGCGCTCCACCACCTGCCTTTTATGAAGTCGGTTTCAAAAGTAAAACTCACCGCACAGGTGACCGCCTTCCTGTGTCCGACGAAGTCCTTGTCAGTCCGCCAGCCGTCGCGCTCCACCACCTGCCTTATATGAAGTCGGTTTCAAAAGTAAAACTCACCGCACAGGTGACCGCCTTCCTGTGTCCGACAAAGTCCTTGTCGGTCCGCCAGCCGTCGCGCTCCACCACCTGCCTTTTATGAAGTCGGTTTCAAAAGTAAAACTCACCGCACAGGTGACCGCCTTCCTGTGTCCGACGAAGTCCTTGTCGGTCCGCCAGCCGTCGCGCTCCACCACCTGCCTTTTATGAAGTCGGTTTCAAAAGTAAAACTCACCGCACAGGTGACCGCCTTCCTGTGTCCGACGAAGTCCTTTTCGGTTCGCCAGCCGTCGCGCTCCACCACCTGCCTTTTATGAAGTCGGTTTCAAAAGTAAAACTCACCGCACAGGTGACCGCCTTCCTGTGTCCGACGAAGTCCTTGTCAGTCCGCCAGCCGTCGCGCTCCACCACCTGCCTTTTATGAAGTCGGTTTCAAAAGTAAAACTCACCGCACAGGTGACCGCCTTCCTGTGTCCGACGAAGTCCTTGTCGGTCCGCCAGCCGTCGCGCTCCACCACCTGCCTTTTATGAAGTCGGTTTCAAAAGTAAAACTCACCGCACAGGTGACCGCCTTCCTGTGTCCGACGAAGTCCTTGTCGGTCCGCCAGCCGTCGCGCTCCACCACCTGCCTTTTATGAAGTCGGTTTCAAAAGTAAAACTCACCGCACAGGTGACCGCCTTCCTGTGTCCGACGAAGTCCTTGTCGGTCCGCCAGCCGTCGCGCTCCACCACCTGCCTTTTATGAAGTCGGTTTCAAAAGTAAAACTCACCGCACAGGTGACCGCCTTCCTGTGTCCGACGAAGTCCTTGTCGGTCCGCCAGCCGTCGCGCTCCACCACCTGCGCGGTGGGCCCGCCGCCGTTCATGGCGTGCGCAGACAGCACGTACTGCCCGTCCGGGGACCACGACAGCCGCAGCACGTGCGTCGTGCCTAAGGACGGCACACGGACGTGTATACACGCGGGTTACACATTGACAAGTGGATAGATATCACTTGTTACTTGCACTTGTCAATATGTGAACCAGGCATATGGACACTCAAAATTTTGGTAAAAAAATGTATCGTAAATGAAATTCTATCCATCGTTATGGTATTTGTGTATGACATAAGATAAAAAAGTTGCAATAATGATTTTCGACCGAGACCACGTAGTTACGCCCGTTCATAACTGACACGTGCCCCAATGAACTCCGGTCGACCGGCCGACGGCAGTAATAATAATTGATCTTACGATTTCACCAAGTTTTAGTCATAATTTTTGGTTTCTGAAATTTTATTATGACTCTAATTAGGTTTTACGAACGCTTATTATAAAGTGGCCTTTGGCTCCAAAATCAATGAAAAAGTTTATTTGCTAAGCAAATTAAAAAACCACTGACTGTCAAAAACGCCATCTAGTGATGAGTAGTGGAACTATACGATACGACTTGATATCCTTGATGTTACTATTTTTCTCACATAAAAGAACCCATTTTAGATTGCCAGTATAACATTATTGAAGATATTGGAAATGCTAACAATATATTAAATGCTGATGAAATATCCATTTATAAGAAAAAACATGCAAATTTGGAAGTAAACAGTATAATATACCTCCACATTCCTCAAAAGGCTCTGTGATTACGGTTTCCTGTGCCCAGTCTGATGTTTTCCAAACTCTAAGGGATTTGTCATCTGATTGAGAGGCGAGGTACTTTCCAACCTAAAACAAAAAAACTAAGAATCAATATCAAGTCTCATTTTAATAAACATTCCTGAACAACATTCAGGTTAAAGGCAGGCCAGTGTCACTCCCCGTTTAGGTATCGAAAATATACCTACATTATTACTATGCGAGTGGCGACCACTACGGAGTGGCAAATTCAGTGACGTGAATCGTATGTCTAGAGTTATGAGAATGAAATTGGCTTGCAATGCACTTCTAGGTATCTAAACGAAAAAGTGTCGAGTGCTGACGCGATCTAAATTAAACCATATCGCTAACGACATTGAGTAGATATTTCTTTAAATTCCTTTGCTGAGTAAGACTTCTGTACGTAAGTACTAGTATTTACTCTGTGTTAAAGGTTAAATAGGTTTAGTGGTTGAAGTATGAAGAGTAACAGACAGACAAAGTTACTTTCGCATATATATACATATTAGTTAGGAAGTAAGGATACGAAAGAAAGGATTTAGTATCAGAACTTTTTCATGGTGAAGTCCACAATCACCTATATTTATACAAGACATATTATAGGTTCGAGCTTGTATTTTTTATTTTACAATATCTCACAATGTTACAATAGCAGCCTTTTTCAAACAATGTCTTTCAGCAATATGGAAGGAACGGATACAAAATACGGAAGGGTGTACGTACGCAAGAATGACAATACAAGTGGAATCTACATAAAAAACATAGATACACTTAAGAACTTAGTTTAATTTTATTTTCCGTTTTATATATATTTTTTTTATTTTATTTTACTTTTTCGACCTTATCACTTTAGCAGTTAATATTTCCTTATGTTGATTTTCTATCAGAATGTTAATAGAGTACGTTCCAAACTTAATGATATTTGTTTAAATGTGCTATCCAGTAACTACGATATTATTTGTCTTACGGAAACGAATTTAAATACTAGTGTGCATGATTCAGAGTTATTCGATTCTCGTTACAATGTTTATAGACGTGATCGTTCAATTATTTCTTCAAGTAAAACTGAGGGAGGGGGTATTGTTGTAGCAATAAAGAAAAATATTAATGTTGTTCGTCAGTTCAAATGGGACAGTAATGCCGAGGATGTATGGGTATCTATTTTGCCTCGGAACCAAAATGATAAAACAATAAACCTTTGTTTGTGCTATTTGCCTCCCGACTTGCCTCGTCAAACACAACAATCTTTTTACGACAATTTGTGTAGAGTGGTCCTTAATTCTGATGGTCGTTAGGAATTTATATGTATTGGCGACTATAATATACCTGAGTTGTCTTGGTCGAAAACTGCTGATTCTTTGCATATGATTAATAGCCAGTCTCAGAATTGGAAACCGTTATTGCTACTTGACACTATGGCTGCATGTCATTTCAAGCAATTTAATAATATACCTAACGCGAATAATCGTTTTCTTGATCTAGTCTTATCAACGTTTGATGTTCTCGTGTATGGTGCAGATCCTCTTAGCCGGTTGGATAGCCATCATCCAGCTATAGTTGTAGACATTGACTGTAATGTCGGTGCCCCATCAAAATCTTTAAAACCACATCCACGTAGGCGTTTTAACTTTTATAAATGCAAATATAGTGATGTCAAAACCGAGCTTTCTACTGTCGACTGGCATTCACTTCTGTCATCCTCAGATATTGATGTCGACTTGTGTAATTTCTATGACACCGTGAATGCGATTATAGGCAAATATACTCCTTTGTCAAACCATAAAGATTCTGCACACCCATCGTGGTTTAGCCCTATATTAAAACGCTGCCTTAAAATTAAATCTAAATTTCACAAACTCTATAAAAAATTCGGTAATCCTCGAGACTACGATGAATTCTCGCATTACAGAGCCCTAAGCAAAACATTGATACAGTCTTGTTACCAAAAGTTCGTTGCATCCGTTGAGGATTCTGTAGAAAATGATAACATGAAGGCTTTTTGGAACTTTGTTAATAGTAGGAAGGGCGACAATTCCATTCCGTCTACAATGAAATATGAGAACAAATCATCATCCGACCCGTCTGAGGTATGTGAATTATTCTCCAAATGTTTTAGCTCGGTATTTGAGGATGACACGCAAGGTAATAGCTTTAACTTCGCTAACAGAAATTGTAACACACTTGGCTCAATTGGCATCACTAAAGATATGGTCTTGAATAAACTTAAGTCCCTGGACACGAACAAGGGTCCTGGTCCAGATAACATTCCAGCCATATTTGTCAAAACGTGCGCAGAAGAGCTTTGCGTGCCTTTGCTCATTCTGAACAGCAAATCACTCTCAACTGGTAAGTTCCCAACATTTTGGAAAGTTGCCCACGTTGTCCCTGTCTTCAAGTCCGGCGATTAGAGTATGTGCCAAAATTACAGGCCAATTAGCATATTGTCTTGTTTCGCAAAAATCTTTGAAAGCATCGTTTATGATGTTCTTCATAGTCATATTAAACCCTACCTGCATCCCCAACAGCACGGTTTCTTGGAGCACAAATCAACTACAACGAACTTACTAGAGTACAAAAATTATCTCTGTAATGCTTTTCTCGCGGGCGTTTGACAAATTAAATCAAAGAGTGCTTTGTTACAAATTGGAGGGCTATGGCGTCCATGGCAGCTTGTTGCGTTGGATTCAGTCTTATTTAAGTCGAAGAAGCCAACTAGTAGCAGTTAAAGGTTACCTTTCTTCACCTTTCACAGTAACGTCTGGAGTCCCTCAAGGAAGTCACCTGGGGCCTTTGCTTTTCGTTATTTTTATCAATGATTTAGTCGAGAAACTTTCGTGCCCCTGTTTACTTTACGCTGATGACCTTAAAATTTTTACCACCATAGGCGATGTTGAGGATACCTTGAAGTTGCAAAATGACCTGATTGCTCTCTCTGATTGGTGCCATGAAAACCATATGCATCTAAATATCGATAAATGCTTTGTAATAACTTTCACCAGAAAAACGAATATAAGCCTTTCTGACTACGCTTTAGACGGTAAAACACTCACTCGTAAGACCGTTGCCAAGGATTTAGGTGTTCTGTTTGACAGCAAACTCTCATTTCATGAACACTATGATTTTATCGCCGAACGCTGTTCAGGGATACTGGGTTTTATATGTAGGATCACAAAAGACTTCAGAAAAACCAATAGCTTAGTACATCTTTTTTATTCCCTTGTTCGCAGTATTCTTGAATACAACTCAGCAATTTGGTCTCCCTATTACAGTGTGCACAGCGATCGGATTGAGGGAATTCAGAGACGCTTCTTGAAAATCCTGAGCTATAGACGTGGTGTGGGCCGAACGCTTACTTCCTACAACGAGCGCTTAGATTATTTCAATGTGACCTCACTTAGTGTACGCCGTGATTACATTAATCTTGTACTACTGTACAAAATAATTCATGGTCTTCTCGATTCTCCTAGCCTTCTTTCTCTTCTTAACTTTAATACGCGTTTTAGGTCTCGTAATCGAAACTATAATGCATTTACCTTACAGGTTTACTCGAATAACACATCTTATTATAATCCTGTGGTCAGAATGTGTCGCCAATACAATGAAGTCCTAGTATCTAACAGAGACATTGATATCTTTCACTTTTCACTTTATAAGTTTCGGCGGCAAATACTAATACACCTAAAAATGTGTCAATATCAATAACATGCATTTATAAATCTTAATTTTTGTTTTGTCTTGACCTGTATTTATTTTTTATTTTTTTGCAATTATCTATCACTTTTTTATTTTGTTTTTTATTATTGTATTCAGTGTACCCTAGCTTCCGACTTTGTTATTAGTATAGCTTTTAGGCATACTTGTTTTAGGATTGCAGACTAGAATGGCTCTAATATCTGTATACTTAATTTTGTTTTCTTATTGTGTTTGTAATCTGTTGAGTGTGCTAATAAATAAATAATAATAATAAATATGGAAAAATTATTAGGAATGAGGTAAGATCATATTAGGTCTACTAAGTTATGAATGTTTCCAAGGTACTTACTGGATCCCAAGCAACACCTTTCACGAGGCCCGTATGTCCGTTCAAAACGCACACCATTTCCGGAAATTTCTCAGCATTCCAAATGATGATGGTGTTGTCTACACTGCAGCTTGCTAGCCATTTGTCCAGAGGAGACCATGCCAGGTCTAGAACGTCACCTAAAAGAAGAACATCACCTTAAGTATAACATGTCTTGAACACATAAACAGCTTGGAAGGG
Source organism: Acrobasis consociella (assembly GCA_963555685.1). Classification (NCBI taxonomy): domain Eukaryota; kingdom Metazoa; phylum Arthropoda; class Insecta; order Lepidoptera; family Pyralidae; genus Acrobasis; species Acrobasis consociella. The sequence goes on along the minus strand of OY743109.1, from coordinate 3,618,854 downwards.
AAGATACCTGTAATAAATCAAACCACAACTAAACAAAAAACAAAAATAAATTTACATTCCCATACAAATTGCTCAGGTGGCCACAAACTTTCGTATGGAGGCCATTTTTTTTTTGACAATTTAATTTCTTTATACTAAAGTGATTGAGTATAGCCCGTGGTTCGATTTATTACGGATATTTGATTTCGGCAGGCACATATTAACAGTGGGTCCCGAACGCCGTCTAGCTTTGCTCAAGCTTATCCTCGGATTGGTTCTGGTTCACCCTTTTAACCAGTAACCTCGTCACATCACCTAGGTTAGGAAGCAGACCTCTGGCTCTGAAGTATCACCGCTGAGGATGCAACTGGTAATGCAATGACATGATGATGAATTAGGACTACTCCACCTCTTCCTGTGGATGTCGTAAAAGACGACTAAGAACACAAACATCTCGTGCTATAACAGCATTCCTAACGGGTTGGCGACAGGCTGGCAGCTGTTCTTAAAACTATAGACAAATAGTTTAAACTGTTCCAGATATTTCTTCTCTACTTTGAATGGTTTTCAGCATCCTTGGGTGACCACTAGCAATGTCATGTTATTACAGAAGAAAAAGCTGGGTAGATGTCCCTGGGCAGAGTTGGGCAAAATGTAATCTAACTACCAACTACTAACTACGATTACATTTTGTAGTTAGTAGTTGCAACTACTCGAATACAAAAAGTAATCGGGAAAAGTAGTTGAACATTTCAACTACCAACTACAAGTTGTAGTTGTAATTACGATTACATGACCAACTACTTTTTGCAACTACATATTTTATTAAGGTTTTTATAAATCGGTTCACAAATGGCAAAGTTATAGCGGAACATACATGCAAAAACATACAGATGAATTGAGAACTTTCCCTTTTTTTTGAAAGTCGGATGAAAAGGTAGGTAGACAAAAATTTTAACTCGAATAAATAATTTTTATGAAGCCTATCGTATCATAAGTAAATTTAATATGATATGTAAAAATAACACCTAATTCGAAATCCTTACCTACAACATTGGTAGGTACATTACTATTAATACGAAACAATATTTCATGCTCAAACGCGCGTAACCTACGCGTCACGACATGTTCATATTATAGGCAGTTGAATACTACCACAGACATAGATATAGATAGACGACTGAAATGCACCTACTTCGCATTTAAGTTCTCAGACTAAGCGTCGAGGTCGGCTGCCGCTACTGACAGTCCGCGCGCGTCTGTAATTGCAGCCAGACGGCAGCGAAAAATAAAAAAATGCCTCGTTGCGTGCAACAATAAACTGCAACAGCCCAAAAATTGCAAGTGCCCAAAGTCAAGGACATATTTCCTATCACAGCTAAGTTATTTTAAAATTATGTTATGCGTTCATTCAATTTAAAACAATTTTTTAAGTATTCCAAGCTGTGATTCCAAGATTATACCTAAAAAAGTATAGAATAAGGTTAAAAAACTACATTCATATTACATTGTCGCGTTTGCTTTGAGCGTTTGATCCGACGTTATGTGTTGAAGAAGCAATGAATATCGAAACAAGCGATACTGTCGCGCATCGTTACGACGTCGTGGTACCGGCAACTTCACATTCGTCAGTTAAATTTAGCGACTAGTGTTGTTCGTTCTACAACATATACCAATAATCGTTTTTAATCGATATCGACTGACGAATGGTATTAACTATTATTAAGGAGCTAAATAAATAGATATTGATATAAACAAGCTCATTTCCTAATTTACACTTTAGAAATCCAGGGTAATATTTTCAGAGTTCATGTATGTAATATGGTCACTCATGTTTATTCTTTGAACATATACTACTGGTCACACGTTGGTAAACCAAACCACGCGTGCGTTGACTACTGAATTTCCCCCATTGAAGCGGTCGCAATGCGTAGGTATATTTTCGAAACCTCTACGCGGAGTGCGACAAGCCTGACATGGCTAAGAACGACCGCAAGGGAAGTTACTTTAACGTTAAAAAAACGCATTGAAATCGGTCCATCCGTTCGAGTGCTACGATGCCATGCCACTCTTTTTCGTCGGGGTAGAATAAAATAAATATTTAAGTGGGGATCCCATACAACAGACGTGTTTTTTTATACATGATGGTACGGGAACCTTTCGTTCGCGAATTCGACCCGCACTTGGCCGATGGCCGATTATTCAAGAATAATAATAGTTTTATAAAATATCAGATATTAGCCTATTGTTGTGGCAGGGCTTGGTAATTAATTAATTAATCAACGAAACATTATATTATTGAGAAACAACAAAAAAAAATTACAGTAATTAGTAGTTGCAACTATACGATTACAGTAGTTAAACTACCAACTACTTTGGGTAGTTGCGCTAATTGTAGTTAGACTAAATGTAGTTGCAACTACTTGTAATCGACTATTGTAATCGTAATTTGTAGTTAAACTACACATTAGTAGTTAACTACGCCCAACTCTGTCCCTGGGGTAGGAGGTTGAACCAGTACACCTTCATTAAGAGGTCTTTTTGTCTCCACTGCAGGAGCACCACCCTCTTGGTACTAAAAGAGCCATACTTAACCACAGCAATCAGAGGTCTTGGCTTACTCTCTCCTCGCTGGCCAGACGGGTTGGATAGGTCTCATTGATGTTTACAAGCTTTGTTTAGCTTGTATTTCCTAAGTCGCCTTTTACGACATCCATGGGAGGACTTGAAGTGGCCCTATTCTACTCTGCTAGCCCTTAGATGAAGTTATGGTTAACCTGCGTGGCCCCTCAATGTAGACAAGCATCTCCAGGTTTCCGCCTTGTGTTTGCCAGCAGCCCCGGCCGCCACACTGAGCCCCCACACCATCACCAGTCTGTCGTCGCCTCCGGATGCCAGGTAGCGACCACCATTGCTCCATCGCACACAGTTAACACAAGCTGTAATGTAATAATTTTGAGAATATGAGAAAGAACATTATTATAAAATATGTAACAAAAACCCTGGATGGGACAGGGCTTTTGTTACATATTGTATACTAAAATAACACTTAACTCTGTCTACTGATAACCTACATGGCATAATAGCATTATTGCTAATAAGATTGCAGGTCTGGTGTGAATTTAAACCCATGGGCCCTCACATGTACAAATTGAAAAGTAAGTAAGTAAAAACAAGTTGTCTTGTATTTTCACAATAACTTGTGAAGCATAACTCAATTTAGTACACAATTATTTAAATTACCTTACACATATTTTTATACATGAACTTAGGCTGCGTTTCCACTGAAGCAGAGCAGAGCGGACAGGAGCTGAGCGGTGCATGAATTGACCAATCACAATGCTCTAAATATCCGCTCCGCTTCAATGGGAACAGCGGAGCGGAGATTTAGAGCATTGTGATAAAAACTACTTATATCTATTACATTTATCACACATGCATTTTTACAAAAATAAAATAATAATAGCAGAATTAGTAACACTGGTCAAGCAATAATATTAAATAAAAAAAAATAATTATAGATAGATAGATAGTTCATAATAGATAGTTCATATTATACTCTGTGGACAGTTGATAAACAAGTACATCATACAATGAGATTTATCAATATATCATTAGCATACTAGTGTTGACTATGCTACTGGCTATTGTTTGACGTAATTAGTACATAGCTTATAAGGAACCCTTTATCTGTGTCTGGGCAAGTATTTTAGAGCCTGTAGCAAAGAATTAACGTAAGTATTATATACAAAACAGAAACTCCTAGGATCCCGCGCAATATGCGTCCCCGTTTCCCGTCCCCATACGACTCCCCTGTTCTACTGCTTACCTCCCTCGAGGACAATTTCCCACAATTAGGCCCAAATTTAAAATTTTCTCATTCTGCATGTAATACTATATGTATTAATTCTGTGCCTGTAGTCTAAAATCTTACAGAAGTATATGTATATATTTAAAATTACCTACATTTTTTTTTATTCAATGCACATCATGAGACCCTGTAGTATATAAAATAAAGACTCATCTCCTAGCTATACATAGAATCTATGAAAATGTGAACTAAATTAACCCTTTAGTGTCAATAATATAATAATAACATACCTAAATGATTGTCCATTTGGCACAGCATCTTGGGTATGTTAGGGTCTACCTCCACGGACTCATCCAGCACTGAGTTGAGGTTCCAAACGACGACTCGTCCCGAGTCGCCGCCCTGGCCGCCGGTCGCGAAGCGCTTGCCCGCCGGATGAATATCCACAGAAAATATTGGCTTATCTACGAAAATATCAATCAATTACATGCAAATCACCGTAGAAACTATAATACTAATTTTAAATTCCATACTTGTACATAAAAATCTAGGTGAATGCGCTGCATTTTATCAGATAGTTGCATTAGTAAATAACAACATTAGTCGGGCCGCCGTAATGAACTTTTGGAATTGAATATGAAATATCAAACTTACCATCGTGGTTCACCCAAGAGGGCTTTAAAAGCTTCATTAATGATTAGTTTCAATCACAAAATAACGATAGAAAGTGTAAAAAAGCACTGCCTGATTTATTTATTTTTCATCAAACAAACTCACTCGAGTATTTAGTAGGTTTTTGACATTTATTTTATCGTGCGTGACATTGACAACCGGAAATTAAAGAATGGCGTTTCTACCAGAAACAAAACATTCTAGGTCCACTTTGTCTATAGTTCCATACAAAAAGGTATTAGGGTAGTTATCCACTCATTAAAGAGCAATTTTCAAGCGAGACTGTGAGAATAATTCTCACAGTCTCACTTGAAAATTGCTCTTTAATGAGTGGATAGAGCAATGATGATCTCGCAGCGAGATCATCATTGCTCTTTCTTTGCCGTTGTGCGGTGCCGGGTGCCGGGATAGAATTTACGAATTTAAAAGAAAAAAGAAAAGTGTATTCCTGATTATTTATATATAATACACATAGTGTAGGCGGGTAAATAAATAAATAAGCAAGCAAGATAGGTAGTAGGTAGACCTATGTATGTATGTATGTATGTATGTATGTATGTATGTATGTATGTATGTATGTATGTATGTATGTATGTATGTACATATGTACACAATTTGAACAGATCCCGGAAAGTACTTGAATAAAAACACTCAAGCCAAAAAAAAAAAAACTCAAATTATCTGCCGACCGCCGACCGACAGTCGACAATCGACCTGTCGTCATGACATTTTTGACAGTAAACAAAAGAAAAAACTTGAAAAACGTGTTTCACTGCGAAAAGTTTTAATTTTAGAGCAAGTTTCCTCAAATATATTGAGGAAGGCATGAGAGGAGCCAGTATTCTTATCCCGGCTCGCTTCCTGACCCTGGTAGGCCACCTGTGTGTTCTGGTGACGCTACTATGGGAGAGCAACAGGAGCGTAAGACACTGTTTGCCGAAGCAGCACCACGATTATATCCAGATATATCACAGCCGGTGAGTGGGATGACCTAGTTTCATCGCTTATAATTTACCTATACTGCATGTATTTTTATCTGCGTAGAGTAGAATTAGTTGTTAATGAGTTTTGTCATAATTCTAACTGGTTTGTCGTACCTGCATTATGCTTTCGCTTATTAAAATAATCCTGTGTATGTTTTTAATAACTCTAAGTATGTAAGTAATCATGTGAATAAAAAATCTTTACAGAGCCAATTCAATGAAAAAATTGAAAATTGACATGATAACCAATTTTGGGTCTTCAGGGGTCTGAATTCAATTCAATTCTATTCAGATAATTTCTTTTTTTATTGAGTTTAGTTATTGAATTAAAAATTGAAAGAAGTTAAAGTATTTTTGTGCAAAAAAGGAAGGCAAAATCCAAAAATTTAATTAACAGTAGGTATGTCCCACTTAAGCTAACAACAAAAAAGCTAAAAAAATTGTTGTGCCAATATATTCCTATTTGCATTCTTAGATTGTAGAACTCAACTCACTATTAAAAGTTATTTTTCTATCTCAAAAAAAGTTGAAAATGAAAATAACAGTGCCTTCACAATAACAATATGCTGCTATTTACTACCTACTTATGTCATGTAATTTTTGTATTTTATAATTTATAAACAAAGTTTTCCTAAGTTAAATAAATCCTGAAAACTAAACACTCAACAGCTTTTAGTTTTCGGGATATCTAAATACATATGTTTACCACGAGTTTTAGTACCACTTTTTTGTGAATTTTACTGTAAAGACCTCATAAAGATTACTATGAATAAAAATGTAAATTCTATTTAGTTTCACTGGATTTTACAACCAACTTCCTAAAATGTTAAAATTACTTGTCAAAAATGCATTAGTAAAATATATACATATAATTATTTAAATCTATAGTGACAGATCACATTGAATGAGTTAACTCCAAAGTATGCTTAAGCTTGTATAAGTATAGTATATATATAACTCAACGATCGTCCATGCTTGTCTGGGAGAAAAGAAAAAAAAACTTAGAATGTACCAACTGATTGTCTTCCCGGGCAGATCGTAAGAGCCGATTCAGGGGAAAGGGCAAAAAATCGAATCATGTTAATAGGCGATGCGGCTAGCTACCCATCCTAATTTTGATTCCTTCTTCCATCTTCTTGCCCACATTAAGCTAAAAGTGGCCTTTGGGTCTTGCAGCCTTGGACTCTATCTGCTTAGAGCCACAAGGCTTAAAATGCTCTAGTCTGCTCCAATAGGGATAAAGACGTGATAGTATGTATGTAACTCAACGATACATATTTTTACATATCCATATAAAATACACAAGACCCAGGAAAATTTGAAATTGGCAATTTTCCAACTTGACCTGGCCAGATATCAAACCTGAAACTTCCGAACGGCGGACTAGCGTGGTTATCACTGCGCCACGAAGGTTGTAAGCAATAAAAAGTACTTTATTTGCAGATGTGTCTGTTTTTGTATGTTTCTTTATGGTTACCTGACTAACTCCAACATCCAACCAACCACAAGCAAAATTATGAATTTCTTAGTACCAAGGATTCTAAGAAATTCATTCTTTTGCTTGTTTGTTGTAATTAACTGCACGTAATTTGTCGGCTGCCATACTGTCGTTAGGTTGTTTTCGAAAACAATCATACACACACACAAACTTTCGCCTTTATTAATATTAGTAGGAAGTGTGATATTGTAAAGTTTCAACCTACAAGGATGAAAAAAGGAGGATGAGTTGACTTTGGACAAAGAGATATGGAAGGGATTGGTTGCTCCTCAGACAAGAATTTAGCTCTTTAATAATAAGAAGAAGAATGTAATGATGATATTATGCACACATTTTTTAGATTATAATTAGAGTAATACTTATTTTGCATGGATACTGATCCTCTTATATTTTTGTAAACTCCTTTGTGTGCTAATATTAAATAAAATAGATTACAAAAGACCTATCATAATAAATCCAAAGGTAACAGATGGTTTGTTTGAGCTATGAATGTGTGGATAGGGATCTGACTATAACCAGTTAATACTGGATTGCATAGCATTTTTGTTTGGGTTACGCTGCTGCTGTGAGTAGTGTGCATGGTTACTATGCATTTGTCTTTGTGGAACTCAGGGCTGGTGCACAACTTACTTTATTGTTTTTTTTTTTATTGAGGTGAAACATTTGTACTTTAACTACATTATATTAAATCTATTCATCATATTTTTTATCGCTGCCGTTTATAGACTTTATGTATGGCTTTAAACTAGCTGACCCGGCGAATTTTGTTCTGCCCATTTCTATTTCCCCTCCCGCACCCGGTCCCGATCTCGTTCCCGTTTCCGCTCCCGTTTCCGCTCCCGTTTCCGTTTCCCTTCAGACTAAAGATAATCCCATGAAGTTAATCCTAAGGCGCCTTTGTTTTGTTATGATTGACGTCAAAAGTTTGACAGCTGGGGACAGAGTGGTGTATGGAAAAAGAAAATTGTTACTTTTTTCCTCGTATTTTTTACGTTTTTTCTCCCCATAAGAACCTTTCTCAGACTTAATCAAACACAACAAAAAAGAAATCAAGCCAAATCAGTTTTGCGCTGAGCAACATTCATTTTTATTTGTATATAAATAACCGGCCAAGTGTGACCGTACCAATTGTACTATTATCTTTAAAAAATAACGTTAATTGTATGGGAGCCCTACTCAAATTTTATTTTATTCTGTTTTTAGTATTTGTTATTAAAATGGTTACAATTATGTTTTAAATGAAGCAAATGATAAGGGAATCGCTGTGGCCAAACATTGGTCGGGATTATTGTAGTTGGGTAGACTGACTCGAGAAAAAGAACCTATAAACAAATATTTACACATACTATTTACAAATGTTACACCAAGTAGCAGTTATAATAAATTAAACTTGATATGTTAATGCTAAAATAAATAAAATAGAATCCTCTTATCATCTTTGTTAGTTCGTAGTTGATTCTTTATTTACATAAAACAGTGTTATCTGTTCTATCATAAATCACTATTGCGCATAAGTCAATATTGAAATCTCTGTTTCTAATCTATGTTATAAAGATATTGCGTTTCAATATTAGATCAATGCAATGATTGTAAATAGTAATAAATTAATGATATAACTATTGAACTTAACTAACTTAAAATTAAATATCAAGAGCAAGTAAAGGTTATTTCACTATAAAATCATTGCATTGTTCTATGTAGAAAAGAGCTGTGACTGACAATGGTTATCCACAGTTAATTTGCTTATAACAACGCCCCCCCTCCGCCCCTTATACAGGCCAATTTTGATATTTTTCTTATATTTTGTTAATATATTAGATGGGCCGTACGTTTTATTTTAAAGAAATATTGCTTACGATAAAAGTTATTAGCCTTTCAAAATACATAGTTTTATAAAAAAAATCGACTTTAAAAAAAAAGTTAAACTAAACTTAATTACTAAATAAGCGGCCAAGTGCGAGTCGGACTCGCCCATGAAGGGTTCCGTAGTAGCAAATAACATAATATAAAAGTCTTGTAGTATGTTTTTTTAAATTTTTTATATTTGAATTGATTGAATGAAAGGTAAATTGCCGTTTATGATTTATGACGTATTAAAAAAAAAACTACTTACTAGATATCGTTCAAACCAATTTTCGCTGGTAGTTTTTATGGTAATGAACATCATGTATTTTTTTTAGTTTTATAATTCCCTTATTTTAGAAGTTACGGGGGGGGGGACACACTTTTTTCCACTTTGGAAGTGTCTCCCGCGCAAAGTATTCGGTTTAGAAAAAAATGATATTAGAAACCTCAATATCATTTTTGAAGATCTATCCATAGATACCCCCCCACACGTATGGGTTTGATAAAAAATAAATTTTTGAGTTTCAGTTCTAAGTATGGGGAACCCCCAAAATTTATTGCTTTTTTTCTATTTTTGTGTCAAAACCTTAATGCGGTTCACATAATACATCTACTTACCAAGTTTCAACAGTATAGGTCTTATAGTTTCTGAAAAAAGTGGCTGTGACATACGGACGGACAGACAGACAGACATGACGAATCTATAAGGGTTCCGTTTTTGCCATTTGGCTACGGAACCCTAAAAAGATAACCGCACAGGTTTAGATTAAGGAGTACCGAGCCGGATGACACCAAAATTGCCTCATTTTGTTTTAAGGGGGTTGGAAAGTTGGAAACGTTATGGCCCGAAACAATATTTAAAAAAAATAATAGGCAATTTGCCTCTAGGACTTGCATCTCTCTCTGTGAAGTGCCATACCTGTGCAATTAGCATTACTGGCCTTTGGTCTAAAGGCTTTTGACATAAAGACGTGATAAACGTGATGAGATAAGTATGATATATGTATGGCTCTCTGGACATTGGTTTGTGCAAACTTTCAGATCTAATGTGTGTGATAGATCATGTGGATTTACATGCAGACAACCCTGCCTTTCCCATTCCACTTCTTAAACCAGTTTTATTCAGTATCAACGCCAACACAGGTGAGAAGTTTACAAAATACGAGGTAACGTGAGTACCGCCGATGAATCGATGGTAGTAATAGCTACTCTTGGTCTGACTGGTCAACGCGATTGCGGCGACACAGTTTTTGGCGCGAAAGTATTTTTGTGACAACCCTATTTTACTCCCGATTTCATTTGTTTCATCTAAGGTTTAATTTAATACCCCAGTGTTAGTGTTAATCTAGTAATATTTTTAAATTTAAGTGTGAAAAAAGTGAAGTATTTAAATAAAATATTGTTAAGCTTGCATAACTGTTATCCTTATAGTAGTTTTGTCGTGAGTTGCGATAAAAAGTTCCATTCAAATCAATTTATGGGTTCATCAGCCTCCAGTGAGGTAAGTCACCGCAATAGAAATTTTATGGACGATATTTTATTGTATTTTTTTATATTTATAGATTAATCTGGTAGATTTATTTTTACAATAAGTAAAGTATTTACCTACTACTTTCTAGCCCTTCCCAAAAGTTATTGTCCGGCACCCGAAAAAGCTGAATAGCTAGCTGGATGGATTTACCATTTCTTTTTTTCCAAATTTCGTTACGAAAAAAATATTGAGTTTTCTACCCGTCACCGTTAGCATAATAATCACAATCTTATCTTAGCACTTCATATGCGTCTTTGTTGACCCACTCATCCCAGGTGTGATCCGCAAATTAGAAAGATGTCGTTACAAGTGTGTGATCCGCGGATTTTACTATGTCAGCGACCCAAATAATATCATCGCTGGACTTCCAACTTTTCTTTCCAAACGTAAAAAGATATTTTACTTTAGCAGCAACTAGGGGGTTACTCCAAAAGCGGTACGCAAGACGAACGTGCGTATCCGCGTTTGAGTACCAAGCAGCATTGAGCAATAACGTATAATGATAAAGTCAAATTTGGTTTGACATAGAAATAGAAGGTCTCTATCGTACGTACGACTAACTTAGAGTAACCCCCCAGTTATACTAATCACGTGACATTGTAGTCACGAGATGAAGTACGTGGTTTACGAGTAAGGCGGTCATGTTGCTGGTTTAGCCTCGTTCTACACTGTTATTGTGTCCAACGTCGAATGTTTTGATCCGAAATGGTCGATTGTTTACAACTGCCGCTACGAGTACGCTCACGCGATGTAAGTCGGACGGACGTCGCGTGATGTTTGTTGTTTGAAGTTTCAAGAATTTCTATAATATAGTATCAACCATGATGTTAGAGATCAACCATAGACCCAAAACTTTTTTGTATTAACGATCTTCTTCCATTTTGGTTTTCTCTATAATATTGTATCAACCATGAAGTTAGAGATCAACCATAGACCCACAACTTTTTTGTATTAACGATCTTCTTCCATTCTGGTTTTTTCTATAATATAGTATCAACCATGATGATAGAGATCAACCATAGATCCACAACTTTTTTGTATTAACGATCTTCTTCCATTCTGGTTTTTTCTATAATATAGTATCAACCATGAAGTTAGAGATCAACCATAGATCTATAATTTTTTTGTATTAACGATCTTCTTCCATTCTGTTTTTTTCTATAATATAGTATCAACCATGATGTTAGAGATCAATCATAGACCCACAAATTTTTTGTACTAACGATCTTCTTCCATTCTAGTTTTTTCTGTAATATTGTATCAACCATGAAGTTAGAGATCAATCATAGACCCACAACTTTTTTGTACTAACGATCTTCTTCCATTCTAGTTTTTTCTATAATATAGTATCAACCATGAAGTTAGAGATCAACCATAGATCCACAACTTTTTTGTATTAACGATCTTCTTCCATTCTGGTTTTTTCTATAATATAGTATCAACCATGAAGTTAGAGATCAACCATAGACCCACAACTTTTTTGTATTAACGATCTTCTTCCATTCTGGTTTTTTCTATAATATAGTATCAACCATGAAGTTAGAGATCAACCATAGATCTATAATTTTTTTGTATTAACGATCTTCTTCCATTCTGTTTTTTTCTATAATATAGTATCAACCATGATGTTAGAGATCAATCATAGACCCACAACTTTTTTGTACTAACGATCTTCTTCCATTCTAGTTTTTTCTGTAATATTGTATCAACCATAAAGTTAGAGATCAATCATAGACCCACAACTTTTTTGTACTAACGATCTTCTTCCATTCTAGTTTTTTCTATAATATTGTATCAACCATGATGTTAGAGATCAATCATAGACCCACAACTTTTTTGTACTAACGATCTTCTTCCATTCTAGTTTTTTCTGTAATATTGTATCAACCATGAAGTTAGAGATCAACCATAGACCTAGATTTTTTTTGTTTTAACGATCTTTCATTCTGGTTTTTTCAAGTATAATATTGTTTCAACCATGACGTTAAAGATCAACCATAGACCTAAAAATTTATTTGTATTAACGATCTTTTTCCATTCTGGTCTGGGAGAAGAGAAAAACTTAGAATGTACCAGTTTCTTCACTTACCGCATGGATAAATGACTGGGTCAGAAATAAATTATGCGGTACAGTTCATAAAATAAAAAAAACGTCACAAAATGTGTCACTTTTTATAAATTTTATCTATTTTCGACATGATTTTAGATTTGGTAATGCAGAAAAACTGATAATGCTGAGCATGCTGACTGAGCATAGAAATATTGATGAAAGCTATAAAGCTTATAGAAAATGTTTGTTTCGACGTTTAGAAAAAAGTTTCTGATTTGACTATTGAACTAACGGATGGAATGGGCGAAAATGCAACCCCTTACTATTTTGATTCCTTTTTTCACCTTCTCGCCCACCATCACACTAAAAGGTATTGTGGTAAGGGTAAGGCCCTTTTCTCGGTCTGCTTAGAGCCGCAAGATGTACTGGGTGGTTACTCCAAAAGCGATACGCAACACGGACGTTACTATATTACTAACGTCCATTTACGTTACGTTATTACAAACAAGCATGTATGATCATTATCATCATCATTTCAGCCGTATAACGTCCACTGCTGGACATAGGCCAGATAGCTGCTTTGGGAGAGCATGTATGATGATAAAGTCTAATTTGTTTTGACACAGAAATAGGACGTCACTATCGGACGTCTGTCTTATGAAATACCTAAAGTTTGCAGCGGGACATAATATGGAGCTGTCACAACCACTTAAGTTAAACCGGTTTTGGATTTTACCGGTTTAGTTTCGGTTTTTTAACCGAATTTTACTGGAAAAGTACAAAACAAAAATTAATTTAGAACTGTATTAGCAGCTTGTTAATGTTTATAGTTCGGTGTTTCAAAGGTAAGGAACATGTAAAACTAAACCGGTAAAATCCAAAACCGGTTTAACTTAAGTGGTTGAGACAGCTCCATATTATGTCCCGCTGCAAACTTAAGGTATTTTCACACATCTAATTCCGATCTCTGCTTATTATTTTATGAAATAACCCCCCTATACTGTGATAATGTATTTATTGTTTCGACCCCTGTTAAGTGATGGTCAATCTTCATTCCCCCTTTGACATGGCTACGCTGAATGTTACGGGACTAATGAATGGTAAAAAGATAAAGTGGTCGATGACTCTTGTGAGTGGTGGTTTCTGCCTAAAACTGTGGGAAACATACGAGATGGTATGTATGGTTATGATCAATCTCAATAAATCTTTATTTACCGGAATGGTAAAGCAGATTCTGATTTTTTTTTAAATTAAAAGAATTTAAACTTTAACCCTTAAATGCATTAACTTTCCGATTTTCATAAAACTTACATCATTGTTTAATAATAATTCAACACAAGGGAAAAATAAGAATTTTTGAAATAATGCCTCCTTTCATAAAATAAAATTTTCGTTATTTTTATTTATGGTTTATAAAAAAATGATTAATTTCCTATTTTATTCAATTTATTTTGTGTTAATTTGACCATTTTAAGTAATATATAAAATATGTTTTTTAATAAATAATGATTTTGGCAGTGGTATGTTGAATGGTGGTAATTAAACTACAATTCTGATTCTTAACACTAATATTAGAAATAGGTCGATTTTTATTATTTATTTTTTAAATATTCTTAGCCATGTTAGACATCAACAAAAAAAAAAAAACGGTTCTATCTGATAGAGCTTCTGTTTTATTTAATACTTTTTTTGAAGTTCACGTAATGTACCTAAGGTATTTATCGATTCATCACTAACTATACTGTACCTATATTAAGAGGTTTCTTTTATACATTTTTAATATACTTATTTGTTTAGCATAAGAAAATAAGCGTTACAGGTTCTCATCTGTAGTTGCCAAAGCGACCGGAGGGGTGGTTATTATTATTAGTTAGCTAATGAAGTATTTATATGAAGCTGCATAAACATGCTTTCTTTTATTAAAAAAATAAATAAAAGAGATTGATTTAAATGTAGCGTCTACTGGCAGTTCGGCCGGTAAGTTAATTTAATACAATGGAATAACAAATAAACGTTCGTCTGTTACTTAAGTTAAAAAATTATAATTTGCAGTTTTTTTAGCCAATATCGTTAATTTGCATTTTACTATCAATGTTATGTCAGATAAACGCTACCAGTTTTCGTATCTATAGTTCAAGGTGACTGTCCCGTATGTGTTTACCACCGACCGACTAAACGCGCGCGCATTGACGCTAACCACGCGCGCGGGTCAAGTTGTGCTTGAAGTTGTTAGTTGCCAGTAATATCGGCAGAATGGTGCGCCAGCATGAAGAGAAAAAGGTGTGTTTGTTGTTTGTGGTCTGTTTTGAATTTGGAATTGTGATCGAGAAGCTGCCAGTTCTACGTGCAGGTTTTGTTTTTTTTTTTCAGAATTTAGGTTGGAGCGCACGTGTAGGTCAAAGATGACCTTCTAAATTATAATTCGTTAAAATTGCGCCGTATACATATAATATGTACTATTATAAATTATTATGTTTGGCACATGGCACACTTATTTTAGAAATATGTTAGCAATTGTGAATTAGTTATGTATATCTGTAAAAAATTAATGAAAAAATACGCTGCTTATTATTAGAGCTTTTTGCATCAATGTTTCAACCCTATGTTCTTTTTTATCATTTATATGCGTTTTTCCTCCTTCATTCTTATTTCTGTTATGGTAATTGGTAATGGTAAAAGTAAACTATAACATGCTTAGTGTTAATTTAAATTTTACCAATCATCTCATGCTTTCATCTGCGTTAACTGTTTGTATTTAATTTTATTTTCGGTACTGGGTATTTCTTGTTTTACTCGACAACTCTATGTTTATTTTTTAAACAATAATTTACAATAGTTTCATTTAAGCATAATAATGAATGACAGTTTTTCAATATTTTTCTATTTGGAATAGGTCTTACCTAGATATTATTTATGAAAAGTAACTAATTCTTTGTTTTGCAAAAAAGAAAATGCTGTGTGTTGACCCAAGGTAACAAGAATGGTTTTTAATGTTAGAATCATAGAATTAAAATTCAGAAACTATTTCGTAGGCACTTTTTCACGTCAAAAGCCATTTTAAAGTTTTTAAAAAAGCCGAAAGACAACCAACCATTTTTGCTATAAATAAAATCATATATTTTCAGACATATTAGATGTCATGCTCCCCGGCGGAACCACTTTTACTTTAATAAAAAAATACATTACAAAAATCTATTCTATCATTATAATATGTCTATAAAATTCTAGGTCTATCAAAAAAATGCTAGGTCTCTAGTTTCGCATAGGTAACGCTAAGTAAATAGGTTAAATTAATTGTCAGATACAATTACATACATACATACTATCACTTCTTTATCCCTAATGGGGCAGACAGAGCATTTTGGGTCTTGCGGTTCTATGCAGAGCCCAGGGCCGCAAGACCCAAAAGCCACTTTTAGCGTCATGGTGGGCGAGAAGATGGAAAAGCAATCAATACAGTAATGGGTTGCTAGCCGCATCGCCTGTTAACATGATTTGCATTTTTGCCCATTCCCTCGATCTGCGTGGGAAGAGAAGCAGCTGGTACATTCTAGGTTTTTTTATTTCTCCCAGACCAGCATTCAGATACAATTAGTTTCCTATAAACAATTATCTAAAGTGCCTTCCGGTGCACCCTAGACCCTAGACAGTTTTATTGACGGTAAAAGTCTTTAAATGCATTAAAAAATAACTACGAATCTTACATAACTTTTCGTATTATATACTCCATTTGTTTAGGTATTTAAGTAAATGTAAACAATCTTGACATGTCTTTATTGAAATATACACTTTATAAATCAATAATTTTGCTAATTACAAAGTAATTATGTTTAATTATAAATTACATAATTACTTTGTAATTTGCAAAGGTATATTTATAAAGTGTATATTTCAATAAAAAGACATGTCAAGATTGTTTACATTTATTTAAATACATAACCAAATGGAGTTTATAGGTACTTACTTTACTCATCCTAAAACTTATACAGACCTTGGGCGATCAAAGAGTCAACTGACTGAGAATGCTATATCTTGTTTGTACTGTACATAATCCGTCTTGTTAGAAAACGCAGATTAAATTTTACTAGGTTTAAACTTAAATTTTTTTTTTAATTTATTTAATTTATTGCACTTTAAATCTTAAGATTATAGTACAAAAGGTATAACTTAATGCTAAGCATTGTCTACCAGTTTACCACCTTTGGGACAAATAGAAAAGGTGATAGATGGGGTGCAAATTTAACTAGACAAGTAGGTATATCTAAAGAAATAAATTAGGGTGTATTATAATATAATAGGGCATATATAATAACAAGAATTTATTCAATTTTACATTATCCGACCACATTTTCAGATGAGACAATGGCATATTACTAGATGTCAACTAGATTTGGTCGGATAATGTTAATACATTATCCGACCAAATCTAGTTTAAAGTTAGTTTACGTTTAAAAATATGACGGAATATGTTTAAGTACTTTAAATTGTGCAATAAAAGTAGCAAATCATTCATTGGACTCGAATCAAGTACGATAAGATTAGCAGATCTCTGTGAAATGAAATCAAATTGTATGGGCGGAATGGCGGGCGTATACCTAATGCATTCTGCCCGATAAAATACCAGTATTACATAATTTAATCGATTTTCATTTTGAAATGTGTTTATTGGGGTTCCGTACCCAAGGGGTGAAAACGGGACCCTATTACAAGGACTTCGCTGTCCGTCCTTCCTAGAGAAGTAAAAATACCGTATTATACCGAATAATCAGTATTATATAATACAAATCAGTATTTATTATTTAATACCTGATTATAAAAATAAATAATTAAATTAATATTTATGGGGGCCCCTTACAACAATCGTGATTTTTCATAGATAATGATACGGAACTCTTCGTGCGCGACTCCGACTCGCACTTGGCCGGTTTCTTTTCTCCACAATCTTACATTACATAATATACTGATATCGTCGGCATAGGTATATATCGATACTTATCGATAACTTATGAATCAAATACTTGTACGATTTATATAGTCGGATTATCTTTAGATTCGATTGATCTTTATTTGTTTTTTAATCTCTAGATCAATATTTAAGGTCTAACTTTTTAAAAAATATTTTCGTACGAAACGAACTAAAACTTGCCCTAAAGAATCCATTAGCGAAACCCGATGCCATACTATCCAGATTGATGGTATCCCAAAAAAATAGTTACTATTAATTTAGGAGTCAAAGCCGATTTTTTTTTTGTTAAAAAATTAATCAAAAATCTTAAAACATGCAAGTTGCAACCCTTGTTAAAGTTGCATTGAATGCTCTATTTTAAAATTTTAGAAAAAGAGGGTTGTTATAAGTTAAAGCTAACGTCTGTCGGTCTGTCTGTCATCGTAGCGCTCGAACGGGTGGACCGATTTCAATGTGATTTTTTTAACGTGAAAGCAAGTACCCTTGCGCTGGATCTAGCTATGTTAAATGAAATGAAGGGTTTTTTATATGTCTAGCAAATAAACTGGTCACTCTTAGTTATCGTAATCTTATACCTTTAAACGAGCAATTCTTGTATATTTATTTATATATTTCTGTGATCTCGAAAACGGCTCTAACGATTTCGTTGAAAATTGGTATATGGGGGTTTTCGGGGGTAAACAATCGATCTAGATTAGTCTATGTTTGGGAAAACGCGTATTTTCGATGTTTGAGATGTAACCGAGCAAAGCTCGGTCGCCCAGGTACTGTTTTTAAAAGCCCATAGAGTTGTTGAGTAATGTGTGTGTGCATGATTGCAGGTTGGTAGGCGGTTTCGCGGCATCCATAGCGCTCGTCCTGGTCGAGTTGACCACCTTCATCCTCGGACTAACCATGTTCTCACCTACTGTCTCACTGATCTGTATCCTTTTAACTCATCTTCATTTCTTCCTACTTACATTTAGTTTTAAGTCGCTTCGTGTTTGCCTTAGTGTCGCTGAAAATCGATCGTTTGAAATGATGACAAACTATCGATATCTGTGAGCAATATTATTATTGATGACTAACAATACTATCGCTATGACGACGAACAAACTATCGATAGTTAATGAAACGTAATATCGATAATATTGCGTTGCGCTGCGTTGCGTAGTATCTATCAATAGTTGGTATTGTCTTCAGGATCGATACTATCGATTGTGGACTTTCGAGCGGCAACACTAGGTTGCCTGTTTGTTTGATCGCTAACTCTAGTTAGCGTTAGCGGTCGAACAAACAAACTGGCCTACCATAATACCTATACTATAAAAATACCATATAAATATGCCGTGGTTCATGTAGCTTAGAGGTTTAATAACATAGAATATACACAATCACGAATATACACGTCTTTATCTCTAATGAGGTGTATAGAGCATTTTTATCTTGCGACTTTAAGCAGATAGATTCCAGGGCCGCAAGACCCAAATGCCACTCTTAGCGTGATGCTGGGTGAGAAGGTGGAAAAAGGATTCTAAATAGTGATGGGTTGATTGCTTTTTAGACGACTAGATTTTAATGCAGTTTTCATCAATAGATAGAGTCATTCAAAAGGATAAGGTTAACATTTGTAATACATTACCGTGAGAAGCCGGAGCGGCCCACTAGTTGAGTATGGATTGTAGAATCGGTGAACATGTGGAAATTCAATGGGTATGTTTAGATGTAGTGTGGTCAGTTTAATGAAAACATAGGGACGTATATCTTGACGTTTGTAAGAAGTTTGTACAATATTGACTGAAACGGGGCAAACAGACACGTGAACAAACGAAGTGGGTACTCAATGGTTTTACGTCCAATTCAAGATAGCTGTGATACGTCGTGATGTCAGTTAAATGAAACATATGGACTTATATGTTAACTTTTGCAAAAAGTGTACAATATTAACTGAAACGGAGCAAACACGTGAACAAACAAAGAGGGTACTTAATGGTTTTACGTCCAACTCAAGTTAGCTGTGTTACGTCGTGAGGTCAGTTAAATGAAACATAAGGGCGTATATGTTGACCTTTGCAAGAAGTTTGTCCAATATTGACTAAAATGGAGCAAACAGTTGACCCGTGAACAAACAAAGTTGGTACTTCATTGTTTTACGTCCAATTCAAATTGGCTGTGATACGTGTTGAGATCAGTTAATTGAAACAAATGGACGTATATGTTAACTTCTGCAAGAAGTTTGTACAATATTGACTAAAACGGAGCAGACACGTGACACGTTAACAAAGTGGGTACTTCATTGTTTTACATCCAGTTCAAGTTAGCAAAGATACGTCTTGAGGTCAATTAAATGAAACATATGTACGTATATGTTAACTTTTGTTAGAAGTTTGTACAATATTGACTAAAATGCAGCAAACACGTGAACAAACAAAGTAGGTACTTAATTGTTTCACGTTCAATTCAAGTTAGCAATGACTCGTCTGATAGTAAACAGGCATAGGTCAAACGAAACACTCGATGAGCACAATTATGTATGCACATAATTATGCTTATCGAAAATAAATTGTGTATTTTTTGGCGGTACTTTGATAATTGTTATCTCTAGTTTTTAACTGTCTACCTATGCTCTTTCTGACCCTGTTAAATATGAAAAAGCGAGATAATGAAAAATATAGTTTTACTAAAAAAGGTTGACCAAACGTTGCTTTTTTATGAATAACAGGCTAAGTGCGTACTGTATTCAGTCTGGGTCATCGCAGCTGCAAAATTGATATAAAATTCTAGGTCTGTGACTGAAACTGATTTTAATAGATTTTTCTTTGAATTATTACTTGATCAGGAGTGATGTTTCTTCATCACGACGGGTTTTCATCTGTTCTTTAGAAAAATCGCCTCAGTTCGTGACGATTGATTTACGTAACAAGTAGTTAAACAATGGACATGAATCATATATGACTCATGGACAAAAACCTGTAAAACTACTTATATTAAAACATTAGAATCTAATGTCTTGTCGTGGAAAACAGAATAACTGCTTTCTACTCTAGACTGATGCTGTGTATAATTAACACTTTCACGAACATATACTCAAGTTGTAGTAACGTGCGTGAGTAAAGTTTATTGTATTGTGTTTTCGCACCGCACCGGCATTCTTTACGCATCGTAGAAATTACGATTCGACACAGTTACGTAGAGGCATAGAATTAATTTAAGTATTACATATAGAACGAAAACTCCTAGAGTCGTTTATATGCGTCCCTGTTCCCCGCCCCGCACCTCTTCCCCGTTCTCACCTTGTGGAAGAGACATACCCGCGATAAATCGAACCACGGGCTATACTAGATCACTATTGCATAATAAAATTAATATAACAGTCAAGAAACCAAAAAAAACTACATTCCCATACAAATTTCGCCGGCGCTTGCACACTTTAGTATGAAATAGCTATTTTTTTTTTGTTTTTGGATTCTAATTTTAATTTCATTGCATCTGGTTCGATTTATTACGGGTCCCTTCCACGTTGTATATATAGTAAACCAAGTAGTCTGGCTGAGTATAGGTATAGCTATATAATAGTATAGTGATGGTTGTGCTTCTGCACTGGAGACTAAAAAGACTTGATGATGACGATCCTTAACCTCAGTTCAGCGATTGCCGCGCACGGCTCAGCGTCCATTGTTCTCTCGTACTTCGTCCTAGACGGCTGGCTGTGTGATTGGTACTGGCCTATCTTCGTCGCCTGTTCGCTACTGCCGGCACTAGCCGATATAGTCGTCGCTTTAATCACTGTTTGCACAAACAAGTGGTGAAAATAAAGAAAAAAATGTTCCATTTTCAAATAAAGTGCTTTGTCGATGTTTGGTGAAGGACTTTTAAAAAATAACTGTTCCACTTTCAAATATGTGCGAATGTTTATGTAAAAACTGCTTTGACTGTCTCGTCGATTACTTTTGCATGGTGAAGGCTAAAAAATAACTGTTCCATTTTCAAATATGTAATGTAACGAATGTCTATTGTGTTTTGAATGTACATACTGTCCATAATTCCTTCCTGCATGATAAGTGGTGAACATTCTCGGATTCTGTATTGTGACATGTGTTTTTTTTTTAAATATGGTGCTGAAGAAGTTAATGAAGATTTTCGTAAGTTGACAGTTTATTGAGGTTCAAGTTTTAGCATTTTTCATTCCCAATTACATTTAAACTTATGTATAGTTTTTGTATTCCTTAAATATAATCCCTTTTTTAAAATGCAACTGGATGGGTTTTGAATAAAACAAAATTGTATTAAATTATTATCTATTCTATTAGAATCTAACGACACCTTTCAAGCTGAAATCCATTAAGCCGTTTTGGCTGTAGAGCGTGCCAAAGAAATATACATACACTCGAATTCTAAGTCTTTGAAGTTTATAGATATCATTTAATAAAGTTCTGTTTCATTTTGCGAAATTATAGGCATCACGTGGTGTGGCTACGCTAGCTGTGAAATGAGAATTAAGAATATTATTTGGTAACCAGATGTAAACAAAGATACTTATTTATTTATTTTTTGTCAACTGGTTGCGAAACTCGACTGTCATTTTAACGCTAGTTTTGAAACAAGAAAAGATTTAATTTTTAGGTAGCTAGGTGCGTAGCAAGATTATTTCTTTTTTACAACTGGTTGCGAAACATAGTTGCCTAAGCGGCCGGAGGGGAAAAAAATAACGCTTCGTCTGTAGCAGTCAGGTAATGAAGAATATTTTTGCAGGTAACCAACGAACACCAGCAGCTGACTCAATCAGGGGAATACAAGGCGGGATGGTCGTTCTACTTGGTGCTAGCTGGAGTGGCCACCACGCTCGGCTCCTCTCTGCCAGTGGGCTACAACATCGGGGTCGTTAACACGCCGGCTGACGTAAGAAATCCATCATTTTTTGGTGTGTCAAAACTGCTGGCTTAGACCAAATTGCTGGTTACCCAGTCAGACACAATTTAAATAACATTTGATGTACGTCTATAGACGTAGTGTCTACAATATGTTAAAATGTATTTATTTATTAATTTATATGTTTCTTACACACAACTAACTTTATAGTTAGGGAGGCGAGGTAGCTAAATGGCGTAATTCAACGGCGCCGTCGAGACCTATCAAAATCGAAAGATAAAATAATTTCGAAAAGAAAAGCTCGTATGGTAAAAACCATTTTAGCGGTGGGTTTGGCGTGTACGGTTTTTCAAAAATGTTAAAAAAAACAGTTACTTGGGCATTCTCGAGCGCGTCAGATATTCATACTACGTATGCCCCAAGTGCCTCTGATAACAACGGTATACTAATCTGCCGGTTTGCGTGGTGGGGGTAGGCACATAAAGCAGTCAAAAATGCAAAAAAAAAAATTTACTCGAGCGCGTCAGATTTTCGGAAGGGGTGTTAAGTAGGTCCCAAGGAAGCTCCCTTTTAAAAAAACTGACGATTTCGGCGTGACGATAAGTTACGAAGAATTTTTGAAAATGCAAAAAAAAAAAATTTTTTTAAATACTCAAGCGCGTCAAATTTTCATAGGGGAGGTTTATCTCCGTATCCTGAAAGCATATTTTTTTAATCTGACAAAAAAGTTGGTGGGTTCTCTTAATCTGACCGAAAAAGGTTTCTTTTTTTTCCTTTCTTTCTTCTTGATAAAACGAACTTGAACGGGGAATTTAAGAATGACAATAAAGCGATAGATACAACCAACGTAAATGTTTATTTAAACTTCTTTTTTGTAAAATGTATCGTTCACGACTTATATGCCACAACGCGTTCTTAGGAAGACGAAATAGCTCCTCCACACTTTCGGTCATGCGGAAACCGGCAGATTTTGTATTTTTAGTAAGTTTTAGTTTATATTCTTCAAAATAAATAATAAAAAAATCGCGCTCGAGAATGCCGGATTAACGTTTTTTTTTATAAGTTCAC
The DNA here is from genome assembly GCA_963555685.1 of Acrobasis consociella. Lineage (NCBI taxonomy): Eukaryota > Metazoa > Arthropoda > Insecta > Lepidoptera > Pyralidae > Acrobasis > Acrobasis consociella. The sequence goes on along the minus strand of OY743109.1, from coordinate 3,595,603 downwards.
GACCCTATAACTCGGTCGCGTCAAGGACTTATCGTCAGATTAATTAAATTTAGTCTTTTAACACTAAAATCAACCCCCAGTATCTTAATCTGATGCGCTCGAGTATTTCAGACTATCGATTTTTTACTTTACAAGGTTATATCTCTCATATCTTAAACTGCCACGCTCGAGTATTGCAGAAAATTCCCCTATTCGCCAGGGGCGTGCATAGAGATTTTTGTTTGGGTAGACTACAATACAACTTACGCGATTTTACGTCCTCCAAAATCAGTGGCCATTTGTGAATACTTATTGGTTTTGATAATAAACAATCACTATTCAGTTTGAACAAGCAATCACTTTGTTATACAACATTCACAAGTAAAACTTTGCACCAATTTATTAAGTTTTAAATAAAACTTTCATACCTATGCATTTGTAAACAAACTCAGTAACCAAACTAGGTACTTAAATCACCGAACTAAATATAATCCGGCAAAAAAATGTGTAACACATATCAATACAATCTTCGATGAATTACGCGTTTCTAATTTGGAAGCATAGCACCGATAGCACGATAAGAAACCCTATTGGTTAATACTACAATTAGCCAATAGGGTTTGTTGTCGTGACCTTCGTGACATCACAGGAACAAATAAAAATATTGATACATTCTAATTGGCCACAGCCTCGGTCTCAGCTCTAGCTTTATGTGTGCATTTGTTACGTGTGTGGTGTGTCCATGAAGGACGTTTATGCACACAAACGCAGGCGCAAAAGCCTATTCATACACATTAGCTACCTATGCATGTGTGTAAATCAAGCCATCTAGATATTTGTCTTCGGCGCGTACCTACTTACGTTTGGTGCGCCGCGCCGCCGCCGCGCTGGTAGCGACACAGCGACTTTGGAGTAGAACGGCCGGAAAGAGCGCGCAATTTAAAAGACGTGTAGCGCGTAATCGTTTTTATATAATAATTTAAAAAATGCGCATATACTAGCGATCGACCGGGTAGACAACGTCTACATGTCTCTATGGAATGCACGGCCCTGCTATTCGCCTCCCTAACTATTACAGAATCATTCCTACGTTAGAGGAGAACACAATGCATTATACACAAAACATAACTCGTAGACGCCTTATTAACAAGTTTATTTGCCAGGCAAATTAAAATTATTACACACTCCATTATTAATGCACCGCGGGCTGAACTATTTTCCTATTAACCCCGATAACTTTTAAAGGGCTGAACCGATTTTTATTAAACATAGCTAAGAACCACTGCAAGAGAACTTGCTTTCACAAAACCGCATCGGTCCATGTGTTTAAGGTTTTTCCCATTCCTTTTAATATTATCCATTATATTCCAATGTAATACGTGGGGCGCACTATAAGTTTCCGGAACGAATATGAAAAAATACTATTAAAGGTACAAAATTAATTTATTGTTTTTCAAAATAATCTCCCTTGGCGTCTATGCACTTTTTCATTCGATAAAACCAGTTTTGAAAACTTTTGTGCCACTCCTCTAGTCCTCTGTGGTGACCTCTGAAACGTGTTTTTCATACTCCTCGACAGCCTCTTCTGGTGATGAAAATCGTTGACCGCGTCATTGGTTCTTAATTTTTGGGAACAGAAAAAAGTCACAAGGTGCCAGGTCGGGATTGTATGCAGGATGACTCAGGAGTTCTACATTTTTCGCCTTCAAAAAGTCGTTTGTCTGTCTGGCTGTGTGAGAAGGATGATACGGCGTTTACGGTTATTTTGACGTTTATTTGACGGAGTTCGTCAATAACTTCCGGCAAACAAATGGTTGTGTACCAGTCACTATTCACTGTACGACGATTCTCTAAAGCAACAGTAGCCACGTGTCCAGTTTTATTAAAAAAAGAAGCAATCATCCGCTTAGATGCACTTTTCACGCGCGCCACTTTGGTTGGTTTCGGCTCATCTTGAAAGACCCATACGCTCGATTGCTGCTTTGTTTTGGGATCGTAGCAATAAATCCATGTTTCGTCACCTGTTACTGTGTCCCACACCAAATTTGACGCACCTTCGTTGAATCTGGTAAGCATGGCACTGCACCAAGTGACGCGGTCCGTTTTTTGAGCCTCGGTCAAGTTGTGTGAGATCCACCGCGAGCACAGCTTTCTCACACCCAAATGTTTGTGTAGGATTAATTGTATTTGACTCATGCCTATTTCTAAGGATGCGCGAATTTCATGGTAGGTCACATGCCTGTCTGTTTCAATCATACGGCGCACAGCATCGATGTTTTTGTTGGTCACAGCGGTGGACGGCCGACCATCGCGAGATTCGTCACTGAGATTGATACGACCACGCTTGAATTCTGCAAACCAGCTATAAACAGTTGTCTTGCATGGTGCTTCATTGCCAAAAGCTGTTTCAAGCCGAGCGATGCTCTGTTGAGCTGTCAAATTACACTTAAAATCGTAGAAAATCATACTACGAAAATTTTCCCGAGTTAAATCCATGTTGATGTAGACACACAATTTTTTAAATGGCGCCACAAGGTAAAAACAAAAGACAGTCAGATGAAACAAACTGCATTCTACAGCCAAAGAGTTCTATTTTCAAATGTTGCAATAAATTTTTAAATATTGTTTATGTAAGTGGCCAGTTCCGGAAACTTACAGTGCGCCCTATGTATTATCAGTGTCATGGAATAAACTGTCTATGTAAAATGTTTAAATATATCTTTACTATCGTAGGTTTATAACATCTCGTAGAATAGTCAGATTTGATACGACTGTTGACGTCATATCGTTACTTACAGTTAAGTTTAATGCCGATTCCTAAGCGCAAGTTCAGAAAAATATTTGCAGTATGTTTGGATGATATGAACCAGTCTTTATATATGCTTGTTTGTCTTACACAGATAATAAAAGACTTCTGCAACCAGAGCTTCATCAGCCGGTACGATGTCCAACTCAACTCGACCTGGATGGACGTGCTGTGGTCTTCGGTGGTGTCCATCTTCATCGTGGGGGGATGCACTGGCTCCATATTGGGTTCCATGCTCGCTGACTCCCTTGGAAGGTTAGAACTACCCCTTCTTCTTCTCTTTAAACCGCGACCTTATTTCATTCGTAATTGTATTAAATAGTAGACCATGAAAGTCATCTATTCATCGTCATCAACATCATCATCACCATCATCACCATCATTATCACCAACATCATCACCACCATCATCACCATCAACATCATTATCACCATAATCATCACCACCATCATCACCATCACCATCATTATCACCATAATCATCACCATCATCACCATCATCATCATCATCATCAATCGCCGTGTGGTTTCCGGCAGAGTAGAATATGACCACTCCAAGTCTTTCTGTGGATGTCGTAGAAGGCGACTTAGGAAATGCACGCTAAACAAAGCTTATGCACATCAATGAGACCTCTCCAACCCGTCTAGGCAGAGTGGAGAGTGTAGATGATGGTGATCATCATCAGATCTTTTTAGTCTCCACTGCAGGAGCACAGCCCTCTCTGTCTACTAGAGCCATACTTGGCCAGAGCAGCCAGAGGACTTGGCCTACACTATCCACGCTGGCCAAACGGGTTGAAGAGGTCTCATTGATAAGCTTTGTTTAGCTTGTATTTCCTAAGTCGCCTTTTGCGACATTCACGGGAGGAGTTGGAGTGGTCCTATTCTACTCTGTTGGAAACCACACGATGTCATCAATAGCTTCAATTTAATTGTATGCAACAGTCAAGAAACTTTCATGGCCTTTGTAACCCACTCTTGGCGAATTTTAGTTCCGGGCATTGTCTTGTTTATAAACTCACCTATTTTTGCTAATGTATTTGTATTTAATTAATTTGAGTTTGGTTTTCCAATTGACATTTATTTTTACGAAACTTTTTGTCTATTTAAATTAATTGTGTATATTGATTAGTCACGTAGCGACGATAGGTAAATGGCTTATCGCAAACAACTTTACAAGAAGTCGACATGACGAACAATGTAACGTTAACGAGTATCTGTTTGTCTTTACAGTATATTTTAATAAACTTAGGTATTGTATAGAGTGTGACGTCGAACTGAGAATAATATTTACTCGTTTCTAGATTGCAATATATTGCATTGATTTATTAGTAAATATGTAGGTGTAAACTAGCTCATTAATATTGGTTTTCAAACCATCGCGCTCTGAACACATTGTTAATTTATTTTATAAACGGGCCTTAGCACGAACCTATATTTTGTTTCTTCTAACGTTTCGAATAGGAGTAACATCCTTCGTGGTCGCTGTCAGGCTGTAAATTAGCTCATTAATTTAAATTAAAACGATGTAAAGTGTTTATGGCATCAGGTGTCGATGAATTGATAAGAAGAAGATGCTTCTTATTCGAACCAGATCACATAATAAGTACTAGTGCTTACGTACAAGTCTCACTCAGCAATGAAATTCAAAGAAATATCTACTCAATGTGGTTAGCAATATGGTTTATTTTGTCGTGTCAGCACTTCTTTTAGATATCTAGAAATCCATTGCAATTGCAAGCCAATTTCATTCTTATTTACCCTGGAAAAACGATTCATGTCACTGAATTTCGCTGCGCGCATGGTAATAATCCTATCCTACTAATATTATAAATGCGAATTTATAATATTGGTAGGATAGGATTTATATGGAAAATGTATACAGAGAATACATAAAATAAAAGTTGTACAAAGGCACTATTATATACTTATCTCAAAAGAGATCTCTTCCAGTAGGTAGGTCTGTGAGAGATGTTTATGCAAGAAAGGTATGTGTACGTAGAATCAAGGAAGAAGACAATTCAAACGATGTGAAACTACACAAACTTGTTTATTTCATCAAAATTATCAAAAATATGATGTAATAAATATATATAATTAAGTACACATAGGTATAGAAAAAATATACAAATATACTTAATATTAAAAATACAAATTACGATTAATATTATTCCAATAAAGAATTATTTATAATTTGGTTTGTTACAGAAAAAAGGCGACAATCGTGACCAACTTGTTGTCTATGGTCGGGGCATTGATGTTCCTACTATGTAGGGCGGCAAACTCCGTGGAAATGCTCATCCTGGGGAGGCTGCTGGTCGGTCTGGCTGGAGGTAAGGAAACATCTTATAAATCCCTGACGCAAAGAGTGGGGTGTTATAATATGAGTTTGACGCCAGTGTCTGTCTGTATATATCTATCTGTGGCATCACAGCTTTCTAACGGATGGGTCGAGTCCTTGCGGTGGTTCTTAGCTATTGATGAAAATCGGTTCAGCCGTTGGGTGAACGCTTGAAAGTCGGCGGATGGGTCGATTCCTTGCGGTGGTTCTTAGCTATTGATGAAAATCGGTTCAGCCGTTGGGTGAACGCTTGAAAGTCGGGGATTTTGTAATTTGCCTGGCAACTGGCAAAAAAATAATTTGTTTACAGTTTTGCCGGGCACTCTTCTCATCTCAGCGTATTCCCAGTTGCATTCTCAGCTGTAATTTAAACTTTCAGGCTTTTTCTCCTCTACTTCGCATGGTCTTGAGCATCCTTGGTAGTAAGACCATTGTCACACATTTCATCCTTGACGACGTCAAGCAAGCATTTCTTGGGTAGTTGTATTTATTACACGATGTTTTCTAGCAAACAAAATTTTTACCATATTAAACCTTATGTCATTGCACGTAAAGCATACATTGCTACAGCATAGATTTACTAGCATAGACCCAATATTTGAACACGTGCGTGAATATTGGTCGGAAGCGGAAATTAACGCTTTTCCTCTGTTGCTTGCGACGAATTAATTATATGATTTACAAACTGCCTTGGATTGCACTGTGAACTCATGCGTGATGTTCTTTTAGGGATTATACATTAATCACATATTTTTTAAGGGTTCCATACCCAAAGGGCAAAAACGAGACCCTATTACTAAGACTTCGCTGTCCGTCGTCTGTCCGTGCATCCGTCCATTTGTCTGTCACCAGGCTGTATCTCATGAACCGTGATAGTTAGATAGCTGGAATTTTCACAGATGATGTATTTCTGTTCGCTATAAAAACAAATACTAATACTAAAAATATAATAAAATAAATAATTAAAGGGAGCTCCCATACAACAATCGAGATATATTGCCGTTTTTTTTGCTTAATATTAATAACGGCAACAGGTAGAAATATTCACAGAATATTCAGAAATAAATAAGGGGGGCTCGCATACAACAAACGTGATTTTTCATAGATAATGGTACAGAACCCTTAATGCGCGAGTCCAATTCGCACTAGTCCGGTTATTTTTGCATTTTTTAACCCCTCCTCCTTGGCAATATGTAGTGATGTTTAAGACTAAACCCCCAATCTAGAGATTTTATTCGTCTAATTGTTCCAATTTTTTATTTCAGGGCTGACAACAAGTATAGTGCCAATGTACTTAGCTGAGCTCGCCCCGCTCAGCCTCACGGGGCCGATGGGTGTCGCTTGCCCCATGGGGGTAAACGTTGGGGTGCTCGTGGGGCAAGTTATGGGGCTCCGATCTATTTTGGGTGAGTTAAAGTATAGTGATAATGTACTTAGCTGCGCGCGTGCCCCCTTAGCGGAACTTAAAGGGAAGGGGGAACGTGGAAGCTATGCCTTTGCCTGTTAAAATATAAGTTAAAGTTAATTAGTATACTATTTTCAATTTGTTATTATTGCTTGGTTGTATATTAGGACCATATTATTTAATCTATACATATAATTAAACAGTAAAAAAAGTGTGTCTGTACATTAAATATATTTTCAAAAAAAGTATTGTGGGCGATGGAGACATAGTAATAGAGTATGAATTTAAAAAAAAAACTGTCTGTTTGGCTGCTTGTACACGCTAATCTCCGGAAATACTAGACGGATTCGAATGAAACTTTTTTTGTTATATAGCTATTAAGCATGGGCAACATAAAGGGTATAAATGATTTTGGAAAATGGAACGCCTGATGCAGAACCATAATGGTCCAGCTAAACTATAAGAGATATAAAAATGCCGCCTTAGTAAAAGTGGTTCAGCCTGATGAGCATTTTCCAGAGACATAAAGTCCACGCGAACGAAGTCGCGGGCTTCGGCTAGTTTTTAAATATATTTATTTTTGAAATCGGACTATTTTCTGTCTATGAATGTTCACCGATTATTGGAAGACGCCTGGACTGATTTAGGAAATTCTGTTTCGTTTGAACGGTATACTTCTTAGGTGTTCACGTATACATTTTATCAAAATCAGTTGTGTAATTTAGGGGGGGAAGTCGGTTTTTAGTTTTTAAAAATATACTTGTAAATGAGTATAATTTATATTACCTGCAATGTGTGTTAAAATTAAATTTATTTCTTAAAGAAGGCTACCGTTAGGTCTCTAACAGACAACAACAGGTCGCCAACTGCCGCAGACGCCTCTTATCAGGAGGTCGCGGGTACGATTCCCGGCGGGGGCAACGACTTTGTGTTGTTGTCCTATTTTGGTTAGGACATTGTAGGCTGATCACCTGATTGTCTGATAACTCTTCAAGATGCGACAAAACCCAGACACAATAGTAAGACAATGGAAGCCGGGTGGAATTCCACCCAGTGACAGCGGAAATGATAAGTAAGATGATCCGTGTTTCGTAAGGCACGTTAAGCCGTCGGTCCCGGTCACTGTCTTTGACATTGGTCGTTACCTAAAACCATGTCAGTTTAAAAACTCTGACACTAGTGTTAGTCGCTAGCACACACGATAAGAAGAAGAAGAAGACTACCGCAGACAACAGCCATGCTAGCCATGCTACGGGGGTGCCATGCTAGGGTCGCGGCATATCGTCGCTTATATATTAGAGCATTTACCGCAATTTCTTTCTCATCCAGGCAACTAAGTTTCTTGGAAATAAAAATAGTTTTAAAAAAAAGCGGGGTTGCAAGTTAAGTCAAGTTTAACGCTAGTTTTTTTCTTGCAGGCGGTGTCGACGACTGGCCCTATCTCTTGTCCGTCTACGCGTTGCTAGTCATTTTGTGTTTACCTGTACTGTTTATACTGCCGGAGAGTCCCAAGTATCTGTTTGTAGTTAAGAGAAACGAAAGCTGTGCTTTAAAAGGTGAGTGCGTTTTACAAGCTTTTATATAACTTGAAATGTATTTATGTGTTATAGACCAACCCTTAAATTCGTATAAAATAAACAACCGTGTGAAGATAAGAAGAAAGTGAGCTTTATTTTTAACTAGCCGCGCCCTGCGGTGTTACCCGCATATAATGTATCCTGTGTTAATTCAGGGCGTCAGTTTCCTGCATACTAAATTATATCAAAATTGGTCCAGCCGTTTGCGCGTGAAGAAGTAACAAACATACACACACTCACAAACTTTCGCCATTATAACATTAGTGTGATTTTATTGTTTTAATTTTTTGCGCCGCAACAATTTATCTTTTTATCCCTATAGTTAACTGTGTTGCAACTAGCAACAATATAGTTATTAATTTTGTTTTATGGCAACATTGCTTTACTGTGAACTCTCTTCCGTGCTTGACTGCAATACACGCATCGTCTTGGAGCGCCTCTTTTATTTCAAATCCACCCAAAGAAATACAGTCTACTACTAACATCTAAGAAACTGACTGGGAGAGAACGCTCTTAGCGTTAAGTCCGCCAATTGTAAACAATTTTAATTGTGGATCAATAAAGATTTAATAAATAAATAAAAAAAATTTTCAGAATTAGCCCGCCTCCGCGGCGTCTCGCCCAGTGTTCTAACTGAGGACGTCGAGTTGCTGCGAGAGGAAACACGAGCAGCCACTTCCAGCCTTAGTGGAGAGAAGTGGAACATGGCGAGGGTCCTGAGGGAACCCTCATTGAGACTGCCGTTGCTGTTAGCTTGCTCCATGCAAGCGGGCCAGCAAACTAGCGGGATCAATGCGGTGAGTGTCGCAAAATGAACCTTATGCCACAGTGATAAGGTTCATACAACAACTGAAAGATAAATGTGGAACGGAACATGGCGAGAGTCCTGAGGGAATCTTCATTGAGACTGCAATTGTTGTTAGCTTGCTCCATGCAAGCGGGCCAGCAAACTAGTGGAATCTATTCAGTTAGTATAGTGGAATCTATTCAGTTAGTATAGCAAAATGAACCTTATGCCATAGTGATAAGGTTCACAAAACAACTGCTAGGTAAAGATTGTATATTAGTCTAGAAGAAAAATCTGAAAAGCCTTCTCCTTTTCATGTTGAACGGCATTTAATGTAACAGTTTGACACCGGGGTTTTTTAGACTAATTCGACCCTGCTGAGTTCGATTTTGCCCGGTGTCAGACCAATTTCCCCCCCCTTCCCCCCTTTTTTTTGGTCTTGGTCTTGGTGAAATTGGTCTGACACCGGGCAAAATCGAACTCAGCAGGGTCGAATTAGTCTAAAAAACTCCAGTGTTAAATTGTTACATTCCATGCCGTTCAAAGTCGTAAAATTCAAAAATTCTTCTAGACTATATGGCTAGTTTTGAAGGAACCCTTGTTAAGACTGCTGGTGATTTACGTCCCCTTCGGTTAAAAATCGCAGCTGAACGTGAGATTTCAATGCGCTGCATCTTCGTCATTAATTGCTAATGAGAAAAAGAAAAAATACGTATACGATACTTTTTAATATCCTTTTAGTCCACATCTCTATTGCAAAGTGAACCTTATGCTAATGTTTTTAGCGTCCAATTTTCGCTGGCATGTACTAATCAACTCTTATCCACAGGTGTTCTACTACTCTATAACGATCTTCAAGCAAGCCGGTCTGACAAATCTCCAGTCCCAGTACGCCACTATAGGCTGCGGCTCCATCAACGTGTGTACGGCGATTCTGATGCTGTACCTCCTGCCCAAGGTGGGCAGACGGCCTCTGTTGCTGGGCTCCATACTAGCAGCCACTTTGATACTGGCAGCGCTTGCGGCTTCTATGAAGTTTATTGTGAGTATCTCTATTAAAGCAAAATGGTCTGTCAGAACTATAGTCTACTAGCTGTTACTGTTACTAGCCGTTCTTCGCTTCCCGTGAAAATTTCTGGATAAAAACTATCCTATGTCCTTCCCCGAGTCTCAAACGATATCCATACCAAATTTCATCCAAATCGGTTCTGTAGTTTAAGCGTGAAGAGGTTTGTTACCTCTTAACGCTTAAACTAATGAACAAACAAATATACAAACTCACTTTCGCATTTATAATATTAGTAGGAAAGGATAGGATAGGATTAGTGGGCTTCGCTCCCCGTGAAAATTTCGGGATAAAAACTATCCTATGTCCTTCCCTGGGTATTGAACTATATTCATATCAGATTTCATCTCAATAGGTTCAGTGGTTGAAGCGTGAAGAGGTAACAAACGAATAAATATACAGACTCAGTTTCGCATTTATAATATTAGTAACGAAGTAAGAATAAAGTGCTTCCTTTTTCATGTGTGTAAGTGGCCAACACTGGTGACAGATATTTCAGGCTGCCATACAATATGACCAACGGCTTATACGTGCCTTCCAGAACACGAGGAAGCTCGAGATATTTTTATGCCTCTTGTGGTCACCCATCCTAGTGCGGACCACACCCGGAGTCGCTTTACGAAAGCGCTAGTAATGCGCACTCTCGCTGGGCTATTGACCTCCTCATATAATAAGCTGAAACGTGCGTACTGAGATTCTCATGCGGTATCTGTTGTCAAAGTGGGGAGACGACCTTTTTTGCTGGGCATAACTGTAATTTAAGTCTTATGATAAAGCAATAGAGATTAATTTACAAAAATTCTTGTTGCAGGATTCGGTGTCGTGGATGCCATACGTTTGTATGGTGGCAGTGTTGTCTTACGTTCTAGTCTACGGGTTCGGACTCGGCCCGATACCTTACTTTATAGCTTCAGGTTGGTATATGCAAATCACGTCTTTATTATTTATGAGATGTATGTAGCCTGGTACCATTAGAACCATAGGCCACTTTCAGCTTGATGGTAGGGGTGTAGATGGAAAAAGGATTAAAAACTAGTCGCCACTGCACGTGACCCTCTCTGTACTAGCAGAATACTTGGCCAGAGCAGCCAAAAGAATTGGCTTGCACTCTCAACGCTGACCAGACGGGTTCGAGAGGTCTCATTGATGTTTTTAAGCTTTGTTTAGCTGAGACATCCACGGGATGACCTGGAGTGGTACTATTCTACTCTGCCAGAAACCAAAACTTATAGTGATAATCAAATTTCCAACACGTAAATACAGATACTTTTTTTCTAAACGTCAAAACAAACATAATGAGATACCACGTCCTGACATCATATTTTCTTGGAGTCAAATGGCGCTCGTTATAGATACTAGCCCCAAAGTCACAAAGTAAGTAAATAAATAAAATAGATGTAATCAATGACAAGTGTCATTTTTTGTTATGTTTTATTCTCTTATGAGTACTAAATAATTTATTTTCGACCAAGGACCACCTACCCTATTACCTTATTACCCGACTGCGTCAGAAAGAGGGTTATTTATTTTGGATTGTATTTTCTTTTCAACACATTGCCGGACACTTACGGCTGAGGACGTAATCCAATTGTTATTTCTATTGTATCTGGCCAAGTGTCCTGCAATGTGTTAAATAATAACTTGTTTCCTAGAAATGTTCGAAGTGGCGCCCCGTCCGGCCGGCATGGCGTGGGGCTCGCTGGCCAACTGGGGCGGCAACTTCCTGGTGGGCATGTCGTTCCCCACCATGCGGGAGTGCATCGGCCCGTACTCGTTCCTCGTGTTCTCGGCCATCACGGCCGCGCTGTTCGTGTTCCAGAAGTGAGTATATTAGCTGTATGGCAGATTTTTGTGTTCAAAATTTATGTGGTGAGAAAGCGGAAGAGAGAAAAGGAGAGGGTAGGAGATAGAGAAAGAAAAAACGAGATGGAGACGAGAAACAAATAACTCAGGAGAAGAGATGAGGGGAGAGCTCTTGGATTAGAAGAGAGATACAGTAAGAGAGAGAGGGAAAAGATGGGTTGGTAGAGAAGAAAGATGGAGTAGGGTGGAGAAAAAAACTAAGAGCGCCAAACTGCCATTTAGTGCTGACGATTGTCAACAGTTTTTTCCCTACTTTACTGGTTTACACTTTTGCCGTGAGACTTTATATCAGTTGTCGTGTCCTCAGCGCGAGGCATAGAAAATCTAAAATAAATACCTACAGTAAAAAAGAGATGCACATACTTAAGTTATGTGCAATACGAGTAATTTTTGTCGGAAATATCCGACGCTCGCGATATTGGCACGACAATGTTTGTCGGATTAATCCTACATCCGCGGTGAAAGGGTTAACAACTATACTACAGTAGCCAGAATATAACACAACAATGTGTTCCAGAATGTACTTCCCCGAGACCCGCGGCAAGACTCCGGCGCAGGTCGCTCAACTGTGCAGTCGCGGGTTCAAATCCCGGCCCACGCGTAACGCCGCGCTGGGACACGTGTGACGTCACAGGTGACGCTTAGATAGGTGATATTACAGAGCCTACAAGTTTTCTGTGTCGATGGATGGAAAAATTTGCTATTTTCCATCTACTAAAATCACTTTTTTAAACGTCAAAACAAACAGTCTTTTTGAGATTTGTATGAAATACATGCTAATGACGTCATAGTTTCTTGGAGTCAGATAGATATCTGACAGTTTTTCCGCAATAATAAATCTAAAATCACGTTGAAAATGGATATGATCAATGACAAGTGACATTATTTTGTGATGGTTTATGTCCTTCCGGAGTTAAATGAGCAAGACTTAAAATTGACCAAAGTAACAAAATTTTTCACATATTAAATTAAATGGTCTTTGCGATCCAAGTCAATCTACGGATAGAGATACGGATTTTTGTCGGGTTATACTTTCTTTCACCATTCATTCCTCCCTTCAGGTCCGAAAAGTAGAATTTTCAAAATGTTGAATTTGCAAAAAGTTGAATTATTATATCCCAAAAAGTTGAATTTTCAATATGTTGGTTATACTTTCTTTCACCATTCATTCCTCAACCATAGATTAACAATACCAATGATTACTCACTCCAGGAAAATAATGGAAACGACAACGAAGTTATTCGAGATTAAATACAAAGAATAATATTATCCCAAAAACTTATAACTTTACTGGTGTAACGTAATGTTTGGTCGAATCCGTCCTAATAGTAAAAACATAATCCTGACTTTGGTCACTGGCATAGATAACTTGTCGGCTCTGTATGCTGCCAGGAAAGAAGCTTTACCCGACTGCTCAAGGTTTTCATAACTTTTTCATGTTCACTACACGACATAAGGTGCCAATTTGAAGTTATGCTCCCGAATATAAGGTTTTAACGATTTTTTTTTTAATTATGACTTTATATTTATCAAATATTCATAACATCACAGAGGTAGAATCTCGCCAATAATTTTTAACTGTGTTGTTTTGTCTAATGTTTCAAATTAATCTGAAATTTATTTTAGTGGATTTGGTATAACATTTTTAAGTGTTTAAATGAGAGATTTCAAAAATATGCGACGTCAGATGGCAGCACAGTGTCCAATAAGCTGCTGTCATTGGATACATTTGACGGAGCAAAAGAACCTGTCAACTGATGGTCCAATCACAACAGTCGATTGGACCTGACGTCACTGTGCTGCCGTCTGGTGATATATGCCTGCCATATTTTTGAAAACCCTCGTGTAGTGATTTTTAATTTAATTTAACAAAGAACAATGCAAAGTTTGTTTTTTAGTTTAGCATATCACCGTCATAAGCATTTGTGTGAAGAAATTATAAGATTAAATCTTTTATGAAAAGAACAAGTAATGGTTGTGCTTGATCGGAGCATAGATGGCGTTCTTCACAAATCGAAGTTATAGAATACAATGCCCTTTTTTATTAAGTACAAATATAATTCAGTCGATTAATATCATCATTAGGTCTTTCGTCTACACTGCAGGAGCACGACCCTCTCTGTACTACCCAAGCCATACATAGCCAAAGCAGCCAGAGGACATGGCCTACACTCTCCACGCTGGCCAGACGGGTTGAAAAGGTATTCAGTCAATCATTTTGAACAACTTCTCCCAATAAATATTTATCGAAATACGAAAAAAAATTTTTAGGTTCTCATACAAATAGAATTAATAAAAAGGGACATTGTATAATCTTATAATGATATGCTTTGATGAAACAGCATTCGTAACACAATAGTGGTGGTGATTCGCTAAATAATTAATTTCAAAGGTCAACAATTAAGTTAGTGGTTCAGAAATAATGACGCCACCTAATATTTTGTATAAATAATAACCTTTTCAACACGTTTGCTCGTAAAGTGGATCTAATTTCACCGGTTTCAGATATACAGCTCACAAAACGGAAGGTATTTTTCTTCGCAAGTGTTTTGAAAAACGTCGTACGATATACTTGCGTATATTGTAATTGTGTAACACACTCGGCTATAATACGCCCTCGCATTCGGCTCGGCTGGTAAATTCCGCCTCGTGTGTTATAACCACCATAACGCAATTATATCGTAACGTACTATTAAAATTTGGTAACATAAAAAATGTGTGGGCAGTGCCATGTTAAATTTAGTTCCAGATTTTTCCGCAATGTGGCGCGGTCAACTTACTTATTTGGTGACCTTAACATGAATTGCATAGGGTTTAAAATGGTTTGCGTACTTAATATGAATCTAGGTCTGAAACGTCTGATAGTTTTAAGCGACATAAAAAAGTAAGGGTTTCTGAATACGAATGTATATATTTTTTATATGTGTTGCTCAATAACTTCTCAGTTTTTAAACGATTTCTTTTTTTTTAATTTGAAAGTGAAGGGACCTGATGGTGGAAACCTTGAGAAATCGAGGGAACTCCACACATATTCTATGCCCACATATAGTGATTTAAATGTTTTTGTTAATAATTCGAGCATTTGCTTTCATAAAGTGTTTTGTTTAAGTGGAACTGACGAAGAAAACCGGAAATTTAGTCGCTTTTTTGTTTAAAATGAATATAATCATTTATTATTTATGTAACAAGATATAAGTACAAATGTTTTTATACTTTTTATTTGCAATAGGATCTGTTTTTTTTACTTTAGCTCATTTTATGCTGTCCTATTGTAAACTGGTCTATACAGACAGACAAACATATTATAAGCTTGTGGATGTTCCGTGAAGTATGTTTAATGACAAAAAGATTTTGTAATATGTTTCGTTTTATTTTTAGTTATTTAAATAATTTATAAGAAATGATGCTTAGATCTTAATATGTTTGTTTCAATGATTTTACTTAATTAAGGTAATGTTTTTCATTTTAATTAATAATGTTGAGGAATCCATGTCGTCAGGTGTTATAAAATTCAAATAAATAAATATTATATAGGGACAAATCACACTGATTGAGCTAGCCTCAAAGTAAATTTAAACTAGTATCATGGGATACTAACTCAAACTTTATTATAAATACATATATAAATAAGCACTCAAGACCCAGGACAAGTTGAGAAAAGCCATTTTCCAACTTGCCCTGGCTGGGATCGAACCCAGGTCCTCCAAATTGGCGGTCTTGCCTGTTGACCATTACGCCACGGAGTTCGTCAATATAAGAAAAATTGTGACAAAAAATAAATAGGTAATGTCTCTACGTGACTTCCATTCTGTAACAAAATGTGATAGGAATCCGTCGCTCAATTACGTTAGGAGTACTTTAAAGGGCGGCGCTGTGACGACACGTAGCGAAGGGCAATGTCAAGAACTTGAGTAGTTGAGTCTTAATTTTAGACTAGACCTTAAAATAACAAGGTAGAGATGTGTAGCTCTATGTAGCTACATATTTTCACCTTCAATGTATCTATCTAGGTATAACGCAATCCTATTGCTACATTGCTAGGGTTAATTCATAAGAGCGCAGAGTCGACACGCATCACAATTTGTATGAATGCGCGCGTATTCACGTGAATTCGCACGCAAAAGCGTTCCGACTGGCGAGTGACGTCGCGTTGGTTTGCGCATAGGGATGCGCAAACGCGCGAATTCCGACCAATGCGTGAATCTTATTTTATGTGAAAAGAAATATGTGCATTACGTTGTGGAGATAAGGGTAAATTTGCTAAGTTTCAAATAGATGCTTCGACTCTACGCAAATTAGCCCTTGTGCAATCAATGCTGCTATACTTGGGTGGAGCGTCACCCTAAACGAGAAGTAGCTGTAAAAAGGTTTGGAAGTGAACAATGCCCCGCGGTACGTTTCGTCAAATGAGCTCTTGCCCTTAAACGCATCACAATTAGCATAATTATAGGCTATTTTTTGTTTTTTCTCGCGAAAGCCGACGAGTACAGTGTATTTACGTACGTATGCTTAATAAAGAGTTATACAATGATTAGTTGTTTAAATTATACTACGCCTAATACCCTTTTGGAATAGAATGTTACCTTAGGCTTAATTTACACTGCGGCGGAATCGAAGCGAAGCGACGAAATTGTACGTAGCATAATGAACTTTATGTCAATCGTATAAAGCTTAAACTATCTCGTTGCTTGACTTTGGCACTTCACGCGCTCAAATTTAGTTTGTGAACTATACGATTGACATAAAGTTCAATATGCTATGTACGATTTCGTCGCTTCGCATCGATTCTGCCTTGTGTTCAGTCTATCTGTGTCACAAATTCTACGTGCAACAGAGACACAGCATCACGCGACGTATTCTGCTATCTCTTTCGCACGTATAGTTTGTGACAGAGATAGACTGAACACGTCGCGTGGTCCTACTTGACGCAGTTTACGCCCTTACAGGGTAGAGCCTAGGCTCATCCAAATTTAATATCCAAAGCTCTTCATTTTATAGATAAGATTTTTTTTCTTTATTTATAGAAAGGGGTCACGCAGTGACTATGTCACCCCCGTAAAGTATACAAAAAAATATCTAACAATCAACCATTGAACATTATAAATACAATTAATTCACAACACAGCTGAATATAGTTATGACAGCCTTCTGGCTTCCTCAGATAGTGGAAAAGCCAGAATGCTGTTACAAATTTCCAGTGAAATAATTACGTTTTAGGAGAAATAAAAAGCCTTGCTAAAATATTAATAGGCTTTATTTATTATCACAAATATATTAAGGAATGATATATGTATTTTGCTTAAATAAATTCGTCATTAATCACAATATAACAGTTTTGTTATAAACAGTAAAAGACACAAAATTATATCGGTAAAATGATTCTCGAAAATGTAAGTAAAAATATTAACAAAAATATATTTTTTAAAATAAGTAAAAAATAGCTATTGAACATGATTCAAAGATGCGATACCGTTAAAGTGATTCTCAAAAACTGAGTAAAATATTAACAAAAATATATATATCAAAATTAGTATCTTAACAAAATATTCATATGGCACATGATTAAAAGAAGCGATGCCGATAAA
The DNA here is from genome assembly GCA_963555685.1 of Acrobasis consociella. Lineage (NCBI taxonomy): Eukaryota > Metazoa > Arthropoda > Insecta > Lepidoptera > Pyralidae > Acrobasis > Acrobasis consociella. The sequence continues at coordinate 3,578,195 of OY743109.1, read as the reverse complement.
GTAATTCTCAAAAAATTTAAGTAAAAATAATATTTTTCAAAATTAGTATCTAAACAAAATATTCATATGGAACATGATCAAAAGATGCGATACCCGTAAAATGATTCTCGAAAAATGTAAGTAAAAATATTAACAAAAATATATTTTTCAAAATTAGTATCTAAACGAAATATTCATATGTATTATCAGTAAAGTTCTCAAAAAATGTAAGTAAAAATATGAACAAAAATATATTTTTCTAAATAAGTATTTAAACAATATATGCCTATGGAACATTGGAAGATGCGAAACAGAGGTCCGAAATTAACATTAAAGGTCAGTTCAGACAGAGAGGAGCGCAGCGGAGAGGACTATTTTATGACATCTATACATATAATAAAACAGTAAAAAAAGTGTGTCTGTACATTAAATATATTTCCAAAAAAAATATTGGGGGCGATGGAGACGTAGTAATAGAGTAAGAATTTAAAAAAAAATGTCTGTCTGTTTGTCTGTATGTCTGTTTGTCTGTTTGTCTGTTTGTACACGCTAATCTCCGGAAATACTGGACGGATTCGAATGAAACTTTTTTGTTATATAGCTATTAAGCCTGGGCAACATATAGGGTATAAATTATTTTGGAAAATGGAACGCCTGATGCAGAACCCTAATGGTCCAGCTAAACTATAAGAGATATAAAAATGCCGCCTTAGTAAAAGTTGTTCAGCCTGATGAGCATTTTCCAGAGACATAAAGTCCACGCGAACGAAGTCGCGGGCTTCGGCTAGTTCGAAAATAAATTTTAAACTAACTAGGAACCATGCTCAGATCATAGTATCCAATTTAATTAAAACTTAATCCTTAGGTAAGGGAGGCTACTAGTCTCCTAATTAACCGCTCATAATTGGCGGAAACTCAACATTGTGTTTTCTTTTTCTTACAAAAAATGGATGCCGTGGCAAAGAGCGGAAGGACATAGTTAAGTTTTCTGTTGACCGCAGTTGTGAAGTGGCCTGTGCCGAGCTAGACCATCATTTAATTGTATGCGTATACAGTCCACCGGATAGCGATTTTAAGGGATTTTTAAAAGTAATGGGTCAGGTTCTTAAGTAAGCTTCAACTAGTAAAAAAAATTGTGGTGACTTCAATGTTGATATTCTAGTGCAGAATCCAAGGAGCACACAATTTTTAAACCTCTAAATGTTATGACCTAGAAAACGTTTTTTTTGAACCTACTAGAATCACTGCTACATCTGCCACGTGTCTTGACAATTTCTTTACCAATATAAGTTATTTTAACAAATCTGTAATTAACAAGTTGCCAATAAATAAAAAAGTAAATAGTAAATGTATTCGATAATTTTTTCACTAATATTCCCTTGGAACTTACTGCAAATGCCAAATCAAGCCCTCAACATGCTGAAGCCTTACTCAAAGATAATGTAGCTCAATGTAATCATAAGTTTCAATTTAAATATATTACCCCCAAAGATATAGTTGGTGAATTAAAAAAGCTAAATTTAAAAAAAATCTGAAGACCTCTTGGTTGTGTAGTAAGCCACATTATAATTATCACTGCTTTTATTTTTAATGAATGCATTGATCAAGGTATTTTTCCAAATTTAATGAAATGCAGTAAATTGATTCCTTTATTTAAAAAGGGGTAAGAACTGATCCTGGCAATTATAGACCTATATTCATCCTGCCAGTTTTGAGCAAAGTGTTTAAAAAGATAATGCTTAATCAAATGCAACATCACTTTATCACCTTTTTCATAGCCAGCAGTTTGGTTTTACTGGACGAAAATCGACCACTGATGCGGGAGGGAGTAGCGCTCGTTACTCAAATCTACAACGCATGGGAAAACAATAACGATGCAATCGGTTCTTTTTGCGATCTCTCAAAAGCATTTGACTGCGTAGATCATCCAACACTTTTGCTCAAATTCAGTACGGTTTTGACGATAAATCAATCCCATCAAAAACAATACTTGTCAAAAAAACCAAGTCTCGCAACTCAGTTGTTCTGCGGTAAAAAGTTGTGAGATCCATGTAATACCAAGTCGGTTATTAATTTATTCAGTCTCTACTTAAGCGACTTTCTGTCTTAATACGTCCAGTCTCTAAGACCATGATCGTGGTCCATAACAATTGAAAATCAATTGTGTCTGGAATCTCCGTACTCGAAGCATTAAGTTGTTACGTAATAATTAACAGCATCTTATAGTGACGCATATCAATATTAAAATTCTTTAATGTTTTATATAAATATATCGATACTTGGCCATCGCACTAAATAATTGAATTTACATGTGTTTTCAGGCGATTGAATTTACACGTGTTTTCAGGCGATGGCCAAGTCTCAATATATTTATATAAAACATTAAAGAATTTTAATATTGATATGCGTCACTATAAGATGCTGTTAATTATTACGTAACAACTTAATGCTTCGAGTACGGAGATTCCAGACACAATTGATTTTCAATTGTTATGGACCACGATCATGGTCTTAGAGACTGGACGTATTAAGACAGAAAGTCGCTTAAGTAGAGACTGAATAAATTAATAACCGACTTGGTATTACATGGATCTCACAACTTTTTACCGCAGAACAACTGAGTTGCGAGACTTGGTTTTTTTGACAAGTATTGTTTTTGATGGGATCTCATTTTTTTTTGTATTTTGTAGACAGTTCTACTTTTTTCCTTTTCGGTACCTTCTACTTATTGTATATATGTATATCGCACCGCGCAGCGCGTAGTAACGGCGCGCGCTCACTCGCTAGCATCGCAGCGCGTGGTATAATAATTAATTTACAACCTTACGCACTCGTAATAAGTACGAATACGCACGTAGGTACGTTTTTTGCATTAAATAATTTAATTTACACGTGTTTTCATGACGGGAATACCCATTTTTTGCTCGATTTGGCAGGGGCACTACCATGCGCCTATATTTATATGGGACTAGCTTAAACCCGCGGCTTCGCACGCAATAATAATAACTGCCGTAAAACATCGTTACGAATAAAGCTAATATTGAAAAATTTAACTGAAGACTTGGCTGTATGGGCTTAATTTTCTTTGCGGTCTTTTCTAGATTTTTTAGTTTTTCCTTGATTCATACACCAAACACTACTTACATTCCAAATTTGAAGCTTCTAGGTCTGCTAGAAGTGCCTTAGAATTTTGATGATCGGTGAGTCAGTGAGTGACAAAATTAAGAAATTTGACCCGTTATAATTCTTAAAATAGTGGTTCAAATTGAATGAAATTTGAAATATACCGTGTCTTTACAATGCCTGCATGGTTACTGAAAATTTCAGTCTTCTAGTTTTATCCACAACGAAGTTACAGGGGGTCGAAAATGGTCTGAATTGCTTCGAGAAAAGGATGGTACGGCCGTGACGCTTTTTTGCTCGACTTGGTGGGGGCACTGCCGTGCCCCCAGATAATAGGTATCTGATCAATAAACCTCATTCAATCATATTTAACGGATAGGCTTCAGACTGTTGACATAAATGGCATAATGTCAAACGGATCTCTTGTTATAATATGTGTACCTCAAGGTTCTATCCTGCCACCGTTCCTTTTCATAGTGTATGTCAATGATTTGCCTAAAGCGGTTGAGAAACAAGCTGTCGCCGATGACACGTCTCTTATTTTTGAAATAGACCGTCATAGCGAAGATGCTACTGCGGTAAATGCCACCTTGACTGCCATTTCTAACCGGTTTTCAGCCAATAACCTTATGTTGAATGCAAACAAGACCCAATGCATTAGATTTAGTCTTCCTAACGTCAGGCAAGCCAATGTTGATGTGCTACTGAACGGTCAAAAATTAGATTTCTTTGAAAATACTACTTTCTTGGGAATCACAATAGATTCAAAACTTCAATGGGGTGCCCATATCTCTAAACTCGCTAATAGACTTAGCTCAGCGGCTTACGCTATAAGGAGAATCAGACAATTGACAGATGTGGCAACTGCTGGACTAGTTTCTTTAGTTACTTGCATAGCCTGATGTTTTATGGGATTCTTCTATGGGGGAGTGCAGCGTGAGTGAGTGTGAGTGAGAGTGAGAGTGATATACAGACTATTTTTATTTCGCAAAAAAGGGCAATTCGTTTTATTTACGGTTTAGGATCGAGAGACTTCCTAAGAGATTTTTTTAAGAAAATTGATATACTTACTGTACCATCCCAGTAAATATTTAAAAATATACACGAAGAAGAAGAATTTTTTTTATTTGATATTTAATGTTTGATAATAAAAATCAATTTTGTAATGGCTCTCAAATATGTCCTAATTAGTAAAAATGAATTTTCTTTTAATTATCTTGATAATTGAGTGCTTCTCTACATGTGGATTTCTTCCTTTTTTTTTTGTTTCTAGATTTTTTAATGGCATATAGTCTAGCTGAAAAATCACTTTAGAGTAAAAAAAAAACAAAAGCACTTGAAGAGGTTTTTAAAATACACATGTGGATTTTTTAATTATTAAATTTTTTCCAAGTTATAAGTTTTTTTTCTATTTTCAATGACGTATATTAACAAAAGTTAGACTGTTTTATCTACCTTAAAACTACATGTGTTTTATTTTATTCTTTTAATTTTTTTTTAAATATCAGAAAAGCAAATTTCAATGATGGATATTTGCGAAAATGAAACTTGTTTTGAAAAAAAGATTAAGATTCCACTCTTTCATTACTCTTAAACCTACATGCGGTTTCTTTTATTTTTTACATTTTTCAATGATGAAAATTTAATTAAGGTTTTTTTTCATTTTTAAAAATCAAAGTTCCACCTTTTGAATAAGCTCATAAATACATGTGGTTTCTTTTTTTTTAATTTTTTTACAAGGTATAAGAAAATCAATTTTTTAATGACGGCTATTTATGTAAAGGAGTTTTTTATTTTTAAAAATCAAAGTTCCACCTTTTGATTACGCTCAAAACTACATGTGGTTTCTTTTATTTTTTTCATTTCTTAACTTTTGTACAAGATATAAGAGAATAAATTTTTCAATGACGGCTATATACCAAAAGGAGTTTTTTTATTTTTAAAAATCAAAGTTCCACCTTTTGATTACACTCTTTCATGTAGGTAGTTTCTTTTATTTTTTCCATTTTTTAATTTTTTTATAAGATATATGAAAATAAATTTTTCAATAACGGATATTTACGAAAAGAAGTTTTTTATTTATAAAAATCAAAGTTCCACTTTTTGATTACGCTTAAACCTACATGTGGTTTCTTTTATTATTATTTTTATTTAAAATTTATATTTAACTTATATTTTATTTCTTAGATTCTTTTTTAATTTGTTCTACGTAGCAAAAAGTTGTCCAATCCCCTATAATTCACAAATGTACAAAAACAAGGGATCGGACATTTGTTGAAGTTTTTTTTTTTCAATATTTTATACAATCAAAATGTGCCCATCTGTCACAGCAGTCACATTTGATCCAGTCTGTTTTTCTTTGCAAGGTACCCTGGCCACATTTTAAACATTGATCACTTATATTTAATGATTTAACTAAACAATTAACTTTTAAATCTTCACGCATCTTATTTGGATCAAAATCTAAAGGTATTGAATTTGTTTTAACAATTTGTTCAATGAAGTATAAAACAAATATTCCGCAATTAAAAGAATCAGTTTGAAAAGGATGGTGCATTTTGTTCATGACCCAATTTAACGTACTTTTTTGGAATACACTGTTGTAGTAACGAACGAAATTATTGAAGTAATTATCAAAGTTAATTTGGTATGCAGAAGTCTCACCCAGTGGATCTTAAATATGTACAAAACCGTTGCGAGTTTCTGCATATGCTAGTATCCAGTGTTGTTGGTCAATGTTAAGAGGGAAGAAAAGGCCAGTTTTATTATTCCATTGACTTTCTAACTCAATGAAATAACTTTTATCAGTATTTTTACAGTCTGTAATAAAAATATTTTTTCCTACTTCACACAGACAAAAAGAAATTTCATCTTTTCTTAACGACTCGTTGATTATAACACTCGCGTAATATTCTATAATAAAATTTGATAACCAGGTATCACCATAAAATTTTATATAATCTTCCACGAACAACATAGTAAAAGAATCACGATTATTTTCATTTTTCGTATAAGCTACAAAATGTTGTTTTTGGTCTTAATAATATTATTAATTTTCATTTTTTATTGTATTATTATCATAGAACACTAATTTTGATTTTTTATTTTCTAGATTATAAATTTTGGAGTCTTTTTGATTGCTGGTATGATATTCTTGAACGTTTCTGCCACTTCGAGTCTCTCCAACCTTCTTCGCATGATAAATTATCAGGTTCATCAATAACAGCACATTTATTTTTTCTTTTTAAAATCACTTTTGGAGTCGGTAAGTTTAATAACTTTAATTTAGATGAAATTGATAAAAATAATTGGACTATGAACACACCAGCCTTAAGGTAATTTTTTTTCAGCTTTTACACTCTTAAAGTTTTTCTCGACAGTACTTTTTGTTATATGTTTTTTTCGAGGGTTTATTAAAATTGTCGATAATATTAAATATGGTAGTAAATAAATAATTAAATAATCAGCTAATACAGTGCAGTTATATTGATTGTCTGCATACTTTTTTCCGGTTTTTTTTTCCATTTGAGTTTTATTGGTGATTCGTAATTTTCCTTATTAGTAAATTCAAAATCCAAATTTCTTCTTCGTCATCACTTTCGTCAACACTGTCATCACTGTTATCAATTTCGATGTTTATTTCCTCTTGGTCATGTATTACTTGCTGCTCAGTTTTGATGTGGGAAAGTTCACGTAGTGCTTGTAAAAAAACCTCATTTTTCTTTTGAAATAAAAGTACTGTAAAAATATTGTTCACTACTTTTTTAAAGATTATGTAGTTATGACAGTGAACCAAAGTAGATAAGGCTTCTAAAAAAAACTTCACAATATGTTTTTTTACATTGGGCGTTCGCAAGTATTGAGAGATCATTTTCATCACGTGAGCATAACAAAGATAGAGCGGAATAATATTTGCCTGAAGTGGTTTTTTGTCGTCACTAAAATATAAGTTTTTTCTAAATAGGCATGGACAGACAGATTGTTCCATGCCAGCATCTCAATCGTCAAAGCATTAATGCTCGCCCACGACCAGTCGGTTACCACACCTTTATAGGGTGGCCATTTCAAATTACTGCTAATCCATCATTGTCTATAATAAGTCAAACATTTTTCAATATTTGCTGCCGTTTGGTCATTAGATAACATTTCAACCAGAGGATATATTTTATTGTCGATATTAACAACACCTGCGTTGTAATTTATTCCTGTTGCATCAAAATGAAACAAAAGATTATCAAAATTTTTGAGTAAACCTTTCTGTTCATTTATGCCGAGATATACATTGAATGGTGAGGAAAAATGCCTTATGTATGGATGATCATTAGTCTCTGTAATTCATGCATTAAATCAACCCGATCATCAGTATGCCTATCATTTTTATGTGTATCTTCGGATCGAATTTTTTGGATAACTTGGAGTGAAGCAGTAAACTGATGATTATGATGATCTTGGGCAAGGTTGGTGTCCATATCACGAACCAATTCTTTATGAACTGTATTCGGCAATGCAGTTTTCAATCGTGTTTTGATTGCGTCACGTTGTTTCTTCGATATTGGATAAGCTAGAGGTGTTTTATGATTAGGCTTTTCATTTGTTGAGTCAACTTTGACTATTAGTTCACAGCCTTTAAATTTGAAGCGTATTTCGCAATCTGTACGTTTGCAATGAGCGTAATTACGGAAACGATTGTTTTCATCTATCTTGAATCCTCGAAAAACTAAAACGCATTTTATTTGACATTTTGTCGGTAAATCACGACGCATTAGAGCATGAAATAACTCTGATGAAACGTTGCTATCGTCGATTATTTTCGTTAAGCAAAAGTTAATAGAATTGACCAAGTGGTAGTCATATTTTTTTATTTGTGAAGGATGAGTTTCGGGCTTAAAGTTATCATTTAAAGTAGCAGTACCATTTGATAATGATTGTTATCACACGAGGCTGAAGTAATAGTTTCTTAAACTCTTTTAATTCGTCTTTATTTTTTTCCAAATTTACTTGTTTTATTTTTTTTCAGTTTAAAACGTTTTTTAAAATTATCCCTAAATTTTTTTCCCTTTTTTTGCCAGCAGAAAAATAGGTTGGTTCGTAACTGTTCAATATCCTTATGTTGTCTGAGTTATGAGTGTTTACACAGATTTTGAAAAAGAAGTTTATATTTCGTTGGTCCATTTGCAACATCGTCTAAATTATTGACGACTGCAACAAGTGCTGTCAGTACTTGATCAGGACCATGGAATTGTATGTACTTGCGTACATCAGGACAAAGCTTAATTTTTCCAATTAAATTAAGTAATCAAACATATTAAATATGAAAAAAGTGTGGAAGGGCGGTGATATGCGACCGCTTGAGGGAACAAACTTTAGGTAGGTAATACTACCTATCCTTAAAAACTTTTTTTAAATTATTTTTTACATTAATTTATAGAAGTTTATAGTAAAAAGAGATATTGTTTGAAAATAACTTAAGTAACATTAGTCTTAAAGTAATACCTACACGAGACCAACAGGCAGTTTTTTGGGAATAACTTGGAAATTATTAAATGTATTATAGTAAATTTTATGCCATCATATACAGGCTGTATTGAGACCGACCAGAAAAATATGAACCGTGTCATTATAAAAACAGGATCAACTTTGTTACTAGGTTTAAACCATTATCAACCCAATTAAGTTGACATTGACAGATGAGTTAGTTTCACTTTACTAGATGTCAACTTGATTAGGGCGGATAATGGTTTAAACCTAGTAACAAAGTTAGTCTGCGTTTTATTGACCACGCGAGCGAAGCGAGCGAAGCGTCTCAGTTTCGAGATTAGCCAAAAATTCTTTTGTCCGTCTGTCTGTCTGTCTGTCTGTCTGTCTGTCTGGCTGTTCTCGCCTACAGGTCGCATTTCTTAACAGATTCTCATAAAATTTTGTAAGCAGGCTCAGCAACTAAATAGAATTTTTTTGTCGAGCCAGTTTTCCGAAATTTTTCAAAATGGCGGAAGTATGGGGGTTTAAAATTTTAAAACTGTCATATATCCGCCATTTCAAAATATTTTCAAAAATTTCATTAGACTTTTTTGTTGCCATTATAAAAACGCATTTTTTTTAATTGAACAACTTTTTTGTCTGGACAACTTTTTTATACGTTATACTTAAACGGGTTTAGGGTGACTCGCGAAGTCTATACAATACAAAATCTTCTTACAAAATATTGAATTCAGTCCAGGTTACTGAACAACTTTCTTAAAAATACATGTCTCCCGTGGAAATTTAACCCGCGACTTCCGAGTTACAAGGCCAATGTCTTGACCACTATTTTTAAGAAAAGAAGAAAATTGACAAATATTTGTTGCGTTGCGTAAGTACATTCAATACCATATAGTTCACAAAAAACAATAACTATGTAGGTAGATGTTCAACAAAAACTCAACTCGCTATGGTTATTTTTTCATAAGTTTACAAGATTGACTTGATTTTTTCTAGAATCGTATGACTTTTTGTTGTCTTGCTTGTTTAAAGTTTTGTTTAATTTGTTTAGTCAGTTAATTGTGTTCAATTGTCGTGTATTGGATTGCTTGCTTGCTTTGCTTGACAGTAGAAGATATAATCGCGAGGTCTAAGTTCGTGGCGAACTACTAGTAATAAGACGGTATAAGTTGAAGATCGCCAGACCCTGATGTGGAAGGGGTACGGCCTACGCGAGCGGTTGGGGTTAGCGGCGTGATTTTTTTTTTCTAAACTGAAACAAAATGAAAGAGTGGAGTCCTGATTTTTTTCAAAACAAGTTTCTTTTTCGCAAATATCCATCATTGAAATTTGTTTCTCAGATATTTTTGAAAAAAAATAAAAGAAACCACATGTACTTTTAAGGGTGATAAAAAAGTGGAACTTACATTGTTGTTTATGAAATGATATGACAAGTAATAGGTATCATTTCATATTGTCTGAAAAAACTAAGGGTTAATGAGAGTCAAGACTTCACTTGACCCTTGATTATTCTAGACTCGGTAGGTACCAACAGATACCCCTGAATTTATGTTGGGAAAACTCAAATTCATTATATCAGATTCCTGTCTACACGTCTGTAGTTATGAATAGGTACAGTTAGTTTTGCCGCTTTATTCTGTTCTAGTATTCCAGACGAGACGCGTATTTATTTTGTATTCGGTGTTAAATATATTTTTTTGTATTTTCGAAATGGATAATTCCAATATTGTGGACATTTTAAGCTATAGAAATGGAGCTGGTGAAAATTACTTTCATGAGGCATCGCAAAGTGGAAGTCTGTCTCGGTTTAAACGCTTTCTACTTCAAATGAATCAACAATTATTTATTATACATAAAAAATTACGATGGAAAGACATGTGTTCATATTGCGGCGAGCCATAGAGGGCATGTTGCAATTTTTTGCACTAATTAGTGAGTTAGTCAAGAGCGGTGCTGATTTAAATGCTACTAAGGGACTTTGTGGCAATACCATTCTTCATGAAGTTGTTTTATAATGTGATTAAACGTTACTGGAGTGGTTGTGCGCACAAACCGAGATAAACCTTAATGACAACTTAACAAGCGCAATTATGCCAGGGAAATATCGGTTTTAATTTTAAAACAAAGTGCTGCGAAATGTGAATCATCCAAAGACAGTGACTGTGAAAATGATTGTTAATTCTACTGATGAGGAAAACCAATTTGTGTTATAGTTTAAGAGGGCGCCAAGCGACCGCAGCGCCCCCAACCGTGTTTTGTTACATTTCTCAATATATAACCAACTAGCTATACCCACCGGCTTCGCTCCCCGTGGAAATTTCGGTATAAATAATACCCTATGTCCTTCCCCGAGTCCCAAACTATATTCATACCAAATTTCATCCAAATCGGTTCAGAAGTTTATGCGTAAAGAGATAACAAACAAACAAACAAACAAATATACAAACTCACTTTCGCATTTATAATATTAGTAGGATAGTAGGATAGGATATTTCGAAAAATCCCGACGGATAATCTGTGATTATTATTAAGGTACGTATTTTAAAAAACATTAAATTATTATAATTTTATTTCGCTGTAGTTAATATCGACGTAACCGCCAAAAGTGGCCACTATGGGCGGCCTATATAATTTTGTTTTTTTTTTTTTAATTAACCTTTACTGTCCCACTGTTGGGCAAAGGTCTCTCCCATTTTTTTCCATTCATCTCTATCCAGAGCTGCTTCAGACCAATCACGCTGGAATGCGTCCAAGTCGTCGCGCCAACGCTTTCTAGGCCTACCCCTGCCACGCCGACCATTTTCGGGGATCCACGAAGTTATCCTGTGAGCCCATTTTTCAGGAGACGTTCTGCTAACGTGACCCGCCCAATCCCACTTCAACTTGGCAGTTTTGTGGCCTACATCGGTGATGCCAGTCTTAGAACGGAGTGTGACATTTGGGACTCTGTCCAGTCTTTTCACTCCTAGCACACTTCGTTCCATAGCTCTTTGGCAAACTTTGAGTTTGGACTTCTGATCCTCGGTGAATGACCAGGCCTGAGCGCCGTAAGTCAGGACGGGCAAGATGCACATGTCGATGATGTTTGCGTTTTAGTGTCATTGGAAGGTCGCCCTTCATAAACGCTTTCATGGACCAGTAGCTCCTCCATGCGTTTTCAATGCGGCGATTAATTTCCTTTTCCTGCCGATTTTTGAAGGAGACTAACTGGCCCAGGTAGATATACTCATCGACGTAGTGAATTTCTTGCCCATCCACCTCGACCCTACGCCTTGTGCTGTTTGTCATTACCTGTGTCTTTGACCGATTCATAAGAAGTCCAACCTCCGAGCTTGCCTCGCTCAGTTCCTGGAGCATTTGTTGCAGTTCTACCGATGTGGAAGCGAAAAGGACAATGTCATCCGCGAAACGAAGATTTGTGAGTCTTGTTTCACCGACTCTAATGCCCCTCGCCTCCCACTGTGCTGCCAGTTTTATATATATAAAATATTGATTATATATTGAGAAATGTAATAAAACGCGATTGGGGGCGCTGCGGTCGCTCGGCGCCCTCTTAGGTAATGCAGTTTCTATAAATAATATACAATGAGGCGTTATATCTCTAATCAATAAAATAAAAATAATTTCTTATGACCTAGAAGACTGTATTTCATGTAACAAGGAAATTTATTCGTTAAATAACTACTTGAACACCCAACTAGTGGTGTAGTTTGCTTTAGACGGGCTCTGTACCAAAATATACTTGGGGCCCGAAGGATAACATTTAGAGATCATTGCTTATACACTTTCGGAGCCCCTATAGCTGGCCCCGTATCATTGATACGGCAGTAGCTACGCCCCTGTATTACTGGACGATAGTTTGCAACGACTCGGTTATTACATGTCGGATTTTTTGTTTTATTCTGATCCTAAATGAAATCTTAAAGACATTTATTATATTAATTTTTTTGGTACTTTATATAACTTATTATTATATGTGTAGGTGAAATATATACATTTTTGCGGAGATAAAGATATGACTAAATTTTTGATATAGACTGAAATTAGGTTTAAGTAGAATTTAATTCATATTTGTAAATATTGTTAGTAAGGGTGGTAACAAAGAATTTGAATAGTTTTTTTTCCTTTTGAGTGTTATCAGGAACGCGAAACCGAATAGTAGCATGACGTCATTATATGCCTATATAATTTAACTTTCTTCTTTGCTAAATAGTACAGACAGCGTGGGATGTAATTCCGCCAAATTTTAAACGATTAATAGAAAGCTAGTAAACTCTTCTTTCCTGTGTACTAAGTTTTATGTAGTTATTATAGTAAACTTATCTGTAAGTAACCATTTGACGTCAATAATTGTGCAACAAAATAATGACTTTTATTAAGAAATATTATAAATATCCTATGATAATAAAGATATATTTGGATTGAACTGAATATTGTTAAAGGAGTCTATCATCTGAAGGTACTACCTGGTAAGTGCAAGTCGCGAGCGAGTTTGATTATGCTCGCATGGCCCCTAGAAAAGTTTTTGTCACGTTTCAACGTTTATGCACTTTATACCAATACTTTAAAGTCTATTTTCGAGTGTCATAAAAAATCCTCTCCGCTACGCTCCTTTCGGTCTTAACTTACCCTTATGATCTAAATATTTAAACATTATTTTTGCCTATTTGGGTCTCTTGGTTGAGCCAAAGGCTCCCATTTGTGCTACTTAAATATAAACTTAAGAGCCGACTTGGATTTTTCGGGGTACAATGCTTTTGAAATAAATTATTTGAAAGGAAACGGAGGTATAATTTAATATTTTGTCTTGATCAAGCCTTGTTTCAGCTTCATGTTCTGTTCTGTTCTGTTCTGAGTCCGCCCAGCCAGCAGTTACGCTGCAAGAGTTTATGAATGAGGTCTACCTTGGTAAGTGCATCATCATGCTCGCAAACCAAAGCCGGTATGTGTACCGTTTACGGCCTGGCCACAGCCACTGGCGCTGCGGATTGCGGTGCGGCAGGAGGCGCGGCGTGCGGCGCGGTTCGCGGTGGTATGCCACAGCTCACATGTTGCGACCGCGGCGGCGGCAGCGGTGGACGTATTATGAGAACAGCTAACTATTAAAATAGAAGGGAATTGATTTTTTTTTCGATCCATAATTTTTTTTAAACTTGCCTATATTTATGATGTGAATTTTTTGACATCCTCGATGCTGGTCTACTTAGTATTTCACTTATAAATTGTTCCGTATTCGGTATCTAAATGAGCTCACCGCGCGGTAAAAACAAAATGATTTGTTTCGGTCGCGCGACGCTGATTACGTCCACCGCTGCCGCCGCTGACGCCGCGCCGAGCTGTGGCCACCTCGATACTCGCGCATACATTTGTTTCACCCGCCCGTCCCCTCCCCCCGCGCCGCGCGCCGCGCCGCAATACGCGTCGCCGGCAGCTGTGGCATACTCCATACATTCCCTACCATTTGTTTTCGCCGCTCACCGCCTGCCGCGCCGCAATCCGCGCCGCAATCCGCGCCGCAATCCGCGCCGCAATCCGCGCCTCCGTGGGCTGTGGCCAGGGGGTTACAGTTCCTCATCCTTGGCGATGCCAAACCTCGTTATACCACTCTCATAGTTTGAGAAACAAGTTGGACTCGTAGATAGGGATAGAGGAGTGTAGGAGATATTCGCAGTCAGGGATTGGGAGAGAGAGGGAGTTGGTAGAACCGACCAAATACTTGCATCAAATCAGTATGGGGAGGATAGATATAATACTTGGTGTGTGATATATACTTGGAAGGATAATAGACTGCTTTGTTGTTTTGCGTCCGCCTGGGTCCTTCGTGTTCTTCTTTGCAAGATTCATGTTTGTTGCATTTGTTAATGCGGAACTTTAGGCTTGTCTCACTAAACTTGAAACAGTAGTTCATAAAATAGTTTGAAGGGTTATCTATGGCTTGACCAAGACAAAATTAAAGTTATATCTCCGTTTCCTTTAAAAAAATATTTCAAAGGGAGGCAGCACGGGACCTCGAAAATTTTAAGTATCTCCTTAAACATGGCGCATCGTCAATGTCCTAACATTTTCTATCCACACATTTTCGCTATCGTAATGATTAAAAATGACACCACTAATTAACCTAACATGTTAATGACGTCATCTCCTCATGTACTCTTCAAGGATCTTGAGCTGGTCCCAACAGACCAGTAGCAGCACCGTGTGCGGACCAAGTCGCAGGTAATTCGCGGTCAGTCCCTTGTACAGCGACGCGGCGCCCTCTTTGCGGACCATCTTTATGAAGCAGTCTGTCATCCCGCTGTACAGCTTACCTTTGTTCTGGCTGTCTACGGCTGTAAGAAAGTTTAAAAAAATCGTACAAACTTTTATTGTAAGGCCTAAGTACTTACCAAGACAAATGTGCTAAGAGTTTCTACACCTTCCAGCTCAATCAATAGATCCGCATTATGTCATCATAATACTGGATTGTCACGCGATTTACGTATGCGTGCAAAATTTCAGCTCAATCGGAAACCGAGAAGTGAGCCAAATTTTGATTACAGACAGACAGACAACAGGACAGGTGAAACGGTTCCCGGCTATGGTGTTTTATTACACAGTAAAATGGTCAACTGGGAAAGAACGCTCCTAGCGTTAAGTCCGCAAATTGTAAACAATTTTAGTTGCGGATTAATAAAGTTTTAATAAATAAATAAACATTGCCCACACAAAGTTTGCTTATTTAGAAGTAAATAAAAAGATGTATTGGGAAATACCTTGATTGGAGAGCCTAGTAGCGACGACATCAAACGGGTTCAGGCAGACGGTCATCACGCCGCCTCCTAGCACCGCCCCGAAGAAGGAGAGTAAGACGGGAGAGTGGGTGAACAGGTCCCGTTCTAACAACCGCTCCTTGGCGTACGCGAAGCTGACCATCTGAGAGCTGCTGCCGACGGCGCCGCGAGGGATTTGGGGCTGGACTCCACGGAACAGACCTGATATCAAATGTAACCGTAAGGTCAACGACTTGGCTCAATCGGAACTTCGGACCGGCGGTGTTCGGCGCAAACGCTTAACCTGTAGTCAGTGCAAAGTAGACATGGGTAATCTAGACTCCGAGGAGCGTTTCGGCTCACCTATTTTTAATCCTCATTTCGTACCGACTCATCTTATTGATTCCTACTCCCTTATCGACTCCGGCTCCATGATCTGCTAAGTTTCGCTATTGGATTTAACGAACTCATATTCACGTATGTATACAGAACATAGTTAGCAAAATTGCAAACTGAGCAAACAGTGTAACAAATATATGTCTTGATTATATCTATAGAAAAAATATTTGCATCTTTTTCTATCATTTGCCGTTGGTTGGCGGCGCACGATGAATAACCGATGCCTCCGTCCAATTCCTTCCAAGTCCCAAGTATTTTCCAATCTCGACATCCGTGACTCGGTTGAGCCGAAACAAATGACTGGCGGATCGCGCGCGACGAGACCCGATGAGAGCCGATGAGCTGGCAGGACTAACTAAGGCGGATCTACGACGGGGATCTAATAACTCGCGGGAGTCGGTAACAATTGCTCGGAGCTGATAAGGTTATCGGCTCCTGTTGATGATTCGGCTCATTTGAATCTTCTAATCCGGAGTTACCCATGTCTAGTGCAAAACACCAGACACAATAAATTAGTAAAACAATGCAGACTAACTGTAATAATAGGTTTAATCCTAGTAATATGCCATTGTCTCATCTGAAAATGTCTCAACTTCATTTGGTCAAATAATGGTTTAAACCTAGTAACAAAGTTAGTCTGAGTTTTATAATAAGACTGTAAGTGTCTACCTAGCCAACATACAAAACTAAAAATTGTCCATTTGTCCTTTTGTTGCGTCGTTCTAACGTCTCCAACTAACCTTTAACTCCTTCTTTTCTATAGATTTCAGCCAGGGCGGCTAAAGTGCCTGCATGCTTATGCTGGTGTCCCACGGCGATAGCTCTGAAATAAAATAAAAAGAGCCTTACAGTCAATAAAAAAGACATCTCACCTAGTTCAAATCATTAAAAAAAATACTTAACGAGAAAATCAATACATACTATAGGTACCTTTATTTCCCTGGTTTTCTGTTACACACTTCCATCACCTTTGAACGCAATCAATCCTACAGGTTGTAGGGTCCTTACTACATTACTAAATGCGAAAGTACCGAGAAGCGTGAAAATGTGATCGAACCGGTCACGAACCGTATGACATTAATAAATGTCCACGTTCATTGTCCAACTAAGTATTGTGTCTGGTATTGGCGGTAAAGGAACGGTTCATACTCGTATAATAGTTAGATAGAGAGAATAGTTTTTATCCCAAAAATCATCCATTAACATATAAAGAGGTTAAGAACTTAGCGGAAGGAAGAGAGACTTGGAAAGCACTCCACCGACAAGAGCCCAGCTCTTAAATATAAGAAGAAGAAAAAGCCAATGGAAAAGGGAAGTGGTACTTTGTATGGGGAATCCTATTTTGTCATATAAAAGTACACTTTATTTGAACTTACACAGACGAAGTCACGGGTACAAGCCAGTAAATAATAAAATAAGCGGCCAAGTGCGAGTCGGACTCGCTCATGAAGGGTTCCGTGGTAGCAAATAACATAATATAAAAGTTTAGTAGTATGTTTTTTTTAAATTTTTATATTTATGTTGATTGAATAAAAGGTAAATTGCCGTTTATGATTTATGACGTATTAAAAAAAAACTACTTTCTAGATATTGTTCAAACTAATTTTCGCTGGTAGTTTTTATGGTTATGAACTAGGGATGCAACGATACGGCTATTACGATACCAATACAAATGACGAATACATCGTAATGGCCAAATACGATAACGAATTACGATACGAATGCATTACGATATTTGTTTAATACCATTTTCATGAATTTATTGGCAGCTTTGTTGTATGTTATTATTGTAAGCACAGAGTAATAATATACTACGTACAATTGTAAGACTAAGTTAAAGTATTAAAAAAGTTATGCATTTTTAATCAATATATTTATTAATTTTATCAATTTTCATCATTTACTTATATTTTAAATTGTTACTTTTTGTTACATTTACTGACTTTTAATTAATTTTGATTGTAGTCGTAATTTTGATTGATTGTAGTCGAAAACACAATATATTTAAGTTTTTTCCCGGTCGTCGGATTCTCTCATCACTGTGTATCAGTCTTGCCTGCCTGCTTAAAACTGTCAATGCCAAAAGTGACGGATGCGAAGCGTTCAGAAATTGACGCGTTATGCGTTTCATTTCACCCGAAACAGTAAAAATTTAAGTTTTATAATTTCCTTATTTTAGAAGTTACGGGGGGGGGGGGGGGGACACACTTTTTTCCACTTTGGAAGTGTCTCCCGCGCAAAGTATTCGGTTTAGAAAAAAATGATATTAGAAACCTCAATATCATTTTTGAAGACCATACCCCACACGTATGGGTTTGATGAAAAATAAATTTTTGAGTTTCAGTTCTAAGTATGGGGAACCCCCAAAATTTATTGTTTTTTTTCTACTTTTGTGTTAAAACCTTAATGCGGTTCACATAATACATCTACTTACCAAGTTTCAACAGTATAGGTCTTATAGTTTCTGAAAAAAGTGGCTGTGACATACGGACGGACAGACAGACAGACAGACAGACACGACGAATCTATAAGGGTTCCGTTTTTGCCATTTGGCTACGGAACCCTAAAAAAACTACATAATAGTACCAATATGAAGTAAGTAGGTACATATTTATTCATTAAACTTATTACAAATGTAAGTGTTTAGAAGGAGTCTTTTAACATATGTTAGTAGGAATAAGTATTCGATACCTGGCCGCCTGTGCTTGCAATCTCGTCTTCACCAAAAAGAAAGGAGTCCCCGCAATGGAGCCCAAGGCGCCTCCGACGCCGGCCGCGACGGCCCCCTTGACGATGGAGGTCCTTCCCGAGGAGTCGGTGGTGAGCCCTCGACGCTCGGAGATCCGGTAAACGCCCAATCTGAAATGAGGATGGCAAATTGAAGAAGTTTAGTGAGTACTTTTGCAGGTCATCTACACAACTCTCGTAGGTATTATTCTACGTAATCAAAACTAATTCAATCTATTTTTAACCTCCTAAAAAAAGAGGGGTGTTATAAGTTTGACACTAATATCTAGAGCATCGTAGCTCTTAAACGGATGGGCCGATTTCAATTCGGTTTTTTTAAGACTAAAAATAAGAGTAAGCAAGTTCCCTGGCGTTGGTTCTTATCTATGTTTCAGTTCAGCTATTTAAAACTTATTGGGGGTTAACACTTGAAAGCGAGGGTTTTTTGATTTACCTGGCAAATAATAGATGGCGCTATGCATATCCACTTTTGTAATTTCTATGAAATTACAAAAATTTGCCGAAATCTGACATATTGTTTCAAAATAAAAGCTAGACTACGTTTGTATGATAAAATCTAGGTTGGTCTACGGTAAGGACTTTTAAGTACACAGATTTATTTCCAAATCCTTGGGCCTGTGACCTGCAATGGAATCCACTAGTTTCCAGTCAAATCAGATACTTTTTACAAAACGTCAAAACAAACATCGTCTATGGGATTTGTACGAATTATCGTGACGCCCTATATATATCCTTGAAGTCAAATAGCGCTCCTATTATCAGGCTGTTTAAAATCACGCTGAAAATGGATGTGATCACTGACAAGTGACGTTTTATTCCCTCATACATACATACATACTATCACGTCTTTATCCCTAATGGGGCAGACAGAGCATTTTGGGTCTTGCGGTTCTATGCAGAGCCCAGGGCCGCAAGACCCAAAAAAAGCCACTTTTAGCGTCATGGTGGGCGAGAAGATGGAAAAGCAATCAATACAGTGATGGGTTGCTAGCCGCATCGCCTGTTAACATGATTTGCATTTTTGCCCATTCCCTCGATCGGCTTTTACGATCTGCGTGGGAAGAGAAGCAGCTGGTACATTCTAAGTTATTTTTTATTTCTCCCAGACCAGCATGGGGATGGGTATTCCCTCATAAGTGGGTGGATCCTACAAATTGATTTAATTTGATGCATTTTTTATCTTCCACAGGAATTTCTCTCTAATATCAAGCTTTTGGCATACATTCTATAGTATACACTACTAACAACTTTTTACAAGTAGTTGGACCTTGTTATCCGTTATAGATTTTGAGTAATAAAAAAATGTAAGTAAATTATCGTGAACGTAATGACGTCTAAAGGAGCGTAATGACATTTATACGTGTTGGTCTTATTTTTTTTATACTAAATAAAAGACAAAGTAACATTATACTAAATAAAAGACAAAGTAACATCAGTACTTGGTTTATTACTTAATATTACAATTAAGATTGAGTAATCAAAATAACATTTTTTTTTGTATTAGTCTCATCAGGAGCTCACCAAGTTAAATGAAAAATAAACAAATAAAGTTCTAAATTTCATTATTTCTTTACCCAATCAAGAATAATTCAAACTTACAATATACAGTACAAATATACTTACTAAATAACCTTTGTTTGTACCATTAAATATATTTAATATCTTTTTTACATTTTGTCTGTCTATATGTATGTTTTTTCACCCATCACGCAAAAACTATATTTATGGCAGATTTTTATGATATTTGGGATGTTGGTAGCTAAATGATGAGGTCAACATTTAATATGCAATTTATTAAAGAGAAATATCTGATTCCTAAGGAAATATACGAAATACGTAACACGAACGATGTCGCGGGCGCAGCTAGTAGCTAGTAATAGTATACAGTACACATGAGTATGAAAAATCTTGTTTGTTTAATAGTAAATAGTCTACGAATAACAAGAACTTATATTATCACACAATATTTTGTCATTACGTTCACGATAATGTCATTACAAAATATCTAATTTTAACGTAATAAGAATATATTGTGTGTGTAAAGAGTAAAACTACACACAATTATCGTTGACCACCAGGGTCTATCATATGCATAAATCCGAATTTATTTACGGTTGATCCTTTTGAAATTACACGCACTTTGCTGAATGACGCAAAGGTGTGACAAAACACTGCGAACGAAACTTGGTCGACGAAATAGCAATAAGACACGTCTTTCTCCCACTGACTACGGGCGGAAAATGAACGCCGGCCGGTGGGCGGGTGTTCCATGCGGTTTCGACGCGTCTCGACACGAGCAAACATGAACTGGAGACATTCAAATGTCGAATTGTCATCGTGAACTGAATGACGGGTTTACAGTGACAAAACTTTGAACTCATTTATTTTCTTAAATATTAATTTTTATATATTATCATGTCAAAAAAATGAATGAGACATTCATCTATTTAAAGTATTTTTTTTTATTATTTTCTCTTTCTTATAGTTTTTTTTTTGTTATTATATGTTGCCAAGGAGACCGCTTGGCTTCAAACGTCTGAATGACGTTTTGCGTAGTTTTTTTAATTTATTTTTTTAAATGCAAATAAGACACAAGTAAGACTTTCTTACCTTGATAATATAAACCAATTCACATAATATGCAATAAAAATTAATTTAGAAAAACGAAAATTTCATATGAAAATCGACGGTAGATTGGTGAGAACCAATTTTGTAGGATCCACCCAAGTACAAAATAACTTATTTTTGACCCTGGATACTACTCAATTCTGCAACTTAACACGTTAGTGGACAGTAGGACTTCTATAGAAGTCATCAATTGTTTTTTCTATTGTGTCTGGCTTCGTGTCCATGAATGAGTTAAGTGACGATTGTGACCATGTTTGTACCTGAATGTGTTGAGAAAGAACTGGAACCCCAACATGGCCGGCAAGCCGTTCTGCAGCGCGACGAACCCCTCCGTCTTGGCAATGACGTACAACCCGTGCGGCACGCTGCGGTAGAACACGGAGTGGTGCCCCTTCGCTTTTAGCTCACCTTGTAGTTGTAGACGGGTTTTTACTACCTAACATTAAGGAGATACATTTTTAATTAACTTCAAAATTTAGGGAAAAGAAAAGAATGCCATCGCGCTGATTTATGCTAAATTTAGGACGATGATTTTATGTACTTGTACATTGTCTGTTTTGCAACGATTGCTTCAAATTGTATCATTATGTACTTGAATCTGCATCTGAATTTTAGGAAATGGATTCATAGTTAGGTTTGATATAAACCGGTCAAGACCCGGACGACATTAATAAATGTCAACGTCCATTGTCTTACTATTGTGTCTGGTATTGGCGGTAAAGGAACGGTTAATATTTATGAGGTTGCTAGATTAGACCTAACTAACTAGTGATGTACAAGACTCGAGTCCTCCGAGTACTCTTAATTAGGACTCGGAGTCGTTTACAGGGTTCTACTCTTTTAACGGAAGGCTCGACTCTTTTAACGAAAGGCTCGACAACTGCGAGCTTAAGTGAGCCTCGGAGCGTGGGATTAGAGCTAGAGTCTCTTTCTGTACCCAAGCCTTTTTCTACGCCCGTTTTTTTTACCCGACTGTGAAGATGGGAGGGTCTTTCGAATGTGTTTAAAAGCAATGATTTTTCAATTAGAAAACTGATCTGTCAATAAGAAATAAAATATGATTGATTACAAAGTAGTTAAAAGAATGTTTGCTTTCATACCTTGGATAACTAAAATTTATATGAAATAATGCCTTGAGTCCTTGTAAGCTTTCAATAACAAACTCACGTTCATTTTAGGTCTCGAGTCGTTGCTCGAACTCACCGAGCCTCGGAATTCAACTCATAGAACCCTGCAAAACCGACTCGAGTCTTTATAAAATTAGAAGTCAAGGACTCGAGTGTATATTACTAATTTGATCTAGCATAATATAACACAAAGATGCTTTCCTCCATCGTCCCTTTATACGTAAGCTAAGATCGTTTAAACTACGCCACGGATTTTCTTAAACAATGTTTCAAGTTTTATTTTTAATTTGTAATAATAACTTAAATCTATCTACTATTATATAAACATAAGTTTACATGGGATGATGGGACGGACCGCTCGTAAAATTTAAAACTACATTGATTACATACCTCGATTGGGTTAGTGAAGACGGTGGCAAACATGGCGGATAGACCGCCCATAGCCATGTCTGCGAGGTCGCGGTCGAAACCATGCTGTGCTTTAGCCATTTTCGATCTGGGAAAAAGTAAAAAAGTCCTTTGAACTTGAAGAAAATAGACTCATTCTGAGAAATTTATGATTGAACTCAACTTACCATTATAAAACCCCGACAAAAAGAGGGGTGTTGTAAATTTGACATGTCTATGTTTTTGTCTGTGGCATCGTAGCATCTAAACGAAAGAGCTGATTTTGATGCGGTTTCCTTCGTTTGAAAGCAGACTTGATTGAGATGGTTCTTAGCTATATTTGATGAAAATCGGTTCAGCGGTTTAAAAGTTATTAAGGGCACTTGAAAGTAGGCGGTATTTAATTTGCCTGGCAAATAAACTTGTTTATACAGCATTTATCCTACAAAAAAAAGGATTAAGGTTAAGGCAATAAAAATCGTCTTAATCAACAATAAAATTTATTAAAAAGCATCTAAGGTTTCCAATAATAACAATGCGTGCCGGTGTGGAGCCAACATATATAAACAACAGAAAAACATTATTACAAAATCGGAACGCAATCGCTGCAGTGTTATACGCTCCGTTAGGCGAGACCATGCGACGTGTTCAGTTTATCTCTGTCACAAACTCTACGTGCGAAAGAGATAGCAGAATATGTCGCCGTGTCTCTGTCGCACGTAGAGTTTGTAACAGATTATGAACACATCGCTCGGAGCGTACGCCCTTAAGTAACATTGAACGCTACGTAATAATGATAAAGCTTAATTTCATTTGGCGTTGTAATGCGACGTCACTATCAAACAAAAGTCGTTTTCAATTTTGGAGTAAAGCCCTGGTACATCATCTTACTAAATCATAAACCTATTAACAATCAGATTCTTAGATACAGCTATTATTTATTAAGTCAAATTAAACTGTAACACTTTGAACATAAATATTTATGACTGTAGGTAGGTACGAACATAAACCAATAAATAAAGTTAAATAAATAAGTCATTAAAATATAATCTCTTGCGTCAATTTCTAAAAAGAATAGTGCAATGATCGATTTCGTAAGGCACTGAAGTATAATTGTATTTTTATATAAATATTAACATATGCTATAAATCCTCTATAAAAGTTTCTGAAACAGTTAGCTTATTGCTAACATTAAAACAACTAATGACAAAATAACCATTATACAACGATGATCACTATCTACAATATAAGACTGTGCGACCTGGAGAAAAACAAGAAAGCCGTTCTCGAGTTCCGAAGCAGCAGAGCTTACGATGCAAATGGGAATATGCTTACACTGAGAATGGTAAGAGAAAATTGTTTGGCCGTATTTTTATACAAACGTTGTTCCCTAATTCCAAAGTTTTTTAAATCTTTGTATACACGCTGACTTGTTATTGGTTTTGGAAAAAGAAATGTCGTATAGTAAATAAATTCCTCTATCCATATATGTAATCCAAATTTCTGTATGTCATAAGATACAAAAGTTGCGTAAATCATTTTCGATCGAGACCACGTAGTTATACGCCGGCCGCCGGCTGCGTAATGTCGATGACCCCGGCGGACCGGCGGGCGGTGTATGGCGGCGGTACTACTAATTGATCTCACAATTTTACTTTCAAACATTTTTTTTTATGAATTTTTATTTTGACTAGCTAATTAGGTCTTACTAACGATGCCTATTAAGTGGCCTTCGGCTTCAAAACCAATGAAAAATCACCGTGTATATTAGCATGATCCTATGTTTTCGTTACTTTTCCATAATTTTATTATTAAACGAGAAACGAACCTCCTTAAAACTGAAAAAGATTCTCTTGAAGAGATCTTCTGACGAGTTTGCCAGAAAAATCTTCTGTGCTTCTAAAATCAGTGCCATTGCACTATAGTACTGATTTAGAGATTTTTAAAAAAACGGGGTTTAGACATCTTACAAAAATGTATAAGCCAAGAATTAATTATGTAAACTTTATCTTTTGAGCAAGAACTTACGTTAAAAAGTTTATTAGGTATATTTTCTAAAGAGATTTCATGTAGGAACAATCTAATTCAATTATTATTTCATTTGGATGGCAAATATAATTCTATTCTATATATACAATAAATGCTTAACTATATACTGACAAACAATACGTGTAAATTATACAATACAGCTTTGGTAAGAATCTTTGGACTATGTGCATCGGATAACATATTATATCTATACAATATCGCTTTAAACTTAAATATGAAAATGCTTAAAAATAGATTGTTTAATACTGTAGTATTTGACATTTGAGATGAATCAATATTAGCATAAATAAGTACAGAAGGAATATGTAGTGATATTTACTATAAATAATTTTAATAGAAATCAAAAGCATAATTTACATATGTATGTTTTGTACTATTTTGATAGAATACTGGTGGAATTATTCGGTATAATGAATTCGTACATAGGCATTCATATGGATCGGCTAGAAACGGAAGATGTATTTTCATCGTATTGAAATATTTTTACTTACTATTTTTACTTTCAGCTAAAATCTCTCTGGTCCACTTAAATATAACTGAGACAAATGGAAAAGGAATCTTATGGTATTGTAATATGGACTGTTTTTCAATGTGATTCCACCTAAAACTACTACATACTAAAACTAACAAAATAATTTATTGTAAATTGGTACATCACGCAAACTCAACAATATGCTCAGGAACTTAAAATATCTTAAGGAACTGGGGTCTTACTGCTCTGGACTATAACCGGGAAACATGGAGGATAGAGGTAAGGCCGACTATCTTGTGTAACCAAATGTGTCCGTTAAAACGCGTTATATCGCATGGCACCGGCGCCAAAAATACGAGATTTTGAATTTTCCATACATATTCAATTATTAAAAAAACCTTTTATAGTAAATATTATTAAAAGATCACAAAAATCGACACACTCATCATTCCAGAGGTATTTGTTTGAATTACATTATTTTCTGCTTTTCCTAAAGGTTAACTGGGAGGCAATGCATTAGCGTTAAGTCCACCTTTGGTACCGCCGTTTTCATTTAATATTTAATAAATAAATAAGATTTGAAACTATCATTTACTGTTTTACTAGACACTTTTGCAAAAGTCACTAATATCCTCTTCTCCTCTTTACCTCTATCCTTCATGCCGGGAAAACTCGGCGCATGTCAAACGGCCATTGTCTATTGCCAACCTAAGTCACATATACACATACTTATGTAACGAAACGGTAAAAGAAATGTCCTTTTGAAATTGGCAGAGTTATTCCAGCGCAGTGTAATAGTATAACTTATCTAGAAGACCTACCTATTTTTAGCACCAGGGATAAATCAGATCTTGACTAATTAACAACTTTCAGTTACTAGTAAAAGCGCATAAATTACGACATTTCAACTAAACTTTTTAAGTCTATCATTGGCAAATATATAAAAAAATCGTTCATCACCCGAAGGAGTGCATAAAATTTTTCGTCTTCCCTTAGTCAGAAACTGGCTTATACGCAGGCGTATGTAAGTTTATTTGATTTATGACAGCCTATGTCAGATGCCTTTAGACAGCTTATAAAATCTGACTCCAGTGTTGGTCACTTACACACACGAAAAACAAACAAATATTGCGAATTGTATGCAACAGGCAAATAGGCCTTTAGTTAAGCCTGTGCTATCGACAAAAATCACAAAAGAATCTAATATTACTTCAAAACGTGCGTCCAGCACCGTTCCGTTGCCAAAATCTATAGCATCCACAGTAAATATATCTCACCAAAAAAAAAAAAATTCAAGCATGCTAACCTACTCTCACCAATCGTTTTTGTACTACTATTCCCTAAATATAATTTAAACTAAGAAGCTATTTGCAAGGTCGTTATTTCCACCTGCATTGAAAACAAAAAAGTGAATACCCGTACCAATTGAATAGCAATTTCTTTGGTCTTAGTTCTTTTACTTTTTATCCGACTGTGTCAGTCATTAGTGTCGTTAGATTCTTAGTTTCGCGGTCACAATTACTGATATTAAATATCTGGCAAAAAACAATATTAATCGCGGAAAGTCCCATAATACTAATTACAGCCGTTAGAAGTGTCACTGGGTGTAAACAAGGCAATTTTTTCCAAATAAATGTATATCGAAATACAAAAAAAATCTTCAGTAACAATATCATGTAACTACTTTGATTTGTATGTAACTAATACCACTATTATTGCACCAAATACTGCTACACGAACCTTTTCTGCACTTTGGCATCTTTTACTAAATCCTAGAAAACACCAACAGGACTGCATAACCGCAGTACTCTTGTATTATACTATAGTAATATAGTATCTAAAGTGGATTTGCTACCAAAAGGCATTCTTATAAATTTATAACAACCACGGATGATACTTTCTACTACCATTGAACCATCCTGCTGTACAAAGCTTTTCTGCACTTTGGCATTTTTGACTAAATCCAGAAAATTAGCAACAGTATACGCTAGGAAACCTATCATTGAATAGTAACAGTTTTGATGCCAAAAGGCATTCTCATTCTCATAAATTAATAACAACCACGGAAGATATTTTCTACTACCAATGGACCAAATCCTACTGTACAAAACTTTTCTGCACTTTGGCATTTTTGACTAAATGCCTGAAAATCTGCAATTTTTATCATTGTAGTAACAGCTATCTTGCTAAAAGGCATTCTTATAAAATAAAAACCAACCAGCAACTGGAGACATCCACTACCATTATTGGATCAGATCTTGATGTTCGAAGCTCTTCTGCACATCTTTGAGCATATCCCAGAAGACCAACAAGAGGACCGTGTGAGGGGCCTGTCGCAAGTACGAGGGCCCCATGCCCTTGTAGAAGGCTAGCAGGCCTTCGGTCTTGGTGATCTTGCGCGCGCAGTCCACGATGCCGGAGTATAGAATGCCCCGCCCTTCGGCGTCCACCGCTGTAATGGAGATGAATGTTATACATTGACACGTCTATATTCCAAACTAGGTAAACAGTAATGCAGGCTTAAAGGCCACGTTCAGCGAGAAGATAAAGTTTCTCATTGAAAGATCAGTTATATAAATGAAAAATCATTGCTTTTGAACACACTCGAAAAACATAACCCTCCCTCTTCGCAGTCGGGTAAAATGACACGGGCGCAGAAAAAGGCCCAGGTGCAAAAAGTCGAACTCTAATCTCACGCTCCAAGGTCCACTTAAGTTTGAAATCGTCGAGCCTTACGTTAAAAGAGTTGAGCCTTCCGTTAAAAGAGTAGAGCTTTCCGTTAAAAGAGTCGAGCCCTGTAAGCGACTCCGACTCCTAAGTAAGAGGACTCAGACGACCTGAATCTTGTACATCACTACTTGAATCTTGTATCTCACCTTGATTATAAAGCCTGGTCATATCACTACTTGTATCTTGTATCTCACCTTGATTATATAGCCTGGTCATATCACTACTTGTACCTTGTATCTCACCTTGATTATATAGCCTGGTAATATCACTACTTGTATCTTGTATCTCACCTTGATTATATAGCCTGGTAATATCACTACTTGTATCTTGTATCTCACCCTGATTATATAGCCTGGTCATATCACTACTTGTACCTTGTATCTCACCTTGATTATATAGCCTGGTAATATCACTACTTGTATCTTGTGTCTCACCTTGATTATATAGCCTGGTCATGATGACGTCCATGGGCGTAAGGGCGATCGTTTTGACGACCGCGCCGATGTTGCTCGCCACGAAAGCAGACAGATACTTCGATTGTTGGAACATGTCGTGGTCGTCCATCCACTCCTTGCAGCTGAAATTTTTTATTTATTTTATCCAGTAATATAGGTACTTACTTTTTTTGAGCAATTTTGAAAACGCTAGGTCAACAAATATTCTTTAAACAATCGGTTGAACGTCATCTGGGCAACATAATTCCATAAATAGTGTTTCTGAATGGCGTAGGGATTATGGGACTATACAGAAATGACGTCACACGAACTCCATGATTTTTCGACTCCTCTTTGTCACAGTTGGTCACAATTTTGAGACCGCTAACCCCCCGAAAGTAAATATCTTTAATGTGTGAAGTAATGTATGGATAGCCCGTAAACAAATAGTTTTGTCTTCTTTAAAAAAAAAGCCTTATACATAAAAACATTAAGAATCTGCAAGTTCAAAAATGGCGCCCCTTGCTCACTCCTAGGCAAAGACCTCTCCCGTCCCGTATTATTCATAAATACTTGTATTCACAAAACTTTGCATCAAAAGTGTTTCCTATTAACCTTATAATGGACACTAACAATTATGGACGTAAAACTGTAGTTATTATGGGTCTCCTAAATATGAAAAAATATATCTCGTCTAAAAAATGAAAAAATCTCATTTCAAACATTCAACAAATCATATATCGTGTCGACTCAGACTATAACTAATATGATATAGTATAGTGCATTACGATACTTATTAAGTATTTATCTTTACTTAAATGTAACAAAAAATAAACAATTAGGTAAGTGTAGTGTGATAAATCTAAGTAATAAATAGCTTAAATTTCCGCTAAGTTATTGCCATAATGTTATCTTTGTAAGATATGACCATGGATATGACACTGGATACATCAGACGGACGACATCAGTATCATAAACGTATATGTCATATCAGATTTGCTCTTTATTTACTCGAAAGATAATTTAATTCATGACGTAACGCCAATCATCTAAAGGTCAAAAAAGGTAAGTAAGTAGAAGGTATCCAAAGTTAACTGTAAAAATTCTGGCATAAAGTCTGATCCAATTTTTGTATATTTTTCTATATACTATCACGTCTTTATCCCAAATGGGGCAGACAGAGCATTTTGTATCTTGCGGCTCTGAGAAGACAGCCCAGGGCCGTAAAACTAAGCCACTTTTAGCTGATGGTGGGGGAGGAGGTGGAAAAGCAATCGCTATAGTGAAGGGTTGCTAGTTAGGATTTACTTACTTTTCTTTATCTTAAATAAATAAAACATTGCTTTCAGCTGCATTGATTATGACAGGTCTATCTAAACAGCTGAAATGATAACGATGATAGAAAACTTACATGGCATACGAGGCGATTTGCGAAGCCGACCCTATGGAATTCCTTATCATCATCCCATGAGCCCCTCTCCAGAGACCACTGAGGCCATTCTTTCTATATATCTTCATCAGGGCATACGTGAACCCGTTATGCCCATGCTGAGTGCCCACAGCAATTTTTTCCGAAGAGTATGACATGAGTTGGGTCTTCACAAGCTGCAGTGGGCTCCCGAACATTGCTCCACACATGCCGGATATAGATCCAAAAAATAAACTGTTGGCAAATCTTGTGTTCCCTTTCTGGTCTCGTAATAATCCATAGTTGTCTGCTTGTTGGTATATGCCTAACCTGGAATAGAAAGGAAGAAAGAAATAAAGATAAATACTATATTTGGTGCATTAAAAATTTACAGTAGTTCATAACTAAAACTAGTTTTACCAGGCCTATGTCATTTCCCGTTTAGGTATCGAAAATATACCTACATTATTAATATGCACGCGGCTACGGAGGGTGAAATTCAGTGAGTAATAAGAATGAAATTAGCTTGCAATGCAATTCTAAGTATCTAAACGAAAAGGTGCCAAATTCTGACTCAAGTTAAATTAAACCATATCGCTAACGACATTGAGTAAATATTTCTTTGAAGAGGAAGATTTCTGTACGTGATTACTTTTTCTGTAATTTTACACCAAATTGGCACCACTCAGCATATGACAATGATGTGTCTTTACATCCCGTATCAGAAAGCACTACCCGATATCTATTGACAATGATCAAGTCGAAACCATGTTATGTAATTAACATTCAGTCGTAAAACATTGATAACAGTCAATATAAGATTATTTAGTCAGAACATTTCAATTTCGCCTTTATTACCTGTGCATAAGGGAGTGTAACTTACGCTTCTGTAAACAGTACTTAAATTAACTAAACGATGTTAGCAGTGTTTTAATTAAATTAACCATTAAGCATTACTATTACACAATATGTCATATTATGTAATTATGTAACAGCCATAAACATAATGTTAAAATGAAAAGATGAAACATGCATATTAGGAGCAACAAAGCATTCACGGTCATCCTAAAAATGACTCAAGTTAATCATACGCAATATGAAAAGGCGTTTGGACTTTGTCACAAAAATATTTTCAGTAGAATCTATTGACTGAGTAGGTATATTAACAAAACATAGGTACATCAGTGACGTGCACAGCTACTTTAACAGGGGTATACATAAATTACGAGAATGTCTACATACCGAACAAATACATTTCTCGCAAGGTACTATCCAACAATACATGGGTGGCATTAGGGGATGCATTTCCCGGTACTAAGGTGTGTTACTAAATTACCGGTCCTGGTCTAAGCCAGTACCGAAAAAACCGAGAAATTGGGTAATTTAGGTACCTAAGTTAAATGCTATAAGCATTTAACTAAAAAAAGAAAACTTTAACAATTTTTACTCAGTTTTACTAAAAATGTGTTTGTTAAACCTCTATTGTACATAAACACAAGACACAAAAATACAAGTCAGAAGTAGAAAACAGTACAAAGGCGGACTTATCCCTATAATGTGAATAGATTAACAAAAATATTAATCGTTTTCTATTTAGTTTAATTGTTAAACTACTAAAAAAATTAAGTACACAATAAAACATAATAAGTCATAAAATCAGTCTCAAAATAAAATAGGATAGTAATTAATTAGGAAATAGAAACAATAGGAATATCAAAAAATAGTTATAAAAATAATTATTAAAGTCCCGAAAGTACCGAAAGTCTCGGGAACTGCTTTTTCAGTACCAGTACTAGGTAAAGAAATGGAATATTGGGAATTCCCGGGAATTCTCGGGAGCAAACCCTAGGTGGCATAGATAGGGTAGACAAAAATCTATGTGTCTGTATAAAACGCATGCTACAAAGGTACATAACGTTATATTACTAACCATGCATATGCATACCCCCACACACCAAATACACCAAAGTGTAGGTATATGTTCAGTTGGATTATAAAATCCGTTGTTTGAACGAACAACTAGCTGTTTTGCGTACAGCTTGGTTTTTAACAGCTACCGTATAATCCACTGTTTAGCTCGATTGTTAATGTGTTACGTTTAACAAAACAGCTAACCGTTCACACGCAGTGTGACTGTGCCAAATCATGGAAGACTTTGATTCGATGGCATTTACATATTGTAATATTGTTGTAACAAAGTATTAAAATGTTGATTTAACAGATGAAATAATATCTAAAAACTTACCGTACTCCGTTAACAACCAGCTGGAACCACAGTGCAGGCACTAGTCCTTTCTGCAACGCACTGATCCCATCGTGTTTAACTATAGTGTACATTGCGTGGGGTATGTTCCTGTAGTGGACCGCATGCTGTCCGCGAGCTCGGAGCTCCCCCTGCAGCTGCATGCGGGTCTTCACTACGTCAAACGGGTTGCTGAAGAATCCAGCACCCACGCCCGCTAGGCCACCGACAACGAAGTCCATCGTGCTATAGAGGTTGAATCCACATTTCGCTTTATTTTTGTTTTAAAGACTTTTTAATGTGTAAAAATTTTACAAGTAGAATTTTTTTTGGGTCCAAAAATAAAGAACCCATATTTTACGGTAGTTACGTATCATGGAGATCACGGGGACATGTATAAAAACTTAGTTGTGTCACTTAAACTATTTTTGTGAATAAAGTAAACATAACCATATGATGAAGACGTTCCAGCTCGGAATGCGGTGCGACAGGAATTTTTATTAGAAGGTTGATTCATGTAGGTGTGTAGGCACATTCGTATGGTTAAATGTTATGTAAAAATCTGAATATTTTGAGGGGTGTCTTTAGTCAAAGGTAGATGGAATTTAACAAGTACTTTTCAGGTTATTTAAGTACTTACTTAGGTAAATTTTTTAAAAGGTTCTTAGGTACTGGTATAACAAGTGTGCGAAGTGCGATCAATGATGACAGAAAAAAAGTTTGTCTTTTTCATTATCGACTTAAAATATCGATTCTTTGATTAATTGATTTCAGATCATCATCCCTACTCATCCTTATCCCAGAAGTACCTAGTGTTAGCTTAACAGTACCTACCGAATAAAAATGAAAAAAATACACGTACCTACCACTTTGGTTTACAGTTTTCTAATATATAAAGTTAGTATTATAGTTTTTACAAAATCGGGTCCTGATATGTGTACAAGAGACCATCGTTGTATAACATTTATATTTTAGTTGTGACGACACTTAGAGCAAAAATTGTAAAAGAATTTAGAATTATTTCATACGCAAAAGAGATCATGAAATATGTCAATATTTACCTTAATATTATTGGTTTAAGGAAGAAGTCATCTGAAATCCCTGGGTAGCATTGACTTGAGCATAATTCCTATCTAATAATTAGTTTAAAACTTCAGATAAATTAATTTATCAATAAATGTTTCGTAACAATTCCTCTTCGTCTTCGCTGAATTTGCGAACTGTCAGTCAACAACAGGAGGTTGACTGTTGACAGTGACAGTCGATCAGCTGATTCACGTTCAGAAATCAGACAGATCACACAATACAACATAGGTATGTAATTTTTGCACTGCCATCTTGTGTGCAACTATTTTTTTGTTTGTTCCGTACAAAAAAATGAAAAAAAACGGAAATCTTATAGGATTACTCGTGCGTGCGTCTGTCTGTTCGTCCGTCTGTCACAGCCAATTTGCTCCGAATCTACATAAATGGACCAAATCAGGTGTTTGGTAGGATGGTGTAAGTGTAATCCCACATGACCCAAACACAGATGGGCATAGTATTTTTTTTTACGATGTAATTTTCGGGAGACAAATAAGGAAATGAAAAAAATAGTTTTGCAAATCTTACTGTGTCCTCATTAAATCAAATGAAAGGATCTCAACTACATACTTACATATATTTTTGTTATTATTGTAAATTAAATAGGTTTGATTTTATTCATGAAGGAAGTCGAAAATTGACCCTTTCCTACTTCCATTTTTAGGGTTCCGTAGTAAACAAGGAACCCTTATAGTTTCACCATGTCTGTCTGTCTGTCTGTCTGTCTGTCCGTCCGCGGTCTTACTCAGAAACTATAAGTACTAGAAAGCTGCAATTAGGCATAGTTATGTATATCAATCATGGCAAATAAGTCGTAAAATAAAATATGGAAAAAAATATTTTTTTAGGCTTGCTGCCATACATACAAGTAAAGAGGAAGTCAATATTTTTTTTCTTTACAAACACATTGTGTGGGGTATCGTTGAATCGGTCTTTTAAAAATATTGTGAGCTTGGGAACACCATTTTTCGATTTAGGGATCCGTGTCTGAAATATTTTAGTTTAAAGTGATTTTTTTGTTAAAGTCACGTGTCCCCCCCATCTATCTGCTAAACGGTTATATATGGACACGTGAAAACAATCACATCTATATAAAATGTAGTTTAAAGGAAAACTATCATAGCTATAGTTAAGTAGGGTTAACAAATTAAAAAGTTGTAGGCGATCAACTTATAAAATGTACTCGAAAAGGAAAATTTCATACAAATTCAATAGATACTTAGAAGTTTTAGACGTTTTAGTGGCATGAACTCAAAGTTTGCATTAACAACTACGGAACCCTACACTGCGCGTGGCCCGACACGCACTTGGCCAATTATTTCCGAAAGTATTGAGCCTAAAAAGTTCCATGCTTGTAGATTACAGGAAAACTTATAAGATAAACCTAGAAGAGAATTCTATCAATTAAAAATGAAATTGTACTCATTTAAGAAAAATAGTCCACTAAAACACCACTAGTAGTTATTGAGTGCGTGACTTCTGTGAGAATTTCAAATGTTTTGACTTTGGCATTGTACAGATTCGGAACCACGTAGTACATATCATGTATAATTCCATGTTCGGAATCGGAACACAAGTCCCATATCTCTGTTCGGAACACTCTCCACGAAATTTTGCCGGTTGTTTTTTTAAAACATTATACAGACAGCAGACACAGTTAATCAGTGTTGATATTATACATAGGACTTTGGTAGCAATCGGACTTTTTTTGACCTTTCCCCGCCATTAAAATAATAAAAATATTGTTTAAAATTATTAAAAAACAGTCAGAAAAGGCGAAACTATAAGGGTTCCTTGTTTAATCGGAAAAATAATAAAAATCTTGGTAAAGGTCTTGGTTTTCAAAACTCCTATCCAGCAACACTGGTTGGGTGGGTTTGCTCATGAAGTTAGAAGGGTACAAAGGTTTGCTTTACTTCAACCAGCCGACTTACGTGAGAGATCACATCTTCACGAGGCGAGTAAAGTGTTATCATAACTTACTCTTACTTACGTATAAATGAAAGAGATGAAACTTCAAAAAATATAAAGGAATTTGTTCCTTGCAACAAAACAAAGTCTAAAGAAAGGAAGTCTTATATTATGAGCTGGTAAAACTGCAGTTAATGTTATTAGTTGAGTACCTACTGCCTATTTCTTAACACCTGACTTCTACCCGACTGCCGATACGAGAGTAATGGCTTTCTACTGTATGAATACCTATGTTACTGGTGTTCCTTTCAATACTGGTATAGGAGAACCAAATAAAGTAGATATTTTTCATTTATTTAAGCTTTATTGTTTGCTCATCAAATACAAATGTACATAAACAACAGACGAACTAACCGAAAGCATTGTCTACCACTACCAGTCAACTTCTGAGTTACACAGAGAATTTAACTGATAGAAAGACAGTTGAAATCATCAAATCTCGAACAGACAAACCAGAGAGACAAACCTATTTCGATGAGTTCTTTTTTTCGTGAAAGCAAGAATCCTTGCGGTGGTTTTAAGCTATGTTTGATGAAAATCGGTTCAGTGGTTCAAAAGTTATTGGGAGTTGGGAGTAAATGCTTGAAAGTATCTCAGGGCTTTTTTTATATGCGTTTTCAATTTTTCAGTTAGTAGGGACATAAACAATATCCAGGAGGGGCAGCTGCCCAGGATTTTAGATTGTGAACAACAGAACACGCGTGCGTAATAAGTAGTTCCTTGTCCTTAGGTTTTATTTATTTTTTATTTAGATAAGGTAGGTAGTTACTAAAAAAAATATGCATAGACATTGTGTGTTTGTCATTTTGATCGACCCGCAATGACATAATTTTTATATAAAAATTTTTGTGCAAAATAATCAATAATAAAAAAAACATAAAAATGGCAGTTACAAGTGGTATGTTCCTGTTTGAAGTAGTCATAGAAAAAGTAAATTCCCTGATAGAATGTCGACATTTAATTATCAAAGGCGACTTCGCCGACATATTTTCACTAGAACTAAAGGACCCCAAGCAAATGCATATTGTAATACCCGAACCTCCCCCGTTGCCACCGGAGCCACCTGGAAAAGGAAAGAAAAAGAAAAAACCGCCCAAACCAAAAAAAGGGAAAAAGGGCAAGGTGGAAGAGCCGCCGCCTGAGCCCGCCATCCAAGCGGGACAGTCTGTGCTGTTCACCAGCTCCGCCGAATTCCTCATCCAAACCATGAAGATATCCCCCATGGAGATCTCCTTGTGGGATAGAGACGTCGACTTAGTATTCATAGGAGTCTCAAGGATTGCATGGGATCCCAAATTTCTAAAATATTTAGAAGGTGTATGTGAATCTCTAGATCCCCCACCGGTGACTTTGAAAGAAGAATACAATGTTTTTGAAGAAGGCACCGCAAAGTTGTTGGCTAAAATTAATCTTCAGGTAAAACTATCATTTTTGACGGACAAAGTCACCACGGCTTTTCGGACACTCTCTGAGGACCCCACCATTAAGAAATATTTATATACTGGTATAAATTCAAAAACAACGTCTTACATGTGCACAATGAAGACGACAGACGCAGATTTCGAAGAGAATTGTAACAAGATAGAGAACAATTTCATCACAGACAAACCAAAGGCTGGGAATATCGTCTATGCAGACTTCAAAAACGCACCTGGGGCTAACCTTACATTCTTCAATGAGGGTGATTATTGTTGTATGGGCAATGCTGACAAGCCTCCAGAATCAATATACAAAGCCCCAGAAACTTGTCCCGATATTGATTTTATAGTAGATTATGTAAGGAAGATCATTGTATCATGCAATGATAACATGAGGATGTTGACACCTCGCCCTACTATCTCACCTAGAGTTAAAGCTACCGACATAGACAGACTTTGTTACTGCAGAGAAACGAAGTGGCCTGCTGGTGAATTGTCTGAAAGATTTAAAGATGTAGTGCAGAAGACGCCGTGTCCTATTTGCATAAATGCTGGAAAGAAAGCGGTAGGTACTCGTGGAACTACTTTCGAT
Source organism: Acrobasis consociella (assembly GCA_963555685.1). Taxonomy (NCBI): domain Eukaryota; kingdom Metazoa; phylum Arthropoda; class Insecta; order Lepidoptera; family Pyralidae; genus Acrobasis; species Acrobasis consociella. The sequence continues at coordinate 3,541,178 of OY743109.1, read as the reverse complement.
ATAGCCAACATAAGAGGACCGTGTGGCAAGCCTGATTGCAGGATAGCAAGGGATTTGAGAGCTTATATTGAAAATCTAGTTGATGAAGACGATAAAGAATTTGATATAAATACACTTATGGGGCCTTGTGGTAGTAAAGCTTGTACTCTTGCCAAAAAGATGCAAGAGTTTATAAGGCACGAAGGAGTTTTCACCCACGAAAATACTCAAGAAGGCCTTTCTACGCAATGTGCGTGTATGGAACGAATGAAGAAGGCTCTGACGGTGCGAGACTCTTGCTCTTCAGTATGTTCTAAAGATTGCCAAGAAGGAGAAAGTGAGAGTGAGCGGTGCGAAGGAAAAGCTTGTCCGTTCTCGAGTGGAAACCAAATCTATAATGTATTTTATTTTACGGTGGAACATGACTTTGAAAAAGACACCGCTTCATCAAACCCAGACTCAGAGAAATATAAACACTGTCCTAAAGATTGCCCCAGCGTTAAGTCTTCAGAAAAGACAGTATCTTGTTCGAAAACTGCATGCAGTAGTACAACAGACAAGACTGACAAGACCCCCGGAGATCAGGATGACAATATTTGTAAAATGGTATGTCCTGGTAAAAAAACCAATCCTCCTAGTCCAGCCGACAGCAACGTTGAGATCGATTTGGAGACTATACACAACCCGTGTTGTGTTAAGTCGTGCGATGTCGCCGAAACTGTCAAAGATTTCATTGTGGACGCTGTAACGAGTAAGAAAAAGAAAATTAAAGATGAGGATCCCTGCTATTGCGATTGCGAATGTACGTTTAAATTTTCAAACAAAACTACATACTGTCCTATATGCGGGGGCTACCAATGCTTGGGAGCAGATATGAGAGATCAACCTGCGTATATTAGGCCACAACCGTGCCCCATATACCATAAACTCTATGATAGAAATTATATTAAGACACCAAATCCATTCCCCAATGAAGACACTGGAACACATAAACAGGAAACGACTAGTGTCAAAACTAACACGTCAAGAGGTGCTTCGGCGCAAGTGGAGAAACGATTGCCATCCACACGTTCTATGAAAGCTTCAGAGAAAAAGTCTGACAAAGTCGAGAAAGAAGACAAGAAAAAAAAACCAGAAAATAAGAAAAAAGTGGGTAAATTTACAGCCAATGTTGAGGAAACAGGTAAATATGACTGACATTTATATAATTTTCGTTACTAAGGGCATAAAGAATAATAACCATTTTAATCGCGGAATGTTATTTAGCGCCTGCTGTGGTAGAAAAGAAGACCGTTCCGAATTACTCGTACCCGCCAGTTCCACGAAACATGGGATGGAATTGGACGGCTGAGGACATTCCAGGATTGAAGGTATTGTGTACTTTTATGTACTTTTTTTACCCGACTGCGAAGCCAAAAGGAGGGTTATGTGTTAGTTATGTTGCACTTTCCGAAATACAATGAGTGAAAAAACTATTACTTAAAATAATCAAACTGTCTGGGCATTATTATAATGCTTAACATTTTGAGCGCCATTAATCACTTCACTTCCAAATCGGACGCGTGACTGAGACGCCATTGATAGCTAAAGTGGTCGGAAATGTACTATTGTCACAGGTATGGCACTTCATACAAACAGAGCAGCATATATACCTAGTACTACTACAAACGAAACAATCCGTCGGTGCACACGTCAAATGTGTGAGTTAAACAATCAGGGTCGCCACCACAGAATTTGTTGCTTTGCTTACCTGTTTTTATCACTCTATAAAATTATACGTAAATCTATAAAATTTTCGGTATTTATTGTTTTCCGAGGATAAACAATGATAATGTGCGCAGTTTCTCACCATTATAATCCAATAATCCTAAGTGATTCGCGTAATGTCAACGTGCGACTACCAATAACCCTGTTTTACTGCCGCTTACACCTCACAATAACGGGGGAAGGGTTGAGGGGACACCAGATTGCGGGGGACGGTGCGAGTTTCCGTTCTGTATGTAATACTATTATTAATTCTGTGCTATTGTTACTAGGCTTGGCGTGGGGGTAAAGTGACGTTAAAAGGGGCTGTCATGCAAAAGGTCACCTATGGGGCCGCCAACAGCGAGCTCTTTCTTGCAGAGTCATGTTCATCACCCACCCTATATCACGTAGTATAGATTATAGAGCTGCACCATAACCTACCTACATGACCTAGCTATTCATTCGAGATAGCGGGACTTGGTCGATAAACCTCAGATAAATCAACTGAAGGTAAATCCACCCGTGCAACGTACTTTCAATCAATTGCCCGAAAACCACATGGCAATAATGTCTAGGATGTGATAAATAAAGAAGTTCAAATTATAAAACTAACTTTGCCCAAAGTAGTTTGTCATTATTCATAACGTCCGGGCATTATAAAAATGTCCAAATCTAGCTTGGTCCATAACGTATCCATTATTAGCTGTTCAGTGCTTGCATTAACTGGACAATCGCACTTTTCAGTTAGAATTTTTTCGGTCCGCTGTTCGAATTTGTTTAGGTACGGGTGGTATGACTTGAAGAAACTACTCAAAACTAAAAATGGCGTGCATTTTTGTTAGTTCAACAAGAATTTGTGGAAAGAGACTTTTTTGTTGAGAATTTTATTTTTATTGTTTATTTTTTTATGACTAGTTTTTTGTTTCTTCCTTATTTTTAGCCACGGCCACAATGGAAACCTGGAGCCGCTAACAAAATTCTCGTTAGAAGGTACCGGGCAATGAGGGAGGGCTTAGACAGTATCCAGGCTAAGAAGAAACGTGCAATGTTGAATCGCAAAAAGAAGGTAGAGCCCAAACCTACTCTGCTAGTTAAGAAAACAGACGGAGAATACACAGTACAGATGGAAGTATTCAAGAAATATTCAAAAGAGCGTTTGCTTTTCCAAAATCCATACGAAGACAAACCCCCAATAGTTTACGTAATAGGAAAAACCGAAGAAGAAAAGAGAAAGATACAGAAACAGAGGGAAAGAAGGGAGAGACGGGAAACAAGAAGAAAGAGCAGACTATTGCAGTCTACTTTCAGAGACAGATGCCAGGAGATTTGCGTCAAAGCTTATAATCAAGCTATCGGACTCCTTCCTCTACCGAATCCCAACGATCCCGAGTGTCCGTGCCAGACGCAGGCTCCGCAGGAGAGCCCGCCGATCGACTCCTGCTCATGCTCCGAGGAAGGCAGCATGTCCAGTGAGGACACGGACGGCGACGACTGGATCATAGAGTTCTCTCCTCCCGCAGCCACGTTTGACCCCAAAGCGAAACACCCTCCGGTAATGGTTGACGATGAAACCCAGTACACTTATTTAGATTACAAAGTAAAAATATTCGATAAATTCGGCAATCCCTTACCACGATTTTTCAAGGGCCCAGACGGAAAACAGGTTTGCAGCGACTTGGGCGGATTCTGGGGCCCTAATCACGTTTGGTTAGAAATTAATAAAGACGGATATCTAGGACCCGACCAGCGATGGGTGCCCATGAATTTCACGGGCCCTGACGGAATGCTTTATTCAGCAGAGGATGGATTCATCGTCGATTCCAAAGGGCAAAACTTAAAGATCGGTGTAGACGGATACGTAGACCAAGAAGGGAAGTGGGCGTGGTATCCTAATCGAAAACCAAGCGCAAAAACAAAATCAACGGCATCATCTACTGTAGGTAGTAAGAAAGCTGCCAAAAAAGGAATGGGCGAACCCGACGCGAACCAAAGTAAAAAAGGTGTTATGCGCGCGACATCGCCACCTAAGAGCAAATCTCCGGTTTCTACTGTAAAGGGCGAAGACAAACTAAAGAAGATTGTTTCTTATTCATCTAAGACTAAAAGTCCTGTAGTGATGAATGTTTCTGTAAATTACAATAGAATTAAATCTCGACTTAGAAATTCGGCTAATCGGTACGGAGAAGCTAAGAAGCCTTTGATAGGTTTCCATGATGAAGGAAAGATATCTAAATACAAGGAAATAATGCGAAGCCTCATGATGTATGATGACATTGGCGAATTGAAAGTCCCAGCCAAGACGAACCGTGCCTCGAATACTCCAAGAAAGCAGTTGCCGCCTCCCCAAGCAATTTTGGCAGCAGTGCCGTCATTGGACAACCGAGGTTCCTTTAGAACGAATGATTCCTCTAACAGTTACCCGTACATGTAATGTATTTATTTAAAAGTTATTTATTATTTAAATAAATATACAATTTAAACAATAGAAGTTACCGTAGTTTTTAACGGCTCCCGACGCAAAAAGACGGGTGTTATAAGTATGACACCAATGGATGTCTGTCTGTCGGTTTGTGGCATCGTCGCTTTTAAGCGGATGGACCGATTTCGATGCGGGTTTTTAAGCTATTGCATAGCTTCTATCGCGGGCCTTGAGCGCGGGGACCGAATCCATAAATTCCGTAACGAAAAAACCTCACGCTCCCCACTCCGCCTACCATGTAGGTTGCCGCTTCGTCTCCGTCGTCCGTTTGCGTCGTTGCCGTCCTTCCTTGTTTGCAATAGCTTTACCGCGGCAGTCCCCTAGTGCCACACGTCTTTTTTTTTTTTTCGAAGTAAGTTTTCTTGCGGTAGATCGTAGCTATGATTAAACGGTTCGGTCGTTCAACTCTTGAACGCATAAATGATTAATTGAATATTGAATAGGGGGTGAACAATTGAAAGTCGGGGGTATTTTAATTTACTTGGAAAATAAACTTGTAAGAGTAACGAATAATAATGAACAATCACAACACAAACATGGTACCTATACTATACGCTATACTTACGTTAGTAATTATATTATCTTTGGCTATATGTACAGACGGTATTCGATACGGAGCTATTCGATATCGGAGATGCCTGGGCAGGCCTATATTTTGAATTTTCTCTAAACTTAAAATTAACACGAAAATGTATATGTTTATTTAAAGACTTCATTAAAATCTTTCTTAATATAAATTTTCATGTTAATAATATTTTGAGTTGAAGAGAAAATTCAAAATATAGGTAGAGGGCCGGCCCAGGTATCTCGATAGACGATTGTACCAATTTGCAAGGCACCCTACGTTCGTAGCTCACAGAGCCACTGTCTCTGTGAGCTGTAAAATGTAGACCTCACCCGTTTTATTATAAAACGCAGACTATCTTTGTTACTAGGTTTAAACCAATATCCACCCAATTCAAGTTGACATTGACAGATGAGTTAGTTTCACTTTACTACATATCAACTTGATTAGGGTGGATAATGGTTTAAACCTAGTAACAAAGCTAGTCCTGTTTTTATAATAAGACGGCACGAGTCTGTCCTTGCATCACAATCACAATACACGCCTGAGTTTATTTCAAACCATTTAAAGTTTATCGGTTAAACAATTAATTATTAAAAAGAATATATATTTTAAAACAAGCTTTTATATAAAACTATGAATTTAAAAGTTTAAAGTGCTCCCCAAGATGAATCAAACGAGCCCAAACTTGACTTGACTTGAGCGTCGTTTCAGTAAGAGTTCCTGTGGCCACCTCCCGGCTCCATCATCAGATCAGCTCCATGTCATGCGATAAACGTTTATGCGTGCAAAATTTCAGCTCAATCGGAAACCGGGAAATGGGTCAAAATTAACTTGCAAGATTTGATTACAGACAGATGTGCTATTTTTCAAACGCGTAGTCACTAAACGAACGATTTTTTGTATGAAAAAACCACACGTTTAGGTGACTCCGCGTTTCAAAAATAGCACTTCAGAACGACAGACAACGGGACAGGTGAAACTAAAAAAAAAGCTTTAAAAAGTTACTAGCTGCATGCATTATTATGCGGCTGAAATGATGACTAGCTGCATCATTGCATAATTTGATTACAGACATGCAGAAACAACCAGACAACGGGACAGGTAAAAGCTTGTACTCTGACAAAAAAGTTGCGTCTTCATAAGAGAAGGTCAAACTAAAATTTTCCAAACCGCGAACGGGCTGGGCCGAGAATCCGGGACAAAGAGCGAAAGGGCCCAAACCGTCCTTACTCAAATATTTGATTGTCACTGGGCGACTGGCCGGCGGCGGCGGCGGCCGGTGAGCGGTGAGGGTGACAGCGCGGCATGTAGGAAGTACTTACGGTCATTGAGTTAGCCATTTCTGTATTAGAAATGTCTCGTAAGACAAGTTATTTACCAAAGAGTAAAAACAAATTTTTACCTTATTTTTACACGGCCGATTTTGGCGGTATATCTTTTTGGTCTCTAGAGTACATTAGGGACCATGCTAGGTACGGTAAGCAGCAGCAGTGAAAAAATCTAGGTCTATGGGTACAACCCTCTAACTTCATGGGTACAACATGGGTACAACCATGAAGTCACAAGGGTACAGCCTATAGGTACAGGTACAAGTTACAACACATCCTGAAAACCACAGTTATAATTTTGTAGTGTGTGTTGCAGTCCCATATCTCTGGTGTGTTTTAATGTCAGAGATATGGGGTCCCATATCTCTGTTTAATGTAGATTACATTTACTTTCAGTCTGAGGAGGTGAAAAAATAGGTTCGCAATAAGCAAAAACCTTTTGTCATTTTTAAAAATAAAATCATGAAGTGACACATTTTGTCATTAAATTATTATCATCAAAATTTTGTTTAGCTGACTCAAAAATTACCAGTATTATTTTATTATTTAAAGAAACATGTTCCTAACCATGTTTTAGAATGAAAAATGGCTTTTTCGGATTCGATGTTTTTGTTCGAGGTAGTGGTGGAGAAATTGAAAAGTTTTATCAAGTGTAAAACGTTCTTAATAAAGGGTCAGTTTGCCGATATATTTTCTTTAGAACTCCGAGATCCTAACGAAAGTGATGTCGCACTGCCAGGAAAAAATAAAAGAAAGCGGAAAACTACACGAGTGACGAAAGCGCCTCTAAAACAACATGAGGAATCCAGACTTCAATGCGGTCAGTCGATACTGCTGGAGCATAATGCGGACAAATTGAAAACACGCATGATGGACTTTCCCATTGAACTGTCTCTGTGGAGCAGTCTTAGTCCAGAGGACAAACTCGGCTCCACTCAAATATCTTGGAGCCAGACGTATCTTGATTATTTAAATTTGGTGAATAATAACAGATCACCTGCCCCAGTTTCAGTATCGGGAGATTATAATGTGTTTGATGAAGTAACTTCGAAACGTATGGCTACTATAAGTCTTAGAATAAAGCTAAGTCATCTTAAAAATTGCATTAATCAATCTATTACTTCAATACTAGATAACAAATTAGACAATAATGTTGAAAATCCCACAGAATTTGTAAAGCTAAGCTATTTAAAACAATGCATTAACCAACCTATCATTTCAATACTAGATAAGACACTAGAGAATAATATGGAAAATCGCACAGAATCTATGAGTTTTATTTGTAATAAGCAAAAGAAATATGAAAAAATCGACACTGGTTTAATAGAGAATTATATTGAAAATCCCACAGAGTCTATAAGTTTTATTGGAAATAAGCGTAAGAAATATGAAAAAATCGACACTGGTATCGTCAAAGCAAAGTATGTGGGCAGTGGAAAGAAACATGATAAAAACTTAAAACCGAATAAAAATAAAACTAAAGAAGTGGTGAATCCAATGACTTTTCACAAAGAAACTAAATATATTGAGCCTGTTGGACCTGCAAGATATGAAAAATATTCCACCGAAAAAAACCTAGTTATTGATAATGATGTTAAAATAAAGGGCCCTACGAATAAGATAGTTTTACGTAGAATTAGCACAAGTCTAGTAAACATACTAAAGTCAGAGCCTCGATATGAAAATATTTTTGATCTTGCTTCAACCAAATCTTGTACCTCAACAAAATATGATAATAAATTAAATCCATATCGTTACATTTTTGGCGATCAAAACCAGTCATATGGGAATAAAGTTTATTGCGTCGGATACTTTACTGTACAAAATGTAACGTCTGCCTCTGGACCGTCTGAAGTTAGTAAAACTCCAGAAAAAAAAGAAACAACTGCTCCTGGACAGTCTGAAGTTAGTAATACTTCAGGAAAAAATGAAACGTCTGCCCCTGGACCGACTGAAGTAAATAAAGCTCCAGAAAAAAAAGAAACTCCTGCCTCTGGGGCTAGTCAAACTACAGGAAAAACTGAAGGACAGCGATACAAATTAAGGATATGTGACAACGTATGCCCCGGTAAAAAACATGCTACTGAGACGGATAATCAGAGTCATATATCTTTAGATTTGCCAGTAGAAGGAACTATAGCAGTAAAGAAGTGCGATACGGTAGACTGTGCTGTAAAGAAGCATAGGCAAACACAACCTGAACCTGATGAACGAATTTTAATAGGGGTGGATAGGCCACGAATTACAGAAAAAGTAGAGGTAGTGGGAGGCATAGATGCCAAGATTAAATTCGGTGATGATCCTTGCTATTGCACATGCGAATGTACGTTCGGGTTTACAAAAAAAACTACATACTGTAATGTATGTGGGGGATATGAAATAGTCGGAGAAGAAGTCGTTGGCAAAGAGGGCCAGTTACCTTTCCCGTGTCCTATATTTCACAAGTTAGATAAAAATAAATCGAAAACGAGTAATTCTGGAAGTGATAGTAAACGAACTATGAAAGGTTCGAAAACAGAACCCGAAAAGCCTATTAAAAAAGGAAAGAAAAAAGCTACAAAGGATGACAGATTTAAGTTTAATTATGGTTACGAAGGTATACGTATGTATAAATTACTTTTTTTTAAATTTTTTACATACATGTGTAGATATTATATGTTTTGGCTTTTATACAAAATAATTTATTTATTTCCGTTTCAGCGCCTCACATTGGTCATAGTTTTTGTGCTATGCCATGTAGGGGGACGCTAAGTAACGTACCTAAAAATATGGGCTGGCTATGGACAGCCGAAGATGTACTTGGAATGAAGGTAAAGTAGACAATAAATCTGTAAATACTAATTATTTATACCTAATCAGAATTAAGGTAACTTTTTAAAACGTGTTTTTTATTTTATTTTTGTTTGTAGTTTCGTCCATTGTGGAAACCTGGTGCTGTAAATAAACACGTATTAAGATTACTGAGAATGGCCCGAAACCCAGGCCAAATCTTGACTAAAAAGAGAAGGAGGGATACAAAACCGAAGAAATCCCTAATACGTCCGTTACTTGTTGTACATAAAAAAGACGGGGAATACACAGTCACTATGGAGACGATGAAAACATACGCTAAACCTCGCGCTATTAACCAACAACCGTATGAAGACAAACCGGTGATAACATATACTATAGGGCGAACAGAGGAAGAGAATCTTGTCAGACAAAAGAAACGCGAGCGCGAGCAAAGGCGCCTAGAAAGAATGCAGCGCCACTTTATCCAAAGTGCGTTCAGGGACATGTGTCATGAGATTTGTTTGAAGACGTACCAGCAAGCTCTAGGAATACTACCCAACGCCGAAAGTCCAGACTGTCCTTGTTTCCCAGCTCACCCAGACTCCACTCACGCAAACCTTGATGTTTCTTGTTCCTGTTCTGAAGATCAGTCTGTGTCGGGTTCTGATACTGACTCAGATGAGTGGATTGTAGAATTCACACCACCTAATGCAAAGTTTGATCCCAAGTTTAAATCAAAAAAGGTCGTCAAAGTTGACAATTGCAGTCAGTATAATTATTTAGATTACAAAGTTAAACTCTTGGATAGATATGGTAATCCCGTGCCAAGATTTTTCAAAGGTCCAGACGGGAAACAAGTGTGTAGTGATTTAGGAGGATTTTGGAGCCCAGAACACAAGTGGTTGGTCATAAATGTTGACGGATACGTAGCTCCTGACGGGCGCTGGGCTCCTAATACATTTTACGGACCTGGTGCTGAGTTCGTGGATGCTGAAACAGGGAAATTCCAGACATCGAATGGTAAATGGTATATTGTAGGGGTAGATGGTTATGTCGATGCTCACAATAAGTGGCATGCCTATCCGAAGCCGAGGCAGGCGCCTCAGACGAAAAAGCGTGCGAAAGGGAAAGGCGGAGGGGGTGACAAGATTACAAAACCTGTTTCCACAAAACCATCAGAGGCCACTTTCAGCTGCTTCGGTGACATATCGCCGAGATACTTGAATGAGATGGGTATAATGGGACATGGGCCCGATAAGAAAATACTACTAGCAGCTTTGAAAGATATGCGAGCGCGAGGCGAAGACGTTAAAATTCGAGAGCCTTCTCCAGTTCCTCGTCTAGAACCTAACAAAGGCAAAAAGGCTCACACACGCATTCCTAACGTTTACGACGCTCGAACCCTGAAATGTCATCATCCTGAGCCTTCGCCTAAGGGAGTTACGGCTGTTAATCCACACGGTGATAAGGTTTACTTTAAATTGCATGATCCTAAAAATCCGAGGCCCAAACAGAGATTGGCTGATTTAGACAAACAGGGTATTAGCTTGAGTTCTTTCCATGTGCCCTGTTTCCACTCGTTTATAAATAGTGAAATGATGAAACAGCAGTTAAAAGAAAGGATATTAGCATCGCAAAGTAAAGCTGTTGCCACCCAGGCGGGGGCGGGGGCTCACTGGGGCAACACACAGGTTTGACTGTTAAGAGGCATCAGGTGTCCAGGCTTTCCTAGATTTTCTAACCAAGGAATCATGTGTTTTGGAATAGGAATTTGTGGTTTTAATGTTAATTTATATAACTTAAGGGAAAACTGTTTATTTTGGTATATTGTTTGTGCTAAGTTAAAATTCGTAACGTAACGTAACTGTAAGTTGATAAAAAATAAACATTTGAAATATTCTGCAATACTTGTGGATCTTTCATTTCGCTTAAATGTTTATTCAGTAATTAGACCTTTACGAGCACTTTTGTCTTTTACACGTCATATAGTTACCTAATCATCATGATTGTCACCATCATCAGCGGCCTTTATATTTCCATTTCTGGACGTAGGATTAATCTATTTTTCTCCAACATTGGTGGTCTGATTTTTGTCATCTTACTTGGGCCCGCTTGTCTTCGGATTTCGTTAACACTGGCCGTACCTAACTGTGGTTTGGATTCTTATCTACAGGTTTTTATTTAGAGTAATCGCATTCAGATAGCAGACATACAAGTAGACAGACCATGACTTGTTTCTACTCAGACAGACGCGAAAATTTTCTCAGTACCTACGAGTGTGCATGCGTGCATTGTTCTTAATTTCCTATGCTGACTTAGATTTCTCAAAATAGATAAGTATTTTTGTTTTGTTTTTTAATTCTTATTTTTTATTTATTTTTAATGCTGTAGACTCATGGGTAGACTCTTAGAGGTTACTCAGTAGAGTGGGACAGTAGTCCCACTGCTGGGCAAAGGTCCTTTTAAAAGGACAAAATAAAACTCAATTTACGACACTTATTATCATCTCATAAGTTACTTAAAACCTTTCGTATTTATCTCAGGTTGCACAGGGTTGGAGACCAGGCGCTGTCTCCAAAGGCCTGCTTCGGAAGCTGAAAAGGGCTAAAGAGCAAAAATCTTCCACCACGTCCTATAAAAAATTAAGGAAGGCCAAGAAACGTTCGGAGGTAAGACCTGGCCTCGTCATCAGTAAGATAGATGGAGAATACCGCGTCGAGATGCAGATGACTAATGAAAACCCTGACGGCAGTGACAATCAGAACTATTCTCCATTGATTTACAAGATAAAGCGACCGGATAACGAAGAAAGACTTATGAAACGGGAAAGGAAGGCACAGCGGTTGGTGAAAAAAGCTGTCGGAAATTGGCCTGATCCGTTCCACCCTGAATACTGTGAGAGAACTTGCCTCAGGGCTTATAAACAGGCAATGGGGATTCTACCCTACGACCCTAACAATCCGGACTGCACGTGTGAAGAAACTAAAGAAGAAGAAGAAGAAGAAGTATGCTCGTGCTGCAATGATGAAGATGATGACGACAGTTCAGACTGCAGTTCTCTTGACCTCGATTGGGAAATACATTTCACGCCGCCCTCGCAAGTAAAAGCAAACGATGATAAAGACAAAGTTTGATGATGCTAAACAAATATTTTGATGTAGATGTTTATTTTTGAGAAGCATATTTAATTTTTACCAGCTGGTTTTATTTTTAGTAATTTTTAATCGTGAAACGGAGCATTATTTGAGTACATATCTTTAACTAGTTATGTTGAAGATTCACGATTAAAACTTAAGAATCCAGCTATTATTTTCTAAAACTTAATGTTATTACTAAATTTTTAAAGGTATTCCTAAAGTTATGAAATAAAAAGTATTTTATATTTCAACTAGTTTTATTTCTGCTCTTAGTAAGTATATTATTGAGCATGTCCCAAATGACGAGGGACAGGGTAGTGTGTGGTGCTATCCTGAGGTACAGGGGGCCTAGGCCCTTGTAGAGGCCACTCAGGCCTTCAGTCCGGTAGATCTTGGTGAGGCAGTCCACGACGCCGTTGTATAGGAGACCGCCTGATGCTGGACCTGCGATTTTTACATTTGGTTATAATTAGTCTACTAGTTTCGGATAAAGATGTCGACATCACAACACTATTAGTGAGGGGTATCGTTTAACTTTAAATAACCACCGTACCAGGGTTACGAGGATCTGAAGTCTAGCTAATAAGTCTAAATAGAGCCGTCATTGTCTATGGCAAAAGTGATAACTGCAACCCCATTTATTAAACGTTTGTTGTAGGCTCAGGTTGTAGGTATGAATGATTGCAAAACCAAGTTGATGTTCCGTTTCTAGATATTTCTGCCAAACTGTACGTTTGAGAATAAAATAAAAAACCTACTTTAAATTGATAGAACTGTGAAATAAAGAACAGGATATCATGGGTATTTGTATTAAGTATACTTAATTAGGAAATAAAAGAGTTTAGTAAAGAAATCATACAACATACAGAAAACATTAAAACTCTTACTCAGTTCGAACGAGCTGCAGTTCTTAAAAACGTAAAAACAATGATAAAAAATAATGTGCAAATACTTCTACTTACTGCTATTTGAAGATATCCAGACATAATAAAATAAGCAACCAAAATGAAAAAAAGCACAAATATATAAACAAAAAATATGATACGTATGGCTGATAATGGCAATCCTTGTCGAATGATGTAAGCATCTTGGAAACACCAACGTTATAATAGATAATATATATATTCTTGAAGAAATGTAGGATACATTTTCCACATTGTATTGATGCCGCTCTTAATCAGTAATTTTAGAAATCTTTGGGAGAGGCCTTGTCCAGCAGTGAATGTTAGGCAGATGAAATAATAATGATGATGATAATTGATGCCAAAGGAGTTCTACTTCATGCTTCATTGGAAAAAGGTTTTGGAATAAGATGGAGTTAGTATGAAAAATATCATCGGCATTCTAACCCCGGGTTAGGAAGGCCAGAGTTTGACGACCATAATTTGTCATGAATTCCCCTAACGCAACGCAATGAATTAAAACATCATAATGCACTGTTATTTCCATATGGTAGCTTGTACCAAAGTACTAGAAGAAGACCAATGAAGAGATATAGGCACTCACTGATAGAAATCTTTACACCCAGAAGGTTAATGCGAATGTAAAGCAGCATACCCTGGTTATAAAGTCGTGTATTGGCTAGATCCAGTGGGGATTCGACAAACACAACGATCACGCCGCTCAAAACGCTCGACACACATGCTAACACTATGGGGGACTGCTCGAAGTATCCTCTAGCGAGCAGGCTCTGTTTCACTCTGTAAATAAGAGGGTTGCGTCACACAGGTGACTTTTGACAGCCCGATGGATTGGCAATGGGACTTCACAGACTATCACAACATTGATCATCGCACTCGTGTAATATATTCGTTGTCCTTGACATTTGCAGTATGGAACTGATTGAAACTTCATTCAATCCAAGAGTATACTCTATCTCTATATTCAATGTACGGCGATATATTTCAAAGCGGATCTTAAAGTTCCATTCACTGAAAATGACAAAAGGGACAATCAGCCTTACCATGTTGATATGATGAGCTAAAATGCTTTACAGGTCTACATGATTACATTGAATATTTTCGTTCGATAATTAAAGAGATTTGATCTCTGAATGAACTAGCTGTCGCACAAGACTAAGTTGACGGTCGAGCTAAAATGGGTCATCTGCATTCCGACATGAGTCCTACCCTGGTTGTAAAGGCGGACGGTGACGACGTCGAAGGGGCAGACGGCCACCGCCACCACGACGCCGCTGATGGCGCTGGCGCCGAACGCCAGCCCGAACGTCGAGCTGCCGAAAACCCCGCGAGCCTGCAACGCTTGTTTTGCTCTGCGGGGTTTACAGAAACGGTTTTGTGGCAAACGTTAACGGTAACAGTACATTCCTGCAGAGGGCGGGAAGTTACGCATTGCCGGACGAGTAGTTTTCAACGCGTGCAATGCTTTGCACGTTAGCTCGGGCTTTAAATGACTTATGTCATGTGTGATAGGCTACGCATTCCTTAGCGCTTTAATTTAAGCAACCCAGAGTGTGGCCCGCACTTGGATGGGTGACAAGACTATTAGTGGAACAAAAATTTCTCGAACTCCTCCGTGCTTTAGGAGGAACCTCAAGCCATTAGTAGGTCATGCTTGTACGCAGGTTGAAAAATCTGACACCAATGCTGGCCGACTAAATACAAAACTTCCAAACGAGGTCGTGTCTTACTTCTAACTGATACACTTACAAGGAGAATGTGGTGAGCTGCGCCGCGCTGCCAATGGCCAACCTGGTGCAGGTCCCGTTGACGCCGGCGAAGAAGCCGCGGAGACCTTCAGTCTTGTAGATTTGGCGGCAGCCGTCCCACACTCCTGTAAATAGTAACGTTGTTCCAAAGACTTGACTGGTCTCCTATGGTCTCCTGTGGTCACTATGGAGACATTTGCCCAGCAGTGCGACACAAGTAGCTCATTAAAAAAATCGTACTGGTTCTGAGTGGTTCGTGAAGCTGGAGGAGATATACGAATAGCTCCGTGATAGAAGAAAATATAAAATCTCGCCAACGTTTCTGCCAACCGCAGTCTGCCGGGAAAGTATTGCTTTATGGCTTTCTATAAATAAGTCTTCTGTAACCCAACCAAACAATTGTTTATCATTTTTCCAGAAACCCAATTACCTAGGGGCATCGCCTTTGCATCAAATGAGAACAGCATACCACTCTCGGATCATTGAAGCTGTCATACTTAATCATCAACGTTGTACTTTCTTTGAACGAGGCAGTAAATCATCTTCAGAAAATACTCCGCTGTATCTGCGATCCGAAGTGCATCTTGGCCTCCGAGATGAGAGTATGAGCAAATACTTCGCATAGGTATGGGTTAGTGTAAGCAAGCCGTAGTTGGTACAGAGATTCAGTGCGAGGGGAATTACTCCAAAAGCGTACCACGGACGTTACTGCGTATCCGCCTTTTAATGTCAAGCAACATTGAGCATTAATATATAACTATAAAGTCTATATTTGGTTTGACATAGAAATAGGTCGTCACTAGTAACCCTCTCTCGAGTAACCCTCAGATTTATCAAAGCTGATGATTTATCTGAAATGTGTAGAGAAAGTACCTTTATACCTATGTTGTCTCCCGACCGCTATGCTCGGGTGCGCCGCGGCCTGGATTCTGGTCTTCAGCACCGAGGCCGGGTTCCCGGCCACGCCGCTCAGGATGCCGCTCACGCTTGACCAAATCACGGCCTTTCGAAAACTAACATCCCCGCTTGTGTTTTTCGTCCAACCTTGGACTTCAGCTACACGGTAAGTACCTAACCTGTAGACAAACGGTACCTAATCACTTCCGTGGTACGGAAATCGAAAGAAATCGGGAATTCTTATAACAAATACATATATAGATAGAAGATACACATCCAAGACCCAGGACAATTCGGAAAATGGCCTTATTCAAATTGTCCTGGGTTCTGGATGTGTATCTATATATGTATTTGTTATAAAATATAGTATTGTTGAGTAAGTATCTCAAAACACAAGTCTCGAACTTACTTTGGGGCTAGCTCAATCGGTGTAGTTTGTCCCTATATATTTATTTATTTATTTCATGCTATTATCTTAAAAACTAACCAAGATTTCCAAGGCGCTATGGAGCGGGCAAAAGATCGTTGTTATAAATAGAGGGCGATCGTAAGGAAATAAGCTTTAGCACATCACGACGCTCAGCAGTGAGCGACGGCTGAAGAAGGAGCATCTTAAAAGCTACGGCTTCACTGGCGATGGCACACCAGCAGGTGTCACGAAGAGTAAATCTCGAAAGGTTTCCAAAAGGATCAACAAAGAAAGTCCAACAAATATTTGAACTTTAAATTGAGACAAATAAAGAACGTAGTAAAAAAAATCTATGTCTATGTAAAGAACCTTATGTAGTAAAAAAAAAACTATGTCTATGTAAAGAACCTCACGTAGTGAAAAAAAATCTATGTCTATGTAAAGAACACATGGAAAATCGCTCAATAAACAAAACAAACTTACGTAGTAAAAAAAAATCTATGTCTATGTAAAGAACACATGGAAAATCGCTCTATAAACAAAACAAACTTACGTAGTAAAAAAATCTATGTCTATGTAAAGAACACATGGAAAATCGCTCTATAAACAAAACAAACTTTAAAAGGATTCCAAGCCAGTTCTTTTCTATATCTCACAGTTTATGGCCAATATTTTGAGGGACTCGGCGGGAAAACGTACGCTTTCGCAAGTTAATCAACCCTGGACATAATCTAGAGCTTCTCCGCGTTTTGAAAGGCACATTATGCCTTTAGTCCAACTGTAAGCCACTGGCCCCAAGTAGTGATGTGCCGTTCTTGAAAAATTCGAGAAATGTACGAAACTACCTGAAAGTTTACGAGAAATTTCTCTCAAAAATTTCTTTAGGAAAATTTTCAACGAAAATTCTCGAAATATGTTGAAAATTTCCGGAAATTTTCAAGGAAAGAAATTTCTGATTTCGCGTCGGCACATCACTAGTCCCAACCCAACTGTCACTATTGTGGCTAAACTGGCAGTCGATGTTCGAGGCGCAGGTTGATATATCTGACGCCACTATTGACCCTATAGACAAACAGACAACATTTCTAAAATAAATTTCCTCCAGTGACTCACCTAACAGAGTTCATACTGAATCCCAAAAGCATCGCAGGCGCAAGTCCCTTCTGCAAAGCCATGACACCATCCGTTTTAGCTATGACGAACAGCGCGTGAAAAATCCCCCTATATCGCATTGACTGCTCTGTCAGCACCCTTAAATAAAATAAATAAAATTATTTTCGGATATAATAGTTTATAGCTAAAATATGATAAAAATCACAGTTTATTTTCGTAAGCTATATATATAACTAGAGGCAGCGCGCGGCTTCGCCCGCGTTAACCACACGTGTGAAGTCGCGGGCGTGATGCAATATAGCCTATAGCCTTCCTCGATAAACGACCTATCTAATACCGAAAGAACTTTTTAAATCGGACCAGTGGTTCCTGAGATTAGCGCGTTCAAACAAACAAACAAACTCTTCAGCTTTATATATAAGTATGGATAAAACAGTAAAAAAAGTGTGTCTGTTACTGTGTGAAAATAGAACCCATGCAATCATATGCAGTAACGCACACGACGTGCAAAATGTCCGGCGTGTGTCGTGTGCGTTACTGCATTTATGATTGCATGGGTTCTATTTTCACAGACTAAAAAATGCGTCGCGTCACGGATTAGTCTGTCGTCTGCGGTGGGCCTTAAATATATTTATTTATTTCTCTCTTATTTCCTAACAAGAAAAATCTGTTATTATTATTTGTAATTCCACGTAACCTAAACTGGCTACCATAGGACAGGCATGTTGCTAGTGTGGGGCCTACAGTGTAACATTGGTGTACATTTAAGAGTCAAATAAATAAATAAATAAAATTATTAATTAATTAATAAGGCCCTGGGCCTTAAGTCCGCCTTTTGTAATAAAGTTAAATAACTAAATAAATAAATTAATCAGAACTAGCGGCAAGGACTAAGTATAAATTCCATACAGAAGGCCCGCCGATGTTAAACATGGACCTCCTGAAGATGGACGCATCTTCGCTTTCTCACACTCACGCGCTGTTTGACAGTAATTTCTTGTGCATGATGACAAAAAGTTCACTCCTGCTGCATCAGCGAGCATACCTGAGGCGCTACAGAAACGAGGGAACCTTAACATTGCTCTATTGGACTAACGAGCGAAGCAAGCAAAGTTCTCCAAGTCTATTAAACAATCCGTCGTTTGTATTGTATTTATGTGAGTATTTGACTATGTACGTTTGTTCGGCGATAATTTGAGTGATTTTGATGCGATCTTTATAAAATTTGGTGGGCGTGTTAGGGGTTAAAGGGGTTGCCGTGATATGGAGTTTGCGCGTTCACAGTTCGAAGTGAATTACTAGTCCTATCCTATTCTACAAATATTATAAATGCGAAAGTAAGTTTGTATATTTGTTTGTTCGTTCGTTCGTTTGTTTGTTACTACTTCAAGCTTCAACCACTGAACTTATTTAAATGAAATTTGACATGGATATAGTTTGATACCCAGGGAAGGACATAGGATAATTTTTATCCCGAAATTCTTACACGGAGCGAAGCCCACGGGCAGGGCCGCGCCGACCCCCGGCAGCGCCTGTGTGCAGAACCTATGAAGCGCCTCTTTTTTAACGAATCTTTATAAAAACGAATTTAAATTTTTAACGAATATTTTTAATTATTAATTTTGACTGAAATAAATGTTCTCCAGTTTTACAGTACTTAGATAATATTATCATTCATAACTAAGTATACAAAACTGGAGAACATTTAGCAATTAGGAAACTAAATAGGTAAATCCCGTTCGCTTCTGCTTGCCAATTACTGCGAACGCACGCATCGCATCGGGTTGCGTTCACAAACTCACTCATACCACAGAGTAATAATCTCATACTCATACAAACTCGGCGCCTCTACGGTTCAAAATAACTAGTACTTTATCTGTGGTTCAAAAGAACTGCGTAAGTAATGTAAACTAAAAACCTAAGCGTAAAATGAAATCATAAACGTGAATAATAATAAACATATAAATATTGAGAGACTTGTATTTATGAGAGACTTATATTAAGCGTAATATATGTTTTGTTGTTTACAAGGCCTATGTTGCGCCTATTGTACCTGCTTATTTAACACTTATCGAAACTCCACTACAAAAAACACACTAATTTAGGTAACAAAAATAATTAAGGTGGCAGTGGCCGTGCGGCGCCCCTATTGTCTTGGCGCCTGTGTGCGCCGCACACTTCGCACACAGGGGCGGCGCGGCCCTGCCCACGGGCACAGCTAGATAATATACTAGCTGTACCCGTAACAAATATACAAACTTACTTTCGCATTTATAATATTAGTAGGATTGAACACTCCTACTATCTACCTATTTATTTTGTTTACCTAAGTTCTCCCTGCAGCTGCATCCTGGTTTTGACCACGTCCATGGGGTTGGTGAAGATGGTGGCGCCAGCGCCGGCCAGCCCGCCGATTATGTAGTCCATGGTTATTTACCTGGTTAAAAACAGCAGTTGCTGAGGAGTGGCTTCAAAGAACCCTTAAAAAAACATAGGTAGGTACATAATGTAATAATTTTTCAAAACTTAAAACCGACTTCATCCCCTGACTTCACCTAAACACGCCCGGTTCAGGCTAATCGATTTGGAAAATTCTTTTTTTATCAATTCATCAATTCGTCGCGACATTTTTTAGAGTTGCGTAGTAAATAAGGAACCCTTATAGTTTCGCCATGTCTGTCTGTCTGTCCGTTTTACTCAGAGACTATAAGTACCTACGTACTAAAAAGCTGTGATTTGGCATGAGTACGTATATCAATCATGCGGAAAAAGTGGTAAAATGAAATCTTGTTTTTTTTATTGTGACTCCGATACAAGTAAAGTGGGAGTAATCTTTTTTTTTTTCTGACAATCCCGTCTTGTGGAGCATCGTTGCATAGGTCTTTTAAAAATATTATGGGCTTGTTAAAACCATTTTTCGATTTAGGGATCCGTTTCTGAAATATTTCGTTTTATAGTGCAAATTTTTGTTAGTGTAAAAAATTTGTTACTACCTTGAACTGAACTAGCTCCAATGTTTGACTGATGGTTAAAAAATAAACTTGTCAAAAGTACCTAACATATTCGAAGAACATTTAAAAAATCACTAACAGTGCAGTTACCGTCGATAAATGAGGAAAATGTAAAGGACTTTGTGCATGCGACCCTACTTTACTATACAACGTGGAAGGGATACCCGTAATAAATCGAACCACGGGCTATACTTAACTAGGTCACTTTAGCATAATGATTAAAAATAACAGTAACAAACAAAATAAACTGCATTTCCGTACTAAAGTGTACAGCCGCCCGGGTGATTCGGACGGGGATGTAATTCTTTTTTGTTTTTTTTTTTACTGTTATTTTAATTTTATTATGCTCTAAGGATCTAACATAGCCCGTGGTTTGATTAATTACGGGTATGTCCCTTCCACGTTATATAGGTAGTCTATCAGAAATCAGGATGTTTGTCAACTACTTGTTACCTTACATGATACAAACAAAAAATATATTTACAAATTACTTAATATTCATGCATTTATTTATTAAACTAGTAAATATAACAACTAAATAAGTATCAAGATATGCTAAGTTCCTATAACAACACCTACTGGTACTTACTCGTTCTTGTTCAACTTAGTAAATACATCACCAAAACGATATTACTGCAGATATCCTATCACGTTTTTCACAGCACATTCACTTTTAATTAAATTAGCAATTCAAATTTAAATTTCTTCGCTAGTACCTATCTAAATAAATTAAAATACATGCAGGGCTGTCGAAAACAAATTCTCATTTGAACTAAAATTCCACTGACGTGTTTTACTTATCGTACCAGCCATGTGACTGGCATTGAACGGCTAGTATCTAGTATCTCGTCGACGTGTGACGTAAGAAGCGCGTAATCGACATTGAATTTGGCAACTCGTGCGACGGTGACGCGTGCGGCGAGCGAGCCATGAGGTGCTATTTTACAAATGCGGAGTTACTAAACGAACGGTTTTTTGTATGGAAAAACCATTCGTTTAGGTGACTCCGCGTTTCAAAAATAGCACTTCTGGTCACGGCTGTACATGCTGACCGTCCACGACTTCATGCCTGGTGTGTCACCCACCCATCACTGAAGTTATGCTTACCTACGAAAGCAGCCGCAGTCATTTTAGTTTCGGAGAAATCTCCATTCGGGGACCGAGCCAAAAGATGCTGAGTTTAGTTGAATTGAAGCAAATTTATACTTAATTATGTATTTATTGATTATTCATTGAAATAATTTTATAGCTGTGACTTATGGCCGTCAATGTTTGACTGATACATTGAATTTTAAAAATATATTTTCAACAAATCCTTTTTAATATCAAGTGAAACGGACGGCAAATCTATCACATACGTAATTTAATTGAAATATATTGCAAAGTGTAAACCCTATTCAATAAAAAAGATTCGTCATACAACGAATAAGTAACAAAAATAATAAAATTAAACAATTCTTCAACGCAAAACTTTTACACTAAATTTTGTTTCTGTTATTTAAATGGGATTATGGGTATAATTTTATTATTTTATCCTATTTATTTAAAAAATAATAATAGTCATACAATGCGAAGACATACTTTAGACCTCCGTCGAAATATATAGGTATATAAGAATATACTTACTTAATTTAGATTGTCTTATACAAATTTTATCAAAATCTGTTTAGTGGTTTTTGAACCAAAATAACTAGCAAAAATGTTTTACCTAAGTAAACACTTGCTATGCATTCTTTTTTGTGACTGTAGGAATACCTAACTGGAGAAGAAGTCAGTAATTAGATTTCAAAAATTATTTCCTTCCCTGCTTGCAATCATTCGACATAGTTATTTTTTAAACACCAGCAACACCTTTGGAGCAAGTCCACGATACTGGACTACTTCCCATAAATATAATTATAGAAAAACGATTTTTTTTTATTGATTGTTTGAATAAAAGCGGCTTCCCATACAGATCAGCGTTCAGACAAATGGAAATTGTAATTATTTCAATATATTTTTTATAGTTTAGTATTATGAACTGAACTTGCTCTAAAAATGTTGCCAATGTTTAAAAAGTTACTCTTAGAAATGATAATCATTAACGTTAGATATTACCTTTGTTTAACATACAAACATTACACTAGATAACGAATCATATCTTTAGTATGCAGGTAGGTACATCTAGGTTTGTGATGCAGATATTGCGTTTACGACGTACTTTTTATCGCAATTCAGATAACTATTTAGATATCTTAGTACCTACTTACAAAAACTAAAATCCGACTGCACACCTCCAAACTAAACAACCGATTTTGATAAAATTTCTATGGGGCCAATTCGCAAGTATATCTTTTCAAACAAAAAAGAAAGCACCAAATCGGTCCAGGCGTCTTCCAAAAAATCTGTGAACATACATAAAAAAAGATAAAAATAACAAAAATCTTGGTAACTAACAATTAACTAGAAAATTTAGAACCAAATATTTACTTACTGTTATTAGTATTACCAGACTGACCGCGATTAATATCGTTTTTGCCATCATGATCAGATGGATGATGGCAGAAGGGCCGTCGAAGTATATGGCAAAAAACGATATTAACCGCGGTAAGTCCCGTAATACTAATAACAGTAATTGTGACCGTGAAACTCTAAAATCAAATATTTACTTCATTACAATATCTACTACTTATATTTTTACACGGGTGCCTAACTGCCTTTTAGCCAAATAAACCTAACAATCAAATTTACCTAAAATAGTGTGCCATTTTGGAGACGTAACGCTGAAATTAAAGAAAAAGAGTTTGATTTATAAGTTAAATTCTAATTTATTCACTCTTATTTAAATAAAATATATAAACTTATAAGAAGCCTTATTCTAAGATTTATTAATAATTTAAAATCAAAAGAAAACCATAAAAGTTCCTCTAACTGTACAGGAGTTGGATAATACTAAATCAAGAATATCTTTGCCAATAAATAATAAATTTATTTATTGGCAAAGATATTTATATAATATAATAGTTATATAAAGTCTAATAAAATATACTAAAACTATTTTGAGAGTGAATTCAGTCCTTGATAGTGGACAACTTTCCCCAAGGAAAATGTGTTGGAATATGAAAAATATGGGTGCGCATTGTCTTACATAACTTTTAACTCCTATCATCGGAGGTCCGAAAATATTTCTCATACCATTTAAAACCACAATGATCATTTTAATTAAAAAATATATTTTATGACTAATTGTTGATAGAAAAGTAGACAGACACACTGACAGATAAGTCAAACTTTATAAAATCCCTCTCATTTTTTGGTCGAGGGTTTAAAGCCATAGATTTAAATCGTTTAATTAAACCAATTGCTGCCAGAAAAGTAGGTAAAGTTAGAACTGTGACCCCAACAGCGCGCGAGCCGAGCGAGCGAAGCGAGCGTGTCGCGGCAGCGGCAGGCGGAGCGTCAGAAAATAATTTTTGTTCGAAAAATAGATAAACACACTAACAAATACTTCAAACTTATAAAAAAAAAATGTCATCTATTTATATGCGTTACAAAGACAAATCTGCGATAAGTTAAAATATTTTCTTAGTATTGCTTCTATTAATACAAAAATTATGATAATTGTCTGTACGTAAACTATTCTGAACAATGACGTTATGAGTTGAAGTATATTCTCAGTAACAACATTATTAATTAAAACAATATGATCTTTGAATGTTATGAAGAAAAAAGTTCTGAAAAGAAAAATTATGAATTTTAACTTGTTCTTGGTACAGTATTTAAAAAAAAAATATGATCTCTAACTGTTATGACTCCGTTGGTAGTAATAAAAAATTTAGGTATAAATAAAAAAAGTATACAAAATAAAATTATAAAGAGTGAGTATTATGAACACAAAGCGGTAGTAAGATAAAATTTATGAGAGCGAATATGGACCCGAAAAATATTTTTTAGCTTTCCATACAAACTTAGTTCTGCTGATCGGTCGAGTTGTATGGGAGGTCAAAAATTACTTGTTATAATTCGATAGGTATATGTTCCTTGGGGAAAGTCTTCTTTAGTATCTTGAGCTGATCTTGTTCGACCTTTTAAACAAACTTAGTATAAGCACAGAGTAATAATATACTACGTACAAGTATAAGTGATAACTAACATATATAGGCTACAAAAAGATACGTTTTTGTATAGAATACTGTCAAAGAATTTTCTTTGCAAAGAAACATATTTAAACTAAAACAACTCATCTCAACAATGATACTTATGATACCTATAAGCAGTCGTTTCAAGGGTCTAATCTAACACTTTGAGGTGTTTATTTATAAAGGTACTTGTGGCTGAACAGGCAAATATTATCTTATACCTTTAAACGAGCAATTCTTGTATATTTATTTATTTATATATTTATATGTATATAAATTTCTGTGATCTCGAAAACGGCTCTAACGATTTCGCTAAAAATTGGTATATGGGGGTTTTCGGGAGTAAATAATCGATCTAGAATATCTAGATTAGTCTTATGTTTAGGAAAATGCGTGTTTTCGAGTTTTCATGCGTTTTTCTTTTCACGCAGAATGTGGTCGCTAATTTCGTCGCACCGGCCGCTATCCGTTTGGCTCAGCGGTTTAAGATGCCGACCGCTAGAAAGGGTGTTACGGGTTCGAATTCCACTCAGTAAATTACTTTTGTTTTTTTTTTATGTTCAAGTTTATATATCATTTTTTATTTTGTATTGTTTTAAGACAAGTTTAAGCAATGCTGCCAGCCTTTTGGCCACGTTGCCGAGGGGTAATATTTTAGTGGGACTACATAATTTGTAATTTTTAGTTTTAATTTTAGTTTTAATTTAAATTTTAATAAGTTTGTATAGTTTGTAATTTTTTTTTAAGAAAATATTGTTAATGTACTAATTAGTGTAAATAAGTAGGTATGTACTTATAAGTTCCTTATGTATTACATATAATATAATGTGAATGGGACATAAACTTGGTTCGATTTATTAGTGATTACGGGTATGTCCCTTTCATTTCACGTTGTATGACTTCGCACGTGCTTATTGCATGTCGCTGATTTAGCTCACTAGCTGCCCGCCCCGGCTTTGCACATGTATGCTTAAGTACATATAAACCCTAAAAATCACTCTAACTATTAATCAAAACCGCATTGAAATCTGTTTCGTAATTTAACAGATCTTAGCATACAAACAGGGACGCGAGGTCAGCTGATTAAATATGGCTTTTATTTGAATGTCTGTCTACTAGAAATGCACGTATTTTACTACCAATTAATTCGTAATACCTGCTAGAATGGGTGAATGTTTACTAAATTGTGTTTCTAGAAGAATTGTACACAAGAACTTAAAACCGACGGCTTAACTTTTTATTGTATGCCATTAAATATATCAATGCCTTTAACGTTAAATACTTTTAAGTATCGCTAAATACTTTTACATGTTACCAAAAATTTATTTTACGAGTTTCAAATAGGTTATTTTTGGTGAGCTAACTGTCGATCGTATAACTTTTGCGTATATCCCCAACACGTAACCACAGGCGTGGTCACAACACTCACAACTTAATGGGTGGATCCTACAAAATTGGTTCTCACCAATCTACCGTCGATTTTCATATGAAATTTTCGTTTTTGACGTGACAACGTCTTAAATTAGGTTGCGGCTGGGAGTCACTTATGAAAAAGTGTAACGCTCGGTAACGTTACGATGAGTCACCGAACGAGAGAGAGGCCCGCCGAATGCCTTGCGTCTCTCTCCCACTCAACTATGATCGCGTTGTCACGTAAAACTTTCGCCCGTATACCGACTTTACAGGCAACCAATTTTTCTTAATTAATTTTTATTGCATATTATGTGAATTGGTTTATATTATCAAGGTAAGAAAGTCTTACTTGTGTTTTATTTGCATTTAAAAAAATAAATTAAAAAAACTACGCAAAACGTCATTCAGACGTTTAAAGCCAAGCGGTCTCCTTGGCAACATATAATAACAAAAAAAAAACTATAAGAAAGAGAAAATAATAAAAAAAAATACTTTAAATAGATGAATGTCTCATTCATTTTTTTGACATGATAATATATAAAAATTAATATTTAAGAAAATAAATGAGTTCAAAGTTTTGTCACTGTAAACCCGTCATTCAGTTCACGATGACAATTCGACATTTGAACGTCTCCAGTTCATGTTTGCTCGTGTCGAGACGCTTCGAAACCCCATGGAACACCCGCCCACCGGCCGGCGTTGATTTGCCGCCCGTAGTCAGTGGGAGAAAGACGTGTCTTATTGCTATTTCGTCGACCAAGTTTCGTTCGCAGTGTTTTGTCACACCTTTGCGTCATTCAGCAAAGTGCGTGTAATTTCAAAAGGATCAACCGTAAATAAATTCGAATTTATGCATATGGTAGACCCTGGTGGTCAACGATAATTGTGTGTAGTTTTACTCTTTATACACACAATATATTCTTATTACGTTAAAATTAGATATTTCGTAATGACATTATCGTGAACGTAATGACAAAATATTGTGTGATAATATAAGTTCTTGTTAATCGTAGACTATTTACTATTAAACAAACAAGATTTTTTCATACTCATGTGTACTGTATATACTAGCTGCGCCCGCGACATCGTTCGTGTGACGTATTTCGTATATTTCCTTAGGAATCAGATATTTCTCATCAATAAATTGCGTATTAAATGTTGACCTCATCATTTAGCTACCAACATCCCAAATATCTCCCATGCTGGTCTGGGAGAAATTAAAAAACTTAGAATGTACCAGCTGCTTCTCTTCTCGCGCAGATCGTAAAAGCCGATCGAGGGAACGGGCAAAAATGCGAATCATGTTAACAGGCGATGCGGCTAGCAACCCATCACTGTATTGATTGATTTTCCACCTTCTCGCCCACCATGACGCTAAAAGTGGCTTTTGGGTCTTGCGGCCCTGGGTTCTGCATAGAGCCGCAAGACCCAAAATGCTCTGTCTGCCCCATTAGGGATAAAGACGTGATAGTATGTATGTATGTATCCCAAATATCATAAAAATCTGCCATAAATATAGTTTTTAAGTGATGGGTGAAAAAACATACATATAGACAGACAAAATGTAAAAAGATATTAAATATATTTAACGGTACAAACAAAGGTTATTTAGTAAGTATATTTGTACTGTATATTGTAAGTTTTAATTATTCTTGATTGGGTAAAAAAATAAGTCAAGGTTGAAATTTAGAACTTTATTTGTTTATTTTTCATTTAACTCGGTGATCTCCTGATGAGACTAATACAAAAAAAAATGATATTCTGATTACTCAATCTTAATTGTAATATTAAGTAATAAACCAAGTACTGATGTTACTTTGTCTTTTAATTAGTATAACTAATTCTTATGAAGAAAATAAGACCAACACGTATAAATGTCATTACGCTCCTTTAGACGTCATTACGTTCACGACAATTTACATACATTTTTTTATTACTCAAAATCTATAACGGATAACAAGGTCCAACTACTTGTAAAAAGTTGTTAGTAAGTTATACTATAGAATGTATGCCAAAAGCTTGATATTAGAGAGAAATTCCTGTGGAAGATAAAAAAATGCATCAAATTAAATCAATTTGTAGGATCCACCCTAATCACAACTTAGATGGGTGAGGGATCATCACGCTTTCACAGGTTAAGCAACCTCGGTGAATGTGGTCGCTTAGATGGGTGACCGGGCTTTCACAGATTATAAGTATCAAGCATCATCATAAACATCGGGCGCGGAATTTAAAACCATAAAACGAAATATTTTAGTCACCTCGGTATAAAGAGCGGGTTTAATTTTTGTGCTGTAAATACATTTTACTTGGAGCTTAATGTTAGCTATATTATTACTCTGCGGTAGGGTCTAAAAATTATTTTGGTGAGCATTTAAAATGTCCCCATAAGTAATATGTTAATCTTTTTCTTTATTTTTGTCACAATACACTAAAATTGAGGACTGAAATTATACTACTTAACTGGAAAAAAATGTGCACGAAGAAAACCCTCTAAAATAAAGTAAAAACACATGGAAAAGCGTTATTTTACCGTTACCTCGGCACTCGTAGGTAGGCTCGGCAATTCGGCTCGGGTAATTAAATAAGCAAAAAATTGTAATCTCTAGAAGTGAACTCATTTCAAATAAATTAAAACGATAAGTGCAATTAGTTCAATTTATTATTTCCAGCAGTAGACGTTATGCGGCTGAAATGATGATGATGATGATGATTTAATTATACGATGTTCGACATTGAGTGCAAGATTGGTGCATTGCTGTAAATAGGCTAATTTACTGTAGAGTACCTGGGCGACCGAGCTTTGCTCGGTTACATCTCAAACATTAACAATTTTTTTTAAACTTGTCTAAAAACAATACAAAATAATAAACTAGTAGTTCGCCACGAACTTAGACCTCGCGATAATTATTTCAGAATAATGTACCTGATTTGGATAAATAATCGGTGCAGGTTTACCGATATGCGGATTCATGGTTGTGACCAAATTTCCAAAACAGTTGGCAATCACAGCCCTTTCTTCAAATGACTTTCGATCTAGCTCTGAAATGTCAGGAGCACCTTCCTACCATACATCATCATGGATATGAGGTCTACCGTGATGCTGAAATTCAGTTGTCTTTTACCGAAAAATTACCCATCATTTTTCAAATGACAAAGTCAGCTCGTTGTTGAAAAAAACAGAAAACTATTAATGGGTTTAAATTTTTATTTGTATTGCCATGGCTCTATGCCGCTGCTTATTGGTTTCTTACTCTCTTCGTAAAGCTACTTCGCGGGCTTTGGTTGCTGTTGATCTCTTGTTAGTTCGTGGCATAATCACTAATACTACTACCGAAGCACAGACAAGCAGCACAAAATTGCTAAATTTAATAAACAAGCCAACAATCAATCAAAATAAGCAAGAACTGAAAATAAAACTAATTGTAAAATAAGCAAAACCCTTTTATTTTAAAGTCGGTTAAATATGATAAATTTATAGAACTACTTATGAAACTTAAAATAATAACCATTATAGCTATTAAGAGAAATCACTTCGTGGACCCCAGGGGAGATATGTATTTTTAAGAAAGTTGTTCAGTAACCCGGACTGAATTCACCCTTAAATAGTTTCAGTATATTTTGTAAGAAGATTTGTATTATATATCTGGTACGGCTTAGTCAACTAGACTCCGCGAGTCACCCTAAACCCGTTTAAGTATAACGTATAAAAAAGTTGTTCAGACAAAAAAGTTGTTCAAATAAAAAAAAATTGTTGTCATAATGGCAACAAAAAAGTCTAATGACATTTTTGAAAATATTTTGAAATGGCGGATATATGACAGTTTTAAAATTTTAAACCCCCATATTTCCGCCATTTTGAAAAAATTCGAAAAACTGGGTCGACAAAAAAATTCTCTTTAGTTGCTGAACCTGCTTACAAAATTTCATGAGAATCGGTTAAGAAATGCGACCTGTAGGCGAGAACAGACAGACAGACAGACAGACAGACGGACAAAAGAATTTTTGGCTATTCTCGAAACTGAGACGCTTCGCTCGCTCGGTCAAAAAATATAAACTTAAACATAAAAAAAAGTAAGTCACCGAGTGGGATTCGAACCCGTAACACTCTTTCTAGCGGTCGCTATCCTTAACCGCTGAGCTAAATCAAGGCGGTCGCAACGCGACGAAATTAGCGACCATATTCTGCGTGAAAAGAAAAACGCATGAAAATTCGAAAACACGCGTTTTCCCAAACATAAAACTAATCTAGATCGATTGTTTACCCCCGAAAACCCCCATATACAAATTTTCAGCGAAATTGTTAGAGCCGTTTTCGAGATCACAGAAATTTATAAATAAATATATCTTATACCTTTAAACAAGCAATTCTTGTATATATATATATTTATTTATAAATTTCTGTGATCTCGAAAACGGCTCTAACGATTTCGCTGAAAATTTGTATATGGGGGTTTTCGGGGGTAAACAATCGATCTAGATTAGTTTTATGTTTGGGAAAACGCTTGTTTTCGAGTTTTCATGCGTTTTTCTATCCACGCAAAATATGGTCGCTAATTTCGTCGCGCCGACCGCCTTGTTTTTTAGCTCAGCGGTTAAGGATACCGACCGCTAGAAAGAGTGTTACCGGTTCGAATCGCACTCGGTGACTTACTTTAGTTTTTTTTTTATGTTTAAGTTTAAATATATTTTTTTATTTTGCATTGTTATTAGACAAGTTTAAAAAAATTTAGTTAATGTTTGAGATGTAACCGAGCAAAGCTCGGTCGCCCAGGTACTATATATATATATATATATATATATATATATATGTATATGTATATACATACATACATACAAGAATTGCTCGTTTAAAGATATAAGATTTTGGTTAATGCCAGGGAGGGATTGACGTGATTTGGGCTATATGGATGGGATCACAGACATACATCTATATCTGTGGATGGGATGTAATTGGACCGGATTATTACTACGCGCGCGGCGACCACTCCGCAGTGGCAAATTCAGTGACGTGAATCGTAGAGTTATAAGAATGAAATTGGCTTGTTATGCACTTCTAGGTATCTAAACGAAGAGGTGTCGAGTTCCGACGCGAGCTAAATTAAACCATATCGCTAACGACATTGAGTAGATATTTCTTTAAATTCCTTTGCTGAGTAAGACTTCTGTACTTCTGTACTAGTACTTATTGATAGTTTTCATCGTCATATTAAATTACAGCTTTCTGCTTCTTAACTGCCTCCGTGGTGTAATGGTTAGAGCGTTCGGCTCATACCCGGAGGTCGCGGGTTCGATTGCCGGCGGGGGCAACGACTTTGTGTTGATGTCCTAGTTTGGTTAGGACATTACAGGCTGATCACCTGATTGTCTAATAAGTAAGATGATCCGTGCTTCGGAGGGCACGTTAAGCCGTCGGTCCCGGTCACTGTCTTTGACATTGGTCGTTACCTAAAACCATGTCAGAGGCCTTTAAGGCGGTTTAAAAACTGACACTAGTGTTAGTCACTAACACACACGATAAGAAGAAGACAGCTTTCTAATACTTACAGTAACAGACAGACAGACGCACAGACATGGTGAAACTATAAGAGTTCCTTGTTTACTACGGAACTCTAAAAAGGCAATTTTTTTATTTGCCCTGGTTGGGGATCAAACCCAGAACGCCACGGAGGTCGTCATATATATAATATAGAGGTATATATGTAACCTGTACTTACATTAGCCTAAACGCCGTGCCCGTGACCGACCCCAATGATTCAGCAGGTCACCAGCGGCGCCTCGTGAACTTGACCTTTGATTATCTTGACTTGAACCCAAATGATGCAGACTTTCGTCACTTAAGGCTATGAGATGAGTCTGAGATAAAGATAGTTAATTTAACAAAAAAAAAACAACCGACTTTTTTTCAGGAGTTCCTTTCATATCTCTCAAATATAATTTAATTTTTAACAAAAAATAAAGCAACCGACTTCAATTTATTTCATAAGTTTCTTCCATATCTCCAAAGTTCTTCATCATGTCTTCGCTAAATTAATATGGGATAACTTAGTTGTAAAAGCTTTCAAATAAATAATTGGCCAAGTGCGTGTCGGGCCACGCGCAGTGTAGGGTTCCGTAGTTGTAAATGCCAACTTTGAGTTCATGCCACTAAAAACGTCTAAGTATCTATTGAATTTGTGTGAAATTTTTCTTTTCGAGTACATTTTATAAGTTGATCGCCTATAAGTTTTTATTTTGCCACTAAAAACGTTTAAAAACTGATTATCTATTGAATTTGTATGAAATTTCTTTTTTCGAGTACATTTTATAAGTTGATCGCCTATAACTTTTTAATTTGTATACCCTACTTAGCTCTGATAGTTTTCCTTTAACCTACATTAAATATACTATAGCTGTGATTTTTTCACGTGTCCATATATAACCGTTTAGCAGATAGAGGGGGACGTGACTTTAACAAAAATTTTCACTTTAAACCTAAATATTTTAGACACGGATCCCTAAATCGAAAAATTGTGTTCACAAGCTCACAATATTTTTGAAAGATCTATTTAACGATACCCCACACAATGTGTTTGTAGAGAAAAAAAATATTGACTTCCTCTTTACTTGTATGGCAGCTACCCTAAAAAAAATATTTTTCCATTTTTTATTTTACGACTTTTTTGCCATGATTGATATACATATCCATGCCAAATTACAGCTTTCTAGTACTTATAGTATCTGAGTAGGACTGCGGACGGACAGACAGACAGACAGACATGGCGAAACTATAAGGGTTCCTTGTTTACTACGGAACCCTAAAAAAGTAAAATCGGTCCACGGTTGACGAAAACATCGCGTAACATATATAAAGTCGAATTGATAACCTCCTCCTTTTTGAAGTCTGTTAAAAATCTGAAAAAAAAAGACATGTCATGATCAGGATCTAGTCTTAGAATATAGAACAAACCAGAAGCCGCGAACGCGCCCTAAGCTGAAGCTACACAAACTACTCTCAAAGAGAGTAGTTTGACAATTGGTGGATTAGTCTATCTGTGGCCATCGACTGACGTACGCGGGAAAAATTCTCTCAGTTTTAATTTAATTATGCAGTGTTGTGCGGTTCCCACCTGCAAAAATGCAGTTGAAAAATTATAAAAACTAGATAGGATCACATTTCATGTGTAAGTAGCGCAAATACATTTCATTTTATTCGAATAATAATGTATTTTTACTCGTTCAAAATGTAAACAATTTGGGCGAGTCCATTTTGTCAATGTTGCCAGTTGTGCTAAAAAGTTTTTCCTGCTTTCACTTGGTTATTTTCTAGAAGGTTAATAAAAAATAAATAAATGCATGACAAATAATTTAACGTTTGACTTTAATAGATAAATTCATATTAATTTATTTAGTGTCAAAGTATGATATTGTTTGAATTAAGACATTTTAGTATTAATAGAGTGACTTATGTATATAAGTAAATAAAATTATTAACTATTGTTTGACAGATACTAAATTGTATGAATAGTAGTGTTTTTAACCCCCGACAAAAAAGAGGGGTGTTATAAGTTTGACAGCTAGTGTCTGTCTGTATGTCA
Source organism: Acrobasis consociella (assembly GCA_963555685.1). Taxonomy (NCBI): domain Eukaryota; kingdom Metazoa; phylum Arthropoda; class Insecta; order Lepidoptera; family Pyralidae; genus Acrobasis; species Acrobasis consociella. The sequence continues at coordinate 3,507,963 of OY743109.1, read as the reverse complement.
GTCTGTGTCATCATAGCGCTTGAACGGAAGGACTGATTTCGATTTGGTTTTTTATTTAAAATCAAGTTACCTTGCGGGGTTTCTTAGCTATGTTTTATGAAAATCGGTTAAGCCTTTTAAAAGTTATTGGAGGTTATCAGGTACTATTTTTCAAACGCGGAGTCACTAAACGAAAGGTTTTTTTGTACGGAAAAATCGTTTAGATGACTGCGCGTTTCAGAAATGGCACTTACCGTTTGAAAAACGACTTTCCCTAAAATAAAACAGATCTATATTTTGTAATGTTATCAATTCAAGTCGTATCTGTAGTTCCGCTACTCATCGCTAGACGGCGTTTTTGACCGTCGGGTTTTTTTTAATTTGCGTAAACTTGTTATAAGAATGTTTTATGTTAAAACTATTCTAATTTTTAAAAGTAGAATTTCAGGTTTCCAGCTTATGAAATCATAAGAGTAAAGAGGACACAAATGATAAGACAAGCTCGGTTAGATGAAATATGAAAACCTACTAGGCAGTGTTATTTGTTGGAAACATTTTGAAGACGATTATTTTTATGAAACAAAGCGCGGTTTTATAAATTACACATGGAATTATCTATCCTAATCCGTATATTATCCCACAGGAACAAATATCGGAATCAAAGTAGACAATGTCCTTCCTTATCAAGAAAACTATCCCTATACCTAACTTCATCTAAAAAATAATATTTTTGCAGTTGTTGTTATAATCTCATAAAAATATTTACATATACCACTTCATCATTTGTCAAAACGTAAAAATGTATTGATTAGGTTAGAATCAAAACGTCAATATTATAAAAAAAAAGTAAAACAAAAAGGTACGTAAATAAAAGAATATTTTGTAAAAAATTACGTGTTTTATTCCACTTAAGGGTTTTTTTATGCAATATATTTATGAATATTTGTTTAATAGGATAACTGTTATAGATCGATACTCGTATTATGTTGACACAAAACATTAAGTTTGGTTTGCATTATTTTGAAACATAATTTTTGATTTACCCTAAAAGATGCGAACTCTCTCTAAGCTAGCAACACTTTGCGGGTGTGAAGTATGAGGAATGCGGGGGGTAACGCATTCTTTTTGGACACAGTGAGCTGCATACATTAACGGCTGTAGGCTACTTCTGGTTTGTTCTATATTAGACCGATCAAAATAGCACAACCTGGCCATAAATAATAAACTCGTTGTTTTCAATATTTTATCGGATATCAATATTGAGTATCAAATATTAATTAGATATATTATGTAATTTATCCGCGGTCGCAACCGTATTATATAAAAATCGTGAGATTTTGTACACTACTCAACTTTTCCCTAAAAGCATAATAGGTAACCAAAGACCTTGTTAGTTTAACTTTTAGGTGCATTCAAATGCGATCACTTAATAGCAAAATTAAACTGACCCCATTTTTGTTTATACATTTTTTTTCACAGTTTTCACCTGATCTCGATATCTACTTAAGCCAAAATGATAACCATAATGTTTATATCTATATAAGCTATATTGTGTCTTTTTAGACATTAAAGACCAAAATTAAACATCATTTTTTAATGTTTTGAAATTTATGTTTTTCTCAGTAGCTAGAAATAGTAACTGTGTTATTTTTGTTTAATTATAGCTTTTTGTGTACTATAATCACATTTTCATCAAAATTAAACACATTAACGTCTTACTTAAAACAAAAAATATTTGATTGAAAATACGCGAGAGCATGTCGTGAAGCGGGATGCTTGCGGTGATTGCGGTGCGGTGCGGGGAGAGAGAGCGAGGCACCAGCTGGGTGAGCGCGCGGCTGCGAACGAGTTTATACGTGTTTTCAACCGATCGCGCCGTGTGCTTACAAAACATATAACTCGTAAATATGGAATTTTGCTAATTGTAGGATTGTTTTGATTGTGCTTTGAACTTTAACCCATTCGCAACCGCCAATACCAGACACAATAGAAAGACGATGAACGTGGGCATTTTAATGCCGTCCGGGTCTTTACGGGTTAACGTGGTGACACAATGAACAATTTAAAACTCTAAAAACAATATAAGTCTTGTAACACTCTTGTTGTCACGGCAAACCCGTACAACATGACAGCCCCTGGACTAATACCGTTCCAAAAATGGGCCCCTGCTGAAATATTCCATTTCCCATGACATTGCATATTAATGGGATGTAACATGAGAAAAAATTAAATACATAAATATATAACGAAGTTTTTATGCTGTCGTACTAAAATGTAGTTGGGTATTTACAGAGTGCAAGTTGCGCCGTGCAACTTAAGTTTCATTATGTTATGCGCTTACATAGTGTCGCGAACGAGATAAATGTAGAATATTCACGAGCAAGAATTCTGCTGGCGAGATAGACTCGGAATGTTCGCGAGCGGAATGGTATAAAAAAGACGTCAGGATAATGCAAGCGAAACTGGGCCTTATATTCTTATAGCATAAAGGCTAGAGTTCTTTGAATGGTCGTCGGCTTAGTCGCACTCACACACACATACCGGCGTCTCGATGTTTCCCGTCAATCGAAATACATTCGTCAAGATATGAGAATATTCGAGAACAATGTAGACCGCTGTATCGGCGCTTATAAAAAGGCGATCGAGTGCACGTCCCGCCAGTTCAGTATGAGCTACGAAAGCGATAACTTCGAAGCGAACCGAAGCGAAGGAAACCTACCTCAGTGCGACAAGTGGAAGTACCTGCGACTAATTTGGCGAGATACCTGGACCTCAGATGCTACGCGACTTGGACTTGGACATCAGGAAGACCATCTTCACGTGTCAACCTTTGGGTTCCGTAGTGAATAAAAACCCTCATACGAACTTTGGCGTTTTTCTCCAAATCTCGAACCCAGTTTCGTAACAATAGCATTTTACACAATTTCTACCCACCGTTCACACGATGCGAAGTTACGTCTCAACGCAATTCGCACTGCACACGTGCTCGCAAGTGCCCGCACAGAGGCCGTGTAGTGTTAGAGAGCAGGACTAAAATGTTAGACATAGATAGACTTATTTTTAACATAGACCTTGTCTATCAGACTTCTATGGGAAATGGCAGCATTTCACTTCTCTACATAAGCTGTCTGAAAAAAATTATCGCTATTTGCTATAAGACCACCCACGCCCATTGGACATTTTAATGTCTTTTTCTGTGTGCTATGTACATTTTAAATAATATTTTTTTAATAAAATAATAATTTTTTTTGTATTTAATAAAGTATTATTACTATTTATTATGTCGTATTATAATAAGCGCTATGGAAGTTAAACTCAGTTGCTTTTTAATGCATAAATATAATCAGTAAAAATCAAAACGAAAACCACACTTTAATCTTTATGTGTATAAGATACTATTTTCAAACCACTACACGACACTAGTCACTAAGTATCGACTGGCCAGCTTGTTCAGTATGACTTCATCACATGGCCAATTAATTCCTAGCGTGGTTCATCTAGGTATCATGTAATGAGGTTCAATGAGTTTTTTAGTTTAAAAAAGTAGAATTACAGTCACATAAAAATTAATTATTTCAGTAAAATAATTATTGGGTTTGGACCAAAAATGACGAGAGCGATTGCACACATTTTATGGCTAGATATTCCCGCAGAGGCCGTGCTTTAGAGTTTTTGAAAACCATTTGAGGCATAGACAAAAGTGTTTTTTTCATCCCAAAAAACGATGGTTTCATCCCAAAACATTTGGAGCTAAAGTTACTGCTAGTTCTCTCGGGATTAAAAAGTGAAAAAGTAAATCTTACGGGATTAAAACACAATTTGAAAATTGAACACGATGTTATCTATGTAAAATCAGCTAAAACAAAATAATTAAGTTTTAATACAATAAATAACTGGAACAGACTTCGTATTTTTTTAAATTTGGAATACATCATCGTGAATGTAGGTACAAATGTTTATGGTCTTTGCTTCGAAAAAGGAAAAAAGAATAATTAGCGCAATTTTTGTCTTCGATTCAAAGTAATTACAGATGTTTTAGGTTATATTGTGTTAAAATAATTATTTTGTGTAAATTTAAATCCTTTTTCGTAAGTTTAAGCCGATAGTGCACATTAAATTTATTGTTATTATAAAAATCTTAAAATATGTAGGTCCACGCAAACAAAGTTACGAGTTTATGCGTGAACAAACATTGTTTTTAGAAGTTTGTTCTTAAAAATTATTTCTTAGTATTTATTGAATGAAAACGACACTAAATAAAGGTTAGTTCTTGTCGGAGCTTTGATGAGGTATTGTAGTTGTTCTACTTTCTCCATATTCTGTTTTGTATCTTTTTGCTAGTTTTTCTCATGAATGGCGATGTAATGTGTGCTACTTGCGTACGGTAATATTTTTTTTCGGGCGTTATACACGAATCCCTTGCTTCACTCAAGATTCCATCGTAGAATCACTCGCTACGCTCGTGATTCAACTGAGGAATCCTTCGTTTTGCTCTAAATTCAAAGTAGCGCACTCGACTTAAAAGTATTACCTTTACGCCTTGTAGCACAATCTACTATTAAACTCTTAAAAAAAGGTATGTATAAGTTAAGTATCCAGGCTCGTCAAATTCGCATTCAGTTACAAGGTCCTATAAACTTCATTCGGTTGGAAAAAATCCCAAAGTAACCCTTTTTTGTGATATTTTTTCAAAACTACGAGTAAAATACTGATATTTTACATAAAAAAATTGTACTTAATTAAAGTAAGTGGCTTTAATTAAGTACAATTTTTTATTTACAGATAAATTCGCTGAGTTTGACTTGATATAATTATTTTTTTAATATTTATATGAAATTCTCGAGCGCGACGACTTCAACTCGGCTGGTCCGATTAGACGCGTGCTAGCGCTTACTAACATTGGACCAATAAAACAACTAAAGATCGCTACATGTTTTTACAAGATTTTATTTAACTTGCAATGTATGTATAAATGTAAGTATGTTTGTTCGGGTGGAATCTTCGAACTCAATTTTCAACCAGTTATCCTCAACCAATTTAGCTGCAATTTTTTATACTTTTGTAAGTCGGATGATAATACAATATTATGATGTCAATGGGCTGTTCTGATGATGGAACCGGGAGATATTCGACGGAACTCAGTTATAACCTCATCGAGTAGGTCTCGTTTGATTTGTCTTGACGAGTACTTTTTGGAAGACGATGCTTATCTAGGATCTGATTACGCAGACGGATGGTGGTCAATAGAACTCAGTTATAAAACAACTTAACACAATCGAGTTTGGGCTAATTTCTAACCTTTAGGTACGAAACAATAAAAAGACTTTTTAGCTCATGTCACTTTGAAATGTAAAGATTCTAACGAAACGCCATTCCACAGGTATGGCACTTCATAGATACGAAGTAACAAATATACCTAGTACTACTACAAACGAAATAATATATCTGTGCATACGTCAAATGTGTGAGTTAAACAATCAGGGTCGCCACCACAGTATTTGTTGCTTTGCTTACCTGTTTTCATCACTCGGAAATCTATAAAATTTTCGTTCTTTGTTGTTTTTTGTGGATAAGCAATAATAATATGTGCAGTTTCTCACCAATATTACTTCAATTACCCTAAATGACTCGGTGAACGTCAACGTGCGACTAGCAACAACCCTATTTTACAGGCGCTTACAAGGTCCAAAAACGTGCGAGTTTCCGTTCTGTATGTATAACTATTATCTGCTCTGTGGCCATACATTTAAATCCGTGGCGACATTAAGGAATAATGAAAATCAAATGCATTCAACATACATACATGCATATACAGGGTGAAATTGAATTCGTTGGCAATATTTTAAGTATCTACTATACCCATGATACAAAGTAATTTAATACTAATAAAACTTCAATCAAAAGTCGTCATTTTCATATTCAAGAAAACCTCTAAACATGCGTCAGACTCTTTGATACATACCTCTACTGCAATTATAAAAAAAAAACTAATACGAAAAATAAATTAATTATTATAGTATCAATTTCGTTGCGTCTTGGTACCCTAACATTCGTTCCTACTTCAAACGTACCTATTGTCCTCAAGCTTTCGTGTGACACGACCCGTCCCCATTTGACTTCAAACCTTATTCACGTAAATTAAGGTCTACTTTTGTATGCCGGTCGGTCGCGCCGTCTGGCTGTATCCATCCAAGGTCTTTGACCTTGCGGCACGTAGGTATCAGTACGCGCGCACGACTCGAAGTGTTTTGATACTTTATTCATTTTTCTTACTTTTTGATACTTTTTAATTACTGCATTAATTGCAGTATTGTTACCATACAAAATATCCTTTAGGTGAGTATGATGATAAGTTAAATCAATGCTAATGATTTCAATTGCACCCTATAGACTATATATTCGTAATCTCCTTCTTTGCAAGTCGTGTGAAAAATATAGGTGAGACCCATGTTTTTTAGGTTCAGTGTTGTATCATAGATAGTAAATAACAAAACAACATAATACCCATAAGATTATATTTAAGAAAAATAATAAAAACCGACTTTGAGGTGTTTACTCCTAATAAATTTTGAACGGCTGAACCAATTTCTAATAAATATAGCTAAGAACTATGACGAAAAGTCAGTTTTCAAACAAAAAAATTAAATCTTATTTCAGGCCTTACGATGCCATTAACAGACACCTAGATACACAGACATACCGACACGTCAACCTTATAACACTCCTCTTTTTGTCGGGGGTTGAAAATAAACAAAGACACTAAATAACGACTTTGCAGGGTTATTTGTTTGTATTAATTGTTTATTAATAAATCGCTACTGTCAAATTATGTTAATAGGCGATGCGGCTAGCAACCCATCACTATTGATTTATTTTTTGATCACGCTAAGCCTTTGGGTCTTACGGCCCTGGACTCTGTCTACCCCGTCAGCATTAATATAAGATAATGTAGCTGTATCGAACACTACTTTAAACAAAGTTTAATCGAAATAAAACTATTCTACTGCTTATTTCTTCACTGTGTCGCTGGTGAGGTCACATGTGAGCTCACCGACGCAGCGTCCACGCGATGCAAATTGCGGCCGGGGCAGCATTAAATACCTACATTTGTAGGAATACCCGGCTTTAACGATTGTTTCGTGAACTTTCATGAGAAAACCCATCAATTAATTGAATGGGTCAGAATCAGAAGACCCGGATCGACTACTCACAACAGTTCAGTATTGGTTTAGACCTTAAAGATTAAAGGAACAACACATCTCTAATAACCAACAATACTATCGATAGTTTGTGTACTATTGATAGTAATTCCTGTTTTAGGGCAACAATATGGATAACCAACAAAACTATCGATAGTATCGATCCTGATGACGAATAAACTAACTATAGTATTGCTTTTCATAAACTATCCATAGTATCGATTATTTATTTATTAGAAAAGCAATACTATCTATAGTTTGTTAGTCGTCAGAATCAATACTATCGATAATATTGGTTTTATTCAAAATACAGATAGTCTATCGATAGACTAGCGATAGTGTATTATCGAGAGGCAACACTGGTCATCGCAGTGTTGTGCGTCGCGATCGCGACTCGGTAGGTACGGGAATGTGGCTCTATGCAGTCGAGTTTCATGCGGAACGGTAACAACACGTAGGTACGCACCGGTAAAATTACCTTTAAATTTTAACAATACCTATAACGTACTATTACTACATAAACGATACCCGTACTATACGAGTATAACCCTTAAAATTTTAACATAATGAAAATTCTGTTTCTGGTACTTAAAATGTGAATTTGGTACCAGTAACAAACCCTGGGGATAAGTCCGCAGTTGTACGTTTACTTTTCTGATTTGTGTCTGTGTTCTTTATTATGTACCATAAAACGCTTTATAAACAAACCAATAAAAGCTCAACAATTTAGTTATTATCGATCTAATAAACACAATATTTCAATAAATCTCCACCCTAGCCGATCCATGGTTAGTAAAAGTTCCCACGTGCTTATAAAAGTTTGACAATGATTGACTACAAATAAATGCATAAGACGACGCGACGAAACTACTGTACACGAGAATCACTCGCGACTCGCTACAGCACGGTCGGGAGTTGAGGCACAAACCAATGACGACCTTATTGTGCAAGAAATAACGTTCATATTAAAACGTAAGTAAGAAAAAAAAAGAAAAAAATTATAATCATAGATATTTTTTGTTTGATTTGTTCCTTATAGTATCAAAAATATGTTGACGGCATAAGTTAAACACTTTCAAAATAGTTATGTATTTTGGCTTTACAAAAAATACAAAAATTTGTAAATGTAGAAATGCATAAAATGAATTTGTTTAATTTTTAATAATTTATCAACGCACATAATATAATATTTAGAATAAATTGTTGAAAGACAGTAATCTATAATTTCTGGTGAGATAAGCCTGAAAATTTGTAACATACCGAACCTTCTTTATTAACGATAGTGCTAATTGATTAATTTGTTTAATTTAGATTTATTCAACTGGAATGCACACGTTATAATATGGTAGAGGTAGTTTTCCAAAGTTATTAATTATGCTGTACTTATGAAATCAAAATTTGTTCAATTTTCAGTTTTTTGGTTTTTTTACACTGACGCAGAGCCCTGAATTGTTTAATTCGGTTTATTTTAACTATAACTAACATTACTTTATATCATACAAAAAGAAACTTACGGTTATAGCATTATGTCCAGGTTACGCTATTTTTACTGGTCTATATTCTAAGGATCTAGTCTAGTCAGCCGCATTCAGTCAAAAGATACTCGTAGTAAAAAAAATCCAAAGTACATAAGCCCTTTTAGTAATATTTTTTCCAGACTATGAATAAAACTACTAATATTTCAAAGCCATTAAAAAAAATCTGTCCGTTTATCCGGTTCTTTTACAATTAAAAACTCATAAAATTTGCGCCTTTCATTCCCCGCCTTCTTTCGCCTTCCGCTTTCAAGTCAGTCAAAATATGTTTGGACAAAAGGGCCTTAATCAGTCCCCATCACGCCTACGCAACCTGAGTCACACAGGGCATATCGCTTCAATCTCTATTTGTATGCATAGAGCCCCGTCCTTTGATTCTGGTTCTAATGGTGTGATGCGTAATGGAGTATAGGTATTACGCATACCTAGTGGAAAGTCATCAATAATAAACGTCTGACCTTTTCAGCTGAAATCGTGAGCAACCCCATGTTCAAAATAATTTTTATGAAGCGTTTCTTCTCGGCAGTGTAAACTGAATAGCGATGAAGGTAAAAAACGTTTTTCTATCTCTTGTGTGTGTAAGTGGCCAACAAGTTGCCTCAAGGCATCTGACGTAGATTGACGACTGCCATACAATGATGACAGACAAAAGGCTTAACGTGCCTTCCGAAAAACGGCGCTACATGAATTTTTCGGGGTAAAGTGCTGCCCCCATTTAAAATAAATTATTTGAAAAAAAAAACTGAGATCATTTAACATTTTGTTTTGATCAGGCTCTAGATAACCCTTCAAACTATTTTATGAACTACTTTTAACAGTTTAAACTGAGAACGTGAAGCTTTTCATATAGCGGAAAGCGGCCACTTGTAGCTACATAATGTTCGAAGAATAAACTTAACCTTCTCACTTTAAATTATAAACAGAAGTTCTTAAAATAGTTTGAAGGATTATCTGGGGCTTGATAAAGACAAAATTTTAAATGATATCTCCGCTTCAAGCTTTTAGCCACGAAAAACTCATGTAGCCTCCTTAACTTGCCGAAGCGCTAGTACTTAATGCTTACTCCCGTCGAGCCACTAAGCTGCTCTAGTCATTACACCATCTATATTTAAGTATACTTATATCATTAAAAACCCTTTTTCGCAGTCAAAAAGAAGACAGATGGCTATATCATTGACTCCAGTCAATAGTAACCACGGATAGTAACCGAAAACAAACACAATCTAAAATTTATCACCAGCCTCGGTAATTTCGTCCTCGGCGACACGTGTTCGGGCTCCAAAACTTATGCGCTTGACCCAAATTCGATTTTAGTTATAGGTCAGTCAAATACTATATCTGATTTTCGTAATGATTCCTCAAGTTATAGTGATTGTGGGCAAACAAAAGCTAATGTGCATGCTAATGGGTAAACAAAAAATAATTTGAGGGGCAAAAAGAAACATGAATGTGAAAAACATGAATGAATATTTAGTGAAAGATATCGTAATGTAAATTTTTTATGACGTAATGTGATTCAACCTTGTTTATTCTAAATCTTTGGATTTGTATATTCTAAACCTTTGGATTCAACCAAACATTTAGAACAAGATTCAACCATTATACCTAGATTTTTTTTATGGATTCAACTCTGATTCAAGTTTCCATGACATTTCTGCATGGACGAACATAGACACATTTTTACAAGCTTTTATTTAACTTGCAATGTATCTTGTGTGTATATATGTATGTATGAATGTTTGTTTAGCTCAAATCTCGCAACTTAGTTTTCAACCAGTTATCCTAAACCTATTTATTGGAAATTTTGCATACTAGTGTAAGTCGGATGACAATACAATATTATGAAGTCAATGACCTGTCTGATGATGGAGCCAGGAGAATTCAGGAGATATTTATTCGAAGGAACTCAGTTATAAAACAAAATAACCTCATTGAGTAGGACTCGTTTGATTTGGCTTGACAAGCACTATAGTATAGCGTATGGTAGTCGATGCCTAGAATCTGATCACGGAGACGGAAGGTGGTCGATTGAACTCAGTAATAAAACGACGCAACTCCATCGAGTTTGAGCTTTTACTCATTTGTCTTAATAAGTACTTCGGCCTCACAATAAAAGCTTGTTTATATAATGTTTTTTTTTTCTTCAAAAGACTTGTTTATCTCGCAGAATATTGGTTAACGGATCTTTAAACTGGTAGGCAATGGAATAAATAATCCCGGTAGTCTGCGGGTTCTGATAATTTAGAGATTGAGATGTAGAGGGCTGCTTTTTTCTTTGTTAGAGCATCAGTGCTTTATTATATATTCTGAAACTTAGAGGGAATCCTTCTACCATGTACCTAATCTATGACTTCATAATTATGGTAGGTACTATTCGATTTACGGAACCAAAACAGTATCCTAAAGCAGTAGTATTATAATATTCAATCGCGAGTGTTCTGAAGGGAAGTAGGAAGCCTTCTAACCGAATTACTTCCAAAAAAGGAGGAGGTTATCAATTCGTCGGAATCCTTTCTTTTTATGTTAATTAAGTACCGAATAATTGAAAACGCAGGGACCGATTTGGAAAATTCTTTTTTTTTTTTTGAAAGAGCATACTTGTCAGGTGGTTCCATATACGTTTTATTATGGTTTTTAGATTATAAAAAATATAAAGATGTTTGTTAAGGCCATACCCAAATTTTCCGGGGTCCAGTGGCGCCGCCATTTAAAATAAATCATTTATAAGGAAACGGAGATATCATTTAAAATTGTGTCTTGGTCAAGTTCTAGATACCCATTTAAAGTATTTTTTAAACTACTTTTTGTAGTTTAAAGTGAGAACGTGAAGCTTTTCGACGCACATTTGCGAAAAACGGCCACTTTTGGCTTATGTGCGTAGAAAAGCTTCACGTTCTCACTTTAAACTATAAACAGTAGTTCATAAAATAGTTTTAAGGGTTATCTAGGGTTTGATCAAGACACAATTTTAAATGATATTTCCGTTTCCTTTCAAATGATTTATTTCAAATGGCGGCGCCACTGGACCCCGGAAAATTTGGGTATGGCCTTAAGTTGCATTTATATAATATAGGCATCTATTAGTATTATGAATATTATTCACTTAGACAACTTAATACTTTGATTGCCTCCACTCACCATCTGCTAAGTTCAAGTTAAATTACTCTGAACCTTGACATTCTGCGCAATTGCTCATCCAGCCTGGTAGATTCCCAGCCGTGAGGATATCTATTCCAACCCCTATTGATATCGCAATAAAGGTTATAGTAACGATAACAAGCGAGAGACCAGCTGTTACATCCCACGGCACTTAACTTGAGTGATTCAAAGGCCTGTCATGTGTAAGGCTGGTTAGTGGTCGATTCTTATTAGGTTCAGTATGAAGACGCGTATGTAGTAAAACATTATTAAAGACTAGCCGAAGCCCGCGATTTCGTTAGCGTGAATAAAAATGCTCATCAGGCTGAACATCTTCTACAAAGGTGTCATTTTTATATTTCTTACAATTTAGCTGGACCGTTATGGTTCTGCACCAGGTGTACCATTTTTCAAAATTAATTATATATATGTTGACACACCCACTTGCTAGATGGTCAGACGACCTGCGCAATGTTGCAGGAAGGCGCTGGATGCAGGCCGCTTCCGATCGGTCGTTTTGGAAATCCTTGGGGGAGGCGTATGTCCAGCAGTGGACTTCCTGTGGCTGATATGATGATGTTGCCTAAGCTTAACAGCTGTATAACAAAAGTTTCATTCGAATCCGTCCAGTATTTCCGAAGATTAGCGTGTCCAAACCGAAAAACATACAAAAAACAAACTTTGCAATAAACTTGGCTATTATTTTTATAGGGCAAGAAAAAAAACATTAATAAGTAAATCGCATCACAGGATTTCTAAGATAGGAGTAACGAACCATGTTGTCCGGGTGAATCCCAGAATGAATGATCCAAACTAATAAAAAACGAAAATACTTAATAATAGCATAGTTAATAATACTTATACAAAAGCAATCAATACTCCAAAGGAAAATAACTTTGGTAATATTGTAATTGTAAGCCGTTTCATGTTATCATGCGACAAAGAATATCATTCGTTTGATATGCGAAGGTCGCTGGATCGATGTAATGATGGTCATTAAAGGGTGTTCGCCTAGGTAGCCACTAGCCACCCTAATGTGATACCATGTCAAAATTGCCGCTATTGTCTACTAGCGTAATCGATTGAAAACTTTATGAATTGGCGTTATTAGATAAAATGCTACTACCCAACTGTAGTTATCAGTCCCACGTTTTGGAAATTCGATGCACTAAAATCAGTAAATTATAATATTTATAACTGAATCTGTTTGAGGGCTAAGGTCTAAAATTTTTCTTTGTTTTTTGTGAGCTTGGTAGAAGGGAGATGAGAAATAGAGGCAAGTGGGCTGGCTGCATACATCAATGATTAGAGAATTTGGAGCTTATCAGCAAAGAGTTACCGATTACACACATACTGACCATTAATAAAAGTGACAAAGACACATGTCATCATTGACATAAAAAGAAAACTTTATACAAGCAAAGAGGGGTTGTTTTGTTTCAGTTTTCTTAAAATCAAATGAAAATATATCGGAAATTTTACAAATAGTGTAATCTGACAGTTGATTAGATCAGATCCTTATCTGTGACGTGGTGCGTCCATGCAAGGGTGTTTGGCGTTACGTGTCTGCGGTGACCGGTCAGGCGGGCTATCGCGCGTGAGCTGTTCGATTGTGGAGGGAGGGGCGGCATTCCACCCAAGGTCAGCGGCAGCTGTCGGCGAGCGGGCCCGCGCGCGTCCGCACGCCCCATGCTGCCCGGGCCACTCGCGCCGCTCGACCCGCGGAAAACACGCGCACTCACCACCATATACGCGCCGCGGAAACTCAAGATACGGAAGAATAAAACGGCCCAGACGAGGATGCTAGACAACGACCTGCCCGTTAAACCTACCCTCTCCCCGTTCCATCCGCTCCCGGCAATTGGACAAAGACAGAAGAGCGAAACTCCCAAAACTAAAGTTATTGTTTTCGACCTCAACAAAAATGATAAAACAGACTTGGATAACAACTCTATCAAATTTCAAGATGTTTTGAAACCGTTAACACCGCTGAGGATCCATGGCTATGCGAGGAAGAGCTCTTTAGATCTGGATATGAAACCCCAACAACTTATTCGAGAAAACACATACGACGTTATAGAACCGATTTATGTGAATGCTGCTAAAGTCAGGAAGAGAGACTCATCTATCACTAGGAAAAGTATAACACCGATGGCTGCACACTCAGAAAACAGTGAGAAAGAAGTAAAAGAGCCAAAATTATCTCCAAAAACAAGATTCAAGAAAGCAGCGATGCAGGTGGCAAAACTCTCCTCCATGCCCGAGACGGGGAAGCTACTATGTTTAAGAGAAAGAGAAACATTTAGCATTTGTAGGAAAGAAGACGACAAATCCTCGTGTAAACTGGAAGAGTTGCCAAAGAGTCCCACTCAGAAGCTAAATAAACTGACGGAAATATTCCAGAGCTTAGAAATGAAGGGGCGATACCGAGACAAGATGAAAAAGGAGAACAGTTGGTTTTAACAATTAAAGACATTCTATAGGCTAAGAAAGAGTGATTTTATTTACGTGTTTTCTATGTAAAGAATATTTGAAGAGGACAATTTAAGTGATAACGTTAGGTGAATAAGAGTTTGTCTATATTTTTGTTGAATACGTCCAATGTTTACGAGATATTGTTGCTCAAAGTTTTGGTGTCGTTACTCGCGTAAAAGTTTTATTAAAGTGTGTCGTTTTTAATATCGACTTTTAATACTTCCTGGAAAACCTTTTGGAAGGCAGCCGTGTTTCATGAATAGTTAAAATATAAATCGAGTTATGCAAATAAAAGTTATTAAAACTAATACAGGAAGTCATAATCATAACGTATTACGCGGTAAAGCAGAAGAGGATAGTGATAAGTACGAGCAATTAATTTTACCCCTGATAGGTACTACTCTCTAATTGTGTACATAAAATAACACCCTGTTGGCAGTAGCGTACATAATATACAGACACATAGAATTTGTCTACACTGTGCCACCCTAATAAAATATCGGATACTAGCGAAAAATGTTAATTGCTTGATATGCAGCTGCTCTCGTAATATAGGTAAGATTTGTGCCTATATACCTACCCTGTCAAAAGTCACTGCTTGTTGACCTATCTATTTCTATTTTTCTATTATTTCTAAAGATACAATGTAGAATATCGCTTTCTTACCAAATTTGAAGTCTACAAATCTCTCTGCCGTACCTACGTTCTCCACACAACATGTCTTTTACATGTAAATGGTTAGCAGCGTTTAGGAATACCAAATACCAAAATGACGGTGCTGCGACTGGCTACGAGTCATCATTGCGGGCAACAGTCAAGAAAATACCTACTCGTACTTTTACATTTCCCGAATGGTAATTTTGGAGGGCTAGCTAATGTTTTGCGTGAAAGTCTTGACCTTGCAGTGAGCTGCTCGACTTTGTCAACAAGTGGATTGCGTGCTTCGCCAGCTCGTGTGTGTTAATGCCCCCCATTAAAATTAGTTTCATGAGGGAGATAAAGCTGCAGTGTGACTAAAGTAACGATGTTAATAAAGAGGCTCTTGTAGTATCAATAAGGCTGCATCAATCATATTCATAGTAGATAAAGAACTAGTTTTAACCGACTTTCAAAAAAGAGGAGGTTATCGATTCGTCGCGATCTTTTCTTTTTAGGGTTCCGTTGCCAAATGGCAAAAACGGAACCCTTATAGATTCGTCATGTCTGTCTGTCTGTCCGTCCGTATGTCACAGCCACTTTTTTCCGAAACTATAAGACCTATACTGTTGAAACTTGGTAAGTAGATGTATTATGTGTACCGCATTAAGGTTTTGACACAAAAATAGAAAAAAAAACAATAAATTTTGGGGGTTCCCCATACTTAGAACTGAAACTCAAAAAATTATTTTTCATCAAACCTATACGTGTGGGGTATCTATGGATAGGTCTTCAGAAATGATATTGAGGTTTCTTATATCATTTTATTCTAAACCGAATACTTTGCGCGAGAGACACTTCCAAAGTGGAAAAAAGTGTGTCCCCCCCCCCCCCCCGTAACTTCTAAAATAAGAGAATGATAAAACTAAAAAAATATATGATGTTCATTACCATGAAAACTACCAGCGAAAATTGGTTTGAACAAGATCTAGTAAGTAGTTTTTTTTTAATATGTCATAAACTACAATTTACCTTTCATTCAATCAACTCAAATATAAAATTTAAAAAAAATACTACAAGGCTTTTATATTATGTTATTTGCTACTACGGAACCCTTCATGGGCGAGTCCGACTCGCACTTGGCCGCTTATTTTCTTTTTTGTTCACTGACAATTTGGGACGAGCAGCGACCCGTTCACCCACCAGCTTCACCCACCAATGGGTCCATGGGGAATTTCTGTTTACCCGTGCACCCACTGTAACCTTATGCATAGCGGGGAAAATTATATCGATATGAATACTATTTTAACAAACAATAAACAAAACAACACATTCCCACGGGAAATTAAAACTGAAAAATAAACAACATTCGAGGCATTAATAAATCACTAGCTTTTAGGGCGATGCACGGACTGCAAATAGCCCGCGGTTTTTCATGCAGCTGTTCAAAAGAAAAAGAAAACGCTCTGCGCTTAGTGGGAGTGGAGCGCATTACCCTTCCAAAAAAAAAACACCTATTTAACTGGTCAAACCAGGGTCAAACAAGTATAATGTCAATCAGTCAGTGAGCCAGTCCAGTCCAGTGTTAGCTTTATAGTATAGAGATAAATAACTTAATAAAGCCATAAATAATAATTCTTAACGCAACTTCTCCAAGAAATGTTTGTGCACAAGTTTTATTCATAGACCGATCAAAATAGCACAACCTGGCCATAAATAATAAACTCGTTGTTTTCAATATTTTATCGGATATCAATATTGAGTATCAAATATTAATTAGATATATTATGTAATTTATCCGCGGTCGCAACCGTATTATATAAAAATCGTGAGATTTTGTACACTACTCAACTTTTCCCTAAAAGCATAATAGGTAACCAAAGACCTTGTTAGTTTAACTTTTAGGTGCATTCAAATGCGATCACTTAATAGCAAAATTAAACTGACCCCATTTTTGTTTATACATTTTTTTTCACAGTTTTCACCTGATCTCGATATCTACTTAAGCCAAAATGATAACCATAATGTTTATATCTATATAAGCTATATTGTGTCTTTTTAGACATTAAAGACCAAAATTAAACATCATTTTTTAATGTTTTGAAATTTATGTTTTTCTCAGTAGCTAGAAATAGTAACTGTGTTATTTTTGTTTAATTATAGCTTTTTGTGTACTATAATCACATTTTCATCAAAATTAAACACATTAACGTCTTACTTAAAACAAAAAATATTTGATTGAAAATACGCGAGAGCATGTCGTGAAGCGGGATGCTTGCGGTGATTGCGGTGCGGTGCGGGGAGAGAGAGCGAGGCACCAGCTGGGTGAGCGCGCGGCTGCGAACGAGTTTATACGTGTTTTCAACCGATCGCGCCGTGTGCTTACAAAACATATAACTCGTAAATATGGAATTTTGCTAATTGTAGGATTGTTTTGATTGTGCTTTGAACTTTAACCCATTCGCAACCGCCAATACCAGACACAATAGAAAGACGATGAACGTGGGCATTTTAATGCCGTCCGGGTCTTTACGGGTTAACGTGGTGACACAATGAACAATTTAAAACTCTAAAAACAATATAAGTCTTGTAACACTCTTGTTGTCACGGCAAACCCGTACAACATGACAGCCCCTGGACTAATACCGTTCCAAAAATGGGCCCCTGCTGAAATATTCCATTTCCCATGACATTGCATATTAATGGGATGTAACATGAGAAAAAATTAAATACATAAATATATAACGAAGTTTTTATGCTGTCGTACTAAAATGTAGTTGGGTATTTACAGAGTGCAAGTTGCGCCGTGCAACTTAAGTTTCATTATGTTATGCGCTTACATAGTGTCGCGAACGAGATAAATGTAGAATATTCACGAGCAAGAATTCTGCTGGCGAGATAGACTCGGAATGTTCGCGAGCGGAATGGTATAAAAAAGACGTCAGGATAATGCAAGCGAAACTGGGCCTTATATTCTTATAGCATAAAGGCTAGAGTTCTTTGAATGGTCGTCGGCTTAGTCGCACTCACACACACATACCGGCGTCTCGATGTTTCCCGTCAATCGAAATACATTCGTCAAGATATGAGAATATTCGAGAACAATGTAGACCGCTGTATCGGCGCTTATAAAAAGGCGATCGAGTGCACGTCCCGCCAGTTCAGTATGAGCTACGAAAGCGATAACTTCGAAGCGAACCGAAGCGAAGGAAACCTACCTCAGTGCGACAAGTGGAAGTACCTGCGACTAATTTGGCGAGATACCTGGACCTCAGATGCTACGCGACTTGGACTTGGACATCAGGAAGACCATCTTCACGTGTCAACCTTTGGGTTCCGTAGTGAATAAAAACCCTCATACGAACTTTGGCGTTTTTCTCCAAATCTCGAACCCAGTTTCGTAACAATAGCATTTTACACAATTTCTACCCACCGTTCACACGATGCGAAGTTACGTCTCAACGCAATTCGCACTGCACACGTGCTCGCAAGTGCCCGCACAGAGGCCGTGTAGTGTTAGAGAGCAGGACTAAAATGTTAGACATAGATAGACTTATTTTTAACATAGACCTTGTCTATCAGACTTCTATGGGAAATGGCAGCATTTCACTTCTCTACATAAGCTGTCTGAAAAAAATTATCGCTATTTGCTATAAGACCACCCACGCCCATTGGACATTTTAATGTCTTTTTCTGTGTGCTATGTACATTTTAAATAATATTTTTTTAATAAAATAATAATTTTTTTTGTATTTAATAAAGTATTATTACTATTTATTATGTCGTATTATAATAAGCGCTATGGAAGTTAAACTCAGTTGCTTTTTAATGCATAAATATAATCAGTAAAAATCAAAACGAAAACCACACTTTAATCTTTATGTGTATAAGATACTATTTTCAAACCACTACACGACACTAGTCACTAAGTATCGACTGGCCAGCTTGTTCAGTATGACTTCATCACATGGCCAATTAATTCCTAGCGTGGTTCATCTAGGTATCATGTAATGAGGTTCAATGAGTTTTTTAGTTTAAAAAAGTAGAATTACAGTCACATAAAAATTAATTATTTCAGTAAAATAATTATTGGGTTTGGACCAAAAATGACGAGAGCGATTGCACACATTTTATGGCTAGATATTCCCGCAGAGGCCGTGCTTTAGAGTTTTTGAAAACCATTTGAGGCATAGACAAAAGTGTTTTTTTCATCCCAAAAAACGATGGTTTCATCCCAAAACATTTGGAGCTAAAGTTACTGCTAGTTCTCTCGGGATTAAAAAGTGAAAAAGTAAATCTTACGGGATTAAAACACAATTTGAAAATTGAACACGATGTTATCTATGTAAAATCAGCTAAAACAAAATAATTAAGTTTTAATACAATAAATAACTGGAACAGACTTCGTATTTTTTTAAATTTGGAATACATCATCGTGAATGTAGGTACAAATGTTTATGGTCTTTGCTTCGAAAAAGGAAAAAAGAATAATTAGCGCAATTTTTGTCTTCGATTCAAAGTAATTACAGATGTTTTAGGTTATATTGTGTTAAAATAATTATTTTGTGTAAATTTAAATCCTTTTTCGTAAGTTTAAGCCGATAGTGCACATTAAATTTATTGTTATTATAAAAATCTTAAAATATGTAGGTCCACGCAAACAAAGTTACGAGTTTATGCGTGAACAAACATTGTTTTTAGAAGTTTGTTCTTAAAAATTATTTCTTAGTATTTATTGAATGAAAACGACACTAAATAAAGGTTAGTTCTTGTCGGAGCTTTGATGAGGTATTGTAGTTGTTCTACTTTCTCCATATTCTGTTTTGTATCTTTTTGCTAGTTTTTCTCATGAATGGCGATGTAATGTGTGCTACTTGCGTACGGTAATATTTTTTTTCGGGCGTTATACACGAATCCCTTGCTTCACTCAAGATTCCATCGTAGAATCACTCGCTACGCTCGTGATTCAACTGAGGAATCCTTCGTTTTGCTCTAAATTCAAAGTAGCGCACTCGACTTAAAAGTATTACCTTTACGCCTTGTAGCACAATCTACTATTAAACTCTTAAAAAAAGGTATGTATAAGTTAAGTATCCAGGCTCGTCAAATTCGCATTCAGTTACAAGGTCCTATAAACTTCATTCGGTTGGAAAAAATCCCAAAGTAACCCTTTTTTGTGATATTTTTTCAAAACTACGAGTAAAATACTGATATTTTACATAAAAAAATTGTACTTAATTAAAGTAAGTGGCTTTAATTAAGTACAATTTTTTATTTACAGATAAATTCGCTGAGTTTGACTTGATATAATTATTTTTTTAATATTTATATGAAATTCTCGAGCGCGACGACTTCAACTCGGCTGGTCCGATTAGACGCGTGCTAGCGCTTACTAACATTGGACCAATAAAACAACTAAAGATCGCTACATGTTTTTACAAGATTTTATTTAACTTGCAATGTATGTATAAATGTAAGTATGTTTGTTCGGGTGGAATCTTCGAACTCAATTTTCAACCAGTTATCCTCAACCAATTTAGCTGCAATTTTTTATACTTTTGTAAGTCGGATGATAATACAATATTATGATGTCAATGGGCTGTTCTGATGATGGAACCGGGAGATATTCGACGGAACTCAGTTATAACCTCATCGAGTAGGTCTCGTTTGATTTGTCTTGACGAGTACTTTTTGGAAGACGATGCTTATCTAGGATCTGATTACGCAGACGGATGGTGGTCAATAGAACTCAGTTATAAAACAACTTAACACAATCGAGTTTGGGCTAATTTCTAACCTTTAGGTACGAAACAATAAAAAGACTTTTTAGCTCATGTCACTTTGAAATGTAAAGATTCTAACGAAACGCCATTCCACAGGTATGGCACTTCATAGATACGAAGTAACAAATATACCTAGTACTACTACAAACGAAATAATATATCTGTGCATACGTCAAATGTGTGAGTTAAACAATCAGGGTCGCCACCACAGTATTTGTTGCTTTGCTTACCTGTTTTCATCACTCGGAAATCTATAAAATTTTCGTTCTTTGTTGTTTTTTGTGGATAAGCAATAATAATATGTGCAGTTTCTCACCAATATTACTACAATTACCCTAAATGACTCGGTGAACGTCAACGTGCGACTAGCAACAACCCTATTTTACAGGCGCTTACAAGGTCCAAAAACGTGCGAGTTTCCGTTCTGTATGTATAACTATTATCTGCTCTGTGGCCATACATTTAAATCCGTGGCGACATTAAGGAATAATGAAAATCAAATGCATTCAACATACATACATGCATATACAGGGTGAAATTGAATTCGTTGGCAATATTTTAAGTATCTACTATACCCATGATACAAAGTAATTTAATACTAATAAAACTTCAATCAAAAGTCGTCATTTTCATATTCAAGAAAACCTCTAAACATGCGTCAGACTCTTTGATACATACCTCTACTGCAATTATAAAAAAAAAACTAATACGAAAAATAAATTAATTATTATAGTATCAATTTCGTTGCGTCTTGGTACCCTAACATTCGTTCCTACTTCAAACGTACCTATTGTCCTCAAGCTTTCGTGTGACACGACCCGTCCCCATTTGACTTCAAACCTTATTCACGTAAATTAAGGTCTACTTTTGTATGCCGGTCGGTCGCGCCGTCTGGCTGTATCCATCCAAGGTCTTTGACCTTGCGGCACGTAGGTATCAGTACGCGCGCACGACTCGAAGTGTTTTGATACTTTATTCATTTTTCTTACTTTTTGATACTTTTTAATTACTGCATTAATTGCAGTATTGTTACCATACAAAATATCCTTTAGGTGAGTATGATGATAAGTTAAATCAATGCTAATGATTTCAATTGCACCCTATAGACTATATATTCGTAATCTCCTTCTTTGCAAGTCGTGTGAAAAATATAGGTGAGACCCATGTTTTTTAGGTTCAGTGTTGTATCATAGATAGTAAATAACAAAACAACATAATACCCATAAGATTATATTTAAGAAAAATAATAAAAACCGACTTTGAGGTGTTTACTCCTAATAAATTTTGAACGGCTGAACCAATTTCTAATAAATATAGCTAAGAACTATGACGAAAAGTCAGTTTTCAAACAAAAAAATTAAATCTTATTTCAGGCCTTACGATGCCATTAACAGACACCTAGATACACAGACATACCGACACGTCAACCTTATAACACTCCTCTTTTTGTCGGGGGTTGAAAATAAACAAAGACACTAAATAACGACTTTGCAGGGTTATTTGTTTGTATTAATTGTTTATTAATAAATCGCTACTGTCAAATTATGTTAATAGGCGATGCGGCTAGCAACCCATCACTATTGATTTATTTTTTGATCACGCTAAGCCTTTGGGTCTTACGGCCCTGGACTCTGTCTACCCCGTCAGCATTAATATAAGATAATGTAGCTGTATCGAACACTACTTTAAACAAAGTTTAATCGAAATAAAACTATTCTACTGCTTATTTCTTCACTGTGTCGCTGGTGAGGTCACATGTGAGCTCACCGACGCAGCGTCCACGCGATGCAAATTGCGGCCGGGGCAGCATTAAATACCTACATTTGTAGGAATACCCGGCTTTAACGATTGTTTCGTGAACTTTCATGAGAAAACCCATCAATTAATTGAATGGGTCAGAATCAGAAGACCCGGATCGACTACTCACAACAGTTCAGTATTGGTTTAGACCTTAAAGATTAAAGGAACAACACATCTCTAATAACCAACAATACTATCGATAGTTTGTGTACTATTGATAGTAATTCCTGTTTTAGGGCAACAATATGGATAACCAACAAAACTATCGATAGTATCGATCCTGATGACGAATAAACTAACTATAGTATTGCTTTTCATAAACTATCCATAGTATCGATTATTTATTTATTAGAAAAGCAATACTATCTATAGTTTGTTAGTCGTCAGAATCAATACTATCGATAATATTGGTTTTATTCAAAATACAGATAGTCTATCGATAGACTAGCGATAGTGTATTATCGAGAGGCAACACTGGTCATCGCAGTGTTGTGCGTCGCGATCGCGACTCGGTAGGTACGGGAATGTGGCTCTATGCAGTCGAGTTTCATGCGGAACGGTAACAACACGTAGGTACGCACCGGTAAAATTACCTTTAAATTTTAACAATACCTATAACGTACTATTACTACATAAACGATACCCGTACTATACGAGTATAACCCTTAAAATTTTAACATAATGAAAATTCTGTTTCTGGTACTTAAAATGTGAATTTGGTACCAGTAACAAACCCTGGGGATAAGTCCGCAGTTGTACGTTTACTTTTCTGATTTGTGTCTGTGTTCTTTATTATGTACCATAAAACGCTTTATAAACAAACCAATAAAAGCTCAACAATTTAGTTATTATCGATCTAATAAACACAATATTTCAATAAATCTCCACCCTAGCCGATCCATGGTTAGTAAAAGTTCCCACGTGCTTATAAAAGTTTGACAATGATTGACTACAAATAAATGCATAAGACGACGCGACGAAACTACTGTACACGAGAATCACTCGCGACTCGCTACAGCACGGTCGGGAGTTGAGGCACAAACCAATGACGACCTTATTGTGCAAGAAATAACGTTCATATTAAAACGTAAGTAAGAAAAAAAAAGAAAAAAATTATAATCATAGATATTTTTTGTTTGATTTGTTCCTTATAGTATCAAAAATATGTTGACGGCATAAGTTAAACACTTTCAAAATAGTTATGTATTTTGGCTTTACAAAAAATACAAAAATTTGTAAATGTAGAAATGCATAAAATGAATTTGTTTAATTTTTAATAATTTATCAACGCACATAATATAATATTTAGAATAAATTGTTGAAAGACAGTAATCTATAATTTCTGGTGAGATAAGCCTGAAAATTTGTAACATACCGAACCTTCTTTATTAACGATAGTGCTAATTGATTAATTTGTTTAATTTAGATTTATTCAACTGGAATGCACACGTTATAATATGGTAGAGGTAGTTTTCCAAAGTTATTAATTATGCTGTACTTATGAAATCAAAATTTGTTCAATTTTCAGTTTTTTGGTTTTTTTACACTGACGCAGAGCCCTGAATTGTTTAATTCGGTTTATTTTAACTATAACTAACATTACTTTATATCATACAAAAAGAAACTTACGGTTATAGCATTATGTCCAGGTTACGCTATTTTTACTGGTCTATCATGCTTGAAGTATCGGATAGTCTCATAATTTACAATCTATATTCCGTGAATCATTTAATTTAGAATTTGGCTCTAAATATACTTCAGTCAGATGTTTAACTACCGTCACACAACTTTTAATTACTTTTTGTTAAGGCCATACCCAAATTTTCCGGGGTCCAGTGGCGCCGCCATTTAAAATAAATCATTTAAAAGGAAACGGAGATATCATTCAAAATTGTGTCTTGGTCAAGCCCTAGATAACCCTTAAAACTATTTTATGAACTACTGTTTATAATTTACAGTGCGAACGTGAAGCTTTTCTACGCACATTAGCTAAAAGTGGCCGTTTTTCGCAAATGTGCGTAGAAAAGCTTCACGTTCTCAATTTAAACTACAAAAAGTAGTTTAAAAAATACTTTGAATGGGTATCTAGAACTTGACCAAGACACAATTTTAAATGATATCTCCGTTTCCTTTTAAATGATTTATTTTAAATGGCGGCGCCACTGGACCCCGGAAAATTTGGGTACCTTAATGCCGGCGTTCCAGCTTTCGCAAACGTTATTAGTTCTTTGTCGTCTGTTGTACACGCACAGTTATCCCTTTAAATAAAAATTGGCAAAGTAAGTATTGAATAAGTGTTAACTTTCTTGTCATTCATTTCATGGAATACTTCATAAATGTAACCCTCTGATACCATTTCAATTGGTAACGATGGAAGGTAACAGCATGAGTTCACGAGGCGCCGTAAAATTTTGCTTTTAATGGTCGGTGTTCGTGCACGTGTCAATCTTTTTTGCCTTCTTCCATATACTCTGTGTGAAATGGTAATAACATCGATATATTACTTATAGTCTGAAGAAATAAATTCTGACTACTTGAGCCATGCTAATTAAGACCTTTCATAAATAAATTACTTTCTTCACTAAGGTCCAACGCAGACGACAGACTATCCGTTTAGTCTGTGAAAATAGAACCCACGGAATCACATGCAGTAACGCACACGACGCGCAAAAAGTACGGCGCGCGTCGTGTGTGTTACTGTTAATGTTTAACCGTTAATGATTGCATAGGTTCTATTTTCACAGACTATCACAGACTAAAAAGTGCGGCGCGGTCTAGTCCGTCGTCTGCGTTGGGCCTAATAGTAACAGATCGTTTACATTTAAGCTTCTGTTTATTCGCACAATTTCAAATAGATGACTTATTAGCATACACTTGATGCTTGAAATATTGGTGGTTCTTGTCTAATATTATCAGAAGGCCACGTTTTCTTACTATAAACTTAATTTCCATCTCTTGCTTGAAGGGACATACCCGAACAACGGAATATACTAGACCACTATACTTTATTAATAAAATTAAAATAACAGTCAAAACTAAAAAAAAATGGCATTTCCATACAAAAGTGTGCAGTCGCCCGGGCAATTTTATGGAAATGTCGAATTTTTGTTTGTTGTTTGACTGTTATTTTATTATTATTAAGTATATTATAGTGATCTAGTATAACCTGTGGTTCGATTTATTACGGGTATGTCCCTTCCACGTCGTATATTATTATAATGTAAAAACAAAGGGCAATTTAGTACATTGAAAGGCAGGTGACAGATGAATAGTATTTATTTTATCAGTATGAACAGAACACGAAAGTAGAGACGTACATACAATTTCATGGTTCCATTATGGAACAGAAACAATGAAGTGGCCAGAACTGATATTGAAAATTTCCCGCAACAATGCACATGCTTACAGTCACCCACTATTAACACAGCGGCGAAAATCAAAACCCTCTTTTATCTTCGCCGTAGTCGGGTAAAGTTACTAACTACATAGTTAACCAGCTACTCAAAACATCAAGGAAAAGTATATTATACCTGGAAATACTGTTTACATGAACTTCGGCCTTGATCTGAACCTTGGGTGAATGTTTCACGACTTAAGTGTACAAATGGCTCCCATTAAGTATTGGCCAGTGGCGTGCAGGGCTCCTCACGATAACTTGGAAATTGCAGGTCAAGTTAAAAGTTAAGGTTTCGATAATCATCATTATATCAGCCACAGGAAGACTGCTAGACGTAGCGTAGGCCTCCCCCAAGGATGTCCAAAACGACCGATTGATCATGGACAAATCATCCCTTTATGCATCCCTGCGATCCAAGACACAGACCCGCGTGGATGCCATTTCAGCGACTTTCTCGCTATATCTAGCGGAAAGTTTAGACCAGTTAGCGACTAAGGAAAATACGTATTTCATGTCTTTTAACGACTTTAAAATCCCAGTTTCATACATTCAGCGGCTTCTTCAAGATTGTCTAACGTAATTCCCTAAACTAAAACGGTAACAATGGACGTTAGACAAAAAGCTGCAACCATAAAGTGGAACTGAGCAGCATGTCCTGCTCAGTTCCACCTACGAATTTTGGGCCAAATCACATAATCACAAGCCACAAAAAGAGGCGGCCTGGTAAGCCCAGGAAGAGGGACGAGCTTACTTCTACTCCAGGGATCGGGCCTCGAAGGCTCTCGATGGAGGGAGTTAAAGGTTGCTAGAAGGGATTTCTTTGCCCTGTATAGGCTGGAAATAGAAGTAAAAATAGAACAGCCCATTGAAAATTCGAAATTAGGTTCTAAGGTTGAAATGGCTAATTTGAAAAGGTGCCGTCTCTTTGAAATATCGATACCTAGTTTTGAATAGTAGTTCTATTGTGTCCGATTGCATTATCACTGTAAAACTTCGAGGTTATTCAACTTATAGAAAAGGAATAATTTTTACAAATTACACAAATCATACTGATTGAGCTAGCCGTAAGTTTTTACTTGTGTTATGGGAAGGGATAATCACTCAGCGATATCTACTATATTCCGCATTTTAGCCCATCTCCTCGATCGACATTTACGACCTCTGCGGAAAGAGAAGCAGCTAGTACATTCTAAATTTTATTTTTTCCCAGACCAGCATTAAAGGATACACGTACATTTGTTAGTTCGTTCATTTGTTAGTTCTGTGTACATTTGTTAGTTTTGTTACCCATTACCTACCATTACAACGTCAACGTTTGTAAACCAATCAAGTAAATACTCACCATAGGTAATATTAGTCACATTTCAATAAAAGTTGAGTGCTATCGATTTTCAACTGTCCACCTAGTACGTCGTTTGAAGTCGGCATGATAATTGGAAATATTGGAATTCACGAGCGTGGTGCCACGTGTGTCATGCATGTGTCAGCTCATGAGTAGAGCGGGAGAGGTTCTCAAAGTCTAAACCCCTTAACCTGTTTTATGTCGGAATATCAGACACAATAGTTAAACAATGCATTCTGCAACGGCAAACGAGAGGTTAAACAATCCGGTGTTCGTATGCATGGGTGGGTTTTGTAGTTAATATCCTTTTTTATTAAGTACAATATTTTAAAGAGGCGATTCAGTCATATCCTTTCAAAAAACTTATCCCAATTTTTTTTTTCATATTTCATAGTTTGTAATGATATCACGTGACTACTTCAATTTGTATACTTAAAAGAACCTATTTTTTTTATTTTGATATAAGTAAGTACATTTATTAAGAAAATTTGTTCAAAATGAAGGACTAAATCACCCCTTAAAATATTTGTAGTTAATAAAACTGGACATTTTATAGTGGCTATTGGTTCATGTTCGAACTTATTTATAGTCTTGCTATTCCTGAGGCCTTCTCTATTACCAGTCAACCTACAGTTATTAGGTACTAGCCGAAGCCCGTGACTTCGTTTGCGTGGACTTTATATCTCCGGAAAATGCTAATCAGGCTGAACAACTTTTTCTAAGGCCTCATTTTTATATTTCTTATATACTTACTTAGTTTAGCTGGATCATTATGGTATTGAATCAGGTGTACCGTCTACGAAAATCAATTATACTCTATGTTGCGCAGGCTTAACAGATATTTATAACAAAAAAAAGTTTCATTCGAATTAGTCCAGTATTTCCGGAGATTAGCGTGTACAAACAAACAGATATTTTTTGAAAATTCTAACTCTTTTACTATTTCTGCATCGCCCCAAATGTGTCTGTACATTGAAATATATTCAATGTACAGACACATTTTTATTATAAGTATATATAGATAATTTCTAATATTAACAAAAAAATATAAGTCCCCCTTAATTTCATGAAGTTCCAGTCAAAGATTGGTACTTGAGTTACTTATAAACATACTTACAAACAAAAACTGTGTGACGAAGTCAACTGTGCTTCCCTCCTTACCCCGCTCTCCACCCCGCGCGGCCCATATAAATACGGAGGCGTGAGGAGCCTCGTCCGGCATACTGGGTTTGACTGTCGGAGCGGACGGACGTGTTGTCGCGGCACGTTCCTAAGCTTGGAAAGTCTATCCGGTATTGCTGTTCGTCGCTGTTGGAGTTCCAGTCTGCTATTGGCAGTAACATCACGTCACTGACAATAGAGGACGGGAAAATCTGATACGACGCTCAGTGCGCTATCGGCAGCTGTTGGGACTCAAGCTTGCTTGGCTCACAACAGAGGCTCTCGGGGAACGGAATACCTGCCCTTCACGGGACTTATTCCAGGGCGGGAAAGCGCTGTAGCGCTCCGGCTGATTGACGCGCCGATCAACCGACTGTACCGAGTAGGTCGGTGCGCCAAGAAAGTCGCCCACGGACGCAAGCCCCTTTCGGGGCGGTGGGTCGTGCTTCCTGTTTCTGGGATTCGATTATCATCGGGTTTGCCCGCACGTTTAAGTGCGGAGAAAGACCTCACTTTCAGCGGAGGCCGTCGGAGGAGTAATCGTGTTGAGGTGTTCTACGCCAATACGGGTTGCTCGGCCGGCGTAGTGCGGACCCTGGCACTAGCCTTTGCCCCTTCAGGGCAACGGCAAGATACTAGGCTGGGCCCGGGACCACTGGCCTTGGGGGCTACCCTCGCCAACCCCGGGTATCGGTTAGGTAGTTAAGTGTTAGGTACACCCCTACTAGCCCAAACAAGGTTGGCAGTAGACCGCTCACCGGAAGAGCCACACACATCACGTAGTAGGGCAGTAGGCACACATCTCTCCGCCCGAAGGAGAGAGTTAGGAACCTCGCCACTTACCGCCCGAGTGAACCCCTCGGGCGGGGTCCCCCCGTCACCCTGCTTCGTGGAATTCTGCCCTAAGATGGCACCACCCGAGACCGATGCGGAACTACTCGCGCAGTTTCGCCAATCTGAGGACTTCCAGAAGTGCTTTTACGACTGGAAGGCCCGCCAAAGCGGCGAACGTCCGGAATCTCCGCACGTTACGCGTCCCCGATATTATGTAGTACCGGTGTATGGCAACCCGGCATCCCCCAGCCCGCCCCCGACCGCGACCGGCTTAAGCAACCGCTTTCAGCCCCTCCCCCTTGAGGAGCTAGAAGAACTCGAGAATGGCCTAGAGCCCCTCGAGTTCGATGACAGGGAACCCAGCAGCTCCGCGGCCTTGACCGCAATGGATACGGATCCCACCCCCTCCACCTCGAATAAGTCGAAATCAAAGCCCAAGAAAAAGGCCACCCCGGGGAAGACACCCCTTAAAACCCCACAGGCTCGAGAGGAGCAGCCGCTTACCTCCGAAGACGAGGACTTCGTGCCCGTCAGCGGAGGAAAGCGACAACGCAAGTCGAAGGCCTCGGGTAGTAAGGAGCTCCCACCCCCGAAGGCCGCCAAAAAAGCCGATGGCGCTCCCGTCAAAAGGGCGCCACCCTCCGCGGCCAACACGGCCGCCGGCAAAAAGAGGCCCCCGCCGATCATCGTCAGAGATGCGGCTCAATGGGAGCCCCTCTCCAAAACTCTGGCAGATCGTAAAATCAACTACGTTCGAGCCCAAAAGAGCGAACTGGGGGTCACCATCACCCTCCAAACCACAGACGACTACAGAGCAGTCACATCTGTGCTCAACAGTCGTGCCATACCCTGGCATTCCTTCTCCTTAGAGGAAGACAAACTACTTCGCGTAGTAATACGACCAATACCGAAGGAAGTCTCCGTAGACTTCGTTAAGGAGACCTTGGAGGCCGAAAACCTCCCCGTTAGGGAAGTACATCGTATGTACAAAGGCAGGGAAAAGGCCCCGCTCCCGATGGTGCTTGTCATCTTGGACAAGTCACAGGCTGGAAAAGCCATTTTCAAGATAAAGTCGGTCGCCGGCCTGACCGATTTTAAAGTAGAACCCCCTCACAAGCGTAGGGGAGTAGGACAGTGTCACAACTGTCAGTATTACGGACACTCTGCCCGTAACTGCCACGCCCGCGCGCGATGCGTGAAGTGCCTGGGTGACCACCACACCAGGGACTGCGAAAGGACCCGAGAGTCCGAGGGACTGCCCGCTTGCGTGCTATGCGGGGGCTTGGATCATCCCGCCAACTGGCGGGGTTGTCCAAAAGCCCCACTGGCCGCCAAGCGCCCTCTACCTTCAGCGGCACGCGGCCCTGTGACGCGTAGCCAGACCGCCCGATCGGCCTCCCAACTTCCTCCCTCGCTCAGCAACGAAGCTGACTTCCCATCCCTAAGGCAGAGGCCTTCAGCCTCTCGCCCAACTCCCTCACAGCGGCAGCCCCTAGTTCCCTCACCTTCGGTGAGCACTTGGGCAAGCCTACCGCAACGCTCAGCGGACATCGCTTCCCCGGAAACCCGGCCTGCGCCCACAGTTGGCGCTAAAAGGATCTCCGGAGTAAGCGACGACCAAGCCATCGCAATTGCGGTACAAGCGATCCAATCGGTGGATCTCGACAAACTGGCCGAGATGGGCCACGCAATCATTCAGGCGGGAGATGACGGATTGGCGATAATCCGCACTCTACTCAAATACCGCTCTGAAATAGAGCACGTCAAGGCCGTCGCGGCGGCGGCCAAGCCAAGTCAGCCTTAATTATGGGTAGTCTCAATCAGAGAAATAAACCGCGTTCGTTAACCCTAGCGTACTACAACACCAACGGGGCCTTCTGGGAAAAGAAACTACTGATCTCCCAATTTTTGGTTGATCACCAAGTAGACATTTTCCTGGCCCAAGAGACCTTTCTCAAACCCCACAACCGCAACCCGCGTATTGCAAACTACAACCTAATCCGGAACGACAGATTAAACACCGAAAAGGGCGGAACGTTAATCTTCTACAAACGGTCCCTGCACTGCGTCCAACTAGACCCCCCATCCCTCGAGAACATCGAATGCTCCCTCCTGCGCATCGCAATGACCGGTCACTCGCCGATCAATATTGCCTCCATATACTTGCCAAGTGGCAAAGAGCTATTACGCTCTGACTTAGAAGTCCTTTTTGCTCTAGGAAATTCCACCATTTTGGCGGGAGATTTCAATAGCAAATCCACCAGATGGCACTCCGTGACTAACTCGCCCAACGGAAAGAGGCTAGAACGTTTCACAGACGAGCTAGACTTTGATGTTGTAGCCACCTTGGCGCCTACCCGATACCCTCCCAATGGTATAGGTAACCCCAGCGTTCTTGACATTGCTCTATTAAAGAATATCACCCTTCAGGTGTGTTCAGTAGAAGTTCACCCGGACATAGACTCTGATCACCGACCAGTAGTACTCCAACTAGGACCGACAGACAACGGACGTATCATCCATACGAAAACGGTGACAGATTGGAAGAAACTCGCAAGGGTTCTCGACCAATCCACACCGCACTTAGACTCCATCCCCGATAGAATAACCTCCACTAACGAGACAGACTCGGCTATCTCATCTCTCACCAGCCATCTGCAAGCAGCCGTAAAAGACTGCTCTCGGCAGGTCCCATCTATGGATCCTACTCATAGATTCGAACTGCCCGAGGATATGCGACGGCTGATGACAGAAAAGAGAGCCGCAACCAGACTACATGACCTCTACCCAACTGATGAGGCCCGTTCCAATATGCGCTATCTCCAACGGCGAGTTAGAGAACGCATAGCGGAACTCAGGGACGAACGCTGGGGCGCTCTCCTCTCGGAAATCACACCGTCACACACCGCCTATTGGCGTGTGGCGAGATCCCTCAAGACAGACCAAATCTCCTCTACTCCTCCTCTTAATAGAGAAGACGGCTCCATCGCCTTTGATGATGACGAAAAAGCTGAATGCCTTGCAGACAGCCTGGAGAGCCAATGCTCTCCTAGTCGTGAGCCAGTAGACCCCGTTCATCTCCAAGAGGTTGAATCATACGTAGAGCGGCTCGCCGCGACTGCCACGGTTCCTCCTGAGATCCCCCTTGCACCGACAACGGTTGAAGAAGTTCAATCGATCATCAAGTCCCTCAAACCCCGAAAAGCACCCGGTGCCGACGGGATATCCACCGGCGTTCTCAAACGCCTCCCACAGACCCTCCTCCTCCTCCTTGTCAGTATCTTTAATGCCTGCCTCGCAAACTGCACGTTTCCAGACGCCTGGAAACATGCGACAGTCATAGGCATACCAAAACCAGGTAAAGACCTGAAGAATCCGACAGCATATCGACCTATCAGCCTTCTGAGCTGCATGGGGAAAATATACGAAAGGATTATAGCCATACGACTCAGGGAATACCTTCAGTTATCCCAGAGACCACTCATCCCCGACGAGCAGTTTGGTTTTCGCGCTGAACACTCGTCCGTCCATCAAGTGCACCGCTTCACGGAGCACGTCCTAAAACTCAGACGATGGGGCCGCCGCACGGGGGCTCTCTTCTTTGACGTTGCAAAAGCATTCGACAAAGTCTGGCACGCAGGCTTATTATACAAGCTCGCGAACATGGGACTGCCAGACAGTTTCGTACACATCGTTTGAAACTTCCTGTTGAATCGTACATTTCGCTACCGATACGAGGGTTGCCTCTCACGGCCCCGCCCTATAAGAGCCGGAGTTCCGCAAGGCTCCGTTCTCTCTCCCCTACTATACTCACTATACACTAGTGATGTACCGCGTACCAAAGGTGTTGAGTTGGCCCTTTTCGCCGACGACACAGCCCTCTACTGCTCTGCCATGAACGTACAAACGATAGGTCACCGACTCCAGTGCGCCGTCAACGCACTAGGAGAGTGGTTCAGGAAATGGCGTATCGAGGTGAATCCGGAGAAAAGTAACGCAGTTTACTTTACGAAGGATCCGAGAGGTGCGTCACGTTCACAGAACAACTCCCAGCACAGACCCAAGCCCATCAGGCAAATCACGCTATACGGCAAACCGATCCCTTGGTCACGTACGGCCAAATATCTGGGTGTCACCTTCGACAGCGGCATGACCTTCGGTCATCACATCAAAAAGGTATGCAATACTGCATACTTCTATTTGAGCCGCCTCAACCCCATGATACGCAATGAAAAGTTTTCTCTTGGCAACAAGTTAACTCTTTTCAAACTTTGCATCCGCCCAGTTCTGACCTATGCCAGCGTGGTTTTCGCGCACGCTGCCCCAACCCACATGCTTAGGCTCCAAAGGGTCCAGAACCGATTTATTCGCAGAGCTACCAATGCACCATTCGTAGCTCGGAATAGTGATCTCCATCGCGATTTAGAACTCCCCTCCATGATGCACTTTATGAAAGAAGCTTCAGCTCGCTACTTTGATAAAGCCGTCAACCATCCAAACCGACTAGTTAGAGAGGCAGCTAACTACACCCCGGAACACAACCCTCGTAGACTCACCGGTAGGCGTCCGAGGCATGTTCTCTCTGATCCCGACGACCGGATTATGGCTGACTTGGCCCGATTCGACCTCTCTGCAGCTCCGAGTAGCCAGAGTAACCACGCGATCCGACCCCCCCGCATTCGCCGTAATCGAATGCGTAGGCGTAGAAACATTAGCTCGTTCACTAGGTACCGCCCGGCGGCACCTGGACGATTTGCGTCCTAAGTAGGCCCTTCTGGCAACCGTAGCTTCGGCCCTTCCGGCAAAACATGGGTGTTGCTGCACCCCAAATTTGCTAAAATCCCTAGCGCGCCCAAAGCCGAGGTTTCCCTCTTGGGAACCCTTTGTGCTGCTGCTAGTAGTTTATAAATATAGGAAGCCGGGCCTCTGGCTCGCTCCTCAAACCTTGCCCGGTGGAGTAGGAAATGCCGTCTGAGGCAACCTATGTCTGACAATTCAAAAAAAAAAAAAAAAAAAAACCCTCGTCCTCTTTCGACCACGACTGGACGCCGGGCTGCTTCAAAGCTGAGTACTTTTGGAAATCTCTTCTGGAACAACGAATCTCGTGGCTGTGAACCTACGACCCTTACCTGTGACTATTTTCGGCACTCATTGTATAATTGTTAAAAATTAAATTAAAGAGTTTGGTCTTTTCAAATATTGTTTCTTTCAAAATATTCACTCCGTCACAGTGGCGCCCAACGTGGGGCTATCGTCCGTCCACGTGCTTTTGCGTTCGCGCAGCGTGGTATATCATATCCCACTTTAACTTAATTAATCTCACGTAATAATATCCTTGCTGTTAAACCCTTTTGGACGGAATCAAATTGATTTTTTTACTTTTCGCTCCACATAATTTTTCTGGTTTCGTAGCTGCTCCACACATTTTTTTTTTTTGGTCACTATGGCCTATACCATAAAATTTACTTTATTAAATAAATCGGAACTCGAATATGAGGTAGAAATAAGAGGTGGTGACCCCTCAAAGTGTACTGTGGAGGAGTTACGTAAATTAATTACCAAACTTTCATCTAGTTCTCCTTCAGAGGACATTTTAGAATCATGTTTTACGGTCGAAGAGGATATTTCCGCGGTAAATAATTCCTTAATACGAGTGAAAAACAACGCGAAAGCCTTGCAATCTAAATTTGATAAAAATCTTTACTCTAGAACTGAATCTATTCTCAGCCACGTTTTTCATAGGTTATCACGCATTGACGTCACCTCAATTAGTGATACACAAAAATTTAATTCGGTCTGGAACGAGTTTCATTCCATTTCCGAAATTCTCTCGTCCTTAACTTCTTCTAAACCTGTAGTATCGAGCGGAGTCGAGTCACAGAACTCTGATGAAAAATTCTTTGATGCATTAACCTACGATCGTAAATTATTTTCTGAACTCGGTAAATTTAAATATAACGGCAAATCGTGTGTGCGCGCCTTTATCCAAAAAGTTAACGAATTTATGTCTTGTAGAAGCATTCCAGATAGCAAAATCTTTTCTTTCGCTTTTGAGATATTTTCAGACGATGCACTCCATTGGTATCGTTCTATTAAAGACAGCGTTGATACTTGGGACGATCTTTGTAAATTACTTAAGCGTGATTTTGGTCCGCATAATTACGACGATAAACTAATGGCGGAAATAAGACTTCGTTCTCAGGGCGAGAAAGAGAACATAACCTTATATATAGCAAAAATGCAAGGATTATTTTCCCGTTTGGATGAGCCTGTCAGCGAGTCTGTCAAATTGAACATCTTGTTAAATAACATTAGGCCTTGTTACACTAATTGCCTTCTGACTGGGGTTGTTTCAGATATTTCTTCGTTGGTTAGCATTTGCAGAAAGTTCGAACAATATCAAAGTCGTAGTAATGATTTTTCTGAACCACCTAAGGTTACTTCTAGTACTTTGGCGCCTGAACTGGCTTACGTTGATTCCGATTCCGCCATCGTAAATAAAACTTATAATAATAAAAACTTTTTCCGAAATCGAAATTATTGTAAAAATTCCAGTCCGGCTTCTTCTAACAATTTTTCTAAGGATCGTCAAATTAATGCCGTTGCTAATACTACTAATAATAAACAATTCTGCCTTAGATGTAGAAATGACTCGCACAATTTATCATCTTGCACTCAGCCTCGTTTTCTTATTTGCTTTAAATGTGGTTTGAAAGGTTTTAAAGTCTCTAATTGTACAAACTGTAATAAAAACAATGAACCTTCAAAAAACTTGTAAATTCCGATTGGGGAAAGTCTAAAATAAAAAGTCGAACTAGTAAAACTGAGTGGCACAATTGGCTACATCACGTATCCAATTTCTTTAATTGCCATAAACTTTCTTCAATCGTAAATACAAACACACAACCTCCCTATATCCCTGTAGTAGTAAATAAAAAAAACACCATTGGCTTACTTGATTCTGGGTCTTGCGCAACTATACTTGGTAATAATTCTCATCTTCTTTTCTTGAAAATTTTGGAATTAAGTGGTGTTAAGCCCTTGGTTTTTACCACCGCTGGTGGCGAGCAATATTCTTCACTCGGCTCAGTGGTAATTCCATTCCAATTTCAAAATAAAACTGTTTCTCTTGTTACCCATATCGTTCCTGGCATCAAAAATCCCTTGATTCTGGGTATGGATTTTTGGAGAAGTTTTGGTCTGTTTCCGGCTAATTTGGAAACCGTCTCACCTCAAAATAATCACGAATCTGGAACCTCGGTAGTACAGAAGGACACCGTTAGTAAATTAATTTCATTTGATAATTTAACTGACGATCAAAGAACTACCGCCAAAAACATTATTTCTCAATTTATCGATATTTCTTATCAGAAACGCGGTCTCGGCCGTACCTCTCTCATTACTCATTCGATAGATACAGGTGATCACCCACCGATTCGGCAGCGTTACTATCGCATGTCACCAGAGAAACAGCGCATTTTGGTAAAACATGTCGACCAAATGCTTAAAGAAGACGTGATTGAACCTTCCGAGAGCCCTTGGTCTAATCCAGTGATCTTGACCCCTAAAAAAAATGGCGAACTGCGTTTTTGTCTGGATAGTCGGAAATTAAATTCTATAACAAAAAAAGATGCATATAGTTTACCATATATTGCTGAGATTTTGGATAACTTAAGAGATGCTAAATACATATCTAGTTTAGACATTTCAAAATGTTTTTGGCAAACTTTGATAAAAAAAGAGGATCGTTGCAAAACGTCATTTTATATTCCTACGCGTGGTAAATTTCATTTTAAATCTATGGCTTTTGGATTAACTAACGCTCCAGCCACCCAGCAGCGTCTTGCAGATATTTTGTTTTACGGTCCAGAATTTGAAAACAGGGTTTTTTGTTATATCGACGACGTAATTTGTGTCTCAGATTCGTTTGATAGCCATATTACACTATTGTCAAAAATACTAGAAAAATTAAAATATGCGAACCTCACTATAAATCTCGACAAATGTAACTTTTTCAGCACTAAATTAAAATACCTGGGTTATGTAGTGGATTCGGAAGGCCTTCATGCCGATCCCGAAAAGGTAGAATCGATAAAAAACTACCCCACTCCTACTAACAAAAAGGAGGTCCGTCGCTTTCTAGGCGCTGCGTCGTGGTATAGAAGGTTTATACCTAACTTCAGTGCGCTGGCATCTTCCTTGAATAAACTAACCTCTAACGGTAAAAACTCTCCTGCGTTCAATTGGTCGCGAGAGGCTGACGCAGCTTTCAATAAATTAAAGGATTGTTTGTCTTCTTCGCTGGTACTATCTTGTCCAGATTACACACAACCATTTGAAATTCACGCGGATAGTAGTGACTTTGGTATCGGAGCTGTTCTTTGTCAGGTCTTGGAGGGGAAAGAAAGAGTTATAGCCTTCTACAGCAAATCCCTTACGGACCAAGAAAGAAATTATAGTGCTACAGAGCGCGAGGCGCTTGCTGTTCTGTCAGCTATTGAACACTGGCGTTGCTATGTAGAAAATGGCAAGAAATTTATTGTGTACACTGATCACGCTGCTCTCAAGTGGTTTATCAAACTCAACAATCCTACGGGTCGACTGGCTAGATGGGGAGTCCGTCTTTCTTCCTATAATTTCGAAATAAAGCATCGTCGAGGAACCGATAACGTTGTGCCAGACTTCCTTTCTCGTTCTCCTAATGTCATGCCTATGCAATGCAACACAATAGATGGGAATGTCATTTCTACTAATGATTCATGGTATCTTAATATCTATAAGGGTTGTTCACAGTCTCCTGCCTCTTTTATCGACTATCAGGTCCTTAATAATAAATTATATCGTTTTAAAAAAAGTCTTAACCCCCTTACTAGAAAGTTTCAATGGAAAGAGGTTGTTCCATCCGAAGAGAGATCGGAGTTAATAAGGCAAAACCATTCGTTGCCCACAGCTGGTCACAT
This sequence comes from Acrobasis consociella, assembly GCA_963555685.1. NCBI lineage: Eukaryota > Metazoa > Arthropoda > Insecta > Lepidoptera > Pyralidae > Acrobasis > Acrobasis consociella. Next base: position 3,469,724 of record OY743109.1, on the reverse strand, counting down.
GGGCATCTCTAAAACATACAAGCGCTTGGCCCTTAACTACTATTGGCCAGGTATGTATGCAGACGTGGTTAAGGCCGTCAATTCTTGCGATGATTGTATCGCTCATAAACATCAAACTCACTCCACTTTCGGTCATATGGGCGGACCAAAGTCTTGTCTTAGGCCGTTTCAAACGATAAGTATCGACCTAATTGGACCCCTTCCGCCTACAAGAAAACAAAATAACTATATTTTCGTTGTCTGTTGTTGTTTCTCCAAGTATTGTTTGCTTTTCCCTATAAAGCGTGCCACAGCAGAAATAATAACAAAAATACTCGAAGATAATGTTTTCTTGGTTCACGGCATTCCTTCTACTGTCATAGTAGATAACGGTAAACAATTCGTTAGTGCCCAATTTAAAAACTTATTATCTAAATATAAAGTTCCGAACACACACTATACTCCATTTTATACGCCTCACGTTAATACGGTTGAACGTTATAACAAAACTATAACTACAGCTATCTCTGCATTCATCGAGAACGATCACAGAGTGTGGGATGCGCTAGTACCTAAAATCCAATTCGCCATCAATTGTGCGGTAAGCGAAGTCACAAGCTACACGCCCTCTTTTCTTGTTTTCGGTCGCGAATTGATAACCTGCGGTTCACACTATCTAGATTCTGATCCGAACTTAATCCACGAACCACGTGACTGTTATGCGGAGTCCCTTGGTCACTTGTCTTCTATCTTCGACAAAGTACATGCATCCTTGTTATCGGCCCACGAGCGTAACTGCCAGTCTTATAATCTTCGCCGTAAGCCGGCAGAATTCAATATTGGCGATATTGTTTGGAAGCGAACATTTTATTTAAGCGATAAAGACAAATATTTTTCAAAAAAATTGGCCCCTAAATTTATAAAATGCAAAATAGTATCAAAAAAATCTTCTTTGGTGTATAAACTTTCAGACATGTCTGGTAAGCCACTGGGCGAATGGCATATTAAAGATATAAAACAAATAAATTATAAAGAATAATTATCAAAATATAATCAAAATTTAAACAAATTAAATACTGTCACGAGAGTGGGTTGGGGATAGGAAAGGAAACACCAATCCTATGGAATAGTGCCTTTATTTACAACTCTAGGGTACTCACAGTTGTCACAGGTACGTACGCGGGAATGTCACTGTACTGGCACACACACAGAAACGTCACTGCACTGTCTCGCGCGTGGAAACGTCACTGCACTGTCACGCGCGGTAATGTCACTGCACTGTCACACGCGTAAACGTCACTGCACTGTCACGCGCGGAAACGTCTCTCGCGCGTATTTACTGCACTGAACACTTCACTTCACTCACTATTTCACTTTACTTCTTACTCACTACTTCCACTTTTACTTTTCTTCCTTTTTCTTCTTCCTTCTTCCTTCTTCGGATTTTACTTTCAAACTAAAAACTGGCGTAGGCCGCGCCTTGTTCTGCTTATATACCCCCCGGATGCGAACAATATCGCATCAAAGTTCTAAACTTAAGTCATAAATTTTCTTTTGTCTTCTTTTATTTCTGGCCTGTATTTTCATTCCAATTTAATCTAGAGTTATCTAGAAACTTCTTACAAAACTTCAAAAACACTATACGTGACTGTGATTTGAACCTGGGGTCTATGGATTCACAGTCCAACACCAAGACCGCTAGGCCAATCGTGTGCTGACGTGAGTGACGAAATTTCCCTTTAGATGAATTCTCCTAGTTTGAATTTGTGACATTGACATTGTCATTATCACTTATCGTCCTACGCGACAATACTATCTTCTATAACCAATGTATATCATCTTTTTTCTTGTATCCTATGGTTTAGTGGTAAAAAAGTCTCTCGCTTGAATCAAGTATACAGGTTCGAATTGTCTTTATATCATCTTAACTGAATTCTATTTACTGGCGATATTGTGTTCACCTATTTCTTGCTATTGAATGCATTGACACTTGCAAGCTACGACCGGTTCTCGACCTTGGCCTACCGGTTGTGCATACCACAGCTGTTCACGCACACTTGTTAATAGATAACTATAATGATCGCTTTACATTGTTATTTCATATCGCATCGCATCTAACGTTTCGCGCTATATTTTAATTATTGTTTCTGGTGCTAAAAATAAAATAAAAAAAATAAAATTGCTCTGTGAGGTGACTCGTCTCGGCTCGTATAATGTATTTCTAACTTTTCAGGTAACCTAACTGCAAAACCTAGAATGTTACTCATTCCTTTTCTCTAAATTTCAGCTGTCCTGCTCCTCCTGGGTCTCCAGAGTCCGCAACCCCGTCGTATCCTGCCAGCTTCAGCCAGCGAGCAAATGAAGCCGAATTTTCCGGCAGGAAAATTCTGTCCCAACGAGGGGGGTGTGTGACGAAGTCAACTGTGCTTCCCTCCTTACCCCGCTCTTCACCCCGCGCGGCCCATATAAATACGGGGGCGTGAGGAGCCTCGTCCTCTTTCGACCACGACTGGACGCCGGGCTGCTTCAAAGCTGAGTACTTTTGGAAATCTCTTCTGGAACAACGAATCTCGTGGCTGTGAACCTACGACCCTTACCTGTGACTATTTTCGGCACTCATTGTATAATTGTTAAAAATTAAATTAAAGAGTTTGGTCTTTTCAAATATTGTTTCTTTCAAAATATTCACTACGTCACAACTGGATTGTCAAAGCAAACAGTAAACTGATCCCTAAGCTCGTGCGTTCAAAAAATAAGCTTTCTAGATAGACTTCTTAGTGCAATATTTAGGTTTTCCAAACAAGTCGACAGAAGTGGGTCGTGCAAACCCGATGCAGGTATCGACAGATCGCGTGACAGAGATTGGCTTCCAATTCCGAGCATTCAACAGCAACACCTCGCTGTAGTGTCATGTTCCATGTAGATGTTACCGGGTTGAGTTTGGCTGGAAATTAAAGCTGCTCAAAGTTTAAAATAACTTTTCTTTTTAACTGATTTCCAATAAAGGAGGTTTTTAATTCGTTCCGATCTTTTTTAAGACGCCTGGATCGATTTGGAAAATTCTTTTTTAGTTAAAAGGGTAAACTTACCTACTGTCCCATAGAACTTTAAACAGTTTTTAGTTTGAAAAATTATAACATTCCGGAACATTTATGCAGTATTTAGTGTTTACACTATCTGTCTATAGCTATAAATACCTCAGTTAACTGTGAAGAGCCATGTGGATTTTGATATTATTTCTTTCTATTTTAAATATCTAATGCTTATTTCATTCGAAATAATTGGCTAAGTGCGTATCGAGTCACGCTTAGAGTAGAGTTTCGAAGTTACACGTTACATGGGAACTTTCTTTCTCATAATTTTACATCTTATACCTTTAAACGAGCAATTCTTGTATGTATGTATATATATATTATAAATTATTTATTATTTATAAATTTCTGTGATCTCGAAAACGGCTCTAACGATTTCGCTGAAAATTTGTATATGGGGGTTTTGGGGGGTAAATAATCGATCTAAATTAGTTTTATTTTTGGGAAACGCGTGTTTTCGAGTTTTCATGCGTTTTTCTTTCCACGCAGAATATGGTCGCTAATTTCGTCGCGCCGACCGCCTTGATTTTAGCTCAGTGGTAAAGGATACCGACCGCTAGAAAAAGTGTTACGGGTTCGAATCCCACTCGGTGACTTACTTTTTATTTTATTTATGTTCAAGTTTATTTTGTTTTTGCATTGTTTTTAGACAAGTTTAAAAAAAATAGTTAATGTTTGAGATGTAACCGAGCAAAGGTCGGTCGCCCAGGTACTGTTTATTAACTGAAGAGCTCGGTGGCCCGGCAGGAGTGCGCATTACTAGCGCTTTCGCAAGACGTCGTCAAGCTATGTCAGATGCCTTTGGGCAGCCTGAAAAAAATCTGACATCAGTGTTGTGTATTGTGTTGGCCACTTACACACACGAAAAAAAAGGACCATGGTAAATGGCATTCATTGAGAGAGGTCTATTACCAGCAGTGGGAAGATAAAGGCTAACGAACATTTCCAAACAGGTAAATTTTATAAGGGACTTTTGCCGGTACCCTCGATCTGCGCGGAAGGATACATTACATTCTAAGATGTTTTTTTTTCTCAGACTAGCATGGAAGAACGATATTATAGTACAGTCAGCCAACGAGATACTTGGGCTATATCTTGAATTTTCTTATAAACTAATAAGTATTAATATTAACATTTTGCTCCGGCCGAAACCTATTCAAAGGTACACCTTTCATATACAGGTATGTCCAGGAATGGATTATGGCGGGAGCGCCACATGACAACAACTTCTCCAAAGGACCTCTACATGTTGAATCTGTATCCCCACGCAAGCCTCTCAAAGAACCGGGGCGAAAAGACCCGTGAATCTTAACCCCCAAGCCGGCACTAGGAGGAATTCCTCCCGTCTTCCATTGTTTAACTATTGTGTCTGGTCTTCTTCTTATCGTGTGTGTTAGTGACTAACACTAGTGTCAGAGTTTTTAAACCGCCTTAAAGGCCTCTGACATGGTTTTAGGTAACGACCAATGTCAAAGACAGTGACCGGGACCGACGGCTTAACGTGCCCTCCGAAGCACGGATCATCTTACTTATCAGACAATCAGGTGATCAGCCTGCAATGTCCTAACCAAACTAGAACAACAACACAAAGTCGTTGCCCCCGCTGGGAATCGAACCCGCGACCTCCGGGTATGAGCCAAACGCTCTAACCACTACACCACGGAGTATAGTGTCTGGTATTGGCGCATCTCAAAGAGTTAAGGAGGTATTAACATGAAAATGTATATTCAGAAATATTATAAGTCCACGCATCAGACCTAACCGCGCGGCACGCACGGCGCGTTAAATTTACACTGCGTTGCATAATTTTCTGCATTACTACTCAGGCAGCAGTATGTCAAGTGCAGTAGCAAGTAGCCATGAGCAAAGCTAACTAAAATAATGAAGTCTTTCTACATAGGTAAATATACTTTCATGAAAGTTTTGCGCGTCAGACGTGTACGAAGAAATTGATTTTAACAGTTTGTCCGCGGTTGACCCTGAGCTAGGGTTGTCTGATCAAAGGTAAATACGTTACAATACAATACAATCCATTTCACTGGTATTCTATTTGCGTGCTACACTTTGCTAATTAAACTTCCTTATTGATATTAAGTTTTGATGTCAACCGCATGTAAAGCCATGTTTATGCTACTTCATGTCATTTGACCTCTGTGGCGATGCCACGCTGGAGGTTATGGAAAAATCTTTTTCAAATTGACCTGGGTCTTAGATGTTTAATTGCTTCTTCTTATCGTGTGTGTTAGTGACTAACACTAGTGTTAAGAGTCTGACATGGTTTTAGGTAACGACCAATGTAAAGACAATGAGGGACCGACGGCTTAACGTGCCCTCCGAAGCACGGATCATCTTACTTATCAGACTACAATGTCCTTACCAAACTAGGACAACATCACAAAGTCGTTGTCCCCGCCGGGAATCGAACCCGCGACCTCGGGGTATGAGCCTAACGCTCTGACCACTACACCACGGAGGCAGTTATGTTTATTGCTATAAAATATAGTATCCCATAACATTTTGTGTGGTTTGTCCCTATAGGTAAAGATAATATAGATAGATAGATAAAATCTTTATTCACTAAAAAGGACCCTGTTGCTATGTGTTAACAATTCCTATCTCACTTTTTCTTTTTTGCGAATTCTTATCTATTTGAAATGACCGAGCCACCGAAGAGTCTCAGTTTAGAATTTGTTGAACACGTTCATAAGAAAGAACTACCATGGATGCAGATCTATCGTTTTCCAGTGACCTTGGTCAGGTCGTCAGACCACCTTGTGGGTGTGTGTCCTACGCTTCGCTTGCCAGTAAGTGGTCGCCATTCGAGAATCTCTTTCCTTCATCAGCCGGTTTGTTGCGCTTTGTATCCCGCCCACTGCCACTTCATTGAGCTGAATCCCCTGGACAATGTCAGTGACTTTTGTTCTTCTAGGTACGAATTTTCTCATTTCTGATTCGATAACATTGAGAAACACCGAGCATAGCCCTTTCCATAGCGCGTTAAACGATCTTGAGCCTACATATAAGACCCATAGTAAGGGATCACGTTTGAGAGCCCTATGTCATATCTGGTAACACACATTCCAAAATCCTATTGACAATGGGGGCAGCACTGGACCCCGGAAAATTGGTTTGTTCCCGTTGAGTCACACCAAGATTAGTAACACTGCTACTCATTGGGAAAAAAAGTTGCAACTGTCATTTTTACCAATGAGTCACACTGTTACTAATCGCCACTCTGTATTCCCGTTGAGTCACAGTAATTAAATAAATAAATTTCATAAAAAGGCATTTCTGTAGTTTATTTTGTCAACCACTGTAAAAGAAAATAGTAATTTTAACAAATTAGGTATAATAATACATAATGAAAGAAAAAAAATCTTAAAATTGGTGAGCCAAGATTTCTAAACAGGGTTTTTTTAAAAAACAGAATGCAAATATATATTTCGAACACATGGAACCTTTTTTTTTCTCTCAAAATATTGAAATGAACAACAAATATTGTGAGTCATCGGGAGTACAGAGTGGCGATTAGTAACAGTCAAGGAAATTGTATGTAACAGTGTCACTCATTGCTACTGTCATTTTTCCCAATCCAATTTGACTCATTGACATTGACATTTTCCAATTTGACTCATTGACATTGACATTTTCCAATTTGACTCTTTGGGAAAAATGACAGTAGCAATGAGTAACACTGTTACTCATTGCAACGTTTTTTCCCAATGAGTAGCAGTGTTACATAACTTGGTGTGACTCAACGGGAACAAACCGGAAAATTCATGTATCCCCATGAATTTTCCGGGGTCCAGTGCAGCCCCCATTTGAAAGGAAACGGAGATATTATTTAAAATTGTGTCTTCACCAAGCCCTAGATAACCCTTCAAAGTATTTTATGAACTAATGTTTATAGTTTAAAGTGAGAACGTGAAGCTACGCACATTTGCGAAAAACGGCCACTTTTGGCAAATGTGCGTAAAAGCTTCACGTTCTTGTTTGGGTCATAGGATTACACCATTCTACCAAATTTGGTTCAGTAGATTCGGCACAAACTGGCTGTGACAGACGGACGGACTGACAGACGCATGAGTGATCCTATATGGTTCAGTTTTTTCATTTTTGTGCGAAACCCTAATAAAAATCTGTATATAACATAATATTTTATTGATTTACATACAAAGTTCTTAGTCTAATGATACATTATGTTAACTCTAGATCAGTCGCATTTAGAGACCTAAATATAATAAATAATAAAATGTTTTCGTTTCCGTTTACGGCCGAAAACATGACTAAAACATCTATTACCGTCGTAATGGACATTTCACTTTTTTGACATAACTTTATGGCCTACAACGACACAGCGAGATATCTTGCCATTTCTTTTGTATATCCATATATATACTTATATATAAAGCTGAAAAGTTTGTTTGTTTGTTTGTTTGAACGCGCTTATCTCAGGAACCACTGGTCCGATTTGAAAAATTCTTTCGGTATTAGTTAGGTCGTTTATCGAGGAAGGCTATAGGCTATATTGCATCACGCCCGCGACTTCACTCGCGTGGTTAACGCGGGTGAAGCCGCGCGCTGCCTCTAGTATGCAATATACAGAAGTGTAAAAGTAAGGGAAGGGCTTTTGCCATGGGATAGTGTAGTTATATTACTCTATGTGCGAAGTAAACTATGCCTATCTACAATGCTAGAAATGATGAAAAGAGTAACTGACACAAATACAAACAGTTCGAATATAAAACCTCTTCTAACTTCCTATAATACAAAAGAAAAACAACTCCTGTGGACCCCTTTACAGCGTTTAGCCGTTTACACACGTCATAGTTTCTTGGGAGTCAAATAGCGCCTTTAATATCAGTGTTTCTGCACTACTAAATCTAAAATCACATCGAAAATGGATAGATCCCTGACAAGTATAAATATTTCGTGATTTTTTATTTTTATAACAGAATCAAGTAATATATTTGACTCAGGAAAGTTCACTATTCACCACGATCAGTCAGCTGTACACCTTCAACACACAACAATTAACTTTGTTCACAAAAAGTCCATATACAAAACTACACGATAAAAATGTCATATGGAATCACTTTAAACCAGCTCCATTGAATTGAACACTTCAGTCGGTGGAAGAGCTGGAGGATGATGAGGACTCTTCATCATCGTACAGAACTTTACACATACACGGTCTGGCAGGTCTCTATAACCCTGGCATGCCAGACTTGTCACTGTTCTGGATCTTGGCTATCTCTTCCTTGAATTTGGAGATGGTTTCCTTGGCCAGGTAAAGCTTCTCTTTGAGGTCTGAGATCTCGCTGCGAACTTTGGTCTGAGCGGCTACTATCTTTTCTAATGTCTTCTCTTTTTTCTCCTCAACTGGAATATGAAAATAAAGTTACATTAATGTTAACTTTTACCCAACAAATATAAATAAATATATAGGAGCAAATCACACAGATTAAGCTAGCCCTAAAGTAAATTCGAAACTTGTGTTATGGGATACTAACTTAACGATACTATATTTTATAATAAATACATACATAGATAAACATCCAAGACTCAGGACAATTTGAATAAGGCCATTTACCAGGGCCAAACCTCTGGGTGGCGGACTACCACTACGCCACAGAGGTCGTCTAAACAAGAAAGAAAGCTGTCTGTTGACTGTGAAAGCATTTATCTAGTGCTATCGTCTAACATTATTTCGCTTTATATAACGTTTTGCTTTTCATATGTAAATTATGTGACCTGCTGTTCGCTGACCTATATGTTTCTCTTTTAAACCACAAATACTTACAGTCCGTATCATGTGTCCACTGCCCGTTGGTGATGGGCTTGACGCTGTTCAGCAGGTGCTGCATCAGCTGCGTGGGCTCCTGGAAGACGATCTCTTCGTATGACTCGCTGACGAGGGCCCGGCCCACGGTGGGGGGAGCTCCGTCGGTGACCGGAGACTGGAACAGCTTGAGGATGTGGTACAGTGTCACCTGAAATGTACATCTGGGTTGTCAGTTTTAAGAATGTTTTTTTAGGGTTCTGACCCAAAGGGTAAAAACGGGGGTCCTATTATTAAGACTCCAGTGTATGTAAGTCTGTCTGTTCACCAGGCTTTGTTTCATGAAATGTGATAGCTAGACAGCTGAATTTTCACAGATAATGTATTTCTGTTGCTGCTATATCAACAAATACTAAAAACAGAATGCAATAAATATTTAAGGGGGGCTCTCATGCCACAAATATAAAAACATATATTTTTTTATAGATAATTTTATGGAATCCTTCATGTGCAAACTCGCACTTGGCCGGTTTTTGTCATAAAATAAATAAAGAGTAAGATACTTTTCTAATATGATTTGACCAGCTTTGCCTGTGTTGTAGAGTTTTGTTAACTTACTTATATATTTAAAAGGCGTGTCTGACGTTTAAGGAACAAGCTCTGATTATAGATTAAAGATAAAATTATTAACATTAAAAGCAAAATATTGACGTACATAAAGCAACGGATTATCTTTTATGCAGCATTCACAACAATCACAATCATATCAAACGACTCAACAATTTGCGAAAAATACCAAAAAGCTCAAATTTTCAAACTTACCAAAACAGCCCTGGGCTCTGTTTAGAACCACAAGGTACAAAATGCTCTGTCTGCCCCATTAGGTATAAAAACGTTCTAATATAATAAGTATGTAGGTAAATTATACACTCGCAAGAAAGTCATAAAACAAAACTTACCGGTCTCTCATTTGGGTCGTGAAAATATATCTTGATGACTATCTCAAACTCCCCCCAGCCCGTCTCCGTGAGCTCGTACGGCGGCTTGGTCACGATCCGGTTGGGGTTGGCGTAGCTCTCGTGCAATTTGAAGTGCACCTTCTTGATGTACGCCGACATGTCTTCGTTGGCGTACGGTTTTACGTACACAGTCCATTGATGCGTGTGCCCGTCTTCTTCACGTTTCTTACCGAAATAACGCGCTACATTCCCGTAAACTATTGGCTTGACAATCGTCAGCCCCTGTAAAAGATAGTAATAGTAGTAGGTATAGCGAAGAAATAAGGAAATACGGTGGAATGAATTTACAAAAAGCGTACATCGTACCTTTACTCTCCCGCCGGAATCGGGACCGAAGTCTGGTTGGAGACTCATATCGTAGTCTATTTTCGACGTCAGCTTGGCTAATATAATTGCAAAAGGTAAAATAACAGTGTATTATTACTTTTTGTTGGTAAACAAAAATAATAATCCCAACGAAGCCGCAAGCAAGCCGAAAACTAAATCGGGAAAATAATAGATCTCATGTCATGGCAGGTGTCAGAAAACTGTTAAAATATTTTTTTTAATTTTCTTGCAAAGATCACAGTTTCGGGGTTATATAATTACCCAATTGCTAAATAGAAGAGAGTTATGTTTTCAGTCGAATAGCTTAACAGCAGACAAGACCTTGCCATCAAGTTGATAGATTGTTCTGAATATTATGTAAATCTTATTGAGGTTAATATGGCGAGAAAATTTATGCACTAGGTTTTGGATTTCATGTACCTACCTAATTTTTTAACCTATTAGATTCTAAATTCTGTAAGGAACTAAAGGAGACAATAAGACATTTTGTGTAGCTGCGACTCAATATCCTGAGTTAGAGGACTACAGGCACCACGCAGCAAATGATATTCTGAATCTTATGTAGTCCTTCTGCAGAAATACCGATGCGAGTGAGTAAGGCAAGAGGGTAGGTAAGTACAATATAACCCAAAGATTCGACGTGCTTCCAATTTATGGACTCCAAAGCAAGATAAGACAATAAGTTGGTTTTGTGCATACAGCAGTCCATCCGATACAGAGCAGTCAGTGCAGTGCAGGGTACACACCTACTAAATACAGGGTGAGTGGTAAGTAAATCATGTTACTTAATTAGAGGTGATTCAGCCCGCCAATATGAAAAACTTTTCTTATGGGTCCAACGCTGGAAACTCGACTTTTTTTTACTCTTTCATACAAAAGTGCTCAGCCGGCCGGCCAAATTGTATGGAGATGTAATTTTTTTTAGTTCCCAACGTTAGTCTCTTCGGAAAAAAAATTCATATTGGCGGGCTGAGTCACGTAATTTACCAGTCGCCCTGTATAGTTAGTGGGTAGGTACTCTGCATTATGATTCTTACTCTTCCTTGTCCCTAAACTCATGATCTAAATAAAACTCATCATCGGCATTTAGAGAATAATTTATTCCTTAAAGAAGGCAAGTGAACAATGGTCCAACAAGCTCATACTTACACTTAAATGCAGTACAATATTTAAATAACATTTAATCTATCTACGATCAGAGTTCGCTCTACCTTACAATGAGCACAGATCGTTTAAACAGTCACAACATTGAGAATCGACCGTCAGGCTCGAAACGGCTGGGTTCAGTTAGGCCACGGTAGGCCGACGGAGACATGAACATCAAAACATCCATTTTTATACTTAATATCTATTACATTGATGGAATTGGAGTACGAGGTTGATTTGCAAAACCCTAGTCCCGTCTTGCCTGTCGCTAGAACTTGTGATCAGGCTTCATCTGTTCGATATCCGATAGCAGAGGATTGCTCTCTTCTTCGGCCCTTGAAGATCTTAAAACGTGTCGTGAGGCTAAAACCCTCGGTGCTAAGTGCAGAAGGTTGGGGACTAGTGGGTTGCAAGGCGTGGCGGGCGCTGACCTAGAGGACGCTCGTGTCCCGGGCGACCTCCGAGACGTCCTGCCGGGGTACGCCACTGACAGTGGCATGTATAAGCTCGACTTTCTCGCCCGAGGCGACTTTTTGGGTTGCTCTATTCGCCTGTGTCTCCTTTCGTCACTCGGCCTCCTAAGTGTAGACTCTCTGGAGGTTTGTGTAGGGCTGGTGGGTTGCGGCGGAGACTCGCAGGAGCCGGGGACCTCTATGGGCGTGGATCTGAAGAGGTGCTTGAGGCCGTAATGTTCGTTTTCGTAGGGGGACTGGTCGTCCTCGTCGAGGTTGGAGGGCGAGCGCCCCGCGGGCGGCGAGGCCCCCAGTCGGGGCTTGCACGCTCCGTCGCAGTACATCTCGCAATCGATGAGATCTAGTTCTAAATCGAATGAAGGGTCCTGAAATTGAGAAAAATATTTAATCCGCATCTAGTGCTATTAGCTTTTTTCTGCGCTTTCTGTACAAGTATATTTCAGAACTGGAATCAACGGTGGCATATTTATTTTGGGCGCTTTCGATGACTTTTACATTTGAAAGACGAATAGGTGCCGTATTATAGTGGCTACCGGGGCGGGGGACACGTCAGGGGTTCAGGGGTGATATTATGAAGGCGGGACCCAAGACACAGTCAGCGAGTGTACCAAGGAGCACTCAAGACGATTATCTGAGGTTCTGCTATGAAACAATCCTAGTGTGAGGTGAGCCTAGTGAACGTAGCAAGAAGTATCAGTCTAGTTAATTACCAATGGTTGAACTGGCGAAGTGATGAGGTTCTCTCGGAACACGACTGCAGTGTCTCTCGTTCTGGTGGGCTGCGGGGCGGGGGACACGTCGGGGGTGGTGCGGGCGCGAGGCGGGGGCGGCGCCCGGGGCTCCGTTAGCGAGGACAGCGAGCGTAGCAAGGAGCGCCCGCAGCCCACGCCCGCGCAGTCGTCGTAGTTGCTTGCACACGAGTACGGAGGCGGGACGATGGTATTTGCCTATGTAACGTTTCATAATAGCTTCAGAACAAGTTTATGCGTAGGAAGATGAAGGAAATTCTTATGAGATCAAGAGTCAGATCAGATCACTTTTAATTTCTCCCATCTCGGTGTATTCCCAGTTGCAATCAGGAATCTTTGACTGAAAGAAGTTGTATGTTACATAAGCTTCATCATCATCATCAGCATCAGTATTTAGTTAAGTCTCCACTGCAGGAGCACGACCCTCTCTGAACTGCCAGAGCAGCCAGAGGATTTGGCCTACACTCTCCACGCTGGCTAGCTAGGAAAATTCAAATGTACTTACCTATTTTTTTTTAAATCTCACCTCATTTGCCGCATTACATAGGAAACTGGAGTTGAGAGATTCGGCAGTACTCGTCGCTGAGAGAGAACCTGAAAAACGATCGGTAATCAGTTATAATTTTTCAAATTGGGTATCATTTTCTTTCGGTATCTTAACATGACATGCATTGCATATCATCTTAGGAGAAGATTAAAATAATTTTTCAAACCGAAACCCGAGTTCATCCCCTAACTACACAACAGATTTTAATAAAATTTCTATAGGTATGGGGCCACCTCGCAAATAAGAATTTTCCAAATCGGTCCAGTCGTCTTTGAATAATCGGTGAACAAACATAAAAGAAAAGTTCGCGGCGAATTGTTAACCTCCTCTTTTTTAGAAGTCGGTTAAAAACGGACACTGTCACTGACTGTAGTCACGTTGAGTTTCGCCAACCGAAGACCACCTTCGTGTTTCTTGTAAACTTTTTTGACGGGGTTTAGCATTTTCCCGAGCCGCGTGCACTTTGGAACAGTCAACAAAGCACTGTTTGCACTCTCGCCGATAATTCAATTAAGTAAGTACTTTGGTTTGCGACAGTTTGTTGTTTTATAAGCTGATTAACTGGACTCATTGAGTAAGGGTGACTCTCTTGAGATTGACTTTAAACTTAATTTGATTAGTCATCTTAGAAGCCCACCAGTCGTCTTAAACAGTCATATAGGCGTCCTAAACCAAAAATTTTTTAAACACCGTGCTTCGGAACGCACGTATTTAATAAGCCGTTTGTCCCGTCTGTGGTCATCAATACGGCAGTCATCAAGGTATATCAGATGCCTTTAGGTAGCCTGAATAATCAGATTTTTGAGACACACACGAAAAACAAAAAAAAAACAGTTCTCATAAGAATCAATAAAAGTCATTTGAATAGCCTCTCTCTTTCATGCAGGCCTGGGAGAAGAAAAAGAAGAATGTACCTAACAGCTGCATCTCTTCCTGAGCAGATTGAGTAAATGGGCAAGACTCAGATATTTTCTTTTTACTATAACATAAAAGTTTTTTTTTTCTAAAATATTTTTTACTTTTCTGTCTCTCACCTGGCGCGCGAATTACATAGTTCCGGAAGTATTGCACCATAAGGTAGTTTCCCGCCTTGCCGTCTCCCTCCCCGCATGTAATGACCAGGGGGTATAGATCGGGTTTGGAGGTAACCTGCGACAAACAGAAACCATTACTTAAAACTATCAAACAATATTTTAAAATGCCACAAAAATAAATAACTATTTCGTTCTGTCTCCCTCGGCGACTTTCCAGTTGCTGTGAAGCCTGGGGGTCACAGCAAGCTGAGGACTTTTTCTTCAGACTTTTTGTCTTTCTCTCTGCACGGTCTTAAGCATCCTTGGTTGTAAGACCATTGGAACAAGAAGTAGTTTGGGAGGACTGGGCGGTAGAAAGGCCTATTAAGGCAACCTTTGTAACCTAAAGGCCCATTTAGACGGTGCAAGTTTCTTACCTGTTGCAAGCAATGATTTCTATGACTGACGTTTCGATTAGACCATGCAAGTTATCTATTGCTTCAATAAAATGGTATGCAACAGATAAGAAACTTGCATCGTAACTCCTTCTCTTTTTGGTTGCCCGTAAGAGATTGCTTTGGCGATAAAGTCGCCTCTTGTACCTCAATATATGTTGTCCTTATTTTATAAGATTGATGTTTTTATTTTGAGACGTTATTTTAATTTATAGAACAGCTTTTAGTTTAATATAATTTTATCAAAATAAGTATAACGAAATTGTAAATGTCATTTTGTGCAATAAAGTTTTTTGTATTGTATTATATCTTATAAATGGGCCTTAAGTAGAAGCATAGTAGAAGAAGATACCTTATCCCCGACCAAAACACTAAAAAGGCTGTAAAGTGTTTTTATTAGACCGAAAGCCGGCCTTGGTTATGAATTTTGTACGGGATCCCTATTATCAGAAGTCTCCAGACATCGGCCTTGGCTCGATGCCGGCGATTTTGTAACCAAAATGAATTAAATATGAGCGCCCGAGGGCTCCGTTGCATCGTTTCGTAACTGACGTGGGGATCCCGCAGCCGTTAATATCAATATTGATGATTGAGGCCAAGGAAAGAAGGGAAAATATTCTTTAGCCAACATACTTAATACTCATAAAATGTCAGACGTTGTACATAAATGTCATGGCGCAGTACCGGTTTTAGCAATACCAGCGCCCTTGGGCGAGATTTTACTGCGATCTGCTGAAAAATGCTGATTATTTTTGTCTAAGTTTTCCCATATTTTTTAGAGGAGCTCCGTTTTTAAGCATTGTTCATTCGGCTAGATCCATCCAACATCTTCAATCCAAAAATCAGCACAATCATGCAACATCGAAGTCCGTTCGATTAAACAATGTCGTTACATGCAGTCACAATATTTTTACTTTTTTTTTATTTAATTCTTAGGCGCTAATCAAGGTTAAAAAAAAGAAAAGTAAAACAAAAAATATTTCTAGAGGACAAACTTAAAATACTTATTTCATGCTGATAGCATTAAGTAGGTACTTCCTAAAAAGTAACGTGATTAAAATAACCGGCCAAGTGCGAGTCGAACTTGCACACAACGGGTTCCAGTATCCATTATATATAAAAATATCATGTTTTTTTTATGAGGGCCCCACCAAAATATTTATTTTATTCTTTAGTATTTGTTGTTATAGTGGCAACAGAAATACGTCGTCTGTGAAAATTTCAGCAGTCTAGCTATCACGGTTCATGAGATAGCATGGTGACAGGCAGACAGACACTCAGCCAGGACGGACAGCGAAATCTTAATAATAAGGTCCCGTTTTTATCTTGGGTATGGAACCCTAAAAACATTATTTTTTTAGTAACACAGAAGTATTCGTCATTTTTTACTTATCCCAATATATGTAAGTATATGGGTTTACTGAGTGAATAATGTTGTTCAGAGACTGGGGGCACAGAATCAGGAAACATCATTCGTAGAGGAATATGTCCTCAAAGCGACATTGTTTAACCGAACAAACTTTACCATAACCATAACAGCCTAGAAGTATCATCTCCCAAACGAAAAATACCATAAAAACAAATGGGCAAAACAAAACAGACTCGAAATAAAGTAGCACATCAAGAATATCACTTCAGAATACGGTGGAGGCGCCTGGTGGAAGGAGCCGCAGCGGGAGTAGCGCGGTGGGGGGTAGAGCGAGCCCGCAGAGTCCTGGTTGGAGGGGGGGCGGCGCACGCAGCACGAGAGCGAGCACATATACACGCTGTTGGGGGGCTGCCGCTTGCAGAACAGGCAGTAGATGCAGCAGAGAACGATGCCGCCCAGAGTGCCCAGCAAGAAGAGAACCGGCCTGGAGAAGAAGATATAATTAACTCAAAAAAATACAAAAATATTTTTTTAGAACTAACAGCCGACTTCACTCCCAAACTATGCTGAGCCGTGCCGGCAAACGATGCTGTGTGGTTTCCGGCAGAGTAGAATAGGGCCACGCCAAGTCCTCCCGTGGATGTCGTAGAAGGCGACTTAGGAATTACTAGCTAAACAAAGCTTATAAACATCAATGAGACCTCTCCAACCCGTCTGGCCAGCGAGGAGAGTGCCAATATATAAATAGGCCAAATCCTCTGACTGCTCTGGCCAAGTATGGCTCTGGTAGTACAGAAAGGGTCGTACTCCTGCAGTGGAGACTAATAAAGAGATGATGATGATGACTCCAAAACTACACAACCGATTTTGATTAATCATTCTATGGGACTACTTGACTCTGCCCTTTGAAATAAACAAATATTTTTCAAATCGGTCCAGGCATCTTTAAATAATCGGTGAACATACATAACAAATGATTCCGATGAATTTAAAAAAAAGGTAAGAAACAAAAAAAAGTCGACATTTTCCTAAAAATTGCCTGGGCGGCTGTACACTTTAGTATAGCAATACCAATTTTTTGTTTGTATTTTAACTGTTTTTTTTTTAAATTAATTATCCTATAGTTATCCGGTGTAGCCCGTGGTTCGATGTATGTCTCTTCCACGTTGTATAGGTACTCACCACTGGGCGTACCACGGGTGGTCCCTGTGCTCGTGTTCCCGGCGCGGGGGCACGCTGCCGGGGGCGCAGCACCCCGTGTCGCAGCACACCCACGGGATGGGGCACGTCTGGCCGTCGGTGCACGGGTGCTCCGTCAAGCACTGCGCAGGGAACATATGGTAATTAGAGGCAATAATTCATGAAAAATAAATATGTATCTTCTTCTTCTTCTTATTGAGTCGAAAATGGATAAAATTAAATATGTAAGTACCTAAATTATTTACCAACTTAGATGCAATTTTGAAATTCTGAAAACTTTGGCATGTTTTGGAAACACCGTCTTATTATACATATTATTACATATTCAGTTCTCTTAGTCTCTTCAGTCTAATTTTATTTTTTCTGAGTTAAAAACCGACATCAAGACCAAACTACCTAACCGATTTTGATAAAGTTTCTATGGGTGGTCCCTGACAAGCATGCCCTTTCAAACAAAAAAGAATTTTCTAAATTGGTCCAGGCGTGTTCGAGTAATCGGTGAACGTTCATAAAAAACATGAAAAAACCTTCTCCTTTTTTGAAGTCGGTTAAAAACGATGAGCCACATCTGATTCCGTCAGGTCAGGCAGTTCGAAACATCTGTCAGCAGTTGTTCGATAAGAAGAACGCATGCTCGAGAAGAAGACATAAATTTCTGACTAAGTTTAGGACTTGGTTAAAGTTTAAACCATTATTCACCCAAATGTTGACAGTGACGAGAAGAAGAAAAGAGAAGGTGACATTGTGAGGGAGCTGTCTTGTTGTATTAGGCGGGTAATGATTTAAACGAAGTATTGAATTTAAGAACACATTTAATTTAGTTTAGTTTAGTTAAGTTTTTTTTGTTGTAATTGATAGAACACATTGTTTTTAATTCATCCTCATTATTTTTTAGAGCCAGCAGTACCTAGTTAGGTAAAGACTAAAGTTCTATAAGCTTCATGCTGAAAATACAGTTCAGTCTGTCTATTTGTCTTGCTTGTTCAAATGCAGATCTTGTTCTTGGCGTACCAGACATGAAAGAAAACCTATTTTAGCTAAATTTAGAAATCCCCCCTTTCCTTTGAACCAAGCAGCGCTCAATCTCGACTCTCGACTACTCTCCAAAGCGAACCCGCTTTCATATCGTGTTTGCACAGCTACTAGCAATAGTGTAGCTTTGAAACTCATTTCAAACGTCAAAGAAGTCCACAAGTTCGTTCTATGAAGGCTTTAAATTGAAATCGCGTGTACTAAAGACCGTCTTCAACACCAAACTACAAATCGACTTTACTTTAACGGCGGACTCGTAGGACTGAGGTACGGGCTTCAGTCTATATTATATTATGTTATATTATGCTAGTCCGCCACCCAGAGGTCCCGGGTTCGATTCCCGATCAGGGCAAGCTGTAAAATGGCCTTTTTCAAATTGTCCTGGGTCTTAGATGTTTATCTATATATGTATTTGTTATAAAATATAGTATCGTTGAGTTAGTATCCCATAACACAAGTCTCGAACTTACTTTGGGGCTAGCTCAATCTGTGTAATTTGTCCCTATATATTTATTTTATTTATATTGTACGCTACCTATATTTTCTGTATCAAATGATATGCTAGGCATATTCTTATACAATAGCAAAACTATCGAAATGTCAAAAAACTACTGTAGGCAAAGTCCCATGTAAGTCAATGAAAGTTATAAGTAGTTAACTAACCACTTAGATACTGGAATATGACATAATAATTGCCTAACTTATAAGTTGAAGTTTAAAAATAACTATGAGCTGTAGAAATCAATTTTCCGATACGACAACGTCGTTTTCCGACAGTACAAAAGCAACAGGCTCGCCGTTGCTAGGCAAAGTTGCTGCTGGTTATATTAGTCGAGTGCTAGTATACGTATAATTAAACAGTAAAAAAATGTGTCTGTGCATTAAATATATATCTTTTTTATTAAGACGTAACTTTGTAGTACCTATAAACAACTTTTAAAAGAATCAAAGAACGACTTATGTAAGTTATAAGTAAGTACTTACATGATGAACGCCTTTTTTTTACAAAAATAACAAATACTGTACTCCCTACAATAGTCTGGAATTTTTTAATGATTCCACTTTACACTTTCCAAGCGCCGATGATATTTGTGTTAAACAAAGTTATAATAAAGTAAGTAGTTCTCTGTGATCTGTGACCACATTAAACATAATTGTTTGAATAAGCCTTGTGTTCTTATTAAAACTAAGATAGATAGATAAAATCTTTATTCACCAAAAAGGACACAATATATATGTCGCAGTTGAATTGTATAATCCGTTGTTATTCAAAAACTCTAGCTGTTTGGCATTACAGCTCGGTTTTGTAAAACAGCTGAAAATAGTTCAGCTCGATTGTCAATGAGTTACGTCATTACACATTAACAAAACAGCTAGCGTTGACATGACATATAGGGTTACCATTATTGAATAAAACTGTGTTGCCAAACAAAATAATATATGAGGGGATAAAAGTTGTTCTTTATTATTTTTATATTACTCGACTCCTTACTAAATAATTAGGTCTCCAACATCATAAAACACCAATGAATAATTATTGAATTTATCAAAATCAGCTCGATGCAATTGGATATTGAAATGATGTATAAATCTGACAACTCAATGGCGAAGCAATTTCTAACGGCTAATTGATCCACGTGATTTTTCCATCTTACCGAAAGGCGGGCGTCGAAATAACAATATGGGAACCAAGCTAAAGGTCTGATTCATTCTTTTCAATCTTTTGCAGTCCAAAATCACAAACGATGCGCCCGATGTCTCTCGATAAAAACAGCTTAGTCCCGGAACGCGCTGAAGAATTTACTTTATCGGAGGCCATATTTGTTGTTATGACACTGACACTTCACAAGCCACAAGTGGCAGAATTCCGAACTAATCGATCTACAATCTTACGTTAGCTAGTTTGTTAAACGTAACACATTGGACGATCTAGCTGAACAATTTTCAGCTGTATTACAAAACGGAGCTGTAATGCCAAACAGCTAGAGTTTTTGAATAACAGCGGATTATACAATCCAACTGCGACATATACATTGTAAGTATTGAGTAAAGCACATGATAACTAAACGAAATATTAATTAATTGTGATAGTGCAGTGCGGTAGTCTTTTATTTTAGAATTACATTATAATTAATTAACTAAATGCTATTCTATAAATTAAAAATATTACTAAAAATAAAAACATTAATTTATATAAAAAATCGTTCCCAGATCGCCACCGTCAACAGGCAGAGTCCCCAAGAGGCTGGCGGCATTTCCGCGTTGTATTGCAAGGCTAAGCCTTTGGCCGAAATGCGCACCAGCTCTTGGGTCCCCAGAGACGTCGATCAAACGTGTGGAGACCTCTCTAAATAGTTGACGGGCTTCTACACCCCAGGGCCCTAAGGTCTCCACGGCGAAGGGCACAAATATATAAGGCTCGCCTAGACCCGCGTATTTGCGCTTTTTATTCGCTTCTGCTCCCGCTGCGGCCGCGCCCGCTCTTCGGGCGGTCGCTTGGAGGTGGGATGGGGCCACAGTGTCTACACAGGTGGCATCCCAAACCAAAGACCGCCCGTTTTTCCACGGAATGAGCGTCATCCCGTCTGGCCTCTTGCCATCGTCTCGGGAAATACCAGCAGGCTCTAGAACCGCTGGTACACCGGCGCTAGCAAGAGCCCGACGGATGACATCATTCAAAGCAGCGTGGCGCGGGATGCGGCCAGCACTGCGGCGGCAAGCCAGGCCATGGTGTCCTAGGTGATCGACGTCACCCCCGCAACGGCAGCGATGGGGCTCATTTGTCCTGGCCCCTAAACGGAGACTCACCGCTAAACTGAAGGTGGTTCTTTCCAGAAGGGTACCTACCGCTGCTGATGGGTGGGCATTTAACCAGTACCCTGACTCTGGCATGCAGCTAGCCCGGAGGCGGGACCGCTCCGCGTCATCAACAGCTGTTTCTAATAGATTATTTTTTATGTTCTCGCAGAGGGGCTCGTCCCATTGTCGCTGCGAGGCCAGATTCAGGGGTAGTTGACCACTCGGACCTACTGCACAAAACCAGGCATTCTTAGCCTCGGTCAGGCAAGCAAACTCTGCATCGCAAGGCGATGGGCCTAATATTTTACCAACGAGGTTGCTTGTGCCATGGACTGAAGATAAAAATGCCGGTAGTGCTATACTGGAAATTTTTCTTATTCCAAGACCACCATACCGTATGGGAAGTGTCGCTTGGGACCAACTTCTGTCGTTTAGGAGGCAGTTAAATATTTTATTTATAGAATCCCTTATGATGTTATCTAAACGATGTACTGTGAGATGTGACCTATATAGTGAAAAGGTCCTGACTCAGCATGATGTCACAGACGAACTGGTCGAACTGCGACGCTGATGATTCTGCCAGAACCAAGGGTGGGGCCGGTAAAGCGATGCGAAGGAATGTAAGGTACTAAGATTCTCATCCCGTTAATCGTCAATCTTCTCGACCAATGTGCAAGAGACTGCCTCGGCCCCAGACAATATTTGCGAGTACTGCCGGTGCGAGTCTATAAATAACTAATCAATAAGGTGCATCGAGATTTGTTAACGACGACTGTTGATTAAATCGTTTTAAAATTTTCCCCCCACTTAGTTATTTTTATCAACATTATTTTGTCTGATGTAATCGACCCCTGCCGTCGCTACGGTGGCAGGGGTCCATATAGCGTTGACAAACAGAGATAAAGTTTATATCGCATGACGGGCTTATGCTATCCCGCTTGTTATTATGACGATGATAGAAGATACAAAACTCTCAATAAAAGACGATATACAGGGTCTCGAAAAATGCTGTCGCTCCGGTTACTAGTATGCTGAGTACTATTGTGGCTTAGCATTTTCAAAACAAAACATTATTTGTTAAGGGGTTACCTGAATTTTCCGGGGTCCGGTACTGCCCCCATTTGAAAGGAAACGGCGATATTAAAATGTCTTGTCCAAACTCTAGATAACGCTTCAAAGTATTTTTTGAACTACCTAGTTTTTATAATTTAAGGTCAGAACGTTTTCTACTATATATTTGCGAAAAACCGCCATACTTTCGGCAAATGTACGTAGAAAAGCTTCACGTTCTTACTTTAAACTGTAAACAGTAGTTCATAAAATAGTTTGAAGGTTTATCTAAGCTTTAGTCAAGACAATATTTTAAATGATATCACCGTTTCCTTTAAATTTTTTTTAAATGGGGACGCTACTTGATTCCAGCAAATTCAGGTAGCCCCTCAAACCTAGTAGGTAACAAAGTTAGTCTGCATTTTATAATAAGACGGATAGTCACGCCTTGTCGTTTAGTTTCTGGTTTTATATGTATATCTAATTATACAATGTCCTTTTTTATTAAGTACAAATATTTTAAGGGGTGAATCAGACCATCATTTTGAACAACTTTTCCCAATAAATGTATATCGAAATAGGAAAAAAAAATTTTAGGTTTTCATAGAAATCGAAGTAGTCACGTGATATCATTACTATGGAAAATTAAAATTATTTTTTCGTATTTCGATAAAAATTTACTGGGAAAAGTTGTTCAAAATTGTGGACTGAATCACCCCTTAAAATATTTGTACTTAATAAAAAAGGACATTGTATACCTGAAGCCTACGCGGTCGGTTGAACGACCGACGGCGACGCCACGGCGGCCTTTCATATACAAAATCAATCAATACCGTTCTATAAATAAATACTTGTAAGATTGAAATGTTTATTCGGTAATTAGACCTTTACTGGGACTATTACACGTCAATAAGGCGTATAATTAAGTTATTGCTAAAGCTGAGTTTGGGTAACTAAAGTTATTTACTTAAATCAATGTTTCGTAAGATCTTTTATAGATAGGTGTTATAGATATATATATCCTAAACTTCCTGCATATATATTACAAATGCTTTGTGGGCATGATCAATTGATCACATACAGAGCCGCACAATTTGACTCTAACAAAAATTTGCGGAAAAGGTAAATCGACAAATATTTTTGAAAGACCTAAGTATTCAAAGATACTCCACACGATGGATTAGTGTTTTTTTTATCAAACTTTACTGTATTCTCGAGCTACCTTAAAAAAACTTTTCAGCATGAATAATACTTATACATACATGCCAAATTACAGCTTTCTAGTAAGAACTTATAGTCTCTGAGTAGAACCGCGAACGAACACAGGGTCCCTTGTTTACTATGGAACCCTAAAAAGAGAGATAAAATCATAGTAATGAGTAGTATGCACAACTACGCACAATACTTCATAGATAGTACTGGCCACTCGCTTTGAACATTGATAAACAACATGGAGATAGATGAAGAAATAAAATTAGATTTGATAGTTTCGAAAGACGAAACAATATTCTTATCTCGAAACGAATTTCGAGATAAGAAATATTATTCTTTTACCGAAACCAATTTCGAAAGAAGAAAAAAAATTCTTATTTAGAAACCGGTTTCGAACTTTGGTTTCGGAAGTGGCCGAAGGGAACATGTCATCATTAGGTTTTTTTGTGAGCAGAGCCATATTTGGCTAGAGCAGCCAGAGGACTTGGCCTACACTCTCCTCGCTGGCCAGACGGGTTGGAGAGATCTCATTGATGTTTATAAGCTTTGTTTAGTTTGCATTTCCTAAGTCGCCTTTTACGACATCCACGGGAGGACTTGGAGTGGTCCTATTCTACTCTGCCGGAAACCACACGGCTTAGTATAATAAGTTAAGCAAAAGTTTGTAAATTTTTTTTCAAATAAAAAAATATTTTTCCTAATTGGTCACATTTAAAAAAATCGGGACGAATTGATAGCCTCCTCCTTTTTTAGAAGTCGGTTAAAAAGGAGAGTAACATTAGTTCTCAATTAATAGTTCATTAGAATTATCTTTTCGTAAAGCGTCGATATACGTATGTCTTTTTGGACCAACTCATCTCAAAAACTACTGGGGTGTTGAATGTTGATGATGTTTTCATTAATATAATCATGTAATTCTCACGGTTTCTTTAAAAAAAAATACAGCTACGTTGCCGATCCGATGCCTATTAGCACGGTACAGATATCTAGGTACAGTTGGACAAATCCCACAAATCTAGAATAACATTAATTAACAAATCAGACAGGTGGTAACAAAATCACGCAATCCAGTTTTCGCGGGAAAATCGTCGAGCACGGCGCATGTTTTCCCTCCAATCGATCGGCACCACGTTCCAGGAAGGCGAATTCTTTGCTATATTGCCATAAACACGCTTCCGAGAACAACCACTTTGCACATTCGCTGAAGAGTGGCAATATAGCGACGCCTGAAGGATTTTGTCGGAAAAGGAACGCGATTGTTAAAATAAAACCATTGTCTATTTATAGGCTTTGATATATACTAGTACCTTTAAAAGCTCTTATGTTTGAGTGATGTTTATAAAGCTTTTTCTATCTCTTTAATGAGAAAAATGTAAAGAAGACCTGTAAAACAAAATTCTATGTCTATGTGTAAAACCATACTGCAACGAAATATTTTTGATAGTGTTTAAAAAGCCATATGTTTAGGTGTGCTGTATGCCCGTATGCCATTGTCACATGATAACGAAATTTGTACTAAGTAGTATGCAATTTCTTTGTTTTTGTGTCTAAATGTTTTAAAGTAATTTGTGAGCATGGTAGACATTTCAGATTTTACAAAACAAAAATACTCCCTTGAGAGTTTAAATAGTTTGAACTACCAATAATAACAATAAAATAATTCTTTGTTGTCACCAGAAAAAATATTGAAAAAATGACGTGATGAATCATAAAGGCAGGTTTAAACATAAGCATTCCCATTGAAAAAAAAGATTTGGAAAAACACTGTCCGAAAATATGACATGACAATCAATGGAAATTTAAAAATAAACTCACAGGCATAGGTTTAGACATGAGCATCCCCATCAAGACGAGAGAAAGTAAGGCAAACACCATCGTGATGGCAAGCAGCGGCGCGAACAGCCTCTCCTTCTGCGACATGGGCCTTGTTGTTGGCTGCTCGGTGGAACTTCACCTCGGCGCGTCCCGACGATAACTATGATGGTGCCCGGACGCCATCCCCGCGCTGCCGATCGCCCCGAAGGGTCGCGCCTCACTAACCTCCCGTACACCAGTCTTCGTAAAACCAGTAAACCTTGAGCTGCCGCACCCCCCGCTCGCTGTTACCACCCTCATACGTCAGTGGAAGGCTCCGTTTTTAACCGGAGCTCTCCGTACACTGGACTGTTGTAACGCTGAACAAATTTACGTTTGCAGCTGACTTAAAACCTGCGCCGTGCCCTATATTGTGTGACGTACACGCTGGGACGTAATATAGGGGTTAGTGGGTTTGTAGCCGCATTTCAAAGTTGGTTTTCGTGTGAATTCGGCGGATTGATGCCGTGGCGGCGGTGTTGGGAGGTGCAACGCAGTTGCGTTCACTGCACTGTTGCCAGGCACCTGAAATTCATTGGAAATGAAATCAATAATTCAAATAAAGCCCTGCTCTACAACTACGAAGTTCGAATAAAGTAGCGTTTGTACAAAACTATTATGTTGTCATAAAAATATCTGTAAATAAGACTTTATCATAATTTTTCGAAACAAAAAACAGATTTCACCCCCAAACTACAACGACAAGTATGGTCTTTGAAACAAAAAAGGAATTTTCCAAATCGGTCCAGGCGTATTAAAATAATTGAAACATGCATTTAAAAAAGATTCCGGCGAAATAATAACCTCCTCCTTTTTGGAAATCGGTTAAAAAGATAGGCTTTTACGTATCCGCCAGGCATTTTCCTCTCTTTTTCGCACAGTTTTCTGTATCCTAGTCTGACCATTCCATTGAATATAATTTTTGGAGAAGAAAATAGTACCGCAGATTTGGATCATGAAGTTAGAGCCTCAAACTTTATGATTTGGATAGCAACGCAATTTTATTTGTCTACGACTTTCTACGAGTTTGTATCTACGACTGCTCCACTCGTAGCAACAGCGTAGACCAGCTACGAGTTATCTTAACTTCCTACGAATACGCTTTGGAAGAGTCCCGTAGCAAGCTACGAAATTTTCTGAGTAAGTGTATAACTTGTACGATCTAGAGCTAGACCCGAAGCAGTGGTATGTATAGCATCTAAAGTGCCTTTTTTTAAACACGGAGTCAACTTAACTAATGGTTTTCCTATTCAAAACCTAAACGAACGGAGTTTTGTATAGGAAAACCATTGTTTTCGAATTTTGTATAGGAAAACCATTGTGACGCGCGTCCGCGTATGAAAAGGTTACTATAAAAGAAAAATGGCACTAATAGACAAACTGAAAGTGACTAGTAGTAGCCTCGTAGCGAAGTCAGCCCATCGCAACTAGTGATGTGCCGCTACCAAATTACCGTTACCAGTATTTTACTATTTGGGAATATTCCCAGTAAGATTCCATTGTTACCGGTAATATTCCCAAATGCTGGTAATATTGGTCATTAAGTATAGTTTTGTTTTTTTCTCTATGTAATACTGTTTAAAACGCGCACGTGCACTCTTACAAGCTGCTTCTCTTCCCGCGCAGATCGTAAAAGCCGATCGAGGGAATTGGTGAAAATGCGAACCATATTAATAGGTGATGCGGGTAGCATAGGAACCCATCATTGTTTTGATTTCTTTTTGGGGTTCCGTAGTAAACAAGAAACCCTTATTTAGCCATTTCTGTCTGTCTGTCTGTCCGCGGTTTTACTCAGAGACTGTTAGTACTAAAAAGTTGTAATTTGGCATGGGTATGTATATTAATCACGCCGCGCTGACAAAGTGGTAAAATAGCTTTTTCTAGATTAGTTTGCCATACATTACATGTAAAGTGACATTTTTTGAATATAAATTTAACAAATATCTTATACACCCCCCCCCCTCTATTGTACGTGGTGGTTGCACACGTGAAAAAAATTGCGGCAGTAGGATGTCTAGATGTTAATTCTGTGGTAGTATGTACAACGAAATTAAAAAGAAAACTATCAGAGCTAAGTAGGGTTTACAATGCAAAACCCTTTATTGTACAAAATAAAATACAGCACATAATTATCTTAAAAACTGGAAATGCGCAAAAGGCTGCCTTATCGCTAAGCAATTTCTTCCAGGCAACCTATATAGAAAAAAAAAACTGTGAAAAATAGTCTAAGTAGGGTTTGCAAATTAAGAGTTGTAGACCAGCGATAGAACAGTAGATTTTTAGACAATTTTAGATGTTAAATGGCGAGGTATGAATCCAAAATTCGGTTGCGTTACGGTTGTCGGTGCGTGTTACACCCGACACGCACTTGGCAGGTTATTTTTCTATCTTCTCGCCCACCACTACGCTAAAGGTGGCTTTTAAATCTTACGGCCAAGCCGCAGGACCCAAAATGCTGTCTGCCCCATTAGGAATAGAGACGTGATAGTGTATCATATCTTGCAGCTGCGCACAGCACACACTTTGCGTTTTGTGTGACTTTTTTTAATGATCATTCTTCTGGCGAGTAAGCGACCAATACTATATAAATGAATTTTTATTAGCGTTTCTTCTGAGCAGTAGTTGTTACAAAGCGCTTTTATCGGTAGCTTTTCTTTACACGTAATTTAAACTAAACTTATTGACGTGTAAAAGTGCCTGTACAGGTGTAATTACTGAATAAACATTGATTCTTGAATTTTGAAAAGAAGTATTTGTTTTTGAAAGCTTTAGCTTTCTCTTTCACTTTTAGTGGTGGCACTAGTGGCGTCAAATTTAATAAATTTTATTACAAAAATGTTTTTTTTACTCGTAAACTTACTATTTACATTCCCAGACAGAAGCTTTTCAAGAAATTTACTAAGTGACTTTATAGTAACAATAATAAAATACCCAGAAAGTTACTGTATGGGAAGTTACTCAGTAAGTTTCTCGAATAACTTAATAGTAACAATGAGAAAATTTCCGGTAAGTTACTGTATGGGAACATTACTCAGTAAGTTTCTGGAAACTTACTCGGTAAGTTACTAGGAATATTGGGAAAATACTACTTAACATTAAATTTTTGGTTGCATTTAAATTGGAACTAGTAGAAGTCTTATCGAAGCATTGATATTCACAAATAAAATTTAAGACAAAATTTTTTTTTTCCTATGTTACCCTAAATTACCGATTTTTAGAATGTTACTGGTAACGTTACTGGGAAAATACTCGTCTGGAGTAAGTTACCGGTAACGGCACATCACTAATCGCAACGTAGCAAGTTTCTTTAGTTGCTACAATCTTTCTACACACTCGTAGCAATGGCGTAGACTCTACGGATGGCGGGCGGGGGCAGTTGATTAGATCGCGTAGCAACCGCTACGAGGAATTTCTACGAGCTCGCAACACTCGTGGACATATCAAAGCGTCTACTCGTTGACTCTTTTAATTTCTTTTTAAATTATATATACCCTTTTACCCTCTAACTTCATGGAAATACCCATTAAATACCTAATTCTTCTCTCTGATTAGCAAATAATGACGAAAATACAGCCATGAAGTTAGTCTAACTTCATGAATACACCGCATATAAATTTTACGTGACGTCACGATCAGCCACGATTTTTAACCAAAGGTGATGTAAATAATTCCCACTTCGAAACTTCAAAGCGCAGTACCATATATGTGAATTTTTATACTTTGTAACATTGCACCGTGTTATCGTGGTCAAGAATCTAATACCGCATTTACACATTCGTGTTCGTTATTCGCCTCGCGATTGTGTAAACGCGGTACGAAGACGTGAATAGCGAACTCACTGTTTACATATGCGTGTTCGTTATTCGCCTCGCGATTTGCGCGAATGTCTAAATGCGGCATGAAGCAAAAAATACACAAAAGCAACATTTCTCATAACTTTATTTTTATTTTTGTCGAACATTCCGCCTGTGATGCACAATCACTGATAATTGATATAAATAAATCACAACACCGTATACGTCAAACGTATTTCCATAGTTTGATACGCAGTAAACACAGGGCCGAATTAAACCTTATGATATGAGTAGACCCTGAAATATTGCCTCACAGACGTCACATTTTTATAGGGATTAAAACATTTAATTTATCTACTTCTTATATAAGGTCTAACAAAATATACTGAAACTATTTTAAGTGTGAATTCAGTCCATAATATTGAACAACTTCCCCAAGGAACATGTATCGAAATATGCAATTTGTATGGAAAGCCAAAAAATATTTTTCATATTTCGACACATATTTTTATAGAAAAGTTGTTCACTTTTACGGGCTGAATTCACCCTTAAAATAGTTTCAGTATATTTTGTTAGATCTTATCTTATATCTTATACCTTTAAACGAGCAATTCTTGTATGTATATATATTTAAAAAATTCTGTGATCTCGAAAACGGCTCTAACGATTTCGCTGAAAATTTGTATATGGGGGGTTTTCGGGGGTAAACAATCGATCTAGATTAATTTTATGTTTGGGAAAACGCGTGTTTTCGAGTTTTCATGCGTTTTTTTTAGCCTTGATTTTAGCTCAGTGGTTAAGGATACCGACCGCTAGAATAAACGTTACGGGTTCGAATCCCACTAGGTGACTTACTTTTTTGATTTTCAATGTTTAAGTTTATATGTAATTTTTTATTTTGCATTGTTTTTAGACAAGTTTAAAAAAAATTAGTTAAAGTTTGAGATGTAACCGAGCAAAGCTCGGTCGCCCAGGTACTATATATGTATATATGCTCACTAAAACATTTATACATCCTTTAGTTACACGGCCAATGTAGAGTTGTATACTTTTTTGGTTTTAGTAATTATTGTGGGAAAAAAACTAACAAACGCTCATTTTTTTAAGTATATTATTTTTTATGTGGCTTTTATTTATCCCATTTTTATCAGTCAGTGACTATATTCGACTCATCGTCAGATAACTCGAGTATAGTAAAATACAATCGATATTTCAATAGTCGATAAATTAAAAAGTATCAATCCGTACAAGAAAATAATGTCTATGCGACAAGATAACGGGGTCTAGATGTGATATAATGGCTATATGGGTGACAGACAGACGGACAGAGTCTTAGTAATAATTAGTTTGTTAAATCTTTATTGCACCAAAACATAAAGTTACATAGTAAAAGAAACATAAAACAGATGTCAAAAGGCGGCCTTATCGCAACTGCAATCTCTTCCAAGCAACCGAGGTACTAGGTACGAAGAAATAGGGTTCTGTTTAACCGTTAAAACAGGGCAAGCTAAAAAAAACCTTGTAAAAACGTATTTGATTTGTTGGAAATTAGCGTGTTGCCTGTTATATATGGATAATTCGGCCCTATGTAAAAATAATTAATACTCTTTGAGTCTATGTCTTTATGATGCCGCTTCTACTCCATTTGGCAGTTCCTCGTCGTTAGGCGTGTCTTCTTCTTTCTGCTGATCTTCTTCCTCCTTCTGCTTCTGTTTTCTCACCAGATCTGATAGATACCTACACCGCTGCATACATTCTTCCTGAAAAATAAACACTAAATTAAAAACTTCGCCGTCCGTAAATAAAAAACACAATAGTAAAATAATTAGTTTGAGTTATTGAATCACTTGTATTCCCTAAGTCCCTTCTACGATATCCACGGGAGGACTTGGAGTGGCCTATTCTATTCTGCCAGAAACCTTAAGCTTCCAGCTTAACAAAGCTTATAAACATCAATGACATCACTCCAACCCGTCTGGCCAGCGAGGAGAGTGAAAGCCTAGTTCTCTGGCTGCTCTGGCCAAGTATGGCTCTGGTAGTACAGAGAGTGTCGTGCTCCTGCAGTGGAGATTAAAAAGACCTGAAGATAATTGACTCACTGGACAATGAAGTTCCTAACCACACAACTGATTTTGATAAAAATTTGTATGGGACAAGATGGCAAGTATACCCTTTCAAACAAAAACAAAGTTTTTCCCATAAATTGATAACTTCTTCCTTTTAGGAAGTCGGTTTAAAATATGTGAGTTATTAGTAGTCAACAGCACATTATATTGCGTTTTAGCATTACCATAAATTAAAATAAGCTTTATGCAGTTGACATAAAGCCCAATTTGGGTTGTGATTTTTGTCTAATTAAGTACGTTTTGTTTTTTAATTATTAACTTTAAGCGCCATCTGGTGACAAGGAAGAGTAATAATTATGTTTATAAGGCGATGAGTAGGCATGCATTTGGTAAAGAAGACTATAAGAGATGAGGGGAGTTAAGACAAAGTAAAGACGTGATAGTATACACGGTGATTTTTCATTGGTTTTGAAGCCGAAGGCCACTTCATAGGCATCGTTAGTAAGACCTAATTAGCTAGTCAAAATAAAAATTCAAAAACAAAAAATGTTGCCCAAAACTCGAAAGTAAAATTGTGAGATCAATTAGTAGTATCGCCGCCATACATCGCCCGCCGGCCGGCCGGGGTCATCGACATTACGCAGCCGGCGGCCGGCGTATAACTACGTAGTCTCGATCAAAAATCATTTTCGCAACTTTTTTATCTTATGACATACAGAAAATTGGATTTCATATATGGATAGAGGAATTTATTTACTATACGATTTTTTTTTCCAAAACCAATAAAAAGTCAGCGTGTATATGTGGATATGTATGTAGCACCTTGGTCTTGCCAGGCACGGCAGCGGCGATCTTCTGCCAGCGGTCGGCGGCGCCGCCCTTGGGGTGCTTGGCCAGCGCAGCCTCCAGCGCCTTCTGCTGCTGCTGCGACCAGTTGCCGGCAGGCGCCTCTTCTGTCTTTCTAGTTTTTACCTGCAATTCATTGTATTCGTGTATTTTTGCCTGCAATTAATTGTATTTGAGTATTTTTACCTCTTTTTAATTGTGTATTTCATTGTGTGCATTTTTAACTGCAAATAATTGTATTCGTGCATTTTTACTTGCAATGCTTCAGAGCCCGGGTCATTAGTCAGAGCGACGGCCGTCTGACCTCCGTAACCTAAAGGATCAACCAGAACCAATCCTTCGGTAACTAGTTTGATGATCAAACGCTAGATGGCGTTTGGAACCTACAGTTTATACGTGCCTTCCGAAATCGTCATCTTTCTTTTTGGGTAATCAGGTGATATAATGATGTTGATAATGATACCAATATTTAAAAGGCAAAACTTACTTTTTTAACCGGCTCCGGCGGCGGCGGCTCGCTGGCCTCCTGCCCCGGAAGCTTGTAGCAGTTGTCCTTGAGCTTGGCGGCCATGTGCGTCACTTCCGGTACCGCCCGCCCCATGGCCTCTGCGATCCGCTCCCAGCGCTCGCTCGAGCCCCCAGGGTACTTCTTCACCAGTCGCACCAGTTCCGCCAGGTCGTCGTCTGTCCATAATCCTCCTGAGATGACTGGCGGTGACTGAGGGGAGATATGATTTTATTTATTTTATTAGTTTAGGCCCAACGCAGATGACATGACCTATGGAGTCATACGCAGTAAAGCACACGACGCGCGCCGGCCTTTTTGCGCGTCGTGTGCGTTACTGCATATGATTCCATGGGTTCTATTTTCACAGACTAAAAAGTGCGTCACGGATAGTCTGTCGTCTGCGTTGGGCCTTATGTACACTTGTGTTTTTTTTTTATAAATAAATTTTGAACTACATTACATACAAATCATCATCCGAGCGTATTTCCGGTTGCATCCTCAGTGGTAACGCTTTAGAGCTCGGGGTTCGCTACCTAACTTAGGTGATACGACGAGGTTACTGGTTTTTACACAGAGCGACTGCCGTCTGACCTACGCAAACCAGAGTGTACATCAGAACCTTGTACAGGTTTGAGAACAAACGCTAGATGGCTGGGGACCCACAGTTTAAACTTACATACATACATACATACATACTATCACGTCTTTATCCCTAATGGGGCAGACAGAGCATTTTGGGTCTTGCGGTTCTATGCAGAGCCCAGGGCCGCAAGACCCAAAAGCCACTTTTAGCGTCATGGTGGGCGAGAAGATGAAAAAGCAATAAATACAGTGATGGGTTGTTAGCCGCATGGCCTGTTAACATGATTTGCATTTTGCCCATTCCCTCGATCGGCTTTTACGATCTGCGTGGGAAGAGAAGCAGCTGGTACATTCTAAGTTTTTTTATTTCTCCCAGACCAGCATGTTTAAACTTGCCTTCCAAAACACAGAATCATCTTTCGCTAACCGCCTTCCAAGAATGAGGAGGTTGTCAATTCATCGCGATCTATTAATTTTAGTTTCGTTCACCGATTATTCAAAATCAGTTGTGAAATTTAGGGGTGGGGTCGGTTTTTAGTTTTGAAAAATTATAAATGACAAGAACTAAACTTAATTATGCGGTGTGGTTTCCGGCAAAGTAGAATAGAGTCTCTTTGTGCTCTCTCAATTTGTGCACGGCCTCCGTCGTAAGCGTCCATGTCTCAGCACCGTACGTCATAGTGGGCAGGACACACTGGTCGTATTTCGGGCTTCATATTAAAAAAAAAAAAAAAAAAATTAAAAGACTGACGTGTCTGACGGGCACGGCGACGGGCCCGGCGTGCTCGGGCTCGTCAGCGGGGTCGAGCACGCAGCCCTCCCGCTCGGGCGGCGCCCAGCGCCGGCGCCGCACTGTCTTCGGCAGCGCCGCCATCGCCGCCTCACGTTCAACGCGCTCACGCTCCTCCTGTTCCTCTCTAAAAAACAATACAATACACACTTTTTAACGCACTTACTCCTGAAGTGGATCTAATTTCACCGGTTTTAGATATATGAAGCTGCTCATAAAACACGCATGCGTTACACAACACACACAATGAGTGAAGTTATATTCTGTAACCACACTTTTTGCAATTTTTTTAGCCCTTTCACCTTCCATGCTGGTCTGGGAGAAAAGAAAAAACGTAGAATGTACCAGCTGCTTCTCTTCCCGCGCAGATCGTAAGAGGCGATCGAGGGAATGGGCGAGATTTGAATCATGGTAATAGGCGATGCGGCTAGCAACTCATCACTATTTTGATTCCTTTCCATCTTTACGCCCACCACCATGCTAAGCGTGGCCTTTGGGCCTAACGTCCCCGGGCTCTGTCTACCCCGTCAGGGATATAGACGTGAAAATGTATCTGTATCTTTCACCGCGAGACATTATTTCATGCCTCCAGCGCGAGGCATGTGAAATCTTAGATAAATACCTACAACCAAAAACGGATATAGATACGTAAGTTATGTGCCAAACGAGCATTTTTTTGTCGATAAATTTCGAACTAGCCCGCCGCCGCGCTGGACCCGCCAGCAGGCAGTGCACTGCGCTGATTTTAAAAAGTAAAACGGCGGGAAAGCAAGTGTGCATCACAGTTTTATGCTGAGGCCGACGTCAATTTCCCGCGTAAACAAGCCCAGTCATTACGGGCAAAATGCAGAAAAACTCGAGGGAAGTAAGAAGTAATTACGAACCTCTTTTTCTGCCTCCTAGCTTCTTCCTCTTTCTCCTTCTTCCTCCGCTTGAGCTCAGCTATCCCTCTCGGGATGGCCGTTACCGTCCACCACAGGAACCTGGGGATCTGGAAGGGCAGGGTGTCCTTCACGCTGGGCTTGGGCAGCTGCTCCAGGATTTCTGCCAGCCCCGTGTCGAAGCCAGACTTCTTGGACGACTTCTTACCTCTGCTGCTTATTATTTGTTCCTGAGAGTGAATACAAATAGTATATATGTTACTATGAGAAAATAAATTTCAAATCAAAAACACGTCACGAAACATGCGTGACAGACTTTCAAAATAAAGGATGTTATAATTTTTCGCGATCATTTCTTTTATTTTTTTATGTATGTTCATAGATAGACGCTTGGACCGATTTGAAAAATTCTAACATACTTGCAAGGTGGTCCTATAGAAATTTTATTTAAAGCGGTTGTGTAGTTTGGGGTCAAAGTCAAAATTATTCACTTTAAAATTTGTTTACACAATGATCATTTGTTTTTTTGATACTAATTTGTTTTTCATTAGAACCGAGTATCATAGGACTCAAAAGAACATTTGCGAAATGGTGATGTTACAGTGTAACCCAGTATCACATTTTTTTTACAGGATATCATTTACCCCTTTCCTTGATTAATTTTTTTAACTATCATACACATACACATACTTCTGACATCTCCACAAGTCCACAATCACGTAATAACGCCATTCCGACTCACTAAGAAGTCAGAATTTGAAGAAACATACTGTAGTGATCCTTTTTTTAAATATTCTAGTTTAACATTCATACATCCTTAAAGTAGGTAGGTATTCTAATACATACAGCAGTAAACCTCTTTTCAGCATAAGCCGCCCAGCCAACAGCGTACTGCCCAAAGCTGATAATGATGAACAGGATAATTCCACCCTCCGCCAGGCCCATCTTACGGACGTGTCTGTAGTAGTACACCGCAGACCGCCAGTTTGGAAGACCATTCTTGAGCACTTCATTGTATCTAAAATTAGATTTTTTCATCATAATATATTAGATAATTACAGAATGCTTCGTTAGCCCCTAAAAAAAAGAAGGGTATTATAATACCCTGTCTTTTTTTTAGGGGGCTACGTTGACGTGTCTGTGGGTCTATCTGTGTCATTGTAGCACCTAAACAAATGGGCCAATTTTAATGCAGTTATTTTTGTTTGGAAGCTGAATTGCTTGAAAAGTTTCTTAGCTATGTTTTATGGGAATCAGTTTAGAGTTTTATAAGTTCTTGGGATTAGAAATGCTTGAAAATTTGCCAGGCAGATAAACTTGTCTGACTTGTTTATGACATTTATAACACTGATGTCAGATTTTTGAGCAGCCTAAAGGCATCTGATGTAGCTCAATGACTTTCATTTAGAGACAACAGTCATTATTACATGATAATGAACAAGTGCGCAGGTTTCCTCACACAAGTGATGGTAGTTGGAAATAACCATACATGAAAATCAGATGTGCAAGTAGCACATAGCTGGATTGTGGCTCTCTATGAAATATAAAATAAATTATCTAGCTGTTATCAAAGGATTAAATAATTTTAATCTGACTAATTTAGTCAGTCTGATAATAGACTACTTGACTGTGTATGTTTTTGGTTAATATTTTATATAACCTACTAAAAACAAAGAAAACCACTGAAAAAACTTTTTTTTTTTACCAGCGGGAAGATTGGTTGATTAATGAAGCAGTAATTAACATTTCAATTATAAGAGTGGGAGTGTGGTGGGAACATTTTACTATTTCTTTCGTGCGCGCGAGACCTAATAGAGTGACGTCAAAAGAGCTGTACCTGCATCCTTTTGCTGTTACTGGACAGTTTTCCCTTCCATCAGATTTTAAAAGCTTCTTACTTACTTATTTATGGGCAGATTTAAAAACATCATTTTGTTTTGGCAAAATTATGTTTTTCTTATGTTACTTATGATATGAAGAATACAAATAATTCGGTAAAATACCGAATTTTTAATATTTTATAGAGAGCCAAAATACCAGTCAATCCTTACTATTTGCTACTTACACATCTGAGTGTGTACTCATGTACGGTCATTTTCAGCTACCACCACTTGCATCCGTTGGAGGATAACATTGTGAGGAAACCTGCACACTAGTTCACTGGCATGACTGTTGTTTCTAGATGACAGCCCTTGAGAAACATCAGATGCCTTTAAGCAACTCGAAAAATCATCAGTGTTTTAAATATTGATACACATCAAACAAGTTTATTTGTCAGGCAAATTAAAAAACCCTAACTTTCAAGGGTTTTTACTCATTATTACAATAAGTAAGACTCATAATGGGCTCTGAACTTAATTATTTGGAAAATAAAGAATAACACTAAAGTATAATTTTTTATTCCGTAGAATTCTGACATTTCATAAGTGTTGCTACTAAAAAAGTTCTCCAACTAAAAAGGGAATGCGTTTAAGGGCGGTAAAAAATTAAATTCTTGATTAATTTTAATGTTTTACAAAGATAATGATAAACTTTAAACTTTCTGGTATATTTAAAATGTTATAACATTTTTAAATACCGAATTATCAAAGTTATATTTTTAAGTAATTTTTTGTCAGCAGGTTATTTTTCTTTCCCTGGCATCACTCCCTACGAATTCATGTATCATCAACCTTTTTAGCCAAAAACTTATGAAATATTTTTTTTTCGTACTGCATCAAGCACAAAAATTAAAAGATAGAGTATGCGGCAATCAGCTGCCACCTCGCGACTGTCACATTGATTGTTATATTTGTGACGTTTCTGATAAGTTTTTTCTTGTCGAAAAATCTTTTTTCTGAACTAATTTAGATTTAAATTTGATATGGAGATAGTTTAAGAACCTGGAAAGGACGTATAAGCCATTCACCCACAAATTGGCTACTTTCCTAAGTCAAAAATAAATTATTTTGTACTAATAAAAAAATAAAGCGTCGCAAAATAATGTCACTTGTCTTTGAACATATCCATTTTAACGTTATTTTAAATTTATTATTGTAGAAAAACTGATAATAAGAGCGCTATTTGACTCCAAAAATTTATGACGTCATCTGCCTGTATTTCATACAAAATCCCATAGAAACTGTTTGTTTTGACGTTTAGAAAAAAGTTGCTAATTTGACTTGTTGGAAAATAGCGTATTGTTGAAAGGAGTCTCTAGAAAAAATAGAATCAATACTATTTTTTTCCCTTTGTTTGTCTGTAGACAGACTGTCTTTCTGTATGTTTGTTAAATCAAATAGTTTTCACAGTTGTTCGTATTTTGTGATGGTTATTCAACTGTTCGTGATGAAAATATCACTCGCATTAAATGGTTACATTCACTAACAAATAAAATGTGTAGACTAAGATGTTCACACTCTTATTGAAATCTGGAATTTAATAAAAAATGTGCCCGGGGAAAAAGGTTTACTATCTCTGATATGTCAAAAAATGACAGCTGTCAGAATTCTACGGAATTAAAAATCAGACTTTAAAGGGCAGTAAAATTAATCAAATTTTTTTTAAGATGTCGTAATAATGTCAAAATGTAGTTTCTCTTTAATACTTTGATTTTAACTTTCAGTGTCCAGTTGTCAGGTTTATTCTGTAAAACATGATTGTAGCTGGAGACAGTCTGTCAACTGGACCCTCGAGAAATTGGTAATGATATCGTTTTTTTATTAATCCAATAAATTATTCTAGTGTGAAATGTAAAGACGAGAGTTATACACAAAAAAAGTCCATACACATTGATCGCCATGTGTATCCTTATGAAAGAAGCATTTTGTTGCCAGATTTCTTGGCATTCAACATGTTAATGTAAAATTATAGCATAAATATTTTTGCCATACTTCTCCCTTTTCCCTGGATCTTTGAGGATATTGTGTACGGAGACCAGATTCCTGAACTGCACGTCTGCATCAGGGGCATCGTTTTTATCCGGATGCAATTTAAGTGTCAGCTTCTTGAATGCTGATTTAATTTCTGATGGGGCGGCATCCTGGAAAATAAATAGGTAATTATAATTAATAGTTTAATGGAAAAATTGATTTGAAAAAGACAACAATACATTTTGTCTCTGCCCAAAAAATGAGATTCTAGCAGGCTCTAAGTAAATTAGTATAAACATTAAACACTCTGTATTGAATAGAAAATGAACAGATAGGACAATTTAATTAGTAATTTCACGCAATTATCCGAAAAGCTGTATAAATATTGATTTAACATGTAGCTAACCTGCGTAACACCTAGTAATTCATAAAAATTTTGGTTGACTTCTTCAACCACATCGAACACCTCCAGATCATCGTCATCCCACGCCGATACGCAGTATATCAGCGTAC
This sequence comes from Acrobasis consociella, assembly GCA_963555685.1. Classification (NCBI taxonomy): domain Eukaryota; kingdom Metazoa; phylum Arthropoda; class Insecta; order Lepidoptera; family Pyralidae; genus Acrobasis; species Acrobasis consociella. The sequence goes on along the minus strand of OY743109.1, from coordinate 3,430,795 downwards.
AAAATATAAGCAATCCCAAACGCATGTTCTCACAAAATACTTTAAGATTATTTAACACATCATCCAAATACAAAAAAACCGCAAATAATTTTAGAGAGCACTTTCGTTCGTTTCACAATTTTTGACATCCCCAATTTGACTTGACAACTCACCAACCAGCTGTTGGGGATACCAGTATAAAAAACTATTATAGGTACAAATAAAAAGAAAACATTTTGACATAAAGATAGAGCCTCAAATATGTAACCTCAATTACACTTTTTAGGGTTCCGTAGCCAAATGGCAAAAACGGAACCCTTATAGATTCGTCATGTCTGTCTGTCCGTCCGTATGTCACAGCCACTTTTTTCCGAAACTATAATAACTATACTGTTGAAACTTGCTAAGAAGATGTATTATGTGAACCGCATTAAGGTTTTAATACAAAAATAGAAAAAAATTTGGGGGTTCCCCATACTTAGAACTGAAACTCAAAAATTTATTTTTCATCAAACCCATACATGTGGGGTATCTATGGATAGGTCTTCAAAAATGATATTGAGGTTTCTAATATCATTTTTTTCTAAACCGAATACTTTGCGCAGGAGACACTTCCAAAGTGGAAAAAAGTGTGTCCCCCCCCCCGTAACTTCTAAAATAAGGGAATTATAAAACTAAAAAAAATATATGATGTTCATTACCATAAAAACTACCAGCGAAAATTGGTTTGAACGATATCTAGTTAGTAGTTCTTTTTTAATACGTCATAAATCATAAACAATACTTTACCTTTAATTCAATCAACTCAAATATAAAAATTAAAAAAAATCATACTACAAGACTTTCATATCATGTTATTTGCTACTACGGAACCCTTCATGGGCGAGTCCGACTCGCACTTGGCCGCTTATTATTAGTTTGACTACTCGACAATAGATGGCCCTAGCAACAAAAAATATAAAACCTTGGACCTTAAATAATATTTTGAAACTTGTCATTGTAAAACGATGTCTGTTTAAAGGCCTGCGCAGACGAGGGATTTTTGTCCGCGGACTTTTTTAGGGTTCCGTAGTAAACAAGGAACCCTTATAGTTTCGCCATGTCTGTCTGTCTGTCTGTCTGTCTGTCTGTCTGTCCGCGGTCCTACTCAGAAACTACAAGTACTAGAAAGCTGTAATTTGGCATGGATATGTATATTAATCATGGCAAAAAAGTCGTAAAATAAAATCTGGAAAAATAATTTTTTTTAGGGTAGCTGCCATACAAGTAAAGAGGTAGTCAGTATTTTTTTTCTCGACAAACACATTGTGTGGGGTGTCGTTGAATAGGTCTTTCAAAAACATTGTGAGCTTGTTAACACCATTTTTGGATTTAGGGATCCGTTTCTGAAATATTTGGGTTTAAAGTGAAAATTTTTGTTGGAGGCAAGTCCCCCCCTCTATCTGCTAAACGGTTATATATGGCCACGTGAAAAAATTCACAGCTATAGTATATATAATGTAGTTTAAAGGGAAACTATCAGAGCTAAGTAGGGTATACAAATTAAAAAGTTATAGGCGATCACCTAATAAAAAAAATGTACTCGGAAAAAGAAATTTCATACAAATTCAATAGATAATATAATTAGTTTTTAAACGTTTTTAGTGGCATAAACTCAAAGTTGGCATTCGGAACTACGGAACCCTACACTGCGCGTGGCCCGACACGCACTTGGCCAATTATTTCTTGCTAAAATGGATCGCTTACAACGTTACATTACAACTGTATCAAGTAACGCAAACGATGGATTAAAAGTATCGCGTACAAAAAGTCCCCCGAATAACCGAGGATATGCAGGGAGCGGACCGGACAAAAGTACGGAAAAAATAGAAATTGTGTGACTAGGCGAAGCAACGCACATGGCGGACTTTAGTCCGCGTTGTGCGCTGTATTGAGTGACGTACGTATGTACGGCGTTACGTGTGCGTTGAGTTCGCGGTAAATCTGCGGCGGACCTTTTATTCGCGGAGCGTACTTTTTTCTCCGCTGCGGAGAAAATTCCGTCGTCTGCGCAGACTATAAAAGGCCTGCGCAGACGAGGGACGTTTGTCAGCGGACTTTTTTGTCTCCTAAAATAGATCGCTTACAACTGTATCAAGTAACGCAAACGAGGGATTAAAAGTATCGCGTACAAAAAGTCCCCCCAATAACCGAGGACATGCAGGGAGCGGACCGGACAAAAGTACGGAAAAAAATAGAACTCGTGTGGTGTGGTGTGACTAGGCGAAGCAACGCACATGGCGGACTTTAGTCCGCCATGTGTGCTGTATTGAGTGACGTACGTGTGTACGGCGATACGTGTGCGTTGAGTTCTCGGTAAATCTGCGGCGGACTATTCATTTGCGGAGCGTACTTTTTTCTCCGCCGCGGAGAAAACTCCGTCGTCTGCGCAGGCTATTATGTTACACGAAGTACAGGTAGCGGCACGAAACTCTAGCGCTGACCTTGGCTGCGCAGAAGTCAAAAGGTAATACTGTACCCGTGCGCAGTATCCCCTCTACACTCCACTCAGCGCTAAACTTACGTGCCGCTACATGTAAAAGTTGTAATTTTTGGTTTCTCAGACAAAATAAAAAATACGTGTACAATATTTTTTAATAATCTAACCGATGGACCAAAAATATTTTTCCATTCGTCAAGAGCCTATTCCATGATGCTACGTACGGCCGTTTAGCCGGCTAGAGATGGTTAGACTTAGGTTAATCCTGCTGATCTTTGGCTAGAACTAGGTTTAGCTTTTATCATTCCGGCTAGAACTAGGTGCATGCAACCTGTGCAACCGGTCAAACAAAGATGATAAATAGGTAGGTACCTATATTCTATTGGATCTAAAATGAAGTTAATTTTTATACAATAACACACACACAATACTTTTTACAAAACATGTCAACAACTTTAACCAATACGTAAACGTACGATACGTTTCAAAAATTAAGCCCTTGTGAAAAGAAGAAACTTATAATATATGTAAATGTAAGTATTATGTATTAAAAATATTATTTTTCTTTGAAAATAAAACGCACTTCATTTGACATTTATTATGAGATATGACAATGACATTGACATTGACAATTCTTATTACTGCGGAGTCGGTCGATTATTTTGCGTAAATTGATAAAAGTAATTAAAAATAAACGAAATCTTACGAACACTTTACAATATTTACTGATAGTGCTGTTAGAAACATGGGTGACCTAATAGACGAAGACCTGGAGTTCCGCGGCGGCACTCTGCAGCTATCTGCTGACCTTATAGCGGCTGAACAAACTGCAAATACTGAAAACAATGCGGCAGAAACATCTAATAAAAATAAACCCAAACCTACTGCACACTCCTCGGTGTTATCTGGTGCAGATTCGTTAACATCCTCGACTTCATCTTTCACAGGTTAACAAACAACTTCTTTCTCTATCTTTTATCATTTTTACGCACCGACATTTTCCCATTAAAAGTTTTTTCTTTCTTTTACATTCACAGCTTCAGCATTCCGTAAATTAAGAACTGCAGTTTCAATAAGTCACGTTAAAGTTTGTAACTTAAAGAATAAGATCAAACTCCGAAGAAGCCATCCTTGCATGTACAACAATAACGGGCTTATAAATAGTAATTATTGGTTTTCTTTTATTTATAGTTTACATAGTTATTTTTTATTTAAGAACTAAGGATTAATTATTGTTTTGGTACCTATATGAATCTAGAATCAATAATTTTTAAGATGTAGTAAAACCTATTTAAAAATATTGTAAATGTTTTTTTTATTATTCAATGTATGTTGTTATGAAGTATGTAAACTCCATTTTCCATTAGGGAGCCTGTATCCAATTAATCAGTCCTTAAAAAGTAGCAAAATCATAATAGAGAATTCCAGAGAAAATTAGGTTTACTATCTCATTTTTATTTTGTGCAATTAAACTTGAATAAACAGTTCATCATCTTCATCATCAGGTCTATTTTAGTCTCCATTGCAGGAGCATGACCCTCTCTGAACTGCTAGAGCCATACTTGGCCATAGTAGCGAGAGGATTTTGCCTACTACACTCTCCATGTTGGCCTGATTGGAGAGGCCTCATTGATTTTTGTAAGCTTTGTTTAGCTTGAAATTCCTAAGTCGAAGACTTGGAGTGGTTCTATTCTACTCTGCCAGATACCAGTTAAATTAAATATTCTACCTCTAGATAATAAAGCAAAATTAATGTCATGTAGTTTATTATATGTTTATTTAGTTCTTAAAAATCGTGATCGACATCAATATCACTAATTTAAATATTTCTTTATTGTATATAAAAAAATAATTATTAATTTTATGTACAGATGCAAGAAATGATGAACAGAGACCGGCTGGAGAAGAAGCTGGAGGGTCATCTGTTCCCTCTGACAATGCACATGTTGTTAACACACGCTACGATGTTCCGTTCAACAAAGATAACATTAAAGACTTCTTCACATTTCGCAATGGGGTGGTGGAGAATGCTATACGAGAGTGCATCACAGTTCTGTTGTTCCCTGAAGATGGAGAGTACCTGGGCTCGTGGCTATTGACCGAGTATGTAATGGTTTACTTTTTGTTTTCTATTTTTTGTGTTTATTCCCTTGTAGTAGTTATAATTACAAACATTGAACTAAATAGTAAAAAAAAATAATCAAAGATTTATTTTTTACTATATGAATTTTTTATATTTTGTATAAAAATATTGTTTTTGTGCAGGTATAAAAAATACTTTTAAGTTTTATTTTAAAAAAAATGTCGCTTTGATACTTGACTAATGTAACCATTCATTGGGGAAAAGTGAACACACAATTAAAAATAAACAATTTTCCTTATGACTAAATATTTTAACATGGTTTTAATCACGTATTGTCGTCGGAAAAGGACCACATATTTTCCTTATTTCCTTTGAGCAAAAAGACCATGGGTTTATGTTTATAACTGCGATTGTCCTGGAAAAGGTCAAAGAACTCAACATGTTAAAAAGAAAACAAATATTTTCCTTTTTAGAATAACTCTTTGGGACAATGAAAAGGAAAGAATTGTGCTGCTTACATCGAGGCTGGTCATGACTATAAAATACGATTTCATCGCTATGAAACAGCTGGATTTCAAGAAGACCTACCTGGACGACCTGGACACCTTAGTCATTGGGGAGCTGGTGTACCCTCCATCTTCATTAGTACCGTAAGTAACAAAAACATATGCTAAAAATGTTAATTGTAACATTTCCACTATAAATGGTCACATTTGTGAATTTCTCTATATAGCTTTGTTGTGATAAATTTTAATTGGATGTTTCACAAACATTTCTGAATATGTATTTATGTAGCACTCAGATAAATGTATGTTTGTTTGTAAGTCCTTTCACCATATAAAATTAATATTAAATGTATTTGTACCACTTGTGGTTATTGTTTACAAGGAAATTAAATCAGTTTCATTACAAAAAGTGAATTATATATCATTAGGACGTACCACATGGTCTAAGTTGTGTCACCAACTCGACGTCGCATCGAAGCTACTTCTAAAATGAAGAAATATATTTATTGAGGATCACACATCAATGTCTGTTTTTTATTCCGCACTTGGATCGGTGACAAAAAGACAAGTATTTCAATGCCTTATTGTGAGTAGAGTCGGAGCAACTTCGGCGTCGAGTTGGTTGGTGTAACGTTTAAGGGTTGGGACACATCTGTCAGCACTGAACGGAACTTTCGCATGCTGCTATCCTTTTCTCGCTATCCTTTTGTCGCTCAAATAGGTACACTGCTTTTTTTAAGGGACATATTGCACTGATTGAGCTAGCCCCAAACTAAGTTCGAGACTTGTTTTATGGGATACTAACTCAACGATACTATATTTTATAACAAATACATATATAGAAAAAAGGCCATTTTCATATTTTATAACAAATACATATATAGAAAAAACGCCATTTTCCAACTTGCCCTGACCGGGGATCGAACCCGGAACCTCTGGGTGGCGGACTAGCATGAGAACTACTACGCCATGGAGGTTGTCAAAATATTGCTAAAGCGAAAGAAAGCGACGGAACGCATTAGCAGGGCCGGTTCCGTGGCGTTCCGTCGCTCTCTCTCGCTCTAGCCAATGACTGTACTGACCGACAGAAAAGGATAGCAACATAGAAAAGTGCTGCCAAAAACCCAACACCAACCCGAATGTGATGATTCCTTCATCCCCATACAGCCGGCTAAACGGCATCGCGACCGGGGTGACCACCGTCGTCAAAGACTGCGTCATAGACCGCCTGTGCCGGAGGCCTAGTCCCGTCGCCGAGGAGTCTAAACTGTTTGATACCAAGTATTTTGAACCTAGGTATCTTCTGTTGCCGTAGACGCATGTTTTTGTTATATTTTTTCTGCAAGCTTTATTGATGCTGTGTATTTGATGTTCACGTAGTGCTTTGGATTTGCTTTATCAATTCACTATTTAGTTTGGCTTTTTAATATACTTATTTGTATTCTAGTAACTATTGTGTTTTGTAGTGTCTATTAATATGTTCTGGAGACGTTTTTCAAATTTGGCGTAAAACATACCAGGAGAAACGTGTGGTGGAGGCGGTGGTTAAAGTAACACAATATAAACCTTAGTAATATTTAGGAGATTTCCGCCAGGAAGCGCGCCTTTGCTTTCGCCACATCGCTTCTGTTAGTTTGACGCCTTTCATTTTTTTGTGTTGTTTTCACTGCACTCCAAAGATATAACTTTACTTATAGGTCGATAAAAACACATACGATTCGATTTTACTATTATCAAAATACTAACGTCTAGTATTACTACAATTTCGTAAATTAAAATTCCTATGTACTTATCACTATTTTTACAAACATTTACTATGCAGTGAAGGAATTAAATTAGTTATCTTTTACTGGCTTGTACTATTTGTTTAATCAATTCGTGTATCAGTAGTTGGCTGAAGCTTTTAAGTCAGATTAGTTACTCAGTTTTAGTAGCTGACATATTTAAGCGCGAACTATCTTGAGTACTTGGTTAAAACCAAACCATTACCCGCTCAAAACAATTAAACCTCCCACAATATGTCATAATTTGTGTGAAAAATGGTTTAAACCAAGTACTCAAGGTATGTAGTCAGTCTGTGTTTTAAACTAAGATGAGAGTCCGTATGAGAAAAAATCTAAAAATATATTCTTGAGATAGCTTAGACTAAAAACAGCTGTTTTAGTTCATAAAATACCAAAATAAATTTTAAAATTCAATACAAAGTTTTCAGCCTCTGAAATCTGTTTTAAACATAAATTTAATAAGTAGTCGCCATGTTATTACGTCATACGCCTGTGTAAACTGTCAAAATGCATATATTGGCGCATTTGTTTAGATACATATCTGACGTCATGGCCATAGAGCAATGTGGAGTCCACTGGTCCAAAATTTTCGGCACATTTTGTACACGCAAAATTTGAAAATGTAAAATTTTAATGCATTTTCATGGCACTTATCGATAAAATTTAGCACCATGAAATTTGAAAATCGGTGTAATACCCTATTGTGCGAGGAAGAAGGAAAGCCCGGAGAGAGATACGAATAGTAATTTTTTTAATATGCTTATAGGGAAATGTCACACAGATTGAGCTAGCCCAGTAAGGTTTTAACCAACTTTCTCAAAAAGGAGGTTATCAATTCGTTGCGATCTTTTTTTATGAATGTTCATCGATTATTTGAAGACATGGACGGATTTGGAAAATTATTTTTTGTTTGACATAAATAGGGTATACTTGCGTTATGTAATATGGGGGTTGAAGTCGGTTTTTAGTCTATTTCTCTAACTAACTCAACGATACTATATTTTATGATAAATACATATATAAATAAAAAGCAATTGTACTTGCAGAGAGCGTAATTTGCGCGGAGTCCGCCTGATGTGGAACAAGGGGGAGCCGCTGCCGCTGAAAACTGCGTGGAACCCATTCAGCCAGGACGTGCCTTTCCTGACCTTCGCCTCGCATCCCGTTTATTGGCACAAAGGTAAGCAACATCTTGCTAAGCGAAGGATTTAGGTCATTTAGGTTTTGTGACCCTCTAGCTAACCTTTAAGGTTGCTTTACCTACAGAGATTATCCTACTTCGAGGGACGTGCATTACCGATTATTGCAGGATAGACTAATTGTGGGGCCTTTGCCCAGCAGTGGGACAAAAAAAAACTCTCTGACTGAACTGACCCTATTAGTGTGTTTACATCCCGAGAGCCACATAAACGCGTCATATTGATTAATACTATTAAATGTTCTTTTTACCTTACCGCTTGTTTGAATGAAATCCAAAATAGGCTGGCATCGGCCATTTATGATTATTGCTCTTTTGTCCTCAAAATTTAGCAATCAAACACCTGGCGCACAACTTTTACATGAAAAACTTTCCATTGCATAATATGTTCAATACATATAAAGCGGTAATAAAGTTTTTCTCCTAATTTCATTTAATATCGCAAACAAAGTTCAGATTCAGAGCAGATCGTAATCATTTGTATTGTAATGCAACAATGCAAATAATTATCATTGGACAAGAAAAAATATCAAATATATACGACTAACACAAAAGTTTACGTAATTTCATTTTATCCTCGAACATCTTCTGCGTATTTAAATTGGTAGCGTAACACAAGCGAGAACCAATAACTTTCTATTTTTCATCACGTCAATGCATTAGGGAACAAATGAAAAGGCTCGAAATCGATATCATTCCTTATTGGTCAAAAGTGAAAAGAGATAAAAACGTTGATTATTGAGATAGAACTAGCTTAAAGATAAGGGCCATTTTTGAAAATAAGCGTTTCACTAACCTAATGGTTTTTTCCATACAAAAATTAGCTTTGTTTATGACTGACGCGTTTTAAAAATGGCATGCATTAGCTCTTGTCTTAGATATTGGTTATGTGTGCGGAAATTTCGCGTGTGTGTGCGTCGATGAAATACGTAGACGATCAGACTACAGACGCAAATTCCTATCAGTGCACTGTGAATGTGTGTAAATCGAGACACTATGGAGAATTGTCTTCTAGGTAGCTGCCTAGAGTACTGCGTATATATATACGTATACCTACCCTAAGTAAGCGAGTACGTAGCCAGCATATTGCGCGATGGACAGGAAAGCGCGCGTTTATTTGAAAATAGGGCTAGGGTTTAATATTATAATTTATTTTTAAATAAAAAAATGCGCATATATTAGGGAACCTCCGGGTAGACAATGTCTTTGTGTCTCTATGGAAAGCACGTGCCTGCCTACTTCCTACTGTCCTACTGATATTATAAATGCGAAAGGGAGCTTGTATATTAGTTTGTTTGTTACCTCTTTACGCTTGAACAACTGAACCGATTTGGATGAAATTTGGTATAGATATAGTTTGAGACTCGGGGAAGGACATAGGGTACTCCTTATCCCGAAATTCCCGGGGAGCGAAGCTCGCGGGTACAGCTAGTTATGAATAATATTGAAAGGTTTATTCACGTAATGAGGCCGAACAGGTTTGTATCTATTTAGGTGATCATCATCAGGGCGAGTTTACGAGCGAATTATAATCGTAAACCATAGGGTATCAAACCAACCCGTAGACATAAACTGAATGTAAAAAATGAGTAGAAATGTTAAATAATGAGTTGTGTGTTTGTGAAACAGGTAAACTAGAGACAGATGATATTGTAAATGATTACATAAGGATGATTACTCTAAGTTAAGTACCCCCTTTTTATTTTTTATTTTCCTTTTGCTTTTTACCTTATCAGAAAACTGTTCTATTCTATCTTCCAATTTATAATGTTTTCGTCAAGACTTATATTTTTAAATTTTGCAATTCAAGATGGCGGTCCAGAAGAAAAGTCAACATTCGACATGGAGACATTTGCTCAAAAGTTGCAGCGGGCGATCGAAGCCATGCCTTCCTCCGCTTGCTGCATCCACCACTCGCCCATCGTTATACAAAGTTACGTAGGCGTGACGTCACTACTACATAATAAAACAAGTATGGGCTTCTTCAAAGTGAGAGGCAAGTTCAGTTTTTAAATTGTTAGATGAAACCATAGAAGGGAGATAGGGAGATAGCAAGGAGGTGTCTATGGATTTGTAAAAGATCTTGTACAAATTCATCAAGCGTATGCCAAAAGCGTTGGAAGAAAGTGCAATCGGCCTAAAATTCATTTGCGTTCTTGCAAGAGACCTATTTTTGAACGCGGGAGTCAATGAATCATAAAGCGTAGTTTTAAAAACACCTCTCGCGTTCCGAGTCAGGAAATACCACTACACCGTAGTTTTGAATCCGTCGCTTAAGGGAAAACTAATGTTCTTTTACGCAATAACTTTAGACAATTTTTCTATGGTTTTAAACAGTATAAAACGGAACGCAATATCCTGTCGTCTGCGCAAAATACCAGACACAATAGTAAAACAATGCATGTCAGACAGATTCTGCTCTGTTGCCAGATGAGAGGTTAAGGCATACAAGACGAAGGTTTCCTTGACATTTGTTGCGAAAACGAGTGGCCAAGACTACTCGTTCCACATACTTCGCGTACGAGCTATTAAAATGCAGCACTGAGCAGCAGCAAAATGCTCGCGCAAATCATACGTTGTATGACTCCCTTGTTTAAAAATAGATATCCAGAATTGGGTACTTTGCATACATAACATAACGAAAGCGTCGTTTGTCGTATATTTGCCAATACTTTTGGTCTTTGTTTACCCAATACCTTGCTAAATATGTACAAGACTTAACTTTTATATTATGACATTAAAATACTCCAAGCGCTAGCTCCGAATAATAGGGGGTTGGATAAAGCTTATTCACCTTATTTATTGTAACATAACCTTGTGTCAATGTAAAAGCGCGTACAGACTGCTGTAAACTGAGGCTGTAACGTAGCATGTATCATGCAATGAAAGAATTCGCTGTCCACATTGTTGTAATGTATCATGCTATGTAACACATTTGGGTACTTTCTTGGTTCAAAAATAAATTATTTGTTATTGTTAATAAAACCAAACGATTTGTAACGAGTGCTCTTGACCACTCGATTTTTACATTAATAGCGTAGATAGTCAAATAAACCTCTTATGGAGCATTCTTTCAATCCGTTCCGATTTTATTTTTGGTAATTTTTTTTAGAAAACTATAGACGTATTTTCAAAGTTTTCTGCATAAATCAATATGATTTTTCGTCGACACACGGTTTCAAAAATACGGCCGAATGGTATTTTACGAGGTTGTTTACGAGATGAGTTGGAAAACTACACGTTTTGTGTTTCGGTGAGTCCCTCAATGAAAAATAGCACTCCTGTGCATTACACGCGCACGCTACGAGTTTTAAAAATCGTGCGTAGGGCTATCCGTGATTTGCGTGATTTGTCGGTTTTTTTGCGCACAGAGCGCGCTACGCGTCCGCGCTTGCAGCAAACTTCATGTTAAGTTTCACCAGTCTATACGCGCTATTAGACGACGGTTATAAGGTCTAAAATGGCTTGCTACGCAGAGTTACATTTGTTAAATCTTGTTTTGGCAAACTGTTCGCAAGGTGCCTCACGTACATTACGTACATTTTAAAACCTACTTATGTGCCATTGTACTTGCACGCGCTATTATACAACGTTCAATGAAAAGGGGGTATCAACCCGAAAGGGAGTGAACGAACTAATCTATCTACTTCTTCTTATCGTGTGTGTTAGTGACTAACACTAGTTTCAGAGTTTTTAAACAGCCTTAAAGGCCTCTGTCATGGTCTTAGGTAACGACCAATGTCAAAGACAGTGACCGGGACCGACGGCTTAACGTGCCCTCCGAAGCACGTGAACAACCTACTGGACCATCACTGTAATCCCGAAAAAATCTGCAGCTCCATATGCATAAGCAGTACGGTAGATATTTTATTTTGTATGAAACTGGGGATTTTCCTTTTTGTGATTTCAGGGTTAGTCCGGTAGTAAAAGTTGTTTACATTGATTAGTGCGTTTACCGTTTCGGGTTGATACCCCCTTTTCGTTACACATTGGATATCTTCTAACAAAATATACTGAAGCTTTTTTAAGGGCGAATTCAGCCCATGATACTGAACAACTTTCCCCAAGGAACATGAAAAATATTTTTTTTGCTTTTCTTACCAACTCCGATCAGCTTATCGGTCAACTTGTATGCAAAAATTAATTTTCATGTTTATAACTACGTTCCTTGGGGTACAGTTTCATGGACTGAATTCACCCTTAAAATAGTTTTAGTATATTTTGTTAGACTCTGTAATTTTCTTCGCGATGACGACCGGACGGATTTATAATATAAATAATATATGTCAAACATGTATTGTTATGTATTTAGAGTGCAATATTGTAAAGTTGTAGTGGTTCTAGGTGATTTTAATTTGGTGATATTAAAATATTAAGTTAGTTGGCTGTTTGTTAATGTAAAACATTTGTGGATATTGTAAAACTTTGTGGTTAATCGCATTTCGTGTGTTATATTTGTAGAAACTATAATTTCATATTTCTATAAAATATTTTTTTCAATATACTTAATTTAAGAAATTGTATACAGAATACCTAATAATAAATTAAGATAGGTATCCGATGTACGGCAAAGAATGGAACGGAAAATTAGATATTTAAACATTTTAACTAATATTAACCTATGCCTTTTCAATGTTTTGTGATTATGATCTACTGATAATGTTTATACATTAATTCGATGTAGCTTTTAATGGAATATTTTTAACGATATGATTAATAGTTGTGATATTTGATTGTGTTAATTATTTATAGATGTTTACTTACATATATATTTTATTTTGAGATTATATGATAAAATAGTATGTGTTTTCTTTGTTAGATATTTAAAGCAAATGAGTGTTCGTATTGTTGGTGTTATAAAATGATATTTGTATTATTCATAAAATATAATTGAATTAAATAAATAAAATTATACTACCGATTACTTATACTAATGTATGAGCTCGTTATATGTAGCAATATAGAATCTAATGTACATTTTGCTCTCGTTTTCATATTACAAAAAATGTGACAAGATGCTAAAACTATTTAAAAGACGGATTTTCCGCCATAGAATGCTACCGATTTTAGGTTTATATTCATTAAAAAAGGCATTTTTAAAATTTAGGTTACTCACTATGCGACTGATTTACAAGGGCAGATTTTTTACTAACCGAGCGAGCGAAGCGTCTCAGTTTTAAGATTGGCCAAAAATGCTTCTGTTTACACGACCTACAGGTCGCATTTTTCTAACCGATTTTATCGAAAACTGGCACACAGTTTATTTTATCTACATTTTTTAGACATCGCGGTTTTTTTTTATTGTGGGGAATATAGGGGGAAAGGGTAGAAGTTTACTTAAGCGTTATTTATCGAAGGATTTGAATCAAATTCGAGAGGCTCATTAAAGAATTATTCTACAAGAGGTTGCGAAAAAAGATCCAAAAAATATAAATAAATAAATAAATAAATATATAGGGACAAATTACACAGATTGAGCTAGCCCCAAAGTAAGGGAAAAAAGGCAGTGGAGGGGGTGAAAAGGTGGCTAAGAATGGCTCGCGAGGTCTAATGCTATCACAGAACCACTAGTGAATATGAGGTTAGTCTATAACAGGAAGCAACAAATAAGTTGATTAGATATTTTAATATTTTTGGTTACGCAAAAAGGGATCTCAAGGTAAAATGATTAATTTAAAATATTCTGATGAGACCAAAACAAAAAAAGGAGAGGTAAAAAGTACCCGTAACCGAAGGGCATGTATGAAGAGATTGATGAGTTTAGATGAAGCAAAAGAGGTTTGTCGGGATCGTAGTGGATGGAGGTCCATAGTCTTTGCCTACCCCTGCGGGAAACAGGCGTGATATTATGTATGTACCAAAACAAAGTGTAAAGCCCATAAAATAAAAACAAATCGAAAAATCTATTTTTGTTGGAAGGGTAATCTTGCGGGGGTGGTCCTATAGAAATTGTATCTAAATCGATTTGTTTTACGGGAGTAAAGTCGGTTTTTAGTTTTGAAAAATTATTTCGCATTGATATTTCTCCGAAATATGTGCACTGGTAATATAACTAGTTTGTACTTGGTGGACTTGATATGGTGGTGCCACCGAAAGCTGTAAAATTTAAATACGATATTTCCCGCAATATGGTGAGATTATTTGTCAAATTTTACCTAGAAATAAGGTGTCTAACCGTCAAATACTGAAATTAATTGTAAGTAATTCAATTCATGAACGCCCTTGTCTAGATACTAGTAATATTTCTTAGTTGGGACAGCATAAGATATAAGATTTCATTACTTAAAATGCGTCTGAATATTTGGCAATCAAAGTGTCAATTTATTGCTTATAAAAAAATTAAAAGAAGAAAATGTAACTGTATGAGTTATATATGACGCACACGAGATTTTTTCAAACATCCGTCTAGCGGTTTCTACGTATTAAATATTGATAATAATGTTGTAAACATACCTATTAGGAGTCGTCTATATATTACGTTACACAAAAATTATATTCTTCAAGCCCTACCACGCGTCGTTTTTCGATCCTTTTAATAATGTACTGTCATGTTGAGCATGACCCCACTCCGATCGTTGTTACGTAATATGTGGATGGCCCCTTACTGTTAAACGTAGCTTTTACATGAAATAGCGTTAAGATGTTGATGAACTAATGCCATTTCATAGATCTATGGTAAGGTAACTATGTAGGTAGAATAACGAACCGATTTCTACGACCAACATTGCCTGGGGCCTTACTCAAAGTGCTACAAAATATAACTACGTAGTTTTTTTGCAAAAGAAAAACCCGCAAAGGTCCCTTTAACATAACTGTCCCTTTAACATAAAACATAACTATTACGGCCTTTAAACGCTTTAGAGACAATATACTCGTGCGACAATGGATAATAAAAGAAAACATCAAATTTTGTCCAGTACAAATACTCGGTAAATCCAGTAATAACTCGGTGGCTAGTATAGTCGGATAGTAGTGAGTGTATGCATTGCTAGCCCTGTCGCAAGTTAAGCGACACCAGGCGAGGTCACACTTGAATGGGTGACCACAAGAGGCATTAAAAAAAAAAATTAATCGTCTCCGGGGTTTGGAAGGTACGAAAAGCCGTTGGTCCCGACTGTTATCATCGTATGGTAGTATTCAAGCTATGTCAAACGCCTATAGGCAGCTTGAAAATTCCGACATCAGTGTTCGCCACTTACACAATCGAAAACAAATAGTACTTACGAATACTAATACTAAAGTTCAAGCAAATAAGTAATGTGTAAAACTGTAAATGCTCATAGATCAAAATAAAGTAATAAAATGTCTATTTAATTACGACTATCATACACCTACTGTTAATATATACAAAGATACTAAAATAATGACGATTAGGCAAACGTATATATACTACACGTGCTTGTTGATATATAAAATTATAAATAATCACATACACACACAAATATCCTTTCGTAGAAAGAGTCAAATCCAAAGAATGAAACTACGCAACGCAAATCATTTAATACTACGCACGCCGAGAACAAATTATGGGAGAATGAACATTCAATACGAAGGTGCAAAAATGTATAATATACTACCAACAGAAATAAAAGATGCTAAATCAGTAGCCATTTTCAAAAAGAAACTAAAGACATACATACATGATTTCTATAATTAATTTAATCAGATGGACAGACAGACATGACATGATAAAATTATAAACCTCCTGGAAATAACTATTTTTATAAATTTAAATTATTATAAATCCCCAACAAAACACGTTGCGTGGTTTTCAAAAAAGAAAAAACAAAATAATAAGGACAACAATAAGAATCACATGCATTTACAAAATTTATTTAGCAAATTAAAAAGAAAAATAAAACATATATCAATTATTACATTTATAAATAAATAAAAAAACCATAATGTTCAAAACCTTCATAAATATATACTATCTCAAAAATTCAAACTTTAAATTGCATCGCTGACACATCTAGAATAAACATTCATAATCCGTGTTGCCGGGCGAGATCGTACTGCACAGCCGATAGACGTCGTCACTCACTCTTATAGTCCTACCCACCTAATAAGTATTAATATTTTATCGGACTTTGTATAAGCTATTAGTTTTCATTTTTATTGTTTGTAAGCATGCTTAATGTACCAAATGTGTTAATATTGTGTTTTCTCAGTAAGTGAATTATTATGTAATTCTTATGAGAAATAAAGTTATTCTAAACCTAAAGAAGTGCGTCAGCAACATTTTTTCATATTTGGTCTTACAAATCGGATCGGCCTTGTTATTAAACCCCCTTAATGCAAGATATTTGCCAAATGCTTGTACTTACGATATGTATCTCTAACTTATTAAAAATAATTCGTATGAGTTAAATAATTGTGAAGAGTTTACATTTAAGACGAAGTGCTAGCAGAAGTGGCGCCTGTGAAATAAATTGTTTGAAACTAAATATGGTGGGTGATAAGCCGGACGCGAAAACCCGTTTTAAAACTAGACTGACTACATTACTTTCAAAGGTTATTCATAAAATAGTTTATAGGTCTTTCTAGACATTCGTAAAAATCAAATTTTTAATCACCATATTTAGTTTTAAACAATTTATTTCAAATGAGGGCTCCACTTCTGCTACCACTTCGTCATAAGTGTAAAAACGGATTTTATTGAATGAATTTTCGAAGAATTAGTTGTACAAAATTAAATGTATCTGGCCATATAAAAGTATCTATATCTGGTTAGATTAATTTAAATCTTTTTTACCATTGTTTAGTTTTGGGACTTCTTTGCTAGATTGTATTGAATGCCATATTATATAAAATCTGGCAAAAAATCCATAGACAACGCGCTCCATATTCGTGCCATACTCTAATTACAGTTATTAAGGCGATAGTTTACACTCCAGTAGAATTGAGCGGACTAACAACCAATAAGATTTCGTCATAATTACTAGACATAGTTAGTTCTTTTACTCCCATATTCATAAAAGTTAAGAAAAGTTTGCTAAAGCTCATTGAATAAATGTGTTTTGTCTCGATCTTAATATGTCGAATATTGAAAAAAAGGGAAGGGACAGAAGATGTTTTAACTAAAATAGGTTTAGCAAACGGCTGTAAATTATGAATTAGAGGGTAAATCTGTGTCACTTTCAATATTTTTAAATCTTTTGTTGGTTCATGTTCAGTTAAAAAATAACAAATAAAACATTTAGAAAAGTCATCATAGTACATAGTATAGAGGATAGGATCCCCAAAAAAAATAACTAGTGGAAGTGTCAAGTGGGAGTAGCGCGCGTGTCATAATTTAGCACATCTGCACTCAATACAGAAAATATATTTTGAAACAAAAATTAAGACCTTATAATTGCATCTATTGATAATAACGTCATCTACGGTAAAGTACCAGGTTTTTGTGAGTTTGCCTTATTTTGTCAGGCAGCACTTCTACTAGTTTTTCTCTTCCAAGATAGAATCGATGTTTTAATAACGAAATCTTATTAGCTGTTTAATTTGGGTAAAGTCCCCTTTCAACTTCCGACATTTACCCTAACGGCCTATTATATTAAATGTATGGTGAAAGTTTTATGAGAGTTGCATTGTGATATAAATAAAAATATGTATTATTTATAACAATAATATAATATGGGTTCAATCATATAATGTTTAGATAGTATTAAAATATACATTGTGCAATTGTGTTGCTTCGTGAGATGTCTACGTTTGACTCTTGTCATTTAAACTTAACCTGTCAACGTCCGGAATCGCAGACACAATAGATTTCTATTGTTAACGGGTTCACATGTGAACCGTCGGACGTTGACAGGTTAAATAAGTATATACTTAAATATCTTAACTACTTTGAAATTATTACAGTTTGGGATCGCATTTATTTGTTTCATTTACAATCATATCTTAATACAAGAAGTCCTGGTCATTCCAGTTGGAGGGCAAATCAAAAGTGTCCCAGAAACTATCATCATAGTATTTTAACTTCGGGTCTATCTCTTCTGGGGCAACTTCTCTAATATATCGGATGTTTTCTATCCATGATAAATCGTTTTCAACATTGTTATTGTATACTTTCTTAATGGGATCATTTATAGTTTGAAGTGCAGTTGGCTTTATCAAAGTATTAATGTTGGGAGGATTTGAAGGACAAACGGTTTTAATCTGTTTCTTATTAACAGCAGTTTCGTTACTATGTTGTGTTTCGTCATCATTTATTTGTTTATTCTTGCGTGTTTTATTATTTAATTCATTTCGTTGAGCTGCCTTTTTTCGTGGTTTCTTTTTAGGTAGATTTTGAGACATCTTGTCTGGTTTGTTTAAGGATGCAGTTGAATCAGTTAATACAACTTTGTTAGTACTTTTTTCCAAATTAATTTCATTAGCAACAATCAGGTTTTGATCCTGATTGTTTACTTTATGAGGACATATCTGTGGTACATGTAAGTATTTTGGTAGCAATGTTTCATTATTGCTCTTAGATTCTTGGTATTGTGATATTTTGCGTACCTTTCGTAGTTTACTTGGTTTTGACTCTTTTGTCGATTTTATTGCAAGCTGGGAAAGAGATCTTTCTATATTTTGAACTGAACTACACGGCGTAGTTTGTTTATCTGTAACCATTTCATTGTTTTCATGGATATGATTACTACATAAATCGATAAAATCATCATTGTGATCAACTATTTTAATTGCTTTATCCTTTTCCTTCCTATTACTTATTTTTTCCAAATCATCTTTTACATTTTCATGAGTATCATTAGATAAAGGATCACGTTCTTCGACCATTTCAATTTCTTGCAGAGAATAGGTGGGGGAAGTCGCACACAAAGGAATACTGTTTTCAATAACTGCTTGTACGTTGTAAGAAGTGGTCGACCCTCCTTCTTCAATTACTGCCTTTAGTTGACGTAGCAGCTTTTCTGTAACCTGAAAATAAAATTAAGGGGCTATCTGAATTTTTCGGGGTCCAGTGCTGCCTCTATTTGAAAGGAAACGGAGATATAATTTTAAAGTCATCATTTTTAACAACTGTTCCCAATGAATTCATATTGAAATACGATTTTTTTTTGATTTCTCACAGACCAGTTTACGTCTTTTATTATAAGACGGGTAGAGTTTTGTAGAAACCAATTAAGGATATACACAACAATTGACACTACACAAATTAACTATGTAAGTAAAGTCGCAGTAAAAAATTGTGCATTTTTAATTTCAGCAACCTACTCATTGCATGGAAATGTATGGGCGATGCAAATCCTATCCTATGCTCCTACGTGCATCCTTCCGTCCGCCCGCCTTGACCGCATCTAATGTAGGTTGATGCACCGCTTAGGAATAGAGCATATGGCTCAAACCATAATAATATAATTTGTACTGGGTTTTAAGACATCATGAATTTTTCGGGGTCCAGTGCTGCCCCAAGGAATCGGAGATGTCATTTAAAATTTTGTTCCATGCGGCCAAAAAGGGCCGTTTTTCACAAAAACGCTAAGAAAAGCTTCACGTTCTTAAAACTGTAAACAGTAGCATCCTACTATCCTACTTTCTTCTATAGAGGTATATAATATTATTATTATTTTATTTTATAAATATAAATATGAAAATGAGTTTGTATATTTGTTTGTTTGTTTGTTAGCTCTTCATGCTTCAACTACTGAACCGATTTGTATGAAATTTGTTACGGATATAGTTTGAGACTCAGGGAAGGACATAGGATACTCTTTACGCAGGTACAGCTAGTATGAAATAGTTTTAAATTTGAAATGATATATCCGTTCAAATAAGTAATTTAATGGGGGCATTCAACTCAAGGAATATTAGAGGGAAAATTAGAAGGAACAGAAGGAATAAGAGGCAAAAGAAGATCTATAGTGATAGTTTTATTAAACAATTAAAAATATAAAAATTTTCGCCCGAAATTACTCTATCCGTATATTTTATGCATTACGGCAAGACCGCGATTGTCTGTTGGTCATTTAAACAGAGTTAAGTAGGTTAGAACGTTATTTTATTAACTAATTAAGGCTCCCCCGACCCTAGACCAAAATACAACTTTCCATACAAACGTAGTCTACGTTTTATTTCAAAACGACATGTCCGATTTGGGCAAAATTTTGTAATTTCAAAGATATTGCAATTATCTAGGTTTATAACTAGTTTCCGACAGTAAAAATATGAACTTGAAATAGAATATAGTGTTTTATATCATTTTTGACCATTAGTATGGGAAACTTCTAAATCGTTATATTTTCTTTCCAGTTCATAATTTTACCATAGGAAACCAGTTATAACCCTAGATAATTGCAATTTCTTTACAATTACTAATTTTTACCGGAATCTGACATGTGGTTTCAAAATTAAACGTAGACTACGTTTGTATGGAGAAGTCTAGGGTCGGGGGACTCTTAATACCTAAGTTCGGTATAAGTACCTAGGTACCTATCTGAAAAAGGAACGATAAGTACTTACCTGAGAAATACGGGGATTTCCTCTACATTGCCATTTGTATGAAGAGATCTCCTGAATGTAGATTTCAGCGTCTTGAGAGGAAATCGGCTGGTTTTTATAAATGTAGTTTTCAATCTTTAAACTTATTTTCAACAACCTGGTTTCTATTACTTTGAGCTAAAAACAGGTAAAGCTTCCGTTACAAGTATCTATGAGTCTATGAAAAATTCTATGTCTATGTGAGTACATACTTGTACATGAAACAATCATTCGGTAATAAGTAGGTATGTACCGAACTTAATTATAAAATTAAATAATTATTGTAGCTTATGTACGTACATACCTCTTTTTTCACTAGCAATCGCTTTCTTTTATTTTTTTTTGGTGGCATTTTCAAGCAATATTTAGTGTCAAATCTAGAATTTAGAGTTATTTTTATAAATGAGTTTTGTTATAACTGTAAAATCAAAATTTTATATTAATGTTGAGTGTTCAGATTGGAATAAAATAAATAAATTGCAAAAGAACTCGCCTCTAAAATCGACATAGGTCCTTATACGATAGGGTCAGTCAGATTTGACGGACATTTCTCGAGGTTTCCCGCCTATTTTGAAATAGGAACACAACACACAAAACAATATTTTTGTTTTTAAAATAAAAGAAGATTATGTATAATGCCTAACATATTATGGAGAGAAACAGATCCTGCATTTTCAGATAATTCAATTCCTTATCAAAGGATGACATTAAATTATTTATCCGTCATATTATATCTACATGTGTCCTGAAATATTTATGTAATAGGAGATAATATATATAATAACACATAACCATTCGAGATTCAGTTTGGTTATAGGCTTCGGGGCCTACACCACTGTGCTGTATTGTATAATTAATAAAATTATAAATAATTGAATAAAAGCAAGTGAATATTATGAATGAGTATTTAACAACAAATTCATAATGAATTTGGTGTTACAAGGACTGATATTCCTACTTGGAATATACTTTTGCGATGGAGGATACGGGGTACAAGCGCCACCGTCTTATTCGGAAAGCGATTCGTGAGTACAAACAGTGTACAATATCATGTATTTTTTTTAATGGGAAATCGCAACAATTCGTACGTAATAAATTACGTACGAATTATACAATAAAAACATACAGCTGTAAGTGTCGCGAAAAGTGGTAATATTTTTGCCTATCTGGGACACTTGTGGCTGTTTAGGTTTATTATATTTATGCCTAGTTTTACTTAATTAAAAAACAACTAGAAAAATTAAACATCTTTCTTGGGAGTGGCAAAGACATAGAATGCCGCCAAAAAGAGTTATTTAGTTGCGTTTTCCCATTTTAAAAAAATACATTAAAAATTCACAAGAACGTATACCTGAACACCAACCATACCATTCCTAAGTGAACAACCTTAGATGCAGACCTAGGGGTAGACTTACTTTAACTGAAATTACTCTAAGGCCTGACTAATAAAAATATATATTTTTATAACTGTAAATATACAATGTCCTTTCCATAATTTTGAACAACTTTTCCCAATAAATTTTTATCGAAATACGAAAAAATAATTTTCATTTTCCATAGTAAAGATATCACGTGACTAATTCGATTTCTATGAAAACCTAAAAAAATTTTTCCTATTTCGATATACATTTATTGGGAAAAGTTGTTCAAAATGATTGTCTGATTCACCCCTTAAAATATTTGTACCTAATAAAAAAGGACATTGTATAGGGGCAAGTCACACTGATTGAACTAGCCCTAAAGTAAGTTCGAAACTTGTGTTATGGGATACTAACTCAACGATACTATATTTTATAACAAATGCATATATAGATAAACATCCAAGACCCAAGGCAATTTGAAAAAGGCCATTTTCCAACTTACCCTGACCGGGGATCGAACCCGGGACCTCTGGGTGGCGGATTAGCATGGTGACCACTACGCCAGAGAGGACGTCAAATTATATATAATAAAATTATAGGCCTGAACTTACTTTTAAATTAGTGTGTTCAAAAATAAGTTCAGACCTATATTGAATATACCTTCCCCAATTCAAATAAGTTTAATTTTATAAAAAGTCCTTAACTTTTTTTATAAAAATATATATAAGTATATAAGGTCTAACAAAATATACTGAAATTATTTTAAGGGTGAATTCAGTCCGTGATGGTAAACAACTTTCCCCAAAAAGATATGTCGAAATATGAAAAATAATTTCGCCTTTCCATACAACTCGGTTCCGCTGATCGGTCAACTTGTATGGGAGGCCAAAAATTACTTTTCATATTTCAATAATTCCTTGGGGGAAGTTGTTCATTATCACGGACTGGACTCACCCTTAAAATATTTTCATTATAATTTTGTTAGACCTTATATAATAATAGCTATTTTTTTGGAATGAGTAGGTAATAATATTCTATTTCATCTCAGATGCTAGCTTCGTAAAATTAACAAAATATACTGAATGTAACTATTTTAAGGCGAAATGGATGCAGAAGTGGCGCTCTCATTTAAAATAAATTGTTTAAAAGTAAATATGGTGATAATTTAAACTTTGGATTCCAACAATTTGTAGAAAGACCTTTAAATTATTTAATGAATAACCTTTGAAAGTAATTGCGTTAGTCCATCTAATTTTAAAACGAGTTTTCGCCAAAAGCGGTCATTTTTATCAATCATACTTTTAAAAGTTTTTCCTAAAATAATTTTAAGGTCTTTCTACAAAATGATGGAAGTAAACATTTTTATTATCACCATATTCACTTTTAAACATTACAAGTATTAAAACTCACAAACACAGTATATTTTGTGAGTTTTACTTGTTTATAACTTTAAAAACATACTTTACAGCCAAAGCGACGTCCAAGCACCCGCCTACCTGCCGTCCCATCTAAGAAACGCACCAGAAGAAATGTACCCAAGTGTGCCTACCGGGAAACGCTATCGATACACAAAGCAGTATTCTGGTACCAAATCGTATGGTGGGACAAAAACCGGCTATTCGGGCACTAAAACTGGTTATTCGGGCACTAAAACTGGTTATTCTGGGACTAAAACCGGTTATTCGGGAACTAAAAATGGCTATTCTTATGGCGAAAAGAGAACTTGGTATTCCAATAATAACCAGTAAGTATAATAACATTCATTCATAAAACTTTATCTGTAACTAATCCGCATAGGTAGGTATCCTAATAATCCAACGCATCAACATTTTAATGCGGTTTTTTCTTTTTTAGGGTTCCGTAGTAAACAAGGAACCCTTATAGTTTCGCCATGTCTGTCTGTCTGTCTGTCCACGGTCCTACTCAGGAACTATAAGTACTAAAAAGCTGTAATTTGGCATGAATATGTATATCAATCATGGCGAAAAAGTCGTAAAATAAAATATGGAAACAATTTTTTTTTAGGGTAACTGCCATACATGTAGTCAATTTTTTTTTCTCTACAAACACATTGTGTGGGTTATCGTTGAATTGGTCTTTGAAATATTGTGAGCTTGGGAACACCATTTTACGATTTAGGGATCCGTGTCTGAAATATTTAGGTTTAAAGTGAAATTTTTTGATAAAGTCACGTGTCCCCCCTATCTATCTGCTAAACGGTTATACTTATATGGACACGTGAAAAAAATCACAGCTATAGTATACATAATGTAGTTCATAGGAAAACTATCAGAGCTAAGTAGGGTTAACAAATTAAAAAGTTATAGGCGATCAACTTATAAAATATACTCGAAAAGGAAAATTTCATACAAATTCAATAGATACCTACTTAAGACTTTTTAGTGGTATGAACTCAAAGTTGGCATTTATAACTACGGAACCCTACACTGCGCGTGGCCCGACACGCACTTGGCAAATTATTTTCATTATTTATTACTTTTAACCGACTTTAATAAAGGAGGTTATCATCTTGGAATCTTGTATGTTTATGTATGATCCACGATTACTCGGAAGACGCCTGGACCAATTTAAAAATTATTTTTTATTTTTGTCAATTGTCAAGTACCATAGAACAATTTTATCAAAATCGTTTGTGTAGTTTGGTGTCGAATTCAGTTTTTTTAGTTTTGAAAAATTGTTACTACAATAAAGAGCTCAGTGGCCCGGCCGGTGTGCGCATTACTATTACCGCTTTCGCAAGTTAAGTTGGTCCGCACTTGGATGGGTGACCACAAGTGGCATAATATTTCTCGAGCTTCTACGTGCTTCGAAAAGCACGTATAAGTAGTTGGCTGTCATAATTGTACGTCTGTCGTTAAGCAATGTCAGACGCATTTAGGTAGCTTAAAAATCTGACACCAGTATTGGCCACTTACAGACGAAAAACAACATACAAAAATCATTTACTGCTTTCATTAAATTGTATGCATTTAAAAAAAATCTGCCCTACTTATTTGGTAGCATCACAATGTTGACTGACTAGCTGATCCCGCAACGTTGCCTGCGCGTTGAAAATATTTGGCTACCCCACGGGAACCTCACATTTTGCCGAGATAAAAGGTATCCTAAGTAGTTGAGGTAATAAGCTATCTGAATGCCAAATTTAATTCATCTGTTCGACTGTTTTGGTGTGAATGCAGATCAAACTTCCAAACAAACTTTCGCATTTTTAATGTGAAAAGAATTCAGGACGGATTTATTTTTATTTATTAACATGAAGGCTAGATTTTTATTCTCCATTACCTTAACGGCTGATTAACCGTACGTTATCGCCGTTTAGGTATTGGTGAACCCTGTAAAACTATAACGGGCTGTTAAATCACTTTGACGGCCCGTCAACAGTTAACAAACTGTTGGTGAACTCCAGCCTTAGATGGACATAATTTTTGAGGAATCGTCGTAAGCAAGGAATTTTATTAAATTAAGTATATTTTACTCCTCTTTGTTTCAGGCCCTCCTACCAGGAGTTTCACGGCAATGCTAACGAACCATACACAGGTAAGTTTAAATTATTTGCGATACGATTTTACTGTAGCAATTTGACCATAAAACACATTTGTCTGTTTGGATTTATGCCTCTCAGTGGTATATTATTTTTCCACCAGACTTAAATTACTTATTTGTAAGCGGATTGAAATAGTATTTTTGTTTTTTTTTTGACATGAATATTAAAAACAGTTTTATGTTGAATTAAATATTTTTATTTTTTTATGTCATTAAATAGTTTTATGTCATCTAAACATTTTCTTATCACTGCCCGAGGTGTGCATAGATCTTACCTACGTCTTTCCCTGGCCGAGAAGTACCATAGTTTCTTGCTGCACGAGTAGATTTTAATAAGTAGTAACTTAGAGTCAATACGCTATTTTCCAACAAGTCAAATCAGATACTTTTTTATAAACGTCAAAACAAACATTTTCTATGGGATTTTGTATGAAATACAGGCAGGTGACGTCATCAGTTTTTTGGAGTCAAAAGGGCTCTTAATATCAGTTTTTTGAAATAACGTTAAATTGGATATATTCAAAGACAAGTGACTTTATGTTGTGACGTTTTATTTTGTTATCAGTACAAACTAATTTATTTTTGGCTTAGGAAAATACCCAATTTGTCTAAATGGTTTAGGACACTTTGCCGGCGGCCCGACAAAGGCGCCGCAGGCGCGTTAAGATTATACGGCGGGGTATACACTAGGGATTTTTACAGATCATTATTTGGTAATCTGTATTACTAGAAACATTTTTAAAAATGGCGAAATTTTGTATTCAACCCCTCCTCAATTCATCACCCCTCATCATTCAACAGGTTGGAACGGATAAAAGTTGAGAAATTACAAGAGGAAGATGCAAAAAAGAAATATAAATCAATACTAATAGAAAAATTTAAAGGAATAGAGGACGAATGTGAGATAGAAAACGTGTGGACAGTATTAAAAGAAGGAATGATTGACACCGCTATTGATGTATGTGGTATGACAAAAAGAAGAGAGGCAAGGATGTGGTAAATGTATGGTCGGACAAGGAAGTACAAGACGCTGTAAAAAAGAAGAAGAAAGCATGGAAGGATTGGTTGTCAGTACGAGCTGATGAAAGAAATCTAAATGCAAGGGATAGTGATGTATTTGCAGCAAAGCAAGAATATTAGAGGATGAATTTGATTGTGAAAGAGATAGTAAAAGAGAAGAAAAAAGAACAAAAGGATGATTTTGACATTAGGTTGTCTCAAGACTTTAAAAGTAATATTAAATACTTTTGGAAGAGCGTTAAAACAGCTAGAGGTAAAAATACGACCTCTGAGTTAAATAAGAGCAGAGACAAGAATGGAAGATTATTAGTTGGGTTACAGGGTGTAGTAGATAGATGGAAGGAATATTTTGAGGGACTGTTTGAAAAAGATGAAATGAGAGTACCGGAGCCTGAAAATGACGCACAAGACAGTGATATGCAAAATTATGATGAGGAAATAAGTATGGATGAAGTAGTGAAAGCATTAAGTAGTATGAAAATGGGAAACGCTGGAGGGTATGATAGGATTACTGTCGAAATGCTGAAGGCTGGACAGGGCATAGTAGCAAGTCAGTTGTGTCACCTTTTCAATCTTTGTTTTAAAAACTGTATGGTGCCAAAAGATTGGTGCAATGCAGTTATTGTACCGCTGTATAAAGGAAAAGGTTCACAGCAAGACTGTAAAAACTACCGAGGAATAAGTCTTCTCAGCGTTGTCGGCAAATTGTATGCAAAGGTCTTGATAGAAAGGGTGGTGAAAAATACCGAAGAGAAGTTATGGGATGTACAAGCGGGATTTAGAAATAATAAAAAATACTTTATTTTCTTTTCACAAAAGAATTCACTTAACTAACATTAACAGAGCAATATATCAGTATTATACAAGACATGTACAAAAACGTGACAACACAAGTGGTGTCACCAGCAGGCACAAGTAAAAGCTTTGAGGTTAAAGTCGGAGTCCACCAAGGCTCAAGTCTGAGCCCCTTGCTTTTTAACATCGTCATAGACTACATCACTAAAGACCTTCACAAACCAGCTGCACGAACACTCTTATATGCAGATGATATAGTTCTTATTGAGGATTCTTTGCTGGAAATTCAGAACAACCTTGATAAGTGGCGAAAAGCGTTGGAAGAAAGGGGCTTAAGAGTTAGCAGACAGAAAACTGTGTACATGCACTGTAATTTTTCTAACAACGACCATAACCAACAAGTGCCTAACATTGAAGGAACTCCCTTAAATAAGGTAGAGGAATATAAATATCTAGGATCCATAGTTAATACCACAGTAAGCACTGAAAAAGATATAGACAGCAGAATAAAAGCAGGCTGGCTGAAATGGCGGTCTCTATCAGGGGTTCTCTGTGATGTAAACATGCCTATAAGAACCAAGGGCAAAGTATACAAACGGGCAGTTAGACCAGCCTTACTCTATGGGTCTGAGTGTTGGGCAGTTAGAAAGAGCGAAGAACAAAGAATGCATGCTGCAGAAATGAAAATGTTGCGTTGGTCTGGTGGAGTTACTAGACTGGATAAGATCAGAAACCAGTACATACGGGGAACATTTAAGGTGGCAGAAATACAGGACAAAATGCGCGAGAGTCGCCTGCGATGGTATGGACACGTAATGCGCCGAAATAGTGACCACATCACTAGGGAAGTTTTGGCCATAGACGAAGGAAGACGTGGAAGAGGACGACCCCCGACCACCTGGATCGGAACCGTCACCGGAGATATGAGGACACTGGGCATTAGTCCAGAGTTAACACAGAACCGCCAAGAATGGCGAAAATGTATCAGGAGGGCCGACCCTGCATAGGAAAGAGGCCAGGAGATAGATAGATAGATAGATAGAAAAGAATTCACTTAACTAAACTAGGAATATTGCTAGCATATTTGACATTATTGTTCTTGTGAAGAGACTAGTTCCTGAAATAGGTCCCTGTGGGACCTGTGCTACAGGTAACTAGGCCTTCCCTCGAAAAAGTGCAGTGTCAATAGTTGCAGGTGATTACACTTAGGACTTATTTACATATATATTCTTGGTAAAGAAATAACTTATTTTACTAAACAAGAAAAAGAAAACAATACAAAATGGTTGTCATATTGAGTGAGTGTGTATGTATGTGTTTTGTGTTTGGTGTCTGTGTTTATGTTTGTGTTTGTGTTTATGTTTACGTTGTGCGAGAGTGCAACAAGAAAGGGTATGGGATGCACGGATCAGGTCTTTTCTCTAAGATGCATTTTAAAGAAGCTTTTGGCCAAAGGTCGAATAGTCTATTGCATCTTCGTAGATTTAGAAAAGGCCTATGACAGAGTGGTGAGAAATGAACTGTGGTCAACATTGTGAACAACTTTCTGCGACCAAATTGCAAACGTTCTAAAAAAAGGAGAATTAAAAGTACCCGTAACCGAAGGGCATGTATGAAGAGATTGATGAGTTTAGATGAAGCAAAAGAGGTTTGTCAGGATCGTAGCAAGTGGAGGTCCATAGTCTCTGCCTACCCCTGCGGGAAACAGGCGTGATATTATGTATGTATGTATACACTAGGGGTGGCAATGGTGGCATCGATGGAACCGTCTCCATAAATGTCAGCCCTAACGAACGTCAAAATATAATTAATGTTTTCATTTAACTACTTTTCTAATATTTTGTAAGTGTAATGCAGACCATTTTAACAAATGGACTGTAGGTACTTATTCTATCAGTTATTTCTAGTACCTACGTAGCAACAATTTAAATTGTTAGGCACTGAAAAGTTCACTGCCCCCAAATGTTGTATTAAACACTAAAAAATACAAAATCCCTAACATTCAATTATCACAAGCGTGGGTAGAACTCGCTATCTATCAAGCGGAAGTCACATCAAATCCCAACCGGATGTCTGCTGAATTATAACTATTTAAACATTAAAATGGCCGTTGTAAGTACTAATAATGACACTATGTCCTACATAATTTCAATGTCGCTGATAATATTTATCCATCCCTCGGGCGATGATTAGCAGTGCATTTGTTTGGGTCATGGTCCTGTTATAGGGAATGGTATAGCCTTATCTGATAGTCCAAAGGTTGACAATGTATGTATGACAGATTGTACTTTACTCGATGCGTTATTCGTATTCAATATATTTTTTTATAAGATTTTGTAGTTAGTACCTTTACAAGTTGCTTTTTAATTAAATGCAAATGTTTTCAGGGATGATTCAAATCATCATTTTGAACAACTCTTTTTTTTTTTTGAAATTCTAGTACAAATCGAAGCAGTCACGTGATTAAGTTACTTCGGGAACTACTGTCTTCCTTTTTTCTTTCGTGTGTGTAAGTGGCCTACGCCGGTGTCAGATTTTTCGGGCTGCCTACAGGCATCTGACATAGCTTAACGACTGCCATACAATGATAACAGCCGGGACCCACGGCTTATACGTGCCTTACGAAGCACGGAGGAGCTCAAGATTTTTTTTATGCCTTGTGGTCACCCATCTAAGTGCAGACCACGCCCCGTGTCGCTTTACTTGCGAAAGTGCTAGCAATTATATTATATTTATATTAAAATCCAACAGCGAAATGCGAGCCGGACTGCAAGAACAGCGGCATCTGTGTGGACACCAACACCTGCCTGTGCCCCGCCAACTTTCACGGCCGCTACTGCGAGTTCGAGAAGAAGCCCTGCCTGGTGTACCCGCCGCTGCCGCAGAACTCCGCAAGGAACTGCTCCAGCGAGTGAGTAGAATTGATTATTAGACAAGTGTGTAGTGGACTGTAACAACAGCGGCATCTGCGTTGGCACCAACAGGTACTGCAAGTTTGAGAAGAAGCCTTTCCTAGTGTACCGTCTGAGTGAATAGGATGGATAGTTTACCTGGATTTTTAACGTTTTTAAAAATGGCGGAGCCAATGGGTTTTTCGATTCGCGGTGAACGCTTATTTAGTATTTATCTATGCAAAGACAAACTCCCGATTTGTACAGCTCACGGAACCATTATTCAATATTCATGCGTGTCATAAATATAACTAGACTTCGCTCACGAAATACCTACAATATGCCACTTAGGTCGAAAATGTCATATTTTTTTAATTCTCATACATATGTTTATTTTATTAAATCTAATGTAAAATCCATTTTTTTGTTGTATTTCTAACAAAGACAAAAAGTTTTAAGTTTAAATACTCAGATTGAGAAGGAACTTTCTCCTAACATACCTACAGGTTTTGCCTAGTTTAGGATACAGGACATGTATTTTTCATTGTAAAACTGTTTTTTGGTCAATAGATTTAATAATTAACTATCGAATTTCTTGAACAGCTTCTGCACGGTGAAATGCCGAGAGGGTCACCGGTTCATCGACGGCTCCAACATCGCCAACATGCGCTGTGTGGACGGGCAGTGGGTGCCGACGCGCGCCGACTTCACCACCATCCCGGACTGCCTGCCAGAGTGCGAGCCGCCCTGCCAGAACGGGGGGGTTTGTCTGGCGCTCAACACCTGCCAGTGCCCAGACGGATTTAGAGGACCGGCTTGCCAGTATGGTGAGTTTTGTTAATTCTGGGGTGATGCCTTTTTGTCTTGACAAATGAGCAAGAATTTTTCCGTAGGTAGTCGGATTTTAGATTTTTATCTTATATCTTGACCATTGACTTTCTTAGAACTTTACGGTTGTAAGTCCGTAACTACCAACTTCTTGTGGAAATATAACTAGCAGAAGTTATGGGTTTTTTTTATTTGGGTGGCATAATAAAGGTTTTCAGAAATATTTCACACACCAGATGGCAGCACAGTGACGTTAGTTCCAATCGACTTTTAACAGCATTACAATGCTGGGATTATTATCTAACTTAAAAAACATGTGATGCAAAATTTCGCCACGAGTAGGACCCACACTTCAAAATATTGGGTAGTAAAGAAGAATAACGTAGGTATGTTTCAAATGCATGTTACTATGTGATGAGAAAATTTGTTATGGTGATTCAAAGCACAGTAGCACAATTGGCAGTGCGTTAACGTGAGGGTTGTGGGTTGGAATCCCACTTGTAGCAAAATTTGTTGGGAGAGCCTCCGCCGCCGGCGCTGGTATAACACGATCTGTGTCTGTGTTACTTTCGCCCTTAGCTGAAATCGCTCGCTCCCTCGTGTTTTGGTCACAGGAAACTCAACGAACCTAACCTACACTTCACGAAAAATTTTGAGTGCTGGCGCCGCCGGCAGCCAGTGTTTTAAATCCTAGTTGCCGGCAGTATAACCTGCGGTTCCTAATAGTGATAACTTTAGGAGCCGGCGCCGGCAGCGGAGGCACTCTCAAATTGGTCATCACATGTTTTGAGTCATGACATCATTTTTTACCACCAGCTGCGAGCGTGTGCGACATGCGCAAGCTGGCCTTCAACGGCGGCTACTCCTGCTTCGGCGACGACGAGTCGTTCTCGTGCAAGCTGCGCTGCCCCTCGGGCTCCACCTTCAGCTCCCCGCCCGCGGCGCTGTACTCGTGTAAATACAGCGCTGGTGTGTTCGAGCCGCAGCCCGTGCCCCACTGTGTCTTCAGTGAGTATGGCCAAGGATAATATAATTAGAATCCCAACGCATACAATGTGATTTGAATTACTTTGTGTGATTCCGCTACCAGTTAGGTAGACCCTTGGACTGGTGAGGCGAGGGGCGGAAACGGGCCCGAACATTTAAAGGGATATGAAATAATTTCTCTCGTGCTATAAAAATCGAAAAAGTTTTTAACAATCTTGAAAGTTCATATGAAAACGCTTCAAAAATAAACTCTAATGTGATTAAAGTAAAGTTTATATTTCCATAAAGCTAAGATGTTATGTTGACATATATTTTAGCAGAGAAGTGAATGTCCTACAACGATTACATATGTAGGTACTTAACTGTCTGTTTGTAGTCTATTTACTATAATTGTCACCTTTAGTAAATTGATCTATAGCTCTCTTTGCAGAGGACGTCATGGTAATTACGCCAAGCAACTACATCAATAGGGTAAGTGGAAATCTTCTATGTAAGTCTATACTCTTTTTCTATCAGTAACCTGGGTACGCAGAATGTTGACTTCCCCCTCATTGTCAAGTTTTTTACCTCTCATAAAAATACAAACGTTTGCTCAACTTATTTTAGTAAAAATGTGTCTCATTGTTTCAATGTCAAATATTGAAAAGAGGGAAAGGGACAAAACATGTTTTTACCTAAGGTATAATAAAACCAGGTATTCTCTTCCCGTGACAGCTGATGACGCTTTGGGATTCATATTAGTAGGAATGGGATTCATATTAGTAGGAATAGGCTATATGAATTATTAGCTATGAAAGCTTATAACCAAACACCTAATTTCATTAATTACGTTAGAACTTACTCAAAGCTTTTTAAAAAAGTATGTTTATGCGCGAAATCATTATACACCAGGAAAGCTATTCTAGATTCTAAAGATAAAATAAAGACAACCTGGAATATTATTAACACTGAAACCGGGAAAAACAAGCAACGAGTAAATAAAATTGAGTTAAACATTAACAATAAGGTTCTAGACACTAGTGAATATGTCGCACAATACTTTGAGAACTTTTTCACAAACATTTCCCTAAATACAACTGCCCCACTAATGTCCTCATCTAGGAAATCAAAAAAGCTATTAACCAATTGCGTACCTAAATGTAAAGATAGGCTAATATTCAAATACGTCACACCTAAAAATATCATTGATACTTTTAAAAGCTTGAATAATAAAAAAACTGGTGATTTGTGGGACATTTCTGTCTCCGTTATTAGTAATATTATAGATGTAATTGCGCCTTACTTAGCTTCCATATTTAATAAATGTGTAGACGCGGGATCTTTCCCTGACATGATGAAGTTAAGTAAAGTTATCCCTCTATTTAAGACTGGTGACAGAAATGATCCAACAAATTACCGTCCCATTTCTATTCTGCCAGCACTGAGCAAAATATTCGAAAAGATAATTTTTAACCAATTATTAGATTTTTTCAACAAAAATAGTCTGTTCCATGGTGATCAGTATGGATTTACTAAGGGTCGATCAACAACGGATGCAGGTGTTGCACTTTTACAAAACATCTATGATGCTTGGGAGTGTTGTCAGAATGCAATTGGTGTCTTTTGTGACCTCTCCAAAGCCTTTGATTGTGTAGACCACAAAACCCTTCTATCCAAACTTGAGCACTACGGAATAAAAGGGAAGGCTCTTGAATTGATTAAATCTTATTTGAGTAGCCGAATTCAAAAAGTTAGTGTAAATCAAGTAAAATCTGAAGGATCAACCGTAGTGATGGGTGTGCCCCAGGGTTCTATCTTGGGTCCTTTGTTGTTCCTGATCTATATTAATGATTTACCATATTATGTAAAAGATTGTAAGGCTGTACTTTTTGCTGATGACACTTCCCTTGTTTTCAGCGTAGATAGGAAAACTGACACCTCTGATGAGATGAATAATATATTGTCGCAAGTGTTGGATTGGTTTACAGCAAATAATTTAGTATTAAATGCAAAAAAAACGAAATGTGTAAAGTTCTGCTTACCGAATGTTACAAAAGTTCTAACACGATTATTTATTGATAAGGAAGCAGTAGATATGGTTGATAACACAACATTTTTGGGAATAACGCTTGATTCAGGGTTGCAATGGGGTGCCCATATTAAAAAATTAGCTGGAAAACTTAGCTCTGCGGCCTATGCGGTTAGAAGAATTAGGCAAATGACTGACGTCGATACAGCGCGTTTGGTATATTTTGGGTACTTCCACAGTGTTATGTCCTATGGAATATTGCTATGGGGTAACGCTGCAGATATAAATACCATATTTGTTTTACAAAAACGCGCTATCAGATTTATATATAAATTAGGTGCTAGAGAGTCTTTGAGGGAACTATTTAAAGACATAAATATTTTGACCCTCCCTTC
Organism: Acrobasis consociella; assembly: GCA_963555685.1. Taxonomy (NCBI): domain Eukaryota; kingdom Metazoa; phylum Arthropoda; class Insecta; order Lepidoptera; family Pyralidae; genus Acrobasis; species Acrobasis consociella. The sequence continues at coordinate 3,396,431 of OY743109.1, read as the reverse complement.
GCAATTCATCTATGCGAACATTATGTACGTGCGTCAGAATATACACTCATTTAAGAGAAATTGTGACATTCATAGTATTAACACGAGAAATAAAAATAAATTAGCCATCACAGCTTTGCGGTTAGAGAAAACAAAAAAATCTTTTGTGGGTCTCGGCTTGCGCCTCTATAATAAAATTCCAGATGATATAGTAGCATTACCATTAACTAAGTTTAAGACAGCCGTTAAAAATAATTTATTACAAAATGCGTATTATCATGTAAATGACTACTTATCATCTTCTGAGAAAAATTCTTGGAAATAGTTGTCTGCAAATTGTAATTGTATAATTTAAATGTATAGCTTAAGTGTAAATCTGTATTGTAATTGTAACATAGCCCATCAGGCTGGGTAGGGACCAATACTGAACTGGGTTTCTTTCGGCGTAATCTTCCCAGCAGTGGTCGTTCCGAAACGCTAGTAGTTTTTAGCTTTTGCACTAAAATAATATTTAAAAAAAATGACCTTCAATAAGAGATAAATTTATCCTACATTGAATAAAAATTTTTGACTTTTTGACTTTGACTTTGACGTAGGTGGAACTTGATTACGTCATCAGTTTGATGTGTTGCCACTATGTGAAATTGAATTACCCGAGCGTAATGCATTTTTGAACTTTATGTACCAATTTCGAATTAATAATCCATTATATCAATTTATAAAATATTTAATCGATGAATCACGCGAGAATCGCGAGATACTAAATAGCTAAGTTACTTAATATTTTATTTAATATTTATGAACTAATTGAGAAAGTCCTTAAATTTACTGAAAAGTACAATCAGTGGCAACACTATCGTGACGTAGTCAAGTTCCATCTCGGGAAGAGAATACTTGGTTTTATTATACCATGTTTTTACCTAAAGGAGGTTTTAAAACGGTTGTTTATTTTTATGAATATGAGGGCTAACCTTTTTTTATGAATATAAGCCCAGCAGTGGGAGGATATAGGTTGTGGAAATAAACAAAAGTTTTTAAAAGGTTGTTAAGACTATGGGACGCATGAGAAAAATATATCATCCCTATATTAAGTATACAAGTAAGTAGAAGAGAGACATGGAAAGCACTCCACCTACAAGGGCCCAGCTCTTAAATATAAGAAGAAGATTAAGTATACAACGTGAAAGGGACATACACGTAATAAATTAAGCCACGGGCAAGTCGGGCAATACTAGATCACTATAGTGTAATAAAATTTAAAAAAACGGCTTTTCATAAGAAAGTGTGCAGCCACCGCGGCAATTTGTATGAAAATGTAATTTTTTTCTTTGTTTTTTGACTGTAATTTTATTATCATTAAACTTGCGAGTCCTTTCCTCGTTGCAATAGTTAGTTTTACACTTAGTCGGCGCAAAAATGGAAACAATTTTTTTCAGACATACCAAAGCAGTGACAGCTGGAACATTTCTACCAGTAGCAGCAGCCATAGCTATGGCTACGGAGGGATGGGAAGCTCAGGCATGGACGGCATGGGAGAGAGCCACATGGGAGGCATGGGAGAGAGCCACATGGGGGGCATGGGAGAGAGCCACATGGTGACTGAGCACGGGCGGTACGGTGGCGGGGGGTCGGGCGCCATGACGGTGGTCATCCAGGATCTAACGCCCAAGGGCGGCACGTGTCTGACCTGGGCTGGCGTGCATTATAAGACCTTCGATGGAAAGATTTATAGGTAGAAACCTTATTTTATAGATAGATAGATATATATATAGTATATAGTAGACGACCTCCGTGGCGTAATGGTCAACACGCTAGACCGCCAATCCGGAGGTCCTGGGTTCGATCCCCAGCCAGGGCAAGTTGGAAAATAGCCTTTTTCAAATTTTCCTGGGTCTTGGATGTTTATCTATATATGTATTTGTTATAAAATATAGTATCGTTGAGTTAGTATCCCATAACACAAGTCTCGAACTTACTTTGGGGCTAGCTCAATCAGTGTATTTGTCCCTATATATTTATTTATTTATTTATTTATATATAGCTTTACTTTTATGCCTCATGCCCTTTTGTATATGTCGCAGGTATCTGGTTAAATTAGGAACTAAATTGAAATAAATTTAAGTATCGTCCTAGGCATTCAATTGAACGCCTGCCTTCAAGGAACGGCCTATGCGGCCAGTCAGTTGGTTAATTTAACCAGATGTCTGTGACATACAATTATATTCTCTTCCGTATAGTCTATTCCTCTAGACTTTACTAATTTTTATTTTTTCAAATTCGATCCATTCATCATAGTATTGCGTTGTCACGCGATCTTCTTCTTCTTCTTATCGAGTGTGTTAGTGACTAACACTAGTGTCAGAGTTTTTAAACCGCCTTAAAGGCCTCTGACATGGTTTTAGGGTAACGACCAATGTCAAAGACAGTAGCCAGGACCGACGGCTTAACGTGCCCTCCGAAGCACGGATCATCTTACTTATCAGACAATCAGGTGATCAGCCTACAATGTCCTAACCAAACTAGGACAACAACACAAAGTCGTTGCCCCCGCCGGGAATCGAACCCGCGACCTCCGGGTATGAGCCGAACGCTCTAACCACTACACCACGGAGGCAGTTACGTCACGCGATATACGTATGCCAGTAAATTTTCAGCTCAATCGGAAACCGGAACTGGCTTTTAACTTGCAAGATTTGATTACAGACAGACAACGAGACTGGTGAAACTAAATAAAAGATAGTAATAAAAGAGAGAGATTTATCTTCTATGTATCTATCGCTGTTACATGGTATAGAAAGAGAACAATCAAAATTAATGGAATTAAATACGAATACTTATTGTTCTCTTTCTGTTCCGTTGTAGTTCTGATCTGTCTGTAATCAAATCTTGTTGTAAAAATGTTTTTTAGATATTACATATTTGTTTCTTGGGCACCACACAGCCACTTGAAGCGTGACCATTGAAGTCATTTTAAATAATGTTGTTTATTCTCTGCCGCAGCTTCCAGTCTCCCTGCCAGCACGTGTTAGTGAGGGATGCAAGAGAACACAAGTACACTATAGCAGTGCGTCCCGGCGAGTGTAGCGGCAAGGCGTTCTGTCCCAGCGAGCTGACGATCTACCTGGAAGATAAACCCTACGTCTTGGCCGTGGGAGGTAAAACTTTTTATAGGTCCCAGGTTATTTTGCAAGGAATTTTCCAGCACGTACTTGTGAGGGACGCAAAAGACCACAAGCACACTATAACAGTTAGACACTTTAAATGTAAAGACAAGGCATTCGGTCCCAGCGAGCTGACGATCGACCTGGAAGATAAGCCCTACGTTTTGGGCGTGGGAGGTAAAACTTTTTGTAGATCCTAGGTTATTCTGTAAGGAAACTGCCAGCACGTACTGGTGAGGGACGCAGAAGAACACGAGTATACTATAGCAGTAAGACACGGTGCAAAGCGTTCTGTCCCAGCGAGCTGACGAAGTATTAGTTATTCTGTAAGTAATTTTTTTCAGAAACTATTAATGGCGTGAAAACTGTTAGTTTGCTGCTTTTCCATGCTAGTTTAGGATTTTAAAAAAACGAAGGTACTAGCTACTTATTTTCCAAGGCAGATGGTAAAAATAATTACGAGAATCCAAATCATATTAATAGAAACATCAACATTTTATTCCATTTTCCACCTTCTCACCCACCATCACGCTAAGCGTGGCTTTTAGGTCTTTAGGCCCTAAGCTCTGTGTAGTCCTATTAGTAATAAAGACTTGATAATGTTTCTAAATCTGTAACATTGTTTGTTTTGTGTGCAGAGGACGGCACCGTAGCTTTCCGCAGCACAAAGCGCCTGATCCCAATGCCGGCGTCCCTGCCTGGCATCAGGGTCGCCATGCCCAGCGATTATGTGCTGGTTAACTTGGACGCGGCTGGAGTTACCCTTAAATGGGACACGGAGGTTAGTAATAGAGAGTAACGTCTGTATTTATAAAACATCATGGCATCGTGATCCCTGCTCAAAGCGCCTAATCCCAATGCCGGCGTCCCTGCCTGGCATCAGGGTTGCCATGACCAGCGATTATGTGCTGGTTAACTTGGACGCAGCCGGAGTTACCGTTAAATGGGACACGGAGGTTAGTAATAGAGAGTAACGTCTGTATTTATAAAACATCATGGCACCGTGATCCCCAGCTCAAAGCGCCTAATCCCAATGCCGGCGTCCCTGCCTGGCATCAGGGTCGCCATGACCAGCGATTATGTGCTGGTTAACTTGGACGCGGCTGGAGTTACCCTTAAATGGGACACGGAGGTTAGTAATAGAGAGTAACGTCTGTATTTATAAAACATCATGGCACCGTGATCCCCAGCTCAAAGCGCCTAATCCCAATGCCGGCGTCCCTGCCTGGCATCAGGGTTGCCATGACCAGTGATTATGTGCTGGTTAACTTGGACGCGGCCGGAGTTACCCTTAAATGGGAATGACCCACCACTGAGGTTAGTATTAGAGAGAGAGTAACGGCTATTTTCGTAAAAAACACGGCATCGTAATTCGCAGCACGAAGCGATCTAATCCTAGATCAGGACTCCCACCTGCAGTTACATAAAAATGGTAATTCAATTTTATCATTGCTTTTCACCTGCAGCGGCCTTACTGCATTTCTCGAGCTTGTCATTGGGGGCAAGATTAGGGGCTCTAAATCGAAATTTCATTGCGCGAAAGTCTGTGCGCCCTGGAGTCCAAAATAAGCTTTTATCAGCATCACCTGTAGGTTGACTGGCAGAAATGGCCCGGGGCCTTAAGTCCGCTTGATACAATTTCTGTGTAATATAGTTAAATAAAAAATATATAATTTAAAACTATATTACAGAATTTGGTGCTGGTGGAAGGGACTGTGCAACTGTGGAACAACACCGAAGGCCTCTGCGGCTCTCTGGACAGCAACCCGGAAAACGACCTGAAAACCAAGGAAGGAGCGGTCGCCATGACCAACACTGCTATGGCATCTTCATGGCAACTCAATAAGATTGGTGGTAAGATGTTTTATCAGTACGGGAGACTTTTTTACCGACTTCAAAAATAAGGATATTATTAATTCCATACATACATACATAATATCACGCCTGTTTCCCGCAGGGGTAGGCAGAGACTATGGACCTCCACTTGCTACGATCCTGACGAACCTCTTTTGCTTCATCTAAACTCATCAATCTCTTCATACAATTTCTTCCATTTCGGGTACAAACTGCCAACATGCCATAATGTATGGGTAGTGGGATATCACAAGTGTCGAAATGTACAAAATACTGGTATAAAATGTTCATTTGTATGTTCAATGCACTCTTTAACGTGAAAAGACCGTGAAATTAGAGGGCTCTAACTTCATGCTCATGACCAAATGCGTTATTCTCAAAATGGCCAATTATTAAAGTGCCCATTTGACAGTATTCTATATTCATTTGGTAGAGATGAATAACTTTGAAGATATGAAGTAAGGTTTTTTTTTTTGTAAAAAATTCTTTATCGATTAGAAGATTAGGGACTATTTTTATAATTATTTAAAAAAATTATACAAACAAATTAAATAAATAAAATAAATATATAGGGACAAATTACACTGATTGAGCTAGCCCCAAAGTAAGTTCGAGACTTGTGTTACGGGATACTAACTCAACGATAATATATTTTATAACAAATACATATATAGATAGATAAACATCCAAGACCCAGGAAAATTTGAAAAAGGCCATTTTCAACTTGCCCTGACCGGGGATCGAACCCGGGACCTCTGGGTGGCGGACAAGCATGTTGACCAATACGCCCCGGACTAATTAGAATGAATCAATCAATAGTTTTAAAATTCAATCAGTGTCATTACTCAAAAATAGCTCTGTACAGCAACCAATATCGTCGAAATGATTTTTAAACAAATTTTAAAGTTTATATAAAAATCATATACATTTTCCAGATATCTGTGAAAGTAGCCCTACCGAAGTAAATGCCTGCTCATCCAAAAACGACGATGATATGAAGAAAGCTCTCCAGTTTTGCACCAAAGTATTCAGCAAGGAAAAGTTCAGGAAATGTTCCAAGGTTAGTTTAAAAAATTTAAATATCTTTTTTGTTTTTTTATTTTTTTTATTGTAAAAGTGTATCTTTATCTTTTTAGCATTGCATATTTTAGAATCAGGCTTTTGTCGGTTGTACTTTGAAAAAAAAGGGAAACTACGTATGGATATACGGGACATTTTAGCGGACACGTTTAGCGAGTGGGCGCGAAGGTGGAAAAACAAAAGAAATGTACCTTATATAAGAAAAATAGGGAAAAGTATTGACATACGTTTTCATATTTGCAGGTCATGGACGTATCGATGCTTCTAGAAACCTGTCAATGGGATTACTGCGCCTGCGCAGCCAGTTTAAGTAAGCCTCAAGTTTTTCTGTACTCTAAGATTTGTATAACGTTTCTATTCTCTTAATGGTTAGTTTATTGAAAATAGATATTTTTTTGGCAAAGATAATACAATTACTAACGTAACTGATAATGCCATAGATAATATTGGAGGGCCCGTAAGTAGGCAAAACTGGATTTGCGGGGTAGCCCACAGAGATGGCAGGACACACCACTAGCAAAAAAGTGACAAAGAAAGTGATGAATAAAAAGTACTTTGAAAATATTTGTTGCAAATCATCTAAGTCATATTTGATTTATTAAAGTACTACTTTATTTAAATAATAGTATTAAAAGATTTTAATGTTTTAATTATTACCTTGTAGCGCCATATTTATAAGGCGATGGGTATGCATGCTTTTGATTTAGCATTTTAATATTCTTGCTCTACATGCATCCAGGTTTAATAAGCCTGGACTGGCTACTTCCTTCCCAATGGACTGTATTATATTTTAGATTTTTCAAAATACTAAATTTATAGTATTTTATGCAACAGTTGTATAAGGAAGGTCAAAAAATGCTCAATGGCGTCTTCTTACGATGCTCGCTAAAGCTCGCATCGTAACCTGCGCCACTCGCATTTTTGACTTTCCTTATACAACGTTGCATAAAATACTTTTTCTACGACTATATGTACTAAATAAAATACAAAAATAAACAAAGAAAAGTATAAAAATGTTTCACATAATTTATGTTTGGTAGATAATAGGTATCTATGGTAAACTTGTTTTTTTTTTTAAATTTACTTCCTAGTGATTTTATAAATAAAAAGTTTTTCTTATGTTGGCAGTATGATAGATCTAAAGAAAAAAAAGGTTCTAGGTCTATGGATAGAAGTATCTTTTTGGCGAAATAACGATACATGTGCTGTTATAGGGAATCATAAATAATCTATGTTCTTATATTAGTGTTCGTGACTATTACACTACATAACATACTATATACATACACTACACTACATAACGACTACATAACAGTAGAGGAGTAGAAAAACATACTTTATTAACTTCATAGATAATCATTTTATGGGCATAAATACATACACAGGTCCCGAGGAGTGTGCCTGCAGGACGGTGTCGGTGTACGCCAAGGAGTGTCTGCGGCACGGGGTGGACGAGATGAAGGCCTGGCGAGACGACGAAACTTGCCGTGAGTATCACGTACTCTTCTTATACTTATTTATGAGATTAGTGCTTAGAGATTACTTTTTGCACTAAAGTAAAATTTAAAAAATTGACCTTCAATCCCCCTAAAGTGAAAGTTTGTGAGTGTGTGTGTATGTTTGTTAGTTCTTCACGTGCAAACGACTAGACCAATTTTGGCAAAATTTGGTATGCAGGAAGCTGACACCTTGGAGTTAAATTATATTACAGTAGGACGGGGCGCAACTAGTAAGAGATAAATTTATCCATCATTGAATAAAAAAATATTGTACAATTTTTTTCACTTCTGTATTGTTGCATGTAGTGGTGCTTCGAAATAGAATCATATGTCATGTCAAATGACATGGTTCGGCGTGTCGTTGCAGTGCGCAGTGGTACTTCTTGTGTGGCCGGTGTCCACGGAAGACCAGCGTTGGGGTGTTGTAAAATTTCGCTAATAAACCATATTCTATTCTATTCTATTCAATAGAAAGTTTTTCATTCATTCATTTCATTCATTCATACTTTTGTACAGCGGTGAAGTGTCCCGAAGGCAAGATCTACAAAGCGTGCGGCCCCGATTCCCAGCCCAGCTGCATGCTGCCCCAGCTGCCCAGCAAAGTAGACAACAACACCTGCGTCGAGGGCTGCTTCTGCCCAGAAGGGCTGTTGCTAGAGGGGGGGCGGTGTGTCCCGAAGGCCGAGTGTCCTTGCCGGCTGAGGAACAGGAGCTTCAAGCCTGGACAGACTATCAAAAAGGAGTGTAATACCTGGTTAGTTCGTCTCAATTTATAAATTCTTTCAATTATCTAAAATTATTATTTTTTTAGTGCCAGTGCCAGTGTTGTGACAGTAAAGGTAAATAAAAAAATTATTGGTTCATGTAAACTTGAAAAATTTACTTACTAGTAGTTCGCCACGAACTTAGACCTCGCGATTATATCTTCTACTACCAAGCAAAGTAAGCAAGCAAGTTTCGGAAAGTGGCTGTGACATACGGACGGACAGACAGACAGACAGACATGATGAATCTATAAGGGTCCCGTTTTTGCCATTTGGCTACGGAACCCTAAAAAACCATAGCGAGTTCTAAGACTTTAAAAATTTTTGTTGGACATCTACTTATTGTTTTTTGTGAACTATATGGTATTGAATGTACGCAACAAATATTTGTCAATTTCCTTCATTTCTTAAAAATAGTGGTCAAGACATTGGCCTTCTAACTCGGAAGTCGCGGGTTTGATTCCCACGGGAGACATGCATTTTTAAGAAAGTTGTTCAGTAACCCGGACTAAGTTCGCCCTTAAATAGTTTCAGTATATTTTGTAATAAGATTTGTATTGTATATCCGTCACGGCTTAGTCAGCTAGACTTCACGAGTCACCCTAAGCCCATTCAAGTATAACGTATAAAAAAGTTGACCAGACAAAAAAGTTGTTCAAATAAAAAATTGCGTTTTTATAATGGCAACAAAAAAGTCTAATGACATTTTTGAAAATATTTTGCATTGGCGGATATATGACAGTTTTAAAATTTTAAACCCCCATATTTCCGCCATTTTGAAATATTTCGAAAAACTGGCTCGACAAAAAAATTCTATTTAGTTGTTGAACCTGCTTACAAAATTTCATGAGAATCGGATAAGAAATGCGACCTGTAGGCGAGAACAGACAGACAGACAGACAGACAGACAGACAGACAGACAGACAGACAGACAGACGGACGAAAGAATTTTTGGCTAATCTCGAAACTGAGACGCTTCGCTCGCTTCGCTCGCTCGGTCAATTAAACCTCATAAAAAAGCGGCCAAGTGCGAGTTGGACTCACCCATGAAGGGTTCCGTAGCAGCAAGTAACATAATATAAAAGTCTTGTAGTATATTTTTATATTTGAGTTGATTGAATGAAAGGTAAATTGCGGTTTACGATTTATGACGTATTAAAAGAAACTACTTACTAGATCTCGTTTGAACCAATTTTTGGTGGAAGTTTGCATGGAAATGTACATCATATATTTTTTTTAGTTTTATCATTCTCTTATTGACCGAGCGAGCGAAGCGAGCGAAGCGTCTCAGTTTCGAGACTAGCCAAAAATTCTTTTGTCCGTCTGTCTGTCTGTCTGTCTGTCTGTTCTCGCCTACAGGTCGCATTTATTAACCGATTCTTATGAAATTTTGTCAGCAACTAAATAGATTTTTTTTGTCGAGCCAATTTTTCGAAATTTTTCTAATGGCGGAAATATGGGGGTTTAAAATTTTAAAACTGTCATATATCCGCCATTTCAAAATATTTTCCAAAATGTCATTAGACTTTTTTGTTGCCATTACGAATACGATATTTTTTTATTTGAACAACTTTTTTGTCTGAACAACTTTTTTATACGTTATACTTAAATGGGTTTAGGGTGACTCGCGAAGTCTAGCTGACTAAGCCGTGACGAATATACAATACAAATCCTCTTACAAAATATACTCAAACTATTTAACGGTGAATTCAGTCCGGGCTACAGAACAACTTTCTTAAAAATACATATCTCCTCTGGGATCCACGAAGTAATTTCTCTGAATAGCTATTATGGTTATTATTTTGAGTTTAATAAGTAGTTCTATAAATTTTATCATATTTAACCGATATGGTTGGAAGGTGCTCCTGACATTTCAGAGCTAGATCGAAAGTCATTTGAAGAAAGGGCTGTGATTGGCAACTATTTTGGAACTTTGGTCACAACCATGAATTCGCATATCGGTAAACCTGCACCGATAGTAAAATTCATCCAAATCATGTACATTATTCTGAAATAATAATCGCGAGGTCTAAGTTCGTGGCGAACTACTAGTTTTAGAAGTTACAAGGGGGGGGGGGGGGGCACATTTACCACTTTGGAAGTGTCTCTCGCGGAAACTATTTAATTTAGAAAAGAATATATTAGATACCTCAATATCATTTTTGAAGACCTATCCATAGATACCTTACAAGTATAAGTTTGATAAAAATAAATTTTTGAATTTTATTTCTAAGTGTGGGGAAATTTGTTTTTTTTCTATTTTTGTGTGAAAATCTTAATGCAGTTCACAGAATTCATCTATTCTTACCAAGTTTCAACTGTATAGTTCTTATAGTTTTAGAAAAAAGTGGCTGTGACATACGGACGAACATACAGACAGACATGACGAATAAGGGTTCCGTTTTTTGTCGTTTGGCTACGGAACCCTAAAAAACATAGTACATACATTTTGTTTAAATTACTTTCTTAAAATTGACTATATTTTCAATTAAAAGGCACCAACACTTTTATATTCTTTTGTTGACAAGACAAAGATAGTTAATATTATATTAACTCGCACAGCACATGCCAAGCGGGCGAGTGGACGTGCACGCAAGTGGCGTGCGGCGCGCGCTGCAGCGCGGTGGGCGACCCGCACTACAGCACCTTCGACGGGCTGCGGTACGACTTCATGGGGCGCTGCACCTACCACCTGATGCGGACCGACAACTTCTCCGTCGAGGTCGAGAATGTGGCTTGCTCGGGAGCTATCACCGAAGTATGTACACTATTTTTTATTTATTTAATCTTTATTGTTCATTAAATACAAATTGTACAGAACAAAAGACGAACTTAACGCTGGAAGCGTTGTCTATACCAGTCAACCTTTGGGATAAACCGATAGTCTGAATATTGGTTGCAAGATAAAAATAGTACATAAAAAAAACGATAAATACAATTATATATATTTCCTATATACATAAATAAATATATAGAGACAAATTACACTTAATTACACTGGTGACAATAACCGAAAATCATTCTGCCGAATTTGAAACGGATTCGTTCGTATCGTTCATTCGGTCAATAATGTAACATGAGTCAAAAAATTCAAAATTCTTTCTTTTTTCAAGCTTTTATTTAACTTGCAATTTACCTTTTATGTATGAATATTTGTTTAGGTCAAATCTTGGAACTCAATTTTCAATAAGTTATCCTTAACTGATTTAGCTGAAATTTTGCATACTTGTGTAAGTCGGGTGACAATACAATATCATAAATGACCTGCTCTGATGATCGAGCCGGCAGATATTTAACGGAACTTAGTTATAAAACAACATAACCTCATTGAGTAGGACTCGTTTTTTATTTTATTTATTTATTTGTTTTTTTATTTATTTTCCAACCAGGCCATGAACTTAGCGCCCTACAAGGGCGAAGGCAAGCCGTCTTGCACCAAGGCGGTGTCCGTGAACTTCGACGGAGCTGACATCCACCTGAAGCAAGGGGGATTCATCCTCGTGAACGGCAAGGAGGTGACGTCACTTCCCGTCACCGTCGGGAAGGTCAGGATCCGTGCTGCGTCTTCACTTTTTGTTGTTGGTAAGTGTAACTATCTGCTCTTTTTAGCACTTTCTAATTTAGGTTGTTATCTGTTTAAAAAAAGAAAACTTCCTTCATTACAAGTTTATTTGCTAAGCAAATTAAAAAACTGCCAAGAAAGCCAACTAGTGATGAGCGGAACTACCAAAACGACTTGATATCCTTATCGCCCCTAATTACTTAAGAGCTGAACCGATATTTATCAAACACAGTTAAGAACCATAGCAATGGAACTTGCTTTTACGTAAAAATACCGCATTTTAATCGGTCTAACTGTTTGAGAGCTATGATGACACAGACAGACAGACCGACCAGAGGTTAGCGTCAAACTTATAACATCCCTATTTTTTGTCGGGGGTTAAAAACTGTACCTTGTCTAAACCAGGCCAGGTGCACTTCGCAGTTAAGGTATAAAGCTAGGTCGCCCCACAAACACTACATAATCACAAACATAAGGTTGAAATTATTTCAAAATTTAACGCTAGAGATAAAGGGATACGGACCGTCGCTTTGCACACAATCATAAAGTACATTTTGGCTCGTTTGGCGCACGCTAGGCTAAGTCGAAAGTCATATGCGCGGCGTGCAAACGAAATTGGACTTTAGTGCGCTGGTAACTGGGTTTAATTTAGCAAATTTTCTTATCTAAGTGTGATTCTTCTGTACATTAGTGCTATTACGTATTCTATGCCTAAAACTTAATCGATAATATCCTAAAACGTTTCATGAATAAGATTTCTATGACAGTTTCACATTGACTTGTACCCAGTGTTTTTAGAATTAGATTTTCGATTGTACGATAGTAATATTTCTCTGGCTGCTCTGGCCAAGTATGTCTCTGGTAGTACACAGAGGGTCGTGCTGCTGCAGTGGAGACTAAAAAGACCTGATGGTGATAATGATTGTACGATAAATTTCGCTCCTCTTGAAAAGGGCTACAAATTAATATATTTTTTTAGTGCAACTACCCATCAAGGTTGATATTTGGTGGGACGGCAGCACCAGAGTGTTCGTCGATGTACCTCCAGAACTGCAAGGCAAAACACAGGTAATTTATTGACATACCTATCCATGATTAACATAACTACCTTACCTTACTATCGTTTTCTTCTCATAACGTTTCCAGATTTTTTATATAAATAGATTGACATAGAAATACACGCACCTATATTTTAGTTTACCCACAGTTAAAGTTAAGTTAGTTTATACAGCTTTATGTTTTAGCCACAGTCAATTAAATGTTAAACATCAAGTAATAATTAATATCGATTAAAGTTTATGTACCAAAAATAGTCTCCCTCGCCCTCTCTTCGGACTTCAGACAACCCCACAATGTCCCACCGTAACCTAATCATTTCTTCTTCCACCTCAGCTAGCTTCTCGCAAAATAGTAGGGATATACACGCTGACTTTTCATTGGTTTTGGAAAACAAAATGATAAAATGTAGTAAATAAATCACTCTATTCATATACGTAATCCAAATTTGCGTATGACATAAGATAAAAGGTAAGAAAAATGATTTTCGATCGAAACCACGTAGTACTCGTCCAAAACTGTCGCGTGAACTCGCGTGACCCCATGAACTTCGGGCGGCCGGCCGGCGAGACGCCTGGCGGTGGAACTAATAATTGATCTCACGATTTTACTTTTTGGTTCTGAATTTTTATTTTGACTAGCTAATTAGGTCTTACTAATGATTCTTATGAAGTGGCATTCGGCTCCAAAACTAATGAAAAATCACCGTGTATAATGTAACATGTGTAACATATCTTATACTATACGAATTAGTCCTACTAATCCTACTTCCTACTACTGTTTTGTATTGTTTGTAACGACTTCACGCTTCAACCACTGAACCTATTTAGATGAAATCTGATATGGATATAGTTTGATACCCAGGGCGGGACATAGGATAGTTTTTATCCCCAAATTCCAACGGGAAGCCCACGCGCACTGCTAGTATATTATAATTAGCACAGTAAAATCGCTGCAATTAATCTTCATATTTCCCACCAGGGTCTCTGCGGCACATTCAACTTAAATCAGAAAGACGACTTCCTGACCCCTGAAGGCGACATCGAGCAGTCCACCGTCGCGTTCGCGAACAAGTGGAAGACGAGGGAGCTCTGCGATGACGTCATGGCTACGGAGCCTGAGCATCCTTGCAAAGCTAACGTGGAGAATAAACAGGCTGCCGAGAAATACTGCAATAGGCTGAAGACCAGTCTTTTTGAAGGTAGGCAATACCAATTATAATATACCGAACTTTATATTTCTATTTCAAACTGTCCTAGGTCTTGGATGTTTATCTATGTATGTATATGTACATACATCTATATATGTATATGTACGTACGTCTATATATGTATATGTACAAACATACATACTATCCGTTTTTATTTCTAGTGGACAGAGCTTTTTGTACTGTGTGGCTCTAAGCAAACAGAGCCGCAAGATTAAAAAGCCACTTTTAGCGTGATGGTGGGCGAGAAGATGGATAAGAAATCTATACAGTGACGGGTTGCTAGCTGCATCGCCTATTAACATGATTCGCATTTTTACCGATTATACATACCCTTTTAAAATAGCTATATTCTCGCAAGTAGAATGCCAGTATGCTATGACGCGATGTCAACTTTACAATAACGCTACAAAATTTTTATCACTAGTCAATTTTTTGAAGCTAGTTCAGTACTTTATCCTCTTACTTTTATATACGTCAGTCTAGATGCTTAGACATTTCCAGGTACTTAGACAGATCATGTATCAGCCCTCCGTGACCCCGGCATAGAATACACTAGAGGAAATCATGTGTAAACTCGAGGTTTTTCTCGAACATTTCACAGCCTTCTATATAGTTCTGGAACATTAAACATCCTTCTAGATTATTCTACATACTTTTAAAACCCTCTACATTCTTCTAGAACATTCCACATTGTTCTGGAACTTGGTAAATTTTTCTGGAATATTCTGCGCTGTTCTCAAATGTTCCACGTTTAGAAACTTTGTGATACTAGATGTATCTTTATTTAGTAACATTAATACGGGTGACGACAGGGTCCGAAAAGTATAAATGTAATTAGTTCGTATTTAAGATTATCCAAAAAGAATGGATCCGTATTTTTCAGTTTACCAAAAAAGTAAAAATTTACAAAGATACGGAGCGTCAAAGTTCCGGAGTGGGTGCTTGCGACGTCACCGCTAAGTAAAAATCATACCCAGCCGTGACGTCATGCGAAATTTATATGCGCTGTATCTTTGTCATTTTTGGTTTCTCAGAGAAAAGAAAAAATACGTGTACAATATTTTTTAATAATTTAACCGATGGACCATAAAATATTTTTCCATTGTTATACCTATTCTTGTGTCGCAGAGTGCCACTGGTACGTGGACGTGGAGCCGTACTACCAGGCGTGTTTGTACGACATGTGCGCGTGCGGCGGAGACGTGTCCAAATGTCTGTGCCCTATCATCGGGGACTACGCCATGGCGTGCGCGCAGAGCGGCGTTAAGGTGCAGTGGCGATATAACGTTAAGGAGTGCGGTGAGTGTAATCCTATCGTACTGTCCTACTAATGTTATAAATGTAAAAGTGAGTTTTTATATTTGTTTGTTTGTTACTCTTAAACTACTGAACCTATTTGGATGAAATTTGGTATGGATATAGTTTGAGACTCGGGGAAGGATATAGGGTACTCTTTATCCCGCAATTTCTACGGTGAGCGAAGCCCAAGGGTACAGCTAGTACACAATAAGGGAGCGTCCATAAATTAAGTAAGACGTTCAAGGGAGGAAGAAGTCTCATCTAACCTAACTTTGGAGTGAGGGGGGGGGGGGGGTGTTTCTCCATTTCCCATGTATTTTTTTTCCGCAAGAAAGAGTAAAATTGCGAGAAAACAATATTAAACTAAGGGGATACATGAATGCATGGGTCCAGTGCTGCCCCCATTTCCTAAATAATTTTATGAACTACTGTTTATAGTTTTAAGTGAGCAGTGAAGTTTCTCTCAGCACATTGATACCTCCGCTTCCAGAGCTGCAATGCCCCGGCGGCCAAGAGTACACGGTGTGCGCCGACAGCTGCCTGCGGCAGTGCTCGGACATCGCGCTCATCGCGTCGGGGGCCAGCAGCTGCAAGCCGTGCTGCGTGGAGGGGTGCGCCTGCCCACCGGGGCAGGTAAGTCGTGTTCTTATGTCTCTCTGTTCTCTACAGTCCATGGGCGGTAAGTCATGTTCATATTTCTCTCTGTTCTCTTCAGCCTATGGGCGTACTCGGACCAGTTTTTAGGGGGAGGGTCGGCTGAAAGTACCACAGTTGAACTATGAAGGTGGCAAATTGTTATGCGCAGAGCTTCAAAACCAGTTTTATAACCTGTATGTTTTTTCATAAATCTAGAAATTTTTACTGCGTATTTTTTTCCTTCTATACTTTGGAGAAGTTTTTTTATTAAATAATGTATTTATTTAGCTTCTAGACGAGAGCGGAGTATGTGTGCCGGTGGGGTTGTGTCCCTGCTACCACAAGGGCATGAAGTTCAATGCTGAGTACAAAGAAGTCCGGGCGGGAAGACGCGAGAGAGAGCTATGGTAAGAGTGCATTTATATAACATTCTACATTGTCTGGAACTTTCTAGTGCTAGACTGTTCTGGAACATTCTTCTCGAATGTTCACCTTCTAGCTCCGCGACAATATTTATCATCATCGTCGTTATCTCAACCCTTCTTCAGCCCATTGTTAAACGTAGTGTGTGTCGACTGCCTCCGTGGTCCAGTGGTCAAGGCGTTCGCCTTGTGATCCGGAGGTCGTGGGTTCGAATCCCACTGGGGAGCATAATTAGTGAAAAAGTTGTTTCCAGCCTAGTTAGGATATATCAGGCTTAAATACTGATTATCTTAAAAGAAAGATTCAGTGTTTTGAGTATATACTGGGATTCCAACACTATCTAGCGCTTGTTCAAACTTCTTCTTTTGGTTTTGCCGTAGTAGGGTATAAAGAAAAAAATCTTAATATATAAAACAAAATCGTGTTACTTATACTATATATAACTTAAGAACAGCTGTACCGACTTAGATGAAATTTAGTTTAAGACCAGGTTATGATTATAGGATAGTTTTTATCCAGAAATCCCCACGGTGAGCAGAGCCCGCCGGCACAGCTAGTATAACTACTAAAGTACCTATTTATTTGCAAATACTTAGCCCGTAGACAGCCCTAGACGGGCAATAGTTGTGTGTACCACCGTTAACCCTATTTTTTCCAGCACGTGTGTGGGCGGTACCTGGGAGTGCGTCCCGGCGACCCCGGCCGACATCGCGCGGTACCCGCCCGCCGAGGACCTACGCTCCAACTGCAGCGCCACCAAGAACATGGAGTTCACTACTTGCGAGATCGCTGAACCTCTGACCTGCAAGGTATGACTGACTTATATTGTCAAGTTACAAGTTCGTGTAACAAGTGCAAGTAACAAATGACAGTGAACAGGAAGGCAGGCAGTGACAAGTGTGATCGCCTGTTTACTACTTGCGAGATCGCTAAACTTCTGACCTGCAAGGTATGTCTCCTACATGAAAGCCCGGTTTACATTTTAACAAGTGCTAGTAACGAATGACAGTGAACAGGCAGTGACAAGTGTGATCGCCTGTTTACTACTTGCGAGATCGCTAAACTTCTGACCTGCAAGGTATGTCTCCTACATGAAAGCCCGGTTTACATTTTAACAAGTGCTAGTAACGAATGACAGTGAACAGGCAGTGACAAGTGTGATCGCCTGTTTACTACTTGCGAGATCGCTAAACTTCTGACCTGCAAGGTATGTCTCCTACATGAAAGCCCGGTTTACATTTTAACAAGTGCTAGTAACGAATGACAGTGAACAGGCAGTGACAAGTGTGATCGCCTCTGTTCACTACTTGCGAGATCGCTGAACCTCTGACCTGCAAGGTATGCCTCCTACACTAAAGCCCAGTTTACATTTTGTCACAAAAGCATTACCAAGTGACAAGTACATACATATATACATACTATCACGTCTTTATCCCTAATGGGGCATTTTGGGTCTTGCGGCTCTATGCAGAGCCCAGGGCCGCAAAATCCAAAAGCCACTTTTAGCGTCACGGTAGGCGAGAAGATGGAAAAACAATCAATACAGTGATGTTAACATGTTTCGCATTTTCGCCCATTCCCTCGATCGGCTTTTACGATCTGCACGGGAAGAGAAGCAGCTGGTACATCCGAGTTTTTGAAGTGAAAACTTCTTTAGCGGCGTTGTGCACTTTTTTTTGAAAGGGGAAAAAACTTTAAACTCGCGTCAGGACACGTGGCCTGATCGAAAATTCGTAAGACGGCGCAGGGCGCTTGCGCAAATGTTCGTGTGTGTTTATGTTACAGCGTGCTACGCGCATTCATGGATGGTGACAGCTGATGGCTCGACCGTCTGTGTAGTGGCCATACAGCTGTGTATTTGAAAATGAATTTGGTCATGCTTGTGACATTTGTGACAGACTGTGGTTCAGAAAAGATTTGAAATATTTTATACTGATAATTAAAGCAATTCGTGCAAAATTATTCCCTAACCATTCCAAAATATCAAAAATGCACAACGTTAATATTCAAGTTTTCACTTCTGCCGGCACTCCCAGAGTGCAACCCGTCGTTTTTTTTATTTTCTCGCAGACCAGCATGGAAGAGTGACAAGTGCAAGTAACAAATAACCAAGTGCTCTGGTAAAGAAAACGTCGTGAGGGAACCTGCACACTAAGGCCCAACGCAAACGATAAGACTATCCGTGACGCACTTTTTAGTCTGTGAAAATAGAACCTATGGAATCACATGCAGTAACACACATGACGCACAAAAAGTGCGGCGCACAAAAAATCCGTGTAATTTTGGCAGACCGCGCCGCGCCGCGCCGCGCCACACCGCACTAAAAGTGTGCGAAAAAAATACAACGTATGCTTCAACCCGCGCTAACACAGACGTCGCGCACTTTAGTCTGTGACCTGCACTCGGCTAGTGGTGGACGTGACGTGCGCGGTATTATAGCATGGCGCTAGAGATAGATGTACCGATGTTAATTCATGAAATACAAAACAGACATGCAATTTATGATACTTCAAAATCCGAGTTTCATGCCTAGTATAGCTTTTCTTCTGGACCAATGCACTTTCTCATTATTGTTTCTGAATGTGTCAAAGCCGGTCTTAAAATGAATAGCAACTCATTAAAAGTATTAATAGACATTTTATAAAATTTTACAAATTTGTCCGGATATTGTTTTAGAATTGCATCTTTAATATGGAATAATTTAATTTAAGTTTAGTAATCTCTCCGAAAGTATAGGATGTACCCAAAATTTTCTATTTCTTCTTCTTTTTCTGTCCTTCACGTTTAAAATAATACATCGCAATCTTTGCACTTCCATGGCGTGTACAACTGTACGTGTTCGTCCCTACAGTTCTGCCGACAGAATGATTCAAAATGTGCGTCGTGTGTGTTGAGTCCGTGAACAATCCGCGAAAAACTTTTTGCGCGCCACAGAGACTTTTTGTGCGCCGCAGACTCGATCGGACAAAAAGTCTGTCGTCTGTGTTGGGCCTAATTCACTTGTGTAATAAAGACTGTTGTCACTAGATCGTTGAGCTACGAAAGTGGTGCCATTTTTGAAATGCTGTGTCACTGAACGAACAGATTTTTGTAAAAATCATCATATCTCATATTGACAAAAAATTTACAACCATTTGCTACACCTATACATTTTCTATTTTTCTTATACTTGAAATTGAAAGAACGAGACAAAACATATTTTAACTACTAGTAAAATAGGGATACCAAACGTTTATAAATGTTTATAAATATTTTTTATTTGCTAAGAATTTCGGTTGTTTCTATCCAGAACATGCACCTACCCCCGTCTCGCACGAGCGAGGAGTGCCGTCCCGGGTGTCAGTGCAAGAAAGGATATGTACTGGACACGTCTTCTAAGCAGTGTGTGCTGGCCGACCAGTGTCCGTGCCACCACGGCGGACGCAGCTACCCTGACGGGCACAAGATGCAGGAGGAATGTAACACTTGGTGAGATACATTTTAAATTACTGATAAGGTCACGTAAGAGAAAAACTATTGGAAGTGCTATTTGACAAAAAATAAGTATCGGAACCGCTGTCGCCAAACTCAAAAATAAACAACTTATCACATTTGCATTACATATATAAAAATTCGTTTAATTGGTCTATACGAAAAAACTCTCTTTACCATAGTTGGCGTTATTACAAAAAAAAAGCAATTACAAACTTAAGTACGATTAATATACGGTCTTAATTTGCGGAAAAATATATTTTGTACCATGCAGGTCAATACAGATGTAATAAATAAATAAGCTTAATCAATAACTAATAAACGGGACTTCGCACGAATTTTTTTGTTACGACTAACGTTTCGAATAAGTTACATTTTTCGTGGTCCCAAGGATCTTCATCATTTTTGTGCTGCTTGGGAGTTCTTGTAAAGTGTTGATTTTCTTGTTAAAATGTATGTCAATGGTCACCCAAGGAGGGCGAAGCCCATGCGAAATCAGGAATGGCTGGAACAGTTTAATCGGTTTGACTACAGCTTTACTACTGATCGCCTGCTTGACGTCAATCTTCTTTGGGAATGCATTATTGCGAATTTTTTTACAACTGGCTGACCGAGCTCTCTTTGAGAATGCAGTAGTAGCACGAAACGTTTTTGCTTTGTCCTTTAGTCGCCTCTTACGACATCCACAGGAAGAGATGGAGTGGTCCTATTATAGGCTGGAAGTCACAAGCCTTCAAAATTAACATACAACACTATCAAGCTAATATAACTTGGTCACCAATACTACTGACTTAAATAACACTCGATATATGAATGAACTGGTTCCAAGTACCCGCCGGCCTTACGCGAGTGAAAGTTGTCGAAGGTGAACTTACGCGTAACGCATTTTGATCGATCTAGTTTACTGGAGGTGTAGCCTCGTTTTGTTGGCTACACCACCGGGGGCGTAGCTCAGATGGTAGAGCGCTCGCTTAGCATGTGAGAGGTACCGGGATCGATACCCGGCGCCTCCAACGGTATTTTTTTATCATACGGAATGTAACAAAAACATGATTAAGTAGTGATTGATATAATCAATAAAAAGTCAGTACTCAGTGTTAAATTTTTTTATCGCTTGTTCTTTTTCTTCGATCCCACGGGATTATCAAGTAACTTGAGTCTTACTATTTAGGAATACCTAAATACATCGTTTTTGTATAAATGACAATTCCTCTCGAAACATCTGACTCTAATCTAAATCGAACACTGGTATCAGATTTTTCAAGCCGCCTAAAAGCATCTGACCTAGCTTGACGACTGCCATACAATGATGACAGCCGGGACCAACAGCGTTGCGTGCCTTCTGAAGCACGTGCGGTGTTTTATTAACTTATTTAATTTATTACACTTAAAATCGTATGATTATACTAGAAAAGGTACAACTTTATGTACTCTACTGAATTAGACCTCTACATTTTTCGTTTTTTTTTTGGTTGGATCGCAAACTGGTTGTTACAATATTAAGATATGTTCTAAAGTAAGACCCAAAGTAACATGAACTGAACAACCTTCTTAGAGCGAATGTTCTATACCAATAAATACTTTTCATCAACAGCGAATGCAAGAACGGCAACTGGTCCTGCAGCGCTCGTAAATGCGCCGGCATCTGCACCGCATGGGGAGACTCTCACGTCGTCACGTTCGACGGCGCAGACTATGACTTCGAAGGAGTGTGCACTTACCTACTGGCTAAGGGGTCCATGGACGCCAGTGACGAATTTGATGTTGAAATACAGGTATTATATCACGTCTTTAACATAAACTTGGTAGGTAGTGTCTCTCGCTAGAGTGTGTACTGCGTAGGGAGACCTACGTCGTCACTTTTAACGGCGCAGAATACTACTTCGAAGGAGTGTGCACCTATCTACTGGCTAAGGGGTCCATGGACGCGAGTGACGGATTTGATGTTGAAATACAGGTATTATCACGTCTAGCAATAACTTGCTCGGCAGTCTCTCGCTGGAGTGTGTACCGCGTGGGGAGACTCTCACGTCGTCACGTTCGACGGCGCAGACTACGATTTCGAAGGAGTGTGCACCTACCTACTGGCTAAGGGGTCCATGGACCCGAGTGACGGATTTGATGTTGAAATACAGGTATTATATCACGTCTAGCAATAACTATTATTAGGCAGTCTTTAAGAATATCTTAGTAGGGCAGTGTCCTTTGCTAGAGTATGTACTGCGTGGGGAGACTCTCACGTCGTCATGTTCGACGTCGCAGACTACGACTTCGAAGGAGTGTGCACTTATCTACTGGCTAAAGGGTCCATGGACGCGAGTGATGGATTTGATGTTGAAATACAGGTATAATATCACGTCTAGCATTAACAATTATTAGGCAGTGTCTTTGCTAGAGTATGTATTGCGTGGGGAGACTAAAGTTGTCGCTCTTTCGACGGCGCAGACTACGACTTCGAAAGCGTGTGCACCTATCTAATGGCTAAGGGGTCCATGGATGCGAGTGACGGATTTGATGTTGAAATACAGGTATTATCACGTCTTTGGGAATAACTTGTTAAGCAGTGTCTCTCCCTAGAGTATGTACAACATCTCTCACGTCATCACCTTCGACGGCGTAGACAAAGACTGATTCAACACATTCTTTGTCAATTTTTTGTTAGTCGTGTGTGCTGCCATCTCTGTGTGCCTACCCGCAGCTCCAGTTTTGCTTACTTACGGGCCCTCCAATAGTTTGTATGGCGTTGGGTATCTGTTTCGTTAGTAATTATATTACTTTGGCTTTACACAATAACTATTTTTATACTGATTACTATAATGATGACGTATTTTCTTTTATTTTCTTAAAAAATATATATATAAAATTGTTAATCACCAGAATGTACCTTGCGGAACAACCGGCGCCACTTGCTCCAAGTCAGTGGTGCTCAAAGTGGGCGCTCCTGGCAGCGAGGAAGTCGTGTCGCTCACCAGAAATTCGCCGCTACCTGACACTACAAATCTTAAGAGGTAGGTGACGTCACACTACAAAGACGCGATATTGCTCAGCTATACATTATTATTCACTTTTGTACTTGGATAGTACGGTATACCATTTCAGAGTAACTTTCAAGGAGGCCGGAGGCGCGGCGGGAGTGTGAAGTGCTAGCGCTTTCACAAGAAAAGCGACACTGGGCGTGGTCCGCACTTGGATGGGTGACCACAAGTGGCATAAAAAATTCTCGAGCTCATAAGTCGTTGGTCCCTGCTGTCATCATTGCATGGCAGTGGTAAAGCTATGTCAGATGCCTTTAGGCAACCTGAAAAATCGTACACCAATGTTGGGTACATACTCGTATTATACAAATCCTTCGAGCCGGACCCGATATCTAGATCATTTTTTTTTCATCCATTTATTGACTTTGTGTTATCCAGAATCAAGCTACGTCTGGCGGGTGCGTACGTGTTCTTAGACGTGCCTTCGCTGGGAGTCAGTCTGCAGTGGGACCGCGGGCTGCGGGTGTACGTCAAGGTGGATTCGCTGTGGCAAGGCAGGGTGAGTACTCATTTGACCAGCACAGACGTTGGTGACCAAAACCTACACACGGTTAAAGGAGCTTCTGGGTAGAGCGTCTCAGATAGGGAAATATGTATAAGAGTAGATTTAAGTATGTGATTTATAATGTAAGGTACACAAGGAAATTAACAAGAGAAAGAGAAGGTGCACGAGCGAAGCAAGGAATTAGAAGGACAGTTAATCTATTGATTTCTATTCATGAACAGCGAATAAGTAAATGAATATATAGAGACAAATTACAAACTTTAATTGAGCTAGCCCCTAAGTAAGCTTAAGTAAGAATGTCTGCAATCTGGTCCCAATAAATTCGCCGAGGATAACCCTAGATGTCCATACTTCTACCTCTTTTGTTCTTCGATTTTACCAGAATTTTTACTTGTTTTAATTAATGGTGATTGTCAAATTAAATTATTATGTCTGTCAGATTTTTTTCGTCGTTTAAAAGTATTGCATATTTGAATAAGAAACATCTACAATAAAAAAAAACGACGGGTTGCACTCTGGGAGTGCCGGCAGAAGTGAAAACTTGAATATTAACGTTGTGCATTTTTAATATTTTGGAATGGTTAGGGAATAATTTTGCACGAATTGCTTTAATTATCAGTATAAAAGTACTCTCATTTATGTGGTAGAATACAATATTTATTTATTGGGCTATCGTACACAAACATAACATTTTATTAGCACGTTGTAACATAAACACACACGAACATTCGCGCAAACGCCCTGCGCCGTCTTACGAATTTTCGATCAGGTCACGTGTCCTGACGCGAGTTTAACATTTTTTACCCATTCCAAAAAAAGTGCACAACGCCGCTAAAGAAGTTTTCACTTCAAAAATGTAATGACAATAATTTCATTCAGGTGAAAGGTCTCTGTGGCAACTACAACGGAGACACCCGCGACGACTTCCAGACCCCGTCAGGGGGCGGCATGGCGGAGTCCTCGCCACTGATCTTCGCAGACTCCTGGAAACTTAAGTCTACCTGCCCTAAACCTAATCCCGTTGGTGTAAGTACTTTATTGTATATTGATTTTTTAATACTTTTAAAAAAGGTCTTAGAATAGAACCCTGTGGGGAACCAGCTTCGGTGCCTTCTAAAACTATTCGCGCGGTTTTATGTGATTAATGTGATTAACGCGGTTACATGCAAGCTTTTTACGCATTATTTATATATTTGGTTACGGGTACTTCTAACCTCTCCATTTCAGGTTCCCTATCTCATGGTTCAAATATGATTCATTGTTTATCTATTGTTTTTTTATTTATTTTTATGAACAACGAATAAATAAATGATTAGGGACAAATAACACAGATTGAGCAGGCTCCCAAGTAAGATTTGCAATCATGATTGTCGCTTATCATCTCAGAAGTTTTGGAACGAAGTTCCTTATCACGCGTTGTGAAAGGGGGCTAGACGGAAAAAATTAAGACCAAAAGTTGTAACGACACTTTTTGCTATAGTTGTAAGCCGTGCGGCGTGCGCGAGTTTCTCTGTCTGTCTCTCTCTCTTTCTCACTAATTAATCTAAAGGAACTTCGTTCCATCCGGGTGTCCCTTGACACCTCTCAAGTTTTTTTTAAGACATCATATCGGCCACAGAAGTATATTAGCATATCAGCCCAAAGTTTTCCAAAACGACTGATTGGAAGCGACCTGTTTAAAACATGAGTTTAGCTATCGTATTAAGTACGTTAATTTTAAAATATAGTTTCTTCTGTGGTTGTGAAATTAAATGATATAAATATTGAAATGTCTATTTATTACATTAAATAATCGGCCACAATATTTTTTATCCAAAATAATCTGTAGGCTGTATGTAATTCACTCTTTTTCATATTAGCGTGTTCCCGGTGGCATCCTCAGTTAATTGTTTATTTTTCGCTTACATGTACTAACACATAACATGATTAGTAAGTAAATAAGTACATGAACCCTGAGTTTATATAATAGCTATGCTGTTTAGGACCCGGGGTACTCGTGCCCGCACACCTTTTTCTCCTCCAAATATACCATGCATGTCACGCAAGAAGGACCTTGCGAAGTGGAGAAATAGTCGAAATATTGTAGGTAATCTCTACTTCTTTTTAATATTTATGCAGGACCACTGCAAACAACGTCCCGAGCGCAACGAGTGGGCGGTCAGCACTTGCGGCGCTCTAAAGCGGTTCCCGTTCTCGCTGTGCCACTCGGAGGTGCCGGCCGACAAGTGGCTGCAGCGCTGCGAGCGGGACGCGTGCGCGTGCGACGCGGGCGGAGACTGCGCCTGCGCCTGCGCCGCGCTCGCCGCCTACGCGCACGCATGCGCTGCGCGCGGCGTCACGTTTAAGTGGAGGACGCCGGAGCTGTGCCGTAAGTTTTCCCCTTCTCTTCTTAGAGTTTACTTTGCTTTGTCCGTCCATCTCTATATCTTTTCTATTTCTTGCACAGTCGCAAATGTCATAATTTTAGTACAACATTTTTTCATATTGGAATTATAACAAAATGAATCCATAATTATAAAAACTTATCGATATATTTTTAGTTCACATATCATTAACCGACTCTCAAAAAGGAAGGGGTGGTCCATTCGTCGGAATATTTTATTATGTATGTTCTTCGATTATTCGAAAACGCCTGGACTGATTTAGAAAATTCTTTACTTGTTTGAAAGGGCATACTTGTCAGGTGGACCACCTGAAACCATTGAAATTTTATCAAAATCGGTCGGTAAATATCAGTTATCTTTATATAGTCGTGACATCTTAGAAGAAAATGCTGCAGTATGCAGTTTATTGCGCTTTGAAAATGGCAATAAACTTAACTGTAAGTAAATATCTTACATCAACAATCATTATGAAATGAGAAGAAAAATTGACAATCATCAAGTGATAAAAATATCCAAAGATAAATAAATAATTTTGTCTTTTCTACATAATTCTCGATTCGAGATCTTCTGACATAATTTTCGATATTTTTTATACAGCTATGCAGTGTGACGAGGAGTGTTCAAACTACGACGCCTGCTTACCGCCGTGCCCGCTGGAGACGTGCGACAACACGATCGAGTACGCACACATGAAGACGCAGTGCGAGCAAGACGCGTGCGTTGAAGGCAAGTCGTAGATTTTTAGTCCCTTGGGGCCAAAATTTGCTGCACTTCCTAGCTAGGCGGCAAAGAAAGCCTTAAATAGATATATATAATATAATTAACACCAGTGCCTTCGACTTGAGTGGATAATTTCTGTGATTTCGAATTTTATTCTTTTCTCCGCTCTCGTTGTTGAGGACTGTAATCTACTTTTTGGCATACAGTTTTTTTACTGTCAAAGTATGTATTTATTTGAATCTGAATTAGCAAATTGAGGAACTCTATGGCCCGATGGGTGTAAACGTAACTAGCGCTTTCGTAAGATAAGCGACACCAGCGAGGTCAAAAAAATCTAGAGCTCTTCCGGGCTTGGAAGACACATAAAGCCGTTGATCCTGGTTGTCATCATCGCATGGCAATCGTCAAACTCAATCAGATGCTTTGAGGCAGTTTGAAAAATCTGACACCAGTGTTCGCCACTTTCATAGACGCAAAACAAACATAAAGGGTTAGTAATTACATAATACAGTAAGAAACAACCACAGATAACATAATACACAACTAAAATTCATGTTATTTGACCCCTGATCCAGGTTGCAAGCCAAATATAATACACAATTAAAATCCATGTTATTTGTCCCCTAATCCAGGTTGCAAGCCAAAGAAATCCTGTCCAGACGGTTCAGTATACACAAACAATACGTTCCTGGAATGCGTACCCCGGGCCCAGTGCAAGCCCGTGTGCATGACTCTGGACGATGGCACCGAGGTTCCCGAGGGAGGGGTCATTGAAGAGGACGCATGCCATTCGTGTAGGTGCTCCAAGAAACAAAAAGTGTGCACTGGACAACCTTGCTCTACGCTGGCGGTAAGTTTGATTCGGTAATTTTGATCCAGCTTTGGTAGCATGGCACCGTCGATAAACACAGATAAAGTTTGTATCGCAAGTCCGACTAGAATCGTCCCTTTTGTTGTCATCATGCAGAGCGAGATAGTGATAGTGATAGCGCTCGATAAACGCTGTCGTCGATGCCATGCTAATCAAATAATTACCATGAATGATTTCCGTCTGTAAATTTTTTTGAAAACTGAATACCGACTTCATTCTATATTACACAACCAATTTTGATAATATTTCTTTGGGACTACCTGACAAGTATACATCTTCAAACGAAAAAGAAAATTCCAAATCGGTCCACATTTGCGGTGTTTAAAGGTTTTCAGAGGAGTGGGTGAGAAATACTGGCCTACTGTTATTTAGGGTATTTCTTCTAAAATGTTTGGATTTTTGTTTAAAAGGATATACTTGCGAGGTGCTCCCATAGAAATTTTATCAAAATCGGTAGTCTAGTTTTGGATTGAAGTCGGTTTGTAGTTTTTATTTTAAAAGTTATTTTAAAAAGAAATTAATTCTACATGAATATAATAATAAATATACAATGTCCTTTTTAAATAAGTACAAATATTTTAAGAGGTGATTCAGTCCATCATTCCTAACAACTATTCCCAATAAATGTATATAGAAATACGAAAAAAAAATTCATTTTCCATAGAAATGATATCACGTGACTACTTCGATTTGTATGAGAACCTAAAAATTTTTTTTCGTATTTCGATATACATTCATTAGGAAAATTTGTTCAAAATGATGGACTGAACCACCCCTTAAAATATTTGTACTTAATTAAAAAGGACATTGTATAATATAGGGACAAATCACACAGATTGAGCTAGCCCCTAAAGTAAGTTCGAAACTTGTGTTATGGGATGTGACTCAACGGTAACATGTAATATAACAAATACAAGATAGATAAACTTCCAAGATCCAGGACAATTTGAAAAAGGCCATTTTCCAACTTGCCCTGACCGGGGATGAAACAGACAAAGATTAATTTTTTTTCCTTATATTTGTGTAACTTATTATTTTCAAAAGAAGATAACGGATCAATGAATTAAGATACAAAGAAGACTTATTTTGTGTGCAGCCCAGTGAAGCTCCGACTACCCCAACCAGTCCGAAGTCCCACGACGAGCCGATGAAGTGCGTCTCGGGATGGACGGAGTGGGTCAGCAGGAACACGCCCGAGGCCGACGCCCGGGGACGGTCCGTCGAGCTGGAACCACTGCCTGAGAACAAGGACTTCGTGAGTTGTTGTGTTATTTGAATTGTATTGTTAGTTAGTTATAGTTGGAGTGGGTCAGCAGGAACACGCCCGAGGCCGACGCCTGGGGACGGTCCGTTGAGCTGGAGTCGTTGCCTGAAAACAAGGACTTAGTGAGTTGTTTTGTTGTACCTACATACATACATATTATCACGCCTGTTTCCCACAGGGGTAGGCAGAGACTATACACTTACAGACATCTATTTCGCTTCGTATACACTCGTCACTCTTTTCATGCATGCATTTCTGTTGTTTTGTTTTATTGTTAGTTAAATAGTTAAAATCTTATAGAGTAATAAAATTGCTTTGAAAAGCAGTTTAAGTTGATTGTGCTAGCTATCATCAATGTATGGCCATCGTGAATGTCAGGACAGCTTTAAAAGCTGACACCAGTGTTGGCCATTAACACTTTCTACAAACAAATCAAACAATTATTTCCTTGAAGATAAACGTCAAATTTCCGAAAGTTGATATTAGTTAAGATGTTCATTCAAATTATAGTGAATCTACTTCGTCATCATCATCTTACCATCACCCATTGCATAGCATAGGCCTTTCTAATGAAACCAAATATTTTTCTATGAATGTTTCTCTTATTTTCAGAGAATTGGCTCACCGATGTGCAAGCGCGATATGATGACAAAGATCGAGTGCAGAACAAAAGTGAACCACCAATCGCCCAAGGAGACCGGCTTGGACGTGGAATGCAGTTTGGAACGGGGACTTGTCTGCAAGGAGACTGGCAACACTTGTCCCGACTTTGAGATACGGGTTTACTGCGAGTGCGAAGGTAGGAGCTTCCTTAGATTCAATTTTTTTTCAAGTTTTGTCGTACTGCCGCCTCTAACACTCACCTTGGTTAATAAGTTGTACGGTAACACCGAAATTTGCATCTTTTTTAGTAGTAAACAAGTTCTATTTTTCTTACGCGCACCTCGACCCTTAGGCTATGGTAATACGGTCTGATTTTCAATTGAGTAAGTAATTGCTCGGGCATTTCCTTCTCTGTCCGAACCGGCCTTTAGAAGACCATTGTCAGGGCGATTGCCAAGCACTGGATACAATATACGTTACGTTACACATTTACCGACGACTTTACAGATTAAAATCTAGTTGGCTCGAGCTGACTACTTTTCTAAGTAACCGCGTTAAATGTCTTTATTAATTACTAGTTTTAACCAACTTCTGTCTTCATCCAACAGAGGAATTCCAGTGCCTCAACTCGGAGCACCCCAGCTACCCGCACCCCAAGAACTGCGCGCAGTTCTACGAGTGCACCCCCGACCTGCTGAACCCCGCCAAGCCCCACACGGTGCTCAAGGACTGCGCCGCCGGCACCCTGTACAACCCCAAGACCATGGTCTGCGACTGGCCGTCTGCTGTCTTCCAGATTAGGCCGGAGTGTCAGAGCGTTCCAGGTGAGATTCTTATTACAAACTAGTTTTATGGCTCCGAAAAATGCTTATCAGGCTGAACAACTTTTGTTAAGGCGTCATTTTTATATTTCTTATAGTAAGCTGGACCATTATGGTTCTGCATCAGGTGTTCTATTTTTTTAAATCAATTATTCCCTATATGTTGCCCAGGCTTAACAGTTATATAACAAAAAAAGTTTAATTTAAATCCGTCTAGTATTTCCGAAGATTAGCGTGAACAAACAGACAGTAATTTTTTAATTTTTTACATGTCTCCATCGCCCCAAATATTTTTTTGGAAATATATTAAATATACAGACACATTTTTTTGGGATTGAGGTGATATGCTCGACCGCCACAAAGGGAAGATCTACCCGCCAGGCATGGTGTTGCGCGGGGAACCGCGGCTCCAAAGTGTATTGTCGGAGGTTGTATTAGGATTGAATCTCATCTATCACGAACTTCAGCACGAACGGTGCTGAAGCGTTCCGTCCTCTCTCTCGCTCTAGCAAATGACGGTTCCGAGTGACAGAAAAGTAAAGCAGCTTAGAAAATTGCTGTTTTGTGCTGACAAATAAGTCCCAACCCTTAAAGTCCGTTGCAACCAGAACTCTGAGATCGAGATGTAGGATACTGCTGGCGCCATCTCGTAGTCTTCCTGTGAACTATGTTGCCGATTCGACGTTGTGGCTGAAGTTCCTCGCAGTGGCGTACAGGTCGCCACACTTGAAGGAACAATACACAGGGTGAATTTTTAACCACCAGCT
Source organism: Acrobasis consociella (assembly GCA_963555685.1). Taxonomy (NCBI): domain Eukaryota; kingdom Metazoa; phylum Arthropoda; class Insecta; order Lepidoptera; family Pyralidae; genus Acrobasis; species Acrobasis consociella. Next base: position 3,365,467 of record OY743109.1, on the reverse strand, counting down.
ATTTTAACACGGATTTTTACTTATGTAGTGTAGTCGAAAAAGGTTGACTAGTTTCGATCGGTTTAGAAGATCATCCTCAGGGCGAGTGTTAGGAGGAGCGGCGACCCGACGGTTTTGCTGTGAACGGGCACTGAACGTGCGTTGAGGACAGCGAAAGTAAGTTGAATAAAACCGTGTTAAAATATTTAGTTATGTTATCTCACGTTTTGATAATATTACACCCGCCATAGTTTTGAATTATGTTCAGTTCGTGATGTTAAACTTCTTACTTTCTATATAAAAAAGATTTTTAAATCTATAAATACTTATCGTACTCCGATACAATTGGAAAATCACACTACTAGCATGAACTGAACTTGCTCCAACAACTTGGCTGGTGGTTTGAAAGTCATCCTGTATAGATGTTTTTCCAGTACAAAATTTTTGTAGAGAAGTTGTTACTGTTACTGATATTTGACATGTTACTAGTAATATTTCCCGAGAAAAGACATTGAAATATAACATTCACTTGTTTTTTTGCAGATATTAATACGACCCCTAACTATCCTGATACTACTATCAATATGGGTAAGTGTCGGTCACTAAATAATGTCACTTGTCATTAATCATATCGATTTTCAACGCGATTTATTAGTTCGAAATTTGATATTAAGAGCGCTATTTGACTCCAAACTATGACGTCATAAGTCTTTATTTCATACACATTCCATAGAAAATGCTTGTTTGACGTTTAGAAAAAAGTTCCTGATTTGAGTGGTTGTAAACTTCTTTATTTGCCTACCTTCAACAGAGACGGTCCCTTCGACCCTTGCGCCGCTGCTGGCGACCACGTCAGGTCCGTGCGGGCCCGGCAAAGTCCTGAAGCCCTGCGCCTACCCGTGTGACAAACTGTGCGACCACTTCCACAAGACGCTTAACGACAGAGGACTGTGCAAACCGGGAGAGGTACTCGTATATAGTGCGATTACAATGATTTTTATAGAGAGAAAAAGAGAAATAAAAAGAGATGGGAGAGAACACACTCCAGGACAGTGATATAGATTAGAAAAAACAATGTTCTACTTGTATACAACTTATCTTTAAAATAATCGTAAACAATATATAAATGTAAGAAATAGTCAAAACTTAATTACTTTGAAATGAGTTTCCAAAAAATTAAAAAATATTCGGCCTCACCATACAAATCAGCGCTCGGCCAAACGGATTTTGTATGCGAGGTTGCGAGGAAGAATTTTTTTATCGATTTTTAATATCACTCGACTGTATTACGCCCTCGCCTTCGGCTCGGACTGAAATTCCGCCTCGTGTGTTATAACCACCATAACGCACTTATATCGTAATGTCTTAGATTCAAAAATATAGAAAACACAACGTTTACAAGGTACCTTTATTTGTGCAGAAATGTGCGGAGGCTTGCGTAGAGGAGTCTCTGAAAGACGAAGAGTGCGGCGCAGGGAAGATGTGGAGGGACGAGAAGACCTGTGTGCCGCTCAAGGACTGCACGTGCTACTCTGAAGGGAAGATCATCAAGGTCATTATTTACATTACATAATAATTTTGAGTTTTTTGGCTAAGTTTGTTCTACTTTCTACTAATATTATAAATGCGAAAGTGAGTTTGTATATTTGTTTGTTACCACTTCACGCTTCAACCACTGAACCTATTGATGAAATTTGATATGGATATAGTTTGAAACCCAGGGAAGGACATAGGATAGTTTTTATCCCGAAATTCCCACGGCGAGCAAAGCCCACGGGCACAGCTAGTAATACATAAATTGTCTCGATAGTCTCATGAGCGAACGGTTTTATAGCGAAGAGTCTTGACCAAAACTTGAGACTCGCTAGATAGCTGGGTCAAGGGTCTAATTCAGAAGGCAGTATCCTGGTCACGGCACCCATTGTCGGGAGGTTTCTCTCCTAACCTCAGCGACGGTAGCTGGGCCTTGCTCTATTACCACTGGCACATAAGATTTTATAATATTTATATATTGTACTATCGTTTTTAGGGTTCCGTATTAATAGATCTTGTAAAACCTAACTAAATAATGTAAATAAATAAAATGAATAAAAAATGTACGTTTAAATCACGACAGCCCGGTGGCGTAATAACCAGCGACTGCATAAAATGCCAATGCCTCGACAACGACCTCCACTGCGACACCAGCGACTGCGTCAAAGTGCACGAGCCCAGCGGCACCACGCACGAGAAACTGATAGAAGTCACGGAACCTGCCACCGTCCGGGAAAAATTGATCGAAGCCACGGAACCGACCATGACTACTGAAGTGCCTACAACTGTAACGACTCCGCTGATCATCATAAACACTGCTTCACCACCGCCTGAATGTTCCCCTGATAAGTAAGTAATTACCACACATATTACTACGACACAATAAATTTCTGTAAGCCAATATGCTTCACCGCCACCAGAATGTTTCCCTGATAAGTAAGTATCTACTCAATCTGCAGACATATAACTTCGTTTTGATTTACATCTTATGTACAGGTAGCGGCACGAAACTCCAGCGCTGACCTTGCTTGCGCTGAAGTCAAAAATTAACACTGTGCCCGTGCGCAGTATCCCCTCTACACTTCACTCAGCGCAAAACTTACGTGCCGCCACTTGTACCACTATTCGAGAAAGGTGGATCGAACTCGCATAACCAACTTACCACTAATACCGAAGCTCCTACAACTGTTATCTATCTAGTTGTTCTAGCTTTACAACGCTGTTTAACTAGCTGATAGGGTATTCACATGTTTTTCACCACCCGAGTGTTCCCCATAAACAAAAGCAAATTTTTTAAAAATTGAAGTAAACTTTTATACATATATACCTTGGCTATGTGGTTTCCGGCAGGGTAGAATAGGGCCACTCCAAGTCCTTCCGTCGATGACGTAGAAGTCGACTTAGGAAATACAAGCTAAACAAAGCTTATAAACATCAGTGAGACCTCTCCAACCTCGAACATCGAGAAGAGTGTAGACCTAAATTCTTTGGCTGCTCTGGCCAAGTATGGCTCTGGTAGTACAGAGAGGGTCGTGCTCCTGCAGTGGAGACAAAAAGATCTCATTATGATGATGATGAAACTGTAATACCTATTTACGGAGTGACAGTCGTATACCAAACTTGATCGTTTCGCAAACTTACTCTTTTCGCTATCTGACGCTATTTGACAACTTGATTTTGACTACTAGCGCGTTTTGCCGATTTCAGCCATTGGCCGAAAGCGCGGCTTGTGTACTGTCATGATGTACTTCTTCTTCTTCTCTTCTTCTTATATTTAAGAGCTGGGCTCTTGTCGGTGGAGTGCTTTCCATGTCTCTCTTCCTTCTGCTAAGTTCTTAACCTCTTTATATCTTTTCACGTTTATGTCATGTCATGATGTACATCCTACTGTAATTTGTAATTGTTTCAGCTACAAGAACCTGTTGTTTGGAGACGAGCCGCTAGCCAACCAAGCATTCACCGCGAGCTCTATTTCCAATGATTTCTTCAAGCCTCAAAACGCTAAGCTAAACGGACTGACCACAGACAAGAGCGGTATGAAATTTCTTATCTTACCACTAGTGGTAGGATATTGCTTGATGTTTACCAAACATTGGTGGCAAGCTAGACACTTCCTATTTTTATCATCATGTCACTAAAGTAGCTCGCAACAAACAAACATACTAACTATACAAACAACTAACAGATACAGAAATATTAAATCCGTAAACGAGATATCTTGCTTGCACTTATGATGGTTCTTAGCTATGTTAGGTGGAAATCAGTCCAGCACCAGCGGATTAAAAGTTATGCAGTGTTAAGGTTTAAAAGTCGGGGTTTTTAGTTTGCGTGGCAAATAAACGTTTTTAAGTTCCGCTTTAAAAAAAAAATTCTACAGCTGGCAGCTGGACCCCCGAGACCATGGACCAGCACCAGTACATCCAGGTGGAGTTCCCCCACTGGGAGCCCATCTATGGGGTGGTGATGCAAGGCAGCCCCATCTTCGACCAGTACGTCACCAGCTATGAGGTCATGTACGGCGATGACGGGAAGGCGTTCTCGTTGGTTAGCGGCGCTGACGGCAAGCCCAAGGTAAGTTAATGTTGCTGAGATGCGGGTATCCTCCTAAACGCGGAGTCACCTAAACGAATGGTTTTACCATACAAAAAATCGTTCGTTTGTGACTCCGCGTTTCAAAAATAGCACTTCTGGTTGATCAACCATGACATGATGGAATCGTATACACTATACAACGTGAAAGGGACATACCCGTAATAAATCGAACCAAAGGCTATCCTAGATCACTTTATTATATTGACAATAAAATGATAGCCAAAAACAAAAAACGACATTCCCTTACAAATTGCCCGGGCGGCTGCAAACTTTTGTATGAAAACGTTTTTTTTTTTTTTGTTTTTAACTGTTATTTTAATTTCATTATACTATAGCGATCTATTATTATATCCCGTGATTCGATTTATCTCCGGTATGACCCTTACACGTTTTATTATGTAATTGTATTGTACGTTATGTAATATTTTAAAATTTAAGTATATTGTATTGCTTTTTGTGCCGCATAATTTTCTGTTTATCCTTATGGTTGATGTTTTTAGTCGTGTTTAATGTAATAAATAAATAAAAGTCGTATATAACTACACTTGCCTTTACTACAAAAAATATTTTGATCATTTTGTTTTTTTTTTTTAATTTATGATTACTTTTTTCTACACAGGTTTTCCGTGGTCCAATAGACCATAAAACGCCCCTGAAGCAGATGATCGAGCCCCCGATCGAGGCTAAATTCCTGCGCATTCGCCCCCTCACGTGGCATAAAGACATAGCTGTGCGGTTTGAAGTCATCGGGTGCCAGGAACCAATGACCACGGAGGAAATGTCCGTCGCTACTACGGTAAGATGACGTCATTGTTTGAGTTCTTGTCCTACATTGTTTAGGTGAAGTGTGGTTTTAAGTCTGTAGCTAAAAGAACTGTGTGCTTCAAAGTAATAAATATAAGTATTTATTTTGTACTGCATCGTCATTGATTTTTTCTAAGAATATTCATGGAAAATACAACCCGCATTTTATAATTCATAGATTTCTTTAACTGTCAAAAAAATAAAATTTACCAGATGTTATGTAATTATTTTCTCCTTTCCACGCAGAAGTCGACCAAGGGAAAAACATAATTGTATCCTTGTAACGACTCGGTAGGATTGGGAATTATATTCCGGGTAGAACTACTAGTAGTTCTACCCGGAATATATATATTGAGACAGAAATCCCAATGGTCTACTAGATCGATTTTTTTTACTTATTCGCCGCGTGTCGTGTGGTTTTCGGCAAAGTAAAATAAGGTCACTCCAAGTCCGACTTAGGAAATACAAGCTGAACAAAGCTTATAAACATCAATGAGACCTCTCCAAACCGTGTAGCCAGCGTAGGGAGTGTAGGCCGAATTCTCTGGCTGATCTGGCCAAGTATGGCTCTGTAGTACAAAGAGGGTTGTGCTCCGGCAGTGGAGACAAAAAAGACGTGACGATGATAATGTTGAGCAATAACTTTCCAGCCCTCGCCTATCCAGTGCACGGAGCCACTCGGGCTTGCAGCGGACCTGCCCCTTGAAAACATCGAAGTGAGCTCCAACAACGACGCGCGCAGGTTCTTCAGACTGGACGGCGCGCGCGGCTGGCGGCCGGCCTACAGCACGCCTGGGGAGTGGATCATGGTATGGCCTTTTTAGGGTAGATATTTATCTGTTTATCCATATGGTTGACTGGGAGAGAACGCTCTTAGCGTTAAGTCCGCCAATTGTGAACAATAATAAAAAACAAACGGAGCTATCGCTAAGAAGAGATTGTAAACAATTTTAATTGTGGATTAATAAAGTTTTAATAAATAAATACAGGGTAAAAACGCAGGCCGCCCCAGATCGGTCATTTTGGATATCCTTGGGAGGCCTGTGTCCAGCAGTGGACGTTATGCGGCTGCAATGATGATAAAACAAAACGCCCGAAAGGGCCATGAATATGTTCTTTACTACAATGGGGATAAGAAAATTTTCATCAACTCAAATCAGATACTTTTTTCTAAACGTCAAAACAAACATTTTCTATTAATTTTTTATGAATTAAAGACTTATGCCGTCAAAGTGCCTTAGAGTCAAATAGCGCTCTTAATATCAGTTTCCCGCAATAATAGATCTAAAATCACGTTGAAATGGATATGATCAATGACAAGTGACATAATTTTGTGACATTTTATTCTATTAACAGTACTTACCAAACGATATATTTATAACCCAGGAAACTTCCTAATAAAAAATTGTCCTAGTTGACTACATTTAAGTACCTTTATTTTCTAGTTCTCAAAGGGACTAACCTCCTTCTTTGTATTCTTCTAACGCATAAACTATAACTCCATGTTTTCGATGTGTCTAACTTTTGCAAATGTTTTGTCTGTTAGTTTGACTTCACTGCGCCTCGCAACCTCACGGGCATCAAGACAAAAGGCGGCCCCAAGGGCTGGGTGACCTCGTACAACGTGATGTACACCTCCGACCTCAGCACCTTCAACCCTGTCGTGGACAGCAATGGACAGAATAAGGTTTGCAGTCTTCTCTTATGACTCCTCTCCATCCTGCAGTATCACCGGCATCAAGACTAAAGGTGGCCCCAAGGGCTGGGTGACCTACAACGTGATGTACACCTCCAACCTCAGCACTTTCAACCCGGTCGTGGACAGCAATGGACAGAATAAGGTTTGCTGTCATCTCTTATGATTCCTCTCTAGCCTGCAGTATCACAGCATCAAGACTAAAGGCGGCCCCAAGGGCTGGGTGACCTACAACGTGATGTACACCTCTGACCTCAGCACCTTCAACCCTGTCGTGGACAGCAATGGACTGAATAAGGTTTGCTGTCATCTCTTATTCCACTCTAGCCGGCAGTATCACCGGCATCAAGACTTAAGGTGACTTAAGGGCTGGGTGACCTCGTACAACGTGATGTACACCTCGGACCTCAGCACTTTCAACCCTGTTGTGGACAGCAATAGACAGAATAAGGTTTGCTGTCATCTCTTATGATTCCACTCCCCACAAGACTAAAAATGGCCCCAAAGACTAGGTGACGTCACCAGACCAGTATTTAAAAAATAAACGTTTTTGTGATGCTAGTCCTCGGAAAATTAATGTCTCCCCTTGTTACAACCATGCTCTTCGATCTGAGCTATCACGTGTTCAACCCCTCACATGGAATTTCTCCAATATAATTTTGTTTCTTTAAACACGGATTATGCTTGCATCTGTTAACACTAACTACCCACTATTACCTACAAGTTAGTCGGATTTCACCCATGTTATCTATGACATCAGGTGTTCCCCGGCAACTTCGACTCGGACTCGGCAGTGATGCACCTGTTCCGGCTGCCGATTCACGCGCGCTACCTCAAGGTGCTGCCGCTCAAGTGGAAGGACGCTATCGAGATAAGGATCGAGCCGATTGGCTGCTTTGAGCCTTACCGTGAGTACATTTTAGAGGAAATGTTGTATTTCAAAGTAAATCTGCATTTTGTTAACTTATTTTAATGATGGTCTTAAACTTCTTGGATTTTTGGATTCTTGGATTCGGTGAAGCTCTGGGTTTTAAAGACATTCATGCGCTTTTATTAGTAGATTCAATTTTAATTTATGAGATAAGATGAAGTACTATACGAAACTGTACATGACTGGGTATTAACTCTTTGCTCGCGGCTTGGTTCAAACATACACTGGTGTTTTAATTCCCTTAATTAAACCTTAGCACAACTACTATTGCCTATATTTCGCTAACCCTCTTCATTAATAAAAGATAACAAACTTTTACTAAATCTATTTTAGTTAAAATATGCTATGCCTAGTGTTTGCCTACTTTGTCAAATATTGATTAACTCTAATAAGGTAAGCAAAGCTTTTTTTCTGTTTGATGTAAGTACTACGCAATTTTTTCTTCCTACAGCGTCCCCGATCCCAATAGAGCCAGAAGAGGAAGGAAGATCCTTTGAGCCCTGCTCGCTCTGCCCCGGAGTGCCCAAGCCCGTCACCACCAAATCGTGTTCGTGTTTCGCCCCACAGTACTACGACGGAGAGAACTGTGTATCGCGAGACCAGTGCCCGTGTGTCGAAGGCTTTATGTCGTGAGTCAACTTCTATTTCTTAATGCCCACGTCACCACCACATCTTGCTAGTGTGTTAACCTTTAGTACTACGATGGAAAGAACTGTGTGTTGAGAGACAGGGTCCCTATGTTGAAAAGGCTTTATGTCGTAAGTACACTTCTTTTTCTTTAATTATTTACTGACTACTACGACGGAGAGAACTGTGTTTCGAGAGACCAGTGCCCGTGTGTCGAAGGCTTTATGTCGTGAGTCAACTTTTATTTCTTTAATTCTTAATATGCTCACGTCACCACCACATCTTGCTAGTGTATCGTCTCTCAATACTACGACGGAGAGAACTGCGTGTTGAAAGACCAGTGTTTGGAAATCTTTATGTAGTGTGTTATATTTCGTGAATAATTTTTTCGCAATTGGGATGAATATTAGGACACTCGTGACAGGGAAGAGGGATGGCCGAAAATCGTATTCTACTCAGCCGTCACAACACAGCCAACTTCGGGAACTATCGTGGCTCGAGATAAGTTATTTTCTCTAACTTAACTTTATCTACTTCAAACTATAGCAGTTTTCAAATGTCCAAAATCTTTATTCCTTTGCTCATCATATATATCCCGGAGTTTGAGCTTGCAGGACAAAAAAGACTGCGAGCCTAAAAAAATCCTGAATTCCTGAGTCGGATGATAAAGTCAGATTACTAGCTCAACATTACTGCAGAGGCTGCGAAGAAAGGTATTGCCGGACGAGTAGGTTATATAATGTGGCAGCAGTGATGGAATTCCACAAAAATGTTTCTGCCGGATGTTAAAACAGTACTGTCATCTGAAACGTCAATGTCATTCTAAATACACTTCCTTCTCGTCTTCTTGTTTTGAGCAGCGGCCAGGAATGAATTTTCATACTATATACTTGTTTTCACTACAATACCTAATGCCTACATTTCTGAGCATGTTTGAGATAGTAAAATTTGTAGAACAACATATTATTTGTGTAACAGGTACGCAGTCGGGTCTACCTTCCGCGGCTCCAACTGCGACGAGTGCGTGTGCAAGCTGGGCGGCGTCACGGACTGCAAGCCCGTCAAGAAGTGCGCGTGCGCGGCGGTAAGGACTTGTTACCACCTTACTTACCTTTCTCTATCTTACTTTTCTTTTTAAGAGCTTAGTCTTAGCGAGTCGGAATGAATGAGAGAATGAGAGCTTAGTGAAATGAGGGTTTTCAACTACTTTCTTATTTTCAAGAGCTTAGTTTTCTTAGCGAGTCGGAATGGCTTTAAATGAGAGAATAAGAGCTTAGTGAAATGAGGGTTTTCAACTACCTTCTTCTTTTTAAGAGCTTAGTCTTCTTAGCGAGTCGGAATGGCTTTGAATAAGAGAATAAAACCTTAGTGAAATGAGGGTTTTCAACTACCTTCTTCTTTTTAAGAGCTTATTGAAATGAGGGTGTTCATCTACCTTCTCCTTTTCAAGAGCTTAGTCTTCTTAGCAAGTCGGAATGGCTTTGAATGAGAGAATGAGAGCTTAGTGAAATTAGGATTTTCAACTACCTTCTTATTTTTAAGAGCTTAGTCTTCTTAGGGAGTCAGAATGGCTTTGAATGAGAGAACAAGAGCTTAGTGAAATTGAGGGTTTTTAACTACCTTCTTCTTTTTAAGAGCTTAGTCTTTTTGGCGAGTCGGAATGACTTTGAATGAGAGAATAAGAGCTTAGTGAAATGAGGGTTTTTAACTACCTTCTTCTTTTTAAGAGCTTAGTCTTCTTGGCGAGTCGGAATGGCTTTGAATGAGAGAATAAGAGCTTAGTGAAATGGGGGTTTTCAACTACCTTCTTCTTTTTAAGAGCTTAGTGAAATGAGAGTTTTCATCTACCTTCTTCTTTTTAAGAGCTAGGTCTTCTCAGCGAGTCGGAATGGCTTTGAATGAGAGAATAACAGCTTAGTGAAATGAGGGTTTTCAACTACCTTCTTCTTTTTAAGAGCTTAGTTTTCTTAGCGAGTCGGAATGGCTTTGAATGAGAGAATGAGAGCTTAGTGAAATTAGGATTTTCAACTACCTTCTTATTTTTAAGAGCTTAGTCTTCTTAGCGAGTTGAAATGGCTTTGAATGAGAGTGTTCCATATTTTTTTTAAACCCTCATTGATAAACACAACTCCTTTATTTCTTTATTTATCGCTTTCATGCACTCATACAGAAGATGGTTAGTAGGTAAGTACATGAACCCTGGCTGACTTTAATAAATATGTTTTACTGCATTTTCAATAAACAGGATTAAGTCTAAATATTTCAACACGGTTTTACTTACGTAGTGTAGTCGGAGAAGGCCGACTAGTTTTAGACTACACGGTTTCAAACCGTAAATTATGTCATCTCACGTTAGTTGTAATAATGTAAGAGAATTATCTCCCTATGTTTTTAGAGCCAAATGATTTTTTACAGGACTTAGTACCAAAACTATCTCAATCCACGTGCGAGTGCCTCTGCGAGCCGTGTGCGAACAACACCAAGATCTGCCCCACCAGCAAACTGTGCCTGCCTCTGGAGAAGTGGTGCGACGGTCTGCAAGACTGCCCGGATGACGAGGTCGCTTGCACCACCAGTACCATCGCTGCGAGTACTGTGGAGCCACTGGTGGTCACCACTGTGGCTCCTACCGCCGCTGCTCTCGTTACCTCTGCGCCTGTCACCACTCCCAAACGTTAGTTTTTACGTTCTCCCAAACGTTTATTTTCAACATTACTAAAATCTATGTATCTAAAGTTCGGACAGAGTTATATCGCACCCGAAGAAAGTTGACTGGCAGAGAATGCTAAAGCATTAAGTCCGCCTTTTGTACCAGGTTGTTTTGGTAAATAAAGTTTAAATAAAAAAAATCTTTGTCAACTGTCCGACAATGATAACATCGTCTTTATCACGCCAATTGGGTTTGTTCTATCGTCATCTTTGTAGACTTTAGCCTAAATACTAGTTCGACATGACTGTAGCAGAAAAATTCAATTTGACATTGACAATGCCAGTTTTTCGTTCGCCGTATTACCGTGGTCAGGTCTTTATCCCTAATGGGGCCAGCATTTGGATCGTAAGTCTTAAATTGGGTTTAGTTCCTCCGCCCACAGCTAGATGGCGTTTACATATAAAACTATAAAGTCGGGGATTTTTTAATTTGTCTGGCAAATAAACTTGTATTATAAGTATGACAAGATTTTATTTACTTATAAAGAATGGGAAGTAAAGTTCGAGAACGTTCCACAGCCGTCGAGTGTCCCCCGGTGGCGTGTCCCCCCGGCTACATGGTGCGGTACACGTCGGCCTCCGCGGTGTACTCCTCGAGTGCGGAGCTCCCCCCGCCGCGCCCGCGGTACTCTTACCAGAGGTACTACCGCGGCGGGCAGGGCGGCTACGGAGGGTACTCTAAGGGAGGATACTCCAAGGGAGGATACTCGAAGGGAGGCTACTCTAAGGGAGGATTCTCTAAAGGCGGATATGGTAAGACGGATTACTTGTTTTATTTTTTATTGTCTTCTAATTAAATGTGAACACACTGAACTTTGAATAGGTAACAATTTTAACTGGAATATACATAAAAAAACCTAAGTAGGTATTCAGCTTTTTTGTTGTGAGTGGAAACAAAAAGCGAGCGAAAGAGGAATTTGCTCAACTGTGGGAGTAGATTTATTTTTATTGTTATCTATCAGTATGCCTACCCATGACCTTATAAACAATTATTTCTCTTCCCTCGTCACAAGATGGCGCTATAGTTATTAATAAAAACATAAAAAATATTACTGTTATTCAAATATGAAATGCAATTAAAATTTTTGAATCATATTCAACATCCTTGGTACTTTTTTGCCGGTCGTGCGTGCTGCCAACTATGAAAGCAGCTTGTGCTTATATGGTCGCGAGCCCTTCTACAGTTTATATGGCGTTGGGTATCTGTACTTTAATAATTATGTTATCTCTACTATCAGCTTCACCGACCCCAATGCCCCAATCGAACCGCTTCACCCTGGACAAGCCGAGCGCCACCAACAACAGCCAGAAACAAGCATGCCCGCAGTTCCAGTGCGTGCCGAAGCTCCCCCCACCGCCGAAGCCAGGGCACCCCCCTCCGGTGGTGGTGTGTGCGACACCCGCTTGTCCGGAGAGGTACTCGTTGAAACTAGAAGGCATCTCTGCTGACCAGTGTCCTTTGTAAGTATTTGGAAGTTGCGTCAAATTAATATGTATAAAAATAGTATTTTGTAGCAAAATTTTTTTTTAACAAGCTTTTATCTATAACAATGAATCCTAGGGTAGGTTGTGCCCTTTGCTCAACAATATGACACTAAAGATTGTAAAATAAACAGTGACACTCCAGGAGCGCCGTCAGAAGTGAAATCTTGGTGTTGGTTACGTTCACGGCGTCACGAATTGAATAGTTTTTCCCTAAGAGCTGCTGAAAGAAGTTTTTACTTAAAAAAGCTTTTCTCGAGCTCCTCGCATGCTTCGGAAGGCACGTATAAGCCTTTAGTCCTGGCTGCTATCATTGTGTGGCAGTCATCAAGCTGTGTTAGATGTTTTTAGACAGCCTAAAAATCTGAAACCAATGTTAGATACACACACGAAAGACAAACAACTTAAAGAAAACTAACATATTGTTATGTATTTGTGTCATCATCAAGTCTTTTTGTCTCCACTGTAGGAGCACGACCCTCCCTATTCTAACAGAGCCATAGTTGGGCAGAGCCATACTTGGCCAGAGCTAGAGGATTTGGCCTACACTCCCCTCCCTGGGCAGACGGGTTGGAGAGGTCTCATTGATAGCTTTGTTTAGTTTGTATTTCCTAAGTTGCCTTCTACGACATCCACGGGAAGACTTGGAGTATTCTACTCTACCGGAAACCACACGGCTTAATTTTTATCTTTATTGACCGGTATTGTGTGTAAACAGGTACGTGTGCGTGCCGCCGGTGGAGCGGCCGGCGTGGTGCAACGTGACGGGCCGTACCTTCACCACGTTCGACGGCAGCGAGTACAAGTACGACGTGTGCTTCCACATCCTCGCCCGGGACAACAAATTCGACGCCTGGAGCGTGCTCGGTAAGCTTAATATAGGTGAAATTTTCCAACCCGTACTTCCAACCAATCATTATATTGATATTTGTCCAATTAGCCTGTCAAGTAAATTTTTAAAAATGTGAGTCGCAAATTTTTTCTAGGAATAGCCACTAGGAGATGGTTTCTTTAATCAGATTTTAAAATATTGTCTTACTTATTTAGATGTTTACAAAAATCCCAATGACCTTCATTTTCAAGCAAGCTTATTTGAGAAAGTGACGTCACGATGAAGATTCTTTAAGTAGAAGTTCTTAACATTGTTTATATTTTCGAATTAAAACACCTTCAATACTTTTATATTCTTTAGTTGAAAAGACAGTTAAGGACTCTAACAGACGAACAACAGTATGCCCTCGACAGTGGCGACACAGACCATCGTCGACCAGGATCGCGGGCATACTGTCGCTCGTCTGTTAGAGACCTCAGGTTATCGGCCCTATTAGCTTGACGAAATTCCTGTCTCTTACAAAATTTTTAAAAATTATTAAAATGATTGAAAACCTCCTATAAAATCCTAAAGGCTTGTTGAAGAAAAAAAGGTTTTCATGCAATAAAAAGGGATGACGAAAAATTAAAGCAGATATTGTTCGGAAAGTTAAGATATTTTTGACATATTTTTTTATTTCTATAGTTCGCAAGAAGTGCCGCGTAGAAGGCTGCCAGAACGAGTTGATCGTTCACCAAGATGACCAACTAATCGTTGTGAAACCCAACCTCATGATCGAGTACGACAACTACGAATACACCGTGGAGCAAACCTCCAAGATCTGCTTCCAGAAGAACAGCTTCGACGTGGACAAACTTGGCAATGGACTGGCCATCAAGTCTAGGAGATATAACTTTACTGTGTTGTACACTTCTGACGGGGATGTCAAGATTGGGGTGAGTAGTCATGATTCCATAGTCTAGATACCGTAAGCCTAATCTGATGGTTGAGTACGCCACCTTCGAGTACCCTGGTGAGCAAACCTCAAAGATCTGCTTCATGTCCAGAATATAGAGAAGACTTCGTAGAAATGCTTTAAGAAGAATAGTTTCTGACGAGGATGACATTCGGGTGAGTAGTCCTTAAACCATCGTCTAGATACCGTATGTCCAACCTCATGATCATTGATCGAGTACGCAACTACGAGTACCTACATCGTATAGCAAACCTGCAAGATCTGCTTCCAGAAGAACAGCTTCGACGTGGACAAACTTGGCAATGGACTGGCCATCAAGTCTAGGAGATATAACTTTACTGTGTGTGTACACGTCTGACGGGGATGTCAAGATTGGGGTTACTACTTTAGTAGTCTTAATGACATCGTCTAGATACCACCCTCGTGATGTACAGAATACAGAGAAGACTTCGTAGAATATCCTTTAAGAAGAATAGCTTCTGATGAGGATGAGATTGTATTGTGTGTATTGTCCTAGGCCGGTTATTTTTTATTTTTATCCAACCAGTAAGAAGCTTTGTTTTGTATCATAGATACCAACCAAATACAAGGGCTCAGTGGACGGCATGTGCGGCGCGTACGACGGCGACGGCCGCAACGACCGCCGCATGCCGGACGGCCGGCTGGCGGCCAGCGTGGACCAGTTCGGGCGCTCGTGGGCCAGGCCTGGCTTGCCGCCCAACGCTTGCCAGACCAGGGTCGTCACCGACCAGAAACAGAAGAACGCTTGGAGGCTGTGCAACGTCATCACGTAAGTAACATCGCCTTTATTCCGCACGGTTTATATAGAGCCCCGCTGCATGCCCGACGGCAGGCTGGCGGCCATTGTGGAGACAGTTCGGTTCAGTTCTTCGACCAGACAACTTCCAAGTTTTCGGACTCCACTGTCCGTCTGCCTGTCGGTCTCTGTTTGTCAACAGGCCGTATCTCATGAACCATTATTGCTAGACAGTTAAAATTTTCACAGATGATGTATTTCTGTTGCCGCTTTAACAACAAATATTAAAAACAGAATAAAATGTTTAAGTGGGGCTCTCATACAACAAACGTAATTTTTTTTTAAATTATAAAACGGAACCCTTTGTGCGCGAATCAGACTCGCACTTGACCGGTTATTTTTATAATTCAAAAGCCCATTTACACATAATGCTTGCCCGTTGCATACAATCGAAGCAATAGATGACTTGCATGGTATTAATCTAAACAAACCTTCAACCATACAAATCGTTTATTGATTAAACAAGCAAGAAGTTTGAACTTAAAATTTGTCGTAATTGCCAGACCTCTTGAAAGAGTGCTACGAAAAAGTTGCCAAAGATTTGGGGAAATTCTAATTCCGTAATAGGTTGGTTCTTTGTCTTCTAATCCGTAATCTAAACAAGTTTTGAAACTTGTTTTTATTTTAGGAGAATATTTGAAAAATAATGACAATGTTTCCAGACAAGAGCCGTTCTCAAAGTGCGGCGAAGTGCTCAACCTGGACAAGTGGCGCACCATCTGCCTGGAGAAGATCTGCGAGTGCGCCGAGCTGGTGACCAACGGCTCGGCTCGAACGTCTGAGCAGTGTCGGTGTCAAGTGCTGGAGACGCTGGTGGGAGAGTGTCTGGCGGCCGACAGGGACGTGGACCTCGGCGGGTGGCGGGTGCAGATGGACTGCCGTGAGTTTTATCATCTTTAGGTTTATAGAACCCTGTTTTAAACCCCGACGAAAAAGAGGGGTGTTATAAATTTGATGTTAATGTCTGTTGGTTTGTCTGTTTGGTTGTGGCATCGTAGTTCTAGAGCTGATGGACCGATTTCGATGTGGTTTTTTCTCAGTTAAAACAAGTTATTTAATGCAAATCGGTTCAGCCGTTTAAAAGTTAGTAAATTTTTTTGCGGAGTAAGTCCTCTATACGTGAGTGATAGCACTTATTCTGTGTCATGGTATTTTATACACAGCGTGACTTATTTTATACGTATTTTATACGCCTGAAATTATGATGATGGTAATGGTATTTTTAATTTTATTGGAACGAAGTTCCTTATTGCGCGTTGCGAAAGGAGGCTAGACGTAAAAAATTAAGACCAAAAGTTGTAACGACACTTTTTACTATAGCTGTAAGCCGTGCGGCGTGCGCGTGTCTATCTGTCTGTCTCTCTCTCTCCTAAATTATCGAAAGGAACTTCGTTCCATCCGGGTGCCCCTTAACACCTCTCAAGTTTTTTTTATTTAATCAGCGGCCGAATGTCCCCCGCCCCTGGTGCATAACGACTGCTACCGCAAGCGCTGCGAGCCCACTTGTTCAACGCT
Source organism: Acrobasis consociella (assembly GCA_963555685.1). Classification (NCBI taxonomy): domain Eukaryota; kingdom Metazoa; phylum Arthropoda; class Insecta; order Lepidoptera; family Pyralidae; genus Acrobasis; species Acrobasis consociella. The sequence continues at coordinate 3,348,995 of OY743109.1, read as the reverse complement.
GGGCGCTACTAAGGCCTGCCCAGCGGAGGACGGCCAGTGCTTTCCCGGCTGCTACTGCCCGGAGGGCACCCTGCGGAAGGGAGACCAGTGCGTCGCGCCCGCGGACTGTTTGGACTGTGAGTACTGACACTAGCTGCGAACCACCAAGGCCTATCTGGTGGTAGAAAGCCAGTGCTTACCCGACTGCTACTACCCGGGGGCTGTACCGAGGGGCAGTCTAAGGAAGGAAGAACAGGGGGTTTACTCCAAAATCGATATGCAAGACGGAGACCAGTGCGTCGCATCTGCGGACTGTATAAGTACTAAAACTATTTTTGGCTTTGCCTAATATGGACTGCGAGCCCACCTGCTGCACTGAAGGACATAAAAGTAGAGAATAGAGTAATATCTCTAAAATAAGAAATAAACGAACAAATGAATAAATTGACAGGTTGGTAAATAGGTTCTATACTATCGTTGAGTTAGTTACCCATTACACTAGTTTCTAAATTACTTTGAGACAAGCTCAGTCAGTGTAATTTGGAATTATTTTGTGGGTCTTGAAGATCCGCATGGCATCATAAGTTTGACTTTTGTGTCTGGCATTGGCGGATCTCAACAGGTTTATTAAAAAAAACATAAGTCAAACAAATGTAAATAAAATAAATGCTCTCCAGGCAACTGCAAAGGCGTGGGCACTCCGGCCACCTACACCACGTTCGAAGGAGACGAGTTCCCATTCCTGGGCAACTGCACCTACCTCGCCTCCAGGGACAGGAACGACACTGGACAACACAAGTATCAGGTTTGTTTCTGTAAACTCTAAAAATAAATCTATTTATTTCTTTTACAATCAAATAACACAATTTTTTTAAATTTTTATTTATTTATTTTTTTGGTAAAAAATTATTAAATTTTCTTTTCTTGGAACTTTTGAGTCGATACCAGTATACGTTTGTATAAGGTTACCTTATTCAAAAGGATATTTTTACCCAAAAAGCTACCGTTTTAATTTTCTTTGAAGAGCTCCTTTCATTCCTTTAAAGTTGTTCAAAGAATTTTCTCATCATATCTTCACCAAATTAATATGTGACCTAGTAAAAGATTTCAAATAAAAAAGAATCATCAAAATCGGTTCGCAATTGACAGACATCGCGTAACATGCATAAAAAGATTTAGATTTTTTTAACTAAAAAATTTCGAATTTATAACTTTCTCCTTTTATGAAGTCGGTTAAAAACACGGCATACACTCATCATATTATAATATTAAATTTTTAACAGGTGTTCGCTACCAACGGCCCGTGCGAAGGCAAGGCTGACGTCACTTGCACCAAAGCAGTCCACGTCATCTACGAGAAGAACGTCATACACATCACTAAAGATCCCGCCACGAAGAAGGTAAATCCGTAAATAAATAAACGATAAATAAAAAATAAACAATAACAAAATCTTAATGCATGTTTAACACGATTGCATTTATTTTGTAAAAAAAAAACTTTATTGAAGTCATTCTTCATTCCCGCGGTGTGGTATCCAGCAGAGTAGAATACCACTCCAAGTCTTTCCGTGGATGTCGTAGAAGGTGACTTAAGAAATACAAGCTAAACAAAGGTTATAAACATCAATGAGACCTCTCCAACCCGTCTGGCCAGAGCGGGGAGTGTAGGCCAAATTCTCTGGTTTCTCTGGCCAATTATGGCTCTGGTTGGTAGTACAGAAAGGGTAATGCTCCTGCAGTGGAGACGCAAATAGACCTGATGATGATGATTCACGCCTTGCTCTGTACAAAGACTCGTTTAAATTCTCTACAATTATTTTTAGCGAGTTTAAATAATTGTACAAAACAATCAGTTTATTTTCATTGGATTTGTATGCGCAGTTGCAAATGACAATGGGCGATACAGCAGTATTCAAGTTCCCGCTGAAGACTGACTGGCTGACAGCCAGCTTGGTGAACAAGCAGGATATCACTCTGATGCTCACCGACGTCCACGTTGAGGTAAGCTTTTGTTAATTTTTTTTACTTTATTGATCAAAAAACAGTTGTACAATGACTAAATACAGTCTAAATTATAAGAAAATATTAATAACATTTGTATACTTTATATAAGGTCTAACAAAATATACTGAAACTATTTTAAGAGGAACAAATATCGAAATATGAAAAGTAATTTTGAGCCTCCCATAAAAGTTGACTGATCAGCTGATCCGAGTTTGTATGGAAAGCCAAAAAAATTCATTTTTCGACATCTGTACCTACATTTCTTGGGGAAAGTTGTTCACTATCACGGACTGAATTTACCCTTAAAATAGTTTCAGTATTTTTTGTTAGGCGTCATATATTAAACAACTTCTTCTTCTTCTTGTCGTGTGTGTTAGTGACTAACACTAGTGTCAGAGTTTTTAAACCGCCTTAAAGGCCTCTGACATGGTTTTAGGTAACGACCAGTGTCAAAGACAGTGACCGGGACCGACGGCTTAACGTGCCCTCCGAAGCACGGATCATCTTACTTATCAGACAATCGGGTGATCAGCCTACAATGTCCTAACCAAACTAGGACAACAACCCAAAGTCGTTGCCCCCGCCGGGAATCGAACCCGCGACCTCCGGGTGTGAGTCGAACGCTCTAACCACTACACCACGGAGGCGGATATTAAACAACGTGGAAGGGACATACCCGTAATAACATAACATACCGAACCACAGGGACGTGCATCACCGATTATTGCAGGATAGACTTATTGTGGGGCCTTTGCCCAGCAGTGGGAAAAAAACTCTCTGACTGAACTGACCCTATTAGTGTGTTTACATCCCGAGAGCCACATAAACGCGTCATATTGTTTAATACTATTAAATGTTCTTTTTAGCTTACCGCTTGTTTGAATAAAATCCAAAATAGGCTGGCATCGGCCATTTATGATTATTGCTCTTTTGTCCTCAAAAGTTAGAACAAACACCTGGTGCACAACTTTTACATGAAAAACTTTCATGCAAACGGTCATTAAAGCGTTGTTATATAGCGGTAATAAAGTTTTCCTCCTAATTTCATTTGCGATAGCAAACAAAGTTTCGTAATCACTTGTAATGCGACAATGCAAATAATTATCATTGGACAAGAAAAAATATATACGTCTAACACAAAAGTTTACGTAATTTCATTTTATCCTCGAACATCTTCCGCGTATTTAAATTGGTAGCGTAACACAAGCGAGAACCAATAACTTTCAACTTTTCATCACGGAATGCTTCAAGGAACAAATAAAAAGGCTCGAAATCGATATCATTCCTTATTGGTCAAAAGTGAAAAGAGATAAAAAACGTTGATTATTGAGATAGAACTAGCTTAAAGATAAGGGCCATTTTTGAAACTCAGTATTTCACTAACCTAATGGTTTTTTCCATACAAAAATTAGCTTTGTTTATAAGTGACGCGTTTTAAAAATGGCATGCATAAGCTCTTGTCTTAGATATTGGTTATGTGTGCGGAAATTTCGCGTGTGTGTGCGTCGATGAAATACGTAGACGATTACACTACACATGCAAATTCCTATCCGTGACACAGTGCACGTGCACGTGTAAATCGAGACACTATGGAGAATTGTCTTCTAGGTAGCTGCCTAGAGTACTGCGTATATATACATATACGTATACCTACACTAAGTAAGCGAGCATATGGCGCGATGGACAGGAAAGCGCGCGTTTATTTGAAAATATTAGTCTATTATAATTTATTTTTAAATAAAAAAATGCGCATATATTAGGGAACCTCCGGGTAGACAATGTCTTTAAGTCTCTATGGAAAGCACGTGCCTGCCGAACCATGGGCTATACTCACTGCAGATCACTACAGCATAATGGAACTAAAAGAACAAAAAAATTTGGCATTTCCTTACTAAAGGGTCCAGCCGCCCGCACAAATAGTAAGGTCTATATTTTATTTGTTTTTTGACAGTTATGTTTAGGAACACTTTAAACAATGACTATAGACAAGCAAAGATAGTAAGCCATTATTTTTATGTCTAGTAGAGATTCCTGCAAATCGCAAAGTCTCCCATGCTGGTCTGGGAGAAATAAAAAAACTTAGAATGTACCAGCTGCTTCTCTTCCCGCGCAGATCGTAAAAGCCGATCGAGGGAATGGGCAAAAATGCAAATCATGTTAACAGGCGATGCGGCTAGCAACCCATCACTGTATTGATTGCTTTTCCATCTTCTCGCATACCATGACGCTAAAAGTGGCTTTTGGGTCTTGCGGCCCCTGGCTCTGCATAGAACCGCAAGACCCAAAATGCTCTGTCTGCCCCGTTAGGGATAAAGACGTGATAGTATGCATGCGCAAAGTCTTAAATATTGAATTGCCTAAAATTGTGTTTTAGATATCAATCCTGCAATCGAAGATGGAGTTCAGCGTGCGTCTGCCCACACATCTATACAGCAACCGCACTGAAGGGTTGTGCGGCGTGTGCGGCGGTACCGAGCCGCTGCTCATCACCAGGAATGGCAGTGTCACTGACGACGTAGACGAGGTAAGCACTTGCATTTCACAAGTTTTTATTAAGTTTCACCTGTCCCGTTGTCTGTCTGTCTGTAATCAAATCTTGCAAGTTAAATTTGACCCACTTCCCGGTTTCTGAAATTTTGCACGCATACTAATATTATAAATGCGAAAGTGAGTTTGTATATTTGTTTGTCTGTTAACTCTTCACGCTAAATCTACTGAACCGATTTGAATGAAATTTGGTATGGATATAGTTTGAGACTCGGGAAAAGACATAGGGTACTCTTTATACCGAAATTCCCACGGGGAGCGAAGCCCGCGGGTACAGCTAGTAATAGATAGTTGTTGACGTTAGATCGTTTACTTACAGCTATGTCCGCCTACCGCTTACCGCTTCCTAGTTCGCTGCAAGTACAGAAGAAGCGGTAACAAACTTTACTGCAGCATTTTCTCCAAAAACGTCAACTTACAATTAATAATCTTATACCTTTAAACGCGCAATTCTTGTATATATATATTTATTTATTTATATATTTATAAATTTCTGTGATCTCGAAAACGGCTCTAACGATTTCGCTGAAAATTTGTATATGGGGGTTTTTGGGGGTAAACAATCGATCTAGATTAGTTTTATGTTTGGGAAAACGCGTGTTTTCGAGTTTTCATGCGTATTTCTTTCCACGCAGAATATGGTCGCTAATTTCATCGCGCCGACCGCCTTGTTTTTAGCTCAACGGTTAAGGATACCAACCGCTAGAAAGAGTGAGATGTAACCGAGCAAAGCTCGGTCGCCCAGGTACTACTGATATTAAACTTAGACATGCGGACTGAGAATACATTGTTATATATGTATTATTATTCATGATTTTAAATTTGAAATTAATGTCAATTTGTAAATTCAACAAATTCTTACCACATTTGACCCTAAAAACAAGATTATTGATCATTTCTACAGATTTTACAGTTTTTTTCTTGGCGTAATTTTTTTTCAGTTCGGCGAGAGTTGGCAAGCCAGTCCGTCAGCCCTCAAGACCCTGGCCATTCCGGAGCAACAAGAATGTGGTGCCCCCCCTCCCCCGCCCCCGGCATGTGTGCCCCCGCCACCTGAAACCAACCCCTGCTACAGTTTGCTTAACCCGGATGTCTTTGGTGCTGTGAGTATAGATATAAAATTTTACAGGCCAATCAAAATTAACTAAAATTAAGAAAGTGAGTTTGTGTATTTGTCTATTTGTTACCTCTTTATTCCCCTTGGTATGGATATCGTTTGAGACCTAGGGAACGACATAAAAAAGTTTATACCATTCCCCCTCTAAAAAGTTTATTTTATTCACTGAAAACATTGAATAAAATGCACTTTTAATCACTATTTTTGTGTTTGAATTCAGAGCAATAATTAGGACTCGTGTCCACGTATCCGGTTTGCGCCGTGACACGGAAAAACCTAGAGGCTTCATACATGACATGACTGACCGAAGGGACGCCGGCCCGGCGCGCCGGCACGGTGCAAACTGGATACATGGACACGAGACCTCACTTTTAATTTTAGTAATTGTTTCAATTTTCATGTGGATTTTAAATAATTTAACCTTCATTTTTCTTCACAAAATTTTTCTCAAAATTATATTTTCGCTTAAATCTTTCTTTTTCTCGTAGTCGTGGTATAAAGTACAGTATGCAACTTTTAAATAAAACGGAATTATATCTCACAAAAATAGTGATTTAAATCATCATAAACACTCCCTACGGTGGTGATTCAGTCGTTAGAGTCCTTCACTTGCTCGTAATTCATCTATGGCCCTCGATTTAAATCCGTGTTTTATTCACTTACTACATGATATACTATTTGCGGCCAGTGCCACGCGCTGGTAGACCCGCAGTCGTACGTGGAGTCGTGCTCGGCGCAGCTGTGCGCGCTCAACTCCACGGACGCGTGCGACACGCTGCAGCGGTACGCCGGCGCCTGCGCACAGCTCGGCGTGTGCCTGGACTGGAGGGCTAAGAGCAAGTGTGTCTACACGTGGTGAGTATACTCTGTTTGTTCAATTCAATTCATTTATTGCTTTTCATATTGTACATAAATAACACTTTACTACATAGTCACTCCTTAAATTAGTAGGTACAACATGAACCCTGATAGAGCATTGCAAAAGAAAAAAAAATGGAACGGCATGCGGTTTTATTTTTCGTTAGTATTTATCTAATTTAAAATTAGTTAGTAATTATTTGAATAAAGATTGATTTGTTTGATAGTTTTTTGATACCAGTAGGTAATGTCAGTTTGTATAACAAAGTCAGTATTTTAATTCATTCAATATTAGCTATATTTGTGTATTTATATTTATGTACTTTACATTTATATTGTTGGTTTTATTCTTTTAAATGTCAATTTTCTTTTTATTATTATCATTTATTTTTTCCATTGTCAAGTGTACATATAATATATACGTTATTCGTCATTTAATATATATTTTTTTAAATCTTTATCATTAAAAAACTCGTCCAATGTGTAATATTTTTTTTCTACAAGCAGTGCTTTTAATATTTTATCAAAAATGGTGTCGCACAGCACTTTTCTATGCTGCTATCCTTTTCTGTCGCGCAGAACCGTCATTAACTAGAGCGAGAGAGAGCGACGGAATGCTATAGCACGACCGGTGCTACTCTGAGGCACTATATCGTGTCTGAATACCTCGTAAATTACTCGTTACGTAAACAACAAACTATCATTTTTGTATGAGATTAATTAACTTATTATTTTAGTAGATCCTTTTTAGGGTTCCGTACCGTAAGGGTAGTAACGGGACACTATTACTAAGTCTCCGTTATCCGTCCGTCCGACCGTCTGTCTGTCACCAGGCTGTATCTCATGAACTGTGATAGCAGTGGAAATTTTCACAGATGATGTATTTCTGTTGCATCTGTTAAAATAATTATTAAAGTGGGGCTTCCATACAAGAAACATGATTTGAATATAGATTAGTACGGAGTCGCACGTTGCCGGTTATTAGATGAAATCCTCTGCCCATCAGACATGAAAGGTTAAGATAAAATAAGGAAAAGCTTTAACCTGTACTTTTCAACGATTGCTTTCTTTTTGTTAATTTTTTGTCAGCTAGACAACTGAAATAACACTGAATTACATCCACAGATATGTGTTAGTTTTAATCCTAATAATAAAAATGATAGATTGAATAAATGAATATATATGGACAGATTGAGCTAGCCCTAAAGTAAATTCGAGACTTGTGTTATGGGATACTAACTCAACGATACTATATTTTATAACAAGTACATATAAATAACAAAGATATAGTTTTAAGTACTAACTTTACGGTTGTGTTCTCAGTTCTGCCCCACTGGTGTACCGGCCGTGCGTGAAGTGTGAACAAACTTGCGAAAACTACGACGATTTGAAACAAAACCCGGAGAAATGTGACCAACCGGTAGTAGAAGGCTGCTACTGTCCAGAGGGACAAGTGAGTACTATTCTTCTTCACGTTATCCCACTACGTAAATTAAATAAATTAGAAAATCTTTTATGAGCATAATCAAGGTACTTTAGGGGCCTCCGCTTAGTGACAGGGGTGCACGCGTTATATTTCGGTCTTCTTTGTCACAAATTCTAAGTGCAAAAGAAATAGCATAATACTTCGTGTGTCATCTGTCTCTGCCGCACATAGAGTTTGTGACAGAGATAGACTGACGCCGCCGCGTGCGCCCGCGTCACTTAGTGGACGCCCTAAAGTTTACAAAATATGAACACAACAACAAAAACTTCCAGGTCCGAGTTAACAACACTTGTATTGAAGCAAGCAAGTGCTTCCCATGCGATGCGAAGAAGGAACATTATGCCGGTGACGAGTGGCAGGTCAGCATTTCGTTATATTAACTGATAGCTAATTCTTATTATGACTATTAAACACATAAGAGTATATAATTAAGTAATGCACATATCGCTTTATTTTTATAATTTAATTTATTGCACTTACAATATATTAGCATTTTGTACGATAGGTATATCTTAACTCTATGAAAGAAAGAAAAAAATACCTTTGGGTCGTCACGATGGTCGCCATTAAAACCTGTTTCTATCCCGCGTCTATAACTATGTGGTGTATTGCCCGTGGAGCTAATCATAAAGATATTGTTTGATTTCATTTCAAGTCTTGATGATATCATATCAATAACATTAATAATTTTTCAAAAAAAAAACCGACTTCAACGTCTAACTACACGAGTACACAACCGATTTAAATAAAATTTCCATGGGACCACTTGACAAGTATTTCAAATCTTTAGACTTTTCCAATTTGGTCCAGGCGTCTTTAAGCAATCGGGGAACATACATAAAAAACATATATATTAAAATTGATAATCTCTTCCTTTTTTAAAATCGGTTAATTAGAAAAGTCATAAATACTCGTAGTGAAAATGCTGTATTGGTCTAAGGGCCCAACTAACAGTCGGGATAAACTTCAGTTGGGATTAACTATTTCGGTTTCGTCTTCTGTCGGTCTAATGCACTAAAAAGAAATGTACTGTCGGTATAGCGTTCACCGAGATTTCGTCTATCGGCGTTGAGAGGTAGACTCGAAGTGATGGTGCTGATAGTGACATCTATCATATACGTTAATGTTTGTAGGAGGATGCTTGCACGAAATGCACGTGCAGCAAGTTGCCGGGCGAGAACGCGGCGCACGTGGCGTGCACCGCGCGCACGTGCGCCGCGCCCGTGTGCGGGCACGACGAGGACTTGCTCGCCAAGCCGGCGGATCCCACCAAGTGCTGCAAGGAGTATTTGTGCGGTGAGTCAGTCTATATATTTTTACCAAGATATGTATGTTACTTACACGTGCCCGCGGGCTGAAAGTGACGTTTTTACGCCCGCTTCAATAGTTTAAAGTGTGCTTCCTGGAAAAAAACCTCTGATTATATATCTAATCCTTGGGAGAGTGCTATCTCTAACAGAGGACATTATGTGGCCAGCCTTTTGAATTTTTATCATATTGAGAATATGGACGGGAAATAACCAAATGTTAGTTTGTCTAATAATGTATCATTTATCTTTTAGTCCCTAAGCCTCAAGACAACCCAGTGTGCGACGAGCCGAAGAAGATAGTTTGCGGGCCCGGGCAAGTGCTCAAACAGAAGACTACGTCAAACGGCTGCAAGGAGTTTGCTTGCGGTAAGTAAACATAATGGTGCCCACCATCTACAATTTAAAGCATTGTCTTTATTCTCTATTCTTCTAACCCTTTTATTTATTCACCAGAAACCTTGGCTTTAAAAAATATCGTACGCAATAGGTTTATGGTTCAATTTTAGGTTTTGATTATTATTTTGTTAAAATGTCAATTGACAATTTGAGATAGTTGATAACATGGAAAAAACTAACATGCTAAGATAAAACACAATCAATTAAATCAAGCACAGTATATAAGGTCTAACAAAATATACTGAAACTATTTCAAGGGTGTATTCAGATCGTAATACTGAACAATTTTCCCCCAGGAACATATGTCGAAAAACGAAAAATAATTTTTTGCTTTCCATACAAACTCGGATTAGCTGATCGGTCAACTTGTATAGGAGGCCAAAAATTACTTTTCATATTTCAATACGTCCTTGGGGAAAGTTATTCAGTATCATGGACTGAATTCACCCTTAAAATAGTTTTAGTATATTTTGTTAAACCGTAAATAATTTGATGATGGTTTAACGTCCATACTAAACTTACTACTCACGTAAAGTGTCCCAGAAAGGTATAAACATTTATGAATATCATTTATTTGTTCTTTTAGAATGCAAACCAGCGAGCGAATGCGACCCCCTGCCAAGCGAAAACGAGGTGGAGATCATGGAGGCGGGCATGGAACGCGTTGTGGACCGCAGCGGCTGTTGCCCGATGGCCCAGATGCTGTGTCGCCCCGAGACCTGCCCGAAGAAACCCGACTGCCCGAAGTTCCACAACCTTGCTATCAATAATGTTACGGGCAAATGCTGCCCGGAGTACAAGTGTGGTGAGTAAACTATTGATAAAGTCATGGAAGTGGTTAATGGTGCGCCGCTCGGTTACGCAGATGCTGTGTCGCCCTGAGACCTGCCCGAAGAAACCCGACTGCCCGAAGTTCCACAACCTTGCTATCAATAATGTTTCGGGCAAATGCTGTCCGGAGTACAAGTGTGGTGAGTAAACTATTGATAAAGTCATGGAAGTGGTTAATGATGCGCCGCCCGGTTACGCAGATGCTGTGTCGCCCCGACACCTGCCTGAAGAAACCCGTCTGCCCGAAGTTCCAAAATCTTGTTGTAAATAATATTAGGGGCAAATACTGTCCAGAATACAAGTGTGGTGGGTGATCTATTTATAAAGATCATGGAGGCGGGTATAGAGTGCGTAGTAGATCATAGTGGCTGCTGCCCATTCGCGCAGAGTATCGCCTGAAGAGCTGGTCGAAGATGCCAGACTGCCCGAAGTTCCTGTCAATAATATTAGTGACAAATACTGCTGAATACAAATGAGTGAGTATTTTATTGACATTGGACGTGTTGTGAATCATTGTTGCTGCTGCTCCGTCGCCCAGATGCTGTGTCGCCCGGAGATCTGCCCAAAGAGACCCGACTGCCCGAAATTCCACAATTAGGTTGTTTATAACGTAACTGGCAAATATTGTCCAGATTACAATTTTGGTAAGTAAACGTATTTACAAAAAATTAAGCAGATTTTATAAATATTTCATTTTACTCACGTCTTTTCCTAAGGTTTTGTGTCATTGAAGTGAACACAAGTATCATTCACTGCTTTTCCGTCAGCTCTCGTCTGGATATCAATATTTAATTAACAAAATATATTTAATTAAAAAAATGTTATTTTACAGAGATGCCCAAGGACAAGTGTATCGTGAATCTGGAGTGGGAAGCGGCCCCAAGGGGAGGCGAGAAAGCCAGAGATGTGCCCGAGGTTATGCTTAAAGATGTAAGTTATACATTTATTTTAACACACACCATTTTAATTACGTTTACCATGTTCTTGGCCAAATAGCGATACAAGAGCGTTTTTTGGGGAATATAGACATTTCTGAAGGCATATCATCTGTGTTTGTGACTATGTAAATGACAGATAAAAGTACAGGAGTAGAAAAAAAATAGCTGTACAACTGCCTCCGTTATCTATATTCAAAAAGTTATATTTTAAAAAATGAATGTATGTATGAAGCTACAATCACATTTCTCAAAAGTAGCAATGAATAAGCAATTATTGACAAATAAACAGTTAAAATAATCGGCGTCCTTTATTCTGAACAAGGAAGCTATCAGCCAAACGGATATCAAAAGGGCAGGTCAAAATTTTTTTTTTTTAAATGGCCTGTAATTTGCAAAAAATACTTGTAGGTAGCAATTTTTAAATAAACTCAAGAAGCCGATCGCCATAGGCAACCTGCCATCATGACGATCACTGAGGATCATGGATGAATTACTACTAAGTACTGAGGATGCAACCTGGAATACAATGGAATACAACAAAAGTCCTGAATAGGATAGCGGACAGAATGAATGCAGCCATCTTCAGGAGGCTCACTGAGTTGCATGTTTTACATGTCAGTCAGTGAATCTGTGGTTGATGGGATTATAATTATTAATTTTTGCTCAACTTTTTTTATTATTTTTAATACTGTCACGAGAGTGGGTTGGGGATAGGAAAGGAAACACCAATTCTATGGAATAGTGCCTTTATTTACAACTCTAGGGTACTCACTTGCGCGTATTTACCACACTTTACTTCACTCACTATTACACTTCACTTTTTACTCACTACTTCCACTTTTACTTTTCTTCTTCCTGGTTGCGTTCCGCTCGGATGATGATGTGCTGTACATTTATAGATCGACTCAGTGTGGCTGGACGGGCCGTGCCGCTCGTGCCGCTGCTTGCTGTCCGGCGGCGGCGCGGCGGCGCAGTGCGCGGTGTCGGCGTGCGCGGCGCCGGCGCCGGACGCGCAGTTCGTGCGGGAGCCGCGCGCCGTGCCCTTCGCGTGCTGCCCACAGCACGTCACCGTGGCCTGCCGACACGGGGACGACATCTACAGGGTATGTGACTCAAAGTGGCTTTTAACCACTGACCTCCATGTATACAAGTACGCTGGACCTATGATACCCTAAGAAATGACAGCTCTTTATTGTGCCTATTTGAAGCGCCCCCAATGCGTGGGAAGAGAACTAAATCTGACGTAACTAATTCGGAAATGACTTTTATCGATGTCATTGTCACTGTCTAATATTAGTTCCGTTCCCACCCACTGCTACATTGCTTCAACGATCAGCGCCAAAATGGCGAAAATCAAATCGCCTCACTATGGCCTGGCTAATCATAGGTCCAGCGTACTTGTATATATGGAGATCAGTGCTTTTAACCCTTAGGCCCAACGCAGACGACAGACTAGACCGCGCCGAACTTTTTGAACTGTGAAAATAGAACCCACGGAATCACATGCAGTAACGCACACGACGCGCAAAATGTCCGGTGCGCTAAGTGTGCGTTACTGCGTATGATTGCATAGGTTCTATTTTCACAGACTATCACAGAATAAAAAGTGCGTCACGGATAATCTGTCGTCTGCGTTGGGCCTTATGTTTATAAAATTTTACAAAACTTACCCCCGTGAAGAAGAAATAGACCTGATAGTATTCTTGATCTTCTCTTTTCTATTTTACTTCTGCTTGTGGAGACTTTCATATGGCTTTCTAAGATTAATTTCTCGAGCTTCTCTTTGCTTCCGTAAGCACGTATAAGCGTCGGTCCCAGCTGTCATTGTTGTATGGCAGTCGTCAAACTATGTCAGATGCCTTTAGTCAGCCTGAAAAATCTGACACCAGTGTTGACTAACTTACGAGTACACACACGAAAAACAACAAAAAAACTAACAAAAATGTAACACCTGACTACCTCTGTGGCCACTTGGTCATCATGCCAGGCAGTCATACCGGAGGTCCCGGGTTCGATCCCCGGTCAGGTAAATATGAAAAACGATAGATTGACCTGGGTCTTGGATTTTTACCTACATATGTATTTTTATGAAATGAAATATAGTATCTTTGAGTTATGATCAGAGATCGGATATTCCAGTGCATATTTACCTAAACTTCGAGGTAGTACGTAACAAAGTGTGGATAATACCACCTCTAAAAATTAAATATTTTTTTGATACCGTGATTAAAAAATATTGGATTTTACAGAAATAATAAATAGTCAGGTTCAAATTATTGATTTGAAGAATATTTTAATTTGACACAATTTTAATAAAGAACTCTAAATTAGAAATAATATATAATATAAAATCTCTAAATTATAATAATATAAATATTCTTCTAATCAATAATTTCTACCTGACTGTTTATTATTTCTGTTAAATCCAATAATAATTCATGGTTATTAAATCAAGATATCAAAAAAAATTTTTTTTAGGGTGGTATTATTCACTCTATGTTACGTACAACCTCGAAGTTTAGGTAAATATGCACTGGAATATCCGATCTCTGGTTATGATCCTCCAACACAAGTCTCGAATTTACTTTGTGGCTAACTTAATCTCTGTGATTTGTCTGTATATTGTATATAAGAATAAAGAAAGTTATAATTGCATATTGATTTATTGATACTGTCTTCTGATTGTGAATGTTTATATAAATCAGGTGGGCGAAAACTGGACCTCGCTCTACAACCCGTGCGAGTCGTTCCACTGCGAGCAGTTGGAGGACGGCAAGCTGGACAAGGTCACCACGGTGAAGCACTGCGACGAAGACTGCCAGCCCGTACGTAACCTTACGTGTTCATTATATTTGATTAAAAACTGGACCTCGCCCTACAACCCGTGCGAGTCGTTCCACTGCGAGCAGTTGGAGGACGGCAAGCTGGACAAGGTCACCACGGTGAAGCACTGCGACGAAAACTGCCAGCCCTTACGTAACCTTACGTGTTCATTATATTTGATTAAAAACTGGACCTCGCCCTACAACCCGTGCGAGTCGTTCTACTACGAGCAGCTGAAGGACGGCAAGCTGGACAAGGTCACCACGGTGAAGCACTGCGACGAAGACTGCCAGCCCGTACGTAACCCTTACGTGTTTATTATATTTGATTCAAAACTGGACCTCGCCCTACAGTCCGTGCGAGTCGTTCCACTGCGAGCAGCTGGAGGACGGCAAGCTGGACAAGGTCACCACGGTGCAGCACTGCGACGAAGACTGCCAGCCCGTACGTAACCCTTACGTGTTTATTATATTCCAGGTTCTCTATTCAAACGCCTATGTATATAAAAACGAACACAGACATTATTATACTTAGTGAACGGGTTGCAGTAGCTGACTCTATACGTGGATAACCCGTTCACTACGTATAATGATACCTATGTATATTTTCTTTTAACTCTTAATTGGAGCAGATATTCTAGTAATTATTTTTGGTACTTACCTATATAATTTTATTATCTAGTGTTTTAGTGTAATGTATTCAATATGTGTCAACGAATACTACTAAAATTATACGGTAGCCATCGATAATACTCTATAGAACGGACTTAACTCAAATTAAGGTTTAATATTTTACCCATTTCTCTCTCATGGCGATACTTAAATGTTTAGGGCTCCAGTGCTGCCGCCATTTAAAATCAATTATTTGACAGGAAACGGAAATATTATTTAATTTTGTCTTCAGTATGCCCTAGATTGTAACTTGATTATCTGAAAAGAAAAATAATTCCGTGTTTCGGAAGGCACGTATAAACTGTGGGTCTCGAACGTCATCTAGCGTTTGCTCAAACCCTATCCAAGAATTGGTTCTGGTCCTTGTCAGTCTAGTCCTTTGGGTTGCGGAGGTCAGACGGCAGTCGTCTGTGTAAAAACCAGTAACCTCGTCAAATAACCTAGGTAAGGTAGCGGAGCCTGGACTCTGAAGCGTTACCGCTGAGGATGCGACCGGGAACACTCTCAGATGATTAAATATTTCTGATCCAGGGTTGGAAGTACTTCCCAGCGGAGGCGGGCAGCAAGCAATGCTGCGGCAAGTGCAAACCCGTGGCCTGCGTGCTGGACGGCCAGGAGAAATCGGTCGGGGAGAAGTGGGTCTCCAAGGACTTCTGCACCAACTACACTTGCGTCGATGTCAACGGCACTGTAAGTATCCTACTTCCTACTAATATTGTAAATGCGAAAGTGAGTTTGTATATTTGTTTGTTACCACTTCACGCTTCAACCGCTGAACCTATATAGATAAAATGTAACATGGGTAAAGTTTGATATCCAGGGAAGGGCATAGGATAGTTTTTATCCCGAAATTCCCACGGGGGGAGGAAGCCCACGCGGACACAACTAATAAATAAATAAATAAATATATAGGGACAAATTACACTGATTGAGCTAGTAACAACTTCATTGTTACTTTAAACGCAAAAAAGCTTAGTACCCGTCACCCCGGCAAAATGTTAGTGTTATAAGATTGAAGCCAATGTCTGTCTTCCGTGGTTACTACGGAACCCTAAAAACTAACCTAGCTGCCCAATGGCGGTGGGGCAAAACTCATGCTACCGGTTAGAGCCGCAGTGAGAGAAACCTTCTGACAATACGTGCTGTGTCCAGGTCTACTGTCTTCTAATCCAACAATCTAGCGAGAGAGTCTTAAGGAGCTACCTGAATTTTTTTAGGTCCAGTGCTGCCTCCATTTTAAATAAATTATTTGAAAGGAAACGGGGATATCATTAAAAAAATATCTTGATCAGCTTCGTTCACGTGGAATTTATGACTTCGAAAACGGCTCATCAGGCTGAACAACTTTTGCTAAGGCGTAATTTTTTATATTTCTTATAATTTAGCTGGACCATTATGGTTCTTCAGGTGTTCCATTTTCCAAAATCAATCATACCCTTTATGTTGCCCAGGCTTGACAGCTATATAACAAAAAAAAATCATTCGAATCCGTCCAGTATTTCCGGAGATTAGTGGAACAAACAGACAGACATTTTTTTTAATTTTTACTCTTTTACTATGACTCCCTTGGACAATTTTTTTTCACGTTTTTTACTGTTTTATTAAATGAATAGATTAGGATTTATGTTTTCTTTCTTCTTTTAGCTGCAAGTCCAGTCAAACGACGAGACCTGTCCGAAGATATCGGACGCGGTCCGCAAGCAGTTCGTGCTCAAAGAGGAGAAGATCCCGGGCCAGTGCTGCCCCACCAGCGAACCGGTGGCGTGCCGGGTCGGGGACGACATTTACCAGGTTAGTGGAGTTTGAGGGGGTTCAAGTAGAGGAACTTCACGTGAACATATACTGATATACCGGCGTACTTGATGACCCGATGGGAATACTCATAATTATAATTTTTCAAAATTAATAAGTTGATAATAATTTTTCAAAACTAAAAACCGACTTTGCTCCCAAACTACACAACCGATTTTGATGCTTTGTGAAATTATGCTTTCTTAAAGCAAATGCTCTTGTCACAATAAAAAATACTTAAATTACTACATGTCTATACGCCTGCAAAATTCAAAGAGTACCATCGATTTCTTCAAGATCATCATATCCTGACTTGATGACTATGGGACCACTTAGAAAGTATATAAGTATATACTTTCACATACTACTGTACAGATTTTGAATTATTTTTTTGTATTAAAGTTCATACTTACTTACTTACTAGGATGGTGCAGCAACCCAAAGTTCATACAAAAAAAAATAATTCAAAATCTGTCCACGCCTCTGCGAGTAATCAGTGAATATAGATTTTAAAAAATGCGACAATTTGATATACTTTTTCTTTTTTTGAAGTCGCTTAAAAACCAACTTCACTCCCAAACTTCACAACCGATTTTGATAAAATTTCTATATAACCACCTGACAAGTATGCCCTTTCAAACAGAAATAGAATTTTCTAAATCGTATCAGGACCCAGACATCCCAGACCCAGACCCATTGAAGCAAGATACTTACACTGTTTAAATAGGGCTTTAACTGTTTTTTAACAGGAGGGCCAAACCTACCCCACCCCGGACCCGTGCAAGAACATGACGTGCGCCCGCGACGACAGCGGGAGACTGACACACGTGGCCCACGTGCAGTCGTGCGACAAGCAGTGTCGGCGGGGGTGGGTGTACCGGCCGCCGGGGGGCGGGGAGTGCTGCGGGCGCTGCGTGCAGGACCAGTGTGTGGTGGAGGACGAGCTGAAGGCGCCTGGTGAGTACAGTCGAGTGACAAGCAGTGTCGGCGGGGGTGGGTGTACCGGCCGCCGGGGGGCGGGGAGTGCTGCGGGCGCTGCGTGCAGGACCAGTGTGTGGTCGATGACTTTTCTTAAAGAGAATATAATCACTACGTTTTAGCTTTTCTGTTTAGCGCATGACACGTTCGTTTTATCTCAGCTAAATCTCGGTGGCGTAATAATAGTAGTTTATGCGACTGTGCATAATGAAGGACATTACAACACGACGAGTTTCATAATAACATCACATGAGTGTTGTAATGCCTAATTATGTATAGTTGCATACACTACTTTATCTACACACATAATTATCATAGTCGTCTAAGATAGGTTCAGGAACCGTAGGGAATTGACCTGAATTACTTTGTAATTAAATAATTAAAAAACTAATTAAACACATACAGAATAAATTATTTATTATAATAACTGTAATTAATATTAACAGTTGTACAGTGAGATACAGTTAACGGTCCTGGTTGAGTTGCATTTGAATTGGGGTCTTGTTTTGGAGCTGAAGAGCTTGACGACGGTGGCATATTTATATTTAATTCGTTTCAACTTTTCACAGACACTCGTAAAAATGACAACTCGGAATGGCGGCGTTTCGAAATACGAATCTGTCTTTTTAGGGTTCCGTAGTAAACAAGGAACCCTTATAGTTTCGCCATGTCTGTCTGTCTGTCTGTCTGTCCGCGGTCCTACTCAGAAACTATAAGTACTAGAAAGCTGTAATTTGGCATATATATGTATATTAACCATGGCGAAAAAGTCGTAAAATAAAATCTGGAAAATTATTTTTTTTTAGGTTAGCTGCCATACAAGTAAAGAGGTAGTCAATTTTTTTTCTCGACAAACACATTGTATGCCTTGTCGTTGAATAGGTCTTTCAAAAACATTGTGAGCTTTTTAACACCATTTTTGGATTTAGGGATCCGTTTCTGAAATATTTGGATTTAAAGTGCAAATTTTTGTTGGAGGCAAGTGTCCCCCGCCCCCCCTCTATCTGCTAAACGGTTATATATGGCCACGTGAAAAATTTTTGTTGGAGGCAAGTGTCCCCCGCCCCCCCTCTATCTGCTAAACGGTTATATATGGCCACGTGAAAATGATGATTGATAACTGTTTTAATATCTATAGATACTAAAATAGACACCCATTTGAATTTGAGAGCTGTTCCAAATTTAAACTCATTACCTACTGATTTCAGGAGGTAATGTTATCATTACGTCTCCGTTAATTCCTACTGGTTGGTAACGCTGGTCATTGCCTATGGTTTCTGAACGCATTTTAGAGCACTTATGATATGTGTGTAAATAAAATGTTGTTTTTCATTCCCACAGGTGAAACGTGGTACTCCGCGGACAACTGCACGACTTACTCGTGCGAGCGGGCCGCGGACGAGCTGCAGGTGAGCGCGGCGCGGCAGAGCTGCCCCGACGTCAGCGGGTGTGCTGCAGATGACCTCGTCACCGGCGGCTGCTGCCCCGTCTGTGTGGAGAAGCCCAGTGCGCTTAGTGAGTGTTGCACCGCATTCATCATCATCATCATCATTTTAGCCTTACAGTGACGTGCACAAATATTTTTTACAAGGTAGACAAATTGTATCTGTCTGTATAAAATGCACGCTACTGTAGCCACATAGCGTCCACTGCTGGACATACGTCTCTTCTAAGAATTTCCAAAATGATCGATCTAGAGCAGTGGTTCCCAAAGTGGGCGATAACGCCCCCTTGTGGGCGCTGCAGGTCTCAAGGGGGGCGGTAAGAGACCCAGAAAGAATTTTTTTTTTTGCTAGGAGCTTTATTTAGCTAGGAGGCCTCTAAAACAACGACTGCAAGAGCTCTCGACTCTCAACAACAACTTGTGAACATCAACTAATATGAATTAAAAGATTGCTCAAACTCGGTTCTATATTTCTCTCCGCGTAGTTCATATATCTGTCCTATTTTATTGAATATAGAAAAAATGAAAATCATCTCAATCGGTCGCTCCGTTTCGTAATGAAAGTAGACACAAACAAACAAATAAAAAGGCAACAGACACACTTTCGCATTTTAATAGTTATTAGTACTCGTAGATATCTATCATGTTTTAACAAGTTTTTGTTAAATAACCCTAGTTGGCTGGTTTTTAAATAGGTGAAAAAATGGGGGCGCTAAAAAAATATTTATTCTCAAAGTGGGCAGTAGACAAAATAAGTTTGGGAACCACTGATCTAGAGTATTATCTATTATCTATTGTACCGCATCGAAAGTGATAATATGCCTCTTCTGATTTCATTTTTTAACTGAAAACTTCTTTGAGTGCGTGCTGAAAAGCATTGGGATGGAAAAAAACCGTTGAATTCCAGCGACACCGTTACCGACACCGAGTTTTCATTTCTGTCGGTGCTCTTTTTTAACCCCTCGACGCAATAAGAGGTTGACGTATTTTAATTTTGACGCCAACGTCTGTCTTCCTGTATGTCTTCTATATTTCTGTAGCATCGTAGCTTTCGAACAGATTGACCGATTACATCATTAAAGCAAATTTCTTAGACATGGTTCTTTGCTATGTTTGATTAAAATCGGTTCAACTGTTAAAGTTATTCGGGGTGAACAATTGAAAGTTGAGGATATTTTTTTGTTTGGCTTACAAATAAATTTGGTTGGGATTAGGAAGGGAAGGCCTAATCCCAGCCAGCATAAAAAATAAGTCCAACAAGCCAAATTTTATTTTAACACTAGCCGAAGCCCGCGACTTCGTTCGCGTGGACTTTATGTCTCTGGAAAATGCTCATCAAGCTGAACAACTTTTACTAAGGTGGCATTTTTATATCTCTTATAGTTTAGCTGGACCATTATGGTTCTGCATCAGGCGTTCCATTTTCCAAAATCATTTATACCCTATATGTTGCCCAGGCTTAATAGCTATATAACAAAAAAAGTTTCATTCGAATCCGTCCAGTATTTCCGGAGATTAGCGTGTACAAACAGACAAACAGACATACAGACAAACAGACAGACATTTTTTTTTAATTCTTACTCTATTACTACGTCTCCATCGCCCCCAATATTTTTTTTGGAAATATATTTAATGTACAGACACACTTTTTTTACTGTTTTATTATATGTTTAGATTTTTTGCCAAGATACATTTGAGTACTTATAGCTCTTTGAACAAAATTTTTTTTTCCTTTTTTTCTTTAATTTCTTTGGGCCTATCTCAATCTGTGTAATTTGTCCGTATATAACAATTTATTTATTCCTTTAATTTCACTAACATATTTACACTAGAAGGGCCAACAAAAAAAACAAAAACAATTTTTTTATTCGAAATATTAAACTATTTGACGTCAAAAAAGTAAGAATAAAATTGATAACAAATATTAATATGTATTATGAACCTCTGTATCCTACTTGAATAAGATTTTGAAACTCAAAATGTCAGGTACCTGTGTACCCGTGCCGATCCCGTCCGCGGACACGGTCCGCATGGTCCGCGTGCGGCTCGGCCCGCACGGGCGCTGCGTCAACAAGGAGCCGCTGCGGGGGCTCAACGAGTGCAAGGGCTACTGCGACTCGGGCACCACCTTCAACAACGGTGAGTATACTTTTTATACTCCTGTACTGTCATTTGTACTTTAAATGGTCACGAACACTAATATAAGAACATAGATAATTTATGATTTCAGGAAAGCCTATGGTCTATTCCCCATAACAACACATGTGTCTTCATATCGCCAAAAAGATACTCCTAGCCATAGACCTAGATAATTTTTTTTTAAATCTACCATACTGCCAACATAAGATTTGTTTAAGGTAGTCACTAGGAAGTGGTCAATTTAAAAAATTAAGTTTACTAACTCAACTAAAAAAACAAACTAACCTAATAGTACATTACTGCAAAGGGCGGGAAGTAGGGTATTGCCGGAGGAGTAATGTTTATGTACTGCAAATAAATATTTTTATTATACATACATACATACTATTACGTCTCCATCCCTAATGGGGCAGACAGAGCATTTTGGGTCTTGCGGCTCTATGCAGGGCCGCAAGACTCAAAAGCCACTTTTAGCGACATGGTGGGCGAGAAGATGAAAAAGCAATCAATACAGTGACGGGTTGCTAGCCGCATCGCCTGTTAAAATGATTCGCATTTTTGCTATATAATATAATATAATATATTATATAGCAAAAATATAATATATATAATATAATATAATGATATATTTTTATTATCTCCTGCATTTTCTTTTTTAACTGTCAATTAGTGCAAAGGAAACATAGCTCACACAACCCAGTCATATTTTACACAAGTTTTTTTTTTACCTCGCATCAAAAACAAACTGATTCCACGCGTAAGAAAAAAGATGGCCACGTGAGAGTCGGTCTCGTGCATGTAAGGTTACGTACCATTAACTAAAAAATATCACTATTTATTTTTATTATTCGTAATATCTCTGCCTGGCCTAGGCCAAGAATTACAAATTTCATATCTTCTTTTTACTACAATAATGCCTACATTTCCGAGCGTGTTTAAGAAAAAACTATTTATTACAGCAACATCCAGCCACATATCCACTTGCTCGTGCTGCCAAGCGGCGAGGTACTACCCGCTAACGGTGGAGCTGTGGTGCGAGGACGGCAGTCGGCAGCAGCACCGACTGGCTGTTCCCGAGAAATGCAGCTGCAAGGCCTGCGGGGAGTCCGACCTGCTGCCTCCTAAACAACCAGGTAAAGACGAGTTCATTCAGCAATATTGCGCTGTTCAAACTGCGAAGCATCGAGGTACTCCCCATTAAAGATGGAGCTGTTTTGCGAGGATTGCAATCGACTGTCTGTTCTGAGAAGGGCTCTGAGAACTGCAAGGCCTGCAGGGAGTCCGGCCTGCTGCCTTCTAAACATCCAGGTTAAGACGGGTTTCTTCAGCAATATTTAGCTGCTCGTTCTATCAAGCAGCGAGGTACTCCTTACTAAAGGTGGATGGCAGTCGACTGGCTGTGTTTGACCAGGGCAACTGCTATAGCTATGTTCGATAAGGGCAGCTAAAAGGTGTCCTCATCACTTCCTAACCTCCCCCCGCCGCAAAAGCACAGGTATGGCACTTCATAGAAGCGGAGTATCAGAGAGTGCCAATTAGCTTGTCAACTAAGAAATATGAAAGTGTTAAAAGTGCCTTTAATCGAAAATATAGACAATTTTAAGAAAGTAATTTGATTATAAAAATTCTACGTTTTATCAGGATTTTTTTATATAATTTTAAACAAAACACCGGAAGTGACGACACACTGCAATCGAAGTTTAAATTTAGCGCTAATAAAACAATGACATCTGTCAACTGTCAATGTCTACTGTTTAAATTACCGTCTGTATGTTGGTTGTTGTCAAATTGTTGTGTTGGTAGATGACAGTGACAGTGACATATAATACATGGGTGCCATTTTT
The DNA here is from genome assembly GCA_963555685.1 of Acrobasis consociella. Classification (NCBI taxonomy): domain Eukaryota; kingdom Metazoa; phylum Arthropoda; class Insecta; order Lepidoptera; family Pyralidae; genus Acrobasis; species Acrobasis consociella. Next base: position 3,325,839 of record OY743109.1, on the reverse strand, counting down.
GAAACGTGGAGTCACTAAACGAACGGTTTTTGTATGGAAAAACCAGTAATTTAGGTGACATCGCGTTTCAAAAATGGCACTTTAGTACAGTACTGAAAGTGGAAATTGCCAACTTTACTCAAAAAATCTTCATCGTGACATCACTTCCTCAAATAAGCTTGACCTTGCTTGAAAATAAATGTCAATGGGTTTTTTGCAAATATCTAAATAGGTAAGACCTTATTTTAAAATCTGATTTGAGAAATCTTCTCCTAGAGGCTATTCCTCGAAAAGGATTGCGAATCAGATCTTTTTGAAAATTACTTGACAAGCCAATTACTACTACAAACAAAACTAGAGGTACATCCGTGCACACGTCAATGTGTATATTGATCAACACACTCGACAAGGCGAGAACGGGGAACGGGGACGCATATTGCGCGGGACCTTAAGAGATTCTAGATATATGCCAGAAGCATCTAAGTCCCGCCTAAAAAAAAAGCCCTTTATGGATCACGGGATAAATACCGATTCTCTCTTTTGAAGTTGAGTAAATAAAAACTAATATTTGTGCTTGTTAAATTTTAACTTGAAAAGACCTACCCTTGATAGGTTTAAGCTCGCCCTCATCGTTCATCATCATTTCAGCCGCATAACGTCCACTGCTGGACATAGACCTCTCCCAAAGATTTCCAAAATGACTGATCAAGCTCGCCCTCCCCCTGACCAAAATCTTGGGTCCACCACTGAACGTTTAACCTCAAACAATGACGTAATTTCCAGGCTTCACGAAGACAGGCCCCAGGCCGCCCAAGCCCGACTTCGACTACGAAGTCCCCCAGATCTACCAGCGCTTTGGCAGCTCCCCTCCGCCGAGAAGTTAGACTTTATACATAAACGAAAAAATAGACACATCACAACGGACCAAAGAACTATGCTTTAAATAAGATTGTAAAATAGTGCCATAATAAATAATGTTATAAAACAATAGTTTATTTTGTTTTCCATTTTCTATAGAACCCGGTGATAGATTCAAGATTTATTAATGTTTTTTTATGGAAATGTGTTTGTTTGTCCATCTTTCATTTTAAAATTTAGCTACAGATCGACACTTGCTTATATTATTGATACTAATTATACGGTTATTTTAAGGTAATCGTCTATGTATAATTTTTCGAATCTAAAAACAGACCACCCCAAACTACACAACCGATTTTGATAAAATTTCTATGAAACCATCTAACTAGTATGCCCCTTCAAACAAAAAAATCCAAATCGGTCCAGGCGTTTAATAATCGGCAAGATAAAAGAAAGTGACGAATTAATAACCTCCTCCTTTTTGGCAGTCAGTTAAAAATAAACCAAAAGCTCCTTGTGATTTTTACAAAAAGTAAGATTTGCTTACTAGGGATATGCGTAGGAAATAACTCATAAAAGTCAGTCATAAAATTATAATCTCATTTATTTTACAAAATGTCTATTATTATTATATTTAATGTACAAAATATGGCCATCCATTAACCATCGACATAAAGTGTCACATACTTAATAACAATATGAGTAGAGAAGTAGATAATAAATATTTCAATTATATTCTAGGACTGTAGTAAGGTATATCATATAATATTTTTGTCATTAAATTGATGGCTTGAGTAATGTTTACAACAAATTAATAAGGATTTAAGTATTTAATTTAAATAATAAAATACGAAGAGGTAAACAAATTAGTGGACTTCGGCATATTGTGGAAAAAAATTTTACTAAATTGAACATGGCACTGCTCATAAGACAGATTCAAAAATGTTTGGTGATCTTTTCCCGATGTCTGAATTTCCACCTTTGGCTAAATTTATTGATGGTGCAAACAAGACTTCATAGTGTCGTTTTGACCATTTAATTACCACAAGTGGTATCCCTGACTGTATTTACTTCATTAAAGAAAAATGTGTAAAAAGCACAGACATATAAAGGTAAGGTACTTCCCTTTATATGTTTGTGGTAAAAAGATTATTTCACAGAAAAATAGAAAACTTTTGAACTAAAAAAGATAGATTCTGGAAGTAAAATTAAAAGTGAAATTCTGGCAGTGAAAGTACAGTCCACTAACTTAGTTTTGTTGACGTATACGTAGTTTATCATACTTACAATAAAATATTCTAAATCTGTACAAAAAAGTTTTATATCAACTAAAGAATAACACACATTTCTCCAAACTTCTTAGACGTCTCGAAAAAGAAGGAGATATGTTTTAAAATGTACATATTTATTGATAGTTTGGTAATTCAAATATTTTATACAAGGTTTTTCCATAATTTAGGAAAAATTATTTCATGGCTATCGTTGACTTTTAACCTTTATGTACCGACGTGTGGGCTGAAAGACACTGAGAGTTTCAAAAGACAAGTTAAATGTATGGAGTTTGTCGGCGCGTACGATTCCAGTAAGTTTTGATTACTATAAGATCGCGCGTGGCCTGTCAGACTACTCGTCTGTACTTGTGTCACTTATTTTGGGTACCAAATATTTTTCGCATTTCATTTTTCTTTTTTTTAATTAACCATAATTTCAAAATTGATTACCTATTTTGAAAGCAACAATAGGTACAAGGAAATTTCGGCTACTTAAGTTATTTGAAACAAATATTATGGAACTTGGGGTTATGGCACCACGATAGTATATAGTAGAAATGGCATTGAAGAATATTATTTTTTAGATTTCTTATTATTTAATTTGAATTTCTTTACATATCGACGTTGGGTATTTTTTTATCGAAAGACCAGAGCACACCTACTGCTGAAAGAAAATGTTTGTTTAGTTCATGGCATTGAACAACATTAGCTACCTGAAAGATATATGAAAACGAGAAATGTGTCATTCGTAGCGCATGTTTGCGAGATTAAATCCTTTTTTTCGGCAAATATTATTAGTAGCTTAGTTAGACTACATTCATATATCTCATAAAATGTTATTCATGTACAGTAACATTTCTAGTTTTAAAAGGCAATATATGTCATTGATCGAAATAACCTGATATTTAGACGTCTACTTTGCTATATGCTTGGATTTTCTAAAATTCGACAGGAGTATGCTTTAGCATTAAGTCTACCTATTGGAGCTTTTTTGGCATAAAAATCAAAACTAAATTGTGCCCTGGTCTTACAACTGACTAAAGCCACCATGTTTTCGGATCATTCTCACTAGTTCCATCAGCATATAGTTCCACGGAAATAGTGAGCAAAATATTTCTCAGTAGTTCCATTAAACTACCGACTTCTGACTAGTTCCATGGACCTATTTGCCGATGGAACTAGTGAGACTGATCCATGTTTTCTATGCCGACTGACAATCGACAAATGTTCAACTAGTTCTAATGTCCCATGCCAAACGCAAGTAATTCTATTGATGCTGAGTGTTCAGAAAACTTGGCGGCTGTAAACATAGGTATTTAGTCGTCTCCTGGCGCGATGCGGAACAGCCTGCCGGGGGTGACGAATCTGGCGAGCTCGTCGTTGTAGTCCAGGCCTTGGAGCTTCTCGTCGTAGCAGCGACACCTGCGGGAATGATTCAGTGATCAGAGAGCTAATAGGCTGAAGGTTTTTTTCAGGATTCCGTACCCAAAGGGTAAAAACGGGTCCCTATTACTAAGACTTCGCTGTCTGTCCGTCTGTTCGTCACCAGGCTGTATCTCAAGAACCACGATAGCTAGACAGTTGAAATTTTCACAAAAATGATGTATTTCTGTTGCCGGTATAACAACAAATACTAAAAACAAAATAAAATAAATATTTCAAGGGGGCTCCCATACAACAAACGCGATTTTTATACATTTTTTACAGAATGGTACCGAACCCTTTTGCGCGAATCCGATTCGCACTTGGCTGGTTATTTATTCTAATCTAACAAAGGCCATGTTTTCGAACGATTCACCTTTCGAGTCGATGGGCTATTTGAAAATTTAGGTTTTTTATTATAACAAGTTTGACCAGTGTTTGGCTATGGCAACTGCCCGATCATTTCAACCTCGTTGGGGTCCTGCATTGTGTAAGATGTAGGGTATTCGGGGCATGACAATAGATGGGTCATTGACTGTACAGCACCGCAGTCGCACTTGTCATTTTTTGAGTTACGCCACCTAACCCCTAATTCACTGAAATGTGAAACTTAGCAGATATTTTTTTATATGGTAAAACTGGCATTTGAAAGTAAGGCCGCAGTCGGTCAAACTAGCAAAATAAATAAAATCGGCATCAAAATATCATCATCATCATTTCACCCGCATTAAGTCCACTGCTGGACATAGGCCTCTTCCAAAGATTTCCAAAATGACCGATCTAGAGCGGCTTGCATCCAGCGCATTCCAGGGACCTTGGTTAGGTCGTCAGACCACCTTGTGGGTGCGTGTTCTACGCTTCGCTTGCTTGTACGTGATCGCCAAAATACACTGTACTTGGTAGCATGGAATTGGTCATTGTGGTAGCATCGAAATATAAGGGGAAGGATCAGTAGGTACCTGTTGCGAGGACAGCGCGGCGGGTACACGATGCACTGGTCCATGCAGTACACGTCAGCGCCTTCCCGCCCCTCCAGCTCGCCGATGGCTTCGCAAGTTTGTCTATAAGATAAAAAAAATAAAGATATTTTATATATTATAGAAAATCAGTGGAAAAAACTACCTTACATAACATTGTCAAAATTGATGGTAAAAGCGATGCTTCCAACCTATATGGTGGATACAGATACATTTTCACGTCATGTCCCTGACTGGGTAGACAGGGCCGTGAGACCCAAAGGCCACGCTTAGCGTGATGGTGGGCGTTAAGATGTAAATCGAAATAGTAAAGGGTTGCTAGCCTATTAACGTGATATCTCGCCCTTTTCGATCGGCTTTTACGATCTGCGCGTGAAGAGAAGCAGCTGGTACATTCTAAGTTTTTTCCTTTCTCCCAGACCAGCAAGGAAGATCTATGTGGTGGAGTACATTGAAAAAAGTAGATCCGTCTGCTTGTGAATGTCTATGTGCATATCGAGACATGGCTGTGCGTATGAAAAAAGCCGTTTATACACAAACTCAAAAAACCAGGGATCACACGTGCCCCTTTCTTGGTCTATGGTATGTGGACAATATAGTCACGGGCATTGACAAAGCGTGGGCGGACGGTTAGGCGGGTAGTTATGTATGTACCTATATGAGCATATCGAAACATCTTCTTCTTATCGTGTGTGTTAGTGACTAACACTAGTGTCAGAGTTTTTAAACCGCCTTAAAGGCCTCTGACATGGTTTTAGGTAACGACCACAGATATAATGTAACGACCAATGTCAAAGACAGTGACCGGGACCGACGGCTTAACGTGCCCTCCGAAGCACGGATCATCTTACGTTTTCAGACAATTAGGTGATCAGCCTACAATGTACTAACCAAACTAGGACAACAACACATAGTCGTTGCCCCCGCCGGGAATCGAACCCGCGACCTCCGGGTATGAGCCGAACGCTCTAACCACTACACCACGGAGGCAGTGATACCGAAACATGGCTGTGCGTAAGGAAAAAAAAATACATTTTGACACCAACTCAACATCCCGGGTATTAGGCGGGTCGAATCCCTTCCTTGATCTATGCGATATCATTATCATCATCATCAAGTCTTTGTAGTCTCTACTACAGGAGCACGACCCTGTCTGTACTACTAGAGCTATATTTTGTCAGAGCAGCCAGAGGATTTGGCCTACACTCTCCACGCTGGCCAGATGGGTTGGATAAGCTTTGTATAGTTTGTATTTTCTAATTTGCCTTCTACCACATCCACGGGAAGACTTGGAGTGGTCCTATTCTACTCTGCCGGAAACCACACTGCATAATCTGTGGGATGTGTACAATAAACTCACGGGCACTGACAAAGCGTGGGCGGGCAGTTAGGCGGGTAGGAGAGGCAGTTGGTCTGGCACCAGCTCAGCATGCCCGGGATGACGCGGTACGCGTCCGTCGGCGTGCACACCTGGTCTCTGGAATGTGTACCGATGTTATTAAAATCTTGTTGGAATTATAATGCCAACAGTTCTTGCCTAAGAGTTGGTAGATTTTAAATAGAACAAAGATAACACAGATGGATACTCAAAGGTTTGTCAATAAAAGCAGTTACTAATACAGGCAGGACACTCATCAAAAGTCAGCAATTCTTAGTATAAACACGATACTATCTTTGCGGCTTTCAAAAACCTTTTTGACTAATACATCTTATTACAAAACGCAAATATATTATAGTACTCGTTTTAAACCATTTGACGGTGATAAAAGAGAAAGTGGTATAATTATTTATTTATTCAAAACTGTATTTACCAATTATAAATAGTACAAAAGGCAGAGTTCATGTACCATTAATAGATATATTGCGAGATATATTTAGTATTTTTCTTTTAGGCGGATAATGGTTTAAACAAGTATTAAAATGTTTACTACGTTTTTAATAAGACGGATATCATTTGCATCTAACTACAAATAACAGCTTAGATTTTAAGTACGTTTTATTAAAGAAGGTATGTACAATATTATTGAACTAATAGTTTCTACTTGGGGTAAAATTCATCTAGGATTAAAGGTCAACAACTAAGTTAGTGGATCCGAACTGATGGCGCCACTGGTTGTTTTTACCATGGTTTTTATCTGTGTCATGGGCGATCCCATGTTTAACTTATTTCCGATTTTTTCCGCATTATGGCCAGACCCACTAACTTATATATTAACCTATAAAAAGAAACATAAGAGTTAGTGACATTTTATCGCCTTTGGATGGGGTAGGAAAAGATAAAGGCAAGACAGGCAACCTGTAATACAAGATATAAAACTATTGAAGTTTTACACATTCCAGTTAGTGACAACAAAACTGTACAATACATGGCTGAAAAAGTGTTAAAACAAGGTTACAAAATAAACAACTATATTAATAATAACAAAACAAAACGCGGACTTATTTAAGTACTAAGTTTAAACTATTTTTCGCCCAAAACAAGATGACATTCGGCACTATGACGCCTTCTCTTTCGTCACTGACAACTTCATTTGGGTGAATAGAGGTTTAAACTAAGTCCTAAAGTAAATCTGCGGTTTATAATAAGACTTATCGGGAACCAAGAATAATTTCCAACTCCAACACTGAAATAACAAAAATAATAACATTTGTTAGTTACGACACGGACTACAATGGTTTAAAACAATTCACACAAATATTTACAAATACTACAAGTAAGTGACTACATCAGCTTTATTGAAAGCTAAGGGGTTTTCATTCGGATTGATTTGAGTACCTCTACTTCCAAAATATTTTTTTCTCCATTGTATACTGTTTGAAAATAATTTATATTTTGTGCTTGCATATAACAATAAGTACCTAAAAATATGGGTAACCTAAATACTTTTGCATCCCAACACTGCGAAATTACAAACTAATTATGTAATTTATAACATAATTTATTTGTAATTTGCAAAGTTATTGATTTATATAGTATACATTTTAATAAAAAGACATGTCATGATTGTTTACATTTATTTAAATTTACCTAACCGTTTGGTTACCCGTGGAGTATAGATAAACCTACATTCTTTTCTTTTTTCGTAAACAACGAGGTACAACCACAGTACGAGCGTACTTATTAAATATGTAATCAATCCGAAGAAGTACCCCACCGACCAAGAAGTTTATTCACAACAGAGTCCGCCCCAGTCGCCCGAGGTCTACAGAGGACCGACCCAGGACCCAACAGTAACACATGCTATACCTAATGACAATGGGGCGGGTAATATCCTCCTCCAAGTCGGATATTTCAATATCATTGCTGAAAAACAGAACACACAAATACATTGCGGTATTAACACGAATAAACTGACAATTGAAGAAGAAGAAGTTACCTAATAGCACGCAAGGGTTCCTTCTCGACGACTTTAGGTACTTCTCTGAAATATTAAGCATATAAGAGACTGGCTGGTGTTTTAAAACGAAGAAGGTTTAAGTAAGGTAAGGTCCGCTTTTGATCTGACAAAGAATTTATATTTTTTATTGCTTTGGAAAATGTAGTTACCATTTTTAAAACAATTTAGTTATAGAACAAAATAAAACCTCATGTTTTATTTTGTTCTTGTTTGGGTACTTTTGTTCTTAATGTTACGATTTACAGAAAACACCCATCAGTCTCTCAGAGTAGCATAAATAAGTAGAAAGTAGACTAGAGAATAATAACAATAATTTGTATGATACATTAGACAGTGCAGTGAATGATACATATTGACTGTGATAAATAAATACATACGTATACCTACAACAATATCATAAATTACATTTAGCTTCAGGAATACTACCAAAAAGTAGAAATCGTCTGCAATGTCCGTAAGTACTTAGATTCTTCTTTTTTCTTAAATCTTCTACCATCGCAAAATATTTTCTTAACATCATCACAATCATTTTCTATCAGAGAAAGATTCGTTTGTCTATTCTCCACAACACATACTCCTGATATCTGAAAATCTCTGATCTCTGACATGTACCCGTCTTATTATAAAACTCAGACCAACTTGGTTACTAGGTTTAAACCATTATCCACCCAAATCATGTTGACCTGACAGATGAGTTCGTTTCACTTTACTAAATTTCAACTTGATTTAGGCGTATAATGGTTTAAAGCTGGTAACAAAGTTAGTCTTGTTTTTAAAATAAGACGGGTAGATTCTAAACGCTCCAGACACTACCTGACAACCAGCGGGTATATAGTCTGCGGCATGCTGTAGTCCCGATAGTAGAGTTGGAAGGGGTTGTCCCGCCTCAGGTCGCCCGCGAAGGCCGGCGGGAGACCGCCTGTGCTGGTCACCACGCTGACGTCAGCGCAGTTCCTGAACGTTTCCGAGCGACCGCACCCGACCGCTTCTGTGCCGTTGGCGCAGATCCCCCACATGTTACCTAAACATAAGGAGCTTTAGAATCTTTATTTATTTAACTTCTTTAAGAATTATGGGTCTTTTCACACCGGTCCTTTGAGAGGCTTGCGAGGCGATACAGAGCCAACACGTCGAGTTTCAAGAAGTTGAAGTTATGTAGCTCTCTCTTTAAAACCCATTCATGAATAGGTATACCTGTGAAAGGTGTTCAAGGGTACACATAGGTTTCGGCAGGAAAAAGATCTATTGCAACAAAAATGGAACGGTCCATGGGTTATAAAATAAGATTGGGATGGACTGTTGCTGGAATATTGCAATCGAAAAATCACCTGCTATAAATCATGATTACTCTGACTATTGTAGGCAGGTGGTGGCTTGCCGTCCACTAGATGGGCCCCTTAACTTAACTTTAGCTTTATTGTTATACATGTAAGTGGCGGACTTAATACCAGGAGCCTATTCTACTAGTCAACCAACTGGTATTTTTACCAAATTAATAAGTATTTGTAAGTAAAATAGAACTTTCAATGGTTAGTGGGGTAGCCAAAGATCTATCTTAGCCTGTACGAATAGAAAAGAAATGGCCACAATGATTAAAATTCGCCTGTGGTTTTACGACTGGCAGCCTGCTAAACGTCAGCCCTTCAATTTCTTGCTCGGCCGGACGACAGGGTCAGGAAAGTATTTTTTCTAATTAGTCCGTCTTTTAGATTATCCAAAAATAATGGACCCGTATTTTCAGTTTATCAAAAAAATAAAAATCCACAAAGATACAGAGCATCTCATTTCCAGAGTGGGGCTTGCGATGTACTTAGCCGTGACGTCATGCAAAATTTAAGTGCGCTGTATATTTGTAAATTTTTATTTATTAGAGGAAAGAAAAAATACATGACCAATATTTTTTAATAATCTAATGGGCCAAAAACATTTTTCCAGTCGTCATGCCTATTACATAAATCTTGCAAATTAATCAATACACATATTGATTTATTTTGGACCGAGGACCACCAACGGAAAGTGAGTAGGATCATAAAACGCTAAGAAAAACGAAAGGATCATTGTATTGGTCTTAAGAATATCGATTTCTAAATGCAAGCCATAAATTATCGCGATAAGTGTGCAAATTAGGGACTTAGCGATACACGTCTGAGAATCCGAAGATTATTTATATAAGATTATCGGATTTTTACTTAAAGTTATGATTTTTCGTATTAAATACGGTTTAAGTTCGAAAGTCGATATGATTTGTCGGACAATAGTAGGAAAATGAAAAGTTACTGTCGAGGAGCCTTGGACAGGGCAAATGTCGGGAATGGCAAACAGCAAGGGTCAATGCCGTGATGCAACGCATGCGACGATATATAGAACTTAAAGTCTACTAATTTCAGAGATTAACTTTGAAATTGTATCTTTTTGAGTGTGGGGCCTGCCCCCTCTAGATCCGGGGCTCCAATACCCACCCGTGTAGTAGGTCCACTGCAGCACGCACTGCGTGCACGTGACGTAAGGCGGCAGCCGCACCCGGTACCTGAAGATGTCCTTCTTCTTCGTGTCCAGGGGGATCAGGAACCGGTCCTCTCTCGTCCCCGATATGAACAGAGGGTATCTGGAATAAATATTTATTCATCATCACTTCTGGACAGGCTGGTAATCTTTTTGTTGATGAAAGAAGTTTATTGCCAGGCAAATTAAAAATCGGAAGAAGTTCATACTAACTAACATTAAAATTGTAAAATTTCCCATGTAAATGTAATTATTTTAGAGAAATGAACTTCTTAAACCAGATATTTTATACAAGCCGTAAGCGCAGCGGCGACACCTGCTGCTGCTTGAGGTCAACAGGGATACATTTTCCAACATTTTTCTTTTTTACTAACCTGAAGGTGTAGTGACCTAGGTTTTTGGCCAGCAATAAAAAGTTAACTAAAAAACTCAGTGCTCGATAAAATTTTAGAAAAAGGTCAAACAGCCTGGAATTTACCTATCAAAACACTCCTGGCTGGCTTCCTGCTTCGGGTTGTTGTTCGGACAGAGCTTCATCACGAAGGTGCCGAGGTGATTCGCCGTCAGCTCCACTTCCACTTCAATTTCCTGGAAAATAGCCGGCAATCAATGTTATAAAATAGATAGTTAAGTATTATATATCTTATACCTTTAAACGAGCAATTCTTGTATATTTATTTATATATATATTTATTTATACATTTCTGTGATCTCGAAAACGGCTCTAACGATTTTGCTGAAAATTGGTATATGGGGGTTTTTGGGGGTAAACAATCGATCTAGATTAGTCTTATGTTTGGGAAAACGCGTGTTTATGTTCATATATTAGCGTTTGTGACTATTTAAAAGACAGATAACATTACAGGAGTAGAAAAAGGAAGCAATGCTATTTACCTGGCCCACGCTGTAATGCCTCGTGACGATGCCCTTCCCGTACATGCCGCCCGCCTCGTGCGGCCGGGGCACCGACAGGTGGTCCGCGTCGCCGCAGACCCCGCACCGTCCGCTGTTCTGCTCCCACTGGACTACACAGAAAACAGCGCCATCAATGAATATTTTGTTGATGGTTCAGTTCTGTGCTCACCCAGCCAGCATTTCGCAACAAGAGCATAGGAACTAAGTCCATTTTAGAAAGAACTTGACTGCACTTACAGCTACGGGCCGATACGGGTACTTTTTGGTCCCGTTCTACTAGCGCAGCCAAGTCAGACCTCGTTGAACCAGTAACAGGCTCGAGAAACCAGGTGAGTACGTATATAGGGTATTATGGAGCGAGTGGGGGGGTTGCAGTCTGGGGGATGGGAAAGACAGGGGAAGAATAAATAATTTGTTGACGTCTTGTGATTAATTAGTCATGCAATTGGTTGACGTCATAGTAAAAGTCATGGATCTCGGTCCTGTGCTGTTTTAAAGTACTCCAAACTAGGTGCGGACTGAGATGGGCAGCGTCGAAGAATGGAAGGATATGCTCATAGATGTGGACAGAAGCTGAGATGATGATGACGTTATGTAGATGAGGTATCTCTCACAGGGCGACAAAGAAAATTTACAAAAAAATAGCGCAGCAAAACGAAATCAGTGCAGAACAAAAGCTAGGTAATAAATAAATAGATATTTGAGTAAATCCATACTTAAAATCTAGCTCTCCAAATGGACTAAGGGCGCGTTCAGACAACACTTTTTATGCGCTAGGAAAACCTAGCACGCATGGCGGCTTGGCATGCTAGGTGTGCTAGGTGTGCCTAGCGCATAAAAAGCACGACAAGCGCGCTTTGAAAGTTGCATATAATTTGAGCCCTATCACATGTCTGTCAGGTCTCAAATTATATGCAAGAAATTTCAAAGCGCTCTATTCTTGCGCTCGGCGTCGTGTCCTCTGAACGTGGCTCTAGATATATTAGTACTTACCGAACTTACTGGGTTCATTAAATATCTTTAATTTAGTTTTTTAATTTAGATTGTAATAACTTTTGCTAGCATTTAGAAATAAAAATGTTCTTCACCATTATCATCAACATTTGAGCCGCATAACGAATAACGACCACTGCTGGACGTTATGATAACCGTTACGAATCTATTATTAAGGATAAAGAAGAGATCATTGATTTAAGTTTTTTCACACACCGGTATGATTTCAAAGAATAGAGATGAGTTAGCAGCGCAAAGTTCGCCGAACCTACATCGCAAATTAAGAAAGTACAGAAGTGGCACATTATTGACAGTATTCGCAGGTTATTATAAAAGGCCAAAGCCTGCGACTTCGTTCGCGTGCACTTAATGACTCTGGAAAATGCTCATTGCAGATTGCAGAATTACAAAAATATATCCATTGCAGAATAACACCTATTTCTTCACCTGAAGCAACCAGTAGTGATGCGACAGTATAGATGATTTTGATTGTAATTTAAACTTACAAGCGAGCTCATTAACTACCACTTATACCAAATTTAATTCCAAATGGTACCTTCCATCATAAATGGAGAGCAGCCAAAACGTTATACCTACCACCGAATTCACGTCAACATTTTTAAATTTAATACAGCATTCAACGTGTAGGCAAAAAGTGTGTGGTATGATATTCTTCTGGACCCTCCGTACTGTGCAAGTGTTATCCCCGTGCGTTGGCTTCACTTCATTAGCTTAATCTATACAGAACAAAAAATGTTTGTCCAATTGTTCTCGATGCAAGGATAATGCCTCGCCCGAGGAATGTTAACACGGATGTGATGATGTATGTATGTATATGCAGAAATTGCTTTTGTGGTGCGGTTTCTGTGAGATTTATTCCGCTACAGAATATAAGCATTATTTTTTAGTCACGCCCTTTATAAAAATTGAGTTATCTTTTTGAACTTAAGCCTTTTAAATCAGGCAACCAACATGTGGTACTTTTTGGATGTAAGTGCTATTTTATATAATTACAAGAAGTATACCATCTTATTATGAGAAAACGGATTTTAAAATAAAACCTAATATAAAAACTAAATTACGAACTAAATTATTAAAAATCTAAATGTTTATTACAAGTGTTTAAGTGATTGTCTAAACATACCCCAAAATTTTTATCTTATATCTTAAAAGGGATACGTCATTTTTCCGGGATCCAGTATTGTCTCCTTTTAAAATAAATTAATTAGAAGGAAACAGAGATGTTTAAATAAGACGAGAACAGTTTAAATAAGAACGTAAAGCTTTTCTTAGCACGTTTGCCAAAAGAGGCCGTTTTTCGCAAATGTGCGAAGAAAAGCTTCATTTCTGCAAGGACTGGCCCCCGATGAGTTCATGTATCCCCGATAAAAGCATGTGATTGAACGAGTTAGCGGAGCGAGTGAAGTTCTCAGAGCCTACTTGATTGAACAATTTATCGTATGTATATACACGTATGTCTGAACGTATGTTTGTTTGCCGATACCTCAAATTATTTAAAAAAAGAATATTAGATCTATATTAAATGCATTTTAACTGTTGTGTCGGATTCCTATTGTGGGCAAATGAGGGGTTTGTAATATGGCATCTAGTGGCCTCTCATGTCTCTTACAGGGCGTCACTTATACTATTATAATATAACTAGTCAGCTTCCTGCTTACAAAATTTTATCAAAATTGGTCCATTCGTTTGCGCATAAACAAGTACCAAACACACACACTTACAAACTTTTACCTTTCTAATAGTGTGATGTAAATGATGTAATGTGAAACAGTGATTTGCAATAATTTCTGATTCTGATGACGAAAAAAATCATTATTGGAAACAATAAAATTTAAATTAAACTATGCTTATTAAAATTTAGATTAAAGGTAAATAAGAACTAAAACTAAAAAAATACCAATCAATTGATTGATAAATGATTCTGACGCATCTCACCCACCGGCATATCCCCCGCAGAACAGCTCGTTGTCGTAAAATTAAAAGAAATGATTCTGACGCATCTCACCCACCGGTATATCCCCCGCAGAACAGCTCGTTGTCGTAACATCAAATGATTGATAAATGATTCTGATGCATCTCACCCACCGGCATATCCCCCGCAGAACAGCTCGTTGTCGTAAAATCAAATGATTGATAAATGATTCTGATGCATCTCACCCACCGGTATATCCCCCGCAGAACAGCTCGTTGTCGTAAAATCAAATGATTGATAATGATTCTGATGCATCTCACCCACCGGTATATCCCCCGCAGAACAGCTCGTTGTCGTAACATCAAATGATTGATAAATGATTCTGATGCATCTCACCCACCGGTATATCCCCCGCAGAACAGCTCGTTGTCGTAAAATCAAATGATTGATAAATGATTCTGATGCATCTCACCCACCGGCATATCCCCCGCAGAACAGCTCGTTGTCGTAAAATCAAATGATTGATAAATGATTCTGATGCATCTCACCCACCGGTATATCCCCCGCAGAACAGCTCGTTGTCGTAACATCAAATGATTGATAAATGATTCTGATGCATCTCACCCACCGGCATATCCCCCGCAGAACAGCTCGTTGTCGTTGTAGTTGACGGGGTTGGGGAAGCCGAACCGCCACATGGAGTTCCGGGCGGGGGGGTCCATCAGCCGCCCGTGGCCTTCGGCGCCCCGACGGGCGCTGCCCAGCATCTGAACAGGTAGACATTAAGAAGACATAAAACAATAGTCGGAATAATAGTTATTACGAGTATTAGTCGGCGGGAGTGCGCATTACTATCGATTTCGCAAGTAAAGCGACATCGGGCGTGGTCCACACTTGGATGGGTGACCACAAGTGGTATAAAATTTCTCGGACTCCTCCGTCCTTCGGAAGGCACGTTTAAACCGTTGGTCCCGGCTATCCATCATTGTAGGGCAGTCGTCAAGCTATGTCAGCAAGCAGTGTTGACAACATTAGTCTGATAATCTTCCAAGCTTGTCTGGAAGAAGAAGAAAAAACCTTAGAATGTACCAGCAGATTTTCTTCCCACGTAGATTATAGAAACCGATCGGGGAACTGGGTGAAAATGCGTTTCATGGTAATACGCGATGCGGTTAGCAACTAATTAGTATTTTGATTTTATTTTCCACCTTCTCGCCCAGCATCATGCTAAAAATTGATTTTGGCTCTGGGCTCTGTCTGCTTAGAGCCGCAAGCCCTATAATAAATAATAAATAAATATATAGGGACAAATTATACTGATTGAGCTAGCCCCAAAGTAAGTTCGAGACTTGTGTTATGGGATGCTAACTCAACGATACTATATTTTATAACAAATACATATATAGATAAACATCCAAGACCCAGGACAATTTGAAAAAGGCCATTTTCCAACTTGCCCTGACCGGGGATCGAACCCGGGACCTCTGGGTGGCGGACTAGCATGGTGACCACTACGCCACGGAGGTCGTCAATTAATATAATTCATTAAAATGTCAAAATTTCCGAAATGTAGATTTAGCCTTTATCCTGCACATTAGAAAAGAACTACTTCAAGTCCTCTCGTGGATGTCGTAGAAGGTTACTTAGGATAAACAAGTTAAACAAAGCTTATTTACATCAGCATATATATTACAACACATACTTTGATATTATACTGCGTTTTTAAGTAGTTTTAATCACTCTTAAAAATTATTAATAGACGAAACCTGTCGGCGACGATCGTCTCTCGACTGTTGCTCGTCTGGAAGAGCCCGTTTTTGCATATAATGTCTCTGATAAGTAGTATCTACTTAAGGTGTATTAGATTACTAGCAGTCCATCCCGGCTTCGCCCGTGGTACATACATAGCCTATGTCACTCAGGGATAACATACCTATCCAAAAGTGAAAGAATTTTTAAAATCGATCCAGTAGTTTCGGAGCCTATTCAATACAATCAAACAAACAAACAAACAAACAAACAAACCGGGACCTCTGGGTGGCGGACTAGCATGGTGCTAGTCCGCCACCCAGAGGTCCCGGGTTCGATCCCCGGTCAGGGCAAGTTGGAAAATGGCCTTTTTCAAATTGTCCTGGGTCTTGGATGTTTATCTATATATGTATTTGTTATAAAATATAGTATCGTTGAGTTAGTATCCTATAACACAAGTCTCGAACTTACTTTGGGGCTAGCTCAATCAGTGTGATTTGTCCCTATATATTTATATTTATTTATTTATATTATTGTAAAACTCAAAAAAATATCAGTATTTAACGATTACTTATATTAATGTATAATGTTTACCCATGTTTGTATCGCCACACCCTAAATGGGTAAATGTATTACTGCACCAATATTTGTCATCTTATGCAAAATGATAGCGATTAATAAATTAAATGAAAATAAATATGCAATCACAGCTAATCTTATAAATACAAGAAAAATGTTATGATTACCTGCACCAAGAATCAACTATAAATTAGAAACCCAATGGCTCGTTGATGTCTTTTGTGCTACGCAATACTACTATAAATAATATTTATTTGTTAAAGTATGTAATAAAAACAAAGTAATAAAAATGTCTAACGCTATTACTAAATTACTATTCATCGCTTTATTATAAACTAGCCGAAAAAGATTTCGTTCGCGTGGACTTTATGTCTTCAAAAAATGCTCATCAGGCTGTACATTTTTTTCCAAGGCGCCATTTTTATATTTCTTTTAGTTTAGCTGGACCATTATGGTTCTGCATCAGATGTTCCATTTTCCAAAATCAAAAACCCCTACCCTATATGTTGCCCAGGCGTTGCGTTCGAATCCGTTCAGTATTTCCGGAGATTAGCGTGTACAAACAAACATAAAAAAAAAACTTACTCTTTTACTATTTCTACATCGACCCAATTTTTGTTTTTGGAATTATATTCAATGTACAGACACATTTCATTTACTGTTTTATTATATACTAGCCAAAGCCCGCGACTTCGTTCGCGTGGACTTTATGTCTCTGGAAAATGCTCATCAGGCTGAACAACTTTTACTAAGGCGGCATTTTTATATCTCTTATAGTTTAGCTGGACCATTATGGTTCTGCATCAGGCGTTCCATTTTCCAAAATCATGTATACCCTATATGTTGCCCAGGCTTAATAGCTATATAACAAAAAAGTTTCATACGAATCCGTCCAGTATTTCCGGAGATTAGCGTGTACAAACAGACAAACAGACAAACAGACAGACATTTTTTTTTAAATTCTTACTCTATTACTACATCTCCATCGCCCCCAATATTTTTTTTGGTAATATATTTAATGTACAGACACACTTTTTTACTGTTTTATTATATGTATAGATAGATATATGTATAGATAGATTATATGTATAGATATATGTATAGATATAGATTTTCAAAGATATCTCAATCTTCAGGTGACTTAATAAAAGAAAAAATAACTTGTTGTAGTCTTTTCCACCGCACATGAAGAAAACAATGTTACAAGAATAAATCGCACCTCCCTCATAAATGCCGCATAATTTTCATATTTACATATAAAACAGTTAAGCACAATTATCTAACAACTATTATAAATAATCTTTCTTTGTTAAAGTAATAAAAACATCGTAATAAAAATGTCTAACGCTTTACTACTTCATCAATTTATTATACATTTTCAATGATATCTTAATCTTCACGTGACTAAATAAAAGTTAAAAAAAACTTGTTGTAATCTTTTTCACCGCACACGAAGAAAACAATGTTACAAGAATAAATCGCACCTCCCTCATAAATGCCGCATAATTTTCATAAACATTTAAAACAGTTATGCACAATTATCTTACGACTATTATAAATAATGTTTCTTTGTTAAAGTAATAAAATAAAAGTAATAAAAATGTCTATATTACTACGTCATCAATTTATTATAAATTTTCAATGATATCTTGATCTACACGTGACTAAATAAAAGTTAAAAATAACTTGTTGTAATCTTTTTCACCGCACACGAAGAAAACAATGTTACAAGAATAAATCGCACCTCCCTCATAAATGCCGCATAATTTCATAAACATTTAAAACAGTTACGCACATAATTGGCTTACAACTGTATCCACAAGTTATGCACTTACCTGCAGAAGTAGTATCCAGTATGTCAGGAACGACGTCCCGCCCGGCTTGTATCTCATTTCCATCTGGAAGCAATAAAAACGCGAATTATTGCCGTTATTCCGTAATACGGCGTTTACAAATTCATTGTCGGGTTCGTAGATCTTATTTTTTGAGATTTACTGCCTGTGGCCAGCGGGATAACGGTTTTGAGAATTGAGCATTTATTTTTAATTTGTGTTGAACGCTAGTTTTTTTTGTTTTGAACATGTGTGAGTTCTGTTATTCACGGATTATTACTTTCACTATAAGTAGTATATTATGCAATTAGTGATTAAAAGACGGATTTTATCGAGGGCCATAGATTAATCACGAACAAGTGAAGGATTCGAACGATTGAATCACGACTGCAGGGAGTGATTCATGACCATTCACTCGATTCGAGTGTTAGAATCCTGAGCGACGCGAGTTATTCACGGCCCTCGATATAAATCCGCTTTATCAAAGAGTTGCATATGCTATACTTTATACCATGACTACGAGTATTAGAAAGATTTAAGCGAAAATATAAATTTAATGAAGAAAAAGGAAGGGTAAAATTAATAATAATCCATATTAAAATTGGAACAATTACTAAAATTAAAAGTAAAATTATTTTTAATTCAAACACCAATACAGTGAATAAAAGTGCATTTTATTCACTGTTTTCAGTGAATAAAATAATTTTTTTAGAGGAGGAGTGGTATAATATTAATAAACTATCATTTTAAATATTTATAAGTTTTTATTTTTCAAGATTAGTTTTGAATATACTATTATTTAAATTAGTTTTAGTTGCCTATCTAATCAAAATTAAAAAAAAATATATTACATATTTTTAATTTGTTTTATTAACAGAATTTGTTTATCTTTTGACTAATAAATTCAGTTCAGTCTATATAATCTCAAAACAGGAATTGAAGGAAAATCATGTCCAAGATTAAGATAACTTTAATTAAAAAGCTCTTAAGTACATTTTGCTTTTGTGTATAATTATACGTAGTAAAATCACAGCCTGTGTAAATAACCGTCATTAAAAAGTGCTTGTGTAAAAGAATCACTATAAAATCTGCGAGATCGCTGCATTTTTGACTCGCTATGAATGGAATTCAAAGAAATTCGATAGCAAGGTGCCTTCGTATGGGCTTTACGGCCGGCGGTCAATAAACATCGATTTTATCTGCCAAACGTAAGCGGCCCGTGACAACCTGACCGCTGTAAGGGAATTTATTTACTTTGCCCCACCTGGGTCCAATCGATATCATTGGTACGGAGAGCTTGTGTGCATAAATGATTTCATGTTCTCATTAATTGCTTGTCGTTGCGAGGAATTTATAGCCTGAATTTGCGTGTCGTCTTCTTGAAATTGTAAGAATTTTGTAGTTTTACTTAACTTCATCATCATCATCATATCAGCTACAGGAACAGAACTTCGACATGGGGTGCGGCAGCGGCATGTTCGGCTGAGGCAAGCAAAAAACGAAAATACGTGGGTCTGAGCGATAATTATATATTTTTACCCTTTGCAGTAGAGACAATGGGCCCATGGGGTCCTGAAGCTAAATTATTTCTTAAGGACATCACGACGCGCCTTATTGAGGCAACTGGTGATCATAGAGCTGGCAGCTATTTTGCTCAGCGTATAAGTATAGCCATTCAGCGGGGAAATGTTGCCAGTATTTTGGGTACATTGCCTCAATGTGGTGCGTTGGAAGAAATATTTTTTTTATAACCTATTTATTTTCAATGTAGTATTGTTTCTTTGTTTAATACAAACTGTTATAATTTTAAAAAAATATTTTTCTAGCTACAGGACGTCTAATGCTGGATGTCCAACCTAATATACCTTTAGCGCTCTTAAAGACCCGCGACACCTGTCGGCGACCGTCGCAGATTATCGGTGACCGTCGCCGACCTGAAGTGCTATTTTTGAAACGCGGAGTCACCTAAACGAATGGTTTTTCCATACAAAAAATCGTTCGTTTAGTGAGTCCGCGTTTGAAAAATAGCACCTCTGTGTCGGTCCGTCCGACCGTCGCCAAAAATCAGCTTTTGACAGTTTGTGAATGATTGACATGTGTCATCGGAATTTCCATACAAAAGTGTGCAGCCTTCCGGGCAATTTGTTTGGGAATGTCGATATTTTTTTTTTTGTTTATCATTGTATTATAGTGATCTAGTATAGTCTGTGGTTTCTTTATTACGGATATACGTCCCTTTCACGTTGTATAAATGTAAGTCTGATGGATGATGCATTTAAATTTTTTTTGTATATAAGTATCTATTTAAAAAAAATATCATCGACCGCTCTCTATATTCCACTACAGGGATGGAATAGGCCTTTGTCAAAGCTATCCATCCATTCTTACCGAAATCAAAAGTTTTTCGTCGAATAAAGATAATCCGAAGCAGGAAAAGTTTTCGTTTCCCAGTAACACGCTGATGTCTTTTTCACAAATCATAAATTTACATAGAATACGTGACAATACATCTAACCTTTTTACGACAACAGATAACAGCTGATTTTAAACTTTACAGAAATCTTCTGGAGAGTTGATTCTTCTGTAACATTTCATTAACGATATTTTTGCGTTAGGTTGGTTCAAGAGTAAAAATACAGCGAGGGAAAAGTAAAATCTTTATTTTTTTCCACGACTCATATTAGTGTCTGTAGTTTATAAATCATAGCAACTACCATCGTTGCAACTTTAAGTAACTCTTCAGCTATAATTTGTAAACTTTCGTATTTAAACCTATACAATGACGAAAAGTTTAAAAATTATTTGATAATGGTAGTAATTTTTGAGAATTTTCAACAAAAAAAAAATTACCTATACCATGTTCTGCTGATGATCGAAGAGTGAGTATGTTCGTTGATGGTAACAGATAGTCACTAAGGTAATCTAAAATCGCGTTCGCTTGTTAATTGGACCAAACCCTTGAGGTTACGGGCGTTGACAGTCGCTTGCCGTGGGCGTGGGTTAAGGCCCCCGCGGCCTTGACAGAGGTGTTAGGTGCCATATGGAACATTATGTCATTATATGATTACAATTTTATTCAAGCATGACACATGGATGGAAAACAAAAGAAGGCGTACAACAACGAAGGTTGGTTGACGATTGAACTGTGCGGTAAAATAGTAAACCTTACCTACAGTGAAAACTTGCTTGGTTTTCCTCTAAACTTGATACATCATCATCCCAGCCCTTATTCCGCCCACTGCTGAGCATAGGCCTCTCTTCGTCGACGCCACCCATCTCGGTCCTGTGCTGCTCTCATCCAGGTGTGACCCGCGATTTTAATTATGTCGTCAACCCATCGCATAGGCAGACGCCCGACGCTTAACTTGACTGATATCTCTTTTTGTTGATGAAAATTGTAGATGAGATATATATAATTTTCATCAACCAATACTTGCTTCAAAACCACTCCGTAATCTCTGCCGAAAATCGTCTTAGTGTGCGACTATATCCGCACCATTACACCGACAAGAGTCTGGCTCTAACAGCAGCAGAATACTTGCTTGCAAGAAATAGAGAACGGACAAAGAAATGGCAATTGTTAGTATTTTGTTTCTACCATTTAGAACAACACCACGTGCTTTTAAATTTTCCGGGGCCGGACACGTAATGCTTCGACCATAAACGTAATGTTTTCGACCTAAAATTCTTTCCACATATTATCACCAACAATTTATACTTTTTAATTTTTGTTAAATTGATACACAGTTTAGTAAGGCCCTTTTGTTGCATAATATTGGTATGCTACAAGCAAGAAACTGTCACCGTGTAAATGGGCTTTACACTAAACTTCACTTGCGATTGTTTATAAAGCACCGTTGTATTTCAGGCTATGTTGTGTTGAGACTGGACTTTCAATACAAACAGAAGAAGTAGGTAAGTAGAGTAGGTAAAGCCAACTTAACTAGAAAGAAAGAGTCAATAGCGTTTAAACTTCAATCTGAAATAACGCTTAACGAATCGTGAGAAACACATGTGGAGATGAGACTACAATTTCTGAGTATTTGAAGAAAAAAGTATTATTTTAATTAAAAAAGATAAAGATTGTGGTCATTGTTGAGTTTAAAGAAAAAAGTATTATTTCAACTAAAAAAGATAAAGGTTTTTGAGCAGATCGTACAACGATAACAGAATTAATAACAAATTGAAACACGATCTTTCAAAAATAACTATTTACTTATATGTAATTATTCAAAACGTCTTTTTATTAAATATTTATAATTTATTGTCAGATTTATTGTTTAAATGTGTTGACGGAAAATAAATATTTTAATCATGACCATTTAGGTCACGAATAAAATATTTATCCTGATTTATTTTCTTCCGTTAACTTGCGCCTGCGGCTAGCCCTCTAGAGATCGAGCCGAACAGAGAAACGATTGGTTATTTATTATATCAACGAATTTTATATTCACATGTTGATTTATTCTGATTCTGAACAGTTTGTTCATTTACAATTAATTAATCGGTCATTTTTGGGCAATAACCATAAACTTACAACCAGTTGTAATAGTACACAGAAAGAAACAATGTAATTAAAGCAAAATTCTGACGTCAACAATTATCACGAAATCGTAAGAAGAAATTGATAAACAAGTGATTTAAACATCAAAAAATCTATAAAACCATCCTAAGATAAACACATGGTTTTGACTTTGTCTTTGAACTAATGGAGATTCGCACTTCTTAGCTTACAAAATAAGTTCGCATTCTATGATGCTAAATAAATTTCTAATAGAATGTTATGGTAAGATACGAAAACATATTAAATTAAAAATATATATTTAACTATCTGTGCTCCCCGTGGGAATTTCGGAATAAAGAGTACCCTATGTCCTACCCTGAGATGAATATACTTTAAACCATATTCATACCAAATTTCATCCAAATCGGTTCGGTAGTCTAAGCGTGAAAAGGTAACAAACAAACAAATAAGTATACAAACTCACTTTCGCATTTATAATATTAGTAGGAAGTAGGATAAGATTCGAAATTGTCACATAAAATAAAGACTCACCGAAACGTACTTTTGGAGTATTGCTCTTTACGGTTGTGAGACATGGACAATGAAGGAAGCCTTTGACATATGGTGTTGGAGACGCCTGGAAAGAATAAGCCTGGACAGAGAGAAAAACCAACTGGGACGAGCTGGAACGAACTCGAACTCAATAAGACGATGACGATGACGAGACGAGGAAAGATTTTTGGCCATCTTATGCGACATGACAACTTTATAAAAAACATCATAGAAGGAAAAGTGGAAGCCAAGAGAGGAAAAGGTAGACCTAGAAGGTCGTACATGGATGAGGTAAAAGAAAAGGCGAAAGACGTGCCGTAAGCCAAGCATTTAGCGGAAAATAGGGAGACGTAGAAAATACTGCACCGACAAGAACTTAGTTCTTAAATTTATTGATTGACTTGCTTTAACCCGCGACTCGGTTCGCATGAGGTCGAAAATGGTTCTAACAGGAATTTGTTCTTACGTTATTAATTAACGAGTACTTTCTCATTTACCGCCAGGAGTACTCTTCAAATTGGGAATTAAATGATCTAGCTATTCTTGTTTCTCCTTTTACCCCCTTAGTAGGTGAGATTAAGAAAATCCTTTTTTAGTACAGCCTTATATCTTAAAAAATGCTACTAAAACAATATACTCCTATTAATTACAATACAAAAATAATAAGTACCAGAAAAAAGGACAAAAAAAGTATAAAATACACGATAATAAATTTCGGCAGGTACCGTTCCGGTCTTGACGTATTGTATTTGGGCTGTGCCGATTATCTTCAGGAATTGCGTGTCACAAGAATGGAAACACGATCCTTTTCGAAAATGCCGTCGATTCCGAAAATTACCGCAAACAATCAATTTATGTCCTTTATCCTGGAAGTAAAAAACACCTCGAATGAGACCATAAAATTTCTTCGTAAGTGTTTTGTACTTAAGTATACCTCATCATCATCAGGCCTTTTTGTCTCCACTGCAGGAGTACGACCCTGTACTACCAGAGCCATACTTGGCCAGAGCAGCCAGAGGACTTGACTTGGATCAGACGCTTTGTTTAGCTTGTATTTCCTAAGTCGCCTTCTACGACATCCAGGGGAGGACTTGGAGTGGCCCTATTCTACTCTGCCGAATACCACACGGCAATATAATGTTTTTGGCATGCTTTTTGGCTTGCTTGCTATATCTAGCATCCATATGTAAAACTAGATATAAACAGTCTAAAAGCTTAGGGTATATTACCCCGTACTCTAGTTTAAGCGGTCGTTATAAACGGAGGAACCAATTTTCAATGATTTGAATGACATATATCTTTTTCTTTTGCTTTTAATTGGTTTCTACTCTACAATGTAAAGTCACTTACTAAATATCGTATACAAGTATATCTCCAAAAACAGTTAAGATTAAGGCAGCTACAAAAAACCTTCCAAATCCCAAAAATGGATGTTTACTTGTCAACGAAATATCTTAACATATAGTATAATGAAGTCATGCATTTCACCGTAATTGCATTATAATGCCGCAATTATACGGCAATTAGCATAATTTACGTTTTTAACAAAAAAAATGAGCGCTCGAATTACCCGACTCGCCAGGAAAACGTAAATTTTATTAAAAGCGCAAATACTTATTTATATGAATTTTATATTATTACACTTTATTTCATTATTATAAAATATATAAACGACAACAAGCTAAAACTAAACTATATCTAAAACTCAAACTTAAAAAACTTATAAATATAAAATTTTGTGCAAATAAATTCACCTATTAGTTTGATGAGGGTATATAGGCAGTGTTGTTTCAATAAAACAAATTAGCAAAGTGATATTAATAGCTTTTGCCACATTAATTGACTTAAAAAAAAACCTGAAATTTAATACGAAAGTCTGGTATTTCGATCCAAGCCTTCCCAAACTAATGAAGGGCACGTACCACCCGTATATTACCGGGAAAGATTTAAATTATCGTTTACAAGTCACTGTAATTGCGGCCATCTGTCCGATGCGCGGGCGCATCTTCCAGTGATCCGGTGAACATGTTATTTTCGCGTCTGACACGCTCACTTACTGTTAAAGTATACCTTTTTATCTTTGCTACTTATATTGAATTCAATCTGGTCCATAGTTTTACTGAGATTTTCCTTTAATTATATTTTTTTGATATCTTTTGTATCTCATACCTTTAAACCAGCAATTCTTGTATATTTATTTACTTATTTATATGTATATAAATTTATTTCTGTGTTTTCGAGTTTTTATGCATTTTTCTTTCCACGCAGAATATGGTAGCTAATTTCGTCCTGTCGGCCACTGACCGTCTGGTCCAGCGGGTTAAGACGCGGACGGCAAAAAAAGAGTGTTACGAATCCCGCTCGGTGACTTAATTTTTTTTATATGTTCAAATTTATTAATTATTTTAATTTTTATTGTTTTTAGACAAGTTAAAAAAATGTAGTTAATGTGATATAACCGAGCAAAGCTCGGTCGCCCAGGTACTATAACTTAAAGTGCAATATTATAATGACAATCTGATGATGGAGCCGGAGGATGGCCATCGAAACTCTGTAATGAAACGACGCAATACCATCGAGTTTTGTTTGATTCATCTTGAGGAGAGTCTTTAGATAAAAGCATGTTTTAACAAAATATCTTTTTAATAATTACTTGTTTAAATAACTACTTGTTGAAATCGCATCTCAGTACTAAATATGCGATTCATCGTGACATCGTGCAAATTTGTCTCTTTTTAAATAACTTACTGCACAACGCATGTACAATAAGCAGTTGATATGATCTTAAATTAAAATATACTCGTAACTCATTGATTGAATTACTGCACGGAACGAGTATTTAAAAATGCATTTAAGGTCTAACAAAATATAAGTATTAAAACTATTTTAAGGGTCAATTTAGTCCATGATACCGATCTACTTTCCCCAAGGAACACGTATCGAAATATGAAAAGTAATTTTTGGCCTCCCATACAAGTTGACCGATGAGCTGATCAGAGTTGTATGGAGAGCCAAAAATTATTTTTCAAATTTCAACAAACGAGTATGTTTCTTGTGAAAGTCGTTCACTATCACGGACTGAATTCACCCTTAAAATAGGTTCAGTATATATTATTAAACCTTATAATAACCCTACTATGTTGCATATAATATCCAGTATCTATAGGAACCACTGCAGATTGATTGGACAGCAATAAGTCATTTTAAACGCGCTTTAAAGTGTACTCCTTTATAGCCCTTTACCCTTAAAGGCAATGATTGCGATAAGCGTATATGAATTAAACACCTGATGAGTGGAGACGAGAGAATCTTTGGCGGGAAACGCCCTTCGATGTTAACGGTATCGATTTAATAAAAACTCATGCCCTGAGTACCTTTGTATACCTACGACTAAAAGAACAACATTTTTATACATAGAAAAAAAATAATGACTTCTATAATTGTAACTGGCTTCTATTTCAATTTGATTAAAAAATAAATTAAAGTTTGGAAAAAAAACTTGCAAATAAGGATAAATTTTACATGTTTTACCACCATCAGTCATATAAATATACTACTTTGGCATGAATGATAGCTACGTCTTTTTTACACCCATTTCTTTTTTAAATTTTTTCCTTATACATAAATATCTTAATCTTTATTTCCTTATTTATTGTTTACATCATGCTAAAGAAAGTTATTAGAAGAATCTCATCCTAACATTTTCACGCACTTTTTATATTTTCTGTACTACCTGAATAAAGATTTTAATGAAACCTCTGATCATGAGACTAAGTGCTCTGAAATGACTCTACGATTTCTTTTCATTTATTACTTGAACAATGTGAAGATTTCAATCTCTATAACTCAAGCTACACTGTCCATTTACATGCGAATAGCGCAATTTGTAAGATAATTAACATTTTTCACACAATAAAGACCTCTGATTAATAAAAGAGAGTGGTCAGAGTCTGATTAATAAAGAAATGTTTTGTTGTATAATTGGTTTTTAACGAGGGTCGACAGAGCTCGTATTGATCGTGGCCCGAAATATCGGTTTATAAGCACATTTTGGGCATCGATGTAAATAGTCTTACTATCTTTTTAGGGTTTCGTACCCAAATTGTAAGAAATAATTCTTTCTTACATTATATTCTTACATTACTTATATTCTCTAATCACCATTGTCCTGCTAAATAAACATAACTGAGACAAGAATATACCCAAACTTTTCTAACTTCGTACCAACCTAATTTATTTAGTTATGATAATTTTTTTAATTAATATAAAGCAAGGAAATTCGCCATATTTTGATTTTTTAATGGGACACGCTGTCAGCTAAAAATGGGACTATTTCGTAGGACAAGATGTAACATCCAGAAAGCTGATGGAATCGTTGGCAAGTTGAACAATGGGCTGGTGTCATTACCTGCAAACGATATTAATCGTGTACTTTTTAATTTCTTTTTTATTGACTCAGTTAATAATGACGGAGACGAGGTATTACAAAGTATTCATAATCTGAACGAGGAAAGGTCGTGTTTGGACTTCGTCATATCAAGCAGTCGGGAGTAATCGAGCAAAACTTATTAATCACCTGTCCAAATTGAGAAGTGATATAAATCAACTCAAATGTATATTTTCTCTTTACATTATTGTTTTTCTAGTCAATGAAATATCTTCAAAAAAGCTAACTTAATATAATTAGAAAATTTCTGACTCCTGAGATGTTCTAGTAGGACGTTATGAACGAATTCTTCTTCCACAACCGAAAAAACACTTTCATATTGAATTTTAGTGAAAACGGATGCAGTTGACTACTGGCCATGTAGTCTAACATCTTATAACTAGTATTTATTCTATTAGCAAATTTTATGTTTAACTTTAGGTATTTATTGTATAAGTTATTACTTAATTTTTTGCCAACTTGTCATTTACTCACGGCAATAGTTTAGTGCCGCTTCCTAGGCGTAACACGTAGTAACTTAGTAGTAATCTGTGGCGTAACTCAGCAGGAGATATGAACGTTGAATATTGCAAAAAAACTAACCAACCAATTAGGCATGTGACATGTCTGTTATAAGTAGCCGAGATGCCGTTAAATGCTATATGTTAATTTTACACATACATGAGTGTGTGTCAAAGTTGATCATATCAATTCAATTTAAATTCAAATATATCTTTATTATCGTAGGATATTTAAAATAGTTATCTCCTAATAATCGTCACTCTGTTTTGTTACACAATTGTTGGCGTCAAATGCATTTACTTACAGCTAAGTTTACTGCCGCATTCTAAGTGCAAGTGCAGAAGAAGCGGTAGCAAACTGCACTGCAGCTTTTTCTCCAAGGGCGTCTACTTCTCTCTTCAATTCTGCGAATGTCATAAATATTCATCACTCCAATTTCTGTTGAAAGGTGTTGAGTACAGGTTGTTCCGTAAAATACGAGTACAGGATAATGGGCAGGCAAAAATATGATCACTCTAGATCATCCTGTCAGCAGTACAAGCTTAATAAACGACTTGCCACCGCCGACTTTTGACTGGGCTTTTTTAGTAATTAACAATTTATGTAGCACTTAAAAGCAGTTACAAATATTTACAATCTCGTTCAGAACTCGCCAAGTGTGAATATTTTTCCATTACTTAGTCAAATAATTTATTACATTTAAATATATATCAATTATAGATTTGATAGAGGAAGACCACGAAGGAGATGGAGAGACAACATCGACAGATTCATGAAAGAAATGGCAGCAGGCTGCTATGAATAGGGATCGGTGGAAGGAGGCCCAGCAGTGGGACACATCGAAAGGCTAATTAATAGAAATAATTTGATGGATTTGTAACATTTTTCCATATAAAAGAAAATATCTTCCAATATTCATAAATGAAGAAGAAATGGCTCGTTGTAATAATAATAAATATCGACATCACCATCCCGCATGACGAGAACCTCGTGAAGGTCGAGAAGGACAAGCTTAGCAAATACCTTGGTCCCACGAGGTGTCTGCCGTGTAGGATGTGGATTCGACGATCACTGTCCCGATAGTCGTATCAGCGACTTAAGGCTCTCTCGCTAGATGGCTGAGTCAAGGGTCAGATACAGAAGGCAGGTACTCCTGAACACTACACGCATTGTCAGGAGGCTTTTCTCTCTGCGACCCTAACCTTTACAGAACCTTATTCATATTTTGAAATAAAGAGAAATGAGTATAATATGTTATAAAATAAATAAAGAAATAATAAATATTCATACGGTTACAGTATCTGTTTTAAATTTCATCAGGTAAGAGTATCATGCAGGCATATATTATATCCATCGACCGACATGCGATACATTCAACTCAATCATTCCGTTTTGTTTAGAAGTATATGCAATTCGACGATTTTCCTTACAATACAATTAAAACACCTAAAATAGTCTTTAGGTGCTGAACTGGTTGACAAAAAGCCTGTTTCAGTATTTCTATACCACTACATAATAACACGGAGCAAAACACACAAATCGTCAAAGGCCGGTGTTAATATGCGAGAAATGCCACGTTGTAAATACTCCCGAGTATGGTGTAATTGGCACTTAGGGCGCGGATCATAAAATGTCTGGGAAACTGACATAAAACAGAAATAAAAAAAACTGGAGATGGACAGGGCAGTTTTTGAAGAGTCGGATTCTGAATTAGGCGTCTTCTATCTTCCACAAAACTAAATGACTTCACCAATTCATTTTTAATAAAAAAAAATGAAAAAATTACATTTACATATCACGAAAATTTCTTAATTATCTCTACGATTAAGCTAAAAATAAGGAACAGACATTGCAATACTTTTATAAGCTTCCTTTTCTCTTATGTTAGATATAAGTTCGACCATGAATCGTGATATCTAAATGCATAAAAATCATCTGCTTTCATCTCGGACAGTCAGAGAGGATTGAATTGTAATAACTGTTCAACTTATCATGTTTATGACAAGCGTGAAACAGCTGACGAATGTCAAGGGTGAGGGAAGAGGAAATACTCCGATGTGGATCGAATTACGCAATAAATTTACAGATTGACGATACTCGATTCGGGTGTCTTGTGCCGTTGGACTTCCGAAGATAGTTGTATTTTTTTTCTACAAATCTTATACGCACGAGTATGTATAGTTTTACTCCCTTATACATAAAAAAAAATTGTAAATCTTGAAACACGTACTTACTCATTTACCCCCAGAGACCTGCAAAGTTTCGAATAAAATGGTCTAACTAATCTTGTTTTTCCATACAAACATTGGACTCCCGTTTCACCCCGGTTTCCATAAAAAAATTCAAGCATTTGCTAAACTTATTTTAGTTAAACTTTCGATGTCAAATAATGAAAAAGGAAGGGACGAAACATGTTTTAACTAAGGTTGGGTTTCCTAATGTTTGTTTATGAATACGAGGTTTAAAGTTTACAAGCGTCATGAAAGTCAAGTTAACCATAGTTATGAAAGTCAATTTCACATGATAGTCAATTCATTGATCGTTTTTTATTCAAAATTGC
Organism: Acrobasis consociella; assembly: GCA_963555685.1. Lineage (NCBI taxonomy): Eukaryota > Metazoa > Arthropoda > Insecta > Lepidoptera > Pyralidae > Acrobasis > Acrobasis consociella. Next base: position 3,294,867 of record OY743109.1, on the reverse strand, counting down.
TGCCTAAAAATAATTTAGTAAGTGAGTACTTATACACTTTAAAGTAAACCGATTCATGAATAAAATCAGGAAGGGATTATGTATAACAGGTGCGTGCAGTGTCTCAAAATGTATAATTAAAATTAACTTCTCTTTTTAGCAAAGTACGCCGCCTTCTTAAGTCAGTGGAAATCTTGAAAGTTGTAATTGTTACAATTTTATTAATATTTACATTTTATATTTATACTATTTACAGTTAATAGGAACAGTAAGTAGATAAGCTTGTCTCGATTATCCATCTATCTATTTACCAACTAAAGAACGAGAGCGTGTTAAGGTATTTCTACATTGAAGAGCACATTATGGTTATTTTGGATCTAATGTCGGGTTTATGACACTACCTAAAACAAGAGCCCTCCATAAGAACAAAGGAACTCATAAATAAACTCTTGCACACACAATACCCACCTGTGTACGCAAAATTCTAGCATCACTTCAATGTAGAAATACTTAAGTATGTTTGAGTACTTTAGTTGAAATATGTTTTTTTTTTTTAATTTTATTGAGCCAAAAGCTACAACAGGCGGACTTAATCTAAAGGTTGTCAGGGAGAGAATGCTCTAGGCATTCTCTCCCTGACAACCTTTAGAAGAAAATAAAACAGATAAGAGATTTGGCGTCTAAATAACAGTTAAAGATATACATAAAGCCAGTATTACATTTTTTTTAAATTTTAGTGTATGCAAGATTTTAACGTCTAGATATTTGTTATTTTTTATTAATATGTCATATTTGCGTACCAAGTAAAGTTTAGTAAAAATTAACATTGATAAAACAAAACATTGACAAAAAATTATTGACTGAAAAAAAAAATTACGTTCCGAGCAAACGGAACAGGGCTTCCGTACAGCTTGTTGCAAAAAAAAACAAGTTTGGGGAATGAAGATTAAGACCAGTTAGGCCTTTTACCAGTATTTATTTAATTAAAACTGGCTACTTATCTCACAATGAAACGCAAAAATGCAGCAGCTGGGATGTGAGATGTCCAATTTGGGACAGATAAGTGTGCCATTACTGTCATTTAAGAATAATTAAAAAAAAAACTAGAAAATATTGAAATGCGCTTCTTTTTAGAAAAATAAAACATAAGTACCTAAGTATTATGTAATTCTAAGACATTCCAATAAATTACGAAAGTTCCGTACAGGTTCAGATTATTATTACTAATGTCCGGTACCTACATGTTTAGATTCATGTTTAGATTATATTAGTTTATTCTTCCTTCAAGTGGGACGGGGGATGTTATAATGGAGCTCCCATTGACGATATTTTGCCGAAATCGCCTAAAATTTCTTTTCCTATTCCGTGACGCCGTAAAATAATAATTATTCGTATTTCTCCATAACATTGGTAAGAAATGTTATTAGTATTAGGTATCACACTACGTACAAAAATAATGTACTCCAGAGATTTATGGATCTTAAACCTGATTAGTCCACGAATTTGATTTTTGTGTATAAATACAATTAGTAGCTACTTTTGTAAGCATACGAAATTGCAAACTGCATTGGCGAAAGACGTCTTGATGGTGTATTCCCTTTAAGTAATTACTTCCACTTGTGTGGATGAATGGTGGCGGCATCCATCATTCCGATGGGTTTCTCATTTCGTAGTTCATGCTCCATTTTGGAACGAAGTTCTCTTAAGGCCCAACGCAGACGACAGACTATCCGTGACGTGACACGCGTCGTGTGCGTTACTGCATATGATTCCGGTTCTATTTTCACAGACTAAAAAGTGCGGCACGGATTAGTCTGTCGTCTGCGTTGGGCCTAAGATCAGTGTAAGATTTATCCATTACTTTTGTCCGTCACGAACTTTTTGAGGATTGGAATTTTTCGGGGGTTTTTATAGAGAGTTCCGCTACAGTCAATTTTTTTACCGCTATCGTCACGATAATGTAGGTGTCACAAGACAATAAGATTAAGTTAGACGCTTTATGTCATAGTCGCGAGGTCAACGGACCTACCCTTGACATTCTCCGGCGGCATTGAGAGCCGGGGGCTCGCCTGATGCTGAAGTGGGCGGCGAGCATAGAGCTAAGCTAGTGGCAGAAATGGCCGCAGCGGGCATGAATTATTTCAGACAGAAGTGTTTTTTTATACATATCGTTTGCTTATTATATTTTTTGTAACAACGACAAAAAAAATTAAAGAGACTTAGAATCCTTGAATTAACACAAAAATGCATTAGAGACTGAACTGAAATACATAGTAACATACTCAAATGGCCAAACTAGAAGAATATCTACTACCTTCATCATCAGAATCATCAGGTCTTTTTGTCTCCACCGCATGAGCACGACCCTCTCTATGCTACCAGAGCCATTCTTGGCCAGAGCAGCGAGAAACTTGGCCTATACTCTCCACGCTGGCCGGACGGGTTGGAGAGGGCTCATTGATGTTTATAACCTTTGTTTAGCTTGTATTTCCTAAGTCCTAAGTTACGACATCCACGGGAGGACTTGGAGTCATATTCTACTCTGCCGAAAACTACACGGCAAACCTAGGCTACCTACTACCTACCTACATATAAAGAATTCTTTTAATTACCGTTTTTTTAATAATTAAACTATGTGAGCGAGGTATGCTAATATAACTACTTGGTAAATTAATTGAGTCTACGGCACCGTTATGCTACTAAAATGCTGCACCGACAGCAACGCTCCCTGCATATTAAACCAGTAATAAGGTTCCGTACGTTATTACTTGGCAATGTCGGTCAGACGCTCATTGTATGTAAAGGGCCTTAAATATGCTTTTTTCGCACAAACTAATTGACAGCTAGTGATTGAAAGGCATCGTTGTTATTTTGATTGCCCCTTTAAATTCGATAAGAAGCTAATTAAGTGACACCTTTCGAATACTTACAGTTCGTCGATTTCATATTTCTTCTTGACATAAGTATGATACTTAAAGCATTCATTGTAAATATGCGATATTTTTTAGTATGAAAAGAGAAAAATGTTTAGAATTATTCTAAAACAACTTATTGTTACCTTCCTACTTAAAGTACTAGCTGTGCCCGTGGGCTTCGCTCGTGAATTTCGGAATAAAAACTATCCTATGTCCTTATCTGGGTATCAAACTATATCCATATCAAGTTTAATCTAAATAGGTTCAGTGGTTGAAGCGTGAAGTGGTAACAAACAAACAAATATACAAACTCACTTTCGTATTTAAAAGGTTTATTATATCTAAAATCGCTTGTAGAACTTAAACCGCCGTTACAAGCAGACTCGCAGACAACTTATAGACAAGAACACATATCTAAACTTTACTTAGCTCTGCACAAAAAAACTGGAGCACAGAGTTTACGAGTTAAATATAATCGCGACTGGTTCTATAATTGGTTATTTACGTCGGATTCCGATCGCTCCCTTCCGTATTTAGTTGTCTTTTTAGCACATTATTTAACTTGATTAACGATAGTGAGGATGTGAGGCTGCCCGGCGGGGGGCGGGGGTGTCGTTCACCCGCTGCGTTATTTGTTGCACTCTTTAGAGCATGGGCGCGCCCAGAGTGGGGCAAGGTGGCATTTGCCCCACCCTGACTCGTGAGTAATAAATAGCATTTCTATAATATACAACTTGGAAGGTACATACCAGTAATAAATCGAATCATGAGCTGTATTAGACCACTATAGTATGATAAAATTAAAATATCAGTCAAAATACAAAAAAATCAACATTTCCATACAAAATGCCCGGTGAATTTGGGTATGGAAATGCCGAATTCACTTTCATTACACTAAAGTGATCTAGAATAGCCCGTTCCACGTTGTATATTATCCCTAAACAACATGAACCATCGAAAGATCATTAGTATTTTACGCAGAGTAAAAACAGAAAACCGGCTTGTTGGTCTCTGCATGATGAGTGTGCAAAAAAGAGCGTTATGGAAGCATAAAATAAATTACTAGATTAAGCCCAAATCTCCGCAAGCTATTATTAAAATAGTCTAGGTTTTAAAGGTAGGAAGCATTTTTAATTTTTTACTACTTATTGAGTTTTTACTTTTATTTGACTCCGTCCCACCCTTCACAAATTCTGGGTTCGCCGTGGGTACGCCCGTGTTTTAGTGAAAAGATATTAATATAAATTACAAGATTAAAGACTACCAACCGAACAGCGAAGACTCGGTTATGAAGTGTTGCCATTATGATTCAGAATCAATTACTTCCAGGTAAAGATACGAAATTATTTTTCTCAGCACCTGTACTCGATCGGTCCTATACTTGAGTTGAACGATTTACGCATAAGCAGAACAAAGACAGAGTATATGATATGTGGCTTCAGCCCCGACGAATCTATACCATCAAGCGCGGAAGTCAAATTGGATGGAGTTGCCCTATTTAGATGCCCTACCTAGAGTAAATATATTTGAATACATATAGGATTAGTAATCGCGGAAGACGGATCAATAAAAGCCCACATTACACATAGAACGACATCTGGGTAGTAAAAAGGGGCGAACACTAACGGGAGTTCTCTGCGATCCAACAAGGCCCATAAGATCTATTAAATAAATAAATAAATAAATAAATATATAGGGACAAATTACACTGATTGAGTTAGCCCCAAAGTAAGTTCGAGACTTGTGTTATGGGATACTAACTCAACAATACTATATTTTATAACAAATACATATATATAGATAAACATCCAAGACCCAGGACAATTTGAAAAAGGCCATTTTCCAACTTGCCGAACCCGGGACCTCTGGGTGGCGGACTAGCATGGTGACCACTACGCCACAGAGGTCGTCAAATTTTGACTCTATTGGGGCGAAACGTGGTCCTAAAAGAAAACCCACAAGCAAAAATTTCATTCCACCGAAATGCGCATGTTACACGTTGGGCGGGTGGAGTAAGACAATGTGTGTAACGAACACGTAAGAGGAAGTTTCAAAGTAAAACCTATTACTGAAAAGATTGCAAAGTCCAGGCTAAGGTGGTAAAGACATGTAATGCGCAGACCTGATGACCATATTGTGAAAAAGTGCCTTTCCGCCGACTACCTGGCTTCCTGGCACAGCTAATATGCCATATAGGACTTTCCATGCCATTAGCTAATATTGATCTTATATATTATCTTATTGTCAAGACCTTGGGGCCTTGGGGTATGGAAGCCCGTCAGTTGTTCAAGAAGATTACCGCACGCCTTATTGAGGGCTCAGGAGATCCAAGGGCTAGCGCGCATTTCGGGTCAACGGGAGAATGCCGCCAGGCTTTTGCACACCCTACCCTGCGAGCCCAGCTATTTCGGGTCATTATTTTGTTAATTAATTGTATTTTTAATTAAACTAGTATTTATATTAAATTATTTTTTTTTTTGAGTTATTTATTTGTTTAAGAATAAAATGATATAATATTCAATACTAAAAATAACTAACATTAAAATGAGATGAATCAGAGGGTGGCATTAGCATGCGAGATTTATTCAAATGGGATGTGATGTTGACTCCGAACAACTTTAGGATGGTGACAATGACCCTCAAGAAATGCCGCACGCACGACAACATCAATCAAAAAAATTATAAAAATTGAGCTTTAATTTTCTAAATTTGTTAATTATATCCTAAATGTACACTAATCTGCAAAAATTCATCCAAAATAAAATATGATAATTTATCTTTTTGTATGTATAGTTATAGACAGTGGGACACCAAAGGTTAATTTTAAAAAAAGTTATAAGTAACGTTTGCATGAGCGTCACTTATCGTTCGGAAAATATACTAAGGAGCCAATTGAAGGGGTTTTATTTATTTTAAAGGAAACTTCACTAAAAGTTTCAATATATTTTGCCAGACCTTTTGTTAAATAATTAAACAGTACGAGTCGGACTCGGAAACGTAAGAGTTCCGTACCATTATCTATAAAAAAACACGTTTGTCGTATGGAAGGGAGGCCCCCTTAAACATTTATTTTATTTTAATTTATTTATCTATTAAAGAGAATATACAACTAAAAATTCTGTAAATATTTCAAGCGTCTACCTTTTGCCGTTATTAATATTGAACGAAATACGGCGTTTGTTTTAATGGAGCCTTACTTAAATATTTATTTTATTCTGTTGTATTTGTTGTAATAGCGGCAACAGAAATACATTATCTATAAAAATTCCAACTGTCTAGCTAACACGGTCCATGAGATACAACAGTCTAGTTAACACAGACAGACAGACGGACGGACGCGGACAATTGAGTCGTAGTAATAGGGTCCTGTTTAACCCTTTGGGTACGGAACCCTAAAAAATAACAATGCCATTTGCGAATAGGCATAAAAAAATTATAGTAGTAAGAGAATAAAACCTATAAGGAAATTTCAAACCACTCAAATCATTTACTATTTTCTAAACGTCAAAACAAACCTTTTTTATGGGATTTGTATTAAATGAAGACAATCGTCAAATTGCATTCTTAATATCAGTTTTTCAGCAATAATAAATCTAAAATTAAGTTAAAATGGATATGAATAATGACAAGTGACATCGTTTTATTCAATTTTAACATAAATACATATTTTAACGCCTGTTTTCCATGAGGGTAGGCAGAGACTATGGATTTCCACTTACTACGATGCTTGCAAACCTCTTTTGCTTCGTCAACACTCATAACTCTTTTCATGCATGCTCTCCGGTTATGGGTACTCCTTATACAATTTACAGCAGCCCCAGGAAACTTCCTTATAAAAATATAAGTCACAACATTTACGATAATGTCCATTTTCCCATACTTAAAAATAAATCGCAGATAATCACAGAGATGGTTATCGCATTAAACGGTTGGCGATATTGTGATTTGTACCATCGATAAAAAATCATCGAATAATTGATGCGAGTCGTTGAACCGAGTGGCACAACAATGGCCGGGCATGTTGAGATGACATGAATGGCTTTTACAATCGATTTAATTATAAGATCTCTGATTCATTTCTATATTACTGTTTGGATGGTTTGGAGGGATGGTTACGTAATAATCGTAATATTCTGAAATCAGATGTAAATTATTATTTTTAATCCAGCCAATTTTCCTTAGTGGGTGTAATAATAGCTTTAAATTAAAAACATATTATCCTGCTATACTAAAACTAACTAAAATGAACTTATATATTACTAACATTTAAAAAAAACTATAAAAATGTGTCCCTCAAATCCCTTCCCTGCGGAAGAGTGCCCAGAAGGCTGGCATCATCCGGCAAATTAAAACGATATTTTTTATTTAAAATTTAGTGGTCGTTGTTGTATATCTTATTTTACATACATAAATAGTTACAATAAACATTTATTATACATGTACAATGGCGTGTGATGAAAAAAATGATTTATAAATTAAATACCAATTACCAATCGCAAAAAAATAAAAAAGCCAGTATTGCCAACTTTGGCACATGACTGCTGAAGTGGAAATAAAAATAAATCATTTCTTCAAATTGATTAATCACTCTACTCCGTAAAAAAAATTAAATAATCATAAAAATTCGAACAAAATCACTAACATAACATCCATATCACGCAGTTTTATAGTAAACATTCAAGAGAACCGTAAGAAAATCGGTTCTGTCTCAAGTTACCGAAAATCGTTATTTTTTATACTGGCAATAACTTCCTGGTGTTTAATGAAAGCCGTTGTTGCTCGGAGCAAAATGCTGACAAATGGATTTTAAACATTTGTGAGGATATTACTATAAAGTAACTTGAGGTTATTTAGATAACGTCTGTTTTAAGGGCTTATTAAGTTTTGAGTTGTTGGAATCACTTTAACAATAAGTATGTATTCAAGTGTTGTGTATATTTACTTATTAACAAGTATATAAGGGTCCCTTATATACTTATATCCTCCTATGCTGGTCAGGGAGAAATTAAAAAAAAAACTTAGAATGTACCAGCTGCTTCTCTTCCCACGCAGATCGTAAAAGCCGATCGAGGGAATGGGCAAAAATGCAAATCATGTTAACAGGCGATACGGCTAGCAACCCATCACTGTATTGATTGCTTTTCCATCTTCTCGCCCACCATGACGCTAAAAGTGGCTTTTGGGTCTTGCGGCCCTGGGCTCTGCATAGAACCGCAAGACCCAAAATGCTCTGTCTGCCCCATTAGGGATAAAGACGTGATAGTATGTATGTATGTATGTATATAAGGGCAGAATTTTTATTGTTTCATTCTTAAATCATATTATTACAATTTTTAATAAACTTACTAATTAGTTTTAGATTTCCGTCTAAAGAATCCGAAAACTAATTTAAAAATATAGGCTGTCCAAAAAATTACCCTTGCCATACAATGTGGCATGTTGAGATGGCATGAATGGCTTTTTAAAATCGATTTAATTATAATATCTCTGATTCGTTTCTATATTACCGTTTGGATAGACGGTTACGCAATATTCTGACATCAGTTGTTAATTATTAGGTATTTTTAACCCGGCAAATTTTCTTTATTGGGTGTAATAATAACTTTATGTTAAAAACATGTATTAAAACTCACTAAAATAAACTTCTAAACTAATAATAAATAACATTAAACAAACTATTACAAAAAAATTGTCCCTCAAATGCCTCCCCTGTGGAAGAGTGCCCAGAAGGCTGGCATCATCTGGCTAATAAAATCGATATTTTACTGTGGATATGCTGCCAGTCTGTGCATATTGCCGCTGGGTAAAGAATAACCGGGCCTCTTCATTTGTAAATATTAGTGTGTAGTGTATTGTAGTAAGTAGAATTTTATTTTTTATCTTTTAAGAAAATTTAATATGCACCTATGAATTTGATTTTCGTTTTAATTTATCATCAGGTTTTTTGTCTCCACTGTAGGAGCACGACTTCCTCTGTACTACCAGAGCCATACTTGGCCAAAGCAGCCAGAGGACCTTTACTCTCCTCAATGGCCAGACGGGTTGGAGAGGTCTCATGTGTATAAGCTTTGTTTAGCTTGTATTCCCTAAGTCGTCTTCTATGACATCCACGGGAGGACTTGGAGTGGCCCTATTCTACTATGCCGGAAAGCGCACGGCGCGCTTTGATTAAATGAAGTAAAAAAAAATGGCATTAAATAAAAAGGTTAATATTTCTTGTCCAGTGAGAATGGTAAATGAAATAGTCAAAGCCAGATAAGCTCGTGACAAGACAAATAAGCTTTGGAAGCGAGTGCAGTGCGACTTAATTAGCGATATCAGTGATGGATAGCTCTACAGACGTTTGTGCTGAAGTCGGTTGTTAATAAAATACAAGTAGCAGATTATTTTAATACTCTATAATTGATTCCAGTCTACATTATTAACTTATAGAATAGAATAAATTTATTACTAGTAGTTCGCCACGAACTTAGACCTCGCAATTATTGTTTCAGAATAATGTTGTTTGTTGTTTGATGTGATTTGGATGAATTTTAATATCGGTGCAGGTTTACCGATATGCGAATTCATGGTTGTGACCAAATTTCCAAAATAGTTGCCAATCACAGCCCTTTCTTCAAATGACTTTCGATCTAGCTCTGAAATGTCAGGAGCACCTTCTAACCATACAATCCCATGGATATGAGGTCTACCGTGATGCTGAAATTCAGTTCTGTACCAGTAGTCTTTCACCGAAAAATGACCCATCATTTTTCAAATGACAAAGTCAGCTCGTTGTTGGAAAAACCAGGTTTAAATGTTTATTTGTATTGCCATGGCTCTATGCCGCTGCTCATTGGTTTCTTACTTTCTTCGTAAAGCTACTTCGCGGGCTTTGATTGCTGTTGATCTCTTGTTAGTTCGTAGCATAATTACTAATACTACTACAGAAGCACAGACAAGCGATAGCGATTGAACGAAAGTTCGCTCAACAAAATTGCTAAATTTAATTAACAAGCCAACAATCAATCAAATTAAGCAAAAACTGAAAAAAAAACTAATCGTAAAATAAGCAAAACCCTTTTATTTTAAGTCGGTTAAATATGATAAAATTTATAGAACTACTTATGAAACTCAAAATAATAACTATAATAGTTATTCAGAGAAATTACTTCGTGGACCCCAGGGAAGATATGTATTTTTAAGAAAGTTGTTAAGTAGCCCGGACTGAATTCAACGTTAAATAGTTTGAGTATATTTTGTAAGAGGATTTGTATTGTATATTCGTCACGGCTTAGTCAGGTAAACTTCGCGAGTCACCCTAAACCCGTTTAAGTATAACGTACAAAAAAGTTGTTCAAATAAAAAAATATCGTTTTCATAATGGCAACAAAAAAGTCTAATGACATTTTTGAAAATATTTTGAAATGGCGGATATATGACAGTTTTAAAATTTTAAACCTCCATATTTCCGCCATTTTGAAAAATTTCGAAAAGCTGGCTCGACAAAAAAAATATATTTAGTTGCTGAACCTGTTTACAAAATTTCATGAGAATCGGTTAAGAAATGCGATCTGTACGCGAGAACAGACAGACAGACAGACAGACAGACAGACAGACAGACAGACGAACAAAAGAATTTTTGGCCAATCTCGAAACTGAGACGCTTCGCTCGCTCGGTCAAATAAATTTGAGATAAGTACATTTTCATATATCTATTACATAGTTATATGTTGCATGTTGTACTAAAATGTTTCATCTTTGATATTCGAAAATAATAATCATAATATAAACACATTTTTTTAATTATTAAAAAGTTCAATAATTCAAAAATATTAATGTTACGAGTACAAACATGGAGTAAACTTAGAAATATCCTATTATAATAAAGATATATTTGAATTTGGTTACTAATATTCTCTACGTGACCGAATATGAAATTAGAAATTTTGTAGGAGAACAAAAGTCACTGACATAGCTCGGTAGACAGAAGTGGCAGACCTGACCAAAGTCGATGGAAAACGCTGGATGCAAGCCGCTCTAGATCGGTCATTTTGGAAATCCTTGGGAGAGGCCTATGTGTGCAGCAGTAGACGTTATATAACTAGCTGAAATGACGATTAATTTCAGTCATCCTGATATATTTATTATTGGCCGTGTCGCTTCCGGCTTAGAAAAGGACCGCTCCATCTCTTTCTTTCGATGTCGTAAGAGGCGACTAAAAGACTAAGCTTAAACATTTCGTGCTACAACTGCATTCTCGTTTTGCAACCGGTTGTTAAACTCTTCGCACAAATGTATTATATTCCCAAAGAGGGTTGATGTAAGATAACCGGTAATTTTTCTCAATTATGCATGGTCTTCGGCATCCTTGAGAGACCATTGAAATATATTTATAAGTATATTAAGTTTAATAATTTTTCAAAACTAAAAACCGATTACACCCCTTAACTATACAATCGATTTTAATGAAACTTCTAACCACCACCTAACTTATATGCCCTTTCAAAAAAAAAAAAGAATTATCCAAATCGGTCCAGCTAGGCGTCTTCAAATAATCGATTAACATACATAAAAAATGATTGCGACGAATAGATAACCCCTTCTTTTTTACGAAGTCGGTAAAAAGAAATCCGGGAAAGCACACCCTGGGTTCCGAAGCAGCACAGCTGAGCATGCAACCAAAATCTTCGCATGTACCCACTAAGATATTGTTTTATGCTACAGAAGCTGGCATTTCGAGTTTTTACAAAACTCCATTTTGTAAAGAGACGCCATAACTGTAATGCAAGTTTATTTGCATAACATTGCATGCTGCTCTCTTGGGATCGGGTCTGTGATGCCATTTTTTAAACGCGAAGTCACTAAACGAACGGTTTTTTGTGTGGAAATAATCATTCATTTAGTGACTCCGCGTTTCAAAAATGGCACTTCTGAAAGTGTCCAGGCTCACGCGACACCTTTTCGGAACATGTTATTGGTTTGAGTTCGATAAGGTTAAATAAATGGCCATAAGTTAAAATATATCTGAATTTGGAATTTAAATCAAAACGATGCGTAAAAAGAATACAAAAATGCTCGTTGATGTCTTTTGTTTCCGCTCCTATACATCATCGGGTATTTTTATTTTCACTGCAGGAGCACGACCCTCTCTGTACTACCAGAGCCATACTTGGCCAGAGCAGCCAGAGCACTTGGCCTTCACTCTCCTCGCTGGCCAGACGGGTTGGAGAGGTCTCATTGATGTTTATAAGCTTTGTTTAGCTTGAATTTCCTAAGTCGCCTTCTTCACTACACTACTACATCCACGGGAGACATGGCGTGGTCCTATTCTACTCTGCCAAAAACCACACGGCTCCAATACAATTTATTTCTATTTAGGATTCCGTACCGAAGGGATAAAAACGAAACCCTAATACTAAGACTCCCTTGTCCGTCGGTCTGTGATAACTAGACAGTTGAATTGAAAGCACTAGTATCGGTTGCTTTTCTTTAAAAAAAAAAAGAAAAAAATAAACACTACACGTAAGTAAATTATTCTTATTGACGTGACGCCGAACTGCCTCCGTCGTGTAGTGTTTAGAGCGTTCGGCTCATACACGGAGGTCGCGGGTTCGATTCCCGGCGGGGGCAACGACTTTGTGTTGTTGTCCTAGTTTGGTTAGGACATTTTAGGCTGATCACCTGATTGTCTGATAATTAAGATGATCCGTGCTTCGGAGGGCACGTTAAGCCGTCGGTCCCGGTCATTGTCTTTGTCATTGATCGTTACCTAAAACCATGTCAGAGGCCTTTAAGGCGGTTTAAAAACTCTGATACCAGTGTTAGTCACTAACACACACGATAAGAAGAATTGACGTGTAAAAGTGCCTGTAAAGGTCTAGTCAAATCTATAGTTTGTTTAGTTTTTATCTCTGAGCGTGTTTATACAAAACTAGCTGCTTTTCTTAAAAAAATAAATTAAATTTTAATATACACTACACGTAATGTAAATTATTCTTATTGACGTTGCCTGTACTAATTACCGAATCTATGAAAACATTTCTTAATTTCAAATTACAAAATTTTCGTTTCTCAAAAAAAAAACTTAAGAGGTGTCAAGGGACACCCGGATGGAACGAAGTTCGAGAGAGAGAAACACGCGCACGCCGCACGGCTTACAACTATAGCAAAAAGTGTCGTTACAACTTTTGGTCTTAATTTTTTCCGTCTAGCCCCCTTTCGCAACGCGCGATAAGCAACTTCGTTCCAATATACACCAAAAGTGCGATACGCACTTAGTGATTTATGTGTTTTTAATATCGCAACCTGATTAAGCCGTTGACCGCGCCCGATGTTTTGCACATACTCATTTACATACATTTGACTCACAATTATATTAAACATATAGACACAAGATATATTATACAGAGTGACTTTTCCCCACCGCCAAAATGTTTGGAGCAAGTACAGTCCATTATACTGAAATGCTTTCTATAAAAATAAGTATTTCAAATAGAAAAATAAATCGTCTGAGTATCATGGACAGACAAATTTAGCTGGTAGGTCACCCTGTATATATTACATACATATGCTTATTAATCACGTTTTTACCTCTCAGGGTGTTACAGAGCCTAATATTGGGCCATAAATACATGGTGTTTGTTAAAGTCAACATTTAATTTCGTTATTTGACTTCTGTTCAGAAAATTTTACCAAAAAGTCGTAGAATGATAATCAAAATTAAGTATCAATTGTATGCCGTGTTTCTGAATTCTTAAAGCCACTTAAAAGCAACTCAAATTCAATCCACAGGCGGCCAACGAGAATGCAAAATCCAAAATAAACATAGCATAACGTCATTTTAATAAGAAATGTCGATGCGAGCCGACGGAAGGCAATTCAACCGTGAATTAAAACACATATCAGCTGAAAATTGAAGTACTTGTCGATACGGACACGCATATTTTTTAAAAATAACTATACACTGATCGGCTGACCCGTTTGGTATGTTATTGCGTCCCTCCATAAACGTCAATGGACATGAAAGTGAGCAAGATCCCGCCGTTTTTTTGTAATGTAATCGACATTTTATCATACAGTTGCCCACCGTAGCATGTTCGGATAATCTCCGAGTTTAAATTGAAGCCGAGATGTCAACTTCCATTTTTGTTTTCGAAATGCGAGTGCCCGTTTTGTTTTTGAGATTTTTATTTTATAATGCATTGATTCGGCAGCGGAATGATATATGAACTTGCGTCGTGGCTGAGTGATTGTCTGGCACTCATGCTCATATACTTAAGAAAGTATAATGTCAACTTAGTGGTTAAGGTTTAAAAAGAGCTGTATATTTTTCAATAAAGCAAATTTCAATATCACGATCCTGGTAACCTTCTTCTCACCTGTTTACTAAACATCTAATAAAAAAGTTACTTACATAGTGTTTTGTAGTATAAGTAGGATAAAATAATTTAAATATTTACAAATACAGAAAAAGTTAACTACATATTTAGTCTAAAAAATCGAGCCCATGTGGCATAGTGCCAAGAACGCTGGCCGCATTTCCGCGTTGGATCGCAATACTGATTTGTTGTGTGAAAAACAGCCAGCCCTCTAGTCACCAGCGGCGCAGATCAGTCTTGAAGAGATTTTCTTTTACTTATTTTTATTATATTTTTTGGTATTAGTCTAAAGATTTTTTTTATTTTTCGATACCTAGGTATATGTTTCTAGGAGAAAATTGTTCAGTAACATGGATTGAATTCACCCTCAAATTAGTTTCAGTATATATTTTTTAGATTTTACATGTACCAGCTCTACTATCATAAACACAAAATCCTTTGAACGGTCGCAGTGACCCCGAAAGAGTCATCGTTCATTGCAAAATCGCTCACAAGGAAAAACTGTTTTGAATCACAATGCCCACACCCGAGCGGATGAAATACGGCCCGTAAATTGGTCCGTGTCTCAAACAAAAATGTATCAAACAAAAAGAGGTATGCCTTTTATAAATGTCTGGAAAATTCAAGATGCAAACTTAATAAACAAAATTATTTAAAGGGAAACGGACATCATCATCGTCATCAGGTCTTTTTGGTCTCCACTGCAGGAGTTCCCTCTCTGTACTACTAAAGTCTTATTTGGTCAGAGCAGCCAGAGGAATTGGCCTACACTCTCCACGCTGGCCAGACTTGTTTAGCTTGTATTTCCTAAGTCGCCTTCTATGACATCCACGGGAGGACTTGGAGTGGCCTATTCTACCGAAAACTCTGGCCGGAAACCAAACGGCATGAAACGGACATATCATTTTAAATTTTGTCTTCAGTATGTCTTATATAACCCTTCAAACTACTTTAGGAACTTCTGTTTCAGTTTAAAATGCCAACGTAAAGATTTTTTTCACCCATTTGCGAAAAACACTTGTAGCAAATGTGCTAATAAATTTTTCGAGGACGGGGAACAAGGACGCATATTGCGCGGAACCATTAGGTGATTTCGTTCTGTATGTAATACTTATATTAATTCTGTGACAATGCTTTACGATCTAACGCATGAATCAGTAAACAAGAAGGTACGATATCTAAATAACAAGAAAAGCTTTCGAAACCGCAGTCACTAAGTGAATCATTGAGCACGGGTCACGATTCACAAACGACGCGTACTTTATGAACTCACCTCGTCGCGTGCCTGATGACAGCCATTTGTCTTTTCAAAGGCCCTTTGGGATTCCACAAGGACTCGAAATTAAATTAAAGTAATGTAGAGTTTCTTGAGGGCATGCTACCTTCATTGACTTCTTACTTGTTTACAGTTAGAGTTTACAGTGGGAACGTGAAGCTTTTCCACGCACACTTGGGAAAAACGGTCACATTCGGTATAAAAGCTTCACTATAAACAGTAGTTCATAAAATAGTTTGAATGGTTATCTAGGACTTGATCAAGACACAACTTTAAATACAAAATTCTCAGTTTCCTTTCAAAATATTTATTTGAAATGGGGGCAAAACCCCGAAAATTTCGCTATTTTGCCCATTCCTTAAAGTAAAAAGTGTAAAATACCCTTGACGCATTTATAAAATAGTATCACATGTAGCAAAACTACAATAAATTTAGATACATAGGTTGATGCGCTATTAACTCTTCAATATTTCCGGCAGTTCGACTCAAAACAATGGATACCAGTTTAACGGCTAGTTTCCAAACCCGTCTGTAGAGCGCGACAATTCTGTCCACAAGTGGACAGTTCGCGATTAATTCACAAACCTCAAGGTCGTTTCCTAAAGTCTTTGAACTCGACACACCATATAGGGTTAAGCATCGACGTGCGTGAACAAAAAATGTGAAGGAGATAAATTAACTTAGAATAGGATATTTTTAATTAAGTTATTTTAACATATGACGAAGTTACTTGAATATCGGGTTGGTATATGTGTCTGGTAGGTTTATATTTATATTTCTCTCTTTTATAGGTACATACAGGGTGCGGCGTAAAAACGCCCTTATAAATGTTAAAGGTACTTATGTAATAAAAAGTATTGGCGATATCATTTTATTTTAATTTAATATCTATGATTATATACTACTAAAGCTGATTTCATTGCTTTTTGAAAATTATAACTTATGCTTATACCGTTTACCCAATACATTGTATGAAGCAAATTCTAAAGTTTTGGTCCACTAGTGTTTAGCATTTCCGTGTCGATATTTTTAAAACATCACCAATGCTGTTCCGTTTTAAGATCACCGCAAGAAATGAATCACCGGATTATAAATCTCTAGCCGTGTGGTTTTTTGGCAGAGTAGAATACCTCTCCAAGTCCTCCCGTGGATGTCACATAGAAGACGACTTAGGAAATACAAGCCAACAAAGTTTATAAACATGAATGAAATCTCTGAACAAGACCTCTGGCTTCTCCGACCAAGTATGGCTCTAATAGAACAGAGAGTCATGCTCCTGCAGTAGAGACAAAAAGACCTGATGATGAAATCTCTTGCGACTTTTGAAGACGCTCTCTTAGTTCTTAATATTTACAATAAGTATAAATATTGTTTAATTATTTCTATCAATACCTAAAAGCACATGACATAATTTGTCGACTGCCATCTAATGATGAGACCAATGGCTTAACGTGCTGTCACAAGCTCGGATTAAAACATTAGGTATGGTTTTCAATGTTCAGGCCACATAACCCATTAACCGCCAGGGATTCCAGACACAATAGTAAAACAATCAATGTGTATAAAAAATAATACACATGGCACTGCATGTGAAAAGGTTGGGTCCTACCAAAAACATTAACCGTCTTATTATAAAATGCAGACTATCTTTGTTACTAGGTTTAAACCAGTATTCGAACAAATCAAGTTGATATGTAATATGCCTCCGTCTCATCTGAAAATGTCTACTTGATTTGGTCGGATAATGGTTTAAACGTAATAAAGTTAGTCTGCGTTTTATAATAAGACAGTTAAAGTTAACATGGGTAAACCCAGGGCTGGTCGTTATTCTCCGAATTGGCTCGACGCCCATTAGTCAAGCGAAATCCAATTCGAAAACCGTTTAGTTTTTGCTCCAATCCATTTCAATAAGATTTATTCCGAGGTGGGGTTCGATTGCTTTATCTTCATGCAAAAGTTTTTTTGTCAATACCGCGGGAAGACATTTAAGTGGGTAGCTGAGAAACATGGTGTAGATACATTCTTTACAAGTAAAACAATGATAGTAACTTGTACTGTATACGGAGTACATATACGGAATGACGGACTTCATAACATACTTCAACTGCGTACCGGCGCGGCGTCGCGTCGAGTTAACAAATCGATGTTATTTTCTTGTTTTTTTATTTTATTTTCTTTATAAGAAAAAAAGCCGAATGTTTATATTATATATATAGGGATATAGGGACAAATTACACAGATTGAGCTAACCCCAAAGTAAGTTCGAGACTTGTGTTATGGGATACTAACTCAACGATACTATATTTTATAACAAATACATACATAGAAAAACATCCAAGACCCAGGACAATTTGAAAAAGGCCATTTTTCAACTTGCCCTGGCTGGGGATCGAACCCAAGACCTCCGGATTGGCGGTCTAGCGTGTTGACCATTACGCCACGGAGGTCGTCATATAATGTCTATATAATATTAAAAGAAGGCCAAATGTTAACAGAATTTGGAAATATTTGGCTTTTTCTATATTGCTGCGCTACTTGAAAACCTCTAGATGTGATTTTCGGAATTTTCTTCTCTTAAGATTATTTTTCGGGAATCTTGACTTTACCTCTATCTCTTTCTCTCTCATCTCAACGTATTCCCACTTACATTATCAGTTGTGTTGAGCTTAGGGTCCGCTTACTTGCTTAATCTTCTCCACTTCACACGGTCTTGAGCATCCTTGGCTGTAAGACCATTGATACGCATATCAAACGTGACGACGCAAGTTTACCACCTATACTGGTGCGGCATGGCATGTTGATATGCATGTTAATAACTGGCGAAGTGCGAGTCGGACTCGCGCACTAAGGGTTCCGTACGTTGTATAAAAAATCACGTTTGTTGTTTGGGAGCCCCATTTAAATATTTTTTTAATTCTGTTTTGAGTATCTAAACAATTAATTTTTGTATATTTCATTTCATTTTCATTTTCATTTTCATTTATTCGGAAGATCAACAGCTTTAACAAAAATATTACAATAAATTTATATATCTACTAGCCGATAACAAATCTTCACATATTACTATCTAAGCAGAAACAACACAAGTACAGCTAACAATAGAGAATATGCATGAAAAAAATAAAATAAAAAATGTGTTATCTAACCAGTTTATTCGTATATTTATTTATATATTTCTGTGATCTCGGTAACCGCTCTAACGATTTCGCTGAAAATTGGTATATGGAGGTTTTCGGGGGTAAACAATCGATCTAGATTAGTCTTATGTTTGGGAAAACGCGTGTTTTCGAGTTATCGTGCGTTTTTCTTTCCGCGGAGAATATGGTCGCTAATTTCGTCCCACCGGGCGCTATCCAGCTGGCTCAGCGGTTAAAGTCGCAGACTGCTATAAAGAGTGTTACGGGTTCGAATCCCACTCGGTGACTTACTTTTGTTTTTTTATGTTCAAGTTTATGTATAATTTTTTAATTTTTATTGTTTTTAGACAAGTTAAAAAATGTACCTAGTTAATGTTTGAGATGTAACCGAGCAAAGCTCGGTCACCCAGGTACTTTGTTGTTATAGCGGCAACAGAAATACATCATCTATGTATGTTTTAAACTGTCTAGTTGTCACCGTTCATGAGATTCAACCTGGTGACAAACAGACGACGGACGGACAGCGGAATCTTAGTAAAGGTCCCGTTTTGTACGGAACCCTAAAAATGATGCGAAGTGGGAAAGAAAAAGCCAAAATCAATACTGTAAAAAGAAGAAAAGTTTTTATAGTGTGGATTATAATTGTCGTTGGTAAATATGTTTTAGTAATTCAATGGATTTTTTTAAATGTACAACGAGCAGGCGGTACTTGTGTTAATGGGCATAGTTCGCGAGCCTCCTCGCTAATTGCTTCCCGCTTTGCCGGCGAGCTCAGAAGATGCGACTGTGATGTACAAATTGCCCGTTTTTAGCTCGTAACCGAGTTTTACAAGCGTAAACGGTGTTTATAATATTATAATAATAATTCCTTTATTTTGTACTTACAAATTTTGTACAATGCCAGAGACCCATATTTATAAATACCTTATAACTAACATACATATTAATGTTTAACAAAGGCTAGATAGGTAAGTTCATGTTTATCTCGGCCGTATGTGTAACTAAGTATTTTTTGGAGATTCGAACCTAAAAAATGGAACTCTTAAGGATATTGTACAAATGCATTTAGTCAGATGACTAAATGCATAGATAGATGTCTGTCACAGCCATGAAGTTGGTTTCCCTCTAACTTCATGGTCACACCCAATTTTTTCGTCACTGTCAACTTGACATGGGTTAATAATTATTTAAAACTTTAAACCAAGTCCTTAAGTTAGCTTTTTAGGGTTCCATAGCCAAAGGGTAAAAACGGGGTCTTCATTACTAAGACTCCGCTGTTCGCCCGTCTGTCTGTCTGCCCTTCTGTCAGATGTTTCTCCTGAATCGTGATAGCTAGACAGTTGAAATTTTCACAAATGATGTATTTCTGTTGCCGGTTTATCAACAAATACTAAAAACAGAATATAATAAAATATTTAAGTGAGCTCCCATACAACAAACGCGATTTTAGTATTACAAAGTGATATTTATTCAATTTTTCATCAAGTCTACATACATACATACATGCTATCACGTTTTTATGCCTAACGTGGTAGACAGAGCCCAGGGCCGCAAGACTCAAAGGCCACTTTTAACGTGATAGTGGACGAGAAGATGTAAAAAGGGAATCAAAATAGTGACGGGTTGCTAGCCGCATCGCCTATTAAAATGATTAGCATTTTTACCCAGTCCCTCGATTTGCACGGGAAGAGAAGCAGCGGGTAGATACTAAGTTTTTCTTTTTTTCCCAGACCAGCATGGAAGGTCCGGAAGTTGATTTATTGACTATAGTAGCATTAAGAGTTATTTGTTTTGTATTTTATTTGTTTTTCAAAACTTCTAATTCTATTAATTGATTATTTGCTTCATAATAAATGTTTATAAGTACAATAACAATTGATATTTTTTTTAAAGGTTATAATGTCAACATAGCACAAGCTTTGCAGTAATTTATTAGCAATCAATGTCTTACATTGGAAGGTCAATGCAGTTGCTAAATTTCGCAGCAAACAAGATTTAATTGCCAAATTTATGATATCAATAAATTGGAATAAGTGTACTAAACAGCAAGTTAAATATTTATACAACTTCTTTTGTTGACAAAATTGTTTTTTAATAAATTAAAATGCCTTTTGCAGCCTTGTTTGGCTTCACTGTCGTAAACAAACATCTTACTTAGTTAGGTATTCTGTTTTTTCAAAACGCATAATTTACAGACTCTAATCTATCATCTTTTAGCAGTAGTTAAATGGCAGATGCCTTTAGGCAGTTTAAAAAATGAAATAACATGAATTAAAAAATATTGGTCTGGCAGGGCGTAATCTAGCAACAACAATACTTTTTACTAACTTATAGTGTTCTTTCATCCTGGTCTGAAAGAAAGAAAAAAACTTAGAATGTACCAGCTGTTTCTTTTCCCGCGTAGATCGTAAAGACCGATCGAGGGAATGGGCGAGATTTAAATCGTATTAATACAGGCGATATGGCTAGCAACCTATCACTATTTTAATTCCTTACGCTAAGCGTGGCCTTTGGCCCTGGGCTCTGTCTACTCCGTCAAAAATAAAGACTTGAAAATGTACCTATGTGCACCTGTAAAAGTAATTTTTCCTGTCTTTAAGTTTAATTAGCTGTAAGTTAAAACAAATTGTAAACTTATAATTTTTATTTTGTCAAATAGATATTATTATTATTGGTACGCTTTTCAGCCACGGGTCCATGGGGACCTGGGCCCTAGAGGCATTCATGGGACTATTAGTACCTTTATTAATATCATTGATCTAGTGTGCAGTCGTAAGGGCTGGTAAGAGTAATGATGGTCCACATATTCTCTGTGCCCGTATTAGCTCGCGGAACCAATACGTGGATAGTGATTGTAATGTCAGGGTCGCCGGCCAGTTCTAAGTGGTCCCGTTTGACATTTCACGGGTTTCGTGGGTGTCCGTCAGGCGAGCACGTAATAGAGCACTCGCCAATTATTATTAGAGCAAACATAAATGTTCTACCGATACGAACAAACACGATGTTTTAAATTAAAAACCGCCAGGACTCTATCTGCAGACTCGACTTTACCAATTGTATGTAACAATATGTTGACTGCCTCTGCAGTCAAGGAGTTTGACTTGTGACCCAGTCGTGGGTTCGAATCCCACTGGGAAACATACTTTGTGAAAAGTTGATTCCATTGTGTTTAGGATATTGCAGGCTTGGAATCACTTGACTATTCGAAAAGAAAGATGATTCTATATATCTGTGGCGGGGCCTCCATAGAAGACGTTTCCCATCGAGTTCCCTTAGAGGTTTCTAATATACCCGCATTTATCACTAACAACAATTATAACCTACGTATATCGGCGCACCGCGCATAAAAATGACCATTTTAATGCGCGGCATCATCAACTAGCATCACGACTGCATTGCACACACTTACATTATCAAAATACGAAAACTTTCGGTGATTGTGCATATCATCAAATACACTCACAATCAATGATAAATTTTGTATAAACACGCTCAGAGAAAAAGATATGTGAACTATAAGCCGGACATTGAACGGCTTACCTTTATAGAAACTATATATGGTGGGTATTTAATTCGTTTCATAGTTTTATGGCTGTACTAGTGCAAATTCTCACCCAACGTAACTGCTGTGTATCCAAGGATTGGTTCTGATCTACCCTTTGGTTGTAGACATCAGACGGCAGTCGCTCTGTGTGAAAACCAGTAACCTCGTCAAATCACCTCGGTTAGGTAGCGGACCGGCTCTGAAGCGTAACTGCTGAGGATGCAACCGGGAATACGGGAGGATGATGATGGTGAATATGTGACGTGAGTAAATCATATTATAATGCACTTATCTACGAGTAGACTTATGAACTTATCTGTGAGAAAAAATAATCAAGCAGAAGGTTCTCAATAACATTTTTTATCCAATCGTCCCGCATCGAGGCGAATCGATGCTCGGAAATGTAATAATCATAATTATTTCAATTTGAGCATAGCTTTTTATTGACATGAACACTTTGTTTAATTACTTGGCCATTTATTATAAATAGAGTTACATTTACGTTACGAAATTTCTGAAACAGTTATCAATATTTATGTTTATTGAAACGGTTAAGGCCAATAAAACAAAATATGTAAGTTACAACATTTACAATAAAGATTAAGGGGATACTTGAATTTTTCGGGGTCTATGCTGCTATCAATAAGCAAGTTTCCTGGGTCAAAAATAAATTATTTGGCACTGTTAAAAGAATAAAATGTCACAAAATAATGTCACTTGTCATTGATCATATCCATTTTCAACGTGATATAAGATTTAATAATGCGGAAAAACTGATATTAAGAGCGCTATTTGACTCTAAGAAACTATGACGTCATTCGTTTTTATTTTATACCAATCCCATAGAAAATGCTTGTTTTGACGTTTAGTAAAAAGTGTCTAATTTGATTTGTTGGAAACTTCTTTATTGAAATAAATAATTTGAAAGAAATCGGAGATATCATTTAAAATTTTGTCTTAACCAATCCCTATGAAGATAATCCTTCAAACAATTTTATGAACTTCCCTCGAAAAATTCAGGTATTCAGGTACAAAGTACTAAGGTAGACTAAGAGGGGGCCGTATTCAACCCTACCTCATCGAGTAGCAAAATATGACATATCTAGGGTATTAAAAAGATGTCTTAATGTACAGGGTTGCCTGGGCATAACCTAGAGCATTTTGTACAGTCAGCAAAAAAGTGATCATTTTAAAAAGTTGTGGAATTAAGCAAGAACAGAAGTAAACAAGAAATGTCAGGATCGTGGCAAGTGGAATGCTCGATAGCGTTTCCATAAAATGCTTGCCAAAGATCGCATCGCAACCTGCGCCACTCGCATTTTTTGACCCTTTTTGTATAACAGTTGCAATAAAATATTATTACAATAAAGTTGCGTCGATAGCATTGTATTATCCTATTCATTTTTATTGACTATGCCCGTGGGCTTCGCTCTCCGAGGGAATTTCGGGATAAAAACTATACTATGTCCTTTCAAACTATATCCATATCAAATTTCATCTAAATAGGTTCAGAGGTTGAAGCGTGAAGTGGTAACAAACAAACAAACAAATATACAAACTCACTTTCGCTTTTATTATATTAGTAGGATCAACAGAAGCTTCCTTCTCAAACTTGACATAATGTACGTCGACAAGCTACTGCACCTTCCTCAACGCGGGCGTTGGTTGACGGATGATGTTATACTGGGACATAAATCACTGACTACAACGACACCGTCTGCTCTGCTTCATACGCAACTGCAAACCATGTCAGTATTTTCGGATTTCACCTATAAGAACCTTACCATAATGTTATAAGTATTAAACAAAAAAAAAACTTATAACCAAAGAAAACTGAAATTTAAATCTAAAAAGTATTACACTTATCACAGCACGGTGTATTTGTGTATGTGTGTGTGCGTGTATGTTTGTGACTTCTTTACGCGCAAACGGCTGGACCAATTTTGAAAAAATTTAGTATACAGAAAGCTGGCACCCTGGATTAACACATAAGCTAGTTTAGGCTTGGGTAACTCTTTACACTGTGAAATTAGTAAAAACATATTTGTTTCTACTAACTTCCATTGATATATACACTCTACAAATAAGAACAAAAAAGAAATATTAACACTCTACAGATAAGAACAAGAAAGAAATGTGATACCAATGGAAGATATCAGCAGCAGAATCAAACAACTAAAAGAACTTATTCTTTTGAACGAATGTTAGTACAAAACACTAGGTCTAGGTTTAACGTTTAACCTGTGGCTTTATCAAACCCGCCACCAAACCGAATAAGCCGATTGCAGAAGCATTGCATGCGAGCACGTGATAAAAATATAAACTATGATGCAGCAGCAGCGCTGCAGCCAAAAGCATTCGACTTCGGAGATCTTACGCAGTACTTAATTCTTCGCTTTCATTTGTTCTATTTCAGTTTTAAATAACGAGAGATAATAGTAGAACCCGCAATTTAATCAAAATAACATTTAAGACTAGTTGCAACTGAGACAAGTTGCTATTTAAACGATGTTTCCAAGGTGCGGTTTACATGAGTTAGAAACCCGTAGATATTAGACCATAGACTCTTTCGAGTCTACCAATCAGTCTAACTCTAACTGCCTTCGTGGTGTAGTGCTTAGAGCGTTCGGCTCATACCCGGAGGTCGCGGGTTCGATTCCCGGCGGGGGCAACGACTTTGTGTTGTTGTCCTAGTTTGGTTAGGACATTGTAGGCTGATCACCTGATTGTCTGATAAGTAAGATGATCCGTGCTTCAGAGGGCACGTTAAGCCGTCGGTTCCGGTCACTGTCTGTGACATTGGTCGTTACCTAAAACCATGTCAGAGGCCTTTAAGGCGGTTTAAAAACTCTGACATTAGTGTTAGTCACTAACACACACGACAAGAAAGAAAGTCTAACTCTGTAACAACTACCTATGAAATCAAAAACGCATTACTATACCTACGATACTGATAAAGAGAGGAAGGAAACTGCGATGTAGTTTAAATTCGTGATAACACGCAATCATTAGCCCAATTATCACCCAATGGTCTAGAATTTACTAGAGTAGGGTAATAGATGGAACGATGCGTATATGTAAATTAGGTATCGCATATCTTGGAATCATGATGATACAACTCTGACTCACTACTAAGATGCAACTAGGAACGCACTAAGGATAGTGTTTTTTATTTAAAATAAATAAATCCGAACTTGAGAAAAAATTATACTTTAACAAAATAACTAAATTGAGGTAGGTACAGAATGTTGAAGCCTCTGGTTTTTGATTTTAATTCCCATTGTTTTAGTTAGAGCACAAAAATTAAGACGGGAATAAAGGAAGAAAGGAAGTAGCAACAACACAATCAATTTACGTTTTTTGTTTATTAAAGCTTAAAATTCCGACCTTTAACAAAGAAGTGATCATAAGATACAAGGTAGTTGCTTAGATAATAAGCATGCTGAATTAAAATTATTTTTATTAAAAAATATTGTTCACGTATTTTTTCTTTTCTCTGAAAAACAAAAATTGACAATGATACAACGCATTAAATTTCGTATGACATCACGGTTAATTATAATATTTATACTTAATGGTGACGTCGCAAGCCCCCACTTTGATGCTCCGTATCTTTGTGAATTTTTACTTTTTTGGTAAACTGAAAAATATGGGTACATTATTTTTGGATAATCTAAAAGACGGACTAATAACAATCATACTACTCATACTATTCTGACCCTGTCGTTATCCCTATTGTTGAACATATAATTTAAAATTACCAACCAGCTTTAAACAGCGTACAAAATAAAACTTTTTTTTTACAATTCATACAGCAATAAACAGTGTCTTTATTAATAGCTTTCTCGCCCGAATAAATACATCAGGCAACCTTTTTAAACCACATTTACGTCCGTCCGAGCTGAAATTAATCACATTTCTGCGATAACGTACAATAAATAATGCTTTATGTCAATAAATGAGGATCTTTACGAATTATTTTATAGAGATAAACTACAAGAACATACAATTGACACTACTTTGTTGCAGATTAATTTTGCACTTTTTGCACTAAGAAAGTAGTGCCATTCCATGTTCAGGTTCCTATATGTTTACTTGTTGCTGGTATATGGTAAACTCTAACTTCCCCTGTCTTCCCATCCCCCAGACAGCAACTCTCCCACTCGCTCCATAATACTCTATATACGTGCTCCCCTGGTTTCTCGAGTCTGGTACTGGTTCAACGAGGTCTGACTTGGCTGCGCTAGTAGAACGGGACCGATAAGTACCCATATCGGCCCGTAGCTGTAAGTGCAGTCAAGTTCTTTTTAAAGTGGACTTAGCTCCTACGCTCTTGCTGCGAAATGCTGGCTGGGTGAGCACAGAACTGAACTGAAGAAAGTAGTGCCATTCCATGGTACTATGTCACATTAACAAGATTTTAGAGTACGGTTCTTTTATCTTATGTTTTGTTCTCTGTAATTTAAACAAGTATCAGATTTTTTTATCATCGTATGAATAGCAGCAGAAAACGTCTTCTCTATGCTTATTGCATGTCAGTATCAAAAATAATAAACCCAATAAAGAGAGCGTACTCAAGCGTTTTGTTCATTGTTACCACTCAATCTCGAGGATGCTTCAGAGATCTTATAATACGAAGTTTGGTTGCTCATTCTGTTTGATAAATCTGCGATGTTCACTTATTGCTGTTAAACACGTTTTTGGAATGAGATGTTGTGATAAATTAAACGGTTTTGAGATATGAGAATGACAGATCGGCTTGGTAGCAACCCACACGTCGTGTAGCAAAAAATGTTATCTGAAAACATACATCACTCTTTAAGAGAGCTATGTTAGCAAGTTAACACATAAAAAATAAAAAAAAATAAAAAACACATTAATAATTATTTTAAAACTAAAAAACCGACTTTGCCCCCAAACGACGCTACCGCTTGTCTTACTGTCTGTCTTTCACCAGGCTACATCTCACTAACGAACCGTGATAGCTAGACTGTTGAAATTTTCACAGATGATGTATTTCTGTTGCCGCTATAACAACAAATATTTATACTAAAAACGAATGAAATAAATATTTACGCGGGGCTTCCCATACGACATACGCGATTTTATAAAGATAGTGGAACCCTTTGTGCGCGAGTGTGACAAGTACTTGGCCGGCTATTTTAAGTTGATGAGGTCTATTTAACATAAAAATAAAATTATAAATAAAACCTTACTTAACCCAGAGTAGCCAGAGGACTTAGGCTGCACTCTACTCGCTGGCCAGACGGGTTGAAGAGGTCAAGCTTTGTTTAGCTTGTATTCCCTAAGTCGCCTTCTACGACATTCATGGAAGGACATGGAGTGGCCCTATCTACTCTGCCGGAAACCACACAGCAATTACCTCAATGACCTCAATTGAATCTAAACTAAGTTACAAATTTTTTTTATGTTATAGAACGACAAACGAACAAGCCGGTCACCTGATGGTAAGTGATCACCGCTGATATTTACAAAGGCCTAGCAGAAAGCTGCCCCAGTGCAACGTGCCCAGAAGACTGGTTGTATTGATATTTTCAATGCATTTCATTTCGTTTCAATGAAGTTTCTAACCACCCACAGTCAAAGTCAGAGAAGATAGAATTTACAAAATGTAAACCATACTTTCGACATTGACTGTAGTTACACAGTAAATTAATTTTTTAAACTGTAATTAAGTTAGTTGGTATAGCTATTCTTATTATTTTTTACCTTCCCGTCTGCGTGATTAATATACCTACTGAGTACACACAGCATGGCGCCAAGTACATGCGTGGGTAGGAACGATAAAAACTGAGATCTCTATTGTATGAATGTCATTACTATACCAGCTATTAGCTATACTATTAGATATTACTATTAGCTATACCAGCTATTCTTATTATTTTTTACCTTCCCGTCTGCGTGATTAATATACCTACTGAGTACACACAGCATGGCGCCAAGTACATGCGTGGGTAGGAACGATAAAAACTGAGATCTCTATTGTATGAATGTCATTACGAATCAGTAAGACACTTCCTAGCCCGTCCTACTCTAAAAAATTTGTAGAATCTATGTCACAAAGTATCTTTTTATATATAAGGTCTAACAAAATATACTGAAATTATTTTAAGGGTGAATTCAGTCCATGATACTTAAGAACTTTCCCCAAGAAACACGTGACGAAATATGAAAAGTAATTTTTACCCTCCTATAAAAGTTGATCGATCGGCTGATCCGAGTTTGTATGGAAACCCAAAAATTAATTAGAATATTTCGACACATATTCCTAAGGAAAGTTGTTCATTATTACGGACTAAATTCTCCCTTAAAATAGTTTTAGTATATTTTGTTTAGTACACCTTATATATATCTACTTTTTTGTCTTTTCGTGTTTTTAAGTGGCCAACACTGATGTCAGATTTTCCAAGCTGCCTTAAGGCATCTGAGTTATATAAGACATAGCTAAGACTGCCAAACAATGATGACAGCCGGGACCAACGGCTCTGAACACAACACAGGAGGAGGATAACATTTTGTTATTGCATCATTAAATTCATTCTTATTTCGTAAAAAAATGACATTTAAAATTAATAAGCGCTATACAGCCATTCTATTTACAACTATGTCTATCTTAAATCTAGACTTGAGATATATCTGTCTGAGAATATCGCGCACTTTATATACATACCAAAGTGAACATCTAAAAACCTTAACATTTCCCTACAATATCTACGATGCATATCAATCATATGGTAATACCACAGTAAAGCCGAGTAGGGCAAGGCCGCGGGATTCAATAGTTATCATTTATATTCGATACAATTTCTTTATTGCAATGACAGATGATCCGGCTCGCTCGATTTGCTTCAAAAGGAATATGGTGACAGCTGACTTTTAATGAATGCTCACTTTTGCTCATTGCTTGTCTTTTGCCTCCGTGCTTGGGAGCATATACAATATACATACCTATATATTTTATTATAAAGTTGATTGAGATAAAAACAAAATACATAAGGTGTAACAAAATATTTTGTAATTGTATAAGTTTATTAGTAATTTAATTTTAATATTTAAGTTTATTTTAGTTAGTTAAATTTAGTTTAATTTTTAATTGTAATTATTGTTAGTTAGTTTAGTTTATTGTATTGTAATAAAATTAAAGGAAGTGGTTCGATTTATTACGGGTATATCCCTTCCACGTTGTAGGGGAGATGTGCTCAAAGCGGCCACACAAGGCAAAGCGGTTATGTTTGATTATACGTCTATTTTAAATGTCAGCGCGGTATTTTTTAATTGGTCGCATAGTTCACCCCACGCCTCCCTCCAGGCAGTGCTCCGGCAGCAGTGACGTTACGCGCGCGCTTCCCGTGACAAAAATCAGCCGGACGCCATCTTCGATAAAATAATACAAGGTATTTCGAATCATGTTTGCTTTAAACTATCTACGTTTCGGTAATTTCTTAACTTTCATCGAACTTAATGTTTCCTTTTAAGTGTTTTTGTTCTTTTTATGTGTTTAAATATATTGATTTAAAGTATAAATTTTAATTTTTAACAAAATGACTACTATAAAAGGCAAAGCGGCACGGGCAAAGCGGCACCTTACCGCTTTGCCCTACTGAAAAATAGTCGCAACTATAATAAGTTATTTATATTCCAGATGGTAAAAACTTATAAAAGAAAAACCTCACAGGCTGCATGGATTTGCTGTGATGAATGCAAGCAGTGGGCACACGAGGCTTGTACCTCATACACCGGGTTCGGATCTTACTATTGTGACAATTGTCAAGAAAATTAACATTTTTAAGTCTTGCTTTTGTTGAGTATTACAAGCATACTTTTTTTTATTGATTATTGATAAGGTTGATTATAAAATACTTGTGTCAATTTAATATTGTCAACTTTACTTACTGTCAAATAAAAAAGATGTGCTAGTGTCATGTGGTGCATATGTTATATGTGATGGCAATATTAAAAGATTAATTTTGACTGAACGAACTAATTAGGTTATAATTAGGCATTAAAATAGACCACAAACTGATTATTAAAATATTCAATTTTTATTATTGAATATTTTAATAATTTGTCTGTTAATTAAAAATTTTTTTCTTATTAAAGACTGATATAAAAATAATACCTCAGTTAAGAATTTTAAAATATCTATTTTAAGACTATTAAGAGTTTAGAGATCTTTTACCTACTGTTAATAGATTTAACATTGTCATGCCTTTATAAATTTTAGTTGTGTATTTTAATCAAAGGTGTTGTTTTGTTTGAATCGTCAGTAAATAGTATTGTTGATAATTTAATTATGTTTCTTCCTATTTTTGTTATTAAAGACGGCTGATTTCTATAAAGATACCTAAAATACGAGTTGATAACTGATATGTAGATTCAAAATTGTTAAAACTTCTTTTTATGTTGTGTATTTTTAGAAAAATGTTTTGTTTGGTTACTATAGGATATTTTGATACAAAATAAATCTTTAATTTCATTACATTTTGTTTTAATCATTAAAAGTAATATACATTGTTTCTCATTGAAAACCTCTTTGCCCACCAGTAACCGATTTGCCCCAATGCTGTAACCGCTTTAAACCACCCATGGGGCATAGCGGTTTTTTCCTACGACTGCGTATTTTGCTTTACAAATCTATGAATTTGTTAAAATTTATTAAGATGAAGTACATAAACAAAAACTATATTAAATTTATTGCAAGTAGCGCCTAGTTCCTAAAGTATATCGATTGTATTATTCGAAATTTTTACTATCAAAGTTAAGGTAACCGCTTTGAGCACATCTCCTATTTTTACGCCTATTTCCCTATTTCCTATGGATCTCCACTTGCTACGATCCTTGAAAACCTCTTTGGCTTCGTCAATACTTATACTCTTTTACTCGCTTACTACTTTCAAAAGAATAAAAATATGCCTTCTTAAACTATTTTAAGGGGAAATTCAGTCTACGATACTGAAAAACTTTCCCCAAGGAACACGTACCAAAATAAGAAAAGTCATTTTTGGCCTTCCTTACCAGTTGACCGATCAGCTGATCTGAGTTTGTTTGGAAAGCGAAAATTATTTTTCATATTTCACTATCACAGACTGAATTCCTCCCTAAAATAGTTTCAGTAGGTATATTTTGTTAACCTTATATTTTTGCAAGCATACAGGCAGGGTAGACAGAGCCTACGGCCACAATATCTAACATTATCTAAAGTTGACGGTAATTCCTGACATTTGTATTTATTAAAGTACCGTAACTTTTTACAAGCCGTCTTTTTATTATATTTTTAACTTGCAATGTATTTGTATGTATGTAAGAATGAATGTTTGTTTAGGTCAAATCTTGCAACTCAATTTTCAACCAGTTATTCCTTACTGATTTATCAGAAATTTTGCAATTAAGCCTGTTATTCTGAAAGTTACATCAGATTTAGCATCAATGAATACCAATACCTACGTTAGTAATTCTATTCTTATCTTTGCCAATATGAATCAAGAGAAAATCAAGAGAATTTACTTGTAGCGTTATATGGAGTGGGTGAAACGGTGGAAAAGAGAATAAAAGAAGTGATGGATTGCTATCGCATCGCCTATTAACTTCGATCTGATTTTACGATCAGCACGGGAAGAGATGCAGCTGGTAGATTCTACGTTTTTTCTTATCTCCCAGACCAGCATGTCAAAACTCAAAGGCAAAAATCATGTGTTTTATCACTTGATAATTGACAATTTTTCTTTCGATTTCATTTAGTAGTTGACGTCAAATCATTTACTTATAGATCATGATAACATGATGATTTACTTACAGATCATTACTTACAGAAACACATAAAAGAGATACAAGTAAATGTTAACTATCCTAAATAAGTACTTATTTAAAAGTACTCAAATTAAACAATGAACAGCATTGGTGTAAAAATACCACGTGAGCAGGTATTTAGAAGGATTGATGTCCACACTTTTTTCCAGTAAGTATTTTATGAGCACAAAAACAAAAATGCCGGCGGTCGAGGCTGCCTCTGGATAAGTTATACATAAATATAGAGATATAAAAAATCTCGCTCCTCTAGTCTAGCTTGACCTTTTCCAATTTCCCGCCAAACAAAAAGTCTAGGCACATAACATATCTTCAAAACCTCGTTAAAAACCTCGTGGGTAGGGCGATGAACGTTGAAAACATTAAAAATTTCCATTTATTGTAATTAGGCAGGAGTGATTGATTAATTAAAAGATTAAAGGCCCCGATTGTAGTGTTGCGGCGCTCTTTATAAACTTGAACACTTACGCGGGAAAATCGGAATTGATTTCGCTTTAAATTAAAATGTTTTACACTTTCAAGTTTTCTTGCCTTACGGGGCAGACAGTTAAAGACACAAGGTTTTGGAATTTCGGCACGATGGAGAGCCTTAAGATAGAAAACGGGAATCAGAAATAAAGACAATTAGAATGCACTTAAAACTTTAACTGTATAAAAATGTAGGATACTTATTTCAATTCGTAAAATTTTAAGTTTTCTCTAAAATTGATAGACTTTCAAATACAATTAAGAAACTAAAGTTAAAAATACGACGCCCGGTCGTTTGTATGGCCACCGGTCGAGAGAATTTATGAGAAGCACGCGCCATCGCGCATTTTGCTTTTTGGTAGAAACGATACAAAAGCGGGTAACTCATAAAACTTTACAAAATGCGTAAAAATATAAAAAAAACATAATATACTGTATACTGTGTATACCTATCATCGGTAAATTGACTAGCGGTGGAACAAATATTTGTCTTAGAATATAGAACAAATACTATATTCTAAGATATTTGTAGAATATATCATCAGCGAAATGACATATGTAGTTGCGGAATAATAGCCTGGACGCCTGAACTCACAGTATACGAGTACATAAACGTTTAAATTCTAGAAAACAAAAGCATTGATAAAACTGGCCACTCATAAAATCGCGTAAAAAGTTTTCTTCCAAGCATACGCCCTCATTACGGAATTCCTCGTCGCTATAGTCCCGCCCGAAATGGAGTAAAACAGTTTCGAACACGAGAAAGATATGCTCCTTATAGTATGGGCGAACTTATGTTTTTTTTTTCATCATAATGGTTCTTTTTGTGAATAAAAGACTTTAACGTGTACAAAAACTTGCTGTTAATTTTATTTCGAAAATTTATGGATCCTTGGCGTGGGAGAAAATAAGAATATGTATAAAAATTTGTAAATATGGGAATCAGTAGAAACTCTGAACAAATGGAAATCGTAGATAAATGTAACATCCGATTGAAGACATTAAAATCAACAAAAAAATATCAATATACAAATATGTATCAAAAATCACAGACAATATTTTTTCTTAAAATAAAACATTTTAGGGCTTAGGGTATTTGGGACATCATTCATCATCATCATCATTTCAGCCGCATAACGTCCACTGCTGGACATAGGCCTCTCCCAAGGATTTCCAAAATGACCGATCAAGAGCGGCCTGCATCCAGCGCTTTCCAGCGACCCTGGTCAGGTCATCTGACCACCTTGTAGGTGGGTGCCCTACGCTTCGCTTGCCAGTACGCGGTCGCCATTCAAGAACCTTTTTGCCCCATCGGCCATCGGTTCGTCGCGCTATGTGTCCCGCCCACTGCCACTTCAACGAGCTAATCCGCTGGTATTTGGGACAAGTCAACCTCAATTAATTACTGCTATAAATAATATTTTCCACTATTCGCTCTTATTCTTACATCTCGGCCATCCCTCGTTAACGTTCTCGAATGATAAACTGTTTTTTGTTGATTAATAACTAGCCACATGCTTCCTGACACGCTGCATTATTATTCATGAAAATGTACACCGCTCATAATAATTATATATAACTATTAAAAGTAATACTACTTAATTATATGTAAAGCTAAATGTAGAGCTCTGATGCTCATTTTTTCCCTACAACAAATTTTTATTTATTTTGCGCACGCTGCTCCAACTCTCTCTATCCAAAAATATACATTATTTGATTAAGATCAATCGTTTAAACTTGTGACTCTCGCAAACCCAGTTTGAATAGACAGGCAAGGACCAACCTGTAGCGGGAGCGAGGTGATATGCTCGACCGCCACAAAGGGAAGATCTTCCCGCCAGGCATGGTGTTGCGCCTGGGGAACCGCGGCTCCGACGGTGTATTGTCGAAAGTTGTATATATAGTCAGTTGCAACCAGAACTCTGAGATCGAGATGTAGAGAATCTGCTGGCGCCATCTCGTATGATGCTTGTGAACTAAGGTATTGCTGCGTTCATTTGTTGTTTGTGGTGTTTAGTTCCTCGTAGTGGCGCCTCAGGTCGCCACAGGACTCCCTCCCAAGACCGGAGGTCTGATAGTTTTTCCAAGTGCAGAAGTGCTCGTAGCTTGCAAGTGCCAGATGATTCTTGTCCCAGTGAGTCGGGAGCCTTCCAGTGAGTCGGAAGTGAATTGCTTGCTCGTAGTCTGCGGTGAGTCGAGACTGTCTTGAGCGTTGTCGACTTGTTGGCGCCGGAATGATGTCCTGCCGGAGTGCTACGCTGGAGAGTAGATGCCTCGGATCCAGGGTACGATGCTGCGGGGGATGCGCCGGTCGCTGTAGTCGTCGAGTGAGTTGTGGGTGCTTAGGATCAGGACCAGGAAGCTCGGTGAGTCGGCTGCGATGGACCTGATGATTGACCCGTTGTTGCTGGCTTGCTGTGAAACTGCTGATGCTGCTGCTGACCAACATTGAGTGAGAGAGAGGAACGATGATGACAGAGTTCGATGGTGCTGAAGAAGGTTGCTTGACTGCTGATGATGGAGAAGGCTGCTTCCAATCACGTCGGGGTCACCACTGTAGCGGGAGCGAGGTGATATGCTCGACCGCCACAAAGGGAAGATCTTCCCGCCAGGCATGGTGTTGCGCCTGGGGAACCGCGGCTCCGACGGTGTATTGTCGAAAGTTGTATATATAGTCAGTTGCAACCAGAACTCTGAGATCGAGATGTAGAATCTGCTGGCGCCATCTCGTATGATGCTTGTGAACTAGGTATTGCTGCGTTCATTTGTTGTTTGTGGTGTTTAGTTCCTCGTAGTGGCGCAGAGGTCGCAACAAACCGAACAAGGTTCAAGAAATGTAACTATAGATAGATCAAAGGTAATCTCAACATTATTTTACAACGGCTGACTTACAACTGGCATTATTGAACAGCAGCAGTAAAGGAAGCAGCTTGCCTTCAGGCTTTAAAGGAGTGAAAACAATTCACTACTTTCCAACAACCCAAATCAGATACTTTTTTCTAAACATCAAAACAATCATTTTCTATAGGATTTGTATAAATACAGACTAATCTCTTCATACTTAAATTCAATAAACTCACGTATAGAGTCGGCTAATGCCCGTTTATTAAATTTAAGAATGATTTCATCTCACGTTAGTTTTAATTTAAAAAAAAATATCTTTATATATATGACTTCATAGTTTCTTGAATTTAAATAGCGCTCTTAATATCAGTTTTTCTCCAATAATTGTCAATTAAAAGTGATATTATTTTGTGCAGTTTTATTTTTTTCACAGTGCCAAATAATGTATTTTTGACCTAGGAAAGTAAGAGAAAAATAAAGTATAACAAAATGTAGAATCACAAAGTCTCATCCATCCCTCTAACTTCATATTCTCATCTTTTATGAGTTTTAATATTGCGTAGTTAATACCGACTTAATATAAAAAAGTAAATGTTGTCAAAAATTTTGATCACTGGGTAAAGTCACAGAATATCATTTTATAGAAGTTTTATGCACAAGTCGACAATCGCTGTCAATGTAATCTTAAATTATCGCCTAGTTGCCCTTTGGAAGACATTTTTAAGTCTTGTTTTATGAATAAAGTTGTCTCCAAATATTTAGTATCAAATGGAGCAACAACTTATCTAGATTTTCTGTTTTTTTTTTATTTAGGTATATTTTTGTAACATAATATGAATTATATGAATTCAGGTGTAGGTGGTATTTCACTTTAAGATATTTATTAATTATACAGTGTTACTTTTTAAACACCGGCAACATTTTAGAGCAATTTCAGTCCATAATACTCAATTATTTTTCTATTTTTATTTATTTTATTTTATTTTTTTGTATAAAAAATATATTGAAAATCTATAAAAAAATAGTCTTTCCATACAATTTTTTTTTTTGTTTTATTGTAATTGCTTTTACGGAAAGTAGTTCAGTGTCACGGACTGAACTTGCTCCAAAAAGTAACCCTGGATATGCAATGTAAATTACTAGGCAAAAATATCACTATATTGAAGTATTTAATAGTATAATTTATAAAAATAGGAATAATATTCAGAAGTTTCAATCTATGATTCCAGAATATAAGAGTTGAGCACATAGTGAATAGTAATAAGTAAGTAGATATATTTACTGGTCTACGGAAAACGTGCTTTAGATAATTGTTACTGGACTAAGCCGTAACTTCAAAGAAAAAAATACAAAAGTATGTACATTTTTCTGTAGGAATTTTAATGTTCCTGCATATATGGTGTAAAGTATATCCAGATTATTGATCGTGTAATCACATGGCATAAAAAATAAAAACACAGGCACATAATATTTGCACTAAATAATATTACAACAAATAATAAGAAAACGTTCACTAATTTTAATGTTCACAAATTATGCCAAAAAAACAACACCGGCATTAATTTCGAATATTTTATATGTCGAGTGACAAATATGGAATCGAATTATCATTAAAACCGTAAAATTGTATCGCCTCTCTTATGATGTGTATCACATCGCGGACGGATCATCTTTTTTTAATTTTTTTTTTTGGCGAAATGTCAACCGTTCGTTACCGGTTCTAGTTTGTTTGCTGATTTACTTTGTTTCTTTTGTTTGGCGCGAGTCGCACTCGATTGTTTCAATGTATTTTGCAACCGTTTACAGTTAGGCTTTATGTTAACCTAGGTTGACTTTTACGCTTACAATATTTTTCATCTTATTTACTAGCGACCTATTTCGGTTTTACGAGGATATGTAGTATTATGTGTATGTAAACCTTCCCATCGGAATATTTATTTTAGTAAACTAAAAAAAAATCGGTCCAGTAGTTGCCAATTTTATCGACTAACAGTTATAGAGATGGAGGAATTGATTTTAAGACTAGGATTAGATTTTTTTCTAGAATTTTCCAAGTGTTTATTTGTTGAATATAATATAAGAGACGGTTAACCGACGAGTAAGTATGATCATAAATAATATTTGTTAGGTATCTCCGTCCGATAGCTTTATAAACTAAAGGATAAAATTTTCATTTAATCACAAAGCGCACGTGTGTAAGCCTATTTACTGAAATCAGAGTTTTCCAAAATATTAAGTGACGGTTGCTTATGTGTGTTTCTTTCAAATGCGTTGAACGAAGTTGTTCCACAAGTTTGACGCATTTTATGAATACAAATTTTTATTAATATTATTCAAGCTGTGTCAAGAACCTATTAATGTGTTTTATTAACTATAATGAATTGTTTACGAACAGAAAAACATCTAAATCTAAACTTACCTTTAGCAAGTTAATATCACAGGATCACCAGAAGACAAAATCACAGTTTTTAATAAACACGTGGTACTGGCACAATATTACGAAAAAACACCAAATTAAAAAAACAAATGTAAAAACTATTATAAATTCAAATGGCGCGCGAAACTGCAGAAATGTGTCAGTGGCGCGTCGTCGGCGCGGACGGCCTAGGTGCTAGGCGTGCTTCGAATAGCAATGGCTGATGCACTGGCCCAAGCGATTTTTGAAAATATTTTGGGAGCGGTAGTGTCGCATCGGTGGCGAGGTTTGAATGGCGCGGCGCCGCGCGATGCCTCCGAGACTGGCTAACAAGGCGACAGGACATCGACTTTATAAATTGACTTTGTCCATTACGACGTAGGACCTAACTGTACATAGATTTGGGCGGCGTTTTCGGCGAAGCTCATCCTAACTCCTGTGCTGTGATACACATCTTTTATTACCAGGTAAACTCAATTAGTCATTTTGTATGCCTTCTTCAACTTAAGGCGGCAACTAAGCAGACGGCCTTTCTAGCAGAAGATATCGAAATAAGTTTAATTATCATTCAACTTATTGCCTTTTTCATGGTAAAAAATGAAGATTTTAATGAATTAACACAAATTTATTGATTTGATTATGATTGACGAACGAAAAAAAATTAAAAATATCTAGGTATGTACATATAATATTTTTTTAAGTGTGCGAGTAAACTAGACCTTAGTAATTAATCTAGCAAGAGAAGTTCTCTATGAAAAATATCTAATTTTATATTTTTTGTTTAAGTGACTCACTAACAGTTTTTACTCTCCCACTGGTTCTGCAAGATTCAGAAGCTGTTTGGAGCGTACCTTACACTTTGTTTTGCAAATATTTGCTTTCCTATAAAATGTTTGTAGAAGACGCGCGAAGTCGACACTTACCTACTGGAATTTCTCTCTATTAAGAGTCCCCTTACCCTAGACTTCTCTATACAAACGTAGTCTACGTTTAATTTTGAAACCACATGTCAGATTCCGGTAAAAATTGGTATATGTAAAGAAATTACCACAATCTAGGGTACCTAATAACTGGTTTCCTACAGTAAAATTATGAACTTAAAAGAAAATATAACGATTAAGAAGTTTCCCATACTGATGGTCAAAATTTATATAAAACACTATATTCTATTTCAAGTTCATATTTTTACGTCGGAAAGCAGTTACTACCCTAGATAATTGCAATATCTTTGAAATTACAAAATTTTGCCGAAATCGGACATGTCGCTTTGAAATAAAACGAGACTACGTTTGTATGGAAAGTTGTATTTTGGTCTATGGTAAGGGAATCTTAAGGCGTAAACTTTATAATAAACTAGCTGCACTGCGCGGTGTTAGCCGCGCCTTAAGGCGCGCGCCTGAATTTTCCGGGGTCCAGTGCTGCCCCCATTTGAAATAAAACAGGGATATCATTTAAGATTGTGTCTTGATCAAAATCTTGATAACCCTTTAAACTATTTTATAAAGTACTGTTTAAGGCGGGTATTCACTAGGCAACAATTGTATCGCAACACTGTTTATAAATAATGTTTCAACACCGCCCCGACAGTAGCGAAACAGTTGCGCAACAGTTGCGATACAATAGTGATGAAACAAATGTTTCAGATACATGTTGCCATGTTCCCCAGACGGAATGGGGAACATGCCGACGCAACAGACGCGATACAGTGTATACCAGATGAGGACGGACGTGTGTGATTCGCGACATGGAGGTAGTGTGGGGAAACGAACAAATAGGGTTATTAATTGATTTATATAAAGAGCGCCGATTTTTATGGGATGTGTCCCACATAGATTATAAAAACAAATTAAAAAAAAATGATGCATGGGTAGAAATTTCCACTCTAACAAATATGCCGCAAAAAGAAGTTGAAACTAAAATTCATACGCTGCGCTCTCAATTTGCGCGCGAGAAAAAAAAGTTTTATAAAATGCGGCTGGAGGACGTGCAATCGGCCCTAGACAGACTTAAACCAAAGCGCTCAGCTGGCCCGGATGGCATTCCGCCATTTTTTTTAAAAGATTGTCGCAGTGTGCTGGCAAAACCGCTTTTGTATATCTTCAACCAGTACTTGAAAGACGGGACTTTCCCGGAATACTGGAAGATGTCCAAGGTGGTTCCGATACCAAAAGGAGGAGCAGGAGACAATATAGAAGGGCACAGAGGAGTAGCTGTTATCGCAGGCCCTGCAAAAGTCTTTGAATCCGCACTTCAAGCGCGCATATACACCGAAGTAAAGGAACAACTTGCCGACGAGCAGCATGGATTCAGACCAAGCAGAAGTACCACTAGCAACCTTTTGTGCTACATCGCTGAGATTCAGCCGGCGGCAGATGCGGGGGTGCAGGTCGACGCCGGTTATTTTGACTACAAAAAAGCATTTGACATTGTTGACCATGACGTGCTTTTGACAAATCTGGCTGGTTTCGGTTTCACCCCGCATTTGCTTACTTTCTTTGCTAGCTATTTAAAAGATAGGCAGCAGTATGTGGAGTACCAGGGTTACAGGTCAGAGCCATATTTCACCAGATCTGGAGTGATCCAGGGAAGTAATTTAGGACCCTTGATGTTCCTCCTGCTCATAAACGATTTGCCAAAGGTTTTAATAGATGCGAAATGCCTTCTATTCGCCGATGACCTAAAGATTTTCTTACCGGTTGAAAGGGAGGAGGATTGTATAAAGCTACAAAGAGACATAGATAAAGTAGTAAATTGGAGCAAAAATAAACAGCTGCAGTTCAACACGTTGAAGTGCTCAACTATCTCTTTCTCGCGCGCGCGCAACCCTATTTCTTATAACTATAACGCAGATGGATTCCCGGTGGAACGAGTTACAGAGGTGAAAGATCTAGGCGTTTTATTTAGTTATTTCCGTAATCACATCATTCAGGTTTGCAAAAGAGCATTTAGGAGTTTAGGTTTCGTTCTTCGCAACGTAAAAAAATTTACAAATGTGTCTGCCATAAAATTATTATATAACGCTTTGGTCAGGAGCCAGCTTGAAGGTAGTGCAGTTATATGGGCTCCGCATGAAAAAAAGTATTGTCTTATGTTGGAACGTGTGCAAAATAAGTTTCTGCGTTATCTTTACATGAGGCTGTACAAGGTGTACCCGTATTACCCACTTATGTATCCGACTTTATTTGTCATGGGAATGGTAGGATACAATGAACTTGAAGTTAGGAGGGAAATAGCGCTGGTGTCTTACGTATTTAAGATTCTCTGAGGTAAGATACATAGTGCGGGTATATTAGAACGCGTGAGCTTCTTGGTCCCAGAAGGGTATGTGTGGCGGCGGCGACAGCCGCAGTTGTTGTGTGTGCCACACGGACGGACCAACCTCGTCAAGAAGGCGCCACTGACGCGTGCGCTGCAAACGCTCAACGTCATTGCCGGTCGTTTGGACCTATTCGGTTGTTCTCTGAATGAATTCACAAGGGTGGCATATTTTGTTGTATGTTATCGAAGCTAAGCAACTTCTATCGCATTAGGTTATCCTGTAAAGATAGATATAAGTTTGTGGAATAAATAAATAAATAAAAATAAAAAATATAAAAAAATAATTCAAAAAAGACTGGAAGTGGTACTGACCAAATTTTAAAAAGTAAATGGTTATGGTACGAATCTCTCGAGTTTCTGTTATGTGGTGCTACTAATTCAGGATCGTCAGATACATATACAACGGTGAGTCATATCATATCCACGAAGATCATTAAAAACATAACTTCTGTTTAAGAGATAGTCCCGAACCCACCATATCTTTCTTTTTTTCAGTAGCACTTTCATGAATAATTATGTAAGTAGCAGAGAGCATCACTACCTCCTCGGGCGACATTCTAGCAACATCTGATAGGTGTGGACGGTCGTGTTTCAGATACATGTTTGCGGTAAACATATATCTCAACACAGATGATGAAACAAATGTATCTAAACATCGTGTTGCGATACAATTGTTGCCTAGTGAATAACCGCCTTAACAGTTTCAAGTAAGAACATGAAGCTTCTACGCGAATTAGCTAAAAGTGTATTTTTGTATTTTAAAAGTGAATATGATTTTGTTTCAACCCCCATAAGTTCATCATTTTGAAAAATTTCGAATAATTTTCCAACCTACTCAGAAAATTTTACAAGAATCGGTTAAGAAATGCGAAAGAAAAACCTGTAGGCGAGAAATTTCGAATAATTTTCCAACCTACTCATAAAATTTCACAAGAATCGGTTAAGAAATGCGACCTGTAGGCGAGAATAGACAAACTTGACAACCAGACAGCCGGACAAAAGCATTTTTGGCCAATCTCGAAACTGAGACGCTTCATTCGCTCCGTCAACTGTTGGTTGGTGAACCTACTTAGTTTAAAAAAAAAAATCGTTATGCACTATGATGAATGACTCTACAAACTATGAAGATTCTACCCCTAGATTTGCGATGTTCGTAATGTTCGTATCCAATAAAAGGCGCCGCCACATGATGGGGTATTGATGTGACCATCGACTGCGGTTAATAGAGTATTTTCTTAATAATCTAATCTTGAGAAGTGGTCTCAGCTACTGATTATGTTAACTACTTACACACACGAAAAATAAAGAAAAAAAATGCCCAACGCGCCTGAAGATTTCACTTCAAAAAACAGTGGCACTCCGCGGGAGTGCAGACAGTAGTAAAAACTTGGTGTCAGTTACTGTAACAATGTTGAGAGTTCAATGGTTTTTTCCCATCCCAAAAAATGCTTTCCTAATGCACCTAAACAAGTTTCACTTCGAAAACAATTGATTAATGTGGTCCTCCTGGCCCAGAAAAATGCTCTAACTAAAAAGAATTAACCAGGAAACACTGCCAATCAGATCCAGATCTAGAGGGACAAACCGGGGCTCCTGCCCCGGGCGCCAATTTTAGGGGGCGCATATATCGTCGAATGTTCGTTGCATTGGCCCCTTTCGTCCAGCCCCGCGGTACACACATAGAGTACTATAATATATCTGAAATAGAGAGCCATCTCGCGTAATTTGTCTGCCAACACTTTAAGCCGCAAACGTAGTGACATCTATTATTCTTATTCCAATACAACATAAATTACAAATATAAAATATTAAATTTTACTTGGTCGATGTGGGATTTGAACCTGAGATTTCTGGGTGATATCATTGATATCTCAGTTGAATAGTTTCGAATACGTTAACCGCTTCGCCACTTGGGCTTGGTACCGAGGTCGCGAAATTTTTACTTATACTTTAACAATAAATTTATAGAAAAACGTATAAAAGATTTTTGCCGTTGGTGGGATTTGAACCCAAGGGATTCACGAATAGTTTCGAACGCGTAAACCATTACACCATTTAGATTTCATACCGAGATCGCGAAATTATTGGTTATACTATGCTTAACACCGTAAAATTAAGACTGAGAACGCATGTAGTGCGACATCTATACAAATGCTAACAAACTAATAACTAAAAGTGGTTTTGATAAATAGTCCGGAATAAGATAAATAGATGACGTCGTTCGAAATGAAAAATTCCCAATGTATGGCACTTTCACCCCCCTGGGTACACACTAAAGTCTGATTTTTAATTCCGTAGAATTCTGACAGCTGTCATTTTTTGACATATCAGAGATCATAAACCTTTTTGGCCGGGCACATTTTTTATTTAATTCCATTTTTCAATATGAATGTGAACATCTGAGTCTACAGATTTTATTTGTTAGTAAGTGTAACCATTTTATTAAGTGCGGTGCTCCAAATCAAAAGGGGATTTACAGCGAGCGATATTTACTTCCCTTTTTACAACTGTGAAAACTATTTGATTTAACAAACGTACAGATACAGACATCTAAAGGAAAAAAATACCATTGATTCTATATATTATTAAGACCCCTCTTAAATTAATCCAATTAACTTGCCACCACTGCGGCCAATTTGTGGGTGAATGGGAATAAGACATCTCTTTATCAAATATAACCTAAATCAGTGCGGAAAAAGGTATTTTTCCACAAAAAAAACTTAACAGAAACATAACAAATATAATAAAAATCAATGTTAAAGCCGCGGCGTGACAGCTGATAGCCGCATATTTTATTTTTTCACTTTTGTTCTGGATGGGTACGAAAAAAAATATTAAATAAGCATTTAACTAAAAAGGTTGATGCTACATGAATTACTAGGGAGTGATGCCAGGAAAAGAAAAATAACCTGCTGACTTAAAATTACTTAAAAATATAACTTGAATAATTCGGTATCAAAAAATGTTATAACATTTTAAATATACCAGAAAGTTTAAAGTTTATCATTGTCTTAGTAAAACATAAAAATAAATCAAGAATTTAATTTTTTATCGCCCTTTTACGGGTTCCCTTTTTAATTGGAGAGCTTTTTTAGTAGCAACACTTATGAAATGTCAGAATTCTACGGAATAAAAAATTAGACTTTAGACTCCTATAAAACCACATTTACATTATACACGCTGACTTTTCATTGGTTTTGGAAAAAAATATGTCGTATTGTAAATGAATTCCTCTATCCATATATGTAATCCAAATTTTTGTATGTCATAAGATAAAAAAGTTGCGTCAATGATTTCCGATCGAGACCA
Organism: Acrobasis consociella; assembly: GCA_963555685.1. Classification (NCBI taxonomy): domain Eukaryota; kingdom Metazoa; phylum Arthropoda; class Insecta; order Lepidoptera; family Pyralidae; genus Acrobasis; species Acrobasis consociella. Next base: position 3,250,476 of record OY743109.1, on the reverse strand, counting down.
CGTAGTTATACGCGGGCCAAACAGCTGCGTAATGTCGATGACCCCGGCCGGCCAGCGGGCGATGTATGGCGGCGGTACTACTAATTGAGCTCACAATTTTACTTTCGAGTTTTAGACAACATTTTTTGTTTTAGAATTTTTATTTTGACTAGCTAATTAGGTCTTACTAACGATGCCTATGAAGTGGCCTTCGGCTTCAAAACCAATAAAAAATCACCGTGTATTTACATAAAACCACAAGGCTAAAACATCATAACAAGTTTATCAATTCAACGCTTAAATTACTATTAACATTAGGGTGTAAGTAACCTAAATACGATTTTTTTATATTTTTTCCTAATACGATATTAATTAGTGTAGCTCAATGTGTAGGCGACACACGGCACATACCAGATGGGTGGCCCACTGACCACATTGAGTCACGTCACAAGTTGGCATGCCTCAGACAGCGTTACGCAATGTGCGTAAGTTGTCAACAATACACTGTTGTTGTAAGTTTGTTATGTATTATGTATGTCCCGTTTGACCGGAGAAAAACAGATACATAGTTCCCAGATACGATACCTCGGTTCAGAGAATGTCCGCACGCGTGAACACTACACCAAATAATGCGCCGTTGCTTATAATGTACTAGGTAAATACGTGATAATATAAATCATATCCTTATCCCTCGATCCACGTCCTGTGGATGTCGTAGAAGGCGACTTAGGAAATACAAGCTTAACAAAGCTTATAAACATCAATCTTCTTCTTATCGTGTGTGTTAGTGACTAACTCTAGTGTCAGAGTTTTTAAACCGCCTTAAAGGCCTATATAAACATCAATGAGACTTCAGCAACCCGTGTGGCCAGCGTGGAGAGTGTAGGCTAAGTCCTCTGTCTGCTTTGGCCAAGTATGGCTCTGGTAGTAATAGTCATGCTTCTGCAGTGGAGACAAAAAGATCTGATGATAATGATGATAATAATCCCTAACGACATAGACAAGGCCCATGGCCATTAGACTCGAAGTCTCCATTGCAGGTAAGGGTGGAAATTAAAAAAAAGTAATGACGGACTTCGCGTATTCCCTCAGGGTTGGGACTCATCTATCAGATCGGAACAGCACTTTTTAATGCTGCTATTCTATTCTGACGTATAGAACTGTCATTTGCTAGAGCAGCGGCTGCAGTGTAGCTAGTCTCTCGTTCAATGTACCTAATACACATTGTAAAACTATTTTTAATATTTATTGGATTGCTGCAATAAAGAGATTTTCATTCATTTATTTCGGTTTTAAGGCGGTACATTCTAAGACATCAGACTAGAATGCAACATATTCTATGTGCACAAAAACTTGCTTGGAAGATCTAATATAATAAAAAGAGATTAGTTAAGATTGTAATCCAAATCAGCAATATTTTGTAAAGAACGACGCCAAATAAAACGAGTAAATCTTAATACATTATAATGTAATTTAAAAGATCTTGTCTCAATATCATCTACTCTCGTAAAACATTTCACATACTATTTACAATTCGTCACAACACATTTACACGATAATAATATAATAATCACAAAAAAAATCGGAAAAACAAAAGCGATCATCAAAAATTCAGTTCATGTACATTACAGCAACATTTGATCTGTATTACATTGGACATTTACAATTATTTACAATAGATGCCCCAAACTCACACACCATAGCGGCCCGACTGCGTCTCGAGACCTATTTTTGAACGCGGGAATCATAACATACAACGAATGTAGTCATGTGAAGTTTCCAAAGTGTATCATTCGCGTAAATCATTTGTTGTAGGACTCCCGCTTTCAAAAATAGGTCTCATTAGTCCTGCAAATGGATGAAACTTTTATACTGAGGACTGAGGGTGTGCTGTGATTTAACAACTAATAACATTTCGTCTTTGTAACATCGAGAGATAAAAGTTGTCAAAACACATCACTATGTCTCGGCCAATGAGTGCGAACGAAAGGTAGATACCAACTAGCATCTTTACCTCTCCCTCGCACTTGTTTACAGGACGCAGCAACAGCACAGCGGAAGCGTGAATTGGGGGCTAAAGCCCAACGTTGTCACGCGAACACTCGTGACGCATCAACCCATCTCAATCACACACCACGGGTGAAACAAAGACGGAACAGTCCATCTCTGTCGCACACATGGCTGATGGTTCGCGTGCATGCGCGTGATGCCAAGTTGGGTGTACAAATACTGCTTATGTATAAACAGTTCGCGAAAACTCGGTACGGTTTTGAAACCGCCTTTCCGTTACAACTCATATATTACCCTCATCAAAAAATTATTTGTCTACGATCCTCACGCTATCAATCTCGCAAACGAGTGTCATTTCTCGGTTAGTTCCTTAAGAAAAGCAACGGCGCACCGGAGCCAATAACCTTCCGAATTATCGCGTACTGTTCTATACTATATTTCATTACATTTACTGTACCGCCATTTACAACACTGAAAAACATTTGTGCTCACGGATCGATTCCATCGTATACATCTAAGTAGAAAATTTATTTAACAAAATAGAACAATAACCAATAATACCCAAAGCTAATCGGATGAACAATTTATATACATTGTCATGTTAATAATTATACTGTTAAATAAATTCCTCGTAATCAGATTTCAATATAATGCATCCATTGGAAATAAAAATAAATTATGCCTCAATATCCGAGTGTATTTTATAAATAATATTGCCACATTTATAAGAAAATAAAATGCAGAATATACTGCGCGGGCGCGCGGCGAGTTCGACCAATAGGAATGTAGTGCGCCGCGCGCCCAAATTCAAATTTCGAGTCCATGTACAACGATTGCCGAATACATAACTATATAAACTAAGCGCTAGTTAACGTGTCAATAGGGCACATTGACATACGTCTGTGACTTCTTGTTCTTTGATTCAGTTGAACTATACGAAAGGGACATCACTATGATATATCCTTAAATACCCCTAAGTTTACAAATTTCACTTAACTTTCATACAAGTTGATACTCGTCGAACAGTAAAACGTGTCAAGCAATCATTTTCTATCGCCAACTTTTGTTATATAAACTTAGGATAATAACAGAGTCCCTTAAACTATTGTTGACAGCGAATGGGATATATTAGCAAAAACAAATTGCAAATGACAAGACACCATGTTTTCTCGATCGAGTAAGTAGTAAATACATTCAACTTTTTTCTAAAGTTTGATAAATACAGATCAATGTGCGTTATTGATTGGTCAACTGGCGCTTTGTTTAGGACATATAATTATTCTGCTTAACGAAGAAGACATGCTTGTTGCGAGGTCCGGGAAAGACAGCATGGGTCCTGAATTAACGAGAACATAAAATGTTGGCACAGAAGTAATATACGTATTCATGCCGAAGAGAGACTCCTAGGCTTCTGCGCAATATGCGTTCCCGTTCCCCGTCCCGCACCTCTCCCCCGTTTTCGCCATGTCGAAGGGGGTTGAGCGGTTGACTTAAGAGTTCATTATCCTAGACTTTTCCATACAAACGTAGTCTACGTTTAATTTTGAAACTACATGTCAGATTCCTATAAAAATTGGTAATTGTAAAGAAATTGCAATTATCTAGGGTAATAACTGGTTTCCGACGTAAAATTATGAACTGGAAAGAAAATATAGCGATTTAGAAATTTCCCATACTGATGGTCAAAAATGATATTAAACACGTCGGAAACCAGTTATTACCCTAGATAATTGTAATATCTTTGAAATCACAAAATTTTGTCGAAATTGGACATGTCGTTTTGAAATAAAACCTAGACTACGTTTGTATGAAAAGTTGTATTTTGGTCTAGGGTAAGGGGACTCTTAAGGCAAGACGAGAAAGGGCGCGATGTTTGAGGACGGGAAACGGGGACTCATATTGCCGGGACCCTAGGAGATTCCGTACTGTGTGTAATACTTATGTTCAATCTGTGTCGTTGGCATATACGGCTGTCATTTTACATTCTATTAAAAAGTGATTGTCAATTATCTGTATACTGTCATTTCTACAAACGAGATCGCACGACTTATATCAACTTATAACAAAAAAAGGACAAACCAATGCCCACGACTTCATTGTGCTGCCATCTAGACATCTGGTGTCCCATTTTGAAAACCCTCATTGACAAAGATATATGAGAAGAGGAATTTTAGTATATGTCAACTTGAGTTGGGCGGATGTATATTTGAACCAAATTAGTTGGTCCGCATTTATAATATGACAAACAAAGTCTTTTTATAAATCAACGTAATAACTGCTTGTACAGTTTATTGCAGATTTGATCAGTAAGTCCGAAGCGTCGCAGAATATTTTGAACTTGACTAGAGTCAGGGGAAGAACGGGTGACATTTTTACTAAAACCAAATTTTTGGAGCAAGTTCAGTCCATTTAGTCTAGTTCCAGTTATTAACTACTGTAAATTTCAAACGCACCAAATAAATTATTTTCCTTTCTTTCCATGATACTAAACTTCTTTTTACAAAAAACATTTTTTTTAATTAATAAAAAAAGTAAGGTGGCCTTTGCTTTTAAATAAAAACTCTGTCTGCCCCGTTGATAGCATAGTTTTCAAAAAAAAATCGTCCTTCCATACAAAATCCGTTTAGCTGAGATCCGCTGATTAGTATGGGTTGGCGAAATTTTTCGTTAATTTATTTTATGGAAAGAGTTCAGTATCATGGACTATACTTGCTTCAAAAATTTGACTAGCGGTTAAAAAGTCACTATTCAAAATACAAGTACCACACACAACCCAGTTTCTGTCTTGTATTACACTTAACGAAGTAAACCAATAGCTGCTGCTAATCTGTAGCTTTAAGCCCTTACCGTCTTATCATAAAAAGAGAACTAGCTTTACGACTTGGTTTAAACCATTATTCACCCTAAATAAGTTGACAAAGACTTAAAAGGTGACATATTGCGAAAGGTCATAGTGTTTTGGGCGGGTAATGGTTTAAACCAAGTAATAAAGTTATTCCCCGTTTCATAATAAGACAGTTATGGTCTTGGATGATCAAAGCAACAAAGTCAGTGAAAAATGTACCTTATCATCTGCCTCAGAAGGTATATTTCAAAATCAGTGCCTTATTTTATCCAGCTATTTCGGAAATCACTTCAAGTAGTGTTGCTGCTCGATAGTCCACTACCGACAGACTATCGGTATTTTAAATAAAATCGAGTAGTATCGATCTTGATGGACAAACTATCGATTGTATTGTTATGCGATAGTATTGCTTTTCATAAAACATAATCTATCGATAATACACAATCTATGGATACTATCGATAGTTTATAAAACGCAATACTGTCGATACTATCGATAGTTTGTTCGTCGTCATCGTTCGATACTGTCGATATTATTGTTGGTTATCAATACTATTGGTCTAAAACAGCTATCGAGACTATCGATAGACCTAACGAGTTTGGCATTTATGGATTGAAACTATCGATCATTCGGCAACACTAATTTGAAGGCTGCAACACTTGTACAGCCGATTAAAATGATAGTTAAGCATGTCGGTTCTCAAAAATATATTATACCAGGTGGCAACACAGTTACGTCAGGTCCAATCGACTCTTGTCATTGGAACATCAATTTACAGGTTCTTTTGCTCCGTCAAATGCATCCAATCATCATTTCAGCCGCATAACGTCCACTGCTGGACATAGGCCTCTCCCAAATGCATCCAATAACAGAAGCTTATTGAACCTGACGTCACAGTGCTGCCATCTAGTGTCCCATTTTTCTGAAAACCCCCATTATCTATACCACACTATTTTTTTCGTGACTACCAAGACCGTAGAACCAAAAAGATGTGTAACCTTATTGTCAGACCTCCAGACGTCCATTCAAAGTGCCGCACTGCTCGAACTCGTGTCACCACACACTAGCGTCCTAACCTGTGACGTCACACACTCACACACTGGACGGCTTACGAGGCCCGTCTCTTTAACGTCACTTTGCCGCGCGCTAACTGCGATATGTATATCCTGAACCGCTCGAGATTCTGCCTTTTCACCCATATCTGAAAGATACAGAAATATTTAGACAAAAGAACATCATACAAAGCATGCAAATCATATCTTAGGATTGTATACAAAATATCTCTAGACTCTTTTCCATCTTATATATCTAATGAATTACTAATTCCACCTTTTTTTTGCTATATTTTTATTTTTATTTTGATTTTATTTTTTGCCTAGAAATTTGACCTTATATTGTTGTATGTCCATTAAGGGCAGGTCACAGTGGTACGTGTATATATATTTTAAGATCTTTTTGTAACCTGTGTTTCCACAATAAAGATGATTTGGTTTGATTTGATTTGATATCTAATCAAAATCCAATGTTTAATAATCAATACCTTAGAAATACTGCTACTAGAAATACGGTACTGCTTTAAAAATGTGTTGTCAGCAAAATAGCTACGGCCTGCTTAAAAGCTCGCTTCTTTTTAACTGACTTCCAAATAATTGGCTAAGCGTGTGTCGGGCCACGCGCAGTGTGTTTCGTAGTTGCGAATGCCGACTTTGAGTTCAAGCCACAAAAAATGTTTAAAGACTAATTTTTTATTCAATTATTCAATTCTATTGCATTTGTATGAAAATTTCCTTTTCCAAATTTATTTTATAAGTTGGTCAGTTATAACTTTTTATTCTTTTAAAACCCTACTTAGCTTATAGTTTTCCTTTTCGTTTTTATATTTCGTTATATATACTACTGCTGTGAATTTTTTCACAGCAGTCCATATATAGCCGTTTAGCAGATAAGGGGGGGGGACACATGACTAACAAATATTTGCACTATAAAATCATATATTTTAGAAACAGATCCCTAAATCAAAAAGAGATATTCACAAGCTCACATTTTTAAAGGACCTATTCAACGATACGCCACACGATGGGTTAGGCGAGAAAAAAACATCACTCCCACTTTACTTGTATGAGAGATATCCTGGGAACTTCTGGCTGCTCTGGCCAAGTGGCTCTGGTAGAACAGAGAGAGTCTCCTGCAATGGAGACAAGAAAAGACCTGATGATTAATACTCACCGCTTCATCTGTGATCGCGTGTATCTGCCCGGGAAACCTGGGTATCTCCCTGCCCTCGACGTACACGCTCTGCCCGCGGTGGAACCACCGCCTCTCGTACAACAGCTTGCCGTCCTCCACTCGAGTCTCCGATGTGTCATTGTTTTCACGAACCGGTGATTCGCCTGGAAACGTATGAAGAATAAATAACCGGCCGAGTGCGAGTCGGACTCGCACATGTAGAGTTCCGTGCCGCTATCTATATTAAATCACGCTTGTTGTATTGGAGCCCCAGTTAAATATTTGATTTATTCTGTTTCTAACGTTGTTATAGCGGCAACAGAAATACATCATTTGTGAAAATTTTAACTGTCTAGCTATCACTGTTCATGAGATAAATCCTGGTGACATACACACATGACATACATACATACAATCTTAGTGATAGGGTTTAGTTTCAATTTACCCTTTGGGTACGGACCACCATGACGCTAAAAGTGGCTTTTGGGTCTTGCGGCCCTCGGATCTGCATAGAACCGCAAGACCCAAAATGCTCTGTCTGCCCCATTAGGGATAAAGACGTGATAGTATGAATGTATGTTGGGTACGGAATGGATAGTGACGTATAGTGAGGAGCTTATTGGCCCGGCGGAAGTGCGCATTACTAAAGCATTTGCAAGTGACACTGGGCGTGGTCCGCACTTGGATGGACCATAAGTGACAAATTTCTCGAACACAAGTCGTTGGTTCCGGCTGTTACCATTGTATGGCAGCCATCAAGCTATGTCAGATGCCTTAAGGCAGCCTGAAAAATCTGACACCAGAGTGTTGGCCACTTACACGAAAAACAAAACAATACAAAATGCGTTGACATAAACCATGTATTATATATGTCAATTGATAAACCATGTATTATATATATCAATTGACTCACACGCCCCTGATATTACAAAATCTGAGACACTTACATTAGAGCATTTAAACATATCACATCGTTGAATGTCAATGAAAAAACGAATCAATATATCAAGAGTCTAAACAAATGCATACAAAATCCAATGTGCGCGGCGCCGCAGTGGCGAAAACCGCTGACGCGACGCGGAATGTGTATATAAAATATAGTATATCTTACTTTAGAACTAGCTCAGTCTGTCTGGTTTGTCCGTATATTTATATACTTTATGTGCAAGTGTACAGCCGTGTAAATGTATGTAGTGACAGCTTGGCGTGACGACCACTTGGCCACAGAGGTCGTCGACCATAAAGTTTGTCTAGAGTAATAAGAATAAATTGGCTTGCAATGAGCGTTTACCCAGAGTAATAAAAATGAAATTGACTTGCAATGCACTACTAGGTGCTAGACGAAAAGGTGTTGAGTTCTTACGCGAATTAAATTAAACCATATAGCTAACCACATTGAGTAGATATTTCGTTAAATTTATTTGCTGAGCAAGATACATGACTACTAATACTTAGGCCTAACGCAGACGACAGACTAAACTGTGCCGCACTTTTTAGTCTGTGAAAATAAAAACCATGGAATCACATGCAGTAACGCACACGACGCGCAAAAAGTCCGGCGAGCATCGTGTGCATTACTGCGTATGATTCTATAGGTTCTATTTTCACAGACTATCACAGACTAAAAAGTGCGTCACGGATAGTCTGTCGTCTGCGTTGGGCCTTATTCTGTGATAATACTTACAACTACTGGAATTATGATGCTTCCTGGGCTGCGTGGAGTTGTGCGAGGGCGTGTGTATCCTTGAGGGCGGGGGCGAGGGCCGGGCGATGGCGCGCAGGTCGGCCTCGATGTCGCGCTCGTCCAGTTGGAACGTCAGCGTGGTGGCCAGCGGCTTGCGGCGCTTCTCGGGCGCCGGCGCCGGCTCATTGGCGCGCCGCCGCAGGATGCGCTTCATCACCGGTTTCACCTGCAATGACGTATTTTTATCAATTCTCTACTTTCAACAACATCTCAAATCAGATATACATTTTTCTAAACATCATGATTGGAGTTGAATAGCGCTCTTTATAGTTTTTCCGCAATAATAAATCTAGAATCACGTTGAAAGCGGATATGAATCATGACAAGTGACAATATTTTGTAACATTTTTTTGTAACATTTCTGCCCCCCAATGTATCCCTTTAAAAAATTTTGTAACATTTCTGCACCCCAATGTATCCCTTTAAAAATTAAATAATTTATCTATCTCACCTCCATAGAGTCTCCATTCAGCTCCATACTGTTCCTCTCGTTCTCTATGGCTCTCCGTTTGTCTTCAAAGTCATTCAACAGATTCTCTCTTAACTCTATCTTCTTCTCTTCGAACTCTTTAGCTGCCGCCTTCTTCTCTGCTATGTACTCCTTTTCCACAACCTCATACATGTGGTCTCTGAAATAAAAAAATATATTTTAGATATCTCATTTGAGATGTGGACCCGCTATTTAATTAATATATTTATTTAAGTTTATTGCACACAAACTTGTATTTGATTGACTATTTAAGTTTTAATTATATCAAGGACAATAATTGGACTAGTGGTCACGTTGCCACGCTGTCACACCGGAAGTGCCGTGTTTGATCCCTGGTAAGGTCAAAATGTAAAATGATTGTTGGCATGGACTTAATGACTCTGGAAAATGCCCATAAGACTGAACAACTTTTAATAAGATGTGATTTTTTTTATTTCTTATAGTTTAGCTGGACTATTATGGGTCTGCATCAGGTGTTCCATTTTCCAAAATCATACATATTATAATCATATATATATATATATATTATACCATATATGTTGCCCAGGCTTAACAGCTACATACATATCAAAAAAAGTTTCATTCGAATCCATCCAGTATTTCCAGAGAATAGTGTGTACAAACAGACCGACAATTTCTTTTTAGGGTCCCGTAGCCAAATGGCAAAAACGGAACCCTTATAGATTCGTCATGTCTGTCTGTCTGTCTGTCCGTCTGTATGTCACAGCCACTTTTTTCAGAAACTATAAGACCTATACTGTTAAAACTTGGTAAGTAGATGTATTATGTGAACCGCATTAAGGTTTTGACACAAAAATAGAAAAAAAACAATAAATTTTGGGGGTTGCTCATACTTAGAACTGAAACTCATGATGTTCATTACCATGAAAACTACCAGCGAAAATTGGTTTGAACAAGATCTAGTAAGTTTTTTTTTAATATGTCATAAACTGCAAATTTCCTTTCATTCAATCAACTCAAATATAAAAATTTAAAAAAACATACTACAAGACTTTTATATTATGTTATTTGCTACTACGGAACCCTTGATGGGCGAGTCCGACTCGCACTTGACCGCTTATTTAATTCTTACTCTATTACTATGTCTCCGTCGCCCCAAATATTTTTTTTTGGAAATATATTTTATAAACAGACACTTTTTTTTATATGGTACTTATTTATTTTTTACTTACTTCATTAAACATAAATGTGGCTCACCGGCAACCTTTTTAAAAATGTTCTTAGAGCTAACATGTAAAATACTTACTTGTATATTCTGTTCAGCCGAAGCCGCTCATGTAGCTGGTGCTCGAGCCTCTTCACCCTCCGCAGGAACTCTGGGTGGATGCCGTCTTCCAACTGCTGCAGCTGTTTCTTGAGGTTCGCCAGTCGGACCTGGTACATCCTGCAACAGTTGTTTGATATTGAGGCATAGGCTGTTTTACAGTGTATTTTATCTTTAATTTTAGGATTGAGGCATGTTTTACAGTCTATGTTATTTGATAATATTTTATAATACATAGAAGGGACATACCTGTTATTAATCATGCCAAGGGTTATACTAGATCATTATAATATAATGAGAATAAAAAAAACAGTCCAAAAACAAACAAGAAAATGACATTCCCTTTACAAAGTGCTCAGGTGGCTCCACACTTTCGTATCAAAATGTCATAATTTTTTTTTCTTTGACTATTTTTTTAATTTCATTATAATATAGTGATCTAGTACAGCCCGTGGTTTGATTTATTACGGGTATGTTCCTGTTATATAATTCAAGAAAAAATTATATTTATAAAGTAAGTTGTGAACAAATGGCGGACTTAATACCACATTTAAGACCTCTCTGCCAGTCTACCATTGGACCAAGCAGAGAAATAATTTGGGTGGTGAGACAGAATGTGTAAAATAGAATTAAAAAGCATAAAATAAATATATAATATGCAAATACCTAAAATAATATAATGTATATGTAAATAAATATCATATGGATGACTACTATGAGAAGAGACTAATATGAGAATAGACTTTATAGAAAAGTTGTAAAGGTACTTACTGTTCCTTCATTTCAAGTGGCTCATCATTCTTGGGAATGTCTGTTTCACTTGCTTCTTCTGTGTCTGAAATGATAACAAATTTAATTTTACAATTCCAAATATGCATGAGATGGGGGAGACCTCTGCCCAGCAGTGGGACAGTACAGGTTAATTGAAAAATATATATGCATGCTAATTTTCTTTAATTATAGCTAAAATCACTCTCTTTACATACCTTTCTAGCAAAATAAACTTATTTTAAACCCATCTATTCGGGAGCTATGATGACACAGACACAAATTCACACAACAAACATATAACACCCCTCTTTTTGTGTTGTGGTAAAAACATAATATAGAGAAGGATATGTTTCAAAAGTAAGGCCATTGCCATATCAGCACAAACATTGATAAATACAACTTTATCACACAGCAACATGTTGAATGTTATTTTTTAACTGTTTTGTAGTGAAAGTGACATAGAAACAGACTTATTACGTCACTTGAATGCTGGCGAATGAAATAGGCGGGAACAGAGCCCCACAATCAATACAGAAGGTTTATAACCTCACCATCAAAACATAACAAGGCACAGCTTCTCTAACAATACTAATACAGTGAAGAATATATCGTTTTGGTCAAAAATATTGAAATATGACGCCAAAACAGGCCAATAATCACGGTCGTAAACAAAACATACCTTCGTCGCTGTCGTCCACTGGTGGCGGTGGCAACGTGTCTTCTGGATCCCTGTATTCATCTAGATCGTCGTACCCATCATCTTCGAAGTCGTATTCATCACCCGGGCCCGAATATGGTGATCCTTGGTAAGACATAGTCGAGGCAACGCGTAACAGTTGCATACAGATTGACTACGGTCACCGTCTCAGAAACAAACTCTGGACACGCAGATTTCAGATAGAAATCTGAGCAACGAATAGCGAAAGCCAGTTGTTTCACTCATAAAAAGAAATTCTTATAAATTCCACTTCTACTGAACAACGAAATTGGAGCAAGTTGAAGCTGTTTTACGTCAAACTGCACAAAAAGCATCATATAACCCGGCCAAGGCCGGTAAACTTGGCATTTTATCTACGATAGCGCTAGTGATTACGAAATTTCGGTAGGTGTGAAAGAGAAAACAAGCTACTTGACCGTTCATATTTTGACTTCTAATTTTAGCATCGTAATTCCATAGACACTAAGGAATTAAATATTATAGTGTTGGGAACGTTAGAAATCTGAATCTATTAATCGACAACGCCCGCTTGGTCCGTTTGCATTGAACCTGAGATTGCAACTTGTATGCGCAAACGACTTTTTGATTAGGTCATCGCCATCGTCTGCTAGTCAGCTCTCTCAACAACCCACTGCTGGCCGTAAGCCATCTTTTGTCTTTTCTATGGTATTTGAAGTCAGACACGAGTTTTTAAAACAAGGTAAAGTTAAAAGAGATGTAAAAGGTACTTTCTTTTCTTTTCCAATTGCAAAGCAGGAGGAAATATCATTAAAGTACACATACTAGGCCGCCAGCCTTACAGTGTCCTGAACTCAGTAAATTGTTAATGTCTAAAATATTCTATTAAAGTCGTTTATCAGAATTCAATCCAATAAATCGATTCAAAATAAATGAAATTCCGATACTGCTTTGATACAAATGGCCTGTCCTTGACTATGTATAAGTAGCGGCACATAAGTAAATTTTTCACTTCTGCGCAGTAACGGTCAGCGCTAGAGATTCATGCCGCTACCTGTAGTAAAATACATGCAAAAAAAATATACTAAATCATTTTTTTTTTATTTATGAGGTACGCTTACAGTGATAACACATTATAACACTATTGGATATATATATATATCAATCGCATATACAATTCTTTATGTAAACACCAATTAACAGCATACACAGCATTTACTTACAAATTCGCTATTGTAAATAGATAACAAAATTATTATTTCATGTTAAAGTTAATATTAATTCATGTTAAATTAGTACACGGTATAATACTCATTTATCATTGAAAGAGCAAGCAAAGTTCTTAGAGTCTACATAAACAATCTGGCGTTTGTAAGTATATGTATAAGTATGTAATGTATGTGTTTGTACTCGTATATGGATATGTTAATTCAACGATAACACGGATGACATGAGTACCTTTAATAAGAGCCTCATGAAATTTGTGGGTTTGTAGATGTACTGTAATTTTAAGTTACCTAGTAATATTTTTTATCAGAGAAAGTAATAGAAAAATATTTAAATATTTCTGCTAAATATGGTCCTTGTTTGCCCATGGTCCAGTTAAACCAGTCTTTCCCAAAGTGGGCGATAACGCCCCCTTGTGGGCGCTGCAGGTCTCAAGGGGGGCGGTAAGAGACCCAGAAAGAAAATGTTTTTTTTTTTGCTAGGAGCTTTATTTAGCTAGGAGGCCTCTTAAACAACGACTGCAAGAGCTCTCGACTCTCAACAACAACTTGTGAACATCAACTAATATGAATTAAAAGATTGCAAACACAGCAATGTCACCTCAGCTGGAAGAAGAACTTATAGAATTGACAACAAACGAGGAAATAAAAATCAAGTTCAAAAATGGTTACCAAGAATTTTGGCTACAAAAACCGATCCCGCAATTGTACCCTGGATTGTGGTCAATCGTTCAACGATTCTTGATAGCATTCCCATCGTCATATTTGTGTGAACGTGGATTTAGTGCTGTGCTGTGACACACTGCTTACTAAAAAGAGAAATCGTTTGCTTGTTACCGAACGTGGTGACTTGCGAGTCTTGCGACTGTTCTTGAGTAAATTGGAACCTGATATCAACAAACTTATTAAACAGCATCAGATTCATCCTTCACATTAGTTTTTATATAAGGATTGATTATTTTAGTTATATTTTTAATAAAAGATACTCTGTTTTAATACTATAAAGTTGCGTTTCAATAATCATTCTTATTGGCAGGTGGAGCCCGTAAGAGTTTACTTGAGACCTAAGCGCCGTTGTATGTTACCTACTGCGCTCAGGTTTCAAGTTGCGGATTATAGTAAAAGTTTCGTTTAGAATTCTCCGTTAATATACATATATAGGTCACAATAATTAATTAATTTAATTTGAAGTTATAGTGGTTTTTAAATAGGTGAATAAATGGGGGCGCTAAAAAAGTATTTATTCTCAAAGTGGGCAGTAGACAAAATAAGTTTGGGAACCACTGAGTTAAACTATAAGAAATATAAAAATGACGCCTTAGCAAAAGTTGTTTAGCCTGATGAGCATTCTCTGGAGTCATAAAGTCCACGCGAGCGAAGTCGCGGGCTTCGGCTAGTCTCTAAAATATGGGGTTAACGAAAACACAGTTCAGACAAAACTAGTTAGAACACCGGTAATGTATAAAATTAAACTGTTGAGTGAATCAAATGAAGAAAGACTGTATTTATTATTGTTAGTCTGAGCCTGGCCAACTCGATTTGGTTAAAGTGTAATCTAGATTGATTACGATAGTTTTATGCGATATGTTAATCACTAGACGCAGAAAAAAAGAGTTCTTGTCTATTGTTTTGATTGGACGTCATGAAAGTGGACGTCATCTTGAATAAAAATTTCATATTTTATTATTTATTTTGCAAAATTAAACACGTTACGTGAAACTGTTTTGCAGTTCCCATCGATTTAACGATAAATTAAATTGCGGTTCTCTTCATCCATGTTTGGTTTATTGTTCTAATTAGACTGCAGTGAAGGTGACGCTATACGCGTTTCGTTTGTGTCGGTGATGTAATTTAAGTGATTGGGTGGCTTCGTAGTCATAGGATAGCCTATAATGGAGGAATCCTCGTTCACAATTCCAGCAGACGACAATGGTGATACTGAGCTCGATCCTAGAATACAGGTCAGTGAGTGACAATATATTGAATAACTGTAATTGTTCGCCTGAGTAACTGCAAAGATGAGTGTCAACTTTGTAGATTATTTCGCCAGCGAGCACAATGGATACGATTACTTGTATCAAAACATGAAGTTCGGACTGATAGCTAGCAAAGAGCTCTCTGATTACCTCAGGGAGAGGTCCAATATAGAGGAAACTAATTCAAAATTATTGACCAAGTTAGCTAAACAAGCGAACAGTAACTGTGCACAGGGTACTTTCGCGCCGTTTTGGACTGTTCTAAAATGTTCCGCCGAAAAGCTATCCAACTTGCACCAGCACATGTTCCAGAAGGTCAGTGAGCTGGTTAAAGATGTGGCCCGCTATGCGGACGAGCTGCACAAGAAACACAAGGCTGTCAAAGACTCTGAGTCCAACACTTTAGAGGTAGTATTACTTATTCAAAGCACAAAACAGGCCCTCCAGAAGGCAAAAGATGTGTACACAACAAAAGCAGCTGAATTGGAGAAGCTGCGGAAAGACAATGCATCTGCTAAAGACATTGAGAAGGCTGAGGTTAAGTTGAAGAAGCTTCATGAAGACTACAGACAGCTTGCAGAGAAATACAACTTGGTGAAACAGGACTTTGAAAAGAAGATGACCCAAACATGCAAACATTTTCAGGATGTTGAGGAGGCACACTTGAAACAGATGAAACAGTTTGTCAATTCCTATGCAGACCTCATCCAAAACAATCATGACCTCATGGGGCAGGTTCACAGGGACTTCAAGCATCAATGTCTTGAATTGACTGTAGAGAAACTGTTAGAGCAAATACTCATTGAGAAATACAACACTATGGACAAAGCGAATCTAGTAGAACTACCTCCTTCATTCCCTAAACCTAGTTCAGCCAACAACTCAATTTCAGAAGCTGATCAGATATCTACTGTCTCAAATGGTTCTCACAAACCAGCCCCGCCTGCTAAAGCACCAAAAAAAGAACCGTCCTTTGCTACCAAAACTTCAAGAAGAACAACGTCTCTTCTTAATTTATTTACTCCAAACTTTCAAAGCAAAGATGAACCTAGTGGTAGCATTGAAGGGGCCGCTCCATGCTCGGCTCCTTCCAGTCCTAGCGGAACACCAGCCACTCCTGTAGCTCCTGATAAGGACGAGAACATGGGGCGCACAACTCTACGAGAATCCAAATGGTTTATGCGTAGCAAAAGAAGTAAGACTAAATTGAAGAAGTCGAAAAAGAAAAAGGATGAAATATCAGAAAATTCTAATGCTGGAGACAAATCTGACTTAGAGGAAAAAGAGGAAGAAGCCCCAACAAAAGAGGATCTTAATTCACCAGAGGTAGATGAAGAGGGATATTGCATTAGACCAAAAGATGAAAAAGGTAGTGCCTATTCCACTTCTGATTCTGACTCTGATGAGGAAAGAGATCGCAAAATTCATGTAGAAATTAAACCTATAAGTAACGGTGGTGCTCCTATGTCGGCAAGCGTTGATGAGCTCAGAGCTACAGTAGAGAATATTTCTCTGTACAAAATCGGCACAGCAAGGCGTGGTTCAAATGCAAATACAAGTAAAGCCAGTAGTGATCTTCTAGATCTTAACTTTTTCCAAAGTCCTACTGCTAGCAACCCCACTTCACCGCATGGAAATGTTTCTAATCCGTATGCGCCTTTGCAAGCTAATCAGTCTAATTTGCTAGAAAGCCCCACCCCAGTTTCGACCGCCGATGTAGGCGACCTGTTTTCAGAAGTGGGTGAGATGAGTCAGTCCAATTTCCGCACGTCCACTCCCACCACGACGACCATTTCGCTGCCTCGCCCGCCGTCGCGGCGCTCGGAAGGCGACTTCCGAACCGCCGGCTCTTCAGGATCTAGAGGTCCTTCACCGCTTACTATAGGCATGGCCGACACGATACCTCTCGCTGTGGCCTTTCACGAAATCATTCACGCCTATTTCAGAGGTACAGACGAATCTAAATGTCAAGTTAAGATGTCGGGGGATATGATGCTCTCTTTCCCCACAGGCATCGTCGGCGTGCTAGCCAACAATCCAAACCCGGCAAAGCTATGTTTCAGATTGAAAAACATACATAGGTTAGACAATGTTTTGCCTAATAAACAACTGATTAGTATTAACGCCATGATGTCTACGCGAGACTCCACCGTTGTTGAGTTCAACATGCCGGCACTGACGTCTCTGCTGAAGCGGCAGTCCGAGAAAAACCCTACCGCCCAGTACTTTAACGTAGACATACTAAAGTACCAGATACGGCCGAAGCCGGGCGCCGCGTCGTGTCCCTACCAGTTGGTGGCTTACTGGAAGTGTGAGAGGGACCACACTGATCTGAAAGTAGACTACAAATACAACCTGCATGCGATGAGCCCGCCGTCGCCGCTGCTCAACGTGTCAGTGTGCGTGCCGATGAACGGCGCCGTCAAGAACGTCATAGCCATGCCAAAAAATACATGGAACAGCGACAACGAGCAGGCGCTGTGGCGGTTCACGGAGTTGTCGCAACACTCCGAGGACAGAGGCGTAGGGTCTCTGCGGGCGCGGTTCGAACTCAAACAAGGCCCGTCAACCAAGGCCACCATATCTGCTCAATTCAACTGTGAAGGAGCAACTCTTTCCGGCATAGAGTTCGAGCTCATAGGCAGTGGGTACAGACTGTCTCTCGTGAAGCGGCGTTTTGTCTCTGGAAAGTATATTTGTGATAGTGAGATGCACTGATTGGTCCAAATCCTTATGAATCATGTTGTAGATAACTTGTCTAAAATGTATATGTTTGGTACCTAGGACTGTTTCCTGTCCAAATTGAGTTACTTTGTATCACAATATAAATTCGCCAATATTATCATAGTTAGTACATATAAAAGGATTTACTAGTAGGAGTATTTTTTTCAGCATTACTAACTTATTTTCCAGAATAGAGATGTGCCATGTATGCTATTTATGTATGTCACAATAATTGCGTATTTTCTGCACAGGGTTTTTTTTATACATCACAGTTCTGTTTCGTTATTTGTTCCTTAAAAAAAATATCTGAATATTTACTTTTTATTTGATAGTAGGAAATGTACTTGAGCTCCAAGATGAGCTGCTTAAAATGTAGAAAAGTAAATGCCATGGCAGATAAAATTAACTTTTTTTGTTGTTTAAAACAATGTTTTATATAAAAAGCATGTTGGCAGTTACATAATATCTGATATTTTTATTTTATTTTTATGTAACCAATAAAATTTTGTTTTTTTAAATGTTAATCTTGAATTTTAGAATTTAGGAAATTTTATCAATATCCTCTTTAATGGGCCTAAGAAAATGCAATAAAATTATCCTCTTAAGCCACTTGATACTATGTAAATGTAGAAGTGGGATTCAAATAATATAAATAATTAATTTCACATCATCATTTAAAAATGAATCAAAATTTTCAATCATTTTTTATTTACTTAGGTTCTTTGGAATCTCTAATAGTATTTTACGATTATTGGTATGAAAATTTATAACCCTTATTATGTTAAACTTATTCTAGGGTAGTTGTATTGTATTCAGTTAGCATTTAGTGGTCAACCACCGGTAATGTTATAAATTGTTATCTTTTGTGTTTTTGCACTATGTTACGAGAGATATCTCTTTTTGATTTTTACTCATTAGTAATCTCATATATTTTTTATACCTAGAATAGTGTGTATTATTCCTTTCACAGCCTATCGGCCTAACTATCGAGTACCTATTGCTGTATAAATATTTAAAAGACTAACTTTACCAAAAGTGAAGTGTTCATAAATATAAACTGTCTATTTTAACATTAATGTATGTAGGACAAACCATAAAAAATACTTATTGAACCATTCCAATTCTTATCTAAATCTTTAATACTTTTAAGTTTGTTATTTAAATAAATTGTTTAATCATACATAATAGCCAGTGATTCTCAATTTCTTTATATTTTTTCGGATCCACACATAAATTAGGTAAAAATTGCAAAATGATAACTGAATGCGTGAAAAAGTATTTTTGTATTGTAAAATTTATCGCATGTATGATTCTATACTGTATTCATTATTATTTCAATAAATTGTAATTTAGCATTATTATTTGTGCTATTTATTTATTTTTAACAACCAAATTGTCAATCGGAAAGAATAAGTAAGTAATACTGTTATTATAAAGTAGATTGCTTTTAGGGACAGGAAACAATCCGTGAAAAGTCTGCATCACCGTTAACTTTTACCATTAAACATAACTTTTGACAGAACAGTGATAACTAAACTGTTGATAAGCGTTAACAATAACAGATAACGATGCCTAGCATGGCTAGCGTTTGATCTGATGTTTACATGGAAGATAATTTCATGCGCACGGGTTGGGTGATAGTGTTGTAGATTTTTCATAAGGTACGTTAAGATAAATCTCGGCCTTGTAAGATAGAATAGTGTGTCAAGATGTCTTGTCTTTATAAATCTGAATTTAAATTAAAACCTCGGTTGTTTCCCGTCCCGACGTGTTGCTTGCTCTTGCCTTACGTTTGGGAATATTATGTGAGGGTGCCATGTGACTGTCTCAAGTTTTTCCGCAATTTTCAGGTGGAATTGGAGAAACTAAACGCGGCTACAGATGAGATCAACAAGTTGGAGCTTGAGTTGGATGTAAGTTTTTTAAAATAATTTTTTTAAGCAAGTTTTTGATTGTAGAATTCTGCAGTCATTTACGAGGGTCGCTTCAGCATGACAGGTGCTTCTTCTTATCGTGTGTGTTATTGAAACACTAGTGTCAGAGTTTTTAAACCGCCTTAAAGGCCTCTGACATGGTTTTAGGTAACGACCAATGTCAAAGACAGTGACCGGGACCGACGGCTTAACGTGCCCTCCGAAGCACGGATCATCTTAATTTTTGGACAATCAGGTGATCAGCCTGCAATGTCCTAACCAAACTAGGACAACAACACAAAGTCGTTGCCCCCGCCGGGAATCGAACCCGCGACCTCCGGGTATGAGCCAAACGCTCCAACCACTACACCACGGAGGCAGTTATGTATATGACAGGTGCTAGAACGTTCCGTCGCTCTCTCTCGGTCTAGCTTATAAAGGTTCTGAGCGACAGAAAACGATAGCGGCATAGAAAAACGCTGTTTCGTGCTTACAGATGTAGCCTCAGAAGTCATTCGTCTCAATCCTCTTAACTAATCGCCCCACCCTGCTTAGGAAGCCCTACAGGGCTTCTTTACTGAAGTACCTCCCAGCCAACTATTGATTTTTATAACTTACAAATTGAAGGGTAAGGCGGTTTATATTGTAGAGGTAACTATTGTGATGAATGTAGATATTTTTGTTTATTATATTCATTTATTATATAACACTATCACGTCTTTATTCCCTAAGGGTGAAGCCAAACGAGCGTAATTTTACGAGTTGTGAGTCGCAGAAAATAAGTTGCGAAATTTCTGCTGCATTCGGTTTCATACCAAAAGGCAGTTTGTGCCAAACGACGACGCAAAATGAGTTATTTGCGACTAATAACTGACTGAAAATACGCGACTCACAACTCACAAAATTACGCTCGTTTGGCTTCACCCTAAGGGGTAAAAGGAGCCTAGGGCGCACATTGGGCAAATGTGCGTATATAGAAAAGCTTCACCTTCTCACTTTAAACTATAAACAATTGTTTGAAGGGTTATCTAGGGCTTGATCAAAACACAATTTTATATGATATCTCCGTTTTATTTTAAATGATATTTCAAATGGGGGCAGCAATGGAACCCCGAAAATTCATGTATCCCCTCAAAACATAGGCTAAATAAGGGTTACTTACATTAGTTATTATAAGTTGTGCCGTTTACAAGATCCATAGTTCCTTTACACCGTGAAACATAGTGGTACCAGCAGCTTCTCGTCTATGGAGCTCGTTAAAACCGATACTACTCCCTTTTCCACCTTCACGCTGTTTACCTCGTTGTGGATTCAAACGGAATAGTATCATCTTTCGAATCTTTCGAAAAGAAAGAAACTGTGGGTCTCAAACGCAATCTAGCGTTTGCTCAAACCTAACTAAGGAATGGTTCTGGTCTACCCTTTGGGTTGCGGAGGTCAAACGGCAGTCGCTCTGTGTAAAACCCAGTAACCTCGTCAAATCATATAGGTAAGGTAGCGGACTCCGGGCTCCGCTGAGGATGCAACCAGGAATACGTGAGGATAATGGTAGAGGGTCATGTATCTTTCAGCTGAAAGTACCTATTAGGCGTCGTTTGCGTTACAGCATATGATTGCATGGGTTCTATTTTCACAGACTAAAAAGTGCGTTACGGATTAGTCTGTCGTCTGCGCCTTGAGCCTTAGATAATCTCGAGAAAATCCGCACCATGACGTGTTAACTTGAGTGACCGTGACCGAGACATAAATATTGAGCAGTAATGTCTAAGACAGCCTGCGCCTTATTCGCGTCGGCCATGACTTATAGATCTCTTAGCGTGCTTACTTACTTACATGTTGACCAGAGGTAACTTATGCCCGTTTTTCACTGGTTATTTTTCTATATTGATACTGGGGTTTAAAGTGAAGCTTTTCTCTGCACATTTGCGAAAAATTGCCACTTTTTGCTTATGTGCGCGAAAAGCTTCACTTTCTTACTTTAATTTTAAATGATATCACCGTTTCCTTTCAAATGATTTATTTCAAAGATTACTCTCTCTACTCCGTGTTGAAAGAAGCCTTGGCCGCGCCGTCCATGATTCATAGAGCGTTTCCCGTGTTCGTGTAACTGATGACGGTCGAATTTCTGTGGCTATTTTCTTCTGGCGTCTTTTCATCTTCTTTTATCTTCCATGCCGGGAAAAAGGAAACAAAATAGAAAGTACCAGCTTCTTCTCTGTGCATGCAGATCGTAAAAGCCGATCGAGAGAATGGGCTAAAATCCTTATCATAATAGACGATGCGGCTAGTAACTCTTTTCCTTTTCAGAATCCTAAGTATAGTAATCCAGGAACCCTTATCGCCATGTCTGTGTTTCTGTCTGTTCGCGTTCGAAAGTTCGGTAGAAAGCTGTAATTTGGCATGGGTATGTGTATGTGTATTAATCATGCCGACCATGATATTTTTACATATCTAAGCTCACCATTTCGTACAACACATCAGCTTTAAGCTGCTGCTGCTGTCTTTAATCAAATAAACTAGGCAATATTTCGCCCCGAACTGCGAACTCGCGAACCTCATTTCTCAGTCACCCTTGACTTGACAGATTTGGCTCATGTTCAAACTTAAAAATCCTATAAGCTACATCTACAGACCTACCAAATTTCTTTTACCTCTTATGAAAAGTACTTGAGTAAGAGTTATCGTCGAATTCATTCATACATAATAATCGCCGGATTGTTTAAATAGGCTTGGACGTCGCTCGCTCGGTAATAAATAAAAATCCGCACCTTCTTCTTAGCGAGTCGGAATGGCGATTTTATATTGTTGTGGAACAGTGTGTGGCCACACTTACTTAATCCGCACCATGACGTATTAACTTGACTACGGCCGTGACCGCGTCATAAATATTAAGCAGCTGTTGAAGGAAGCCCATGTCTTGGCTGCGTCAAACATGATTTATGAACCAGTTTCCGTGTACACATGAAAAAAAAATTGCTGATAATCTTATCTGATGTCCGAATTTCACTTGTATTTATTTTAGTTTAGCTGTGCCCGTGGGCTTCGCTCCCCGTGGCAATTTTGAGATAAAAACTATCCTGTCCTTCCCTGGGTGTTAAACTATATCCATATCGAATTTCATTTAAATAGGTTCAGTAGTTGAAGCGTGAAGTGGTAACAAACAAATATACAAACTCACTTTCGCATTTATAATATTAGTAAGGATACACCGGCGTTCTTCGTTGGTTTAAAAAGGAAAAAGTAGGAAAACTCCTGCGTTAAGTTAGTATAAACATAAGAACTTGTTAAAGTATTTTTATTTCTCGTTGGTCTAAATTACTCGGCTGACGTGCCGCGGCAATTTATTACATTTTGAAAAACTCGACGTAAGTTCGGCATAGTGTATTACAGTTTTAAAATAACAGTGCAGACGTAATTTTGCTGCTGTTCGGTCGCGCTACTTCGGCGTAGTATGTTTAGACACGTAATTAATTAAACAAAATAACATGAATAGAATCCACAAATAAGTAGAATCCTCTTGCCTCCCTCAATCAGGATGGTCCCTCGACATAAGGCACCTAATTTCAAAAGGGTTGACGTGGGAAAGCTAATTTTCAACCGACACACCCTTTATTTGGGTCGTATGCATATTTAACTCGCATTTTACAAGGTCATCTTTGTTCTTGCCTCGTTATGTTAAGGCAAACGCAGTGGTTTTGTTAATAAATTATGTAATTTACTGTTAATGTATGGAAATTGTTAAGCAGTTTCTGAGAAATATGTTAATTGTTCCGCAATAATCCATCTACCCATAGAAAAAATCACATTGGAAACTCACAGGTTTTCATAACGACGACTTTCCATGCTGGTCTGGGAGAAAAGAAAAAACTAATAATGTACCAGCTGGTTTTTCTTCCGTAAAGATCGTAAAAGCCGGTCGTGTGAATAACGAAATATTTACCTCTGAACAAAATGTTCTATAATTCACTTGGGTGCAAAACTTGCCCGTCGTTTCTTTTAATCTACGCAGAAGAATAATCAGCTTATACGTTTTTCTGTTCTTCTCAAATCCTCAACTCCTACTCTTAAAATGTCAACCAGTGAGATAATTCTTATGGAGATTAGAGACTCTTCCAGTTCCAGCATAGAATAATAAAATCGTATTCTATATTCATACTTACTGAAGTTACTAGTGGAAATAAATGGGGACAGGCCTTTGTACAGCAGTGGAACAATATAGGTTTGTAAAATATTTGTTTTTACTATTATTTAAATAAAGTAATACTAAATAAATCAATATATATTTAAATAAATATAAAAAAAGTAATTTAATATCACTTTTATATAAAAAGCAAAAAATATTTTTAAAGCATATTCAACAATTTCTTTGTCCCTTTTTTGCTAGTCGTGTGTGCTGCCATCTCTGTGTGCCTACTAGTTTTGCCTACATACTTCCAATATTTTCTATGGGCTGAGTATCTGCCCGTGCGAAGTCTGGGCAGGCTGCTAGTTTACTATAAAATGAGAACGTAGATGGAGACAAGACAACTGCGTAGTTCTCGTATGCAAATAGCCAGTGCATTCATGAAAGGAAATGCATACCTTGTAACAAAGGGCGTGGCACAATGCAGTAACCTCCAACCGTGACAAGATGAAAGAAATCCTGTTGCCAGTACAGGCTACTAGGGTTGTCTCTATTACCATTTCTCTGCTGTTCTAGCAGGTGAGAGGTTATGTTTTATCATCATCATCACCAGGTCTTTTTGTCTCTACTGCAGGAGCACGACCCTCTTTGTACTACCAGAGCCATATTTAGTGAGAGCAGCCAGAGGACTTGGCCTACACTCTCCTAGCTGGTCAGACGGGTTGGAGTTCCCATTGATTTTTATAAGCTTTGTTTAATATTTACTAAGTCGCCTTCTACGACATCCGGGAGGACTTAGAGTGGCCCTGTTCTACTCTGCCGGAAACCACACGGCAATATGTTTTATAAATTATCTTTTTCTCGTTTCTGATCCCGCATCATTAGCTAACGATACAACTAGGGTTGCCAACAGCGGGATGTCGTGAGACCCTTAACGACGCTTCCCGCTCAGGGTGTGTGCGGGACGCTTAATATCCCGCTTTTTGGAATTAGCTACGCTTGCACATAACATCGACTGCTTTCTCTTCTTCTTATCGTGTGTGTTAGTGACTAACACTAGTGTCAGAGTTTTTAAAGCGCCTTAAAGGCCTCTGACATGGTTTTAGGTAACGACCAATGTCAAAGACAGTGACCGGGACCGACGGCTTAACGTGCTTATCGACTGCGCCTGCGCTGATCGCGCACGATAATCGCCTATAGCTGTGGCCGATGGCAGGCGTCGATTTAAGAAGTATGGGACAAAATATTGTCATCATCAAACTCGCCCAACTTGCTGAACATATTTCAATATTTTGCATCTATTTCGTGTAGAATGCTGCAGCAGAGAGGTTCTCAAACTTGACGTTTTTGTGTTCTGTACAAAATTACTTGATTCTTGCTTTTTAAACCCTTGTCTTGGATTTAAATCACAATTTCGCGCAAATTCGTGTTTTAAAGTTGATTAATATGAGTATTACATACAGAACCATAATCCTAAGGTCCCGCGCTATATGCGTCCCATCTCAACATCCTCCACAAGGCGAGAACGGAGAAGAGGTGCGGGGACAGGGAACGGGGACGCATATCGCGCGGGACCTTAGTGGATTCCGTTCGGTATCTTAATACTCATATTAATTCTGTGCCTTAGCTTCGTTGCCTCGTCCGAGGTCTTCCCTCCAGCTTCTGTAATTATCTACCACATTCATCATCATCATCATAATTTCAGCCGCATAACGTCGACTGCTGGACATAGGCCTTTCCCAAGGATTTCCAAAATGACCGTTCTAAAGCGGTATCTACCACATTGAGAGTTGTTCTTCTGGCAACCCTACCGTCCTAGCCAGCATAGCGCCTATTACCGGTCCGAACCCGTTACCTGCGCCTTTTTACTGCATGCGTGACTAATAGCTCTCTTGACGTTGAGTACGTCAGTCATGTTCGAGAACCGAGATACTTTATCGTCTTGTTAACGCTAATGGCTAGGAAAAGGTTGTTGCGATTACTAACAACACGTTTTATATTTAGATTGCATATTGATAGCACGAACAACTTGAGGTCTTCATAGTTAGACAAGCTATCGCGCGACGGTCGCGAATGTCACAACTGTCGCGAACCGACGCTGGCATGCCTAAATATGGCTGTAATTTATCTGTGTTTTCCTTCACAGTAGTGTCCTTGTTACGTTTAGATTTTTAGCTAGCTATTTTTTTCAACCTTAAAACCCGTTTACCCCTGAACTACACAATCGATTTTGATAAAATCTCTATCTGATCATCTGACAAGTATACCCTTTCAAACAAGAAAAGAATTTTCCAAATCCTTCCAGGTTCCTTCGAATAATCGGTGAACATACATAAAGAAATAAAAGATCGCGATGAATTGATAACCTCTTCCTTTTTGGAAGTCGGTTAAAAAAAAAGGTAAAAGTAGGATAAGTGTAAATAAATCCTATGAGTACAACATTTTCATCAAGACTTCCTGTCTTGTTATTTGGTCAACTATGTAAAATATAGTGATAGAGATAAGAAAGAGCGGAGTCTCCTGGCACAAGCATATTCTTTGCTTAAAAGGAGGCTTCAGCAACAAAATATTGTAAACAAATTAGTTACCAAATAAACATTTTATTTTATATTTATTTATTTATTCTTATGATTCTACTTTCCCCTATCTCACATCTAAATGAAGTGAAATATTTCAACTTCATGGACTAAACTTCCACCAAAAATTTTGCTCGTAAAAAGTCATCCCGTAATCTATTCCTTGTTAAGAAAACATCGCATGGCAACTGGTGATAAAATGATTATAAGAGAGTTCTTGCGTTTTCACAAAAATGTGGTTTCTCCATCGGACACTAACCAACGATTTTACATCAAACTATGCATCAAATTGCCAGATATCATTACTAAATACTCTACAGAAATCCACATAATAGGTATCAATGGCACAACATTACGTCACCGTAGTTAAATAATTACATTATTGTGTAAACTAAACGTTCTACGACGTTTGAGAATGGAATTAGAGCTAAATAGAAGTAAATTGGCTTCAATTTTGTTACTAGACTAGACTTTGAAACCGAGTTTTGGATTACATGACCTATTTTAAACATTAGCATAAATATATTTTTATTTTTCGAAAAAAAATATAAGACTCGTTGAATTTTTTTAACAATTTTTCACTGTTTTGAACCATGTTGAATAAAAAAAAGTTAAAACCAATAGTATCTTCAAATCTTCCTATCCGTGTCCTTTTTCCAACAAGTAGAACTCTTCTTTGAGGAAACATATAAGATAAATATATTTCTCTCATACATTTCCTAACAATTTTATCGACCAAGATTATTAAATTTTGCCCTCATACATACTTGTAATGTTACATGAGAATTTTTTCTCTCTCACTTTAACAAAATGTATGTTTATGCCACGTTTCTGTAAACATAACGGCATAACATCAACAGCTATCGAATATTCTCGGCCTATCCTCAATAGATCGAAGTCAATAATCATTACACCTCAGTTTGACTCAGTTTCGCGAAAACGTGTTTTCTAACAATAGCTCCATTCATATTGGTAACCAATTACTATGAAGAGCATATTGCTCTAATCATCTGGGGCATCGTCTTTATAGGTACTAGAACATGAACACATAGGTACCATATTTCAATAGGTATCTTGTTTATGAATCCACTGCTGGGCAAAGTCCTGTTTTCAATTATCTCTATCAAAGATTCTGTTTACAATCAATATGTGGGACATTTGTTTGCCAGTTGTTCGCGTACAATTTGTAAATGTACTTTGTCACTGAATGAAGAATGTATTTACACAAAATAAATACTAGTGCTTATTTATATTGTATATCTTTATATATAAAAAAATGACGTGTCACGTTTGTCCGCGATGGAATCCTAAAATACTGAACCGTTTTTTTTGATTTGCACACCGTGTGCAGTTTGATCCAACTTAAAAGATAGGATTTCCTCGTCACTAGATGGTGCTATAGATATTAATTTAAACATTTAAATCTA
Source organism: Acrobasis consociella (assembly GCA_963555685.1). NCBI lineage: Eukaryota > Metazoa > Arthropoda > Insecta > Lepidoptera > Pyralidae > Acrobasis > Acrobasis consociella. Next base: position 3,222,485 of record OY743109.1, on the reverse strand, counting down.
TTAGTACCTGGGCGACCGAGCTTTGCTCGGTTACATCTCAAACATTAACAAATTTTTTTTAAACTTGTCTAAAAACAATGCAAAATATATAAACTTAAACATAAAAAAAACAAAAGTAAGTCACCGAGTGGGATTCGAACCCGTAACACTCTTTCTAGCGGTCGCTATCCTTAACCACTGAGCTAAATCAAGGCGGTCGCAGCGCGACGAAATTAGCGTCCATATTCTGCGTGGAAAGAAAAACGCATGAAAACTCGAAAACTCGCGTTTTCCCAAACATAAAACAAATCTAGATCGATTATTTACCCCAGAAAACCCCCATATACAAATTTTCAACGAAATCGTTAGAGCCGTTTTCGAGATCACAGAAATTTATAAATAAATATATATATATACATACATACATACAAGAATTGCTCGTTTAAAGGTATAAGATTACTTTTATTTAAATGAAGTAGTCTCATTGACTAAATATGACTTGTATGAAATGACACTTTTTTGTCACTTTCTTGCCAATCTTGTGTGCTGCTAATGCTGCCATCTCTGTGAGAGCAGCTGATAATAATTTTGCCTACTGGATTTTCCTACTTACGGGCCTTTCATTGTTTTTAGGGTGTTGGGTATCTGACGTTAGTGACATCTAAAAACATTGGGCGTAATGGGCGTATCTAAAGACGTGATCATGCGTGTCTGTGTGTGTTTATGTATTCTTCATAGCCGTACTATACTTTTAGCCATTTTTTTATCCGACTTCCAAAAAGGAGGTTATCAATTCCTCGCGATCTTTTTTTTTACGTATGTTCACCGATTATTAAAAGACACCTGGACCGATTTGGAAAATTCTTATTTTGCTTGAAAGGGTGGGTATACTTTTCAGGTGGTCCTATAGAAATTTTATCGAAATCGGTTGTGTAGTTCGAGGGTTAAGTCGGTATTTAGTTATGAGAAATTATATAGTTGAAGTCAACAATAAATTCATAAACAGTGATATTGAGGTTAGCGAACCGTCTCAAGAATAAAAACAAAATGTTGTTTAAAAACAATAAGCAGAACTTGAATGCAACATGCGAAAACAGTTAGATAGCGCTAGTATGAGCGCGCCAAGGTGCGCCGGTCAATAAGCGATACGGCGAGGTCGCGCGCGCAGATTAGCTCAATTGTTGATAGGGTTGGCACGCTGTATTAAAAATAATGTAAAACATTAGACCTTAATTTTCTATCCACAAGTTTCTTTGATCAACCTTTGAGCTCTGGAAGAAAAGAGGGAGATCCACGAAATAGTATAACACTCTGTGAGTGATGTACTTTTGTAAACAGTACTGCATTCCTTCGTGTGTTTGATTTGTCTTATTTTGTTAAAACCCCGACGAATTGATATCCGTAGCGCCATCTATTATTTGCTAGAAGAAGCTCTGATTTTCAAATGTTAACACCTAATAACTTTTATACTGCTTAACCGATTTTTATCAATCATAGCTAAGCACCGCAAAGGAACTTGCTTTCACATAAAAAACCGCATCGAAACCCATCCGCATCCGTTCGAGCGCTACGATGCCATGGAATGGCCGACAGACATTAGCGTAACTTTTAACACCCTTCTTTTTTTGTTAAAAAGAGGTGATGCAAAATATTCCTTGTAAAAAATGCTAGTTGCAATACAACACTATAAGATCATTAATTATCATTATCATTGTATCTTTTAGCGTTAAGTCCGCCAATTGTAAACAAATTTATATTGTGGATCAATAAAGTTTTTATAAATAAATAAATAAATAAATCATTGCTACTTAAAGAACTTAAAACTTTTACCTTTGCAAACACTGAACCCAAAGGTTCATAAAGAGGGCAACCCTAGCCACGAGAGGAAGTGCACGTTAGAGTTATTTAACAGATGTATTATCATCATTAGCAGCCTTGCTGCCAGATCTCTATTAGATATACTTCTAGTGCATCAGTCCAAGTTGACCGTTTAAATTCATATTTGCCGCAAAACTTTATAAAAAAGAATAAACTGGCCAAGTGCGAGTCGGACTCGCGTACCAAGGATTCCGTACCATTATCTATAAAAATTCACATTTGTTGTATGGGAGCCCCACTAAAATATGTAGTTTGATATTATAGCGGCAATAGAATCAGATATGTTTGCCTGATCTGTGAAATACATAATATCTATATCTGTTCAGCGAAAATTTTAACTGGCTAGCTATCACAGTTCATCAGATACATTCTGGTAACAGACAGACAGCGGAGTCTTAGTAATAGGGTCCCATTTTTTTACCTTTGGGTATGGAAACCTAAAAATCATGAAAAATCTTATTAAGTCTTTAGGAATAAAATGAAATATTGCGTGACAATGCAATATTGAGGTGGCCGTAGGAACTGTAATGAAAGGATGGAACAAACACCATTGAGCTCAGACTCGTCTGATTCGCCGAGCACTTTAAACTTTTAATTGTTTTGGATAAAAACTGGTTTTAGAAAATATTTTTTAATCATCGCCATCATCATTTCAGTCGCATAACGTCCAGTGCTGGACATAGGCCTCTCCCAAGGATTTCCAAAATGACCTATCTAAAGCGGCCTGCACCCAGCGCCTTCTAGCGACCTTGGTCAGGTCGTCAGACTACCTTATAGCTTACGCTCCGCTTGATAGTAAATAGTCGCTAATCGAAAACCTTTTTGCACCATTTTTTAATAGTTACTTGTTTACTCCTTCAACCAAAGAAACATTTCTTTCTTTCATCGTGTAAATAACTAAATTTTTATCCCTTCAAATGTCGGCATAGCAGACACAATAGTAAAACAATACATCAGACTCCCGCTCCGGGCGTCCGACATTTAAAGGGCTATATTATGTAATTGTTGTAAAACATAGTATCGTTGAGTTAGTATCCCTTAACACAAGTCTCGAACTTACTTTGGGGCTAGCTCAATCAGTATAATTTGTCCCTTTCCGTCTTATTATAAAACGCAGACTAACTTTGTTACTAGGTTTAAACCATTATCCGACTAATTTAAGTTGACATCTAGTAATATTCCACTGTCTTATCTGAAAATGTCAACTTGATTTGGTCGGATAATGGTTTAAACCTAGTAACAAAGTTAGTCTGCGTTTTATAATAAGACTGTCTATGTTTATTTATTATGTAAAGTTGCGAATAAATAGAGGTACAGAATCCAGTAGATATTGGGACGTTTGCTTGGTCAAACAATAAAGGACGGACGCATAAAACACGAAGCTCGAAAAGACAATAAAACTGAAGATTTTATTGTTATTGGCTATCGTAACCGTAAAACAATATCAAAGCTTTTGAAACGTTGACTGTAAAGGACATGCGTCCAATACTAAATACTCGTAAGACAGTTATTTCTTTTAATGATATGGCTTCATGATTATATTAATCATGAAGCCATATGTGGATGGCCCCTTAGTATATATTATTCTAAGGGGGCGTCCACATTACGTCACGAAGAATTTTGACTTTTAGAACTCTCTCCCCACTCTTGTTACGCTATGTTATATGCCTTGGGTGGATGTTCAATTGCCCATGATAATCAAGATGATACATACATACATACTATCACGTCTTTATCCCTAATGGGGTAGACAGAGCATTTTTATTACATTTTCTTAACTGCCTCTGTGGTGTAGTGGTTAGAGCGTTTGGCTCATACCCGGAGGTCGCGGGTTCGCTTCCCGGCGGGGGCAACGACTTTGTGTTGTTGTCCTAGTTTGGTTAGGACATTGCAGGCTGATCACCTGATTGTCCGATAAGTGAGATGATCCGTGCTTCGGAGGGCACGTTAAGCCGTCGGTCCCGGTCACTGTCTTTGACATTGGTCGTTACCCAAAAACCATGACAGAGGCCTTTAAGGCGGTTTAAAAACTCTGACACTAGTGTTAGTCACTAACACACACGATAAGAAAGAAGAAGTCTTGCGGCTCTATGCAGACAGAGCCCAGGGCTGCAAGACTCAAAGGCCACTTTTATCAAGATGATAATAAAGACAATATCCACAGAGAGAGAGACAAGTGAAATACGAAGTTAAGGAAATCCTAGCAAAATGTATGTGAGCTGAATGGTGATCCCCTAAGGTCCCATGCAATATGCGTCCACGTTCCCCGTCGCAACACCATACACAAGACGAGAACGGGGGAGTGGTGCGAAGACGGGGAACGAGGTAGCATATTGCGCGGGACGTAGGAGATTCAATTTTGTATGTAATACCTCTAATTGATTCTGTGTCCATACTTACATACATACATACTATCACGTCTTTATCCCTAACGGGGCAGACAGAGCATTTTGGGTCTTGCGGCTCTATGCAGAGCCCAGGGCCGCAAGATCCAAAAGCCACTTTTAGCGTCATGGTGGGCGAGAAGATGGAAAAGCAATCAATACAGTGATGGGTGGCTAGCCGCATCGCCTGTTAATATGATTCGCATTTTCGCCCATTCGCTCGATCGGCTTTTACGATCTGCGCGTGTCCATACTTACTCCCAAAAACATCCTCTTACATACGTTAAGGTTTCCCACATTAGCACAGAATTAATAAATTACCTACATAACATATGTAAGAAAGGTTACCAAAGTTTGCATTAATAACTTTATTTTTCTTTGTAAACAGTAGGTAGGTATTCTTCAAAATATTTGTGTGTACAGGTGTATAGGTATATATTACACAAATATTTTTGAAGTGGAAAAATAATAAAAACGCGTAATTTTCCTGTTTGGCTTCATTAACTTTTTATACTACACCGCTTATCAAGCAGTGTCTGGTTTACCATATTATAGGTACCTGAACAATGATACGTTTATCGTCTGATTTATATGTGTATGATTTTTGGCCATTTAAAACTTTAAAGAGGTATATTAATAAGTAATTAAATATAGAAATATTTTTTCTACATCTAATGCTTACGTACATATAGTCACTAGCGGTTTTAGGGTAGGGCGCGTTTGGGCGACCGCCCAGGGCGCCGGGTATAAATGGGCGCCATGACTGCCCATGTATGTATATCCCCTCGCTAATTGATCGACCTACTTACTTGTTTTTTAAATGATTATTTCATTACGTATATTCGTTGCCTTTTTTAATATGGATATATATGTGCGTTTCCTTAGCATCCATTACTTAAATCTTGTTTCGAATGGGTTTGAATTGCAGTTAGGTAGGGGGCACCGTAGTAATCTCGCCCAGGCCGCTGGAAGGGCTTAAACCGGCACTGCATATAGTTTGAATATTGGTTATAATGTAAACAGCTAAAAGTGTATCCCTATAGTTGACTGGGAGAAAATGCTCTTAGGATTAAGTCCGCCATTTGTTAAAAGTATATTTGTACTTTGGAACAATAAAGTCTGATAAAATAAAATATGAAATTAAGCACAAATTAAAAGCACTCTGGTATTTCGGTGGCAGTTATGTTAATACGTAAGATCACAATCTCTTGATAATGTCACAAAAAAAAATTCTACGCCATTCTAATTTTCGAATACCCTTTTTACTATCAGGCTATAAAAAAGCATTGCTAACAACAGGACTGAAAATATGCACTAACAAATAATATAAGGATGCAGTCGGCAACGTTCGGTGACCAGTGTCACGAATTGAAATTTCTTCTATGGGAAAAAATTTCTGTATATATACAAAATATATTTTGTTAGGTGGTCCCATAGAAAATTTATCAAATTCGGTTGTGTAGTTGGGGGGTGAAGTAGGTTTTAAGTTTTGAAAAATTATAGATATTATTTGTTTGACGAATTCTGCCTAACCCTGTAGATTGCCAGTACAACTTACAACCCATATCTATTGCAGGAGTCCATGAAAACATTCCACCTGTTGCTAAACGAGACATCGCGTCGGCTGCAAGCGCTCACGAAGAGGCTCGGCACTTGCGTGGACAAGTCTCGGCCTTACTACGAGGCTGTCAACGTCGCGTCAGCCGCTAGGTCAGAATGCCAGAAGGCAGCTGTGCAATTCCAGAGGGCTAGTGGTGAGTAGATCCTGCTTGTTGACTTTTACCATCATTATCATCATTTCAGCTGCACATCGTCGACCTCTGGCGTAGTGGTCACCATGCTAGTCCGCCAACTAGACGAGGGGTCCAGTCCCCGGTCAGGGCAAGTTGGAAATGGCCTTTTTAAAAAATGTCTTGCATGTGGGTCTTAAATGTTTGTATATATAGTATTTGTTATAAAAATTGTATCGTTGAGATACTGTCTCGTAACAGAAGTATCGTTGAGATACTGTCTCGTAACAGAAGTTTCGAACTTACTTTTTGGCTAGCTTAGTCCCTATATTTATTATTAAAATTTATTCATTTATTTATCGTCCACTGCTGGACATAGGCATCTTCCGAGGTTTCTCAAAATGACCGATCTAGAGCGGCCTGCACCCAGCTATTTCCAGCTTCCTTGATCAGGTCGTATGGCCACCTTGTGGGTGGGTAAAAATTCTCGAAGCGAAGCATAGGTACCCATACGCTTCGCTTCGAATTTTTTTGCCTTATCGGCCATTGGTTCGTCGTACTGTGGCGGGGGCCACTGCTAATAAAGAAGTTTCCAACAAATCAAATCAGACACTTTTTTCTAAACGTCAAAACAAGCATTTCTATGGGATTTGTATGAAATAAAAACAAATGACGTCATAGTTTCTTAGAGTCAAATAGCGCTCTTAATATCAGTTTTTCCGCATTATTAAATCTTATATCACGTTGATAATGGATATGATCAATGACAAGTGACATTATTTTGTGACATTTTATTCTTTTAACAGTGCCAAATAATTTATTTTTGACCCAGGAAACTTGCTTAATGTACATGCTTATCCGCTGAGCTATGTCAGTGACTTTTGTATACACACCCTCCACAGGGCGGGAACGGCGAAGAGACGCAAGGACGGGACACGGGAACGCATATTGCGCGGGACCCTAGGAGTTTCCGTTCTTTATGTATGTATAAGGTCTAACAAAATATACTGAAACTATTTTAGAAGTAAATTCAGTCCGTGATAGTGAACAACTTTTCCCAAGAAATATATATCGAAATATGAAAAATAATTTATAGAATAGCTTTTAGTTTAACATAATTTCGTTTATTTATACTTTAATAATGTTATTTAAGTGTTATACAATAATACAAACTTCGGGTCAGCTAATCGGTCAACTTGTATGGGAGGCTAAAAAATATTTTTCATATTTCGTTATGTTCCTCGGGAAAAGTTGTTCAGTATCACAAACTGAATTCACCCTTAAAATAGTTTCAGTGTATTTTGTTAGACCTATATATCTGTGGCACGGTCTATCGGCCACCGCGGCCATGACCGTGACCGTGGGGCAGTATGGGCCCCACAGGAAGTCATTATCTCCCGATAACACACATTTATTATCAGCAGTTTAACGTTAAATGGTCTACGGGCGGTATAATATAGTAGGAATGCTCGTTATAAGGATAAATTGTTGATAAGTTGAAAACGTACCAGCTGATTCTATTGTCGTAGATTGTAATAGCTAGTGGAGGGAAGGGACATTCTCGTAATAAATAGAACCACGGGATATATACCAGACTAGAGGCAGCGCGCGGCTTCGCCCGCGTTTACCACGCAAGTGAAGTCGCGGGCGTAATGCAAAAGCCTATAGCCTTCCTCGATAAACGACCTATCTAATAACGAAAGAATTTTTCAAATCGGACCAGTGGCTCCTGAGATTAGCGCGTTGAAACAAACAAACAAACAAACTCTTCAGCTTTATATATAAGTATGGATTAGACCACTATAGTGTAATGAAATTAAAATAACAGTCAGAAACTGTGGATAATGGAAATATGGATGGGAGAAACCGATAAATAGAACCTACACAAGCTACCCAACATTGCATTAACGGATCGGACAGGGTTTTTTAACATATTGTATAATATAATACATTTTATGTCCTTCCGAATCCAAAATCAATATAACTGAGACTATAAATAGTCCTTTAACGTGATAATGAATTCACTCATCAATATCAAGGTCGTTTAGTGTGTAAATGATTTGAACAAAGACAGATTGAGTCATGAGTGTTGTTCGCGAATCCTTGACACGACGAGGTCTTCCGTGCTAATTGTTCAGCTGACACTGTCTTATCGGAACCTAATCGATTTCCGATGCACTTTTTTTTAATTTCGTAATAAAAAGGGCGTTATAAGTTTAACGCTAACGTCTGTCGGTCTGTCTTTCCGTCTGTGGCATCGTAGCGCTCGAACGGATTGACCGATTTCAATGCGTCTTCTTATGTGAAAGTTCCCTTGCGGTGGTCTTAGCTATATTTGTTACGAATACGATATACCTGAAGCGATTGCTTGATGTTAAGTGTAGTACCACTGTAGCGGGAGCGAGGTAATATGCTCAATCGATTCACAAAGGGAAGATCTTTCCGCCAGGCATGGTGTTGCGCCTGGGGAACCGCGGCTCCGACGAAATACGACGATCGTCGGAGTCGCGGTTCGCCAGGGAAGATCTTCCCTTTGTGGCGGTCGAGCATATCACCTCGCTCCCGATACATACCCGTCAGCGGCAATCGGCGACCAGCATCGCGACGGACGCCGACTATCACAGCTGATGCGCGACGGTCACGCGACCTTTCTCGACACTGATAGCCGACCATCACAGACTGGTGTCACAGAATTTATATGAGAACGGGGTTGAGGTGGAAGGACGGGGAACCGACACATACTGTGCCGGAACCTTAGCCGTCTTATTACCATACGCAGACTAACTTTGTTACTAGGTTTAAACCATTATCCGACGAAATCAAGTTGTCATCTAGTAATATGACACTCATCTAAAAATGTCAACTTGATTTGGTCGGATAATGATTTAAACCTAGTAAGAAAGTCAGTCTGCGGTTTATAATAAGACGGTAGGAGTTTCCTTTCTGTATGTAATACTCATATCAATTTTGTGCTAGTGTCGTGAACTGCCGCTGGCATACTGTCTCTCTTCTGATAGAGCCCTAACGGGTAAACATAACATACATACATACATACATACTATCACGTCTTTATCGCTAATGGGGCAGACAGAGCATTTTGGGTCTTGCGGCTCTGTGCAGAGCCTAGGGCCGCAAGACTCAAAAGCCACTTTTAGCGTCATGGTGGGCGAGAAGATGGAAAAGAAATCAATACAGTGACGGGTTGCTAGCCGCATCGCCTGTTAAAATGATTCGCATTTTTGCCCATTCCCTCGATCGGCTTTTACGATCTGCGTGGGAAGAGAAGCAGCTGGTACATTCTAAGTTTTTTCGTTTCTCCCAGACCAGCATGGGAGTTCCAGACCAGCATAGGAGTCCCAGACCAGCATGAGAGAGGTAAACATAAATTATCTGTTAAGCTACCCGTGGATCCACCTACGAGTAATAGACTTCGAATACCATTATTCCATTTTATAAAGAAACCGACTCAACATTAAACGTATATTATGTATATAAATAGGTTTAATACATTTGTCATGTCAAACCACCATTAGGTACGCTAAAAGGTTTGCCTGCAACATTAGGGATAGATATTAGACGCTAGTCTTGATGTCAGAATTGAACTAATGCAAATTGTACATGTTGTAAATGATGTTATCTTGCATATACAACGTGGAAGGGTAACCCCGTAATAAATCGAATCACGGGTAAGTACTAGTTTTTGTTGTGCCACGAGCTATACTAAATCACTATAGTATAATGAAATAAAAATAACAGTCAAAAATAAAATAAAATTCGGCACTTTCATACTAAAATGTGCGGCCACCGAGGCAATTTGTATGGGAACGTCTATTTCTTTTTTGGTTTTTTACTATTATTTGATTATCATTATCTTCTTCTTATCGTGTGTGTTAGTGACTAACACTAATGTCAGAGTCTTTAAACCGCCTTAAAGGCCTCTGACATGGTTTTAGGTAACGACCAATGTCAAAGACAGTGACCGGGACCGACGGCTTAACGTGCCCTCCGAAGCACGGATCATCTTACTTATCAGACAATCAGGTGATCAGCCTGCAATGTCCTAACCAAACTAGGACAACAACACAAAGTCGTTGTCCCCGCCGGGAATCGAACCCGTGACCTCCGGGTATGAGCCGAACGCTCTAACCACTACACCACGGAGGCAGTTATTATCATTATAGTGATCTAGTATAGCCCGTGGTTCGATTTATCACGGGTTTACCCTTCCACGTTGTATATTTTGTAAATATTACATGTTGTAAATGTTATCTTGCATACATATGTAATTTCCTGATGTTACATCTGTGTAAATTAGTATGTCCTGCCAAGGGCGTTGATAAGCTGCGTTCCATCTATATGTTCTCGCTCTATCTTATCTGTCTTTTACATACATCTGTTTTTTTACTTCAACCAAAATCATACGTAGGGTTTGTACTCAGTAAATATTAAATTACTAAAATAAATACAATTATTTTAATTTCCGTAATACTTACTTTTGACAAAAAGACAATGTATATCTTTTTGAATGATAACGAAGTTCTCTTAGACTCTACTTGGGCATCTATCGTTGAAATATTTCATCATCGTCATCATCAGGTCTTTTAGTCTCCACTGCAGGAGCACGACCCTCTCTATACTACCAACGCCATACTTGACCAGAGCAGTCAAAAGACTTGGCCTACACTCTCCTTGCTGGCTAGACGGGTTGAAGAGGTCTCACTGATCTTAAATAATAAGCTTTTTGTAGCTTCTATTTCCTAAGTCGCCTTCGACCTCCACGCACTTGAAGTGGCCCTATTCTACTCGGCCGGAAACCACATGGCAAAATTGTTTGTATATGTAAAATGCTGATTGAGGGAAGCGAGAATCTCAGTCATGTCAATAGGCGATGCCAGCAATCCATCACTACTTTGATTCCCTTTTTTCATCTACACACCCACCATTAACGCTAAAAGCGTGTCGCGCGGCGTCTTACGGCTATAGGTTCTGTATATATTATATAACGTCGGGCCAGTTTTTTTTTACATTCCTATACAAATTGCCCGAGCGGCTGACACTTTCGTATGGAAATGTCCAATTATATTTTTAGTATTTCACTGTTATTTTGTTATCATTATAATAAAGTGATCTAGCCTAGCCCGTGGTTCGATTAATTGCAGGTATATCCCTTTCACGTTGTATACATATGTAGGTTGTGTATAGAGACTAGTGTATTGTATACAATGTATGTTATTGAAAATAGTGTTGATCGTCAGTTGGGAGATGTTTGCGCTTCGCCGCACAGGATGTGGCTTATCAAGAGTTGCGGCGGACATAGGGACACTAATAAAAATACACATGTCGTAAAGTTACTGGCATATGGCAAATACAAAGGTAGAGGCCAGAGAAAATGAAGATGAAAATGCGTGCTAAAAACCGCGTGGTGTTTGTTGTATCTGCGGTTTAAAGAAAAGAGCTAGTACTACCAATATTCATGATAACCAAGTGCGAGTCGTACTCGCGCACGAAGGGTTCCTTACCATTATCTATAACAAGTATTTATTTAAAGAAATATTTTTTTAAAGCTGTTTATATCTAAAGTGCTCCTTAATACAAAACAAACGAGCCCAAACTCGATGGGGTTGCGTCGTTTCATTACAGAGTCTTATGGCCACCTTCCGGCTCCATCATCAGATCAGCTCCATGTCATAATTTTTCACTGTAACGCGATATACGTATGCGTGAAAAATTTCAGCTCAATCGGAAAACGGGTATTGAGTCTAATTAAACTTGCAAGATTTTATTATAGTCAGAACGACAGACAACGGTGTCCCGTTGTCTGATGTCTGTAGGTTCACCTATCGGTCATCATCATCATATCAGCCACAGGAAGTCCACTGCTGGACATAGGCCTCCCCCAAGGATCAAATTATTCACCTATCGGTCAAATGTCGGTAAATAAAAGCTTGTGAAAAAATTGTATGTTGTATTGTTGTATGGGAAATACTTAAATATTTATTTCATTCTGTTTTTAGTATTTGTTGTTAGAGCAGCAACGGATACATTATCTGTGAAAACTTCAACTGTCTAGCTATCACGGGTCATTAGATACAGCTGCTAACAGACAGACAGACAGCAAAGTATTAGTAATAGGGTCCCGTAGATGTGCCTGGTAGAGAAAGCAAAAAAAGAGACACATGTTTATTTTTTACCCCCGACGAAAAATGGGTATGTGTGTATCTGTGTGTGTGTCTGTTCCATTGTAGCGCCCCAATGGACCAATTATGATGCGGTTTTATTTTCTTTTCAAAGCGGCAAATTCCGCTTCCGATCGAGACGATTCTTAGCTATGTTTGATGGGAACCCCATCAGCGGTTTACAAGAATGTAAGAACGCTTAAATGTCTTGGAAGTATTAATTTGCCTGGCAAATAAACCGTAACTTTATTCGCTACGCAAATAAAAAAAAACCTTATCAAAAAATCCAGACCGAAATATGACATGTAGGTATATACAGCTGATTGTACATTGTTTGTTTCAGAGCTACACGCGGCAGCCAAAGAGACGGTAACGCTGGCGGAGCAGCGCTTCGTGAGCAAGCAGGACGAGTGGCAGTTCGACAGCAACTGGCAGGAGGTGCTCAACCATGCCATCATCAAGGTCAGTTCGAGAGAACAGGCTAATAGGCTATAGCCCGCTCCACACTCTCGACAAAACTACACGAGATTGACCGAATGCGAGAGTGTGGAGTGAGTGTTCGTCTATACTCGTGTTGTCTCCATTTCGTGTCGGTTCATTTGTTCAATGTTTCGCCAAAACCGATCTCATGCAGTTTCAGCGAGAGTGTAGAGCGGGCTTAATACTGTGCATGTTTTTTTGATTAAAACTAACGTGCGACACAGACATTAAAATGAGATAACGGGTTACTCACTTATAGAGTAGTGTGTACAAGCCTTTACGACATTCGTCCTGATGAAGACCTCCGGATGAGGTCGAAACATGTCGGTCAGTAGCTGACTCTATACGTGAGTAACCCGTCAACTTATTTTAATAATGACTGCATGTTTTTGGTTAATATTTTATACAAAACAAAAAATACCACCGAATAAAAATATTTTTTGAAAACAGTAACAAAATTGGTTAATTATTGATACAACAATTAGCATTTCAAATTGTAGGAGCGTGGTGGAGACATCTCACTATCTTTTTCTTATGCGCGCGATGTAAGAGCAGTGACGTCAAGAGCGCTGTACGTGCATCCTTCTTCTACTCTGTTACTTGACAGGTTCCGTTTCCATCAGAACTTACTTATTTTTGAACACATTAAAAGTATATTTTGATTTCATTTTCTGATTATGTTACGTCCTGATAAGCCTTACCTGCACGTTCCTCTCGGCGGAAGTATAAGAACGGAGGTTCTAATACGTTCATAAAAACTAGTTGCGTAATCGATTATGATCATTACGTGAATCGGTAAAGCATCGAAAGGGCTCCGTTAAAATGCCATTTTGTGCAGTTTACGAGTAAGTCACTCGTTTCCGTCACGAACGTTTTAGAGGCTGGAATTATTTGGAAGTTTTTAAGGGCTTCAATTTTGTTACTTCGTTCCAACCGAATTTTCCACGACACTTAGCTTCTTTTTTCAATTGTCAGGTCATGGACGCTGAGAAGCGGAAGGCGGAGAGCGGACGCGAGCATCAGAAGAAAGCGGCAGCGTATATCGCGGCGGAGAAAAAGGTACTTACGACAAATTTACGACGTGAATAAATACATCTCTAAACATCCTGGGCACCTAAGATGTTTCGTTCGTCTCTTCCGTCTATTTCTTCTGTTACTGCGAAAATGAGTTTCTTTCGGCTTTTCTTCTCAGCAGTGGTCGGTACGAAGCGGTATCGGTAGATTAAAAAAAATATATACACTACACGTAATGTAATTATGTAAATTACACGTAAAAGTGCCTGTGAAGGACTAATTACAGAGTATACACCTGAATTTGAAAAATTAAACCATTTTGACTTCTTTTTTAGGGTTCCGTACCTCAAAAGGAAAAAACGGAACCCTTATAGGATCACTTTGTTGTCCGTCTGTCCGTCCGTCCGTCCGTCTGTCAAGACCCTTTTTCTCAGGAACGCGTGGAGGTATGAAGCTGAAATGTATATCAATTACTCAGGTCTACTGTCCTTTGAAGCTGTGAAAAAATCAAACTTCTAAGCCAACGCAATCAAAAGATACAGCCGTTTATGCCGCAAATTTTCGACACTTGCAAGGGAATCAAAACCTACAGGGTGCTTCCCGTGAACTCAGAATCTTGAAATTTGGTACGAAGCAACGTCTTATAGCATAGATAAAGGGAAAAATTACGAAAACCATAAATTTTTAGTTACATCACATAATATATATTTTTTTAATAATTTTAAACTTACTACCCATTTCCTCATAAACGCGTAGAGGTATTAAATTGAAATTCATACCAAATTCTCGTTTGTACGGAACCCTCGGTGCGCGAGTCCGACTCGCACTTGGCCGGTTTTTTTTTTCTTTTACTTCTATTTACGCTGTTCTTCTTTCTAAGGTTGTTGTCCAGCATACTCATCTCATACTATCACGTCTTTATCCCTAATGGGGCAGACAGAGCATTTTGGGTCTTGCAGTTCTATGCAGTTGTCCAGCATAGGACTCTTAAAGTACTTAAATAAACAAGGGGGTTTATTATTTGCCTGGCAAATAAAATAAAAAAACTCCGACTTTCATAACTTTTAAACCGCTGAACCCTCTTCCATCAAACATAGCTAAGAATTATCTCAATCAAGTCGGCTTTCAAGCCGACTTGATTGAGATAATGGCCTTAGTTACTTATATTTTTATCTGATGTTCCAGGTAACTCAACTGGAAGACAATCTAAAACGGAACATCATTAAATCCCGACTCTACTTTGAAGAGAAGAAGCTTTGCGACGAACAGCTCCAAACGCAGAATGAGAAGATCGAGAAACTTCAGCGCCTCATAGCAGACGCCAAGTTTAGGTACTCCAAGTCTCTGAAGGCTTTGGAGGAGATATCCGAAGAGATCCATAGGCGACGAGGTGAATATCCACCAGGTAAGGACACCATTCCAGTCGGACCTAGAGAGCCAGGCGTAGGCGCCGAACGCGACCCCGTTCATGACGAAACTGATGACCACGTAGACGAGGAATCTAGTCTCCAAGAACTAAGACTGCGCGTCAGAGAACTAGCTCTTAAGCCTATAGACAGAAATGACGTAGAAACAGACGAAGCGTGGGCGCTAGAACTGAACGAAACAATAAATAAGTTGGACCAATTGCTTATGATGAAGGAAAATAATCAGCAAAAAAGATCCAAATTCACCGCCAGCTCGCCGAGAAACTCCAGCGCTCCGTCAACTAGTACTAACGCTGGAAACAAGTATATACAGCCTCCAAGCGACACCTGGAAAACTGAAACTAATTTATCCAGAACAAAATCCAAAAGTCGGGAAGTCGTTTTTGAACATACGAATCCTCCAATAAGCAAAACGGAGAAGTCTAAAAGCATGATGTCTCTAGACGTTTTGGCTTTAGCTCGAGATGCAGCGACTATGGATAGGGAGTCATATTTGAAAGCGGTGATTGAAGATAAATCTCCTACTGGAACGTATACTGAGAGTAATTCTGATAGGAATGAGACCCCCGATGAGATTTTGATGGTGGAGTGTGACTCTAGTGACTCCACTCAAAACCCCGTCATCAGGATGACAAGTTCCACTATCACGGATAGTGACAATAGTTAATTTTGTTTTAACGCGTATTAGGTCGGGTATGAAAATCATTACGCTGCTTGAGAAAGACATTATTTCACGGTATGTTTCTGGCGAGGTTTTCTCTCTATTGGTATTTTTAAATTTAACATGGCCGCCACTTTTAAGGATGGTCTGAAATTCCATGTTTGATTTCAATAGCCTGTATTGTAACAATAAATACGGAATTTATCATCTTTTACTGGCAAAGTTGTGTATCAGACACGGAATTTTCCTAAGTCCAGCTAAATACGTAACGTACCTGAAATGGAGATTTAACTTGAAGAATTATGATATTTTTATTTTCAAAATGGCTGAAGTTTACCGACACTTCGAATCAGAAGGGTTATAAAATTATTAAAAAAAAACTAATATTACTAACTTCTTACCATACATGAGGTGTACCCGACAATTGTATACGCGAAATTTTTCTATTTGTGTCTCGGATGTCAATTTTTGAGTGATTTTTATAAAATAAAAAATAATAAAAACTCGTAAGATAAACTTTTGTATTGATGTGTATTTAGTATTCGTTTTAATTAACTTTTATTTAGCGTTCGATAGTTGTTGACATCTTTGTATTATGTATTTTATATTACTTCGGTTATTATGGAAAGATACAAGAATAAGTATCATAGTATGAAGTATCGAAACTGATGTTTCTTGGTTAAAAGTCGAAAGATCAATTTTATGATTGACTTAACTTTAATTAATTAATTGATAATTTTGTTATAACGAAAGATCAAACAAACAAAAATATAGTCAGCTCGGGCCAACTGCGTCTCATCTTTTATATTTATCTCAAACTTACTTTGGGGCTAGCTCAATTATGTGATTTTTCCTTAATTATTTCTTATTTATTTATTCGCCCCAAAAATAGTCACCTAAGAAGATCCAGAAACCTAGTTGGCCTACATTATAATATATTAATTTTATGTATATTTATAATATATGACTTATAATGAAAAAAAATTAAGTCAATCATATCAGATATTGGAAACGCGTTCGAGCCTTCTAGGTTCGTTGTTGTTTTACGCTGAGTCTGAAATAACCGAAGTTTATCATTTCTTTGTCCATTGGAGCGCCATATCAGTCCACCGACTTAGCTCACAAATATTTATTATATTGTACACAAATATTTATTACATCGTTCCTTATCGGTTGTCTATTTTAAGAATGCACTTTATAATTAATTGTTGTATTTAGCTGATTGATTCGATTTATTAATTACTTGGGACAGCGGGAATATACGTCGCCGATTCGGCGGAACACTAACGAATTAAAAATGTACTGTCATTACAAAAATTGCAGACAGACGTTTAATGTTTGTAATCGATTACCTATGTTTATAATTTAAAAATGTTCAAGGAAAAGTCAATCGAACTTTAAGCGCGATATCAAATACAATAATGATAGTGTATGGAGCTGAAATTCGGCCGTGTATATTTCGCTAATACTTATACTGAAACTTTTACAAATTAAAATCTTAAACTTTATAAAAATGAATGAATAAATAATTCAAAACAACAATGTCTGCAATCCTAATAGATATATTATGTGCCTTCATTTGAAAGTTTGAATCAGTCAGAAATACTACAGTTAACAAGAAGACTGCGTTACACGGTTGGTACTTATCGAAGGTTGTAGATTTAGATAGGATTTAGTTATTTTCTTAGTCTTCTAAAAATGATGGATAGTGGATATGCCCTAACGAATACAATAAATAAATAACGATCACTAATGGCGCCAGAATGGCGCTACCTTTTACAGAGCTGTTATGGTCATTAGACTCCGGAAGGTTTTGATTTTCATCACAAAAATATCAGGGATACGAAGAGCAATAGTGCCGATCAGTTTATAAATTTGATGGGATTTAATCAGCAGAACCATCATTTTTAGAAGTTGTAATTTTTAGTGTAGTTACACTAACACGAGGGTAGATAACATACTCATAGGGTAAGAGAAACATATTTTATTGAAAAAGGTTGAATATGCATTTAATCGAATTATGAGTGAAATTATTTTAAATATACAAACTTTTGTCTGAAGACAATTTATTATATCAATCATTAAACGGTGCAATAGATATGGACCATTTGTAAAACACTATTCTGACGTAATCAGATGACCAGCCCCCATAGCATGGCACCATGGATAAACCCATAAAGTTTATATCACACAACAGACTAGTGCCATCCCGCTCGTTGTTATTACGTAGAACGAGATGGAAATAGGTGATAGCGCTCCATAAACGGTGACACCGGTGCCAGCTAACGGAGCAATGCTGAAGTCCTCTAACATGTTATTCAGGATCATTACATTGAAAGCAATTTAAAAAATTAAAACTGGAAGTTATTTATATATTAAAATTTGTGACATTTAACACACGTAGCAAAGTTACATTTTTAGGCATTGTCATAGCCCATAGAGTTTAGACTTTGTCAGTGATTGAGATTAAGAATATTGTTATTGATTCTAACTGTATTTCTATAAGAAAATCCAAATTTATAAAAACTTCGGCACAGTATGTTCAGCCTCTTTTAAAATTACCGTATTATAATCAATGGTTTTGATTTGACATTTGCCCGGCTCGAATCTTGTTGTGCTATATTAATAAACTAAGAAATTTAGGCATGATGAAAATAGTCTTTTCATTACTTATAGGAGGCATCATGCTAAAGTAACGAGACAGACTTTAAGTCACTAGATAAAAAACGTGCTCCAAAAGAGTAGTATTGATACGAATGTTTACAAATCACATAGTACACGGCATGCTTCGACATCCAAAGCAAGACCTGTAGGAGTCAATATAGACACCAATAAAAAAAAACAGCAGGGTGAAGTAAGACATCCTGTGTTTTCGCATAATTTTATAATCGAGATATTACATTAATATTCACTAAGATGAAACAAATGCTGATTCTGTTCTGCAAATTATGATTGTTTTCTTATTGTTTGTCTTTTTGTGTTGTACTTTTCCAAAGCAAATATATCTACGAGAATACAATCGGTGTTATGTGTTTAATAATAGATGCTAGAACGAGTTTCCATTCTTTATACAATTTAATATTTGTGTAATCCTGTTAAGACAAATGGGTATAATACAGATTTTTAATAAAGGCTTTAAACATCTACAAGTAAATATAATCGTGAGAATTGAGTAGCAATGCATAATTAATAATAAAACGAACTTACCTGTACGTGAAGTTCTATCATAATTATGCGAGCTACTCAATTCGAAACGATTATATAATAACCCTCCCAGATAACCCATCCCCATTCGATAAAAATCTGAATTATAATCCATTTTGTCAAACATACTATTGCGTGTAACAAAAGTACTTTCAACTATAATGAACCAAGATGCGCGCGCAGGACGGGAGAGCACTTGTTTTTTCTCTATTCCAGATTTACTTTAAAATATTCGTGAAAGGCCGAGAAATACGAAACAGTACTAATTAATTTTTTAGTTACTTAATCAGTGGCAAGGAAATCGGAGTCTGGAAAGTTTGTGAGAGTTAAATCATTTCAAAGAAATTGAAGCAGTTTTAAACGTTGAAGAATTTTTAATATAGATGTGTATGGGCACTTCACGTTGTGTACCTGATAAAGGCATTTTACTCAGCACTGTCCGTAGCACATCCCACATTTTGGTCACTAAAATGTTAATTATCGTCATTCCAGTTCTGATATATATTTATGTCCCGACCTAACTGGAGTAAAGGCACATTTACACGGTGCAAGTTTCTTGCCTCTTGCATACAATTAAACTGAAGCAATCGATGACTTGCATCACTTGCATGGTCTAAACAAAACATCAACCATACAAAATTCCAAAGACTCAAATCAGATATTTTTTTTCTAAACGTCAAACTAAACATCTATGTATTTGTATGAAATCAGTATGAAATATAGACTTATGACGTATAGATGAGGTATAGTTTCTTGGGGTCAAATAGCGCTCCTGATATCAGTTTTTCTGATCTTTGTAGCGCGATTTCATATCCATTTTCAACGTGATTTTATCACAAATCTAAAATCACGTTAAAAAAGGATATGATCAATGACAAGTGACATTATTTTGGTGACTTTTTAGAATAAAAAGCCAATTCAAAAGCCATTTCAGCCGCGTAACGGCCACTGCTGGACATAGGCCTCTCCCAAGGATTTTTATGACCGATCTAGAGCGGCTTGCATTCTATTAACAGTACCAAATAATGTATTTTTGACCCAGGAAAGTACACAATTAAATTGTATGCAGTAAGTAACTTGCCCTTTGTAAATGGGCCTTACTTTATATAGAGCGCAATCGAATGCAAGTGCCGGCTGCCTACATCTATAGCTACCAATTCACAACCAACGCGGTGGTCTGCAGCTGGTCTGTATCCTAAAAATCAGTGAGAGGGAGATGGATAGCCATTAGCATCGCTATACCTCACTTGCACTCGTTTGTCGGAGTCCGCCGTGCTGGGATGTAAATCGATGACTAAAAGTAGTAAAAAAGTAGCCAAAAACTGTCACTGCATGTGTCTCTTTCCATTAAATGACATCTACAAGAGATGCTCTTTACAGTATAGTTAGTAAAAGGATCAGTACTGAAATGACGATAATTCCAATTCGTTTTAAAATTTATCACAGTTTCTTATACAAATAAATAAATGTTTAAAAAAGGTTTTTTATTTCCATTCTATACACAATGTATTTCATTCTATACACATCTGCCGTCTGGTTTCCGGCAGAGTGGAATAGGGCCACTCGAGGTCCCCCCTTGGATGTCGTAGAATGCTACTCAGGAAAATAAGCTAAACAAAGCTTATTAACATCAATGGGACCTTTCTAACCCGTCTGGCCAGTGTGGAGAGTGAAGGCCAAAGTCCTCTGGCTGCTTTGAAGCTTATAAACATCAACGGGACCTCTCTAACCCGTCTGGCCAGTGTGGAGAGTGAAGGCCAAAGTCCTCTGGCTGCTTTGAAGCTTATAAACATCAACGGGACCTCTCTAACCCGTCTGGCCAGTGTGGAGAATGAAGGCCAAAGTCCTCTGGCTGCTTTGAAGCTTATAAACATCAACGGGACCTTTCTAACCCGTCTGGCCAGTGTGGAGAGTGAGGGCCGTCCTCTGGCTGCTTTGGCCAAGTTTGGATCTGGTAGTACAGAGAGGGTCATACTCCTGCAGTGGATACAAAAAGACCTGATGATGATGACACATTGTACCATTGTGATGCCGGCTTATACCGCTCGTCTGTATTAACAATATTTCTTAGGCACCGTCTATAAATTTCGTCGCACATTAAGGGGGAGGGAGGGGGTCAATGAAGTGTAACAAGGAGTAAAAGAGGTCATAAGGTGTGACGTCACAATACAAAATCTATATCTAAGCAATGAAACACAACATTTTTAACGAATCACACTTATATTCCCAGATTTCCAAAATGACCGATCTAGAGCGGCTTGCATCCAGCGCCTTCCAGCGACCTTGGTTAGGTCGTCAGACCACCTTGTGGGTGGGTGTCCTACGCTTCGCTTGCCTGTACGTGGTCGCCATTCGAGAACCTTTTTGCCCCATCGGCCATCGGTTCGTCGCGCTATGTGTCCCGCCCACTGCCATTTCAACGAGCTAATCCGCTACAGCAGTGGACGTTGTGCGGCTGAAATGATGATGATGACACTTATATTATAAAGGTGAAAGTAAGAGAGTGTATATATGTGTGAGTGTATATTACTTCTTCACGCGCAAACAAATTTTGAAAAAACATCGTATGCGGGAAGCAGACACCCTGGATTAACACACAGGCTACTTTTTCCGCGGGTAACGCCGCGGGGCGCAGCTAGTCTATCCCTACATATAATAAAACAGTTAAAAATTGTGTCTGTACATGGAATATATTTCCAAAAAAAGGCGATGCAGTAGCTTGTCAACTAAGAAATATGAAAGTGTTAAAAGTGCCTTTAATCGAAAATATAGACAATTTTAAGAAAGTAATTTGATTATAAAAATTCTACGTTTTATCAGGATTTTTTTATATAATTTTAAACAAAACACCGGAAGTGACGACACACTGCAATCGAAGTTTAAATTTAGCGCTAATAAAACAATGACATCTGTCAACTGTCAATGTGTACTGTTTAAATTACCGTCTGTATGTTGGTTGTTGTCAAATTGTTGTGTTGGTAGATGACA
Source organism: Acrobasis consociella (assembly GCA_963555685.1). NCBI lineage: Eukaryota > Metazoa > Arthropoda > Insecta > Lepidoptera > Pyralidae > Acrobasis > Acrobasis consociella. The sequence continues at coordinate 3,200,564 of OY743109.1, read as the reverse complement.
GTGACAGTGACATATAATACAGGGGTGCCGTTTTTGAAACGTGGAGTCACTAAATGAACAGTTTTTGTATGGAAAAAACCAGTAATTTAGGTGACATCGCGTTTCAAAAATGGCACTTCAGTACAGTACTGAAAGTGGAAATTGTCAACTTTACTCAAAAAATCTTCATCGTGACATCACTTCCTCAAATAAGCTTGACCTTGCTTGAAAATAAAGGTCAATGGGTTTTTTGCAAACATCTAAATAGGTAAGACCTTATTTTAAAATCTGATTTGAGAAATCTTCTCCTAGAGGCTATTCCTCGAAAAGGATTGCGAATCAGATCTTTTTGAAAATTACTTGACAAGCCAATTTGAAAAAAAATGTCTGTCTGTTTATCGGTTTGTCTGTTTGTACCGCTTATCTCCGGAAATAATGAACGGATTCGAATGAAACTTTTTTGGTGTATAGATTTTGCAAATGGAACCTGATGCAGAACCATAATGATCCAGTTAAACTATAAGAAATATAAAAATGACGCCTTAGAAAAAGTTGTTCAGCCTGATGAGCTTTTCCGGAGAAAACCTGCCAATTGCGAGTCGGACTCGTGCACGAAGGGTTCAGTTTTATCTATAAGTCACGTTTATTGTATGGGAGCCCCACTTATATATTTGTTTAATTCTTGTTTTTAGTGTTTGTTGTTATAGCGGCCACAGAAAATAATCATCTGTGTATATTTTATCTGTCTGGCTGGCTATCGTGGTTCATGAGATACAGCTTGTTGACAGACAGACAGACGGACAGCAAGTCTTAGTAATAGTACCTTTGGGTACAGAACCCTAAAAAGATGAAGGCAAGGGGTATAATACATAATGTATAATAACATGTTTCTTCCTTGCTGGTCTGGGACAAAAGAAATAATTGGCCAAGTGCGTGTCGGGCCACGCGCAGTGTAGGGTTCCGTAGTTTTAAATGCCAACTTTGAGTTCATGCCACTAAAAACGTCTAAAACGTCTAAGTATCTATTAAATTTGTATGAAATTTTCCTTTTCGAGTACATTTTATAAGTTGATCGCCTATAACTTTTTGATTTGTTAACCCTACTTAACTCTGATAGTTTCCCTTTAAACTACATTATATATACTATAGCTGTGATTTTTTTCACGTGTCCATATATAACCGTTAAGCAGATAAATGGGGGGGACACGTGAACGTAACAAAAAAAATTCACTTTAAACCTAAATATTTCAGTCACAGATCCCTAAATCGAAAAATGGAGTTCCCAAGCTCACAATATTTTTGAAAGACCTATTCAACGATACCCCACACAATGTGTTTGTAGAGAAAAAAAATATTGACTTTTTGTTTACTTGTATGGCAGCTACCCTAAATTATATTTCCATATTTTATTTTACGACTTTTTCGCCATGATTGATATACAGATCCATGCTAAATTACAGCTTTCTAGTAGTTATAGTGTCTGAGTAGGACCACGGACAGACAGACAGACATAGCGAAACTATAAGGGTTCCTTGTTTACTACGGAACCCTAAACACTTAGAATGTACCAGCTGCTTCTCTTCTCGCGCAGATCGTAAAAGCCGATCGAGGGAATGGGCGATAATGCGAATCATTTTAACAGGCGATGCGGCTAGCAACACATCTCTGTATTGATTCTTCCATCTTCTCGCCCAACATCACGTTAAAAGTGGCTTTGAATATTGTGGTCCTGGGCACTGTCTGCTTAGAATCGCAATACCCCAAATGCTCTGTCTGCCCCATTTGGGATAAAGACGTGATAGTATGTATGTATGTTAACATGTATGTACAACGCACACAAATCACTGTACGAACTGCTAGTATAGCATAAATAAAACGAAATAAGTTCAATAATAAATTTATTACTTGAAGCCTAAGCTTCAATAGCTCCTAACCGACAACAACATACAAATATACAAGGTACATTCATATTTAATAGAGGAAGGCACTTCTACGGAGCGATCAACTATAAATAAAATTAGGTATAATTATAGAATTTATAGATAAGTATATGTACCTAATATTACATTTTTGACTATCATAAATTAAAGGAATTATTCAACGTGGAAGAACCTCGGACTATACTATAATGACTATACGATAACTATAGTATAATGAAACGAAAATAACAACCAAAAATGTCAAAAAAATGACATTCCCATACAAATATTTTTTGCTGCACAATTTTTAATAGACTGGCGTTTTTTTTTTTGCGTTTTGGCTTTTGTTTTAATTTCATGATACTATAGTAATCTAGTATATATACCGTGGTTCGATTTATTACGGGTATATTCATTCCACGTTGTATTTTAGACAAATCTGCATGCTTCATCATATTTCGAATCCTATTCCCTTCTTATTTAATACACATTTGTCTCGTACTTATGTCAAATCGAAATTTATTGGGTGTTTTCTTAGTTGCCAGTTTTACAAATAGGCGTTTTAAAATAAGACCCTATTTGACACTATCTAGAGTAACCCAGATATCTCCGAGATTAAAACACAGTAACAAGAAATTATCCTAATGTAACATCATAACATGTATATATTTTTTTATATTGAGCCTATGCTATACTCGTAGACCCGTTTTGTCAAACATACAAATTCAAATCATAGTTTTACCGGAAAAAGCTAAAATAAAGGACATACAGAATCAAATATAAAATAAAATCAACTCAATAAATATTTCATTAAAAAAATAAGAATTATAATACCATTAAACATTTTGATTAATTGATATAAAATAAATGCTATATTTTCTTACATTTACGAAAAAAATGGAAATCAGTATGTATTTAAGAGAAATCTACAAACATATAAAAATAAATGCCATATATTAGTATGATCAGTGTGTATATTGATTGGATCAAAGAAAATATAAAATATGTATCTAATTCATATTGTCTTGGATCAATGTTTGTCTGCAATGCATCTATTACTATATAAAATATATTATAGCTAAGCTTTATCAATCGTATCTTACCAGATGGTCCTAGAAATCAAGAAAAACCTAGGCGGAAAGGGCGGGATGAGTTAGATGAATACGGGTAAATTTTTGGAGCAAGTTACTTCCATTTATTTAATTAATTGCACGTTAAGATAACAACAAACAAAAGGTACAATAAAAAAGGTGCTTAGCATTTTTTTTTGTAAAAAAGGTACAAAAAAGTGCTAAGCATAGTGTACCAGTTCACCTTTGAGACGTAGCAGAAAAGATGGTAGATGAGGTGCAAATTTAATTAGATAAGTATATCGTAATAAATAAATTAGGGACACTGAACTACTTTTTATAAAAACAATTAACGAAAACCTACAAATCAGCGCTCGGCTAAACGGATTTTAAATGGGAGGATTTCTTTATCGATTTTTAATAACATTTTTATAGAAAGTAGTTCAGTATCATGAACTGAACTTGCTCCAAAAATTTGGCCCGTAGCCCTGTGTAGAGCCGAGTGGAAGGACAAAAGGTCAGGTCATTGCCCAGCAGTGGGACAGTGAGTTACCTCTTAAGCACTGCACTTACCACTTTAGTTGTTAAACGGTCGCGTGACTGACACGCAATTGACAACTAAAGTTGTCGAAATTATACTATTTTTACTAGGCTTGGCGTCGGGGGTAAATTAACGTTATCAATCGCTGGAGCAGTGGCGAATTCACCAATAGAGACTAGGGCGGCACATTTAGGAGGGGTGGCAAATTTTAGGCCAATTGCATCCCCCCCCCCCCTACTTTTTCGTGCATTGCAATCGAGAAGGTAGAAGGGCGCTTTTGTAATTATATTTCAATGAACGCAGCTTAGGGGTGGCAAAATATAATATAGCTAAGCAAAAATATAGCCCTCTGGCGGCAAATGTGTAAATCCGCCACTGCGCTGGAGTGCAAAAGATTAAGTACCATTTCAACATCTTGTGGCACCCAAGCATATCAGTAATGATATGAGCATTAAATAAAAAATATGCAGTTTCTATTTAAACTACATGTACATTGTACACCCTATTATTTCTAGCTATATTATATATACCAGTTAATCACAGATTTATAAGCGAACGTTAAATTGTGCAGATATGGAAGGTACAAAGTATTATTCGTCTTTACATTGTCTTGTCCATGGTACAATAAAATAAGGTATTCTCTTCCCGTGACAGCTGATGACGTAGGTGGAACTTGACTACGTCATCAGTTTGATATGTTGCCACTGTGTGAAATTGAATTACCTGAGCGTAATGCATTTTTGAATTTTATATACCAATTTCGAATTAATAATCCATTATATCAATTTATAAAATATTGAATTGATAAATCACGCGAGAATCGCGAGATACTAAATAGCTAAGTTACTTAATATTTTTTTTAATATTCATGAACTAATTGAGAAAGTCCTTAAATTTACCGAAAAGAACAATCAGTGGCAACACTTTGTGACGTAGTCAAGTTCCATCTCGGGAAGAGAATACCTTATTTTATTGTACCATGGTCTTGTCGGTATGTAAGTGTCAAAAATATGCGACACCAGAAGGCAGCACAGTGACGTCATGTCCAATAAGCAGCTGTTATTGGATACATTTGACGGAGCAAAGAACCTGTCAACTGATGGACCAATCACAACAGTCGATTGGACCTGACGTCACTGCTATTGTACGAACAATGTTTTGACTGAACATTGAAAGTAACTAAAAGACTGAGGCTAATTTTAGTTACTTTCAATGTTCAGTCAAAACATTGTTCAGTCTTGCTTAGCATTTTAGCAAACCGCACAATCTCTTATTGAAACCCCCTTGTACCTATTTTGACTCTCGGTCTATAGCGGAACGAGTGGGAAATAAAAAGTGCCAATCGTCACCACTGGGGACGAACGAAACTTTTTTTTCCCACTCGTACCCAGTGGGGACGAAATGGTGGGGACGACCGGGAATAAACGAGTGGACGTTATGCGGCTGAAATGATGATGATGATGATTAGAGAAATTTTTTTTCGTAAAAATCTAACGAATTGCTTAAAACATCTTAATATTTCACCTTTTGGCGAAGACATCCGCAGTTTGAAGTATATGAGGAGCTTAGTGGCCCAGTGGGAGTACACATTACTAGCGCTTTCGCAAGTAAACAAGTAAAGTAGCACCAGGTGTGGTCCGCACTTGGATGGGTGGCGGCGTAAGTGGCATAAAAATTTCTTAAGCTCCTCTGTGCTTCGGAAGGCACGTTTTAGCCGTTGGTGTAATGATTAGTCGTCAAGCTATCTCAGATGCCTTTAGGCAGCCTGAAAAAATCGACACTGTTGGCCATTTACACACACGGAAAACAAACAAATTAGAAATATTTACACATATGGTAACAGCTAAAAAGTATAAGAAACTCAACAATAATACTATAGTTCTTAGCAGAACATGAGCCATGCCTTTGATAATCAATTTATACGCAAGTATTTTAAATATTGAAACCAGCATTACACCCGAATTCCACAAAACAAAGATACATTTAAGCATCCAAACCCTTTTTGGTGGCAACTGAGTGTAACGCGGTGGTAGAAAAGTACCCTAGTCATAAAGCCCATTTTTTACCAAAGTTCATTGACAACTACACATATAACTCGTCGCCAAATTCCTGTCAAATACCAATATTTTATCATGATATTCTTTTATGGCCTACCTGGATCGTAGCAAGTGGAGGTTTATAGTCTCTGCCTACCTCTGTGGGAAACAGGCGTATTAATATGTATGTATATAAACTCAAATAAGAATCTTTGAAATTCTGGAACTCAGTTAGCGAGGCCCCCTGCCCCCCGTTCTCATCATCAAAATATCTATAGCTAAAAAGCTAAGCTGTCCCGACCGGTAGAGAGGGACAAGAAAAAGAAAGCTATAAGCATTTCTGTTTTCCCAGACGCGTCATCAGTTTATTTTTTCTCCCCTATATTACGACACGCTTAGAAACACAGCCAGAGTAAATGCTCGCGTCCAAGGAGGTTGGTTGTCATGACGCCCCTTTGCTATATGTAACCCTCCTTTGGAATGGTACCGGTGGTGGCAAACATGTAAAAATGTTAACCCCCCCTCCTCCCCTCTCCACTAAATCGATGGCTGGATCCGCCCTTGCTGGATATTAAGATCAACTAATTTAATGTCCCCTATAACATGGACCGTAATTTAGGCTAGGCTCATGTCTTGCCATAGAAGTAATTCGTCATAATGTCCCTAGTGAATTGTTTATCTAAGAGCTACCCTTATAGCTTAGAAACGGGTAAATTGACCACTTCGCGCCACCACACTGCGCGCTCGAAGGCACCGGGGTTGCTGAATAGCGACTTTTGGAGGTTTTGGTATAGCTGGAACAAAAAAAAATATATTTAATATGTAATATTTGTCCTAGCACACAATAGAGGTGTGAATGAAAATTTTATTGGCTATTATTATTAGATAGATTATTAAAAAGTATGGTATATTTATTCTTTTCTTTATTATAATAACGAAGATACAGTGCATTTAAAGTTCGCGTGACGTCACGATCAGCTACTTTTAACCAAAGGTGACGTAAATCACCCCCACACCCGAAATTCCGAATTTTTATTACTTCACTAAACGAAATAAACGGGTACTTTATTTTGAAATAATCTAGTTGATGAACTAAATAAAACAATGTTTTTACCCAGCAGTCTGTATCCATATTATTAGAATAAAATGGCAAAATCACAAATTAAAAATCTCTACTTAACATTTTTATTGGGTTCTAAATAATTTTTTAGTTTCGACTTTTACCAAAAATTTGAAGGATTCAAAAGTAATAAATAATATAACTCACGCTAATACTATTCACGCGCAAGGTGTAAGATTCTAGTACCAACATACAATACTATACATAATCACACAGATTTGTAAAGTATTTAGCTCTATATGTAGTGACGCACGCCTAGGATAGACGATCAGATTAGTAAAAAAAATCGATAGTCTGAAATACTGCAGCGCGTCAGATTAAGATATTGGGGGTTGATTTTAGTGTTTAAAGACTAAATTTAACTAATCTGACGATAAGTCCTTGACGCCGCGGAGTTATAGGGTCGCGAACTTGTAAAAAAAAAAACGTTAATCCGGCATTCTCGAGCGCGATTTTTTTATTTTTTATTTTGAAGAATATAATCTAAAACTTACTAAAAATACAAAATCTGCCGGTTTCCGCATGACCGGAATTGTGGAGGAGCCATTTCGTCTTCCTAAGAAGGCGTTGCGGCATATAAGTCGCGAACGATACATTTTACAAAAAAAAAGTTTAAATAAACATTTACGTTGGTTTTATCTATCGCTTTATTGTCATTCTTAAATTCCCTGTTTTATCAAGGAGAAAGAAAGGAAAAAAAAGAAACCAAAAAACCTTTTTCGGTCAGATTAAGAGAACCCACCAACTTTTTTGTCAGATTAAAAAAAATATGCTTTCAGGATACCGAGATAAACCTCCCCTATGAAAATCTGATGCGCTCGAGTATTTCAAAAAAACTTTTTTTTTTTGCATTTTTAAAAATTCATCGTAACTTATCGTCACGCCGAAATCGTCAGTTTTTTTTAAGGGAGCTTCCTTGGGGCCTACTTAACACCCCTTCCGAAAATCTGACGCGCTCGAGTAAATTTTTTTTTTGCATTTTTGACTACTTTATATGCCTAACCCCACCACACAAACCGGCAGATTAGTATACCGTTGTTATCAGAGGCACTTGGGGCATACGTAGTATGAATATCTGACGCGCTCGAGAATGCCCAAGTAACTGTTTTTTTTTTACATTTTTGAAAAACCGTACACGCCAAACCCACCGCTAAAATGGTTTTTACCATACGAGCTTTTCTTTTCGAAATTATTTTATCTTTCGATTTTGATAGGTCTTGACGGCGCCGTTAAATTACGCCATTTAGCTACCTCGCCTCCCTAACTATTATCTAAGATATAGCAGGGACGTGCATCACCGATTATTGCAGGATAGACTAATTGTGGGGCCTTTGCCCAGCAGTGGGACAAAAAAAAACTCTCTGACTGAACTGACCCTATTAGTGTGTTTACATCCCGAGAGCCACTTATAATACGCGTCATATTGTTTAATACTATTAAATGTTCTTTTTAGCTTACCGCTTGTTTGAATGAAATCCAAAATAGGCTGGCATCGGCCATTTATGATTATTGCTCTTTTGTCCTCAAAAGTTAGAACAAACACCTGGTGCACAACTTTTACATGAAAAACTTTCCATTGCATTAAAGCGTTGTTATAAAGCGGTAATAAAGTTTTCCTCCTAATTTCATTTGCGATAGCAAACAAAGTTCAGAACAGATCGTAATCACTTCACTTGTAATTTGTAATGCGACAATGCAAATAATTATCATTGGACAAGAAAAAATATCAAATATATACGACTAACACAAAAGTTTACGTAATTTCATTTTATCCTCGAACATATTCCGCGTATTTAAATTGGTAGCGTAACACAAGCGAGAACCAATAACTTTCTACTTTTCATCACGGAGTGCTTCAAGGAACAAATAAAAAGGCTCGAAATCGATATCATTCCTTATTGGTCAAAAATGAAAAGAGATAAAAAACGTTGATTATTGAGATAGAACTAGCTAGGAAGATAAGGGCCATTTTTGAAACTCAGTATTTCACTAACCTAATGGTTTTTTCCATACAAAAATTAGCTTTGTATAACTGACGCGTTTTAAAAATGGCTGGCATAAGCTCTTGTCTTAGATATTGGTTGTGTGTGCGGATATTTCGCGTGTGTGTGCGTCGATGAAATACGTAGACGATCACACTACACATGCAAATTCCTATCCGTGCACTGTGAATGTGTGTAAATCGAGACACTACGGAGAATTGTCTTCTAGGTAGCTGCCTAGAGTACTGCGTATATATATACGTATACCTACACTAAGTAAGCGAGTACGTAGCCAGCATATGGCGCGATGGACAGGAAAGCGCGCGTTTATTTGAAAATATTAGTCTATTATAATTTATTTTTAAATAAAAAAATGTGCATATATTAGGGAACCTCCGGGTAGACAAAGTCTTTGAGTCTCTATGGAAAGCACGTGCCTGAGATATAGTAATCAAACTATACTTACATTACCATCACTCTTCCCCAAAACTGAATTCAAAACGAAGTCTGTCGGCGCAAGCGCATCCACCACCGACACGATCTGATCCTTCACTCCCGCGCACAATTCCAAGATGGCGTCTCTCAGCAGCCGCGCTAGATTCTCCCCTACAGCAAAACCTCCTTGATACAACTCCACTAAATGCCTATCCAAAGACCATAAACCATAAAGCAAAAACAGCTGTTTCAAGACTGGCTGTAACGTAACCTCTTTCTTCTCTATGGAATCTCGGCTGAAAATCAGAACTAGGTATTCGGCGTAGACTTCTGTCAGTTTCTGCCATCTGTACACTTGAGATTTGGTTCTGGCTTGGAATTTGGAAAGGCCTTTGGCTAGCTTTGCCTCGTATTGGTCGTGCGTCTGCTTCAGTAGCCAGCAGAGGAGCCATTCGTACGTTGATGTTATGACTGGAACAAAAATAATTAGGAGGAATTTAAAGCTGTGTAGGTTATCATCGTGCGCGTAGAGTGCATAGGGGTCACAGCACTCTATATAATTTGATACTTTGTTATTTTTTCTTACTTTTTAGATTACTTCTTAATTTCAGTGTTGTTACCGTACAATATGCGAATTTGTTAAGAAGTTAAATTGATGCCGATAGTTTTAAATGCTTCCTGTAACGCAAAATAGTTTGAAACTCAATAAAAAATACAGGCACAAGTGATGTCGCAGTTCAAATTTGGGACCCATATCATCATATTTATAAGGATAACTATAAGACCACGTTTTGAGACCAAACCCATGCTGTCAAAAGGTTTCGCCGCTCAGCTAAGACCTTAAAGTTCTTTGGCAAAGGCCTTTATTGAGCGGGGAGTCGAACTGGCGATCCTTTAGTATGACAATACTCACATTCGGGACAACACAGTTGTCTGGTCTCCACACAGCGGAACTTCGTTTGCTGGATCTGCTGGTATCTCTGCAGGAAGGCCACGGTGCCGAGCGGGGAGTCGAGCTGGTGGCCCGCGCGGGCCGCGTCGTACTGCCGCAGCAGCCAGTTGCCAGTCTGTTGGGACAGAACGTGGTTGTCGCCCTCATACGTCACTGTTGGCTCGTGGTTGCTTCGGATGTCGCCTAAATTTGCACTCTGGAAGTAGATTTAGATCTGATGATGATGATGATGACGAGGATATGAAGAACCGCAAAGTGTCTTTATATGGAGGGGGGACTGATGATCTAATCCCCCCCCCTCCCCCCTCCAAATAAAGTTACTAAGCGGTCCTTTTATGTAGTTAGGCCTAGTAGTAAGCTTGAAACAGTTAATAAAATAAGTTGTTTGTAAAAAAAAAAACATTTTTTGTACAAGCTTTTATTGTAAGGCCAAAGTACTAATTAAGACAAATGAAATTAGCCTCAACTCGATGGATTAGCGTCGTTTTATTACTAAGTTAAGGTGATTGATGGAACTTCCATCAATCACCTTCCGCCTTCCTGATCTGACACTAGACATTATCTACCAACAAGTGCTCGTCAAGACAAATCAAACGAGTCCTACTCAATGAAGTTATGTTGTTTTATTTCTGAGTTCTGTCGAATAACTTCCGGCTCCATCATCAAAACAGCTAATTGACTCCGTAATATTGTATTATTTACACAAGAATGCTAAATTTCAGCTTAATCGGTTGAGGATAGCTCGTTAAAAATTTTGTTACAAGATTTGACCTAAACAAACATACAAGATACATTGCAAGTTAAATAAGAGCTTGTAAGAACTTGCTTTCATGTAAAAAAACCGCACCGAAATCGGTCCATCCGTTTGAGACCTACGATGCCGCATACAGACATTAGCGTCAGACTTATAACACCCCTTTTTGTAGAGCGTTAAAAAAAAAAGAGATTGATGAGTTTAGATGAAGCAAAAGAGGTTTGTCAGGATCGTAGCAAGTGGAGGTCCATAGTCTCTGCCTACCCCTGCGGGAAACAGGCGTGATATTATGTATGTATGTATGTATGTTAAAAAAACCTAAAGATTTGACAGATATTACTTAGCGGACGTAGTGTTTCTAAATGTCGGTTTTCATCATTAGGTCTATTTATAGTCTCCACTGCAGGACCACGACCCGCTCTGTACTACCAGAGCCATAATTGGCCAGAGCAGCCAGAGGATTTGGCCTACACTCTCCACGCTGGCCATACGGGTTGGAGAGGTCTCATTGAAGTTTGTAAGCTTTGTTTAGCTTGTAATTCCTAAGTCGCCTTCTACGACATCAACGGGAAGACTTGGAATGGTCTGTACTCTGCCGGATACCGCACGGCGGCTTATTTCTTACTTTATTGTACTATGAAAAAACACAATCACATACAAAAACAATAGAATTAATTGACAACGGCGGACTTATCCCATAATGGAATCTCTTCCAGTCAACCGGCGAATAAGAAGATAGGACAATTACTCACAAGAAGGGTATAGAAGGTCGTACTTACACAGGATAAATGAAACTAACATTATATCTAACTAAATACCTACACATGCATACTTGCTACAAGATATACTTACAAAAACATTCATAAATATACATATCATACATAAACCTACGTAAATATACATAAATATACATAAACATACATAAAATATATAAAAAATAATAACTAAATATGTTAAAATAATATAAATTGTACTTACTTAACAATAACGAAATGTAAAGCTTAAATGTCAGAAGTAACAATAGAAGATTTGAGGAGTTTAGATTTGAAAGAATTGAGCGACGAAGCCACTTTCACATCATGAGGAAGAGAATTCCAAAGCCTTGCCGCCATGACTGAAAAAGACTTGGCGTATGTCTGCGTGTAATACGATGGAGTGTTCTTAATGCAATGCGGTCGTAAACAAGCCAAGCACGCAGCTACGTTGCATCGTCGTTGCAATTTCGGTCTTAATGTCTTCGAATAAAGTTCAAACTGTAACTACGACGCCTGGGTGCTCACCTTCAAGTAGCCGTGTCCGCCGCAGGCCTCCCGGCACTGCTGCGCGGCGCCCAGCGTGCGCCACGTCAGCAGAGGCTTGGAGCACGACACCATCGCGTGGATCTCTGAAACCGCCTCGCTCTGACACCACACACGTCAGATTTTATCATCATCATCATCATCTCAGTCGCATAACGTCCACTGCTGGACATGGGCCTCACCCAAAGATTTCCAAAATGACCGATCAAGAGCGGCCTATATCCAGCGCTTTCCAGCGACCTTTGTCATGTCATCTGACCTTCTTGTAGGGTGCCCTACATCATCATCAGGTATTTTTGTCTCCGCTGCTGGAGCACGACCCCCTCTGTACTACCAGAGCCATACTTGGCCAGAGCATTCAGAGGACATGGCCTTGAACTGGGTTTCTTTCGGCGTAATCTTCCCAGCAGTGGTCGTTCCGAAACGCTAGTAACTTAAGGTATCTGACATAGCTTAACATCTGCTATACAATGATGACAACCGGGACCAACGGCTTATACGTGCCTTCCGAAGCACGGAGGAGCTCGAGAAATGTTTATGCCACTTGTGGTCACCTATCCAAGTGCTGACCAGACCACGCCTGGTCACCAAGGAAAGAAAAAGGAAGTTGAAGAAATTTCCTTGACATAGGTACTATGTTTGGTGAAACATCGTTAAAGACAATACGATAAACAATCATTATACATAAAAATAAATTTTAGGATTGACAGTCATTTAGATCTCAATTATTTTGTCACAAAAACTAGCAATGTATATAAAATTCAGCATCTAAATTTCAGCAATTCGATTGCCACCCTTTATAATAACATATACTTGGCTGTCATTTTCACATTTATGTTTTTGATGGTTTTACTAATCAGAACACTTTTTTGCGAGAATATTTTAAAAAATATGTGACTTACCAGGTCGTCCACCTTTTGCCCAGCGTTGGACTTCTCCACGATGTTGGTGTAGGTCCTCGTGAAGCTCTCGATGTATATCTTGAACACCACCGCTGCCGCCACGTAGCCGAACAGACGCCATTGCTGGAAATATCCATCACCATCAGAAAATTTAACTCGAACCTGTTTTATGAGCACTTTAATGCGAAATGGTAGCAGAAATGGCGCCCTCATTTGAAATAAACAAAAGTTAATATGGTGAAAATCTGGTCAAACCTGGTCACTGACTGAGGGACAAAAATCCAGACTCAAGGTCTGCCAGCGGGCAATGGAACGCAGCATTCTGGGAGTGCGGCGAATAGATAGGGTACGGAACACGGACCTGCGTACTCAAACTAGGATAGTAGATGTAGGAGTTAAGACGGCAAAACTAAAGTGGGACTGTACTGGGCATGTGTGCCGTATGCAGCCGGACAGATGGGCCCGAAAAGTCACTTTATGGGTGCCAGAAGGACGCAGACGCAGGGGTAGACCACGAAAGAGATGGCAGCTTAATGCTCAGAATAGGGATGTGTGGAGAGAACAGGGGAAAGCCTTTGCCCAGCAGTGGGACTATATAGCATAGGCTAAAAAAAAATGATGAAAATTAAAAATTTTACTGTCAACAATCTGTTCTCTTTCCGCGCTATTCCTAAGATCCGATCGAGGAATTGGGCGAAAATTGGAATCCTGTTAATAGGCGATAAGGCTAGCTACTCATTATTTTGATTCCTTCGGTAGAGGAGGTGGATACCTTCTTGGCCTTTGAGTCTTGCAGCCCTAGGCTCTATCTGCTTAGAGCCGCAAGAGACAAAATGTTCTGTCTGCCCCATACTACTTTTATAGCAATATAATTCATAAAATCCGTCCCTTAACATATATTTTGTGGCTCTGCGTAATGCGTTATATGCTGAACTATATTTTCATGTGTTTGATTATCAGGGTGTCCACTAAGTGGCGGATTCAGTCTATCTCTGTCACAAACTAAGATAGGTGACCCGCGGCGGATTCTGCTTCTCTTTCGCACGTAAAGTTTGTGACAGAGATAGACTGAAACCCGCCGCGTGAGCCCTCGTCACTTAGCGGACGCCCTTAATATATTTTCCATGCCGTCTTGGAAGCAAATGGAAATCAGAAGGCCAGTTTCTGCATGGCTCGAAGAAATCGATCAAGGGATTAGGCACAGGTAGCACAATTTCGACAAGCGTGGCTGATAAGCGGTTTTGCAACGCTTGATTTTCTTCGGCGTATTAAACGACTCATGGCAGTTACAAAAATTCCTTCGATTCCTTTTTCTACCTTCTTGCCCAACATCACGCTAAAAGTGGCCTTTGAGACTTGCGGCCCTGGGCTCTGCCTCCTTAGAGCCGCAAGACCCAAAATGCTCTATCGACCCATTAGCGATAAAAACGTGATATTGTTTGTACGTATGTGTATCTTATTTTTGGCTATATAGGTCTTTTGTTGTATCCGTGTTTTTTTACTAACCAGTTCTAACACAATTTTTAACCCCTGAAAAAATAGAGAGGTGTTATAAGTTTGACGCTTTAGTCTGTCTGTTTGTCTGCATGTATGAGTCATCGTAGCTCTCGAACGGATGGAGCGATTTCGATGCGGTTTTATTTACGTGGAAACAAGTTCCCTTGCGGTGGCTGTTTATTTGTAAGCTATGTTTGATGGATATAAACCGATTTTCATCAAACTTGCTGATATAAAATTACTTGGGGTTAACACTTGAAAGCCTTCTTTAATGTGACTAGCAAATAAGAGATGGCGCTTCGGTTACAATTGGATTATTAAATTCAGCTACTTAACACTAGATGGCCTTCTTAAAAGCCGGGGATTTTTTAATTTGTCTGGCGAATATACTTGATTTTCATTAGACTTGGCTCTAGAATTTCTCCACTAGCAACCTCCACCATCCACCTGACTGTTGCTGCGGGCGCAACGGTCGATCGCCAGCGCCGCCTACACGACGCACAACTAACATCGTGTGTCGCGAGCCGGTGAGGAGTACGGGCCTTTAGTCACATTCGCCCTGATGAAGACCTCCGGATGAGGTCGAAACATGTCGGCCAATAGCTGACTCACGAGTAACCCGTCAACTCATTCCAATAAAGACTAACTGCCTCCGTGGTGTAGTGGTTAGAGCGTTCGGCTCATACCCGGAGGTCGCGGGTTCGATTCCCGGCGGGGGCAACGACTTTGTGTTGTTGTCCTAGTTTGGTTAGGACATTGTAGGCTGATCACCTGATTGTCCGATAAGTAAAATGATCCGTGCTTCGGAGAGCACGTTAAGCCGTCGCTCCCGGTCAGTGTCTTTGACATTGGTCGTTACCTAAAACCATGTCAGAGGCCTGTAAGGCGGTTTAAAAACTCTGACACTAGTGTTAGTCACTAACACACACGAGAAGAAGAATAAAGACTTGGCTCTGTCTACCCACAAGATAGTACGTATGTTGTGTGCGACATAGATGGACTAACATGCAACTCGTACTCGATCAGTGCGATCTCTGCGTCCTTCTCGCCGAACTGCCGGCGGGTCGCCGCGTAGCGGACGGCGATGGCTACGGCACTGGAGATGGAGTGGCAGCTCTCTTGCATTATGCCGATGCGACCTGGAACAATAAAGTTTCCATTTACTCTTTCTTGCCAAATATAATAACCGGGCAAGTGCGAATCGGATTCGCGCACTAATTGTTTCGTACCATTATCTATAAAAAATCGCGTTTGTTGTATGGGATGAACCTTAAATATTTGTTTTATTTTGTTTTTAGTATTTGTTGTTATAGCGGCAACAGAAATACATAATTTGTGAAAATTTCAACTGTCTAGCTATCGCGGTTCTTGAGACAGACAGACGGATAGCGAAGTCTTAGTAATAGGGTCCCCTTATTACACTTTGGGTACGGAACCCTAAAAATCTATGACGTCATTAGTCCATATTTCATACAAATTCAATGGACTATGTTTGTTTTGACGTTTAGAAAAGAGTATAGATCTGATTTGGGTTGTAAGAAAATAGCGAATTCAGCAGTAAAAAAATGTGTGCATGGAATTACCTGCCGATAAATTTTCAAGTGCAGCTCCCAAGATCTTGGAGGGATCGGAGAAGGAGCTCTCGTAGACGCCGTCTTCCGTGACGTCAGCCGTTCTGTTGAGAAGGTTCTCGCGCGGTATCCGGTACTGGTTGAACATTATGAACCTGGAACAAGAAGAAAGCTAGGTTTAATTAAAAATCATCATCATCATCTTCCTCGCCTTTTCCCTATTTGGAGTCGGCTCTGTATGTCAACCCCTCCATAGAATAAAAAATAAAAATACCAAATAATAATAATTGACTTAAAAATATTTTTATTTATTATTATGTTATTTTCTTTCCTTGATTAGCAAATAATTACGAAGATACAGGGCATTTCAATTTGACGGTGACGTAAATCGTCCTCACTCGAACACTTCGAGGCGCTGTATTTTTGTGAATATTTACTACTTTGCTAAACGAAAAAAATATGGGTACATTATTTTTGGATACCTAATCTAATTGACGCAGTAAATATAATAATATTTTTTGGACCCAGTCCACATAGCTATTCTTTAGCTTATGGTATATTTACTGCAAGTGCATATTTTTATGTGTCATCATCACTCAATAAACACTAATTTTGCCGCAAAATATTTACGATTTTTCCCTGTATAGTAGAAAAATAGAACTACAAAAGTATATAACCACGTGATTGGAGTGTACTATTGTAATTTGCATGTGAATATTTTATGTTTTATTACAGGTATGGCACTTTATAGAAGCGGAGTATCATTTATGCTACTACAAACTCAAACAATTATAAAAAAACTAGCAGGTCCCGTAGACTTTGCTGCCTATGGGAATTTCGGGATAAAAACTATCCTATCTCCTTCCCTGGGTATCGAACTTTATCCATATCAAATTTCATTTAAATAGGTTCAGTGGTTGAAGCGTGAAGTGGTAACAAACAAATATACAAACTCACTTTCGCATTTATAATATTAGCAGGATACATATAAATCTCTTGTCAATCAGGTGATTGACACGGATATGTAAGCTTATCGTAAAACTACATTATGTAAGAGTACCATCACCTGATATCGGGTGACTCAGACGCGATAACGCGAGAACATTATCTAATTCAAGCAGACGAAACACGGAACTGTCAAATCTACATTGGTAATAGTAGGTACATTCTAAGTATATATTATGCTCCCAGTCTAGCATGGAAGTTCCTTTTAAAACCCTAATTATGAGCTGTGAGTTTGCAATCTGTATGTTAGTAACTAGATCTGTGATAAAACTGAAAGTACCATGACTAGATATCGGGTGACTCAGCCGCGATAACGCGAGAACGTATCAGGAATGTTCACATGCCTAATGTGGTAGGAAGGGCAACTGGCATGGTGACAGGTTAAAAAATATATTATTTTATTTATTTCGTCAACTAATTATCCAAAAATAAAGGACCCAATTTTTTTTGTTTAGCAAAATAGTAGAAATTCACAAAGATACAGCGCTTTGAAGTTTTGGATTCGGGCCATGGGGGTGCTTCACGTCAACTTTGGTTAAAAATCATAACTGATCGTGACGTCACGCGAAATTTATTAGCGCTGTATCTTCTTCATTATTTGCTAATCCAAGAACAGAAAATATACGCATACCATACTTTTTAGTAATCTATCTATCAAGTAAACTTTTTTTTAGTTCACACTCCTATTATCAAAAAATTATAAATAAATTAGGCATCATTGACACGGAATTTGTATACTTTATCTGAAAACTACATTCAACTGAGCTAGAGTAGTACCATCGCCTGATATCGGGTGACTCAACCGCGATAACGCGAGAACATTCAATCTAATTCGAGCAGACGAAACCCGGAACTGTCAAGGTCGCATTCCAGATGTAATTGTTTATGCGACCGGTTTATATTTACATAATATTGCGCGAAACTTATCTCTAGGCTGATTTGTAACTAGTTAGAATTTAGCTTTAGACTTTGACCTTGGTCAGTTAATTAATAAAGAAGAGATTTTTTTGAAAGTCCACCTAAACAATATCTAGTTACACTCAATTTCAAAGTCAAAATCATTTTTATTTATCTTTGGATACATTTTTCAGTTGATTTCAGTTCTATATTTATAAAAAAAGAAATTGACTGGCTGACTGAATCAACGCACAGTTGAAACCGCTGGGTCCAGAAGTATGGAATTTCTGCACAAACGACCTTAATGACGTAAGTGTGCACTAAGAAGCTTCTAAAGCACGCAAGTGCAGAAGAAACGGCAACAAACTGCACTGCAGCATTTTATCTAAAGTCTTTAATATATAAATTATTAACTAAAAATCGTATTTCATTTTAATAAACTTGGAATGGAACACCCGCTCGCCGTTCCAACTTATTTTTGCAATACCCAATAGGGTTCATGTTGTACCTAATTAAAAACAGTGGTAATATTAATAAGATTTATAATTTATGTATAATATGAGTGCAATTAATAAATTGAATTGAATCATGAATCTGTAATTCATCATCATCATCATCATCATCATCGTCAGCTATCAGGGAATCTGTGATTATTCTTCATTATTTCTAAGCAAAAAGTTCTTTCTATTAAATCTTATATCTTAATGAAAGGATCAACACTAAAACCTCGATTGCCTTGCAGAATCGACGACAAGACGACAACGCGACGTCGCCGACCGATTACAACATAATTGTGCAATCTAATCTACATAATACAAACTTTGGCCTAATCCAATTTGATTCATAAACCAGTTTTGGCAAGTTCTTGGTCAAGGAAACATTATCATGTTTTAAACTTAATGACTTGAGGATGTATCTTGTCCCAATAAAGCTATTTTTTTACTTCACCTTTGCTATTACATTGCTGTACAAAAACCTTTAAAAAAAAGCAGTATCAATCGTAATACATCATAAATTATAAAAAATCACATTTGTTGTATGGGAGTCCCACCTAAATATTTATTTCATTCCGTTTTGAGGGTTCCGTACCCAAGGGACTTATTACTAAGACTTCGTTGTCTATCCTTCTGTCTGTCATCAGGCTGTATCTCAAAAACCGCGATAGCTAAACAGTTGAAATTTTTACAAATTATGTTATGTATTTCTGTTGCCGCTATATCAACAAATACTAAAAACAAAATAAAATTAACATATAAGGGGGGCTCCCACACAACAAACGCGATTTTTAATAGATAATAATACGGAACCCTTAGTGCGCGAATCCGATTCGCACTTGGCCGGTTTTTAGTATTTGTTGTTAAAGCCATACCCAAATTTTTCGGGGTCCAGTGGCGCCGCCATTTAAAATAAATCATTTAAAAGGAAACGGAGATATCATTTAAAATTGTGTCTTGGTCAAGTTCTAGATATCCATTCAAAGTATTTTTTAAACTACTTTTTGTAGTTTAAAGTTAGAACGTGAAGCTTTTCTACGCACATTTGCGAAAAACGGCCACTTTTAGCTAATGTGCGTAGAAAAGCTTCACGTTCGCACTTTAAATTATAAACAGTAGTTCATAAAATAGTTTTAAGGGTTATCTAGGGCTTGACCAAGACACAATTTTGAATGATATCTCCGTTTCCTTTTAAATGATTTATTTCAAATGGCGGCGCCACTGGACCCCGGAAAATTTGGGTATGGCCTTAACTTGTTATAGCGGCAACAGAAATGCGTCATATGTGAAAAATCTCTCGCTACCACGGGTCATGAGATACAGCCTGTTGACTGACAGACAGACAAACGGACAGACAGCTAAGTCTTAGTGATAGGGTCCCGTTTTTACCTTTTGGGGACGTAAACGTAACCCTTAAAAATATTCCCAAGAATTTAAACAAAAACACCTCCTAACCTACCTTTCGTGAGTAATACGGGGTATGAAATATTTGACAAACATTTAATACATTGCCTCACAGTGATTCAGGCATTGTATACAATTACTAGGAAGCGTATACAAATTGGAAGGGCCATACTCGTAATAATCGAACCACAAAACTACAATGTAATAAAAGTAACTGTCAAATAAAATAAAATAAAACACATTTCCATACTAAAGTGTCAGGCGCCCGGGCAATATATATGGGAACGAAGATTTTTTGTTTGTTTTTGATTGTTGTTTTATTATAATTATCCTATAGTGATCTAGTTTAGGTTGTGGTTCGATTTATTACGGGAATGCCTCTCCCACGTCGTATATGTACATTACCTGTAGGTATTTTTGACGTGACAACGTCTTATAAATTGGTTTGCCGGGTGACACTTCAAGAAACTGCGTTACGCTCCGCTCACGTTATGCGCTCACAATGAGAGCGAGTGAGAGGCACGCGTCCCTTCCACTCGGGCATGGTTAGCCCGCCTAAGAGCGAGAGAGACAGACATAAAAAGTCGTTGTCACGTAAAACTTTCGCCCGTATACCGACTTTACAGGCAACCAATTTTTGATATATATTGTATTATATCTATTTTTAACTCCTACAGCTACCTTGACTTCGAATCTGACTGACGAATTTTCTCACCACATAGTACATTTACCCGGACTAGCATGGTAACCACTACGCCCGTTTAGCCTAGTGGTTACCATGCTAGTCTGCCACCCAGAAGTCCCAGTTTCGATCCCCAGACAGGGCAAGTTGGAAAAATGGCCACTTTCAAATTGTCCTGGGTCTTGGATGTTTATCTATCTATATTATACATACATACATACTATCACGTCTTTATCCCTAATGGGGCAGACAGAGCATTTTAGGTCTTGCGGTTCTATGCAGAGCCCAGGGCCGCAAGACCCAAAAGCCACTTTTAGCGTCATGGTGGGCGAGAAGATGGAAAAGCAATCAATACAGTGATGGGTTGCTAGCCGCATCGCCTGTTAACATGATTTGCATTTTTGCCCATTCCCTCGATCGGCTTTTACGATCTGCGTGGGAAGAAAAGCAGCTGGTACATTCTAAGTTTTTTTATTTCTCCCAGACCAGCATGGGAGACCAGCATCTATATTATGTATTTGTAAAATATGGTATCGTTGAGTTAGTATCCCATAACTAGCTTAATCAGTGTCATCATCATCATCATATCAGCCACAGGAAGTCCACTGCTGGACATAGGCCTCCCCCAAGGATTTCCAAAACGACCGATCGGAAGCGGCCTGCATCCAGCGCCTTCCTGCAAACATTACGTAGGTCGTCTGACCATCTAGCAGGTAGGTGTCCTACACTGCGCTTGCCGGTACGTGGCCGCCATTCGAGAACCTTTCTGCCCCATCGGCCATCGGATCTTCGCGCTATGTGCCCCGCCCACTGCCACTTTAATGAGCTAATCCGCTTGGCTATGTCAGTGACCTTCGTTCTTCTACGAATCTCCTCATTTCTGATTCGATCACGTAGGGAAACACCGAGCATAGTCCTCTCCATAGCCCGTTGAGCGACCTTGAGCTTTCTTATGAGACCCATAGTAAGGGACCACGTTTAATTTTAATCAGTGTAATTTGTCCTTATATATTTATTTATTTACGCACACGCACGATTGGTAGTGCACTCACAGCGTTGACGTGAGGGGCGTGGATTCGAATCTCACTCGAGGCGAAATTTTTCATAATTTGGATTTTACATATTATTCATACTTACTCACACCGGTATCAAAGTATTTATAACAATTACATTATTATTAATAGTCAATTAACACTTATCAAACAATAATACAATTGACACTTGACTATTGATAAACCTACGATAAATATAGTCATACATAGTTCAAATTAATCCATGATTCACATGCTTATAATATCAATAAAGACCTTCACATCTAAGGTACATAATATCTTATACCTACAAGCAATTCTTGTATATCTTATACCTTTAAACGAGCGATTCTTGTATATTTATTTATATATTTCTGTGATCCCGAAACGGCTCTATCGATTTCGCTGAAAATTGGTATATGGGAGTTTTCGGGGGTAAACAATCGATCTAGATTAGTCTTATGTTTGAGAAAACGCGTGTTTTCGAGTTTTCATGCGTTTTTCTTTCCACGCATAATTTCGTCGCACTGGCCGCTATCCGTTTTGGCTCAGCAGTTTAGGAAGCGGACCGCTAGAAAGAGTGTTACGGGTTGGAATCCCACTCGGTGACTGACTTTTGTTTTTTTATGTTCTAGTTTATATATATTTTTTTATTTTGTATTGATTTGAGTTAAATTTTAAAAAAAATAGTTAATGTTTGAGATGTAACCGAGCAAAGCTCGGTCGCCCAGGTACTTTATTTATTTATATGTATATAAATTTATTTCTGTGATCTCAGAAACGGCTCTAACGATTTCGCTGAAATTTGGCATATGGAGATGGAGGTTTTCGGGGGTAAACAACGATCTAGTCTTATATTTGGGAAAACGCGTGTTTTCGAGTTTTCATGCGTTATTCTTTCCACGCAGAATATGGTCGCTAATTTCGTCCTGCCGGCCACTATCCGTCTGGCCCAGCAGTTTACGACGCGGACGGCATGAAAGAGTGTTACGGGTTCGAATCTCACTCGGTGACTTACTTTTGTTTTTTTTATGTTAATTTTTTTAATTTTTATTGTTTTTAGACAAGTTTAAAAAATGTAGTTAATGTTTGAGATATACCCGAGTAAAGCTCGGTCGCCCAGGTACTACTTACTTATACACGTGGAAGGGACATACCCGTATAATAAATCGAACCACAGGCTATACTGTTAGCACTATTATGCTTTAATGAAACTATTATATGGAATTACTCGTAGTAAGTATTCATTCACAGACACACACGATACGTCACAGGTACATAAGTAGGTATCTCAGGTAACACGTCTTATCTGGAAGCCTCGCTAGGCGGCTCTGGGGACGAATCTAGCCCGGGCCCCATTGTAGGCACCGTGACCTTCAGCCTCCTATAATCTTCTAATACCGCAGATAAGAATACTATATAAGTATAATGGAATTAAAATAACAGTAAACGAGCGAATGGAAATTTTGGCATTTCGGAATGAAAGGAATGTAGTATTTTTTTCGTTTTTTAACTGTTATTTTAATTTATTATTCTATGTTCTATGTTTAATTTTAAAAAAATATTCGATAACAATTAAAATCGGGCTACCTCGACTAATTTAAAGTGATGAAACGCGATATATTTTAACCCTTTAGCCACTTCGGCTAAACAATAGAAAATCTAATCTTTTCGGGCCGTAGCAGTCCTTCGGTCGTCGGTACATCATGAAACGTCGATGGCTGTATCAGATTACATGTTACGTGTACCCCGTCACGTAGAAACGATCGAAAACATACGTCAGATGAAAAACGATCGAATCATGCTGCTACTATCATTTCAATTTGAGGAAATGTTAAAATAGGAAAATTCCTCTATTTATGTACAGTCACAAAAATACGTCGCTTTTATTTGGTGACTTATATTTCTGCTGACTGTACTCTGTGAATAGCGTTTAGTTAATGCATATCCATCCACGCTAAGGAAAGTTCTTTTCAACCAATGACCTTCCATGTGTATGGAAGGTCATTGTTTTCAACCCCCGATAAAAAAGAGGTTATAAGTTTGACGCCGGTCTGTCTGTGGCATCGTAGCGCTCGATCGAACGGATGGATCGATTTCGATGAGGTATTTGTACAAAAAGTTAATTCCCTTGTTAAAATCCGTTCAGCCGTTTAAAAGTTATTAGGGGTAAACGCTTGAAAGTCCTATTTATTATATATTAAATATATAGTATTTTCCTAGCAAAAATAGATAGCGCTACGGACATCAAGTCGTATCGGTAGTTCGGCTACTAATCTCTAGATGGCGTTCTTGACAGTCGCGGGTTTTTAATTTGCTTAGCACATAAACTTAGCAAATAAAATCAAAAAATAACATGTAAGTATTGAAATATTTGGATGTTTATCTATATATGTATTTGTTATAAAATATAGTATCGTTGAGTTAGTATCCCATAACACAAGTTTCGAACTTACTTTAGGGCTAGCTCAATCTGTGTTATTTGTCCCTAATATTTATTTAACAATGTTGTTTATCGCAGATGAAAAACTTATAATGATATAAGCAGATCCTACCTCTGCCAATACAATGGATAATTCATACAAAAACTTCTTATTTAAATAAATACATACATACTATCACGTCTTTATCCCTAATGGGGCAGACAGAGCATTTTGGGTCTTGCGGTTCTATGCAGAGCCCGGGGCCGCAAGATCCAAAAGCCACTTTTAGCGTCATGGTGGGCGAGAAAATGGAAAAGCAATCAATACAGTGATGGGTTGCTAGCCGAATCGCCTGTTAACATGATTTGCATTTTTGCCCATTCCCTCGATCGGCTTTTACGATCTGCGTGGGAAGAGAAGCAGCTGGTACATTCTAAGTTTTTTTTTATTTCTCCCAGACCAGCATGGGAGATAAATTTAAATAAATAGAACACAAATATCAATTCAAAAAAGACACCGTCATCTACATACCACGCGACTCATCTCCTGATAAGAGAGATAGCGACCGGTGTCATTATCGACCACCTGGTCGATAAGGCCGATTGCATAACTTTCCGTTGAGTCATGCAGTTTGTGAAATGCATTAAATGGGGGCCATTAATATTGCATAACATTAATAATCCTATTATAAAAATCCATAATTTTCCGTCTTGCCATAACTTTAATTTGTATAGCATTAATAATGAATAGCCGCATAGCGTCCAGCAGTGGACGCTATGCGGCTGAAATGATGATGATGATGAATAATGAATAATTTTAAAATATATACCATTACTAGCTGAAGCCCGCGACTTCGTTCGCGTGGACTTTATGTCTCTGGAAAATGCTCATCAGGCTGAACAACGTTTACTAAGGCGGCATTTTTATATCTCTGTAGGTATAGCTAGACCATTATGGTTCTGCATCAGGCGTTTTATTTTCCAAAATCATTTATACCCTATATGTTGCCCAGGCTTAGTAGCTATATAACAAAAAAAGTTTCATTCGAATCCGTCCACTATTTCCGGAGATTAGCGTGTACAAACAGACATACAGACAAACAGACAGACATTTTTTTTAAATTCTTACTCTATTACTATGTCTCCATCGCCCCCAATATGTTTTTTTGGGAATATATTTAATGTACAGACACACTTTTTTTACTGTTTTATTATATGTATAGATATAGATATAGATTTAGCATAATGATTAAAATCGATAATGATAAAAACTATAACTTTAACTCGTAAACAGGTTATAAGTAAGTTAATTACTAGTACTTATTGTGATTTCAAATGTGCTGCCAATCATTTTAATAAGTTGTCATGCAGAATTATGTAGACCAAGATGAGCAATCGTTTGGCGCGATTGCAGCTGGCCATTGAATTTAGGTTATGGGGCGGCGGGGCTGACCCTTGGGCCACCCCTAGCCACAAATAGTGTGGTGTGATGTGTAGATCAAGTAGTATAGGTTATAATATAACTTTATACATACATACATACTATCACGTCTTTATCCCTAATGGGGCAGACAGAGCATTTTGGGTCTTGCGGCTCTTCTATGCAGAGCTCAGGGCCGTAAGACTCAAAAGCCACTTTTAGCGTCATGGTGGGCGAGAAGATGGAAAAGCAATCAATACAGTGACGGGTTGCTAGCCGCATCGCCTGTTAAAATGATTCGCATTTTTTATAATTTTATATATGCTTTATGATAATAAAAATTATAGTTGTTAATTTTATTCGTTATAGATATTGACTTCATAGTTTATTCATATTACGGCAAGTATTTTAAAATAAATATGTTTTAGAATTATACATTTAAATGATTACCTATGTGATTTTATGAATAGGCATTTTCAATACAGGCATATTCATTTATGGATTCTAATATAGACCCGCATTTTGGCCGCTTGTACGGCTTTTGTTTTTCTGGCGCCATACTTTGCATTACATGGATATATAAAGTGTACTGTCGTAGTGCCCTTCAAGCCATCATCATAATCTACTTGGATATACACAAGGACAAGGAGAGAGAGGGACAAGTAGAGATAGCAACAGATCCGATATCGCGATCAACTATCATCTACCTGATCGATAAGACCTAGCGTTGCATAAGCTTCCGCCGAGTCAGGCGGTTTTCTGCATCGGCGGCGTAAAAGGTCATTTCACTGCATTTGCACTTCACGATAGATTGAACCTCCATTACCTTGTCAGACGGTCACGTGCGGCGGAAGGTTTTTTCAGGTTGCTGTCACGCGATGACAATATCAGAGGTTTAAAATTATACGGAGGCTTGGAAAACTTGTAATTTTTTAAAATATTACTAGTTAGTAGTATAACCTCCATTACTTTGTGTTGTCTACAACGCGTGTGAGACAAATATTATTTATTTTAAATGGCGCAGTCGGTAAGACTTACCCATTGTCAATTCCATTTACGCTGGCCAGAATTTGTCGACAGGGTTTTGGATAAGTATAAGTAATAAAAAGCTGCGCAAACCTTGATTTTCACTGTTCAAAATAATCAACTGAACAACTACTACATGGACAACTAAATGGCGCAGTGCGTAAAACACTAACCCATTGTCAATTCCATTGACGCCGATCTTCTTTCCCATATCGCCGACAGACAGGCCACGATACGTCTCCAGGGTGTCTGGGTTTCTTAATGCACTACGAAGCCATGCAAGCCTTGGTTTTCGGCGTCGCTGGTGATAAACTAGACAAATGTCAGCGTGTATGGGACATTAATCAAATGGCGCAGTCGGTAAGCACTTACCCATTGTCAATTCCATTGACGCCGATCTTCTCCCCCATATCGCCGACTATCAGGCCAGGATACGTCTCCAGTGTGTCTGGGTTGCGTATAGGCACTACGAAGCCATGCAAGCCGTGGTTTTCTCCGTCGGGAGTGATCAGTTGGGCGAAGAGTAGTGTGTGGGTGCATGTTCTGCCTGGAAACAGGGGGATAGATAGAAAAATCCATACATAAACGTTATATGCCTAGTAATGTTTGCAGTGGCTTTTACATGACGATGCGCAAAGGTTATGAAATACTGGTATATTCATCATCAGGTCTTTATGTCTCCACTGCGGGAGCACGACCCTCTCTGTCTACTAGAGTCTTACTTGACCAGACCAGGCAGAGGACTTTGTCCTACACTCTACACGCTGGCCAGACGGGTTGGAGAGGTCTCATTGCTGTTTATAAATTTTTTTTAGCTTGCATATCCTAAGTCGCCTTCTACGACATCCACGAGAGGACTTGCAGTGGCCCTTTCTACTCTGCTGGAAACCACACGACATGTACATTGTACAACCATAGGTATATTATCACGTTTTTATCCCTGATTGGATAGACAGGGCTCACTGCTGTAAGACCCGAAGATCACGCTTAGCGCAATAATGGGCGATACGATGGTAAAGGAATCAAAATAGTATGAAATTAGAAGGTTATATAAAACAAACTTTTTGGATAGATTTGAACTACTTTGTCGACGTCGTGGCGAAATGCATGAATAATCTGATAACATATATAGGTACCACGTAAGCCTATTGACTAGTGTAAGTACGGTAAAGTGGGTGAATTTAAAAGGGAGATAAAATACTTCATTTGTACAATGACGGTTTGACGAAACCAATAGATAACAGCTAAGATACAATGGTTTTAAATAACTGATAAAAAATTGTATTTACACAAAAAATGAATGCTTATTTCGAATTTTAAAAGAATGATAGTCAAATAAACGGGCGGAAGCACGATGATAAGCAAGATCAATGCCTTTAATTTGGGTTAATCCTCGTGCACGGAGTTTAAGAGTGAAGTACTCTTTCATACAAAAAGAGAAAAAGTTTTTCTACTCCTAAATGTTATCTGATCAATTATTTTTTTTGTATGTTATTTACACAATAAACAGGGCCGAAATTACGGGAGGGCAACCGGAGCTACAGTCCCGGGTCCTCCACAAAAGAGGGGGCACCCAGAATAGACTTCGAAAAAAAAAACTTAAAAATTCCGACTAGTAAACTCGCTGTTTTACATTTGGTTTCGCAATAAATTATTTATTGAAAAACTTGACTGAAAAGAATTGTTCATTTTATTTGGAAAATAATTTGGGGCCTCCACTTCTTTGTTGCCCCGAGGCCTTAAGACCACAAAATCCGGCTCTGACAATAAGAGACTAGGTTTATAGATTTTTTTCTTCAAAATCAGCTATAATAACAAAATATTTTTGCATATTTTGAAAAAAGGAAAAGCTATAGACCTAATTTTTATTGTGTCAACGATATTGAAAATCATTGAGATGAAATAAAAATGAGGAGTGGAAAAACGTTTTCCTAATCTGGTATTTTTGCATGGACCGAATGCGTGCATAATCTTTCCATATAAAGTATGTTCACCAAAAGTTATAAAATTCGTTTCAGATTAGTAGCAAATTGTATGGCGATCGTCGCTTGTCTTCCGCTTTTGCCGTTTGCGTGGTACGAAGCACGCAGTTGATGTCAACCGCGGCCGGAACGGGCGTGCGCACGCGGCGGCCATATATTACCATTCCATTCTGCTATGCGCTAGAAATGAGTCACTTGGATGTATGCGTGTTGTTTTCTGTTTTATACAAATAACAATGGTGTAAAAATGTACAAGTTTTTAAATAAAACATCTTTATATCCCTTTTTAAAGCAAATACCCACTTAGAAGTAAACGTCCTATGATCATCCCTATGACCTAGACGTCCTGCGGCTGATATGATGATGATGATGAAGATAGTTATACTGAAACGTAGCAAGTAGATCCATAGTCTCTGCCTCGTCGGCGATTTGTTAGTGAGTGATACAAAGTGACTGCTTTTCTAGCACTATAACTAAAAAAATAACCGACCAAGTGCGAATCAGATTCGCGTACTAAGGGTTCCGTACCATTATCTATAAAAAAATCGCGTTTGTTGTATGGGAGCCCCCTTAAATATTTATTTTATTTTGTTTTTAGTATTTGTTGTTATAGCGGCAACAGAAATGCATAATTTGTAAAAATTTCAACTGTCAAGCTATCGCGGTTTTTGAGACACAGCCTAGTAACAGACAGATGGACAGCCAGCGAACACAGAAGACAGCGAAGTCTTAGTAATAGGGTCCCGTTTTTACCCTTTGGGTACGGAACCCTAAAAAGTTACATTTCAATACCTAAAAAAAATTTACTTTAAAATATTTAATTTTGTAACACAATCCGCCTCGTCTGCTACATGAACATAACCCGCCATGAAGTAATCGCATGTTTTTGCTTACCTTTGTATAAATAAATACTTTGTACAAGCTTATGTTAATGCAATGAATCTTGTATATTTTTCTGTTTAAGTCAAAATTTACAATTAAATTTTCAACCAGTTATTCTCAACCTATTGAACTGAAACTTTGCATACTTGTGTAAGTCGGATGACAATACAATATTATGGAGTCAATGAGCTGTTCTGATGATGGAGACGGGCGATATTCGACAGAACTCAGTAATCAATCAATGTAACCTCATTGAGTAGGACTCGTTTGATTTGTGTTGACAAGCACTTTTTGGTAGACGATGTCTAGGGTCTGGTCATGGAGACGGAAGGTGGTCGATGGAACTCAGTAATAAAATGACGCAACTCCGTTCCGCCTAAACGCCGACTATCTTTATTTCTAGGTTTAAACCGAGTAACAAAGATAGTCTGCGTTTTATAATAAGACGGGTTGAGTTTGGGCTCAGTTCATTTGTCTTAATAATGTAATTTTTTAAACCTTATTAATTACCAATTAAAAATATACCTCCCATGCTGGTCTGGGATAAATGAAAAAACTGAATGTACCAGCTGCTTCTATTCCCGCGCAGATCGTAAAAGCCAATCGAGGGAATGGGCAAAAATGCGAATCATGTTAACAGGCGATGCGGCTAGCAACCCATCACTGTATTGATTGCTTTTCCATCTTCTCGCCCACCATGACGCTAAAAGTGGCTTTTGGGTCTTGCGGCCCTGGGTTCTGCATAGAGCCGCAAGACCAAAAATGCTCTGTCTGCACCATTAGGGATAAAGACGTGATAGTATGTATGTATGTACCAATTAAATACACGTGTAGTGTACGTATTATCTACAAATAAAAAAAAAATATAATCGAATTCATCAAAAACCTTCTTCTAATTCAAAATCAGAAAGCAATATCTTTTATTAACTACCAAGTATGTAAAACGCATTGTCGATAAAATCATTAATCAAAAGCAAATAAACATCGATATCGTAGTAGTACTGATA
The DNA here is from genome assembly GCA_963555685.1 of Acrobasis consociella. NCBI lineage: Eukaryota > Metazoa > Arthropoda > Insecta > Lepidoptera > Pyralidae > Acrobasis > Acrobasis consociella. The sequence goes on along the minus strand of OY743109.1, from coordinate 3,170,256 downwards.
ATGGTTACACATAAATAATTAATTACCTATTATTATCGTATTTGATAGTATCGATTGTTTGCAGATTATATCGATTAATCGATAAGCTACAAGATATAGTTACAATAACCGGCCAAGTTCGAATCGCGCACGAGGGGTTCCGTACCATTATCTATAAAAAAAATCGCGTTTTTTGTATGGGAGCCCCCCTTTTTTTGTATTTGTTGTTATAGCGGCAACCGAAATACATAATTGGCTAGCTATCACGGTTCTTGAGATGCAGCCTGGTGACAGACAGACGTACGCACAGACAGCGAAGTCTTAGTAATAGGGTCCCGTTTTTACCCTTTGGGTAAGGAACCCTAAAAACTAAAACCCGACTACGGGAAAGTTGGAAGAAAAAGCTAATCTTATACCTTTAAACGAACAATTCTTGTATATATGTATATATATATATATTTATTTATAGATTTCTGTGATCTCGAAAACGGCTCTAACGATTTCGCTGAAAATAGGTATATGGGGGTTTTTGGGGATAAACAATCGATCTAGATTAGTCTCATGTTTGGGAAAACGCGTGTTTTCGAGTTTTCATTCGTTTTTCTTTCCACGCAGAATATGGTCGCTAATTTCGGCGCGCCGGCCGCCATGGGCTTAGCTCAGTGGTTTAGAATGCTGACCGCTAGAAAGAGTGTTACGCGTTCGAATCCCACTCGGTGACTTACTTTTGTTTTTTTTTATATTCAAATTTATATATAATTTTTTATTTTGTATTGTTTTTAGACAAGTTTAAAAAAATGTAGTTATTGTTTGAGATGTAACCGAGCAAAGCTCGGTCGCCCAGGTACTAACTTTTTATTTAAGTAGATGTGCTTTTTCGGCTTTTTCATTTAATACCCCACTACGTATTAAAACTAGGATCGTTGATGTAGGAGATAAGACGGCAAAACTAAAGTGGGACTGGGCTGGGCATGTGTGCTAGTGTGCCGTATGCAGCCGGACGCAGTCGCAGGTTTAGACCACGAAAGAGATGGCGTTCATGACTGCTGGAAATAGGGACACGTGTGGAAAGAACAGGGGGAGGCCCTTGCCCAGCAGTGGGACACCAGAAGAGGCTAAAAAAACATATCATTAAGTAACATGATCCGAAACTTAAAACGAAATGATTTTTTTTTAATCTGCTCGAATATAAGTAAGTTATAAGCTTTTAAAATGTGATAGAAAAGGAAACTATCAAGTCTGTTACTTGACAGCTCTTGAAGTCACTGCTATTAGGTCTCACGCGTACAAAAGACATATTGAGATGTCTCCACCACGCTCTCACTCTTTTATTGGAAATGCTAATACGCTATTTTCCAGATACTTTTTTCTTAACGTCAAAACAAACAGTTTATATGGAATTTTGTATGAAATACTGGCAGATGACGTCATAGTTTTTTGGAGTCAAATAGCGCTCTTATAATCGGTTTTTCTGCAATAATAAATTTTTATTTTGCGACGTTTTATTTTGTTATCAGTACAAAATAATTGGGTATTTTCCTAAGCCAAAAATAAATTATTTTGTACTGATAACAAAATAAAATGTTGTAAAATAATGTCACTTGTCTTTAAAGACATCCAATTTAACGTGATTTCAAATTTATTATTGCAGAACAACTGATAAAAACAGCGCTATTTGAGTCCAAAAAAACTATGACGTCATCTGCCTGTATTTCATACAAAATCCCATACAAACTGTTTGTTTTGACGTTTAGAAAAAAGTATCTGATTTGACTAGTTGGAAAATAGCGTATTTCTTTTTAGCTTAGGAAAATAATTGCTGCTTTCTTAATTTTTTTTTCAGTGGTGTTTTTGTTTTATATAAAATATTAACCAAAAACATTTACAATAAAATAGCATTTGCCGTCGATGTCGTAACGGTTGGCGTATATATTGTTATCGGAATAACGTTAAGCTAGCCTTGAGCGTGATTCCATACGAGCATTATGAAACTTTCAATCCTATGCATTACGAAACTTCTATATTTTATGAAAACCAAGGCGGTTTTAAAGGAGCTCGCTGTCCCGAAGGGAGTACGCATTGTCAGCGCTTTCGCATGTTTAGCAACATGAAGATGGGTGACCACATGTGGCATAAAATATTATTGAGCTCCTCCGTGCTTCGTTAGGCACGTAAAGCCGTTGATCTCGGCTTTAATCTGTACAGCAGTCGTCGAGCTTTAACCATCTTTTAGAACGCATTGGGTTGCTAATCCATATATCCATACATCCTTCTTCATCTAAGCGCATTCCCGGTTCTTCTTCTTCTTATCGTGCGTGTTAGTGACTAACACCAGAGTTTTTAAACCGCCTTAAGGCTTCTGACATGGTTTTAGGTAACGACCAATGTCAAAGACAGTGACCGGGACCGACGGCTTAGCGTGCCCTCCGAAGCACGGATCATCTTAATTATCAGACAATCAGGTGATCAGCTTACAATGTCCTAACCAAACTAGGACAACAACACAAAGTTGTTGCCCCCGCCGGGAATCGAACCCGCGACCTCTGGGTATGAGCCGAACGCTCTAAACACTACACTACGGAGGCAATTAAAATTCCCGGTTGCATCCTCTGCTGTGCTGCTTTCACTATTCCAAATACAACGTGGAAGGGCCATACCCGTAATAAATCGAACCACGGGCTATACTAGATCACTATAGTATAATGTAATTAGAATAACAGTCAAAATACAAAAAAAAAAATGCATGTCAAGAATGCTGAAGATCTAGGGAAATCGGGAAGAAATAGCCGATTTGGCTGTAGTTTTATTTTACGACAGGACGTCAAACCTCTTTAGGAATGCAGCTGTATCACAAAAGCAGACCAAAAAAAATGGTCTGAGAGCACAATATGTTTGTGCTTAGTACTATAGCCTCCTCTTACGTCATCCACAGAAGATAACAGTCTTACAAGTGAGTCAGTGTTTCAATACTACATGCTAGTACTGTATTTAGAGTACGCCATTGCGTCACTGCCTGATAAACTCGACATTGACTGCGGTTCGGTGGGCGTCGAGAATATAAATATGGTTTTCTAACTCAGCATTTTAATCTGGAGAAAAATCTGTTTTTCACCCGACTGAGCTAGAGGGAGGGTTGTGTTTTTAGAGAACTTAAATTGTATTGTTGTTATGATGCTGCGGTTCGGTGGGCGTCGAGAATATAAATATGGTTTTCTAACTCAGCATTTTAATCTGGAGAAAAATCTGTTTTTCACCCGACTGAGCTAGAGGGAGGGTTGTGTTTTTAGAGAACTTAAATTGTATTGTTGTTATGATGCTGCGGTTCGGTGGGCGTCGAGAATATAAATATGGTTTTCTAACTCAGCATTTTAATCTGGAGAAAAATCTGTTTTTCACCCGACTGAGCTAGAGGGAGGGTTGTGTTTTTAGAGAACTTGTATTGTAGTTATGGTGCTAGCAATTTTCTTGTATTCTTTCACTTGATCCAGTGGCGTAAAAGTTATTACTGAGGACCGTGGTAAATGTTAAAGGTGGTGTTGTAAGATATCCTATCACGTCTTTGTCTTTAACAGGGTAGAGGAGCTCGGTGGCCTAGCGGGAGTCCGCATTACTAGCGCTTTCGCAAGTAAGCGACACCGGGCGTGGTCCGCACTTTGATGGGTGGTCACCCAGTACAAGTAGCATACAAATTTCTCGAGCTCCTCGGTCGTACGAAAGGCACGTAGAAGCTGTTGGACCCGGATGCCATTATTGTATAGCAGCAGTTTTTGACCCTGCCGCGCACTTTCCACCTTCACCTTTGTTTGAATTATTAGTCAAATAATAAAATAAATTAACATTTATTTTTTTAACTAAAATGGTTTATTGCTTTCTAATAATTCATTATTTTTTTACTGACGCTACATTTGGCGCTCACTCACACGCATGAAAGACTGTATATCGTTATCAACTTATCAATAATGCAATTTGATATTCTTACAGTGAAACTGCCCGTTTATGTTGCATTGTTTCCATATACTTATCCTGATATGATACGATTACATAGTGTAGGTACGTATCGACATATGATCCCGTACTGACTATAACAATGCAAACGTAGTAGTAAGTATAAGCCGATCGAGGGAGTAAGAGTCCCGTTACTCTAGACCAAACTACACTTTTCCATACAAACGTAGTCTACGTTTTATTTCTAAACGACACGCAAAATTTGTAATTTTTAAAGATATTGCACATATCTAAGCATATTACTGGTTTTCACAGTCAAAATATGAACTTGAAATAGAATATAGCATAAACATAGATTTTTTTCTTCATTCTTTGAAATATAGTGTGTTAAATCATTTTGACGTCGTTGGTATTGACATTCAGATCATCGTCAATGGGCTGAAAACTCCTTGGGAAGCAATGATGTGACGTCATAGTTCACAAACGAACGAATGCATCAATTCACATGGTGGTGAGTACAATCAGCATGTCAGTAGCCGTTAGTCTTAATTGATCGTATATATGGCCTCACATGAACACATTAGGCCAATTACACACGGTGCTGGTTCTGGCGCGGTTTGGGAACAAGTTTTTTGCCAGGCACAAAAAACCACTGACTGACTAAAATTTAATTTAAATTCGCTAATCTTTTAAACGAGTAATGTCATACATGTTTAAAATAGTTAAAAGCCTCTTAAAATCTAAATTTTGAAATGCCATAAATACATTTTTAGTATATCTTGGGCTGGAGTATCGCCCTCGCCTTCCGCTCAGGCTGAAATACCGCCTCGTGTGTTATAACACTTATAACCACCATAACACACTTAAATCGTAATGTACTATTTCGGTACATCTGGCTGTGGTATCAAAATGGGCTAAAACTCCTTGGGAAGCAATTATATGACGTCATATTTCACAAACGAACGAATGCATCAATTCACATGGTGGTGAGTACAATCAGCATGTCAGTAGCCGTTAGTGTCTCAATTGATCGTCATAAGTGGCCCCACATGAACACATTAGGCCAATCACACACGGTGCTCGTTCTAGCGCGGTGTGGTAACAAGTTGATTTGCCAGGCACATTAAAAAACGACTGACTGAAATTCAAAATAAATTCGCTACTTTCCAAATACTTAAATCAGATTCTCTTTCTTAACGTCAAAACAAACTTTTTCTATGAGATTTGTATGAAATATAGACTAATGACGTCATAGTTTCTTGGAGTCGAATAGCACTCTTAATAATAGTTTTTCTGTAATAATAATCTAAAATCACGTTGAAAATTGATATGATCACGACAAGTGATGTTATTTTGTGATGCTTTATTTTCATAACAGTAACTTACCAAATAATTTATTTTTTACCCAGGAAAGTGCCCAATCGCGCTAAAGCCTATTTCTAACCAACTTCAAAAAAGGAGTAGGTTATCAATTTGAACAGATATACTATGTTTTTTTTTACGTTATTCCCGATTACTCGAAGAAGCCTGGACCAATTAGATTTTTTTTGTTTACATTTACATGCTAGTCAAATGATCCCATAGAAATTTTATCACATTCGGTTGTGTAGTTTGGTGTTAAAGTCGATTTTTTGTATGAACAATTATTACTGTAACTCGAATTCCTTTTCTAATTGGGTACTTTCCAAAGTCAGAAATAATTATTTTGTACTTATGAAAAGATAAAACGTCGCAAAATAATGTCACTTGTCTTTGAACATATCCATTTTAATGTGATTTTAAATTTATCATTGCATTTGATAATAAGAGCGCTATTTGACTTCAAAAAACTATGACGTCATCTGCCTGTATTTCATACAAAATCCCATTGAAACTGTTTTGACGTTTAGAAAAAAGTATCTGATTTGAATTGTTGGAAAATAGCGTATTGTTTAGAGTAATAAGCTCAGGAAATTTATTCAGATTGGAAACATCTGAATAGCTGACTCGAAAGACGATCGTGTGCGGGTGCCTTAATGCATACCATCATAAGGGACGTATGTGACACGACTAGTAATGGGTTCTTGAATTGGGACCAATTGCGCCCACAAAATTTACTACGTGCGTTTCATCAATATTAAATGCTGGCGTTGGAAGGTTAAAAGACTTCTTTTAACACGACTGTCTCAAAAAAGGAGTGCAATGTTGCCACATCGGAATAAAGTTCCGCCATAACTTCGAAATGCTTGAAAGGTCGTTTTTTTTTTTTTTTTTTATAAAAATTACTTGTTTGTGTTTTTCATTTTAATAGGTTGCAGGTATATTAATGTGCATTTACCAACATTAATAATTCACTAGAAAAACACATTAAAAAAAAATTACATGCAATAATTTTGTGTAAAAAAAAATAATTTTCGAAAAATGTGAAAAGAGTTTGTTGACCGATTTAGGTGAGATATCGTCCTAATGACACAACCTTGTACACCATGTACAATAACGGCTTACTCTAACAGTTTTGTTTTCGGCGGGCTCGTCACGCGACTTTTTAACGTTTAGTTCGAAAACAATTGAGAACAATAGAAATTAGTGTTACAAGGCCTTATGTTTCATTGTTTTAAAACAATTTTTGGGTTTTCAACTTGATTTTATGGTTTTTTCCATCTTATTTGTGATTACAATCACTGCCCTTTGACATCACCTAAACTAGAGAAGACGTATATACGTAATTTTTAAGAAGTAAAAAACCTAAAATCTATGCAGACAATGTATTTTTGTTATTGAATCTTTTTTTAACCCGCGACGCAAGTTGGACGCCGATGTCTGGTTGTCTGTCTGTGACATCGTAACTCTCGACCGGACGGAATGATTTCGATGCGTTTTTTTTACGTGAAAGTAAGTTGCCTTGCTGTGGTTGTTAGCTATGTTTGATGAAAATCGGTTCAGCTATTCAAAAGTTATTGAAGGTGAACGCTTGAAAGTCGGCGTTTTTCTATTTACCCGGCAGATCTATTTACCCTTCTTTATCGTGACCTGACCTGACCTGAAAATATTAAAATAAAAACCACACGAGTTTTTACCTAGATTACCAACCCAGCATTTGGCGGCCTCGAAGTCTGGCGTGTGGATGACGAACTGCTTTTGCTGTGGGTCGTAGGTTGCCGTGGTCCGCATGAGGCGAGCGTCCGAGCCGTGAGCGATCTCCGTCAGAGCGAAACTCGCTAGGATCTGTTGGAAAGCAATTTTTTTCAGAATATGTCCACTGTTGACCAGTATCATGTTCCATTTATTTCAACTTCAACTTAGCCTATGGTACATTTAACATACATACTTTATTAACATCTTAAGAACTATGTAATTACTAATTAAAAAGTATGTGTTTAATTATGATGCCATTGCACCTAGGTATAATGGCATTACAATCAGCTATCGCAAAGCAAAAACACGCTAAGTAACATTCTGTTTGATGACCCTGAGCTGATGAGATGATCATGAGTTTCATACAGACATGTAGAATTTGTCTACCCTGTGCCACTCTAATATAATATCGGATTTTATTATTATTATTAGCCGTCAATGACCCACTTCTCCATGACTCTCGATTTTGTGCTATTGATTGCCAGTTTTTATTGTATTTGTTAAGGTCGTCGCACCAACGTGTCCGAGGGCGGCCGCGTTGTCGCTTGCCATTTGGGATCCAATTGGTAACTCTTTTTGCCCATTGGTCTTGGCACATCCTGACTACGTGTCCAGCCCAGTCCCATTTTAAATTAGCTTCTTTTTCTGCAACATCTATAATATCGGATACTAGCTAAAAATCATTTTGCTTGATATGCAGCCGTTCTCGTAATTTAGGTAAGATTACTGCCTAGTTGCCTACCCTGTCAAAAATATTTGTGCACGTCACTGCTGTTGACCCAGTTTGAAAAGAAGAGGGTAATAGCAAAGGATCGGGATGTATCATATAACTACGGACGGGGGTAAAAAGACCCGTGATAAGAAAAATATTATAATACGATAACATTTGACAAGACCGCGCCGGCGAAAGGCTACGCCGACTGACAGGGTCGCCATGTAGTGTAGGAGGCGACTATATTCAAACACAGTTGGTTTAGGACTCTGTTTATTCACCAGTTACTCTTACATATACTTATAAGTAGAATAGGTATGTTACTACCATAATCAATAAAACTTTTTAACGAATTAAATAAGATAAAGTAAACGTGTTTTAATTGGAGCATATAACATGTTTTGCATTTTAAGTATTTTTTGAAACTCGTCCTGTTGGCAATTCAGATAAGAAAACATACATTTTACGACCTAATAAAATATTGGAAATAATGCTTTTACAGTGTTGCAATTAACATTAAATTAAATTTACTAACGTAATTAAGCATCATAATTACATTTGCAACTGTAATTTTAATAAATTTAATTAAAATCAAAATAAAAAGGCTAATCACTTTTCCTCTATTTTGTAAGTAATTATTTACAGAACTTTTCAAGATTGAATTCATGACCCATAACGACATTGGGGCGAATGAAGGTTAATTCAATATTAAGCTATTACAAGGCCGGATCTGGAGCTCTGGAGGCCCAGGGCACGGTATAGATATCTAGATATCTGGGGGGCAATAAAGGACTGGAGGCCCTTAATTGTATTCCGAATATAAGGATCTTTTTTTTTTTCAATGTAATCTGTATGTGGCAAACTAAGGCCCCGGCGCAGTAGCACCGTCTGCCCTCCCTCAAATCCAGCCCTGGTTATTGATCTATAGGCCATAAAGAGGTCACATAGTCTATAACCAGAGCGGGTAGCCAAGACACTCCCAACTATCCCTTATTAGTCAAGGTACCATAAATATCATATAAGATGCGAGGGAACAGATGCCATTATATACATGCAAACATACTAACGGCGAAACACGTGATTCTTTTGGCTTCGCCGAATCCTATAAAAACCATAGACCTCGAATTTCTTTTACTAATGATAAAAACTGTTAAGAAATAAAACCCACCTCTCTATGAAGTATTGTCGCTTCGTAGAATTTATAATGTCGCTCAGTGCCGAGAGAGAGTAAAGCGTTTGAGAACAGGTAGATTCCGATCGCCATCTTGACTGAGAGGCTAGGGTTAAGCGACTGGACAGCTTCGTTGATGGTCATGATAGTTCTCGTCTGAAACAAAAATATTAGTTCCATTTATATGTCTTTGGAAGACACGTATAAACCCGATATGTAGGTCCCAAACGCTATCTAGCGTTAGCTCAAACCTAGTCAAATATTGGTTCTGGTCTAATCTTTGGGTCTCGGAGGTCAGATGGCAGTCAAAATCTTGTTAACACACACGTGTAAATAGAAACATTTGAACAAAGGTCAAGAGGTCATAGATGACAGACGACTCGATAAATATTTTTAGCCCATCGGTTAGATCATTAAAAAATATTATACACGAATTTTCAACAAAACACAATTGATGAATATACAGCGCATTTAATTTCGCATGATGTCACGGCTAAGTACGATTTTTACACAGCGATGACGTCGCCAGCCCGGCCTGGAACTTAAGATGCTCCGTATCTTTGTGAATTTCTACTTTTCGGATAAACTGAAAAATATGAGTTCATTCTTTTTGGATAAATTAAAATACGGGGTAAAGAGGCGTTTTCTTTAAAAAAAAATTAGTTTCTTCACGTATGATAGATGCCGCAGCAATCACAAAAATAGATCTGTCAATGTCTAATTCATATAAAATTTTCATGGTGAGAGTTTGTCTTTGGAATATTTAATATTTTTATTATATTAGTTAAAAATATATTATTGTTTGTAAATATGTATTTTTTAAATAAAGTGATACTAAAATACAAGATTATTTAATAAATTACAAATTTATTAAAAGTATTGAACCAAATGGCCTTCAGTTTTGACAAAACGATTCAAAACTATTTACGCCATCTATTGACAATGTTTTTAACCTCTTTTTTTTCACTGGAAACGCCTCATTAGAATGATACGTTTCTGACCCTGTCGTCACCCCTGTTGCAACATACAACACGTGAGCAACGAGTTTTAATGAGTTAATGAGATAGAAATTATTCGTAACTTGACTTGTTTGACTGTTAACTCGAATACGTCGGTTCAAAGACCATCTCCTCAATAGCTGGACTTGTTGCACGAGCAACGTCACATGTCTTGTTTAGCCCTTTGGAATAATGAATAAAACAAGTTAGAGACCTTTACACAACAATGGGACAAGATAGATATATCCATAATGCCGTGTGATTTCCGGCAGAGTAGAATAGGGCCACTCCAAGTCCTCCCGTGGATGTCGTAGAAGGCGACTTAGGAAATACAAGCTCATCATCAGGTCTTTTTTTAGTCTTAACTGCAGGAGCACGACCCTCTCTGTACTACTAGAGCCATATTTAGTCAGAGCAGCCAGGGGACTTTCTCACGTCACTGGCCGGTTTCCGCAAGATAAGGCTGCGTTTCCACTAAAGCGGAGCAGGACGGAGAGCAGAGAAATTGACCAATCACAATGCTCGAAATCTCTGTCCGCTGTTTGAATTGAACGGAGCGGAGATTTCGAGCATTGTGATTGGTCAATTTCTCTCCTCTCCGCTCTGCCCCGCTTCAGTGGAAACGCAGCCTAAGACCGTACGTACCAGCGTAAACGAGTCCCTTGCCGGTGTTATTTACTCTGTGACGCTTTCTATTTCGAAGAATCACGTCCCATCCGATCGCAAATGTGGGGCGGAAACCCGTCTCCCGCTACACTTGTTTTGATGCGCCATAATGAACCTTTTTTCGTTTAGACAGCCAGCGTATGATAATGTTACAGTAACTTTAAAGCTGCTGGAGTAAAGTTCTCTCCCAATAAAGCCGCGTTCAGTTCAGAGGACATGCGCGTCAATACTCGCGTATAACCGTCACTACATGGCCACAAATAAAGTGACAATTACTCAAATTCTAACACAATTTCTTTATTCAATGTAGGACGAACACAAGTTTATCTCGTTGTTGACTTGTTTTTATGATATATGATTCCGCATTTGCATTATACTTACCTGTTTTTAATTATTTAATATCATTTGACCCGAAGTACACTCAATTACCTCACATAAGTAGTATGTACTTTAGTCTGTGGACTGAGAAAATAATTCTACAGCTCCTACGTGGAACCTTATTTGTAAATTGGTTAAAAAACTTTTTGAAGTGAAAACTTCTTTAGCGGCGTTGTGCACTTTTTTTGGAATGGGTAAAAAATCTTAAACTCGCGTCAGGACACGTGGCCTGATCGAAAATTCGTAAGACGGCGTAGGGCGCTTGCGCGAATGTTCGTGTGTGTTTATGTTACAGCGTGCTACGCGCATCCATGGATGGTGACAGCTGATGGCTCGACCGTCTGTGTAGTGGCCATACTGCTGTGTATTTGAAAATGATTTTGTTGAAAATGAATTTGGTCATGCTTGTGACATTTGTGACAGACTGTGGTTCAGAAAAGATTTGAAATATTTTATACTGATAATTAAAGCAATTCGTGCAAAATTATTCCCTAACCATTCCAAAATATCAAAAATGCACAACGTTAATATTCAAGTTTTCACTTCTGCCGGCACTCCCAGAGTGCAACCCGTCGTTTTTTTTGTTAATACTAACGTGAGACACAGACATTATATCGGGTTACTCACGTAGAGAGTCAGCTAGTGGCCGACATGTTTCGACCTCATCCGTAAGACTTTCTTCCTCTGATGAGCGCGTGCGTCAGATGACGTCGAAACATCTCGGCAAATTAGCTGACACTGTGTACCTAACCCTTTTTTAGTATATTAATAAAAATCTTACCCTTTTACTGTAACTTGACTTGAACATCTCATATGTGAGGAACTTGTACTCGTTGATCCTCTTCAGTTGCAGTTGAGTGATCCGTTTCTGTTCCTCCATGGAGGGAGACACCACATGGTGCGCGAACAGCGGGTCTTTCTCCAGTGTGTGCCATATTTTGTACTGGAAACAATGCATTTGTTTAATATTTAGGGGTCATGCACATTTTACCGCAGTGATGGGGGAGGGGGTCATGCCAACTGCTAGGAAAAAAGTGGATGTGATATGTGAACAGCACCATATGGCTAAGTAAATCCGCTATTTTCCAACAAGTCAAATAAGATACTTATATTTAAACGTCAAAACAAACATTTTCCATGGGATTTGTATGAAATACAGGCATATGACGTCATAGTTTCTTGGAATAAAATAGCGCTTCAGTTTTTCTGCAATAATAAATCTAAAATCTTTCGTTTTCTGCAATAAGATATGGTCATATAACAAGTGACATTTGAGTCTTTGGACACACATATACTTAGTCCAATTAAGTTTGAAATTTAACTAGGAGACTATCAGTAACAGTCCTGGTCCCTAAAGTATTAAAATGCAGAGAATATAACTCAACAATAATAGTGTTAACACTAAATTAGGGTTGCCAGACCTGGGCAAGAGAAAGCAAAAACTAGCTAGAAGTACCCATAACCCGTGTCTGCATCGTATGTCGTGCTGTCTGAATCGTATCAAGTTAAGGTCTATAGTCTCTGCCTACTCCTTTGGGAAACAGGTAGATAATGTATGTATGTATGTAAAAACTAGCTACATGTATGTAAAAACTAGCTACATATCTTCCATGCTGGTCTGGGAGAAAAGAAAAAACGTAGAATGTACCAGCTGCTTCTCTTCCCGCGTAGATCGTAAGAGCCGATGGGCGAAATTTGAATTATGGTAATAGACGATGCGGCTAGCAACCCATCCCTTTTCCATCTTAACGCCCACCACCACACTAAGCGTGGCCTTTGGGCCTAACGGCCCTGGGCTCTGTCTACCCCGTCAGGGATACAGACGTGAAAATGTATCTGTATCTGTATGTCAAAGAGCCATGGAAAGGAGCATGCTAGAGCAAACAAAAAGGGCTAAAGATTTAGTGCATAGAAAACTAAGGTGGAAGATATGACAACAAATATCTAAGGGAAATGGATCGGACAAGACCAGAGAAAATAATATAGAGACATATATGGACCATAAATTTCAAATAAATTGGAAAAAGGAAAGACAAAGGAAAAGAATAATTGGGCGTTGATCAAAGAACGGCTAGAACAAGAGAATCTTAGACGTTCTATTCAAGTTGTAATTTTTATTAAAAAAAAATTTAAAAGGATTCTCTTTTTATTATTAAAGAGCTAAGCCTAAGCTCTTGTCTGTGGAGCCACCCAGTTAAATGTCGCTTTATTACTATTTATTATTGTTACTTTTTGGTGAACAATAAAGTATTACTAACTTAGTACAATACTGCCTTTAGCACAACTATAATTTTATTATCAAGATAATAAACATATTTTTTGTGCCTAGTTGTCCATTGTATTGTAAAAAAGACAGGGTCAAAGTCATCATCTGAAATAATAGGTAGACTTTAACCTAATGAGTCTATTTATATATAACTTTTTTCATTAACCCTTTAACCGCGAGCATCGCATATATGTGACAAACATTGTCGGGCCCATTCCGCGAAGGTCACATATTTGTGACAAACAAAAAATGCTCATATGGCACATAACTTACGTATCCATATCCGTTTTTGGTTGTAGATAGGTATGTTAGATTTACCATGTCTCGCGCTGGGGGCACGACAACTGATATAAAGTTTCGTGGTGAAAAGGTTAACCTTTTTTGTACCATTGTTGGGCAAAGTTCCTCTCTTCCATCTTCTTCATTAGAAGATTGACACAAATTTTACAAACTTAAAACCGACTTCACCCTAAACTGCACAATCAATTTTGATAAAATTTCTATGGGACCACCTGACAAGTAAACCCTGTCAAACAAAAAAGAATTTTCCAAATTGTTCCAGGCAACTTCGAATAATTGGTAAACATTGAAAAAAAACGATTATCTTGAATTAATAACCTCCTCTAAGAAGGGAAATAAGTAAGAATGTAGGTAACTAAACATTCAGCATTTGTCACACAAAAAATGATTTATTAATTCTTAAAACAATTAATTTTAAAAATGTTAGGGGACCTAATTTATACGAAAAATACTAAAATTGGCTAATTAAATAATTTTTTAAAGGTGGAAAATTATAATTTTATTTATATATAATAAGTTTTTATTTAGACGAAAAATAAATTATATGTACACTTTAAATTTACTTAAAAACTAAAATAAAGATTAAAATACTACTCACTACAAATACACTACAAATTAAAACAAATTTACAAATATTTTTTTTTTTACTTCCATATTTTGTACAGATTTTGTACCTTTGTCATGTCATGACTATGACACATAATACAAATATAATATAAATCAACTATGTATTTTAATTAACCTACTTCTTACCTTTAACTTCAACAAGTCAAGATCTCCTTCTAGTGCAAGCTTCAGCCGCTTCCAATCAAACGAAACATTTTTCCTATACACGTCCAGGGGCCCCTTCGGTATATCGGGAATGAAACTCAGGTCCTCCATACTTCAAAAACAATTATTCACACCGGTAAAGTTATCCTTCCGCTTACGACAAATTTGGGTGAACCCAGACACTGATTACAAATATGAACAGACTTCAAATGAAGCACCTTTCGCATTCCCCGCAAAATTAATTTATTAGAATACGATAGACCATGAATGATGAAGAACAGGCCGGAATCCAAAGCTTCAGCCTTGGTTTTTATGGGACGAACTGTAGTTGTAAAGTTGCGGTAAGGTTAAGTTATTGCTTCTACTATTTAAGTTTAACTAAATATATTTGGGATGATATTGAACAGAAATACGCGTGCTTATTGCTGTGGCGGCGAGCGCAAATAAAACTTTTGATTGAGATTAGATCACACACACATCACACACTCAAACGGTCGTCACGCTGCTCACGGCTGCCCTGCCCGCCCGAATGTCTAAGCTGTCAGTTCTGTCATCTGTCACTTGCTTGTCACGAAGTTGTCAGGCACTGACTGACGTTTATTTTAGTGATGGGTGTGACGGTTTTCATCCATTTATCGACAATAGTATCGATAAATCGTTACCTCTGCAGGCTTCAACCTCTGGACCTATTTAGATGAAATTTAGTATGGTATATTTTGAGACCTGGAGAAGAAAATACGATAGTTTTTTTCCCGAAATTATCACGGGGAGCGAATCAGGCGGGCACAGCTATTAATTAATAATTGCCTTTGATGTAAAGTTTTACTTTGTTCGAGAAGCTGTATTAAATGAGAGCATTTTTTATCTTATTTGTCAACTGAAGACATTGTAGCAGACATGTTTACAAAACCTGTAAATGGTAGGAAACTTGCTAAAATGCAAAGTTTGGTTAAATTAGATTTTAAGCTTTTTTAAAAAAAAAATCTAGTTTGTTCTCTTTATATTTTATACTAGCAGTCCATCCCGGCTTCGCCCGTGGTACATACATAGCCTATGTCACTCAGGGATAACATACCTATCCAACAGTGAAAGAATTTTTAAAATCGATCCAGTAGTTTCGGAGCCTATTCAATACAAACAAACAAACAAATCTTTCCTCTTTATAATATTAGTGTAGATATAAAAAACTGGTTTGAGGGTTGTTGTAATACGTGTATGTAAAACCAAATGAAGTTTTTAACTTCAAACGTCTCGTTGAAGTTAGCGATGGCAGATGCAATTGCTTAAACAAAGAAAAAATACAGATTTGATGAAAAGGAATATTTATGAGAACGTAATTTTAATATATATCAGGAGTTACAAATAGACCATCGGTTAGAATCTGTCATCCCAGGCATCCAAGAAAAGGTAAAGAAAAGAGGAAATAAAGATAGACTCTAAAGGACACGTACCCAGAGTCCCAGAGCCGTTCCCATTGCTCCGCGCAGGGGACTTATTACATCGGCTTTGGAAAACAAAAATATTTTTTTTGGAAAAATAATGGGGAAGGGATGAAAATGTTGAAAACGCCTAAAACTTTTTCTAGTGTTAGGAATAACATTCCTATTAACAAAAATAAATATCAGATTTTTTGCAACACAAATGGCAGCTTGGTAAACGAAAGTGCGATTGAAACATTTTTATTTTTTATATGTATTAAATAAATAAGAATGTTATTCCTAAAAACAGAAAAAGTTTCAGAAATTTTTGAAATTTTTACTCTTTCCTATTGTGCATGGCCATGGCCACGCGCCACACCCCTTTATTTGGATGTTTTGTGTAATGTTTCGGAAAAACATGCGCAGGAGACGCTTCTCTATTTCATCTATTAAAACTGTTAGGTTAGTTTTTCACAAAAGTATCGATGTCGATATTTTTCATGTCATACCTCCCTCACAATGTACTCTTTTACTATGACTTTTACGAAGTCTTATTCTAGCAACAGTAAATTTCCATTAGTAGGAAAGAGACACAAAACGGCTATGTTTTTTCTTTTTTGGTTTGGAACAGGTTTGGAGGCCCAGCAGCTGAGAGGTCCCAGAGCATGAAGTTAGACGAAACTTCATGGCCCAGAGGCCCAGATATTCTAAATTCTATGGGCTAGGCAATGAATAAAGGGCGTTTCTCAGATTCAGATACACATAGTTACATAAAATTATCTTACCTATCTGGCACTTGTTTAGATTAACACATCAAACATATACTATATATTTTTTACGCCGTATCAGGTGCATTTGGTGCAAGTTTTACACATCATGAGTTCCTATATTTTATTGGCAACGACAAATGAGTAGAATCTTACCCCTTACGAATCTTATCTTATCTTGCTCCATAAATTGGAAGCACGTCGAACCTTTGGGTTTGTACAATCCCAGTCTTACTTACTATTTTTGAGGAAGTAGATATAAATGGTTCTCGAAACCGCAGCCGAAACTATGCATTACTACAAAACTACAATAATTGGTTTGGCAAGTTATGCCTTTGATCCCGAGTCAAACCACGGTTTTACCAGAATGTTGAGCAGATTGTACCTACTCTGGAGCCTATTTCAGATTTTTGTGGTTTTTAGGAGTTTGAGAGCAAATTTAAAGCACCCATGCACCCATGAACATGTCACGAACGAGCCAGATTCTGTATTTATTTATATAATAAAAATTTTAAAAAACTAATACCGAGCCTGCATGTGACATACAAACCAATATTTTATTTACGTAGGTACAATAAATTATGAACTAAGAAGTACCTATGTCCAACGAATAAGTAAATTCATAAATTGTGGTCAAAGGGCAACGCTTTCCTCAAATTCTCTCCCAGAATTCTAGGTCTTTGCAAGAAACTGCATATCTATGTAATTTTGAGAATAAATTTATCGGTTTATGCAGCAGTTTAGGTACTCAACAAGCTGGTAGCCGACAACAGAAAAAAGAAACTTGAGAGTAATATCAAATGCATTGAAATTCGCTTCTAGAATATTATATACATGACATCCTTTTTAGGGTTCCGTAGCCAAATGGCAAAAACGGGACCCTTATAGATTCGTCATGTCTGTCTATCTGTCCGTCCGTATGTCACAGTCCCTTTTTTCCGAAACTATAAGACCTATACTGTTGAAACTTGGTAAGTAGATGTATTATGTGAACCGCATTAAGGTTTTGACACAAAAATAGAAAAAAAACAATAAATTTTGGGGTTCCCCATACTTAGAACTGAAACTAAAAAAAATATTTTTCATCAAAACCATACGTGTGGGGTATGTATGGATAGGTCTTCAGAAATGATATTGAGGTTTCTAATATCATTTTATTCTAAACTGAATACTTTGCGCGAGAGACACTTCCAAAGTGGAAAAAAGTGTGTCCCTCCCCCCGTAACTTCTAAAATAAGAGAATGATAAAACTAAAAAAAATATATGATGTTCATTACTATAAAAACTACCAGCGAAAATTGGTTTGAACAAGATCTAGTAAGAAGTTTTTTTTTAATATGTCATAAACTGCAATTTACCTTTCATTCAATCAATTCAAATATAAAAATTAAAAAAAAAATACTACTACGGAACCCTCATGGGCGAGTCCGACTCGCACTTGGCCGCTTATTTAAAGTCTTTTGTCGACAATCCCATTCCCAATCACAGATTTGCTGTGGAAATTGGCGAAACTCCTCTTTTTTGAAAGTCAGTTAACAAATAAATAGGCACTGAATGGTATTACAGCGCCATCTATTGCATTATACTGAAACTTTTTCCTATTCCTTGCGCGAGACCATGCTCACGCGTCGACGATTTAATCGCAGTGCTTTCAAGTTGCGAGATAATTACGTTTTAAGTCAACCAACAGATGTCGCTAGGTGTAGAAAGTTAATTAATGAAATAGTGTGCAAAGGATGGCGTTATACACTAACAGTAAGATAGAGTGAGATGCGTATGGTACTACTACAAGTGTAGTTACACCTACATAGACAGTTAAGTTGCAGACACATAAACAAGAAAAGAGAAGTTGTAAAACAACAACTGTGTTGGCTGGATCGCTGGTTTTCTATCAGATGTAAAATGGACGTGCGCTCGTGTCGCTGCGCGCTCGCGAACTCCGCGTGTTCGTTGTAAAATCGATGTTTATTGTTTTTAAATTTGACGTGAATACGAATATTGTTTATGCGATTGTTCGACTACTTCGGTGTTCGGTTGCCGGAGGAGATTGTGTTAGTGTATGTGTTTTTAAACGACGTTAACGCTCACTTCACTTGCAGTGATTTCGCTGATAGCTCACTCGCCGGTGGGTGCGCGCGTGATAAACTACGTGTTCGGTTTTTGAAAAAGGCGATTATCGTCTAGTGTGGGTGTTTTACAGTACCACCATGCTATGCACGGTGACATAGTGAACCTTGACGTGACCCTGACCTTTGTCAAACATGCCTGGGCGATCGGATTGCAGGAAATTTGCACCTAACATCTTCACCAAGAGCAAGTGCACTAATTGCTTCAGACAGAAGGAAGAGCACAGTGCCGAGGCCTTGGAATCTAATCGGGTAAGTGAGTTAATAACTTAAATATCGAACACATTTCAATCGACAATATAAAATACCTATTCGGATGTAGGTGTGCGTTCGTTCATTCGGTCATGTTGTACATGTGTGCGTGGGCTGACCACTTCAGGTGTTGATCTAACGGATTTCATCGACTTATTAAAATTGTATTTGGTCTCTCTATGTTAGTTAGGTACCTAAGTGCGCACCTACTAGATTATATTCCATGACGATTTAAAGAAAGTGCAAAGCCCTGCAGATAGGTGATGAGGGTAGATTTTGTCCCATAGGAACTGTCAAAATGACTCAAAATGTGATTAAACTACCCTCAGTCAGTTCTTCTAGTTCTGTTAAAAAGACGCCTATCGTTACTTGATGCGTCGACATTTTTAGGATCATTTCATATTATTGTAGGTACCTACTATCTTGGTAAATTCATATTCTTGAAAATTCAATGGGAAAAGTGGCATAATATTGAAGAAGGTACTTTGACTGATAGGTAATAAGATCTTCAGGAGACTAAATTATACTAACACCTATTATAGGCAGGTTCCTAAGTAGGATTAACTTTGCTTTGTAAGGGATAGAAACATAGGTAACTACTTTTTAAATTGGGAGCAGCTAGAAGGTACCACTACCTACTATGAAAATTACTTAGGTACGTTCTGTTTGGCAGAAAAGAAAGTAGATACCTACCTACCTAATTACCTACTAATGTTCCTACTAGCTTCAATTCGTAGTCACTGTCAGGTAGGAATAGGAATAATATATTGTGGTCAACTTGTTGGTTTGATTGCATAACGTGCCAGTGCCAACTGCAAATGAAACTACCTATGTGCTATTATCTTTTCATCAAGAAAACGAAATAGGTACCTATATCTAAATAGGTACCTAATTACCTACGTACGATTCCCCGGGTAAAAGCGACTTTTTCTATATTCCATTTGGTTAGGTACCTATTTAAACAAATGTAAACAATCTTGTCATGTTTTTTTATTGAAATATATACTTTATAAATCAATAATTTTGCTAATTACAAAATAATTTGGTTATAAATTATAAATTAAATAATTACTTTGTAGGTAATATGCAAAGGTATTGTTTTATAAGTGTATATTTCAATAAAAAGACATGTCAAGATTGTTTACATTTATTTAAAGGTACCTAACCAAATGGAGTATAGACAATGAAGCAGGTAGGTAGGTACCTACACGCACCAACTTTCATTAACATTATGGAGGGTAAAGTAGACGTAAGGTTATCTACACTAATATTATAAAGAGGAAAGATTTGTTTGTTTGATTGTATTGAATAGGCTCCGAAACTACTGGATCGATTTTAAAAATTCTTTCACTGTTGGATAGGTATGTTATCCCTGAGTGACATAGGCTATGTATGTACCACGGGCGAAGCCGGGATGGACTGCTAGTCTACACTAATATTATAAAGAGGAAAGATTTGTTTGTTTGATTGTTTGAATAGGCTCCGAAACTACTGGATCGATTTTAAAAATTCTTTCACTGTTGGATAGGTATGTTATCCCTGAGTGACATAGGCTATGTATGTACCACGGGCGAAGCCGGGATGGACTGCTAGTAACCATATAAAGAAATAGTTGCAAAAGTGTCCAACTGAAAGTAAATAATAGTTCCAAATCCCCTCAGAATGGCGCTAGAGTCCACTGTGTAAATTTTAATGACCTTTGGATCACAGATAAGATAGGGTAGGAATGACTAACGCTTAAAAACCTCACAGATTACCAATTTATCTATGTTTTTTTTTACTTTTTTAACGGTATTTACTTCTACCTACTATTAGCGTGTTTATTACTATTATGGAATTTGAATGAGAGCAAAGAGTTATTGACGTCATTTTAATTGGCGAGTGGCGACCCGTTATCGAGGAATCGAGGCATGTTATGTTAGCCGAAAAATTTTATAAATATACCTAGTTACTTGAGAAAAATTATTAAAAAACATAAAAATATGTGTATTTACTGTGGCACAGAATAAGTACTTACTTACTAATAATTTATAAAGTCAAATATTTCCTTCCGCTGACAGTAGTACCAGGGCAAACGAGCTTTGGTTTCTGAAAAACGCGCAGTCACGCAAAAAACAAGGTTCTGTAGAATCTCTAGGTAAAGAGTCAAAGACGAAACCTAGCTAGTTCGTTTTTTCGGGCTCGAATCCCCTTTAAATGCTAAGTTCCATCACAATTGTTAGATCCTCATTTATTTGAATAGTTAGGTAATGTCAACTCATCACTAAATAAAGTTTACCTATGTATTAATATATGTTTAAAATAATCAATCATACTTACCTATAGTCAAAGTAATCACACCATATTATAAAGGCGAAAGTTTGTGTGTGTAGGTATGTTTGTAACTTCTTCACGCGCAAACAGCTGAACCAATTTTGATAAAATTTGGTATGCAGAAAGCTGACACTGCATTAACACATAGGCTACATTAGGCGCGGGTAAGTTAGTACACACTGCAGATAGTAAGATAATAAAATCGAAAAAAAGTATGTCCAAGCATAGGTAATAGCTATCGCTCGTAGGATATATTTTGGTTTATTGAGAAAAAATAAATACCAACAAAAAAAAAACTAAACTAAATTAAACTAAGCTATAAAATAAACTTATACTATATTATTATTTTACCTATCTCTCGTAGTAATTATTTATTCTATCATATTAGTTTTTATTATCATTTAGGTCTTCTAAGCGCCAAACACTCCATGGTAGGTACGCAAGGCTTTTACGAATCGAAATTTCGCCAAAAAGTGCACTTTACAAAGAGTATTTCCCAGGCGTAGGTTTTACCGGAAGTAATCATTTGTTACACTACGTAACACGTCAGTTCACCTACATGTTGAGGGTCATTGCATCTGCAGTACCGTTGCAGCCTGCAACCAGGATGTTTGCGGTCGCTGCCTGTGCCTACCGTGTCTATGGCTATCGCCGCCATTACACTTTTTCTTTTGCCTTAAAAAAAGTTACCATTTAAAAATCATTCGCATCCCATTGGAAGAATGCAATGGCGTTTGTTCGTTCTGCTTCGATAAATAAATGGAGTTGATGTTGTATCTGATATCGATATCTCATAATTAAAATTCTGTTTTTTTTTTCCGAGAACTGATAAATAAAGAATAAAAAGTAGTGAACAATTTATTTATTTAATACTTTATTTACCAATAATAAGTACTACTGTTAGTACAAAAGGCGGACTTAGTGCTAATTCTAGCAGTCAGTTTGTACGAGAAGACATCAGAACGTGAAACCTTGAGTCCTCGAAGAATCGAAGCTTATTATTAACCGACTTCAAAAAACAAGGCTATCATTTTTTCTGTATGTTCCCCGATTATTAAAAGACGCCTCGACGAATTTGGAAAATTCTTGTAACTTATTTACTTGTCATGTAGAAATTTTATCAAAATCGGTTGTGTAGTTTGGTGTTGAAGTCGGTTTTTAGTTTTGACAAATTATTCTGTGTAATTTAATCAAAACGTACATATGACTTTGACTATGACTTTTGCAATGCAACTACCAGCCGGGCTTTTGTTCTAAATTAAATTTTCCAGAAGACATGATCTAAGTAAGGAACATGATATTTAAAAAAAAAGAAACAAAATGATATTTCTCTTTTTTAAATTACCTAAGTACAGATAAGTTCAAAATAACCACAAGATTGGGATGTTACCTATTTATTATTAAATGTAAACTTCATAATCATAACACATATGTATTGCAATTAGTAAGTTTGTGCAAATGTGTTTACTGAAATGAATCGAACTCTACTATGTAGGTACCTAGTATGAATGCACTGAACTGAAATAACAAACATAAAATCAAAGTGGTTTATTTGCCACGCTCTGCAGACACGTGAGTCATTCGTGTTTGACAATTTTTGCGACATTGTGTTGAGATTGTGACACCTTATCATTGAATAAAAAAATAAGCGTCCAAGTGCGAGTCGGACTCGCCCATGAAAAGTTCCGTAGTAGTATTTTTTTTTAATTTTTATATTTGAGTTGATTGAATGAAAGGTAAATTGCAGTTTATGACATATTAAAAAAAAAACTTCTTACTAGATATTGTTCAAACCAATTTTCACCGGTAGTTTTCATGGTAATTCATCATATATCATATATTTATTATATATCATATATTCTTTTTAGTTTTATCATTCTCTTATTTTAGAAGTTACGGGGGGGGGGGGGGGGGGGACACACACTTTTTTCCACTTTGGAAGTGTCTCTCGCGCAAAGTATTCGGTTTAGAATAAAGTTTCAACAGTATAGGTCTTATAGTTTCGGAAAAAAGTGGCTGTGACATACGGACGGACAGACAGACAGACAGACAGACATGACGAATCTATAAGGGTTCCGTTTTTGCCATTTGGCTACGGAACCCTAAAAAGATTGTGAGCGAGATAATTCTACGATACCAAACATTGTGATTATATGCTAGCCAATAATTTAGCCAGCTTAACTCTAATGTTAGCATTCATAATCAGGGTCTCCACTGCAGGAGCACGACCCTCTTTACTACTAGAGCCATATTTAGTCAGAGCAGCCAGAGTACTTGGCCAGCTTGGCCTACACTCTCCACGTTAGCAAGACGGGTTGGAGAGGTCTCATGATGTTTATAAGCTTTGTTTAGCTTGTATTTCCTATGTCGCCTTCTACGACATCCACGGGAGAACTTGGAGTGGTCCTATTCTACTCTGCCGGAAACCACACGGCAAAATGTTAGAATAAAATTGAAGCTATACATTTAATCAGGGTTAAGAAATAATGCACTTTTGTCCATCCACCACGGTTAGCGCATTTTTCTGTTATTTTGATATTTACCCAACCTCCACCAAAGCAAGGTTCTAGAGGGGGATATTGGCAATTTACTTCCCATATTATTGCCAGCCGAAACCAGGTTTCGACAATTTACCGATAATTTGGTAAAAACAAATACAAGTCACTTACGCAGGCTCACAGCTGGGCAAACAAGTAAAGTAGTAACCCCTTTGAGGCCCGGTGTGAATGATGGTATACAAACAAACGGGAGACAGGTGTAATCATTATTGTTTAATGGAGTAGGCCTCATTGTTGTTTTCTTTAGGTATGAGTGCGTTTTTAGTGCGAAGCTGCGAAGTTACTATTTAAAGATTACAGGTCACCAAAGTACCTACCTAGTGGATCTGGAGGTTTACTCCCAAAAGCGGTACGCTAAACGGACGTTACTGCGTATCCGCATTTGAGTGTCAAGCAACATTGAGCCCTAACGTATGATGATGAAGTCTAATTTGGTTTGACATATAAATTGACGTCACTATATGAATTTTTTACAACATTGCTAGGTTCACTATTTACTTATTTGTTACCTTTTACAATTTACAATAAGATTACAGAAAAAATGTCATGTTATTGCATTTACTAGTAATGTTAACCAAGTTATTTTTAAAAATCATTACAATCCAAACCAACTTTGTATTATCTATATCATCAATCTAAATCAATCGCATATACATGCTAGTCTATCTTTGGGTATGACAGCAAAAGCAAAGGTGATACCCAAAGATAAACTGGAAAATGTTGGCTGGAAAATAATTGTTGCGGTAAATCATTGAGCTTATTTAACTATATTGTTATTGTTACCATGTTTTAGTTTAGGTAATTAGTTGCAGCAAAGTTGTATCATTTTCACAAGCGGACTAAAGTCTTGCTAATACGAAAAAACTCTTGCTTGGGTGAGAATTAAGTACTTATACAATGTAAAATAGATAAGTACTAATTTGGTGCAGATGTCGTACCTATCTAATCATATCTATCATATCTTATCTGTATTTTCGAATGCAGACTTTAGCACTGCAGGTGTTGCAATCTAGCAATCAGGTGTACCTATCAACTTTTGTATGTTTTTGACATGTGTAAACATTTAGTAGGTTGGGTAGAAAGAACGATGGTAGTTGGAGAGCGCTGGACAAATAGAAAAGACGTCAGACGCGGACGGAGCGCAAAAATATGTCTCTTCTGCAACGGCAAGCGACGGTTTCATACAAAATGTATAGAAACATCGCGTCTCAGAACACACAGAAGAGACAGAGACATATGTCTGCGCCCCTTCCGCGTCTTACGTCTTTTCCATGTGACCAGGGCCGCCACCGAGTGGTATCCCAGAAATGGTAAGCGCAGTGTGGGATATCCGGCGGTTCGGTGGGTCGACGTTATCAAGCAAGTCGCAGGAAAGAACTGGATGGCAGCGGCCACGGAAGGAACGGGATGGTGCAGACAAAGGGGGGGTTTATACCCAGGAGTGGGATTTTGTAAGCTGATGATGATAATTCAGTATGTTTATACATATTTCTAGGTCTTTAAATTGATTTTTACTTCCATGCTCGCGAGGGAAACGATCCAGAATGTCCAGCCTTGCAGACAAGGGAATGGTCGAAAACATGAGAAGCATATCAATAGGCCTGTCATTAAGATTTCCACATGCACGCTTAGTATTACGCTTGTTCTTCGGGTCTTCTAGCCCTAGTCTCTGCCTACCATGTAAAGAATAAAGACATAACAAGTATGTAAGTACACAGTTCTGTCTCTCAACTGAAGCTGAGTACTGAGGTTTCCTTGTTTACCGCATATGGAACAAATAGTCCTCAAAATACGAGACATGCTTAAAGCGAACAAACGAGTCAGTCGAGATAATTGGGCACAAAACAGCCACATTTGGTAGCACGTGGCAGTGTCAAAGCCAAGGCTAGACCGTATCTAATGTTTTGTGATTCTATGCGCCGGTATTAGTAAAGCACACTGTGCCGAAATTACGCGGCCGAAGTACCGCGGCTTTTCAGCACATTGTGATTTTACGTTGTTACGTTTTCGGTTGATATGATGGCAAGGCAAACTGTCGAAATTTCACATTCCGGCGATTTAGCTGAACTTTCGTCGTTTTTCTTGCTTCTTAGCATATAAAACGCCCGACCTAAGTCCTGTTGCATTTTACGTGCAATTTTTTTTATACGCTCCCTTTTTAAAATCTTCATTACAGTCTTTCAGTACTAGCAGTCGTAAAGTAATGACTGTAATGAGGTTTTAAAAGATAGGACGTCATTTGGAAGCACAGTATATTCAGGTCCAATAAGGTGCTGATATTGGATAGATTTGATGGACCAAGAGAACCTGCCAACTTGGTCAGACAACAGTCAATTGGATCTGACGTCACTGAGCTGCCACCTGGTGTCACTTAACTCACATATTTAAAAAATCTCATTTAAGCACATCAGTCGTAATCACGCCGATGGTCGGTCGCGTAATTTCGGCATAGTGTGTTTAGACACTACACCTGTAATGGCTAATGCCGGCTATTCACAACACGGAAACGTCAAAGCCTCAAACGGCGGGGTTTGGACAATTATCTTGACAAATGCTCCACTAACGAAGTGACAGCCATTTTGGACTTTAGACGCGCATGCGCGGTGACGCCGCATTTTGTCGCGAGTAGCCACACAACTATCTATATACAACACAATGCCTTCCATGGTTTGCTAAATAGATGCTAATTTTTTTATACGCACTTGAGCAATGGAGAAAGTACGCTTATTAGGCGAATTTCTTTCGAGTATGCGCTCGCTTCGTGCATGCCTGGCATGGCAGACCACTTTCCTTACTTAATTGTTTTTTGCAGAAAAAATGTTATTGATGATAGTACGCCTCTTATTCTGGTTATGTTAGCTTGGTTTGTGACAGAAAAATAAGTATTTTCTAGTGAGGAAGAAGAAGAAGCTTTAATTTATATTGAGCCTTTACCCAGACTTTAGCTGCTCAGACCAAATAAAAACTACGAGCTTAGTATTAACGTCTGCCGCATGCAGCCCGAAAGATTGGCACACACACATAAAATAAGTACTTACTACAAATTGGTTATCAAATGGCCAAAGAAAACCGGGACGACTAAGAAAAAGGTGGGTGGATGATTTGACCAGTTTAAAAAGGAGTGAAGGGTGATATCAAGAGACCGGGACTTATCGAATGGAAGAGCTTTGGCCTACCTAACATTGAGACCTAAATGGCTATAAAAAAAGAAAATTTGGAAGGGCTCAAGGTCCTTGAAGTTTTCTTCAGTAATTTATAGGTTTATAACAACATTATGTTATAAGTAAACCATGCGTACTTGGGTAACCTAGGTATGTCGGTTCTATGATCTCGAACTGTTTATTAAAAATAAAATATTTTTCGAATTTTAAATAAACCATATAAAAGTCAATTTATCTCAGCAATAAACTGAATAAAGTCTTGTTTAAATATTGCTTTAAATATCAAGTACAGCACCTGCACTGCCGATATACCTGGATAATACGATGACTGATGAGTAAAACTTCATCTATTCAAGATAATTAAAATTCATGGCTTGCGTAGTTTATTGGCTGTATTAAAATATACAGCGTAAATTATTTTTCCTGCTAGCTTGGGGATAAAGGAATGAAACCTGCCAATTCTTGTTCCATAATTGTAATTTTTATAATAATATTTTTTTAACCCTGGCTAAAAAGACGGACGTCTAAAACTGGGACAGCTGTGGCTGTCTGGGCTTTAGACCCTGTGACTGAGAGATGAGACCGTGCTAGAGTGTCAACACAGGTAGCGTCCCACACAAGGGGCCGTCCCAATCCCCAAGGCACAAGGGCCATCCCATCCGGTCTCTTGCCGTCATCCCTAACCAGGTCGCTAGGTTCTCGGCTGGCATGTGGATGCTAGCAAGAGTCCGGTGGTTTTTTTTTAGGGCAGCTTCATCAATCATCAGGTATTTTTAGTCTCCACTGCAGGAGCACAAAGTTCTCTGTACTATTACAGCCATATTTGGCCAGAGCAGGATTTGGCCTGCACTCTTCCTCGTCGGCCAGGCGGGTTGAAGAGGTCTCATTGATATAAGCTTTGTTTAGCTTGACATCCATGGGAGGACTTGGAGTGGTCCTATTCTACTCTGCCGGAAACCATAGGGCGAAGGGGAAAAATGCATGCATGCATGTCATAGTAACTACTAGTGCCGGACCGCTGCAGCAAGTGCCGCTGCCGCCTGCCGCTTAAGTTCAAAGTGTACCTACGTGCAAGGTGTAAGCTAAGTAGGCCCAGGTCGTTAGCAAACCTTTACACCTTGCTGTACCCGCTTACCGGTCGGAGTGTAAATAATTAACCGCTTTCTGCTTTCACGCACACTGGGTCACACGCGTTTGTTTAAATTATTGCTTTGTTTTGTTTGACATTGCACATTAATGTGAGTACAGATGTGACGCTAAAGATGCCGCGGCAACGCAATGTTTTCTATACAACTGGACGTTACTACATTTATTGCGTTGTTTGACATTGCACATTAATGTGAGTACAGATGTGACGCTGAGGATGCCGCGGCAACACAATGTTTTCTAATACAACTGGACGTTACTCTATTTATTACTTTGTTTGACATTGCACATTAATGTGAGTACAGATGTGACGCTGAGGATGCCGCGGAAAGGCAATGTATTTACAACTGGACCGTTATTCCATACAACAACACGAGTCCTATAGTATCGTCATATTTTGATGTCAAACTAAATTAGACTCTTATCATTTTGACGACCTCTATAGCCTAGTGGTCATGCCAGAAGTACTGGGTTCGATCCCCGGTCAGGTCAAGATGGAAAATGATCTTTTTCAGATTGACCCGGTTCTTGATGTTTATCTATATGTATAAGTATTTGTTATAAAATATAGTGTCATTGAGTTAGTATGTGTACCATAAGTACCATAACACAAATCTTGAACTTACTTTGGGGCTAGCTCAATTTGTGTGATTTGTCCATATATATTTATTCATCATCATTTCTTGGCGCTCATGTTCCTTGACACTGTATCGCGGGGACGCATATTGGGTGGCTTTTTAATAAGCCAGATAAAGCCCACATGATGGTGATTAGTTATCGTTATGAACTTTACGATAAGAAGCGCCACAAGCGCTTTGCTGACCTTAAAAAAATCTTTTCACGTCTTTTTTGGAGAACTTAACGTTGTAATCTCTGGGGCAAAACTAATCCACACATATATCATACACGGGAGAAATGTTCTCTAATAACGTTTGGCGTTGGCAGTTAATACAAGTTTATGCATTTATTGTTCGCTCGCTATTGACAAGTGCTTTAAAGTTACTTGTTAATTAAAAACTATCTTATTAACCATTGAAACAAGCAATAAGTGCTGTTAGACAATGGAAGTTGCTGTCTAGTCCATCCATCAGGTTATGACGTGTAGTTAGGGAAGATGTACGACAAGATTAATAATGCTATCCTTCTATTGTTTCTGTGTTTTATGTACTAGCTTGGGTAAAAACGACACTTACATTATCTCTATGAAATCTTGAAATTAAATCTCATGTTTATACTTGCTTGTTAACGTATGTGTAAACTGACAATACATAATTTAATTTGCTCAGTAGATTTATCCGTCTGAACTGTCCCTAATGCCGAAGCCATTGGCGCCGGCGCTTTCGCGTTTTGCGGTTAATGCGTAAGTGCAGAACGTAAAGCTCGTTTACTATACTTTGACATACTTTTATCTCGCTCCGCCAACGATAAAACTCAATTTAAAGTTTTATGTGCTCGCCGCCATATGCAAATTACATGACAAGTCCCCGATAATAGTGATGCGCGCCTGTCACTACTGTGTTACAGATAAGAAACCTCCACTGATCAAAAGCCGGGCAATTTGAACGCACCTGTTAATTTATTCCTCTTCAAAAGTCAAGTGCCCTAAAAGGCCTCATAAATCCATCCGACAAAAGCCGTATAGTTTTACACAATGTAAATATTTGTTACTAAAACCTGACGCGACGTAAGTACTGGCCGCTACACTATCCAAAAAGTTTTTGATCCGAGCAACAAAGACGTGGAGATGGATAGTCAAATTAAAAAAGAAAATAGGAGATGTGGCGTTCCGTTCTTACGAAAGTGGCCAGTTAACTTTGATCTGTCTTTAAGACTGGCTGTGAACTTTTCTATCGCGTGCGTGTTTCGACGGGAAGGGCGAGGGGGATTAGCTTAGAGTGGTTGGGCTAAACTTGTAGTGTAGTATAAAAAGGAGTGCGTGAGGAATGCGCCGGCGCGATCGCCAGGTGCATTGGCCGCGGGCCCCGCCCCCGACTGGCATTTTTGTGTACGCGCACGCCTAATGTACGACTAAAATCGTATTGAAATCTCTTATTGCCGGCAATTAACAAGAAACAGGAAATTGGAAACCCGTTAATGGAATCGTTGTTTCTTATAATTACCGAGAACATCGCGGACTCAGTTGATATTACTGCGAAAACCATAATCGATTCCTGTTATTTCGCTGCTGCAACAAAATGAAAACAGCAATATAAATATGACTGCCATATATTTGCAATGAAACATTTGACACTTTAATATTTTCGGCTGGCCGTTAAAAAGTTAAAGCGATTTTATTAAGTCGTTAATGCCAAACCCAGCATGAGATTAGCTTATAAAGTACGCGATCCGTGCTGGTTTAGTATCTATTGACTCGGCGAAATTTACACCCGAGATAACCAACTCATGCTGTCTCCATAGTCCATACCGTTAACAATACAATGGGCTAGCACTAAACAACAATATTATGTGGGTCGCGGAGCGGACGCCGCGAACGCGACACCGGATAACACGGACAATTAAAAACAACTCTAGCACCTACCTGTTACCTGTGCTGTTGCTTGGACAGAGCGCACATCTCAACTTGACGGAGTGCTCAATGTTTACGTCTACGCTGCATAATTAAAAATTCGTGCGTATCGTGCTACGGTGGGAGCGGAACGGTGCTTCGTAACTTGATAGCGTTGGAATGCCATGAGGTTATCTCTAAGTAGGTTGCAAACGGCAAATAATTCAACGCGGTTTTTATCCCATATTCTGATGTCCTTTAGATAACCTTACCGTGGTAACACACGTCATCACTGGCGTAGAGTTAACCTTCGAACAAACGAGCGTAATTTTCTCTCTTTACATAGCTTAACTCGACAAACATTATCGTTAGTCTTGTTTAGTAATGTGTGACGCTCTCTTAAAGGCTTTGTTTGCTTTATGATGTCCTCATGTAACAAATAAAGATCTTCCAAATTTGTAGCGCTAGAAACTTGAAATATTCTTTCTTATAGTATTGTAAAGTCATCTGTTTTCGAGATCTAGTCCTTTTACTTTTTAAATGAACAGAGCGTGGTGTCACTCCTTAGCGCTCTTACAAACCAGCGTCAGTATGCCCGCGACTTGTCGATTATCGGCGACCGTCGCCGACCTGTGTCGCGCGACCCGCACAACGGTCGCCAACTGTCGCAAAAGGTCAAGTGATAGATTGACATAATTATCTCATTAACTTTGAGAATAGCTTCCATAGAAAAGATTTTTGTTTATGTAGGTATGATACTGGCCAGTATTAAAAAGTGGATAAGATTATAGAGGAACACAATGAAAAAAGTTTAAATTGAAGCGAGAACAAATGTGACGCGACGAATTTCTTAGATGCCATATTCACGGGCTGCCCACGGTCCCGCGCAGTCTAATCGCCGTCTTTTATCCACACTCTGATCCCCATTTATAAGCAGTTGTATTGCGTTACGTTTCGTTGTAAATTGTCGATTATACAGAAGCATTACCTCTCCCTATTTTACTAGAAAACTGGATTGAAAACGCAATGAAAATGACTTGAATTTTGGAAGAAAACTTCTTATTTGTATTACAATGGCGTTTTGACTTGACA
Source organism: Acrobasis consociella (assembly GCA_963555685.1). Lineage (NCBI taxonomy): Eukaryota > Metazoa > Arthropoda > Insecta > Lepidoptera > Pyralidae > Acrobasis > Acrobasis consociella. The sequence continues at coordinate 3,138,617 of OY743109.1, read as the reverse complement.
ATGGTGGTTTAATGTTGTCATCTAGGTAAACCGTGTTACAGGTTAACGTTAAGAGTCCGGCGACCCTAGACTTCTCCATACAAACGTAGTCTACGTTTAATTTTGAAACCACATGTCAGATTCCGGTAAAAATTGGTAATTGTAAAGAAATTGCAATTATCTAGGGTTATAACTGGTTTCCTATAGCAAAATTATGAACTGGAAAGAAAATATAACGATTTAGAAGTTTCCCATACTAAGGGTCAAAAATGATATAAAACACTATATTCTATTTCAAGTTATTTTTACTGTCGGAAACTAGTTATAAACCTAGATAATTGCAATATCTTTAAAATTACAAAATTTTGCCCAAATCCCTACGTTTTATTTCAAAGCCCAAGTTTTGAAATAAAACGTAGACTACGTTTGTATGGAAAGTTGTATTTTGGTCTAGGGTCGGGGGACCCTTAAATGTACGAAAAGCTACAAATAAATAACTCTAAAATTTTTAAAAATTTACGAACAGGCTTACTAATTTAGAGTTACGTTTTCACGTGTCACAAACAAACAAAATTAAGCACAATGAAGTTCAAATAAAGCCGTATTTGTTTCACACTTAGTAGGCCTTCAAAATCCACATCATATAAGTTTTGAGTTTAAGTTTGTTTGTTTGTTCATAAAGCTTTATTGTACATAAGAAAGAACACAGATACAAATTAGAAAAGTAAACATACAACGGCGGACTTATCCCGTATAGGGATATCTTCCAGTCAACCTGCCAGTAATTGAGAGGAATGTTTACTTATTATGTGTTTGGGGTAGAAGTAAGTAAGTTTTAGTAAATCCATACTTACCTGCCAAGCCGTTAGCACCGTCAATGCACAAACGCGTTCTTTCGAAAGCGCCACATCTGTACCGTTTGTAATTTGTGGTTATATAGTAAATCTCGTCTCATAATATATGTGTCGAATTAAAGTTACGAGCCAGTCTGTCTGCGTGTCACATATCAAATCCTCAGCAACCATTCCCACGCCACACCTGCCAGTCGGGATGCGTTATTGGACTCGGTTATGTTTATATAAATATGTCTTTTTAAAATGGAGAAAGATACGCTAGTCGATTCATTGACAGGTATTAAGAAGCTACCTGAATTTCCCGGGGAAAAAAGTGAAGGTTTTCCACTGTTGAGATGCGAAGAACGACCACTTTTGGCTAATGTGCGAAGTAAAGCTTCTCGTTCTTACTTTAAAGTATAAACAGTAGTTCATAAAATAGTTTAATAAGTCGCCTGTTCCTTTCAAATGATTTATTTCAAATGGGGGCAGAAGTTGACCACGGAAAATTAATGTACCACCATGTGATGGCTCTTATCAGGATTGTATGATATTTATAGAATCATTTAAACTTACCAGTAGCGTGCATTTCATACTGACACATAGAATTAGTCTACCTATGCCACCCTTATATAATATCGGATACTAGCGAAAAATGTTCATTGATTGATATGCATTTTATATCAAAGAGGTTTGTCAGGATCGTGGCAGTGGAAGTCCAAAGTTTCTGCCTACCCCTGTGGGAAACAGGCGAGATATTTTGCATGTATGTATTGATATGCAGCCGTTCTCGTAATTTTGGTTAGATCATTGCCTAATCCTTCAAAAATATTTGTGCACATCACTGAAACTTACACTACTACGTGTATACTTTCTAGAAGTTTGCATACAAACGTACTCTAGCTTTTAATTTAAGGCGCAGGACACAAAAGACGTAAGACGCGGACGGGGCGCAGACATATGTCTGTTTCGCGACGGCAAGCGACGGTTTCATACAAAATGTATAGAAATGTCGCAAAGCAGAACACTGAAAGGACGGGGCGCCCGTCTTTTCTGTGTGTTCTGCTAAACTTTTGACAAAATTTGTCGTAATTTTAACTAGTATTTGTAAATGTATGAACTAATTTAGTGCAGTAGCTAAAGGTTTAATTGTTTAGCCAGCATTTAAACACGCAACAGCATCTAGCGTTTGGAATTATCTGCAAATGTTCCGCCAGTCACGATGCGTTTTTGCATTAGCATAATCGGTATCGAAACGAGATAGCGGCGCCCGCGCCGGGCTGAAGTGAGCTAATTAAAACTTTAAAAAATCAATTTGCTTCGTTCTGCGTTTGTAGGGCAAGCACTTTGTAAGAACTTCTCGTGAGACGTTCTTGAGAAGACAACGTGCCGTGTGGTTTTCTTGGTAACTACATTGGAAATAGCACTTAAGAGTCCGGCGACCCTAGACTTCTCCATACAAACGTAGTCTACGTTTAATTTTGAAACCACATGTCAGATTCCGGTAAAAATTGGTAATTGTAAAGAAATTGCAATTATCTAGGGTTATAACTGGTTTCCTATACTAAAATTATGAACTGGAAAGAAAATATAACGATTTAGAAGTTTCCCATACTAATGGTCAAAAATGATATAAAACACTATATTCTATTTCAAGTTCATATTTTTACCGTCGGAAACTAGTTATAAACCTAGATAATTGCAATATCTTTAAAATTACAAAATTTTGCCCAAATCGGACATGTCGTTTTGAAATAAAACGTAGACTACGTTTGTATGGAAAGTTGTATTTCGGTCTAGGGTCGGGGGACCCTTAATCTGTTTCTGTGGATATTGTTTTAAAGCGTTACGCGGCGGGACCCATTGTCCATTTATCCAATTACGCGAGGCGTTTTTGAGGATTTTTCGATTTTAATTTATAAAAAGAATGATTCCCAAATGATACACTAAATTTCAATGGATAAAAAGAATGTGTCAGATTTCGCCATATTTTAGTCTAGAGAAATATTTACCAGTTTGATCTGATACTCTCAAATTTTTACATAATTTTTTAAAAAGAAAACAATAACGTCATATTTGTCGAGATCCTCTCCCTAGGTAAGATTTGGAGAGACTGCTTGACCCTTTCCTCCCCTGATCACCTCACGTAATTAATGATGTGCTAGTACTTGCGGCGTCGGTTGTACTATCAAAATCTTGTTTTCTTCACCGGAAGCAAGTGATGGTAAGTAAGTAAGTAAGTAAAAACACATTATTGCACCAAAACTCATGAAAATAACATTTAAATATAAATTCAGATGTTCAATAGTGTTGGTAGTTAAAAACCAACCATACAAGTCGCATCTAGTGAAGATTGGACCCGTTTCTCACTACCCATTCGTTTGAGAGAGACGAGATCGATCCGAAACCACTTAGCCACCACACTTTAAGAACAGGGGGAGTATCTAGTCAAGAAAATATCTTACCATGTGAATTGTGCAGCCACTAAATGTTCATTGCAGCATTAGCATAGTCAAAGTGCATTTACAAGCGTGCGTGTTTTTTATCTACTATTCTTATTTCAGTTGGTCGATAATGTCAACATCTCCACTCGCAGATTATTCCCAGATAATGTTTTAGTGAGGGCCATAACAGTAACTAGAACTGGCTACGAAGGATTTTATTGTGAGACTTCATACTAGATACTTTTTTATTTTTGTGTATGTGGTTGGTTAATGTGGTGCCATGCCACCGGCGACAGCGTTTATCGATATAAATATAGCTGTCTCACTAATATTATAAAGGCGAAAGTTAGTGAGTGTATGTTTGTTACTTCTTCACGCGCAAACTGCTAAACCAATTTTGATAAAATTTGGTATGCAGGAAGCTGATACTCTGGATTAACACAGGCTACTTTACACGGCGGAACGCAGCTAGTACATAACAGTAAAGTGTGGGAGTAGGACTCCGATTATTCAGTTTATCGAAAATTAAAAATTCACATAGATACGAAGCATCTAAGTTCCGGAGTGGGGACTTGCATTGCGACGCTACCGCTAAGTAAAAATCGTACCTAGCCGTGACGTCAGGCGAAACTTAAAAACGCTGTATCTTTATCATTTTATGTTTCTCAGAGAAAAGAAAAAATACGTTTACAATATTTTTTATTACTTAATCGAAGGGCCAAAAATTTTGGCATTGGAAATTCTTTGCCTAGCCCACATGCCTAACAAGTGAAATAGCGGCAATCTCAATTTTTTTTCTTTAGCACTCTTGTTCTGAAAACTAGGTCCGGTTTGTCCTATAAACGCCAGTCAATCTTGTATGTTAATATGGTAATTGGTTGTATCGTCTGCTATATGGTAAATATATAGTTCGTCTGTATGTACAATGCTTCAGACATCAATAATAACACGTCGATTATCAAGAAATCATACAATCATACTGAAAATATACCAGGGTAGTTTTTACAATTTTTTAAACAAAAGGCGAAAGATTGCATAAATTAGTTATTGTCATTGTTTTGTCCTTTTTTTTTTCAATATACATATATATTATAAGTAGATAATTTATAATGTAGGAAATAAAATGTTGGCCACAAAAAGGGAATTTCCTCGGTCAAAAATACATTATTTGGTACGTTAGTAGAATAAACGTTTCAAAATAATGTTACTTGTCATTTTTCAAAATATCCAATGTTAACGTGATTTTAGATTTAATAAATATTGCGGAATAGCGCTATACATATTAGACTCCAAGAAACTATAACGTCATTAGTCTCATATTTTATACAAATCTCATAGAAAAAAATTATTGACGTTTATTTCATTTAATTTCATTTATTAATCGCTAACATGTTGCATAAGATGACAAATATTGGTGCAGTAATACAGGTACCCATTTAGGGTGTGGCGATTCAAACATGGGTAATTTTTTTTTTAGTTTTACAATAATATAATTAATTAAATTTAAAGTTTAATTAATTTGTCATGTAACAAAAAAAAGGTTAAAGTAGCTATTTCAAAAAGGGCTCTCATGCAGTCAAAATTAGGTAGGTAAAAATATGCTATGTCAAAAATTCCAAAATGTCAAAGGTAGTCAAACAATAGGTAGGAAACTCATCTATGCAGTCAAATTGTATAATAAGCCAAAATAAATATAGAACGAGAGACTGAGAACGAATGCAAGCTATAATTTTAAGTAGGTAGGTATGTTAAAGGATGATTATTCGAATGTGTTAAAGTTTATCATTTAGAATAAAGTATCTGATTTTAGTTGTTGGAAACTTCCTTATTTTTACTCCAGCTCAGGGTCTTCAACTTCAATAATCCCAGGTACACCAAGGCGCCGCGGGCACCAGGGAATAAACCCCCTATTCAGTATTCCAGTTAGTACTAAATTACTGCTTCATTAAACATTCTCATAGAAGCAAGTCTTCTAAGTGCTTTCGCACGCTTGTCGATTGCCGGACGATTCGTAGAGGCACCGTAGACTTGTGTATGTTGTTGTTTTTCGGGTTTGTGAGTGGCCAGCACTGGTGTCAGATTTTTTCAGGCTGCCTTTAGGCTTTTGACATAGCCTGACGACTGCCATACAATCATGACAGCAGGCCCTATGGCTTATGCATGCCACGGAGAGAGAAGAACAGAGGAACTCAAAAAAAATTGTGCGACTTTTGGTTACCCATCCAAATATGGACCCGTAGTTTAACGGAAGACTGTCTAAATGGGTTATGTTTAGGAACTGTATGAAATAACAGCTTCTCCGAACTATAATGAACATTTTGGAAAGATATTGCAAATCGCTTAGAAATTATTGGGTTATGGGGACATGCCTGCACGGTCCGCTTTCCGGCAGCCGGATTATGTGAAAATGGCCATAAATAGCCCCGACAGGCGCCTAGCTATCAGCCGAACGGCTCCCACTCTTAATTGTATATAATTTTCCATCTATTTTATTGCAAAACCGCGGTTTACACCCGGTTAATTCAATTTCGAAACGAGTAGGTCTCCCGATACTATTATCGATTACAACTCGGTTTGCCTCATTCGATTTCGAAACTTAATACTTTTTTTCTTGACTCCAATGACCCGTCATATGCTTGTAGATGTAATTGTAGGGACCAATTCAATGGCGATTAAATAATAATTGATTTAATCGACTCGTTATGGAGAGGAGTAATTTGCATTGCAACAGTTCGGCACCTGCTTTATCTGTGCAATTTAAATGGACGTACATTGTACCTTTATATTTGTATGTAATTGATACGTATACTATAAGTACTTGGTTTGGTTTAAATTAATTGATTGTAATGTAAGATATGGTATTATACCTGTGGTATAAATAAAGTAATAAGCTTTTTCAGTTCTGTGGATTGGTAAAATTAAAGGACACTTCCAAAATCGGGTAATTTCCTCGGAATATGATGAAGATTACTTAAGATTTCACAAGATGGCGTCCATGAGTGCATGGATGCTATTGTAGATAAAATGGCATATAATTTACCCAAAATTAATTATAATTTTTCAAACCTAAATACTGACTTCATCCCGAAACTACACAACAGATTTTGATAAAAAAAAAAATATGGGACCAGCTGACAAGTAATGCCCTTTCAAGTAAAAAATGAATTTTCCAAATCGGTCCAGGCATGTTTGAATAATCGGTGAACAAACAAAACAACTAAATTACAATTGATAACCTCCTCCTTTTTTGGAAGTCGGTCGGTAATAGACTGAATGATATTACTATTTTAATAACCGGCCAAGAGCGAGTCGGACTGGCGCACGAAGGATTCCGTACCATTATCTATAAAAATCCAAGTTTTTTGTATGGGAGCCCCCCTTAAATATTTATTTTATTTTATTTCTAATATTTGTTGTTAAAGCGGCAACAGAAATACATAATTTGTGAAAATTTCAACTGTCTAGCTATCGTGGTTCTTGAGATACAGTTTGGTGACAGACAGACGGACAGACAGCGAAGTCTTAGTAATAGGGTCCCGTTTTTACCCTTTGGGTACCGAACCCTAAAAAATCAACATGTGCTACAAATTACTTGCGAAAACGACTATTGCTGAGAAGAAACACTGAGAGAACACTTTAGAGATAAATCATTCGCGCACATAGATATCTTGCAAACACGAACTGCAGACAAAGTTGCGACGGCCTACGTAACTTCATAGAATTCGATGCATTTATAATTCCATACAGAGAAGTACGTCATCTTGATATTGATTTGAATCCGTTTAGAAGTCCGACCAGGGTAGGTTTCCACGCTATAAAACAAATGAACAGGCGTTCTCAAGTGACTTTGTTGCTTGCGGAATATTTTTCATTTCGTACACAACAATTGACGTGGATACAGAAGTATAAGTCTTGTCTATGTTTAAGAATAGGTGCTTGGTGGTAAAGTAGGTACCTATCCTCTTTTGAGACACCTTGCGTCCATGCGCGTCGTTAAAAACCCCTGAAATTTTGCTCCTTTGCCCTCACTGAAGAGCGTTTAGATTAAATCAAATGTAGTTACAAACACGTTCGATAGGTCACCTTTCAAACAAATTATATTTATGTTACTAATAAATATTTTTTTAATTGTAGAATTTTAACTACATGGAATACATAAGTTTGGCTCGGGTAGTATAAAGAGGGTCGTGCTACTGCAGTGGAGACAAAAAGACCTCATGATGATGATGATGATGATGGAATATGTACATAAGTTCATTATCTTTTATATCCAAAGTTCCAAAGAATGAGGGCTAACATTCATGTGCTCGCCAGTTAGCGCCACTGTTGAGTAAGGTCCAAAGTGCGGCTGTCAAAGTCATTGTTATTATAGCGGCGACAAAGTTTTTAATTTAAAATATTAATATATTTTGAATACCAAACCACCATACCGTAAAAAAATACCCGTCGAATTGATAACCGAGGAGGTTATCAATTCGACGGGTATTTTTTTGAAGTCAGTTAAAAATATCGAGCTTTGTGTCTCGTTTTGCTTGGAAAAAAGAGTTTCAGAAGGATAAAACTATCTTAAAGTACGTAAGTACTAGTATGTATTTTGTGCTTAAAGCAGTGGGACAATTATAATTTATAACCCTTCAAAACATTCGCGTGTTTGGAAGGAATATTTCAGTTCAGCCCTGACGATAATGCGTTCCCTAGCAAATGCAGAAAATCGTAAGTCACGCCTTTTTACCGTGATAAAATTACATCTATGCTTGATTCAGACACGTGATTTACCGTGACAAGTAAATTCATTATTTTGAGCATAGTCTAAAAGTCTGTAAAATCAACGGTAAATAAGCATTCTTCAAAAAACTTCGACCCGCTTAGTTTTGCACCTCTTTTTCGTAGTTAAAATAACTCCGCTTTTAAAGTACCGATAATCATTGAGCTGTAAGTCATTGTTTTCAATAAACAATCCGAAATATTGCAAAAAGTTCGCAATATAGTCATAAATTGTAATAAACAAGCGTAACCCACCCAGAAATAGTGAAAATTGACATTTCGGAGATCTCACGCAACACTAGCGCCTCTAGCGACGTATTCCGAAGCGATCGGTAGCCCATTCAGTCATTGCACAAATGTGGCGTGCGTGCAAAATGTATATTTATGCCCAGTTAGGGCGCGCGCTGTAAATTCTGCACTATATTTATTTTATGGCACCGCTGATAGGATAGTCGTAAAAACAGCACTTTATTCTTTATCCAATTGAGATATCTTTATGAAGTTATTAACTGCAAAACGTATCTATCCGTATGTAGTTTCGATCTGTTTATAATGTAGCTTTTCCAGTTGCATTCGTTTAATTATGCAAATACGTGTTACTTATGAACAAGCCGTGTCTACGCCTAGGAGTTCAATAAATTGAAAAACTAATTGGCATGGACCATTCGGTTGGAACGAAGTTACATAAATTGAAGACCCTAAAAAACCCCCAAAAATCCAGCCTCTAAAAAGTTCGTGACAGGAAAAATTTATACTTTTTTTTGCCAAGCATGCATCCGCCAACTCCTTATCATCCGAAAAGGAAGTTCGTTCCAAAAATCTTGAATGTACTCGTATAGCGTTACGGATACATACGAGGTATTGGCCAAGTTAGTTTAACTACAACTATCTTAATTAATAACTGAAATTGTTCGTAAGATTGAAAAATATATCAGCATGAGGTGAATATAGAGTAAAAAAATTAAGTAGGTACCTATCTACTAGAAATGTAAAAGTACCGACCACTTTCATTACACTACTTAAATTGATTATCTGTTCGTCTTCTTGTTTAAATTCTTATTTTATTTTGAAACGCTTTTTCGAACGATCGCGAAAACGCGACATTGTTCGCGTTCGGATACTCGTCCGAAGGTTTCGTCACGCTGCTGTCACTATTGTTTCCCGCCAATTCCAGCCATCCATACGATGTTCGCATTGTTTCCGATGGTTGTTTGTTATTGATCGCGGTATTGATAAATCAGGTGTCGTTTACATCCAGGGAACGATACAATGTAAACGAAACAATTGAAAACGTTTGTTTTCAAATCATTTGTATTTTGTGTATCGTATGAATCGTTTGTTTAAAAAGTACAACAATACCACTTTTTAGTCAACTCTTCTTTCTGTATACATTATTGTAAGTTGTAACTGAGTGTCACCTTTCAAAAACATGATTGAAGATCGATGACACAAATAATCGACATAAAAGTCTACAACTTTTTTTTAAACACAGCATTAACATGACACTTATACCAATTTTTCGGGAAAGACTTTGGCAAATATTTAAAAGTTAGATGTCATGAATCTCAATACTACAGAAGAAGGACCGTCACAATCAATTTAATCACATAAAGTTGCAATGCAAGACATGCAACAAAGCGAACCTTACCAGCAGTCTTTCTAACAAATGGTTATTTTAAACGATATTAATTACAACATGGGCGCCATAATAGCATATCGTGGGACGAAATGTCGCAGCTGGTCCAACGCGTGTCCCTTCTCAGCGAACAATCGTTCTAACGTACCTGTGTAACCTCCGCCGCATGCAGGAATTAGCATACTCGCAGGACCTCATGCCCACGCGCAGCACCGCCAATCCATCATATTTGCTGCTGTGTGGGTAAACGGAGCAACAAATACCGAAAGTGTTAGAAGTATACCTACTCAAATATTACTTTATGGTTTATAATCCAATCCGTCACTCCGAGAACCTCGAAGAAAAAGACACTGCGTTCCTTACCTATGTCAGTCATTGCTAGACAACATAAACATGACCTCGACCCCCGATGATGGCTAAGGAAAGAAGAGGGATTGAGTTATGGATTAAGTTGAGATCGTCATGTCATGTCAAAACTTACTGCGAGTGATGTACGATTCCAAGAAAGCTGTGTTCATCCATAGCTTTGAATGAACGTTGGTAAAAGTCTCAATATCCTGATCCAATATAATTCAGTTTTAGAATAAAATATCACCTAGCTCATTCGAGTATTTTATTTTCTTAATATGCATATTGATTCTGGTCTAGACTCTAGAAGGGTGTTAAAGATCTTTCTCTGCTTTTCATGAGCCTCTAGCATATCTCAAATCTTTACACTCGCTAATTTGTTACGTAGCCATTTTAGTTAGACATGACCACCATTTTGTAGCATGCAAATTTCAACCTTCCTCATTTGAATTGTGAATTTGAATTTAAATTTTGGCGCGTAAATGCTGCTGATGATTTACAGGAAAACTAATCTCAGATTTAGTAAAACCCCAAACTGAGATTTTATTTATTTCTTGACTGCCCATACCATATTCCCAATTTTGGGTTTTCCTGAGCGTCAACCATTGACTTACATATTGGCATCTTCTGATCCCAGTATTTATGTGGGGTCGCCCACACATACAGCATGTCAGTTTTTGCCATCTTGTTCTATCTCCAGTCAATTTGTCGTCACTCCCTACTCATTCCTTTACAGTCCCATTTAAGGTTTCTTTGGTTTTGTTTTTCTCCCTCTGTTTTGATGTTCCTTTTAGTGCCTTTTCAGAACCTGGCCTGTTTATGTAGATTCCTCCTTTCTCTTAACATGTCCATACCAGTCTTACCTATTACGCCTTAATTTTCCTGATTGCATAAAAAATCATCAAGTTAAACTCTCTAATTTTCATAAACTACGTATTAGGTGGGCTACCGGTGCTGAAGAGTTCCGTCGCTCTCACTCGCTGAAAGATCCCAACCTTTAACATCAAGTAAACGCATAAATTCAAAACCTTTCAAAAGCATGCTCTCGTTAAATCAACTAGCGTCCACGTTCCCCCGTGTTTGTTGCAATTGCGTCCCTGCGCCGGATGCAGCGGTGGTCTTCAGAACTCCTCTCCATGTAGGGATATCTGCTTTATTATGCAATTTTCATAAATAAGAGATTGCAACATTGTAACTATCGATGACACTTTATTTATCTGTGTCTACGTGAAGGCGTGTGCGTGTTGTGAACGGATATTGTTGTTTGTTTTTTTCGTGTGTGGCCTGCTCAGATGTCAGATTTTTCATGCTTTAGAAACTCTTTGAGATAGCATAAAGTCTTTGATTGTAAGTGGATGTCCTTGAAGAAAATAATACAGTGCAGTTTGTCGCCGCTTCCTCTGCGCTAGCGCCTAGAAAGCAGCACAAAATTTAGCTGCATGTAACAATTTGACATAAACGTCTTAACAAAAACAAATACCGATACACTGTAAACATAAATAATTTCACGATAGAAATAAGTGAGAACGAAGTATCTTAAGTCAGAATTATTGCTTATTAAGTATTATTAGCAGTTATTACGACTTAATTACTGCATCCACGTGGTTGTACACTCAACAGTATATTAAACTTACCAAAATCATTGCAGTTTAGCCCTTATGACATCTACATAAAGATTCACGTTGAAAAGAATAGCTAATTCTAGTTACTGCTGACTGTACTAACGGCATTCTTCTTGCTATACCTAGTCTTAAAGCCACAGGTGTTCGCAACGGTGTGACAAAGTGCGGAAATGTAAAAATCATTATGACACTCATAATGATTTCATTAATAACTATTAATTTATTATTATAACATTGCCAATATCCGTTTGTTTGCAATAGTTACTTACGTCTAATGAACGCAAGTCTTTTATTTTCAAACTTTTGTATTTGTATGTAGCAAGTCGAGTGGCAAATATCTGATTTCACATAATGGAATTTTTAATGGACCTATAAGTACTTAACTAATCTAAGGAAAAAACTTAGAATGTACTGCTGCTTCTCTTAGAACTTTGCGCAGATCGAGTCAAAAGTCAATCGAGGAAATGGCGAGGTTTAAAACAGTCCCTCACTATTTTGGGTGGTTTTTCTCCCTTAATGGGATCTCTCCTCCGTTCTTGTCTTTAAGAGACGACAGCTGGTGCTTGCAGCCGCCCGCTCAGTACCTCTCAATACGAGAACGACGAGGTGTGAGGACTGGGAACGGGGATCCATTTTAAATCCTGCGCGGGACCCTAGGAGTTTGCGTTTTGTATTTAATCATCATGAGGTCTTTTTGTCTCCACTGTAGGAGCACGACCCTCTCTGTACTACCAGAGCTATACTTGGCCAGAGTAGTCAGAGGACTTGGCTGACAATCTCCTCGCTGGCTAGACGAGTTGGAAAGGTCTCATTAAAGTTAAAAAAGCTTTGTTTAGCTTGTGTTTCCTAAGTCGCTTTCTACAACATCCACGGGAGGGCTTGGAGTGGCCCTATTCTACTCTGCCGGAAACCACCAGCATTAGGTATTATTTTACAAAGCTTTTTCGCAACGAACGTGACTACAATCTCGAGGATGCAATTTAGATAAGTTAACTTTATTAGGATGTCGAATATGCCGTAATTAATCAAGCCAATCTGAATGCCAGAGGTTAATTGTTGCAATTACTGCTGCTGCATGTTTGTCTTGGGACATGAACAATCTATGAATTGCTTCTAATAATAACATTTATAAACTTAATATCTGAATTGCCCCGTAGGATGGTACCATTCTTCTTCTTGTGTCGAATGCTCGAATCGATAATTTCTCTCCAGTAGGTTGCCATTTTTACAGATTTACCAGCTGCTTTTTCCGTTGAAGCTGATCTACGTAATTAGCGAGAATCAGAATCATTTCTTTAAGCGGTGCAACTATTGCTACTTGCATCACCTAAATAAATGATTTGGTGACGAATGCTAAGGTGCAGGACACATAGTTTCCCTTACATGTCTTTCTGTTTTTGACTACCATTTATTCTCTACTTCAATGCGTCTTCTTAGCATGAAAATCAAATCTACTAACCCCGTAAATATACAAAAAATCTCGTTTTCATTAAGTCTGCGTGCTTCTATGATTGTACATACATGTCAGAACAATAATTTAAAACCTTTACGCTGAACCAGATTCGTGGGCAATATATTTAATATTATTAGCATATTAACTCAGCAGGGCATAACATGGAATGATTTGTATTCATTGAGAAAAACTAGCAACTAGACAACCTTCAAATGGTATCATAAATTAGCCCTTCGACCAACAAAGCTAAGTAGACTTTATAGATTTAATACGCCCATTACCGGAGCCTATAAATTATTGTAAACGAAATGTGGGCTAATTGTATTGTAGACGACGTCTGATTGTACAGATGAAGTACAAAAGTTTGTATACTTACAAATGAATTTTGCTATATGAGTATTGGATATTATACAACGTGAAAGGGACATACCTGTAATAAATCGAATCACGGGCTAGATTACTATAATATAATGAAATAAAACTATTATTACCATATCCATTTATCACCGCACAGTCAACCGAACATCAAGCTATTGAAATTCATTTGAATTTCACCACTATCACTGTTGCATTAGGGTTCGTCAAGACGATCTTATCCTGTTATTAACGTACTTGTGGCATTTTAATTATAAATTAAAAATCCGTCCAGATTCCACGATTGATGTAGCGATAACAAAAAAGATATGTGTATGCACATACTCGACATTTCTACAAAAATACTCAACATGCGTTGATAAATGAGCTATTAGCGGTATTATCAGATCGGCTGTCGTTTCCTCCTTTCGGACCGTATCGAATCATGCTGCATAATTGCCGATCAAGATCGATCATCGTGATCGTCGATAAAAGTTAACACTTTTAATAAATGAGGTTTTATACGTTTTTAAACGTGGCCATTAAAGATGGCACCTGTCAAACTGACGTCTTTTAATGTCAAAATATAATCTATCAGGTTTTGTATTTTGAATTCGTTAGTTTTGTGATTAGAACTGTAATAAATGTTTTGGGAATTTCTGCTTCTCGGTTTTTATATCTATCATCACTTGCTTATTGATTACGTGTGTTAAGTCAGGGTTCTTGATTCAAAGTTTTATGTCCCGTTAGCTCAATTTCTTAAAAAGCTTTTATTAGTCAGAATTTCAAACTATTATAATAGGCAATTTTTGATAGTACCCAAGCTAAATTCTACAAAGTTACCCTCAATCACGATTGTTCTGCTTTCTTAAATGCGGTTCGTAAATTCTTTTATTTACCGAAGGCCACCTGTTAATTGGGATAATTAATTAATTCCGGTGATTTATTCTTGAGATTCGCCTGAGCCACAACTTGGCGTCCTTGTCGACGCCATTTTAATTTGTAATGAGGCTAAGGAAAGTATTCCATTCTGCCATGTTCGTATCTAGGGCCATTTTTTGCTCGTGTACTTTTAAAACGTTAATTCATTTAACAAATTATTTAAAGGTTAACCCAGTCTGATGCAGCGATTTATTTTATCTGTGTGGTGTATGTATGCGATTATCTGCTTGTTTAATGTGATTATCGACATCAATGCCGAAGCCATAATAAAACGTAGTAGTAATCTTATTAATTTATGTTGACTAACGGTATTGAAGACATTGTAGTTGCCTGAACGACGTAAAATCGATGTTAAGCGTGCTTTTATCCATAAAATCAATATGGGATCAACAACCTATCTGTTTTCATCGTGATTCGTGATAGCTCTTTTAACATTTGTGGTCAGTTGTCAATTTTTATACTAAATTTGCCACTTTATACTTAACTGGAACTTGTTCTTTTTATTTTTAAAAACTATTTAGGTCAACCTCAAATGAATATAATATTATGTTATAATAGTCAAACGGGTTTTTCAAGTAGACAGTCAAATCAAGCCAACCAGGTTCCAATCTCGTATAAAAGATAATCTTCAAGGCAAAAAATGAGCTGTCCTGACCGTCTACATGATAAAGCCGTCAAACAATGCTTTCATCTTTTCATCTCATCCTTTTTTACTTCTTTTTTCATCGCGCAAAATAAACTTAATCATATGTCAGAGGAAATTCATTATAGCCCTTTTCTGTAGCCCGTTAGGTTGGCTTAAAAATTTACGAACGCCTCATTAATTGTCCAAATTGTTGCACGTATTTTACGGCGATCATTAAGAAGCCTTTTTATTCGCGTATTTGAGTCAATCCTTTTTAATGAACGCTCTCTTTTTTTTTCAGGTACGTTAATTCCATCAGTGGTGTGCCGCTAAAAGAGTCATTAAATCTGTAAATCTGATTAGCGATCTTTACAACCGGTGAGTGTATTAAACGGAGTTAAAATAGCTTTTTTAGTATCTGAGCTCTTGTCTCGAGTTAGTATCGCCTCCATTTTCGAAGGTAAGTATTTGTTATTATAAATATTTAAAGGGTTACGTATATAAGCTCGGATCATTGCCATATTATCTCGATTCTTCCCTCCTTTCTTTCCAGTTCTCTTTGTCTTTCTGTACGATCCAAGCTCGCACATTTCGGCTGCACTGGGCTTCATACTACGTATGTCGCGTGTCAACTGTTTTTACTTTACATTTTAAATCTTCTAATAGTTCGCCTTGAATTGTAAATATACCAGCAACCTCTTGACCGGTATGACTCATACACATTTGAACCTAAAATTTACCCAAATTCAAACTCAACTCCGGTCAAATTTACCCAAGCCGCCTGCGCCGTATACTGTTTTTGATCTGCTGTCCAAACAATTTCAAATACTTTTAATATATCCCCACCTTATGAGGCAATGACCAATGTCAGTATGTAAGTATAAATTCAGTCAAATTTTGAAGTGATCCCGGTAGGGATTCTAGCAAGTATGGTTTTTAATATACATGTAATCCAAACTTGCTAGAAATTCTATTTTGTCCAAGCAAGTTGTAACACTTTAACTTATGTCACTACGAAGCGTCAATAACGGTTTTCATAATGCGATTGATTCTTAGTATCCAATAGGCACGTACTGTTAGGGTTTATGACGTAGAAAGATGTCCGCCGATGGGCTACGTATTGAATTGTAAGAAATATGAAATCTTTAAGTGATAATAAAGATACTACATGTTTATTGCTTAAACTCACTGCGAACGTTCGATCACTATCGAGTTTTAACGGTTATATGAATTTTATTTCCCTACCTTCTATTCGTTTTTGTGCCTTACGATGCAATACACAGAGATTAAAAACATACTTAAATGAAGACCTGTCGTGTATATGTTCTCTGTTCTGTGATGAGCGCGTAGGCTTAGACTTCGGTTCTCATAGTTTAACGGTGTTACGTAAAGCATAAAATGAAGTGTGTAAATAGTTATTGACTTCGTTTGGCCAAAGGGCAGGGTGTCAAATACGTAAAAACAATATTTGTCATGTTACGCGCGCTGTCACCATGACGTTAAAATTCCCGCCAACGCGTGCCGCCTACGTGCAGGTTTATCTGTTAACTAATATATTTTGCATTGCTTTCAACATCTAAGTCACTATTGCATTTCTTTCCCATAAATGGTGCATTTATATTAGCCATAAAATATTGAACAAGACTTGCATAATCATAGTCTTGTTTCTTGTTTCCATTTTCAAATCAGAATGTCGGCGCGATGTGTTTATGAAAAAGAAAAGCATTTGTTAATTTTTTGGCCAGTTATATTTTTTGTCACAGAGATTGTATATAGACGCACGGTTACGATAAAAGACCCAATGCAAGACATTTATCTGAATCCAATTAGATTTTATGACAATGATACTTTGTGAGAGCGTAGCTATCGGTCAAAGGGCATATTGCTCAATCTGATTTGGCTTATTGGTTCAGCATTAGGTGCCAAAAGACGGGCCAGTTCAAGGCCGATCATGCTATATTACCTCCTAATATATGTCCAAAGATTAAGCGTAGCCAATTTCATATCTTGTTAGTTAAAGCCTGAGTGATAATCATCATGGGCGTAGCTAGAGGAAAGGAAGAGTGGGTAAAGACCTACATAGAAATCGTCAGTAGTATATACGCGACGCGACGCGTCATTCCTTAAAATCTATTTTTTATACAATTTAGTACAGATGTACGTATAAATAAGTAATATAATACGCGTACAACTCGGAAGGCCAAAAATTACTTTTCATATTTCGACATATTATGTTACTTGAGGAAAGTTATTAAGTATCACGGACTGAATTCACCTGAAAAAAAAAATAGTTCCAGTATATTTTGTTAGACCTTATACACGAATTTATATAAAACCACCTGGTCTTTACTTCTGTTCTCACCACATGTCCGTGTCAGTGGAAGAGAAATTCAAGGTTTTAAGCAGGTCTTTCGTTTTCATCTAACTTCTTCAACTATATTATTATTATTTTTTTAATTAGCCGTTCATGTCCCACTGCTGGGCAAAGGCCTGCCCCCTTATCTTCGATAACTCTCTGTCTCTGGTTTTAACTTTCCAATCCTGTTCGAATGCTTTCAAGTCGTCTTCCCGTCTCGTCTTCGGTCTACCTCTCTTTCTACGTCCATCCGTTGGAATCCAGCATGTGGCTATGTGCAGTGCAGCCTTATTTATTAATAAATTATAAAAAAGTTACCAGTTTAGATGTTGGTTTATTGATTTATGATGATTCATTGAATGTCTGTCACATTACTGTCAACTGGACGCTCCCCCTAAGCCCTTAATCTCTAGCTATGCCAATGAACATCACAGCATGTGACCAACATTAGAATTAACCTAAATGCACTCAGTTGGCCGCATTGCCCCTTTAGTAAGTTTTGTATTGCAACATCAACGTACTGTTTATGGATGCGTTTCTAGAATTGTAAATGCCTGAGAATATTTTAACGAGCTAAATGGTACTTACATATAAAATAATTCATCTGGCAAACAAACTTACAACGATATTTAAAAAAAATCTAAGTAAGTAAGTACCTTTTCAAATACCTGGTTTAAAGTTTGGCTTTGACAATCTTTGTTCATTGCCTAGTGGCCATTATGCCACACCGTAGGTCCTGGGTTCGATCCCCGGTCAGGTCCAGATGGAATTTTAGGTTGACCTGGGTCTTGGATATTTAATTATTTATACATGTATTTAATATAAAATATGTAAGTATAGTATCGTTGAGATAGTATACCATAGCAAAAGTCTCGAAATAACTTTGGGGCTAGTCAATCTGTGAGATTTGACCGTTTAAAAAAAAGTTGCTCATGACACTGGCAGCATATCCTCTTTGGATAGCATACATTTTAATACTAAAAATCCATTGTCCAATCCTTAAAAGTACAGATTTATGGTAAGCTTTTTTCGCATTGTCCAAAACGACTATTCAGTATAGCATGTTTGCCCTGACGTCTCCGTACGGGCATTGAATCCGAATTTCACAAGAAAGGAGAATACGAGTACCCATAAATTATACAAGAGCATACTCAGGGTTAACATAAAGTACGGCTTCAAAAAGGTTTGAGTTAAGACAAGTCTCGCGGAACACCTAAAAAGGCCGGTCAGGAAATTACCACATCGTAAATAATTCATACATATTACTCAATCATGTCTGCACTGCAACGGTTAAGTTTCAGTGGGACGATTTTTTGTCCCGTGTGTGGTTTTTCATCGGATATTGTTCTGTCACTTCGAGTATCGCTACTGGCACTTTAATAACCATTCTGTTAAGTATAACGTGTATTACGTGTATCGTATTATTTCTATCATATCTGAACTATAAAGGTGAATATATCAGTGAGTATTTTTTTTGTCGTCGTAAGTGGATGTCGTAGAAGGCGACTTAGAAAATACAAACTATATATAGCTTATAAACATCAGTGAGACCTCTCCAACCCGTCTGGCCAGCGAGGAGAGTGTAGGCCAAATCCTCTGGCTGTTCTGGCTAAGAATCGCTCTAGTAGTACAGAGAGGGTCGTGCTCCTGCAGTAGAGACTAAAAAGACATATGTTTTTTTTGTTTCATATGTTTTTACATAGATTTTAGATGAAACCTTGCACTTGCAGTTTGCTTGCAGACCGGGTTCATTATTAATTGACGAAGTGCGGGTTCCGTACCACTATCTATATAAACGTCTCTTGTATGGGAGCCCAACTTAAATATTTATTTTATTCTGATTTTAGTATTTGTAGTTATAGAGGAAACAGAAATATATGATCTGTGAAAATTTCAACTGTCTTGCTATCACGGTTCATGAGATACAGCCTAGTGACAGACAGACGGACAGACGAACAGACGGACGGACGGACAGACAGACAGACGGACGGACCCATTGGGTTGGGTACAGGACCCTAAAACTGTAGACATCTGTTTTATTTATATTGTTTTTTCCGTTGCGTCAACTAGTGCACGCATCGCACGACTAGTAAACTAATACACCCACATTTGTTTACTGTGTGTAAATTATAATGCAAATATCTCTAAAAATTAAAAACATACTTACGTTTTGCATCAGATCGTGTTCGATTCGAAGTTTGAAATAACGGTACTTTATCGTCACAGTGACCCAGCGAAAAAGAGCTGAACGGCCGGCGGTCACAGCTTCGTCACAGGTGCATTCACTTTCGATCGCTGGGCTGCTATTTACATTTTGTTGGTTTATACTAGCAATTTGTAATGACATATACCATATTTAGGACTACCTATCTGATGTTCTCATAGATAGATGTTAATTCGAGTCGTTTAAACAGCTATGTCCTGGAAGGAAGATTCTGTAGGTAATTAATAAGAATTCATAGGTCGTTATTAATATTATCGATCTAACTAAATCGATATTGATAAAAAATCATCACTACCTTTTCGAATCTTTTCAAATTTGTTAAGTAAAAACACGCGGTGATGTAGTAGAGTAAAACAAGAACAAGAAGATAGAGAGATTATAACTTCAGAAAATTCTTTTTTACCATGAAAGCATAGGTACGTTGTTAATTAATTTTTAAAGTAACAAGTTTATTATTTTGCTACGCGAATTAAAAAGAAAACGCTATGTGCTAATTTTGCCTCTAATTGAACATAGCTAAGAATCACCGCAAGGGAAGTTGATTTCCGTAAAAAAACAGCATTAAAATAGGTCCATCCGTTCGAGCGCTACGCCACAGACAGACCGGCAGACAGACAGACAGACATTGACGTCAACTTATAGCACCCCTCTTTTTTTGGGGTTAAAAAAACGAAGTTATTATTGTAATTATTGTGTTTTTATTTTAATAAATTGAAGTTCTTGTTTATACTGCATTAGTTGTTCTGTATTAAAATAGATGGCGTTGAACAAAGATAGAATTAGATATAGGTATTTTTGTATTATTTGTGCAGTTCGCACTAAAAACCTGTATCAGTAGGCTAGCAAAGCAACCGAAGTAAACAGAACAGTATCCATCGTTAGTTTCATTCGTAAGAAGTTCCTGGGATTTGTAGTTCTGATACAATAATTTCAATGCTATAGGTAATAAATGTATAGCGATAGTCTATTATAGATAGATAGACTATTCGATTTTCAGACTCGAATTTAATCTAGACTGCACAGTGTTCTAGGTTAACTGCACTACACTGTATAATAAAGTAATATAACACGAAATTATGTATATTTATGCCTAATCCCGTTGGCAAATATATAATTAAATCGTATCTATAATTTGGGTTACATAACAGCACTTTTCCATATGTCACAAACTTTTTTTAACAATATAACGGTCGGTGGTCCCAATCTTACTATATATATAATAACCGGCCAAGTGCGAGTCCGATTATCTATAAAAATCGCGTTTGTTGTATGGGAGCCCCCTTAAATATTTATTTTATTTGTTTTTAGTATTTGTTGTTACAGCGGCAACAGAAATACATAATTTGTGAAAATTTCAACTGTCTAGCTATCACGGTTCTTGAGATACAGCCTGGAAACAGACAGACGGACAGACGGACAGACGGACAGACAGCGAAGTCTTAGTAATAGGGTCCCGTTTTTACCCTTTGGGTACGGAACCCAAAAAGTGATTGTATATATTTAAAATACAATGAAGACATCTTGAGTCTATTGGTGTTTATTACCCAAATTTCTTTTAAATACAATATGTTACCTCACTCTGTCATATTATAATAAATTTAATTGTATAATCTTTTCAAAATCTTTATCGTCAGATGTGATTCATGAGTATTTGTTTAATAATACTTAATTTCTTTAGGCATACAAAAAAATTTGATCTTATACTTCCAACCGAAAAAGTGTATTGTTATGACTAAAATAAAAATTAATTCAAACAACTACGAACTAAGAAAAAAAACGACGGGTTGCACTCTGGGAGTGCCGGCAGAAGTGAAAACTTGAATATTAAGAGTCCGGCGACCCTAGACTTCTCCATACAAACGTAGTACACGTTTAATTTTGAAACCACATGTCAGATTCCGGTAAAAATTGGTAATTGTAAAGAAATTGCAATTATCTAGGGTTATACCTGGTTTCCTACAGTAAAATTATGAACTGGAAAGAAAATATAACGATCTAGAAGTTTCCCATACTAATGGTCAAAAATGATATAAAACACTATATTCTATTTCAAGTTCATATTTTTACCGTCGGAAACTAGTTATAAACCTAGATAATTGCAATATCTTTAAAATTACAAAATTTTGCCCAAATCGGACATGTCGTTTTGAAATAAAACGTAGACTACGTTTGTATGGAAAGTTGTATTTTGGTCTAGGGTCGGGGGACCCTTAACGTTGTGCATTTTTGATATACGAAACAGTAGGCGCAGGCATACATTTTCGCCGCGCCGTAGAAAGAGAGGGGGATACTCCCTCTCCTACGCCGCGCCAGCTGTCTACTCTCCATCCGTCTTACGAATTTTCGATCAGGTCACGTGTCCTGACGCGAGCGTGTCCTGGCGCGAGCTTAACATTTTTTACCCATTCCAAAAAAAGTGCACAACGCCGCTAAAGAAGTTTTCACTTAAAAAAGAAAATAAAATTTTTTAAACAGGCTTTGTACATTCCCATTTTTCGTAGGTTTTCAAGTTCTTCAGCGCTTCCTAGGAGTCTTTTGTTGTTGTGTGAGGACTTTGTAATTTCATTGGTTTTTGGAGCGAAGTTCCTGTTGGGTATGGACTAGGCAAAAAACGTGTTAGATTTTTCCGTTACGTTTTTTTAGGGCAGAGACTATGGACCTCCACTTGCTACGATCCTGACAAACCTCTTTTGCTTCATCTAAACTTCATACATGCCCTTCGGTTACGGGTACTTTTTACCTCTCCTTTTTTTAGACCGTCTGCAATTTGGTCGCAGAAAGGTCGCCGAGGCCGTATGTATGTATGTTTTTTTAGGGGCTTAAATTTTTGTGACTTCGTTCCAACCGAGTTTCCCAGTTTTTTTACTCTTCGCTTTCAATTTATTTTCAGAAAGGGTTTGTTAACTCAAACATATTTTAATGCCGTTATGTTACCCATTAAATATTTATCCACAAACGTAAAGGTGTGGTGAAACAAATTGACTTAAGAACAGTAAGCTGCGGTGGGAAAAGCTGTCTTTTTGTCTTAAATCGGTAATCGTCTTAACCGCCACGGTTTAGCGGTTTGTACCGTTGTCCGAAATGTTTACCTGTTCATATTTTTTGGGGTACATGACGCCGTTTGCGATTTTACTGATTATGAAAGTTGAAATGCAATACCTTACTTTATTTTGAGCTTTAAAACTGTATTTCAATATTTGCCCGTGTTTAAGAAATATTAATATATGATTTTTGTAGTCAGTACTACTAATGGTGATCATTTGTTATTATGGCATGAAACCTGTGGGGTTATTCCACATTTTTTTGAAATGATCACTTTTTTGCTGACTGTACAAAATGCTCCAGGTTATGCCCAGGCAACTCTGTACATTAAGATAAGACATATGTTACATTTTGCTACTCGATGAGGTAGGGTTGAATACGGTCCCCTCTTACATGAGTTAGAGTATTCCGCAAACACAGAAGTACGTAGGGCTGGAATTCAACCCAGGACATTTCGGTTATATGTTGCGCTCTTCAGCAATTAATTATTAACTGTAACGGCTAGATATATATACGAGCAGCTTCCGATAGATCAGATAAATAGTTGTTTGACACCCCTGAGGACAGTGCTAGAGGGGACTGCCAGGAGTTATCGAATCCTTTTCTTTTTTTGAGCGGGTATCGGATTTGACCATAGACATAGAATTTTTTCTTTTTAAATCTATGGATTTAACAAAGACGAGTCACAGTTTACAGACGACTGTTGACTATATCTTCCCAGTGTTCGTGCACATTTCTAGCACGTGTTCACGATATTTCGGAAAGCAGGTCGGCGAGGTCGACGGCCGGCGTCGCGGCGACCAAAATAAGACGCAGTGCAGGTGCACGCTGGCTGACGGATGCAAATAGACCGGTGGAGATTAGCTCATTGTTTTTTTTACTTGGTCAGTTGATTTATGACTGAGGTTAAAAATCATAAATGTGATAATGGGAGCCATTAAATTATGTATTTGCATAAATGTAGGTTACCGACAAGAACCTAGTTCCTAATTGACGATGATAATGAATGAAGGTAGGTACAAGTTTGGGTTCTGTAGACAATGGTTTTAGACGACCTCCGTGGCGTAGTGGTCACCATGCTAGTCCACCACCCGGAGGTCCCGGTTCCATTTCGGTCAGGGCAACTTGGTAAATGGCCTTTTTCAATTTGTCCTGGGTCTTGGATGTTTATCTATATATGTATTTGTTATAAAATATAGTATCGTTGAGTTAGTATTCCATAACACAAGTCTCGAACTTACTTTGGGGCTAGCTCAATCAGTGTAATTTGTCCCTACATATTTATATATAATATTTATAATGGTTGCTTTTAAAAAAAAATACTTTTAATAAAAGAATTCAAAAACGAATGCCTGTCACATTTTTCATAAACTATTCGTAACGTCTAACAAAATTAAAGTGAAGCTACTTCAAGGTAACAAGGTTACCGTCGGTACATGATACTGAACTACTTTTCCTAAGAAATATATGGCAAATGTTAAAAATAAATAGCTTTCCCTAGACACTTGGATCAGTTAAACTTGAACATGGGGAAAAAAAGGTATTATTAACCTTAAAATAGTTTAAGTATATCTTTGAGATTTAGTACGTCTTGATGGTCTGTGAGACGAGTGCTCCTGAGTTTGATTTTAAAGCTTTATTAACAATGTTATCTTTTTAAGCACACAATTTAAAAACAATATAATTTCTATTCTTCGAATTGTCTTGATGTGTAAATAAAAGAGCAATATCAATGCCCTTTTAGAAATGTAATGGGGTAATAAATAGGAAGGTATTTTACTATGGAAATAAAAAATTGCATTCGTCTCGAATGTGCGTAAAGTGCTGCGTTCTAAGAAGCCTTGACAAATTAGAGAGTTGATAGATGTGACGCTTACGTTGGTTAGCGCTGTACAGACACAATTTATGAGGGTATTTTGAAATCCCTTTAGTAAAATACTAAGGCAAGATTTGGCAACACTCTTGCCTTTGGATTGGACTTTGGACTTGCCGATGGCCTGGGGTATTTGTATCAAGAACGGAACAAAATCAAAAGTGTAAATGATTTTAGAGATTCACGGTCACAATTACTGTTATTAGTACTACGGGACTTACCGCGATTAATATCGTTTTTTGCCAGATATTTCGACGGCCCTTCTGCCATCATGGTCAGAACGCCGAACGGACACCGTCAGTGTTGTGTGTAAGGACTTATGCAACAAACGACGAAGAAAGAGGGTAGACCGATACGGTTACCCTTGACAGCCGAACATCCATCGCAGTTCCTCAGTCGGCCAGCGACCATGATGGCAAAAGGGCCGACAAAATATCTGACAAAAAACGATATTCATCGCGGTAAGTCCCGTAGTACTAATAACATCAAAAGTGTAAAGCTCTGCGAGACTGTTTGGTAATAAACAAACTTGGGGGATGGGGGCAGTAATTGCCCCTTTCTTGCGTCTCCGTGGAGACATCCTTGTGCAAATATCCTCTACTTTAAGGCGAGGTTTTCCCAAATTCGAGGGGGATGAAGTGTGTGCGACGTGTTACATGCCCCGAAGGGTTTTATATTTCAGGGCTTTTTAATGAATGGAAATCGTTACCCTAGGATGGCGAATACCATGCGAAGAGGATCATGGGTTATCCTTCTGTCTGTCTCTACCTTTGGTGCCTTTAACGAGGGGAATAAAAGTGCTTAGACAGGACCAGACGGATTTTATGTCGCACTTGCATTGTTTCTATTACTGTCTGACTGTCTGGTGGCGTCCACGTCCTAAACGTAAAGATGCTCGTAAAATAAGTCGTTAGGGAAAAATATACGATATACTTAATATTACATAAATATGCAATGAAATATTTAATTAACAGTAGTATTACGATAACTATTAATATAGTCTTAAATGTTATCTGCCACTATTCAGACGTATCTCGTATTGTTTTCAAATACATACAAAATACAAAGTTTTGTCTGCAAATCGGAGTCTCGATCAGAACCTTTTTTGAATGTTGAATCTGGGCTTTTTGGCCTTAAATTCTTCGCTTTTTGGCTCTATAATCAAAGAATTTCACGAAGCGATTGTATCACAAATATAACTAAGCTTCCTGATTGACACTGAAATGGCACCACTGTCACATAATATATCTACTTGATGACTTTCATTTTCTGATTTCTCCCACTTCCCAAAGAGGATAGGCTGTTTACACTCTCGTAATAGACAAAACCGTCGTATTCTCAAATGACTTCGCAAGTCACTTCGACAAGTATTTTAAGCAGTCGTTCGGAGCTAACGAACGATCGTATCTTCGGCGAAGTCGTCAAAGTTCAGCATTTGGTATGCACTTGCATTCAAATAGTTCACTTTATAGTCGCTATACCCGCTAGTGTTTAGAATAACGCACACTTAAGACAACTGTGAAAAGTGTGTATGTATGTCCCCAGCGGAAAAGTGTCGAATATTACATTTTTGAGAAATTCGTCAAAAACAAATTCAGCCTAAAAAAATTGTTTTTGACGAATTTCTCAAAAATTACTGAATACACAAAATTCATTTATCATAATCATTTGAAGGCAGCTATAAACTAAAGATCTAGTATAGTCAACTATTATTATTCGATACTTTTTCGCGGGAGACATGTACACCTGTGAAAAAAGTCGCTTAGTAGTTGACTTGTTGGCAATATATCGTCAAAGTTTGACAGTCGTCAAATAGTGTCACCTTATTTCAATGTCCTTGTTCCAATCGGACGTTTTAGAAATACTTGGAGAGGCATATGTCCATTAATGTAGAATTGACCAATTGTTTGATAAATCTGTACTTTCTTTGGCTGATATGATGATGATGGTGAAGACATCAGTGTCAAACCAAATAAAACTATAATAAACTCTTGTTGCGGTCAACATTGTTAGACGCTACAACGCGGGCACGTAGCTACGTACGTATGCCATGTCGCTTTTGCAGTAAAGGCCTAAGACTGTTAATCCATCCAGACATAACAAAGTCTGAAGTGTGCGGCCCGCAGACGCGCAGACAAAATAAAACGCAGATGTCTACCGCTATCGATCTTCTATACTTACTCGTAGTGCACTGACACTTAAACAAACGTTTGGTGTTATTTAGTCTAGAATTCCGAGCTTTGAATAAAGACGTCTAGGAATTTGCTGATGGTTACAAAAGTGATAAATAAAGATGCTCATACATCGACGCTTTAATAAATCCTAATTGGTTTCTAATCATCTTCATTATAGACATAAGTCGGCAGACTTATATCCATTATGCGACAGTCACTAAGGATTTCCAAAATGACCGAAGTTTCCACCAGTTTTTGGGGATTTTTAACATATAGTCTACCATAGTGTTCCCGACATCCGTACCAATTTTTAGCTGTAAACGAATTAATGCTACCATAAAATATTAAAATTTAAATAAAAGCTAAGTCAGAATCAATAATAAAGAAAACCATGATATGATATTTTGACATGGCTAAATTATACATATACATCTATACATACATATAGGATATGCGGCGCAGGCGACGGCGTGTCGATACTTCTTATAATAACCTCACTCACTTCACTTTACACCTCAACGCGTTTAATGGCGAGTGACTCGACCAAATCGAGTGCAAATTATACCAGCTTTATTGCGCGTATAAACGAAGCACGGTGCTATGTGTAGCCATCTTTTATATTTAGAAGGTTAAAGGAGGCTGGCTTGTGAAGAACAAAATGTATAGTCAAGACATGTTAATGATTTGATTCAAGAGTAATTAGGAATAAAGAATGTAAGTTTTTATTGTGATACCCCAAACCCTATACTTACTGGTATCATAAACCGTCATGGACCTCTTATGACTAAAAAGGGCCACAATCCTCAAATGGGTAAAAAGGGTTGCAATTTTTTAAGACTAGTTATTTACATAACATTTGATAAAATATACTAAAACTATTCTAAAGGTGCATTCAGTCAAGGATACTGTACTGAGCATACTCGTATATCGAAATTACGAAATTCTTTTTTTATCTTCCGTAGAAACTCGTATCATCAGCTGATTAGTCAATTTGTGTAAGAGGTCAAAAAATTTTATATTACAATATTACGTGAGTGGTTACGCAAAAAAGGACGTCGAGGTTAAACAATAGATTAAAAATATTCTGTCAAATCAGAATATTTTTAATCTACTTTTTTTAAAACAAAGCTGAAAGACTTCAGAATCAAAATTCATGATAAAATATGAACCGTTTCCGATTCCTGCTAGGCCCTTTTTGTGTAACCACTCGCATATGTTCCTTGGTCGTTAAGTATCATTTACTAAAGTTAGCCAAAACGTACGAAGTTAAATAAAGTATATAATTACTGTTTTGCTTTCGGATTTATGCCACCTTACGCTCCCCATTCGGGACTAACTAACCTTAGTTTGAGAAGCTAAGAAATAGATCTGTAATGCAGGCAATCTGTCTGTCTGTCGGCGGTTCCCGGTACGGTGGCGTTTCGCGGAACCCGATCATGCTGATGGTTGGTGGGATAAGCTCCCATGTCGATAGTTTTTACACGTCTGTACAGAAAAGGAGGGAATACGTTTTTAGAGTTCGAGTGATTTGTTAGATCTTTTTATTCACTGATTTTTGAGTTTTTTGCATAACCACTCATATGTTCCTTGGTTGTTAAGTATCATTAAATTTAGCCAGAAAGTAACAAGTTAAATAAAGTATATAGTAACTGCTTTGCTTTCAGATTTACGCCACCTTACGCTCCCCATTCGGGACTAACTTACCCTAGTTTGAGAAGCTAAAAAATAGATCTGTAATGAAGGCAATCTGTCTGTCTGTCGGCGGTTCCCGGTACGGTGGCGTTTCGCGGAACCCGATCATGCTGATGGTTGGTGGGATAAGCTCCCATGTCGATAGTTTTTACACGTCTGTACAGAAAAGGAGGGAATACGTTTTCAGAGTTCGTGTGATTTGTTAGATCTTTTTATTAACTGATTTTAGAGCGGTCACAATTACTTTATTCACTTACCTTTCCGCGATTTCATTTTGGTTTAACCCAGGCAAAGGATAGTCGAAATATCTTGCTTAATCAGAATTAAATTGCGGTAAGTCTTTTAATGTGGATACCTAATACTTTTATATTCATCGATCTTGGTTAAAACATCTACAGCAATAAAATTTTCTTCTCATAGAAAGATATAACAATATTTTCTACGGAAATCAAATGGCCGTTGTATTTGTTATACGTTTTAACATGGTTGCATGATACGTCCGTCAAAACAAACTTGCAATTCAAAGGCTCATTTACTAAGTGCTAGTTTCTTGCTTAGTGCATACAATTTAACTGAAGCAATGATTTGTATGGTTAAAGTTTTATTGAGACCAAAAGTTATCTATTGCTTGAATTTAATTGTTTTCAACAGGCAAAAAACTTGCAGGTACACAATGCGACGTCTTGTTGAAGCAATAAATAGTAATTTAAAAAAATGTACGCAATGAATCCTGAAAATATACCCCTTTTGGGTGGCCAGGTAAAAATAGCATAATTGCCTTATAAATCCCCTAAACGATCCACTTTACTAATTAGGATAATAAAATACAATCGGATACCGTAATTGTCCGGTTTCCCATATAGCTTAAAACAACGACAGTACAGAAATTGCTCTCTATAGGGTGTTATAAAAGCGCAGATGTTAACATGATCTAAGTGAATCTTAAAAAAAATTGACCTAATGCCTACGCATTACGTTAATACATGAAATGCTTTCTATTGCCACCAACAGGAAGTATGTCTTATCAGTTACACTACTCAAACAGACGGCTAAATTAATAAAAATAAAATTCGGAGATCATGTAAAACGTAGGAGATCCAATCAGAAAACAAATTTATTAAAATAGTCGCGTGTAGTATTTATATAGCAGTCAGTTGTGCCTATTAGTATACACTTAGTGGGCATAGCATTTTCCTATTTTATTTTTGACTTTGTTTGCTTTCCATTAGCCATGTCTGCGCCACATGTTAAGTGACAGTTCCTCTTCTACCATCTCGTTGCTTTGTCCATGTACTAACGGTGGTGCATTGGTGCATATTGCAATCGGTACATTACCGACTAACTGGACCTAATTGGAAACCATTGTTTTCTGTAACTTACTGCGGTTTGGCTCCAAATTAATAAGGAATTTGCGGGTTCGTATAGGCGGAGAATAGGACGATCTCCAGTTGACACGATATCGGTTCTGGATTCGATTCCTAGAATGAGTCCCCTCTTAAGATCTTGAGGATCTTCATTAATTTTACTATTGTGTCTGTTTTTGGCGGATTTTGAAGAGGTAACCGTAACTTTTTGTCGAAAACGGGGAAAGTTTCAATAAAACTACACATCTTTAATTTACCCTTGGCCTAAAGAAATCTGTGTATTTTTGTTGTTTGTCAGTTTACTCGTTTTTAGCCCTATTTCTGTTAAAAGAATAATATCATAAACGAGAAAATTAAGCAAAAAGTTATATTTCATGTTAATTCTTGTTTGCAATATTAACAGGCCAGTACGAATACTTTATGAAGCGTAAAACACCAAGCAATTTCAATTAACTAATTAGCAAAGAAAGTCGTCGCAACACTGCGCACTGATTCGCAGCACGGCATGCGCACGCGCACGTTTCCAACGAACCTGGGTAATAGCTGTTAAATTATCACCCAGTGATTATTACCAATGGTCAGTAACGTTCCCGATCAGCTCTATTTCATTCGTTAACGTTATAACGTTATTTGTAACAGTTTTATCGTTAATTGCTAATCAGGTAATAATATACTGTTGTGATTGCTTGTTTTCCTTCTTTTTTTAGTTCCTTATTTGCTTATTAAGAAAAGGGGATTAGAATTTGTCTCAAGCTGTAGCCTATGCTGAGGCTTTGAATTACCTATACATAAATATTGTCCTGTCTCCCACACGATTAGACATACCTCTACTTCCTACGATTCTGACAGACCTGAGAACTCTCTTCATCAATACTCATGATTCTCTTCAGGCAAGCGCCCGTAATGGTTACTTATCTTCAAAAATTCTAAATCTATAAATTAAAAAAAACAACAAATGACGAGAAGGAACTTCGTTCCAAAAACTAACAAATACTATTAAATATAAATACTTGTATTCAAGTTCTAAAGATGAAAATTACTAGTTTCTACGTTCGAAACGCTTCGAGAGCCCAGTGGTGGCCGCTGCGCCCGGGGCTCCGGTTTCATCCTTCATGATTTACTATCCGCAAGAATTCTTTCCGATAGCAGTAGATTTATCACTCCATTGCTTCCCGGTAAGCAGTTACGTGGAGTTAACGGGAACGGGAGGACGAAATACCGGGAACGATGGAGAGATTACGGAAAACGCAGCCGTTTTTCGGTGTTCTTTATTTGTTTTGCCTTGGGCGTTTTGATGCAAATTTTTGGCACGATTCAAAAGTCAAGCTTGTTTATGGTCTTTAGAAATACCATAAAGTAATAATATACGAAATACATACATGCATATTAGTCACAGCGTTATTACGGTGTAGACATTGCCAGGTGACAGTGCAGGCAGGCAGTGTGGAGGTAGGCTATCAAGTGGAAGATAAAAAGAACCTGTAATATAACTGAAAGGCTTACCGTCTTGGCTTCCTTCCATTTGTAATTTGCCGTACAAACTACAAAAACCCCGAATTTCAAACGTTAACTCCCAATAACTTTTAAACGGCCGAGCTGATTTTTATCAAACAGGTAATCTTATACCTTTAAACGAGCAATTCTTGTATGTATATATATATATATTTATAAATTTCTGTGATCTCGAAAACGGCTCTAACGATTTCGCTGAAAATTTGTATATAGGGGTTTTCGGGGGTAAACAATCGATCTAGATTAGTATTATGTTTGGGAAAACGCGTGTTTTCGAGTTTTCATGCGTTTTTCTTTCCACGCAGAATATGGTCGCTAATTTCGTCGCGCCGCGACCGCCTTGATTTAGCTCAGTGGTTAAGGATAGCTACCGCTAGAAAGAGTGTTACGGGTTCGAATCCCACTCGGTGACTTACTTTTGTTTTTTTTTATGATTAAGTTTAGTTATTTTTTTTATTTTGCATTGTTTTTAGACAAGTTTAAAAAAAATTAGTTAATGTTTGAGATGTAACCAAGCAAAGCTCGGTCGCCCAGGTACTTTATACTTAGCAAGAGAACTTGATTTCACGTAAAAAAGCACATGAGAAAAGGGTCCATCCGTTCGAGGGCTACGTTGCCACAGACACAGGCCGACAGACATGAGCGTCAAACTTATAACACTCCTCTTTTTTGTCGGCGATTAAAAACCCATTTATTTTTAAAAACCATATGAAAGTTGAAAACAAAGATTTAGTAAAGAAAGTAAATGTTTCACAATTGGTCTAACCAATAAACTTACGTGTGGCCGTTATATACAAGCAACACAATAGTAATAAAGTCCACCATCGACTATATTTCGCTACAGTACTCGTAATTTTGCCGCAGCCATCGCGTGCTTACCTCATTACGAACTGATAATAACTCATTTCTTATCTGCTTGTAGTTTATCGTCAGATATATAAACAACTAGCTGTACCCGCAGGCTTCGCTCCCATGGAATTTCGGGATAAAGAGTACCCTATGTTCTTCCCCGAGTCTCAAACTATATACATACCAAATTTCATCCAAATCGGTTAAGTAGTTTAAGCGTGAAGAGGTAACAAACAAACAAATATACTAACTCACTTTCGCATTTATATATATTAGTTGGATAGTTGGACTAGCTGCGCTCCGCGGTGTTACCCGCGCCTAGAGTAGCCTATGTGTTAATCCAGGGTGAGAGCTTCCTGCATTCCAAATTTTATCAAAATTGGTCCAGTCGTTTGCGCGTGAAGAAGTAACAAACACACACTTTCGCCTTTATAACATTAGGGCAGGATGGGTTATCACTTATCCTAGATGCCTCTCTATATAGTACAGCTGTCATAGTAGAAAAAGTAAATTTACCCACTGATCCGCCGCCTGCAGGGTCATATGGGACTTCAAGACTTTTAAGGTTCCGTACCCGAAGAGTTAAAACGGGACCCTAATACTAAGAGTCCACTGTCCATCTGCCTGTCTGTTTGACACCAGACTGTGTATCTCATGAACCGTTATAGCTAAATAGTTGACATTTTCACATGACTTATTTCTTTAACGCCGCTATAACATCAATACTAAAAACAGAATAAAATCCCATACAACTAACGTGTTTTTTTTATAATAAATGGAACGGACACCCTTCGTGCGGGAGTCCGACTCGCACTTGGCCGCTAATTCTCCACAGACCATGATTTTTTTTTACAGGCACAAGAATAGAACCTCCTTGGTTACCTAGATATGTACCATGACATGACTCATGAGTAATGATGGCCAGTAACGGTTTCTTTTTAATTTAAATTGTTCTTATTTTTTTTCGCTACTGATTGATTTCCGTTTTGTTTGTGGCCAGTTTTTATAATGCCTAAGCTATTTCATTGTTGGTGGATTGGATAGGTATTGGTTTTTACGTTTCAATAACTGTAATAACTCTCTCGAACTGTTTACAGTTCCTGTACCACGTTTTTGTATATGAAATGAAATCCTACTCGTATCTTGACCGTGTTTTACATCTTGTTTTTGATTGGGCTCTTTTTATTTTATTATTTAAATCGACCCAGGAAAAATGAGGGATTTTTTTCAAATTAAAACTTGGTTCTTTGTATTTCCGATCCGTCTTTTTTATTTTTTTTCTGAAAGGGAAAAAAGACTGTAAGGATTAAATTATGCAATTCGCACGTATGAATAGACGGTTTATTAAGTTTTTTTTTTTAATAAGACTAGACAGATATTTAATTAAATAACGCTCTTTATGACCACATATTCATTATCATCAGGTCTTTTTGTCTCCGCTGCCGGAGCACGACCCTCTCTGTACTTCCAGAGCCATTGGCCAGAGCAGCCAGAGGACTTGGCCTACACTTTCCTCGCTGGCCAGACGGGTTTGAGAGTTTCATTAATGTTTATAAGCTTTGTTTAGCTTGTATTTCCTAAGTCGCTTCTACGACATCCACGGGAGGACTTGGAGTGGCCCTATTCTACTCTCCTCACACCACATATAGTTAAGATTAAACAAATTTTATTTATTTATACAAGTAACCTAAAAGTACTCGTAAACAGTGTTAAAATTATAAAATCATGTCATTTGTATGTGTTGGCAAATAAAGACTTATTTATTTATTTATTATGTCAAATAACCCTCTAGGTATTCTAACTTCATGATTTTAACACTTCATGGTTAAAATACCTAGTTTTTCTGTCCGTCACCGTTACGTCCCGTTTCGACAAGAAACAGAATTCAGCGTACAGTCCGGGAGCTCCCGCTAAAAAGTCGTTCGCTATATACAGAGCCTGCTGCTATAAAACAAGTATGGTACAGATGCATACCTGATGTATGTACGATTGTACATACTGTTTGTTTGTTTGTTTGATAAATTTATTGTACCAAATGTACATAAGCAGATACAGATCAAATCACGATCAAATGATAAAAATAATAAAAACGCTTGTACAAAGGACGGACTTTTCCCAGAAAAGGATCTCTTAAAGAAAAATAACTTAAAAACACAAATAAAAAACACAACAAGGACCGGGCGTCTTCGAGAAATCAGGGAACATACATAAAAAAAGAAGATTCCGAAGAATCGATAACCTCCTCCTTTCTTTGAAGTTGGTTGTCAATGACTTTTGACCAGTATGTGGCTATAGCTACCCCCAATTCCTTAACCTCATTTAAATCCTCAATGAATCTCTTAAAGGCAACCAATGCTGCTGTATAACGCAGTCGGTGTTTTTATTATATAATTACTTATATTTTATTTATACACCTTACTTAAAACTTCGAACGCCCAATTGCATTTTAACTATGATTTTCGGGAGCCCAGGGTCTACCAGGATATAAAGACAAAACGGTCGCATCTATACCATCTTTGTTTTACAGTGCAGCGGACATGCTATATACGTCGAGATGCGCCTGCGCAGCCTAACGGAGCACTGTGACCTTCTATTAATTACCGTTTACTCCTATACCGGTCCCACATATCTTCCTAGTGAGAACTTAGTACTTGTCATTGTGGTACTATATGTCTAATGTAATATATGTGCATGGAAGTATTTCTAGTTGCATGTTTAGTTGTTGTAATGACTTTTGAGATAGTAAATATAAATATAAGAAAGTTAGATATGTAAGATGTAATTCACTTTGTATAACAATCTCTATGTAGTACTAGAACTTAAGAGACACAACAATAAAGTTTTTTATTTTTTTTATTTTATTTAGTGAGAGTACAAAATATACTATTTCAAGGTTGAATTCAGTCCGTGATAGTGAACAATTTTCTTCAATAAACATATGTCGAAATATAAAAAAAAAATTGACTTTCCATACAAACTCGGATCAGCTGATCGGTCAACTTGTATACATACATACATATATACATACTATCACGTCTTTATCCCTAATGGGGCAGACAGAGCATTTTGGGTCTTGCGGTTCTATGCAGAGTCCAGGGCCGCAAGACCCAAAAGCCACTTTTAGCGTCATGGTGGGCGAGAAGATGGAAAAGCAATCAATACAGTGATGGGTTGCTAGCCGCATCGCCTGTTCACATGATTTGCATTTTTGCCCACTCCCTCGATCGGCTTTTACGATCTGCGTGGGAAGAGAAGCAGCTGGTACATTCTAAGTTTTTTTTTTTTTTTTTTTCTCCCAGACAACATGGGATGTCAACTTGTATGGGAGGCCAAAAATTACTTTTCATATTTCGACACATGTTCCTTGAGGAAAGTTGTTCAGTATCATGGACTGAATTCACCCATAAAATAGTTATTTGACACAGACATAAATCTTTGGTGATCGATAAATTTGTACGCCGTATGTGTTCACCCATCCAAGTGCGGACCACGCCCGGTGTCGCTTTACTTGCGAAAGCTTAAATGCGCACTCCCGCCGAGTCACCCAGTTCCTCACAGGAAAACAGTACAAGAGCAAAAAAAAGAAAAGGACTAAGATACAACAATTTAAAAGTAGCTAGGCAACAACTGAAACATGGTAATTTTACAAAAATATCTGAACCCGCGGCTCTATCCACCCAGCAGGATCTGAAGACGTGTCTTTACCTGTACTCGTGATATGTTTTTATCTTACTACATTCTACAATACGGATAGGTCGGAATGCAGGAAGTAAGTGGGCACAAGGTCTCCTCATACATACAAAACGGAGATAATGAGATAAAAATTATAGGTACGTAGTATATGTACATTTTGTAGAGAGTACCATGATTGGAATTGAAGCTGTATAGATTAATATATGTATATGTCATGCATGATAAGTAATTTTTTTTATGTGGGTTGTTCTTAGGTACCATTGAGTTACGATATTTTGCTAAGTTACTGCATGTTTATTCTCGGCAGATAGTTTCAACTCCATGAAAACAATAGACAAATATTTATCCCGTTTTAACAGAGTCGTTGCCATCATATCAAACTTTACTGTCTGTATTGTAGATATGGTCCATAAATTTTATAAAGATCATATTATTACTTAATATTTTATATTTTTGTATTGTTTTCCTTATGAAGAATAAGAGACTTCAGAAGAGAAGATTGAGATTAGGGATCTGGGTGTAAGGACAGATATGAAGGGACGAAGTGCTATTGGAAATATGGTGAATGACAGAAATAAGTGAACAGTTGACATACAGAACCGACCCCAAATAGGGAAAAGGCGAGGAGAATGATGTTGTTTTCCTTTAAAATTTTGTGTTGGTGTTGGTGCAATACCTAATCTTGCAAACCTTATGGTAAGTACACATCATCAATCCCAAGATATAAATCCTTTCAAAAGCAATTACCCAAGCACAATCAAGTACTATTCTAATTTAACATCTCCGACGGATGTGGATAATTGACTCCTAATGACTCAGTTGTTGCAGGCAATTGTTTATGGCTTTAGCTATACTGGTGTAGACTATGGTGGGCCGCTCATGATAAACTAACGCTAAAATTATGAAACCATAATTCTGTTTTGTTACTCTATGGAAATACCTTACTATAATAGTGAACTAAGTGTCACTTTATGTGTAAATTGAATTCCTATACATTATAATATTAATTGAATAAAATACAACGTAAAATTAAAACTAACTAAAAGTAACTTATATTAAATTATATATAAAAATATCTAAATGCAAATCGCTGCCATCACAGGGGAAAGTACCCAAGAGGCTGGCGGCATTCATTCACATACATACATGAATTCTTCGGTATTCAAGCGAATAAGTCTAGAAACAGAGCTAAGGATGTACAATATATACTTACTTATATTTATAACTTTAAAATAGAGTCGTTATTGTCAGTCTTTTCATAAATAAGGTGTCCCTTATTTATTCCAGACTTATTAACCTGGTTATAGTTATTAACTATACCTTCAACGTTTTGTTTGTTACACATCAAATACCTATACAGGATGACTTTTTATCCACCTGCTAATTTTTTCCCACACATTAAGTATCACTTACTGATTACGTTTTTGAAAAAAAAATAGTATGTAAAATTCACACAGAATTTTTTTTTCTTGTACTAAATATCGCTCACGTGTGGTTACTCGCAAAACAATCGCGCAATAATAATACCTAGGTAGGTCCCGGCTCGCCGCCGGCTTGCGTGGAGGCGTGGCTACACCGCCGCCGGCCGCCCGCACGTGCGCGCATCCCCAGCCTCATCCCTCAGTCGCCCACAACCACCCGCCGCGTACGCATGTTCTTACGACTCACGCGTCTTCCAGACTCTCGCGCCATGTATTCCCACAGAGTTTACGAAATGATAAGATGCTACATTGTGAGCGGGGAACGCTTAAACGGTGCGCAGAGACTATCAAAGTGAGAGTGTAGGTACCATGTTTACGAGTACAAGGTTTGACAAGAACACCTGTGCCAAACCTTCGTAAAAGGGCCAGGATTTGTCTGCTGGACCAAGATGAATTCCATTTTGAGCATTTCATTAAGTATGACTGTAAGTTTACGTACATTTTAGGTAAGTTGATTTTAGAGGACATTTAATTATTGTGACTATTAATCATGGACTCATGGTCCATAAGTTTATTAAATTTTTTTAAATACGCCTAGTTGCAAAAGGTTCACAGGTAAACCTAGTTACGTTCTCGTATTTATTATTTTTTTAACTGTTGAATGTTTAGTTGTTTGTGTTGTTACCTACTAACTAAGTTTTGAGACGTATTTACTCGTAGTGACCTGAACCTTATGCACCTTGACGGTACAAGGCCTGAAAAAGTATAACGGAAAAAATTTCTTGCAACTTAAAAGTACCTAGGCATTTGCAATTTATCAACGAATCTGCGAGAGGTCAACGGCCAGAGTAGCGCGGCCTAGACGCCGCTTATTATTACCGCGGTTAGGCACTACGGCGCGCGAGGTCAAGTTTCATGAGTTTTTTCGGGATAAACTTAAGACGTTATAAGTCGAGATTTTAGTACTGAGCGGTATTAAAAGAAAAAATACGTAATTCATAATTTTCGATGTTCTTCATTATATGTCAATTTAGCAGGTGGTTAAAAAGTCATCCTGTATAGCAATACGCCGTACACAAGTTTCTGTAATGTACAATTATATAGGAAGACTTTCATTAGTTCTTTAATCATAAAAAACTTAGAATGTACCAGCTGCTTCTCTTCCCGCGCAGATCGTAAAAGCCGATCGAGGGAATGGGCAAAAATGCGAATCATGTTAACAGGCGATGCGGCTAGCAACCCATCACTGAATTGATTGCTTTTCCATCTTCTCACCCACCATGACACTAAAAGTGGCTTTTGAGTCTTGCGGCCCTGGGCTCTGCATAGAGCCGCAAGACCCAAAATGCTCTGTCTGCCCCATTAGGGATATGACGTGATAGAATGTATGTACTTTCATAAAACAACACGTAACTCTTGACTGTGACATGATAAAATAATAAGGATATGCGAAACGTACAAACTTACACACAAACTGTTTACTTACTCGTGAGCAAACAAGATATCTTTCATTCAAGACGTATTATTCATTGAGTTCATGCATGTAATGATGTTATTACGTTAGGTACTTTAAATTGCACTTGATATATATCTTATCGCTCAATAACCCTCTTATTTATACCGAGTTTATTTGCCATGCAAATTAAAAAACCCCGACTTTCAAGCGTTCACCCCTAATAACTTCCAAACGGCTGAACCGATTTTTATCAGACATAGCTAAGAACCATCGCGAAGGAACTTGCTTTTACATAAAAATTCCGCATCGAAATCGGTCCAACCGTTCGAGAGCTACGATGTCACAGACAGACAGACATTACTTATTAACACCCTCTTTTTTCGGGGGTTAAAAAGAAAAGGAGCTTAAATAATGAATTGGTATAAGCAGAAGCTTATTAAATTTATCTATTAATTCCTGCCTCAAGCAAGGGAAACTGAAAGTAAAACTTATGAATTATGTGGATGCTAATCAAAGTGTACCAGTCATAAAGTAAAGAATCTATTTCCGATCTGCTGTATATTTCCTTATGCATTTTATGACGCCGCTACTGAAGTTATTTTCCCTAAAGTGAAATACGAGTACGAAACAGACAAAATTGCTAGGTAAGAAATAAATTATTCGGTACACAGGGGGTTTACTCCAAAAGCGGATGACGGACGTTACTGCGTATCCGCGTTTCACAGTCAAGCAACATCCAGCATTAATGTATGATGATAAAGTCCTCCCGTGGATGTCGTAGAAGGCGACTTAGGAAATACGAGCTAAACAAAGCTTATAAACATCATAAAGACCTCTCCAACTCGTCTGGCCAGCGTGGAGAGTGTAGGCCAAATCCTCTGGCTGCTCTGGCCAAGTATGGCTCTGGTAGTACAGAGAGGGTCGTGCTCCTGTCTGTAGTAACGACTAAAAGACCTGATGATGATGATAAAGTCTTATTTGGTTTGACGTAGAAACAGGACGTTACAATCGGACGACTGCCGTATTGTTTTATGGAGTAATCCCCCAGTTCATAAAATAAAACGTCAGAAAATAGTGTCACTTTTCATTGATCATATCCATTTAAAACATGCAGATGCAGAAAAACTGATATTTAGGGTGCTATTTGACTTCAATAAAGCATCACTCTTGTATATTTTATACAAATCAGAAAATGTTTGTTTTGACGTTTAGACAAAAGTGTCTGATTTGACTTCAAAGTCAAAGTCAAAATCATTTATCTTTTTGGATAATTGTATTACTTGATAATTGTCATTTTTTTATTTCGATTTCTTATAAGGTAAATGTTGACGTCAGATTATTTACTAGCTAAGTTTACTGCCGCTTCCTAAGCTTGAATAAAACTTGCTTACAAAGCTTGAATAGAATGAAAAAACGTAAATGAAGTTAGTCGAGATTAAATTCAAAGATAAAAATTATTCAAAGATGATTTTATCCCAAGAATAAGTCGAGATTAAAATTATTCAAAGATTAAAATCATCCCAAGAATAGTAATACTGGTGTAAATTAATGTTTGGTCGAATCCGCCCGTTCCACGTTTGCATATATTTTTCCTCGAGCGCAGAATCCGTTTACACTCGGTATACAAATATGGGTTTTGTACTTTTGTTCCACAATTTGCTTTGGCACTCGTGCAGCGTGTTTACTTGCATGTATGTTTGTCTGTTTGAGGCTTTTAGAACAAGGCATAAGCAAAAGCGAAAATTTTATGGAAAATTGTTGTAATTCGTAGGATGTCTATAAATTTTTGGTCTATAATTTTTCCGAAATAAAAACCGACTTTACCTGGAGGTCAAAATACATAATCAATTTTGATACA
Organism: Acrobasis consociella; assembly: GCA_963555685.1. Taxonomy (NCBI): domain Eukaryota; kingdom Metazoa; phylum Arthropoda; class Insecta; order Lepidoptera; family Pyralidae; genus Acrobasis; species Acrobasis consociella. The sequence continues at coordinate 3,098,103 of OY743109.1, read as the reverse complement.
ATTTCTATGGGGCCAACTAACAAGTACTTTCAAACAAAATGCATCTTCTAGGCCAGCCGCGTTTTCAATTTGACTAAGGAATATTTTTAGACAAGCTGTACCCGCGGGCTTCGCTCCCCATGGGAATTCCGGGATAAAAACTATCCTATGTTCTTCCCCAAATCTCAAACTATATCCATACCAAATTTCATCCAAATCTGTTCAGTGGTTTAAGCGTGAAGAGGTAACAAACAAACAAATATACAAACTCACTTTCGCATTTATAATATTAGTAGGATATAGTAGAAAGTAGGATTAGTAGGACTGCCTTTTTATTTTTTACCAATTTTTAATTATTTTGCTCTTTTAATATCCAACCAAAGGCTTTTTGTAGCCAACTTACACATATAATTGTGAAACTTTTATGTGTAACTTTTCTCGTTTAGCGTTCGCATAAAAATCACATTCCAAAGTTTCCAGTAGAAATGAAAATAAATAAAACTATAAACTTAAATGGAAATCCATAGGCGACATGTACTTAATAAGCACTTACTTAGCTTTATCGGTTAGCACAGAAATGTAAAGGGCTAGAATAAGTGATGTATTTAAGCGCGCTTATTATTATTTTTTAATTCGCTAGCTTCCAAAAACACAAATGATATATTTTTTTCTAAACGTCAAAACAAACATTTTCTATTGGATTTGTATGAAATACACGCTTATTATGAGTGTCATAGTTTCTTGAAGCAAATAGCGCACGTAATATCAGTTTTACTGCAATAGTCAATCTAAAATCACGTTGAAAATGGATATGATGAATGACAAATGACATTATGCATCATGTGTCATCAGTGCATATAAACAAAAAATCCTGACGCACAATATAAGTACTTGTATTCTCTCATGAACTGAAGCGCCAACGGGTGGTCAAGTGCCATAATCTGCCACATTTGTAGACCAACATTGACAAATAAATTTATATGACTGTTTATTTCTTTTCAGGTATGTACTATGGGAAAAATGGACATGACGACATGATTACACAACGTGCAGATAAGTTCTACAGTCTTTTTTATATTGCTCTGCTATTATGTAGATAGAATGATAAAGACAAGACATTAATACACATAGATTTAGTCTCATGTATTAGAGGTGAATGATATTTATAATAAAAACATTGTAAAAACTTGCTCTCTCTGCGTAACTTATTAGTAATCTGTCTCTGCGATCAAATCGAATCTAGAACTCCGCAATAATAGTATTAAGTTTTTTGTTTACCATTTATACCTCAAATAAATCGTAAGGACGCATCTACGAGTGATTCTAGTCCTGTTCAATGTCTGTGGCAGTAAGCTATGTTTACGACGATGACCCCAGTAGCTGGAAATTGTGATTTGCGGCGAGTACAGCGGGTCAGATGAAAGTGCTCGAAAGCTCACTGCGAGTTTAAGTTTCTAGTGGAAATATGAATTTACTCGTATATTTAGATGTTTGTGTAGCTTAGTGGCCAACATTTGTGACAGGTTTTGACGTGACAACGTCTTATAAATTGGTTTGCCGGGTGACACTTCAAGAAACTGCGTTACGCTCCGCTCACGTTATGCGCTCACAATGAGAGCGAGTGAGAGGCACGCGTCCCTTCCACTCGGGCATGGTTAGCCCGCCTAAGAGCGAGAGAGACAGACATAAAAAGTCGTTGTCACGTAAAACTTTCGCCCGTATACCGACTTTACAGGCAACCAATTTTTTTATGCTGGGAATCGGAATGTATTACTGACAATACAGGATGAATTTACGAATAGGATTATACTTACTGATGGGTGATTTCCTAAAAGTTTTAAATAATAGAAATTTTTCATGTTATTTTTCGGAAAAATATAATAACCGGTCAAGTGCGAGGTGGACTCGCGCACGAAGGGTTCCGTACCATTATTTATAAAAATCAAGTTTTCTGTATGGGAGCCGCCCTTAAATATTTATTTTATTCTGTTTTTAGTATTTGTTGTTATAGCGGCAACAGAAATATATAATTTGTGAAAACTTCAACTGTCTAGCAATCCCGGTTCTTGAGATTCAGCCTGGTGACAGACAGACGGACAGACGGACAAACAGCGAAGTCTTCATCGGTAATACCTAAAAGATTTTTTTTATTAAAGAAATACGATTTATTAGGGTCTCGAAAATTTTTATAGGTCTCATTCATTTAATGTCATTTCTTGAGTTTCCCTATTTCAAAGTACAGTCGTAAGTATTTTGATCGTTCAAATTTACATTCTTTACTAGTGGAACATTATTTTGAGATCCTCTTTGCTTTGGAAATTCCTTTTGACGGGTAAATAGATGGTAGTCGATGGCTTTTCGAGACAAAGCTTTATTTAAGCTAGATTTAAGCTACTACGAGAATGGCTCAGGTTTGGGACTCATTTGTCTGCACGGAACAGACTCTTCTGTCTGCTATCCTTTTCTATCGCTCAGAACCTTCATTTGCTAGAGCGAGAGAGAGCGACAGAACGCTTCAGCACCGGCCGTGCTGTTATAACCATTACACCTGTTGAGATCTGTCAATACCAGACACAATAGTGAAGCAATGGAAGCCGTATTATATGATGCCATGAGGGTCTTGACCGTTTCAACTTCGTAAATTTTGTCATTCACACAATCGAACCATTTGGACGTTCAGTCGTGTTTGTTTGTTTTTCGTGTATGTAAGTGTCCAACACTAGTGTCAGAATTTTCAGGCTATCTAAAGGCATCTGACAGAGCTTGACGACTGCCATACAATGACGACAGCCGAGACCAACGGTTTATGCGTGCCTTCCGAAGCACGGAGGAGCTCGAAAAGTTTTTATGCCACTTGTGGTCACCCATCCAAGTGCGGACCACTCCCGGTGTCGCTTTATTTGCGAAAGCGCCAGCAATGCGCACTCCCGCCGGTCCACCGAGCTCAGGATAGCAGCATAGAAAAGTGCGGTTCCTTGCTGACAAATAAGAATAGCTTATCTAGCCTTAACTAGCTTAGGTAAGCCATTAGTATTCTTCCCTAGCATTATTTTTTGTGAGTAGGGAAGTTACCTCGTAATAAACATAGCTTTTTTAAAATTCGCCTTGTAATTAAGTTTTAATCTGCCTCCGTGGTGTAGTGGTCAGAGCGTTCGACTTATACCTGTAGGTCGCGGGATCGATTCCCGGCGGGGGCAACGACTTCGTGATGTTGTCCTAGTTTGGTTAGGACATTGTAGGCTGATCACCTGATTGTCTGATAATTAAGATGATTCGTGCTTCGGAGGGCACGTTAAGCCGTCGGACCCGGTCACTGTCTTTGACACTGGTCGTTATCTAAAACCATGTCAGAGGCCTTAAAGGCGGTTTAAAAACTCTGACACTAGTGTTAGTGACTAACACACACGATAAGAAAGAAAGAGCTTATCTAGAAAAATCTAGCACTGTCATATCATAACATAACTAATACAAAAAATATTTATGCAATCGCTTTTACCTATCACTTGGCTCATTATATTTGCTTTGCGAATGTCCGTTGTCTATGGTGAAGAACTATGGTTTGCTCAGCGATGTTTTGTTTAGAAATACAGTCGGTTGGTCTGTGTGCATTCGTTTTTGCAGTTGCAAAGTGCATAGCTTTGCATGGAAATCAAAGAATTCAAACATGCACGAGGTGGTTTCTCGGTTTCTCTTTAGTTTATATAAGGAAACTTTTTTAAGGAAAGATCCAGTCCTTTAATGTATAAAAAAATCCTCAAGGAATATTATATCAAAATTTAATAAAAATAAATAGTAATGTCTCCCCAGAAAAATATAGACAAAACTATTTCGCACTTAATTCCATATAGCTTTAAAGTATGACCCCTTTGGATTAATACAAAAAATACCTATATATAAAAATGTTAACCCTTCTCATGCAGCCATACAACTTAGGTATAATGTATTCATTCGTTTAATTACAAATATATTTTTTCCAAAATATACCGCCTTTTATAAAACACAGACTATCTTTGTTACTAGGTTAGGTTTAAACCATTATCCGATCAAATCAGGTTGACATCTCACAATATCCCATTGTCTCATCTGAAAATGTCAACTTTATTTGGTCAAATAATGGTTTAAACCTAGTAACAAAGTTAGTATGCGATTTATAATAAGACGGATAAAGTTTAATTTAAAGTGGTCTTTTACAAAAAGAAGTGGGAGAAAAGAAAAAAACGTAGAATGTACCAGCTGCTTCTCTTCCCGCGCAGATCGTAAGAGAGAGCCGACAGAGGGAATGGGCGAGATTTGAATCATAACAGGCGATGCGTCTAGCAACCCATCACTATTTTTGATTCATTTTCCATCTTAACGCCCACCACCACGCTTAAGCGTGGCCTTTGGGCCTAACGGCCCTGGGCTCTGTCTACCTCGTCAGGGATATAGACGTGAATATGTATCTGTATCTGTATCTCTTACAAAACAAGAGGATCTTGCGTAAAATCATAATCATAAATGCAACTTTATCTCAGTCTCAAGGATAAATATAACTTTATCGAATTCCCACGTCAGTCTTGCGCAGGCGCAAGACATTTCAATATCGCTAGACAGGTGTCCAGCGGATGTCCGCTGCTGTGAGTCACTCCTAAACAAAAACGTGGCATCTGAGGTCTTGCGGATCAGAACTAGACCGAAGGCTTTACTTACGAAATCAATTCGAACGTACGGCACGATTTATCGATGCATCGCGTTCGATTGTGTCGTTTTTTTTACAGAGCTCCAAAAAAGGACGAGATTATCAATTCGTGGTGTTTTTTTTTAAGTATGTTCAGTGTTCATTGATTATTCGAAGGCGCTAAGACTGATTTGGAAAATTCTTTACTGTTTAAAAGGGTATTAGTTAGGTGGTCCTATAGAAATTTTATTGGAATCGGTTGTGTAGTTAAGGCGTGAAGTCTGTTTTAAGTTTTAAAAATGATTACATACCTATTTACAAGAACCTATACCTACTTATTTGACGAAGCATGTTGCCTATACCTACTTATTTGACGAAGCATGTTGCGGATTTATTTCTGTAAACCTTTGACGAAGCATGTTGCGGATATACTTTTGTACCCTTATTTTTTGACGAAGCATGTTGCTGAATATTTACAAGAAGTAAAAAGGTTTACTTTAGTTTGCAGCGTTTGGCATTGGCACTCCTTGTGATGAAGCTTTTAAAGGTTGGCAAAGACTATGGTTACTTCCTAACTTTTTGCCATATAGTAGTTAGTTTTTACAATATGGTAGGCTGTACATATTGTACTTATATGTTGGTTGGTATTCATCGGCAGTACTTCTGTTGCCGTTCAGTAGTTAGACAAGCTTTTATTTAATTTCACCTGTCCCGTTGAGTGTCTGTCTGTAATCAAATCTATACCGTCTTATTATAAAACGCAGACTAACTTTGTTACTAGGTTTAAACCATTATCCGACCAAATCAAGTTGACATTTTCAGATGAGACAGTGGCATATTACTAGATGTCAACTTGATTTGGTGGTATAATGGTTTAAACCTAGTAACAAAGTTAGTCTGCGTTTTGTAATAAGACTGTTTAAGTTTAATTTAACCCTCTTCCTGGTTTTCGATTAAGCTGAAATTTTGCACGCATATCGCATGCATGACATACAATGCAATATTAGATGACATGGAGCTGATATGATGATAAAGTTGGAAGCTGGCCGTAGGAGCTAAATTGAGTTTGAGCTCGTTTGATTCATTTTAAGGAGCACTCTAAGCAAGTTCATTGTTTTAGATAATAACTTGTTTCCTGCTGTGTAGTAAAAAAATGAGAGTTCACGGTCTGTTACTATCACAGGAATCATTTTCTTTATAAATTTGGACCAAGATATACAGCCAGCCAAAATGTATAGGTATATTTAATATAAATTAATAAGCGAAATGTAACATATTTTTTTCTAATAATGTGATTTTAATATTCATACATGGGCATTTTTTCGATGATAAATCGCTAAATTAATGAAGAAGATAGTTTATTTAAATTGATGGCTAGTTTTTAATGGTCGTCCTCCTTTTGTGAGATACTGTTATTGAAGAATTTGAAGAAGTCACTGTATAAATTATAGGAAATAAATATTGAAATGTCGTTTAAATGGTCCTTTCTTTTTAAAATTAATTAAGAATGGAGTTAATGAGGTATGTTAATGTAGGTAAACGTTGGTTTAGTTTTAATTAGTTGAATTGTATAAATTTTCAATATAAATTAGTTTAATGCTGCCCTCGACTGAGGTTAACGGTTATGTTTAGAACGTTAACACAATCCTGCATTCAATTTAAATTAATTAAAGAATAAGTTGACACTGATCTAGGGTTACCATTTAGGAATTTGAAAAATCCTGGCATAAAGCCGGACATTTTGATAAAAGTCCGGACTTTTTTGGGAAAAATATCAAAATTACCTAATATAATACATAAGTACCTGGGCGACCGAGCTTTGCTCGGTTACATCTCAAACATTAACTAATTTTTTTAAACTTGTCTAAAAACAATGCAAAATAAAAAAATATATATAATTTTTTATATTGCATTTTAATTTTTGTTTAAGTTTATATATATATATATAAACTTAAACATAAAAAATAAAAAAAGTAAGTCACCGAGTGGGATTCGAACCCGTAACATTTTTTCTAGCGGTCAGTATCCTTAACCACTGAGCTAAAATCAAAGCGGTCGGCGCGTCGAAATTAGCGACCATATTCTGCGTGGAAAGAAAAACGCATGAAAACACGAAAACACGCGTTTTCCCAAACATAAAACTAATCTAGATCGATTGTTTACCCCCGAAAACCCCCATATACAAATTTTCAGCGAAATTGTTAAAGCCGTTTTCGAGATCACAGAAATTTATAAATATATATATATATACATACAAGAATTGCTCGTTAAAAGGTATAAGATAATCAAACTTAACGCAAGTTTGATTATTTTACGTAAAAATATTTTTGTTTTGATTGAAGAAAATATGTTTTTGATTTATTATAAGTTCGTAGGCGAAGATAATGAGAAGTTCGTAGTTGATTAAAGACTGATTTGTTATATAAAAAAAAAGTTTTATTACTCATATAACATAAATCCGGACAAATTGAAGCGCCAGACAAAGTCCGGACAAGAGTCTAAAAGTCCGGATATGTCTGGACTAATCCGGACGGATGGTAACCCTACACTGATCGGATGAAAAACATATTTGTTAATGCATTCTAGCATTAAAAACTTTTAGCTCTATGGCAAAATTACAGTACTCTATGGTCTACAGTGGGCATTGGGTAGTGACTGGGTCAAAAATAAATTATTCGGTACAGAACATAAAATAAAACGTTACAAAATAGTGTCACTTTACATTTATGATATCCATTTTCAACATGATTTTAGATTTATTTATGCAGAAAAAATATAAAGCGCTATATGACCTATGTGAACCTGGAACCCGACTTGCACCCCCGATATCTCCCAACCCCTTTAGGTACAAACGAAAAAAAAGTTGGTACGAGTACAAACGATACGTACCGGGCGCAAACGTATGCATTTAGAAAAAATACAATTTATTCAAGTCGGGTTCCAGGTTCAAATAGGTCGCTATTTGACTTTAAAAAGCATGACGTCACTCTTTCGTATTTCATACATATCCCATAAAAAAAATTTGTTTTGACGTTTGAGAAAGTGTCTCATTTGACTTGTTGTCATCTATGCTCCGTTTGGTTAGGTATTTAAATAAATGTAAACAATCTCGACATGTCTTTTTATTGAAATATACACTTTATAAATCAATACCTTTGCAAATTACAAAGTAATTATGTTATTTATATTTTATAACAATATTACTTTGTAATTAGCAAAATTATTGATTTATAAAGTGTATATTTTAATAAAAAGACATGTCAAGATTGTTAACATTCAAATGGAGTACAGAGGATTTGAGAAACGAGCGCTAGGACCTTGCTTGCGTGTTCTTCTTTGCAGGCGGGTCTTGTTTTAATATTGTCATTAGACCATGCTTATTAGTCTTCTTCTTCATATTATGCTTATGCTTTTTAGTAAAACGGGTACTTATTTGAAACCCAAGTTTTAGTATTAATTTCTCGGTTATCCATTAATTCCTTCAATTCGTGTTTGTTTGTCTCCGAAACGCTCTAACCTTACTATTACTGAATGAAATACCAACCTTACACTTTAATCGATCAATATCTCGATGTCGAAATATTTGTAAACGGTATCGATAGTAGTTTCGATACGAAAGTCACGGAATGGATTGTTGACCGAGAGCTGCATTGTAGTAAAACTGGGTTACGATGAGCATTGATCAGATTGTGCGACCGATTAATTCGATTAATTGTAGTATCGATTATTTTCTCGACGTTTGATGGTGAAATCGCAAAAGGTTTGTCCAAGCAGCTTTTCTTTTTTTTTAGTTATGTTGAAAAGAAGTGTAGCAAGAACAATAAAGATCTTATCGACGCCAAATATTTGACTGCTTTCTTTTCTAATTTTTAAGTTACTGGGGCCAGGATTTGTTGCAATTATTTATAATTTAATTTTGAAGGTTCCGTAGCCAAAGGGTAAAAATGGGACCCTTTTTCTAAGATTCCGTTGTCCGTCTGTTTGTCCTTACACTGTCTGACCGTCATTAGGCTGTATCCCATGAACCACGGTGGCTAGACAGTTAAAATTTAACAGTTATAATTTAGCTAGTGTAAGTTACGTCACGTCACGTAAGTGGACCAGTGAGCACAATAGGAACATTCTAAAAAGGGATAATTGACATCAAAATCTTTCATTCTTCATTGAGGCAGATTTAAATTATTTTCACGACTAATATAAAGTAAGTATACCGTTCATAATCTCAATACATAATGCTTTTTGCCAACTCACATACATATTAATTTATTCAAAACCCGTCTGAATTAATTAAACTACTGTGTAATGTGTTTTTTGTTTTAAAACGTTTCCCGTTGTTAATCCGACACTTGAGGTCAGTTTTCAAGATAAAATTAAAGTTTTATGGTTTATTACGACATGTAGGTACAGTTTTTGGAGAGCATATTACAAAAATATGCAGGAATCGTGCTGCATGTTTACCATGTAAAGAGCTGAGCTCATGACATGTCAATCTTTCTAATACATATGTATGTGGGAATGGGATGTATCCGAATGCATGACAGATTTTAATGAATGAGTTTTTTGTGTGTATCTGAACGCTGAGAGAGGACGGATGTTAGAGCGAAAGAAAAGACGAATAGTAGAGTGCTCTACGTAGCATGTACGATGAATACGATATAAACGTTGTTAAAGATTTATTTGGTGTTTTGTGAATATCTTCCATACTGGTCTGGGAGAAATAAAAAACTTAGAATGTACCAGCTGCTTCTCTTCCCACGCAAATCGTAAAAGCCGATCGAGGGAATGGGCAAAAATGCAAATCATGTTAACAGGCGATGCGGCTAGCAACCCATTACTGTATTGATTGCTTTTCCATCTTCTCGCCCACCATGACGCTAAAAGTGGGTTTTGGGTCTTGCGGCCCTGGGCTCTGCATAGAACCGCAAGACCCAAAATGCTCTGTCTGCCCCATTAGGAATAAAGACGTGATAGTATGTATGTATGTTTGTGAATATTCCTAAAATGCTGTTAAAGTGACTTTTGAATTTTAGCTGTTTCCCCCTACACTAACTACATGTATGTATGTCTAAATAGAATATTCCTTATAAAGCGCTAATCGAGGCAAAGCAGAATCGTATTAGCGAGAAAAGGTAATAAACGTCTGTTCTGCTGTAAAAAGAAATTTAATTTATTTTTCGTATTGTTTACAATTTCCTTAAATTGCTCGATGCCAATTTCAAGAAACTTATTTGCTAAGTTTGTTCTGAAGTTGCTGCACCCAGTGTATGAAATCATTAATTTCTTATTAATATTGCACGACCGCAAATAAGGTTTTTCCTCTTACGGAAATCTTTAAAGGTAGTTTGTTTGTTTCTGCGTAAGGATCTATAAAGCCGATAATTTCCTCGTATCGATCTACGTCAGCAACGTCTGACGACCTCCGTGGCGTAGTGATCACCATGCTAGTCCGCCACCCAGAGATTCCGGGTTCGAACCCCGATCAGGGCAAGTTGGAAAATAGCCTTTTTCAGATTACCCTGGGTCTTGGATGTTTATCTATATACATATGTATTTTCTTTAACAATGATACAAAAAAGGCAAATGAGAACATCCTAGATCTAAAATCACCTATTCATGTAAATTGACATGTAAACCAGTCAATTCAATCTACCAATTAACAATATTTCGCCAAACTGGCATCAATAAAAAAATCTCACCGACGATCTGGCCACACGCAGCCGTCGCGTCGTTCGGATCCATCAATTATAGTACCATCAACATTGATTCCAGTCTTAGATCCAGTAATTCGACAATAGCTTTTAACCTGTGGGTATAACGGTTTTAACAGCCTTCGTGGTGTAGTGGTTAGAGCGTTCGGCTCATACCCGGAGGTAGCGGGTTTGATTCCCGGCGGGGGCAACAACTTTGTGATGTTGCCCTAGTTTGTTTAGGACATTGTAGGCTGATCACCTGATTGTCTGATAAGTAAGATGATCCGTGCTTCGGAGGCCACGTTAAGCCGTCGGTCCCGGTCACTGTCTTTGACTTGGTAGTTACATAAAACCATGTCAGAGGCCTATAAGGCGGTTTAAAAACTGACAACTGACACTAGTGTTAGTCACTAACACATACGATAAGAAAGAAGAAAACAGTTCTACAGCTTTTAGACTCAAACCAGAGTATATTTTAAGAAATATCTTTTTAAATAACAAACTGTTAAACCTTGGACGTTTTAATTATTATTTAATTTATTCCATCGTATATTTAATTTAGATACTACTTTAGCGCTTGCGCACGATGACTCACAGTTAGTCCATACTTCCAAAGGCTTGTACTAGGTCAATTTTGTTTTTATATCCACGACAGGTTTTGGACACACATAAAAACAGAAACCGTTGTTCAATCTCGCCGTTTGATATCCGATATCTTGTTTTTTTTTTTTAGCCAAGGCCGGAGACATTTTTCGGAACTGTTATTTACTTATATTTACTGAGTATCAATCAGCGGGGCTCCAAAAGAGCGCTCCTGCAATAATAACTTACTTGCTGCTCAGTGAAACAATCTACTATTACCTTTGCTATTACTGACCGGAGACATCTTTCGGAATTGTTATTTATTATCAGATTTTATGTATTATGAAGGCGCTTTATCTATTGCCACAGTGTAAGTTTTATATACAGAACAGAGTCTTCTAGAGTCCCGCGCAATTTTTGTCCCCGTTCCCCGTCCTTGCACCTCCCCCATTCTGGCCTTGCCGAGGGTGTTGAGCGGGCACACTGTGTCCCCGTTCCCCGTCCTCGCACCTCCCCCATTCTGGCCTTGCCGAGGGTGTTGAGCGGGCACACTGTGCCCCGTTCCCCGTCCTCGCACCTCCCCCATTCTGGCCTTGCCGAGGGTGTTGAGCGGGCACACTGTGTCCCCGTTCCCCGTCCTCGCACCTCCCCCATTCTGGCCTTGCCGAGGGTGTTGAGCGGGCACACTGTGCCCCGTTCCCCGTCCTCGCACCTCCCCCATTCTGGCCTTGCCGAGGGTGTTGAGCGGGCACACTGTGCCCCGTTCCCCGTCCTCGCACCTCCCCCATTCTGGCCTTGCCGAGGGTGTTGAGCGGGCACACTGTGTCCCCGTTCCCCGTCCTCGCACCTCCCCCATTCTGGCCTTGCCGAGGGTGTTGAGCAGACACACACATTGCCGTGTGCACGGATAGATGTATAGTTGCGTTTGTAGTAGTAGACATAAATGATACTCCGCTTCTATGAAGTGCCTTACCTGTGCTATTGCGATGCTCCAGGATAGTGGATCTTTAAAGACCTAACAATTTATGCTAATTAGTATGTATGAATATATGTGACGATGAAAAAAATTAAGATTATCTAGATTCTGGTTTCTGAATGGACGCTGAGACAGGGTTAGGCCGAGAATCAGATGACGGGATAATAATATTGTTTTGTCACGCGATATACGTATGCGTGCAAAATTTCAGCTCAATTGGAAACCGGGAAGTAGCCGAAGTGGGTCAAAATCTCGCAAGATTAGATTATAGACAGAACGATAGACCAGACAACGGGACAGGTGATAGTGAATAAAAGGTGATACTAAATAATTTATATACAGATGTTGCAAAGCCGAATGTGAAGTTCCAAATTGCCAATAGATCGACACGAATTTATGCTAATTTTCTCTCGTATTTTTATGTATAGGCGAAAAGATAAATGTAGTCGATGTTAGTTTTAAATTATGATATTGCTAAGATGTGCCAATTTTTCTTGACAGCGTTATTTTTTGTTCTTTATAGCTTTATTATGTTTGAATTGTGTCGTCACTTCTGACACTCATTGGCCTTGTTTATCGTAAAAAGATTTTTGTGACAAACGCAAAAGGAAAATTTACTATTTCTTTAGAAGGATATTACACATTAGCAATATTATTTATTATCATCATCGAAACTGTCTTTGGTCATCAACAAAGAGGAATATTTTTCCTCATTCAGAACTATTTGCCAAAAGTTTTAAAAATCCACTAGAAAATACAATACCATATTTACTGTAGTTATAATAAAGCAGGGAACAACAAAATTAAATGAAAAATGAAATAACTGTAAAAACCAAATCTGTAAACTTTGTGTAAAAAAAATAGAAAGGAAATAACTGTAAGTAAGAACCAAATTTGTAAATAATCCGAGTAAAAATAAAATAAAAGAAAAATCTCTTGTACTTACGAGTATAATTTATTTGACTCATGCTAAGTTCAATGTTAACGGAAGAAGAAATTATGCAATGTATTCGCAATCAGTGCGCAATCAATGCATGGTCCTAGATAGGTCAGGGCTGCGCGCGCGCATACGCCGCATACACTTCTTACTTACCGCGTACATCATAAAGAGTTCTTCCTGTGGTTTTTTCAACAATAAGGGTTTTCAGAATATGGGCCACCAGATGGTGATGATGATGATGGTACTGTTAAAGGATACACCTGATGGAGCAAAATAACCTGTCAACTGATCGTCCAATGATAATAGTCGATTTTACCTAACGTCACTGTACTGCCATCTTTTGTACGAATTTTTGAAAACCCTCATTCCGGAATAAAATCTTTATTGGGAAAATGCTTGGGGAAATATAAAAAAAATCTAAATATTTTAGCTTAGACACATTTTATGTTTGACGAAAAAGAAAGGGACAAGTGGAAAACTAGGATATCAGTGGGATACAACCCCTACAGACTAGAAAAATAATATTTTGATGAAATTATAATGTGACTTTCTTTTTTTATACGAACAAATACATAAGTTAACCGTTCTTGCCTTTAAAGCAGGTTTAAACATATAGCAACAAATCGTTTACTATTAAGATAGATTCTTAAATAAATAAATAAGCGAATGCACCTCGCTAAATTATTGTATAACTTTGAGGTCAGAAAATTATGAGCAAAGAATTCTATCAACCCTGCAGCCTACTTGCCTACAAAGTACCTACTTAGGTATGTATGTATTTATACGATACTGTACGCTTCCGTACGTGCATGAATGGCGTTCATTAGCAATTATGAGGTCATTTACCATATTAATGGACGTGTAATTGAGAAACTCGGTAGTTTCGGATAGCCTTGATACATTCCGTTAGTGATTGATTGTATGACAATCTTTTGTTTTCTATCAATTAATCTATTTAAGCCATTTATTGTGAAAAGACCACACAAATACGCGTTGAATTAGCTTATTGAGAATTCCGTATTTTAGGGTTAGGTACCCAATGGGTAAAAACGGGAGCCTATTACTAAGACTCCGCTGTCCGTCTGTCTGTCCGTCTATCTATGACCAGGCTGTATCTCATGAGCCGTAGTAGCTAAACAGTTATAATTTTTTACAAATGATGTAAGTATATCTGTTGCCGCTATATAACAATAAATACGAAAAACTCAATAAAATAAATATAATCAAAAGTCAAAGTCAAAAAAATTTATTAAATGTAGGATAAATTTATCTCTTACTGAAGGTCATTTTTTATATTATTTTAGTGCAAAGCTAAAAACTACTAGCGTTTCGGAACGACCACTGCCGGGAAGATTACGCCGAAAGAAACCCAGTTCAGTATTGGGTTGGGAAGTGGGGCTCTTATACAACAAACGTGATTTTTATTTAAAATGGTATGGAACCCTTCGTGCGCGAGTCTGACTCGCACTTGGCCGGTTATGTTAATTATGTTACGATACATTTTCACAGTTTTAAGCATATGTATTAAACGTATATATAGTTTTGCATTCTATATCGATCTTTTTAAAATTTTGACCCTTAAGTCGCCATCTGTTGCATTATGCAAGTATCCATAACCGATTAACAACATGACCTTAATTATTTACGTATCGGGTTTCGGACGGATCGCTGAGGACAGCTGGCTCTCCTTACGACATGTTGGGACAAGGGTAACTCGATACCAGCACTCGATACAGTATTCGATACGTCGCGGAAGTTTTGTCACGAGGATATCATGTCTGAGTCACTGTAATTACCGCCCGTGTCGTTTGCGATGCGAAAAACGATATTTTTTGTCGATTGATGGCTGTGGACACGAATATGGAGAGGATAGATGTAGGCGCGTGTCGCGGAACGAGCGTGACGTCAAGAAAGCTCTGTGATTGCCAGAATGTAAGAGTTCCCGGATTTATTTGGTAGGCCAGCGGGACGGAGTTGTTAAATGGGAAAGATCTACTCGACTGGACAGACAGACTTTAGCTTAGGATTGATTATACTATCGCTGTATAACTAGGAGGTCTCAACAGAATAAGATATAACTAGGACGAAGAAGGCACGAGTTTGATCACAAAAAAGTTTAATCTTGGGGCTGAACTTGCGGGAATTGGTAGACGCCTAGAAAACATACATCTACGTCTGTGCCAGCCACGCGCATTTTTGGGTACCACTCATATAAGAAGAAACCTTGGAAAATACATCCAGCAAGCTTAAAAAACCAATGAAAATCACAATGATTATACGCAATGTTCTAACCGCGAGTTTTTAAAAATTAATCACATACTTAAATTGTATTTGAGTGACGACGTAGTGGTGTCCTACAAAAAAGTCACCGATGGTGTATTTTCTGTGTATATGGCAATTTTATTTCTGTTCTTGTCAAACTGTCGATCCATATGAAGGAATTTTTAAGCTCAAAATCTTTGTACAAATCTTCCTCTATAAATTTATAATAAAATGATCAGTTATTCTGGTCTATCCATATTTTGTATCAGGGTAAGTAAGGACGCACGTAGTAATGACCAAGGAATATCAGTTTTTTGCAGATCAAGTCACAGTGTGAGCTCTACCATGTTCATTTTTGTATATTTAACACGATTTTATCCGGTTTATGCATTATACTTACTATGTATTCTGTGATTATACGCGCCCTATGGAAGATCCTAGATCGTAAAATAGGATGAATTAAAATATCTACTCCTTTTAGAATGACCATGGCGATTTATGTGATTATACTCGCTCTATGGAAGATCCTAGAAGTCTAGAACGTGAAATGGGATGAATTAAAATATCTACTTCTTTTAGAAAGACCATTGGTGCGATTTTTCAAATGTGGAGTCACTAAACGAACGGTTTTTTGTATGGGAAAACCATTCGTTTAGGTGACTCCGTTT
Source organism: Acrobasis consociella (assembly GCA_963555685.1). Taxonomy (NCBI): domain Eukaryota; kingdom Metazoa; phylum Arthropoda; class Insecta; order Lepidoptera; family Pyralidae; genus Acrobasis; species Acrobasis consociella. The sequence continues at coordinate 3,082,349 of OY743109.1, read as the reverse complement.
TTCAAAAATCTAACTCCATGGCGATTTAGACCGTGATATCCCTCTCATCTGAGCGTGGCTTTCTGGCTCCATCATTAATGTGTTGCTTTGTCTTTGTGTTCAGCTCATAATGAAGTAATTATTAATTATAACACCATAGAAATCCAGCCAGCCAGGACACAAAGCATAGTTTTCAAAACGAAAAACCGACATCACCCCCAAACTACACAACCGATTTTGATAAAATTTCAACGGGACCACCTGACAAGTATACCCTTTCAAACAAAAAACATTTTTTTCAAATCGGTCCTTCGAATAATCGGTGAACAGTCATGACAAAACCGCAACGCATCACCTATTTGGAAGAAGTTAAAAATTAAACACACAGTTCAAACTGTGCAAACAGCTAAACAAATGTTTTATTTTACCCAAACTCCGGCAAATTGGACAATCATGTATAATAAAATCATCATCTCGTTTACGTGCAGCGCTGGATGCCTACTGGCCCATATAATTTTTTGAGGCCAGTCGACACTTAAAAAGTTAAAATACGGCCACCGGCGGTTATCGAGTTACAGTAATAGTGTAATTTGCATAAAATTAGACTTGGGTTTTACTAGTTTTTTTTTTTTTTTACACTTGAGATCAATCGCGGTGAGAAAGGAGATCAGATTGAAGTTTTGGACTAAAAAGTTATCACGTCCAACTTGCCCCACTTACGTTGACGTTTCATTAAAGTCGAATGGTAGGAAGCCGCCTTTAAATAGAGATAAAGTCCCAGCGTGTTGACGATTTTCAATGATAGGCATGACGATGGAAAAATATTTTTTGCCCATCGGTTAGATTATTAAAGAATATTGTACAAGTATTTTTTATTTTCTCTGAGAAATCAAAAACTGATTAAGAACAACTCTTTTAAGTTTCATAAGATGTCATGGCTAGGTACGGGTACTAGATATTTATACTTAGCAGTGACGTCGCCCGAAGTGAGTGAAAATAAGGAGGTTCAAAGTTCCGGAGTGGGGACTCCGGAACTTTGAACCGAATTATTTTTTGTGAATTTATTACTTTTTTTGTAAACTGAAAAATAAGGGTCCATTTCTAAGTAATATTTTTTCAGTAAATCGAAAAGACCGAACCCTATATTCACCCCTCTTTTTAGATATTACACATGCAAATGCTGTATCTAGGGGCACGGTGGTGCCTCCGCCAAGTCGAGCAAAAATGCGGCACTGCCGTACAATCCTTTTCTCGATTCAAATATACAGCAGTTACCACGCGGCGAGGTTCCTGTTAAGCCGCTCTAGATCGGTCATTTTGGAAATCTTTGGGAGAGGCCTATGTCCAGCAGTGGACGTTATGCGGCTGAAATGATGATGATGATGAGGTTCCTGTAAAAATATTCCCATATCGCGGCCACATACGATTACCACCACGCATACCTACACGTCTGCCCATCCTTTAAGTAGCATTTAAACTTTTTTACTTCATTTCAAGAGTACCTAATAAGCACCGACTAACTAGTAACTAAAATAAAGAGTTAACATTCTCAGAATCTCAAAGTAAAGATTTAAACTGTTGTAAATTATGACTAGTCGCCGACCGGTTGTCTGACGGCAGGCGAGTGTTCTACAATTACTAGCGCAAGTAACACGCAAGAATTGCTACTCTTTTTTCGCTACACATACCCACGCATATATAGAAACAAAAGAAATAATAGAGACCTAAACGTAATAGAAAGACCAAACACCAAAATGAAACTTGTCTCATCCAGCCCCCATCATATGGCTATAAAAATATACAACCATATCCCTAACTATTTAAAGAATACAGAAAAATCTTCACTATTCGCTAAAAATCTAAAAAAAATGCTCATTAATAAATGCTACTATTACAAAATATCTGAATTTTTCGATGATAACTTTGCTGCAAATTTGCTTTGATTTCTCTATTATATAAATATTACTTATATGAAAAACAATAAATTGTAAAATTTTATTTGTAAGTAAAGTGGCAACTAGTTGCTCATGTTTGCTGTGCCTTTGCAGGGCGTCACTTGTACTTTTTTTCTATGTAACATCTTTGAACTTGTGACTTGCAATAAAATCTAAATCTGAATCAGACAGACACGCTAACGCTATCGGTGAAACGATTTCATTTTTAACCCCGACAAAAAAGAGGGGTCTCATAAGTTTGACGCTGTGTCTGTTGGTCCGTCGTTCTGCCGTAAGTTTAGCTGGACGATTATGGTTCTGCACAGGTGTTCCAAAATCAATTATATCCTGTACGTTGCCCTGGTTTAACCGCTATATAATAAAAAAAGTTTCGTTTGAATCCGTCCATTATTTCCGGAGATTAGCGTGTACAAACAGATAATAAAAAAAATATCTTACTCTATTACTATAGTGCCATCGACCCAAATATATTTTTTTTGGAAGTATATTTAATGTACAGACACATTTTTTTTACTGTTTAGATAACCTTTTTTTGTACTCGTTCATGTTTATTTTCTTATAAAAATATTACTTAGAATCTAGAATGCTAATAGTAGTTGCGGTTTTAAGTTTCTGAATTATTATGGCTCATTATAACAGGCAATTATTTCTTAGAAACCTATTTTGATTGCAATATTAGGTATATTAGTCATGTTTATACTAAGTTAAAGGAGTTAAATAATGCAACTGTTTCCTTATTATATTTAACTGGTTGTGCCCGCGGGTTCCGCTTCCCGTAAGAATTTCGGAATAAAAAGTATCTAAATGTAAATAATTTTCCATCAGAATAGAATATAACCATTCCAAGCCTTCCCGTGGATGTCATAGAAGGCAACTTAGGAAATACAAGCTAAACAAAGCTTATAATAAACATCAATTAACCTCTTCAACCCGACTGGCCAGAGTGGAAAGTGTAGGCCAAATCCTCTAGTTTCTCTGGCCAAGTATGGCTCTGGTAGTACAGAGAGGGTCGTGCTCCTGCAGTGGAGACTAAAAAGTCCTGATGATTATGGTGATGATGAAAGTAAAGAACTTCTTTGCGAACTTGTATAAGCTAGCGACATTTTGTAACAAACTCCAGTGTACGAAATTCGTGGTTTATTCTACTACCTTCAAACCTCGTAAGATCTCAGTTATAATAACGGGGTCCTTTCTGCCTTACATTTCGTCGAGTTGAGAATTCGTGGTTTATTCCACGCCCACCTTCAGCAAACCTTGTATCTGAGTTATAACAAAGGGATCATTTCTGCGTAACATTTAGTCGAGTTGAGAATTCGTGGTTTATTCTACGCCCACCTTCAGCAAACCCCGTAAGATGTCAGTTATAATAAAGGGGTCCTTTCTGCCTAACATTTAGTAGAGTTGAGAATTCGTGGTTTAGTCTACGATCACCTTCAGCAAACCCCGTAAGATGTCAGTTATAATAAAGGGGTCCTTTCTGCCTAACATTTAGTAGAGTTGAGAATTCGTGGTTTAGTCTACGATCACCTTCAGCAAACCCCGTAAGATCTCAGTTATAATAAAGGGGTCCTTTCTGCCTAACATTTAGTAGAGTTGAGAATTCGTGGTTTAGTCTACGCCCACCTTCAGCAAACCCCGTAAGATCTCAGTTTATAATAAAGCGGTCATTTTCGCGTAACATTTAGTCGAGTTGAGAATTCGTGGTTAATTCTACGCCCACCTGCAGCAAACCCCGTATCTGAGTTAGAATAAAGGGGTCATTTCTGTGTAACATTTAGTCAAGTTGAGAATTCGTGGCTTATTCTACGCCCACCTTCAGCAAACCCTGTATCTGAGTTAGAATAAAGGGGTCAATTATGTGTAACATTTAGTCAAGTTAAGAAATCGTGGCTTATTCTGCGCCCACCTTCAGCAAACCCCGTAAGATCTCAGTTTATAATAAAGCGGTCATTTTTGCGTAACATTTAATCGAGTTGAGAATTCGTGGTTAATTCTACGCCCACCTGCAGCAAACCCCGTATCTGAGTTAGAATAAAGGGGTCATTTCTGTGTAACATTTAGTCAAGTTGAGAATTCGTGGTTAATGCCCACCTTCAGCAAACCCCGTATCTGAGTTATAATAAAGGGGTACTTTCTGCGTAACATTTAGTGGAGTTGAGTAACAGTGTAACAGTCGCGTGAAATTGGTCCATAGAAAAAGAGCACGAGTTAACAGATATTAGGTACGTGACTAGAAGACAAGTGAAGTCTACGTGACGGCCGGTTATGCTGACCATGAGCCCCATAGAAATAGCGGTCGCAGGTTTTTCTCAATGGGAGTTTATTTTGGAAGTAACGGTGTTCTTGCATTGATTGCGAAGTTTGTTGAATGATTTTGAAATGCAGCTTTGAAGAACACCATCTAGCAGTGGCTTTTAGCTATAAAACTATGAAATAATTTCCTAATTAGGTTCTACAAAGGTTCTTATAACTCGCATGTTTTTATCTCTGAGTGAGTTTATACAAAACTAGCTGCTTTTCTTTAAATAACCGGCCAAGTGCGAGTCGGATTTGCGCACGAAGGGTTCCGTACAATCAAGTTTTTTGTATGGGAGCCCCCTTAACTTCTTTTTTCTTTTTTATTAAAATAAAAATACAACTGACTATTTTCTGAATATTTCAAGTGCCTACCTGTTGCCATTATTGATATCGAGCTAAAAACTGCAAAGAAATCGCGTTTGTTGTATGGGAGTCCCCCTTCAATATTTATTTTATTTTGTTTTTAGTATTTGTTATAGCGGCAACAGAAATGCCTAATTTGTGAAAATTTTAACTGTTTAGCTATCACGGTTCTTGAGATACAGCCTGGTGACAGACAGACGGACAGACGGACGGACAGCGAAGTCTTAGTAATAGGGTCCCGTTTTTACCCCTTGGGTGGGGAATCCTAAAAAAAAAATTAAATTTTATTTAACAGTACCCTTAACTTGTAAAAGTTCCTCTAAGGGTCTAGTTCCTGAATAAAAATTAGAATTTTTAATATCAAGATTTTGAATTATGAATTATAAATCCTCACACGTATACAATAACAATGTACTTTGTCATCATCAGAAGCGCCAACGGTGGCAGCGGTCGAATGACGTAATCGGGCATTTTTGTGGTCGGCCTGACCCACATCTGTGTTCCATTACATTGACAAATAGTTAATATGTCTGTTTGTTTCGTTTCAGGTACGTACTGTGAGGAAAATGGATATGACGTCATGGTCACGTGCAGTGCTCTAAAGAGAGATATAAGTGCAAAGGTATTTTTGGAGGGAAGTATACTAGTAGTTAGCTCCGAATAGTGAACTTGCGAACTCCATATCTCGGCAACCACTTAGCCGATTTGGCTCATGGTCAAACTAATTCTATTGCCTATCCATATCTACACGCCTACCAAATTTCATGAAGCTCCGATCAAAGATACTTAGGTTATCGTCGAACATATACACACAAACGCCGGATTGTTCAAGTAGACTCGAAGAAGCGCTCGTTCGTTTAAAAATATAATAACTATTATTTATCTTTTTATGTTTATTTATTTCAGATGTCTTTTAACAAGAGTCTCAGCCCCCGTAGCATGGCACCGTTGATAAACACCGATAAAGTTTATATCGCGCGAAGGTTTAGTGCCGAACCGCTCGGTATTACGTAGAGCGAGATAATTATAGATGATAGCGCTCGATAAACGCTATCGCTGGTGCTATGCTACGGAGGCAGGAAACTTTAATTATGTACATGAGAGATGAAAATCTGTAATAGTGATCGTGACGTGGAAGAAATATGGGTGCATGGTGTAACTTGTAACAAAAATAGAAAATGCCACATTAATTAATTTGACACCAAACTTGCCGCTAATTATACCACAATGTGAACAAAAAAAAACATATTTGACATTTCACGAAGCAATTTTATAACCTTGAGACGGTTACCTAATCCGTCACCTGATCTTTCCAGCAAGAATTAGTCAGACCCTCGTCAGAATTCAATACTCAAGTAGTCAAGTGTCAATCATTTGATATATCTCTACACTATCTTGTTGCTGATCTTCAAGATTTTTGGCTTTAATTACAAAAAAACACTGCAACGAAAAAGTCCCAAAAAAAACTTGGAACGTGCTAAGATGAGAAATATACCAACCCATATTTGAAACGCGGAGTCACTGAATGGTTTTTTGTATATAAAATACCATTTGTTTATGCGTATGACTATGGTAAAGACTTACTAAAGCCAATATTGTAAACAGATTTGTAATTTATTAAATTAATAAAATAAATTTATAGTTATTTCAAAACAGACACTGAATGAAGACATGTGGCTTTATTTAGTATTAGTAATTTACTTGTTTTTGAGATTTATCAAAAACAAGTAAAACTGGCCCAAGGGCCAGCAGTCTTACTATGGTTTTTTAACCCAAAAATCTATACATATATCCCCTATGTAGAAACGACATGACAAGATAAAAATTAACGGTAAATTACGCGAAATGCGTCAAATTACAAGTATCAAAATTTGTCGCCGTCAGCACTTGTAGCATGGCACTGTCGATAAACTTAGATAATGTTTTTATCGGGCGACTTAATATTACATAGAGCAAGATAGTGATCGATGATAGCGTTCGATAAACGCTGTCGCCGGTGCAATGCTGGCAGGAGTATTGAAATGAAACACTTCGTGTTCCAGTTTTTCTCTCCACTTATAACTATGTATACACTAATCGCATAATTTGTAGACATTTCCTAGCAGCTACTCGAATCCAGCTTATTCCATATTCCATTGCCAGTCAATATGAAAACCACGAGAAGTCAAGACAAAATAACGAGAACATAAAAAGGTAGCCATTCAATTGTCAATTTATAGACCTTTTTCTATGAAATTGCGGTTTTTTGTACTGACTGAACGGGTATTTCATAGATCTTAAATTTTTATGGAAAATACTGGATAACTCGCATGGTAAACAAGCCAAGGTTACCTTCTCTCCATAATAGATGTCCACTTTTATCATCTCCAGTTGTCCAAATAATGCAGATATTTCTGCATAGGATTGTGTTTTAAAACCTGGCCGTTACTATAATAATAATTAGTATTACAGTAATAGTACATAAAATTAGATGATGGTGACTGATGACTGATGAGACATCCATAATATGAGAAGTGAAATATTAAGTGATCGACATCAATGAGATTTCATGAACTGTGCTATTGCAGCCACAAATTTTATTTTTAGGTCTTTTAAGTCTCCACTGCAGGAGCACGACCCTCTCTGTATTACTAGAGCCATACTTGGCCAGAGCAGTCAGAGGATTTGGCCTACACTCTCCACTCTGGCCAGATGGGTTGGTCGGCTCATTTATGTTTATAAGCTTTGTTTAGCTTGTACCCTAAGTCGCCTTTTACTATATCCACGAAAAGACTTGGAATCCTATCCCACACGGCAAACTTTTAATTAAATGCCATTTCTGTATTTTCTTTATTTTGTGCCAATACTATCTTGTAAAATATTTATCTGACCCGGGCATCGAACCCGGAACCCGCGGCTAATTGCACGTTGCTATTTTAGCTGTCGCCAGTCTGCTTCTTGTTCCTGGGTTAAAAATAACTTTTGTTTGGGCCGGGAAGATTTGTAAGGGCACGGCCGGCGCGGGACGCTAGTTCATATTCTTAATATCGGGACGGTAATGAGAATGCAATGGCGACCCGGTAAGGTCAGCAAATAAATGTATTTATTGATTTATTTTTGGTAACTGCCTCCGTGGTGTAGTGGTTAGAGCATTCGGCTCACACCCGGAGGTCGCGGGTTCGATTCCCGGCGGGGGCAACGACTTTGTGCTGTTGTCCTAGTTTGGTTAGGACATTGCAGGCTGATCACCTGATTGTCTGATAAGTAAGATGATCCGTGCTTCGGAGGGCACGTTAAGCCGTCGGTCCTGGTCACTGTCTTTGACATTGGTCGTTACCTAAAACCATGTCAGAGGCCTTTAAGGCGGTTTAAAAACTCTGACACTAGTGTTAGTCACTAACACACACGATAAGAAGAAGAAGACTTATTGTGTGTGTGTGTGTTGTGTTTATTGATCTAGTGCAGTGGTTCCCAAACTTATTTTGTCTACTGCCCACTTTGAGAATAAATATTTTTTTAGCGCCCCCATTTTTTCACCTATTTAAAAACCACTATAACTTCAAATTAAATTAATTAATTATTGTGACCTATATATGTATATTATGTAAATATTTATTCTCAAAGTGGAGGATGATATTTATGTGGTTGTTGTTGAGAGTCGAGCGCTCTTGCAGACGTTGTTTAAGAGGCCTCCTAGCTAAATAAAGCTCCTAGCAAAAAAAAACATTTTCTTTCTGGGTCTCTTCCCTTGAGACCTGCAGCGCCCACAAGGGGGCGTTATCGACCACTTTGGGAAAGACTGATCTAGTGATTGTACACAAGTGGACAACTATTTCTTCGTACAAAACCGATTGATGTAGGAAGAATATTTCCTCAGCTGGCAATGTAATTGATATGATAATATTCAAAGAACGAATGTATCTTAGTACATTACCGGGCTTATGCAAAGAATATTTTTTCCTTGTCTATTGCTGGTAATGTTATTGAGTAATGTACGAGTAACAAGCGAAGTTTATTTGCCAGGCAAATTAAAAAATACCCCGTCAACTCCATCTAGTGATGATGGCGGATCTACATGATATTCTAAACGATGTTAAGGCCATACCTGAATTTTCCGGGGTCCAGTGGCGCCCCCATTTTAAATAAATCATTTAAAACGAAACGGTGATATTATTCAAAATTTTGTCTTGACCAAACCCTAGATAACCCTTTTAACTATTTTATGAACAACTGTTTAGAGTTTAAAGTGAGAACGTAAAGCTTTTTTAGGCACATTAGCTAAAAGTGGCCGTTTTTCGCAAATATGCGTAGAAAAGCTTCACGTTCCCACTTTAAACTATTAAAAGTAGTTTAAAAAATACTTTGAATGGGTATCTAGAGCTTGGTCAAGACACAATTTTAAATGATATCCGTTTTCTTTCAAATTATTTATTTGAAATGGGGGCGCCACTGGACCCCGGAAAATTTGGGTATGGCCTTAAGTGGAATTGATATCCGTAGCGCCATCTTTTATTTGCCAGGTAAGTTTATTAAAAAGCCCCGACTTTGAGGACCATGTCTTATTTTATGTAATAAAAACTTAATAATGTGTCTGTGAATTCTAGGCGCGTCACTAAAACTCAGTTATCAGTTAGATAAATAATAATTCATGTATTGTAAGGAATTAAAATTATCTGAACCTAAATATATACATAAAACTTATTCGTTTGTCGTCATCGACTGTTTCCTACAGTACTTCATTAAAATATGTGGTCGCAACATTGTAACCGAGTCAGGAAACGATGATTTACTCACAAGTTTACAACGTACTGTAGGACCGTTTGAACTATTTTGAATAAATGCAATGCACTGTACAATTTTTTAAAAGTTTCTAGTACTTTCAACAATATTTTGCTTCATTATTTAAGATATAACTGTGTTTACCTTGTGTTTAATTTTTTATCTTTTATTAATTTCCTCTTTTAAACGCTGTGTTGCGAAATATAAAACTTAATTCAAAATAATCGTGGTCAATCACGTGATATCTGTCATTGTGAATAAAAAAGGATAAGATCAACATTTGGAAATAAAACAACACACTGAGAAAAAAAAATTGCTGAACCAGTTTTGCTACTTGCGATTTGGTAGGTAGTAGATACCAAAATCTTGTTCTAATTAGCAGAACCATGTAATTGCATGTCCCAAACTACAACTATTAATTAAACCCATTTTATCTACTAGTAGCCCTGAGTTCAGCAGTCACTCGATTTCAGTAACGTGTAGCAAAATACAAACAATTTCTCGCGCTAGTCGTCGCTTTGGCGTCTTACCGTCCTGGGCTCTGTCTACCCCACGAGACACAAAGACGTGATACTGTAAAAATGAAATCATTAAAAAATGAAAATGTAATACATATTAATTTATGTGCTTGCTAACCCTACCATGGTGGATGTAATTGTTTTCAGCCGGCGATCGATGCGACGCGAGTGCGAATCGAATAAATCACTCGATGGATTGACGGCTAGAAAATCGATTCGTTCGTGATCGCGCCGCGACATTCCACCATTGTAAAATATAGTTACTAACAGAAGGATAACGCATTAGTTCGTATTAGAGTTGCATAAAAAGGTGGAGCGTAACAAGATAAACTTTTGACGCCATTTAGGTTAGGGGGAGTAAGCTACTAGAATTTAATATGTCAACTTGACGACCCTTTGCCCTAATGTGTAAGTAGTCAAGGATATGCGAGCAGTTCTCGGCTCTTTGGAGAGCGATAAGACGTCCTTATTTCATGACTGGATAGAGTGAAAACCTATCTTTTTAAGTTGGTCTGCAACACACCGATTGATTTTGATTTTGAGCCATTGTCGTGTAGGGATTGGTTCACTAGTACTCTGCGTTACCAAGTTCTAGTTCCGGTGCATGGGACGTCAACTGTTGTCATTCAGGGCACCCTGCCAGCTTGGAAGAAAAAAATGATTAAGGAATCTATACTCAGCTCAGAAGTACCTGATAATCGGAAAATTCTTAAAATGGTTGAGTAATGAAATGCCGCGTTCGTGTGGCCAAAGCGCACATCGGTTCACGCGAAGTCACATCTCTACGCTCAATAGTTTCCACCAACACTGTTTTTATGTGGAACATATCGCGGTCTGTTCAGCATTCTGGATCGAGTGTAAAGTGAATATTTTATGATAATTTCTAGTGAAATGCAATGGCGGACGCTCTGTTATTGTTGCTTGTAAAACATGCGATCTACATGCATGAAAAAAAGTTAATAACCTTACGATAATGACTAGTTTTCTACATAAAACACGGTGACGCAGCGATCCAAAGTGGATCATACCCTCCTACATAACACCAGATAACGCATTCTTGCGGTCTTATAAGGGTTGGCCTAAGAAATGAAAAGTTTTCTATGCTGAAAGTGCTGTCCTGTGCTACCGGTTGTAGCCCAACCCTTTTGCTGCCATTCGTCAACTGTTCCCTTCGTCGGCTTATCTGTACACAGGCTCCTGGATCCAAGGAGACTCTTCACGCCCCGATTTTCTCCCATTCTTTGTATGCGTCCAAGCCAGCAAAGCCTAGCTGCTTTCGCTTCACCAAAAATTATTGGGTTAGGACACTAGATATTCAATCTCCACATAACACAAGTTCTTTTCAATGCTAGTTCTAGGAGAAGAAACGACAATGTACCAGATGACCAAGAGTATTCCTGGTTTCATCTTCAGCAATAACGCTTCAGAGCTCGGTCCGCTATCTGACCTAGGTGATTTGACGATGTTACTGATTTTAACACAGCGACTGCTGTCTGTCCTTCGCTACCCAAAGTATAGGCCATAACAATCCTTGGTTAGGTTTGAGCAAACGCTAGACCCACAGTTTATACAATCAATTCGATTCAAGCCCGCAATATGGACTGGAAACCGCAATATGGACCAGACTGGAAACAATTTTTCACAAAGTATGCTTCCCAGTGGGATCCGAACCCTCGACTTTCGGATCACAAGGCGAACGCTTTGACCACTGCACCAAGTGTCTGCTTGTCTTCCTTTTTCTTGTAATTTAAGAGCTTGTCAGTGGAGATATTCCTCTTATCTCTTTGCTAAGCTTCTATTTTTGCGCAGGTAAAAAAAATTCATCAAGGGAATTGATAAATATCTCTAGAAATCGTGTCATTAGGCGATGTGGCTAAGCAATCCGTGACTATTTTCATTCCATTATCGACCTGACCTGCAAGGTCAATGCTGAAAGTGGTTTTTGGATCTCACGGGTCTTTGTGACATTAGTAACTCGTGAATATTCGAGAGTAAAGTTACAGTTTTCAGAGACAAGAGACAAGTCGTCAGATCACCCGCTATGAACGATCCTGTTATGCGAATGACATTTGTTTGCGCCTGCGTGACTGGGCCTGGCCTATGGGGTCGTGTTATCGCTCGTCCCTTATCGGGCATCTTCGGTGCAATGAGACGGCCCCTTGTGCCACAAACGATCACACACGACAGACAGCGTTGAAATTCGAGATTAGATACAGTCCTGCCCCCGTAAAATGGCGTGGCATCGGCGACATACATGTATATGTATTTAAAATCTATGAATCCAAAAGCTACAAAGGTGGACTTAATGCTAAAGCGTTCTCTCCCTGTCAAACTATCGAGCGCTGTCATTTATATCTCGCTCTATGACTCAAAGATTCAATTATTAGACCTTTAAAGGCACTTTTACTCTTTAAATCTTAATCTGTCATGGCGAGGAAGTGGAACATAAAATCATGGAAAAAAAGTCTGCTGGAGTATCTCCTCATGGAGTATTTGGTTACTAACACGTGCAGATTTTTGTTAAGAGTTCAGTCAAGTGTCTCTTGAAGTAAAATTCGGCATTCGCAACTACGGAAACTGCACGTAGCCCGACACGCACTTGGCCGGATTTTTATTTTAGAAGACGGCGACCCTAGACATAGGATTGCTAATGCTTTATGCACAGTTTTACGAGAATACATACAATAACTATGCCCAAATTACATACATGTTCGGTTTTGGCTATCTGATCAATCAGATGACTTTGATAGCACAGTCGGCGTGGGAAGTTCATCAACTCGATATATTCGTATCGAATGACAAATTCTATCGACAGTCGGTGTGTGGGCTTAATTGAGCGCAGTTTATGTTTACGCGTTATTTATAGTTTGAAAGTTTGTTAACCCAAATAACTATTTTTATAAAAGCGAAACGCCATTAAACCATGTTGGAGAGAATTACGACTAACTGCCGAATATGAGATTTATGGTGCAATGTAAAATAATGGCTTTTGTACGAGATAGTTTTTAAAGATGTAACGTAACACATACAACCGACGGGGTTCATAGTGTACCTATTATATGAATTAGTAGTATATAAATGGTATATCTATCTATCTATCTATCTAGTGGTTAGCCCAAAAAAAAGACTATGAAAGTATCTGTAAAGAGAAATTGGAAGACCAAGCAGGTCTTTCATGGATGAGGTGAAAGAAAAGGCAAAAGTCGTGTCGTATTGGGAGGTCAAGTATTTAGCGGAAAATATGGAGATTTGGGAAATACTCCACCGGCAAGAACCTAGTTCTTTGATTTATTGATGATGAGATGAATTAGTGGTTAGTTTTGTACGAATTTTTGCGGCGCAGGTTACAATACGTTAAAACGACGCCATCAGGCATTTTTTGAAGTACTTGTACAACGTTGCATACAATGCTTTTTCTACGACTATAGGTATTTACTGAATAAAATACAAAACAAAGAAAAGTATGAAAATGGTTGAAATGTTTGGTATCAATGGTAAACGTTCATTTTTTTTTAAATTGACATCTGTGTTAAAAACGATTTTCTTATATTGGCAGTATGGTAGATCCATGGAATTGTAAGTACATACAATTCCATGGGTAGATCTAAAGAAAAATAGTTGGGGTTCTATGGCTAGGCGTACCCTTTGGCGAAATAACGACACATGTGCTGTTATGGGGAATAGACTGACTTTCCTAAAATCATAAATAGATCAATGTTTCTTTATTAGTGTTCGTGACTATTTTAAAGACAGATTAAAGTACAGGAGTAGTAAATGTATTATTTAACCCTGTTCACATCCTTATTCTGAATTTCTAATTCTTGAAAATCGGTTTCTATAACAAAAACAGGTTCTAGGTTAACAAGAGTTTATTGTTTTGTAAGTAGGCTAACCTCCAGGTCATTCACATACCACCTAAGAATAAAACATTAGTAAATGCTTTCCATAAAAATACATCAAGTAGTCATGCCATTGTTTTTGAAGGAATGTTTATTGTATTTCATCGCTTCGCCACCGCATTCTGATTTATGTACCTTTTATGTTAAACGGATTTTATGTAAATTAAACACGTGCCTAAGAACATTCAACATATATTTGTAAAACAATCATATTTATTGCATTATAATTTTATTGGATGTTGTGTCACTGCATTTATTTATTTGTTTTTAGGGTTCTGTACAACAGGACCATCTTAGATCTTATGCTTTCTTAAATTCCATTCTCCATTCATCTTTTAACAGGTGTCTCCTGAACTTCATCCATGTTACTTATGAACCCCTTGAAACAATTTCCATAAAACATAGCTAAGAACAAGGAAACATGCTTTCACGTGAAAAAACCACTTCATAATTGGTCCCTCCGTTCGAGAGCAACGATGCCACAGACAAACAAAAAGACAGAGGCGTCAAACTTGTTACACCCCTTTTGTGTCAGGGGTTAAATATTAATACTGAAAAGCAGTGTTGCCAGTAGTGGTTGGCGATTAAGAACGCCTGAAAATTTGAAAAATTCGTTTCATAATACCATGGTTTTAATTACATTTACACATCATTTCATAATACAACACCAAGCCAAGTTTTTGTCAAAATTTTCCGATCCGATCGAAGTGATATAGAGTACTAAGCATGTGTCAAAAGTTTCCGCACCTGCAAAGAGACAAACACTTTTTTTTTGAGAAAAGATTCAAAGCTATGCAGCCTAGTCTCAAAACTTTTCTGTGCCACCACTGCCAGCCCGGTGTGGCACCTTTTACCCTCTCACTTCATGATGTGCACCCCGTCCCGCCCTCTCCCCCGCCCCCGCCTCCCACTTCCCCGAAAAAGGAACGAAAAGAACGATCAAAAGAAGAGAACGATAAGGGAACGCATGACCGCAAAATAGAACGCAAAATGTTCCAAAAGGAACGATCTGGCAACGCTGCTGAAAAGAAAGGGAGATCTGTAAATTTAGACTTTTCACAATAGAACCCTTCGTCTTTAATCCGACTCGCACTTAGACGCGTATATTTCTTGTATGGTGATTTTTTAACTGTTCCTTAAACACCAAAACAAGTTTTTGTGGACTTGTCTTTTTGTAACCAGTCTCAATGTCATTCGGTATACTCTATCTCAACAAAGGTTTTCTTACAAGTGTCTTAATTCTATCAAGGTAACTTAACAAAGATTCATTTACTAAAAAAAAGGTACCAAGGTTTAGATATTTATCATCAATTATTATCTACGCTATTCTAACTTCCACATAGGCTTGGGAAAACATGCACACATAAAATTATGTACCTAATAGAGAAGATATTGGATTGGAAACAGTTTAAAATTTTGATAATTTGCAATTTAAATTTTTTTTACCGAAAATAATATCAGTATACTTTGTTAGGCGTTTTGCATATTCGACATACCAATGAATGTCACTACATATAATATTTCAAAACTTAAAACCGACTTCTACCCATTTTTTTTTTAATTTTGGTGAAATTTCTATGGGATCACCACCCTTCCAAATAAAAAAAGAATTTTCTAAATCGGCCCATCTTCGAATAATCAATGAAAATACATAAAAAAAGATCACGACGAATCATTAAACACCTCCTTCTTTTTGTATGTCGGTTAAAATAAGTGGCATGTATCAAATTCACTTGTAATTTGTCACCTTTCTTTCGTGGTGACAACATCGTCCCAGTTGCTCAAGGCGATACGCATGTTCATTGGTAAACTCGATATTTCGTAATTCGCAGGCGAGAATCAAGTGACTTGTACATTGTAGAACCTGCAAATGACAGTTGTGATACTTTTTGCGATGACTGAATGAAAACTAGATCAAGGTTTGAAGGAATCTCAGTAAATGTAATTAAAAGATTTCAAAAAGTAACAAAAGATTTCAAAAAACTGAATATCAGACTACTGGAGCATTTACGGCTAACATTGTATATCTTTTTGAAATTTGCTAATTAAGACCTTTCATTTGATATTACTCGATATCGAAACAAAAAAAAGATTTTCGATTCGCACTTTTTTGTATTCGCACGTTTACAATTTACAATTTTTATTGCAGTCTCCTGGGCGATAATGACGAATCGATTGATATCTCATTTGTGAAAATTGGAAAACACACACCTTTTGGCTTTGCCGCAGTCGGACAAAAATAAGTACAGATGATGAATGCAGGACTAAAAACCTAACCTAATAAAGTGCCTAAAAAACATACAAACGTTTTCGTCTATGCCCAGCGGTGGTCTTCATGCGGCGGACAAGATAGTGATGATGATAATCACGCAAATTCTTAAGACCTTTTGTAAATTGGATGACGAAGAACAAAATGATTAGTTTCGCAAATCGTCGCAAGCGCAGACCACCTATGTGATAATGATCAAACCTTAATTGAAATCTGAACAATTCTTGTACATTCAACAGCAAATCGAGCAACCCAAATTCATCGCAATATTGCCATCATAGTCGCATACAGCTCAGGTGCGTGAATACTAACTTACTCTGCTGTTAACTGTACTAGGACACTACTTAAATGACTTGTTAGTTATTACTAGACCACCTGCCTGATTACTAATTTGATACAGTCGTCAATTACCCACAAAATAAGCTAATCTTGTTAGGAAAATTATATTAATTTTGACCTAAATTACTTTGCGTACTGCAATGATAAGATCTTTCAATTACTTACATATTGGTTTTAAACAAACTATTGTGCTGATTTTTGCACCATATCATTATTTAGTTTAGATACATACATTTTATCAGGTCTTTATCCCTAACGGGGCAGACAGAACACGTATCTTGCGGCCCAGGACCGCAACACCCGAAAACCATTTGCGTTATGGGCGCAAAAGGTGGAAAAAGGAATCAAAATAGTGATGGGTTGTTAGCCGCATCGCATATTAAAATTATCGGCTTCTACGATCTGCACGGGAAGAGAAGCAGCTGGTACAGTCTAAGTTTTTTCTTTTCTCCCAGACCAGCATGGAAGATCGTCATTTATCTCAGGATTTTTCAATGTCACATGCATACTATGCAGAGTAGAATACAATTTGTCACCCTTGACGTCTCCACTAAGGAAGGTATAGGTAACATGCAGGAACCTGTCAGCAGAGTCATTTTTGTGAAGATACCATCCACTGCGACTACCAACGTAGTGATTATGTACTTATACTTTCTTTATTGGGAGGCCTTTAGACCAGCAGTGGACTAAAATAAGACTCATTCAAAGTAATACCGAAACACTATTCCAAAAGACAAAACAACTAACAAACAAACAAAATTCCACACACAATATCTTAAACAAGTTCGAAACAGGAATACCAGGAGAGCATATCTGGCAGTAGCTACCCGGAAGACGCCACCAATCGCAATCACGCCACCGCAGTGGACTAAAATAAGACTCATATTCAAAGTAATACAGCAAGACTATACCAAAAGACCAAAGAACTAACAAACAAACAATATTCCCCTCCCAATATCTCAAACAAGTTCGAAACAGGAATACCAGGAGAGCATATCTGGCAGTAGCTACCCGGAAGACGCCACCAATCGCAATCAACGCCACCTGTGGGCCCGATAAAGCATAGTCCATCGACACGAGCGTTATAGATCGCCGCTCGATGAAATAGATCATAATATTATCACGTTGGACCGGTTTGAGACTCGGCTTGGTGCAGGAATTTTGAAAACAAATTACGGGTATGGTCGATACGATCGGATTCTTGAATGGAGGAACAAAAAAGGCTTGTTAACAACGTAACATGATACATAAAGTAATGTGTTTAGGGTGCCGTACCCAAAGGGTAAAAACGTCTGTCATCAGGCTATATCTTCACAGATGTTATATTTCTGTTGCCGCTATAACAACAAATGCTAAAAACAGAATAACTATCTATAGAGCCGCAAGACCCAAAGTGCTCTGTCTGTCCAGTTACGTATAAAGACGTGATTGTATGTATGTAGTTTTTTAAAGTCTCGAACTAGCTTAATCTGTGTTATTTGTCCGTATATATTTATTGCCTCCTCAACTCTTTGTAAATGAATTTGTGCGAAAACTACAACATAAACAAGGTTTTACAAACACAGACAAATTTGCGTGCGCTTGCGCATGCATAACTAATTAAAATATACAAACTTAAGCAAGATATAAAATTATTGTATTAATTATAGAATAATTAAATAGACTCATCAATTAATTCGAAGATTCTTTTGATTTATGATGACAAAATTATCATCATCACTTGGATTTTCGGAGAATGCTTTACCCCGCACAATAATAATTCTTCTACATTCCTCAATGAGTCCTAGTCAGACCAGCATCCGCGAGATATGTTCACGGTCTGATACTCACCAGGTTCGTGTTTCACGCGACCACTTTCTGTTGGAATAACTGCAGATATATTGCACTAAGAGTCAATGCACACTGGGAGACGAAGGTTGGATGTGCACTGCACTGTCAGATCATCACTTTTATTTCTATCAACGAAATGTATATAATAGCTTGAGATAGACGACGCAGAGTGGTTGCCGGAAGAATAGAATAGGACCACTCGCTAGTCTTTCCGTGAATGTCGTTGAAAGCAAAGCCTATAAACATCAATGAGACATCTCCAACCAGTCTGGCCATCGTCTAAGATGTAATATAATTACTAACGTAACAAATACCAATCATCATAGAAACTATTGGAGGGCTCGTAAGTAAGCAAATTAGTTGGCGAAATGAATACCAGCCTCACAGAGATGGGAGCACACATGGCTTTTGTAGATGGAAATAAAGGTGAATATGGTTGATAATAAAAGTGCGCTGCCGTCCGCTGCCATTCCAGTGTGCAGCGGCACTTATTGAACATGTGCTACATACTAATGAGCAGAATCTGCAATATTTCTTGTTAATATTGAAAAAAGTGAGTTGTATACCAATGACATGTATCTAGAGAGGAATGTTAATATTCTTCCTGACCATTTGCGATGATATGAATATATGCGGTTGTAATTTCTCATTTTCTCGCTCATGTTAGTTGTATTCGTTGTTGAGATGTTGGTCTCGATCTCGATAACTCTGGGCTTTAATTCTTCAGTTTTTGAACAAGATATTTTTTCAAAACTAAACCGACTTTAGTGCCGAAATACGCAAGCGATTTTGATACAAAAATGTACGGGACCACTTCGCGAAATTAGTCTTCGCGGAAATCCATACTTCGAAATTAGGTAGAGAGTCAAAGGGTTACATTTGTAGTTTAAGAAGTCGATCTATTGAAAAAAAAAACAACATTTTGGCCGTTTAAAAGTTATTGAGGATAAACGCTTGAAAGTCGGTTTTTTTTAATTTGCCTGGCAAAAAACTTGTGAAAATCCTTGATAGAGACCTATGTCATGCGGTTTTATCTATTCACGTTAAAAACATTATCTGATAGAACGCAAACATTCGACCACTTTATCGTGTTAATTATTAAAAAATACGATAATAACAAATATCGATAAGAAAATACGAATAAATTGAATGCACTCATACCTTAGACTTGTACATTCAAGCTGAGTTATTGAATAAATATTCAAGGTTCGGTTAGCGGCCAGCCTACATATAGATCGCCTACACACTTCCTCTGTGAATAAAGCACTCGATATTGACATGCATAATTGTCTTTGACGTGTTTTTCTGCTTACTCAAAGTCGTAAATAAATATACTGACCTATGTGAGTGGTTTCCGCAGACTCAATTTCACTTACTAATTAAAAACACCAATATACATACACAATGTTTTTCTTCATCCAAAGCAAGTGGAAAAGTGGTCATCTTTTCAGCCTTCTGCTCGAAAAGTAATAATGAGGTTAGGTACTAAGTTTTAAGTACTTTCAAGTTATATATTTGCCGTGTGGTTTTCGGCAGAGTAGAATAGGACCACTCCAAGCCCTCCCGTGGATGTCGTAGAAGGCGACTTAGGAAATACAAACTAAACAAACCTTATAAACATCAAAGAGATCTCTCCAACCTGGCCAGCTAGGAGAGTGTGGGCCAAGTCCTCTGGATACTCTAGCCAAGTGTGCCTCTGGTAGTACAGAGAGGGCCGTGGAGACATAAAGACCTGAAGATGATGAAGTAATATAAGTGTAATTTTTGTTAAACTCTGCTAAACCCTGTTCGGAGCTCCGGCATTGCTCTTTGCACAAAAACTTCTGTTCTGGTTTGTCTTTCTTTCCATATCATATGTAAATCCTATCATCTGCATAGCTCCTAAGACCTGCCAAGTCGTAAGTAGTCGGCTGTTCTGTGAGTACCGGTCAGGTACTCGCCGTAGCCACGGGGCGTCATTACCGACATCCATCTCCGTATTCTCGTTGCCGGTAATTAGCGAGCGTGCGAAACTGTAATACTGGCTCAAACGGGGAAGAATTACGTAAATCTTGAGTTAGATTATTTTTTTTGATTGAAAATGGACTGTTAGTTCTATTAGTTTAATAAAACTAATAGAAGTATTAGTTTTAAGTTAAATTTACTGATTCAATTTTTTATATTTTTGTCAATAAACGTTTTATTCGTTTTTAACCGACCTCCAAATAAGGAAGTTATCTATTCGTCGCGATATTCTTTTAAATGTATGTTTAACTATTATGCGATGACGCCTAGACCATAAGATTTGGAAAACTCTTTTTTTGTCATAAAAGGGTATACTTGCGAGCTGGTCCTATAGAAAATTTATCAAAATCGGTTGTGTAGTTTGCAGGAAACGTCGGCTTTTTGTTTTTAAAAAAAAATCTGGAAATTTTAATAGCTATTGAGACTAAAAAGAAAACCTTAGATTTGTAATAGTGCCAAGCTCAGCACTGTAGGGCATTGAATTTTGGGTACTACTAAAATAATGTATTGAGGATATAATTTAATATCGACTGACCAAGGAACTACGGCCCAACGCTGTTGCCTCATCCCTAAGAGAGTTTCAATTTAGAGTCAGTATAGACAGAGAGGAAAAAAGCCCGAGCAATTTAAGGGGCTACCTGAATATTCCGGGGACCAGTGCTGCTACTCTTAATAAATTATTTGAAAGGAAACGGAGATATCATTAAAAAATTGTGCCTTTACCTAACACTAGATAACTTTTCAAACTATTTTAGAAATTACTCTTTACAGTTTAAAGTGAGAACGTGAATCAAACTATTTTATAAATTACTCTTTATAGTTTAAAATGAGAACGTGAAGCTTTTCAAATGGGGATAGAACTGACCGGAAAATTCATGTACAGTTCAGACCGTATTATTTTTTACATGAACAATTACTACTTACGCTTCCCAATCATAACTCTTAATTGCGTCACGTGTCGTAACATGGGGAAGTCGGCCGGATTTCCCGGTTTTGCTCGTCGAATTGCATAATAACTGCATCTCTCGTAGGGTTGACAAAACTATAACAAATTATTAAGTATTAAGAATAATTAAGACAACATTTCGACAATATCAGATTTACAGTTTTACAATCGAAAAAGCCATGACTATCGATAGCTGTTTTAGAGTAATTATATTATTATTGATAACCAACATTCTATCGATAATATCGATAGTATGACCGCCGTCAAGATCTTATTTTTATTTAAAACTAGCTGTGCCTAGGCGTCCAGTTGGATAGCTAATTTAACCAGATGGCTGCGACATATATGTATATATCCAGATATGATGATGATATGAGAATATTGAATAGATCTAAGTTGACGATATTAAACTTTATCAAATTTAGTGAACGGGTTACTCACGTATAGAGTCAGCTACTGCCGACATGTTTCGACCTCATCCGGAGGTCTTCATCAGGGCGAATGTGACGAGAGGCCCTTACACCGCACCGGCTCGCGACACACTGGAAATTTAGAAACCCGTTTACTAAATTTGATAATGATTGCATCTCACGTTAATTTTAATCAAAAGATATTAAACTTAGTGCAGACAAAATTAATACAAGGTTAAGAAGATGATTAATAAGATAACACGTTTCAGATGTAGTCCAAGGATTGCACCTACTTAGGGTAAAGGAGCAAGGATTACTTCACATTTACGAAAGTCCCGGTTTTAGACAGCCCTACTACAGGAAGCCACGTAATTTCGCTTGACACGAAGACGTCTCATACCAGTTCAAATAGTTGTGGCGTTACCAATTATGTGCATGCTTGGTGATACATTGTACACGTAGACAATATGCTATATTGCCTTGTAAGATTTTTTCGCTCACGAAATTTCACGAGATTTAGAAATGCGACCTGAAGTGCTATTTTTGAAACGCGGAGTCACCGAAACGAATGGTTTTTCAATACAAAATATCGTTCGTTTAGTGACTCCGCATTTGAAAAATAGCACCTATGTAGGCGAAAACAGACGGACAAAGCACTTTTTGTCAGTGGTCAAAAAATCGAGAAGAATTGTAAGATCAGCAAAATTAGGCTTCTCAATATTATTGCTGATCTGGTTGTTTTGTTGTTAGTACACGCAAAGCAATATAGTTCTGGATGAAGCAATAGGGATGTGGAGTAGTTTAAAAATATATTTTATTTAGTCCGTCAACTAGATTATCCAAAAAAAGTATATTTTTTCGTTTAACGAAGTAGTAAAAATTCACAAAGGTACTACAGCGCTTCGAAGTTTCGGAGTAGGGGTGATTTACGTCACCTTTGCTTAAAAATCGTAGCTGATCGTGACGTCACGCGAAATTTAAATGCACTGTATCTTCGTCATTACTTGCTAATCTGAGAAAAGAAAAAATACTTGTACCTTTTTTTTTAATATCTACCAGAGCTAAAAAAAGTTTTTAAGTCTACATTCCTTTTGTGAGTACACCATGAGAGCTCGTAGTAACTCTGGACCACCTTAGATGCGCCTACGCCACTCACCTGAAGGGCCCTATCTTATGACTGGCTGTTTGTCCAGCAGTGGACTCCTCGTTCACGCTGAGTGGAAGCCGGCTTGTAAATATAGTCGGCGGCAACTTTTTACTCACAGGTCTTGTATCAAAAAACAAAGCAAATTAATTACTCTTATGTGAAGTCGCTGAAGCACAGATTGAATATAAGTATTACATACTGAACGAAATCTCTTTCCAGCGCAATATGCGTCCCCGTCCCCAAAAATATATAACCGATTTTGAAAAAAATTGTATAGTGCTAAACAAGTATGTCCTTTCATAACCCAAATTGGTTCTGGCAGGCGTCTTCGCGTGATCGGGAAAGTGAATAAAACAATTTTATTACGTCGGCCTTTTGTACGGATGGACCGATTTTTATCAAACGTGCTAAGAACAACTGCATGGAAACTAGCATTCATTATCAGTCCTAGCCATGGTCCATTTCATTTGGGGTCGGCTCTCCATATCTTCTCGCGCCTGTTTTCCCTATTATAAATCATGTCAGGGGTTACCCCCATCGTCCTCATATCTTTCTTAATGGTACTGGACCAAGTCGTGAGGCGTCCTCTGCCTCTCTGCATGGAAACTAGCATTCATGTAAAAAAAATCGTATCGAAACCGGTCAATCCGTTTAAGAGCTACAATGCCACAGACAGATAGATATTGCCGTCAAACTTATAACACCCCTCTTTTTGCGTCGGAGGTTAAAAGTAGAAAATTCCGACGAATTTACAACCTCTTCCTTATTTTAAGTCGGTTAAAAATCGGTTCCAACTATAATATAAATTATAAGGTTTATTTCCCATATTTGTCAAATCATTTAAAGAAAATAAACTCCCTTTTAGTTCACCGCCGCAAAGAATATTTCTAAATCAAATCCTTCGAGAAAACCATGTTTCAATTACTGGAGAAATGATTGCCATCGCTTCCTATGTAATAAAAATATTTCACAGTTACTCTTTTGCCAGTTTTCCTCTTGGTGTAGTGCTATGTTTACATGGATTTAGTGTCAAGAGAGCTAGCTCACTTCAACTTTACAAATCACATTATAATTCTTGTATTTTATGTACTAAAGTTAAATGGAGATGCCGCCATTCCTTTCTTCTCTCTGCCATGCTTTGTCTGCCTGGAAGGTCCCAACTCGTAACTTTTCTTTAATTTTCACATTTTAGTAAAAAGCTAATAAAAATCTTTCCGAACTGTCAGTATGTAATACTTTATTGTACACCAAAACAAATAACAATTATCATGCATAATATATATTAAATAAAGACATTAAAACGTATACGTAACGTTACGTGGTCGGCTTATCGCTAAAAGCGATTACTTGCAGACAACAGATAGATGGAAAGAATATAGTGAAACGGCACTGTGAACTGTGCTGATGATATAACTCGTCTTATTACAAAATTGAGACTAAACTTAAACCTAGTTTAAGCCATCATCTTTCCGAAATAGGTTTACATCTAGTATGATATTTTCTCATCTAACAGTGTGAACTTCTTTTGAGTGGATAATAATTTTAACAGTCTTGCTAAAATTAATCCGTTCATGTTTTCAACTAAACGCTTAGTTCTAAGTTAATGTAAGCTAGGCATTGGCGCATTTTCCATTAGCATTTCTTGGTGGAACGGGCCGCCCTCTGCGGTTGCCGCAGACTTCCGCGACTACTATCGTCTATTTTTTTCGATTTCGAATAGATTTCGGTTGAAGTTCGTTCGCATACAGTGGTAGGGACTTTAAAAGACTACCGGTACAGTTTTCTTCTTGGGTGGCGGCAGAACTTGACGTTTCAAAATTTTATTTCCAATAATACTTGCCGTAGTAGGGTCTTTAGACCACCCAGTTCTATATGTCAAATCAAAACTACCTCTGTTCACCTCCACTTCTATCATTTCACATATACAATGTCCTTTTTTATTAAGTACAAATATTTTAAGGGGTGATTCAGTCCATCATATCGAACAAATTTTCCCAATAAATGTATATCGAAATACGAAAAGAAAATTTTCATTTTCCATAGTAATTATATCACGTGACTACTTCGATATGTATGAAAACCGAAAAAATATTTTTCGTATTTCTATATACATTAATTGGGAAAAGTTGTTCAAAATTATGGACGGAATCACCCCTTAAAATATTTGCACTTAATAAAAAAGGACATTGTATATGGACGTGGATTCATACGAGACAGTTTATATTGTGTGGTATAATCTTCCCACTCTTAAAAATCTTGAAATTAATCCACAGAACACAGTAATTTACTGTATTTTACTTAATTATTACCAGAGATTACGGATTATCACCTTTTTCCCGCAAAAAGAAACAAGTAATGACACGAAAGTAAAACCAAAGAGCATTCACTGTAAAATATATACAAAATGAGACCGTATCACTTAAACTTTAAGGGTCAATTTTATTTGCCATTGCAACCGTATCTCAAGTAGGCAAAATAATTTGCGGGTCATCTAAGCACATATTTACTAAGCTTTATAGCGGTAAATCAGTGTATACTTACAACTATGACGAGTTGCCGCTTATCGGCTAAGAAAAATTGCTGACGATTTTTAAGGGATTTGGGGGTATCCAAATTTACGGCTAATTGCTTTCGTAATATTGATATACTTCTAATACCCTTAGTGATATAAGGTAAAATTGAGATAGAAAAATCTTTCTTAAGGGTTTTTCTCATGTTCTAACCAAGATACCGCTAAGTGCCTTAATGCATTAAATGCGTATTTCTTTAAACTATCCGATGGCATAAAAATCAAATTTTCGATTTTTTTTGAGATACCGCTTTTGCGCTTAGTTGGGCAGTATACAGGCATCATCTATTATACTATTTATTTATTAAGTATGTTTTAGATCTCATTTGTCAATTTTATATTTTAAAATTACTGTAAGATTAGAAATCAACGACATAATAACTACACTTGATGACTCACAGTCTCGCTTCACCCCCTTGTGATATTTCGTGATTTTCCTTCCAGGACATAGCTGTTTAAATGACGGAACGTCTAAATAGTTTGATTGTGTTAATGCCAAAATGTACAAATTTAGATGGATAAATAGTTGTAGTGACAAAATGACAAAATTTCACATTGGATTTATATTAAATAGTGTTTGTGTCAGAATATACAAATATTAATATGTGTCTATGACAAGTTATGTCAGTGATGAATTACCTAAAGTTAAGAATATTTTAGTGGCTAGTCATTTGGATGACTATATTACAGAATCTTACAATGGCAAAAATGTACCGTTCACGCAATGGGAACATACCTAATCATCATCCAAGCGCTTTATCCCGTTTAGAAAGTATTCTAAGATAAAAGAAAAAAAAAACGACGGGTCGCACTCTGGGAGTGCCGGCAGAAGTGAAAACATAGCAGTATGGCCACTACACAGACGGTCGAGCCATCAGCTGTCACCATCCATGGATGTGCGTAGCACGCTGTAACATAAACACACACGAACATTCGCGCAAGCGCCCTGCGCCGCCTAAACGAAACAGCAGGCGCAGGCATACATTTTCGCCGCGCCGTAGAAAGAGAGGGGGATACTCCCTCTCCTACGCCGCGCCAGCTGTCTACTCTCCATCCGTCTAACGAATTTTCGATCAGGTCACGTGTCCTGACGCGAGTTTAACATTTTTTACCCATTCCAAAAAAAGTGCATAACGACGCTAAAGAAGTTTTCACTTCAAAAATAAAAATAAAACACTGTTAGACATGGTAATGCATTGCAAGGTTTAGCTATTGTATTGCTTTTCATTGCGTTTGAGCTTTGCAATGCATTTTAAATAATTAAGCGCATTGATTTCTTTACTCTCCAGTTGGTTTAAATAATATTTCATCTTCCGATCAAAAATAATATCCCACTTCCTTCGTTTAATGTTCTCGAATAGTACATTCTTAAGTCTTGTAGTATGTTTTTATTTTTTCTATTGGAGTTGATTGAATGAAATGTAATTTGCGATTTATGATTTATGACGTACGAATTAAAAAAAAACTACTTACTAGATCTCGTTCAAACCAATTTTCTCTGGTAGTTTGCATGGTAATAAATATCTAGTTTTATAATTTTCTTATTTTAGAAGTTACAGGGGGGGGGACGGACACACATTTTTCCATTTTGGAAGTATCTCCCGCGCAAACTATTCAGTTTAGAAAAAAATGATATTAGAAACCTCAATATCATTTATGAAGACCTTTCCATAGATATCCCACACGTATGGATTTGATGAAAAATAAATTTTTGAATTTCTGTTTTAAGTGTGGGGAATCCCAAAAAATTATGTTTTTTTTTTTCTATTTTTGTGTAAAAATCTTAATGCGGTTCACAGAATACATCTACTTAC
The DNA here is from genome assembly GCA_963555685.1 of Acrobasis consociella. NCBI lineage: Eukaryota > Metazoa > Arthropoda > Insecta > Lepidoptera > Pyralidae > Acrobasis > Acrobasis consociella. Next base: position 3,055,251 of record OY743109.1, on the reverse strand, counting down.
CAAGTTTCAACAGTGTTGTTCTTATAGTTTCGGAAAAAAGTGGCTGTGACATACGGACGGACGGACAGACAGACAGACAGACATGAGTGACATGACGAATCTATTAGGGTTCCGTTTTTGCCACTTGGCTACGGAATCCTAAAAAGGTCGCAGTGGTCAATACGTTCGGTTCTCGGCGCGGTTAAATACTTGGACTCTAATATTACTTTCCCAGATATTTAATATACGTGTTTAATTTATTTTAAATACGTGGTTCTGAGGAGGGTTTGCGTCAATCGGCTGCAAAATCCTTGCCAAATCAAAACTAGCAAGTTTGCCGTCTTAGTAGCATACCCCAGACTCCGACGCTTCACAGCTGAAAAAGTTACCGGGATAAAGCGCTCGGATGATGACGAGTCCATGATAAGAAACAGTACATGACGTAAGTACTTGTCATTATGACACTGATACAAATTGTACATTTTGACTCTTATTCACCATATCAATGAAATCGGGATGCATTTTATACATTCTGACACTCGATTATTCTAACATTTACACTCTGTAGCAATTAATATATCTGACATTGGCTCGTTCCAACGATTGAACTATAAGACTTTAAATGCATTTGAAAATCGATCTTTTTGACGATTGTGTTATATGTTTGTAACGCATTTTGAGTCTTGAATTATTTAACACAAAGGCAATCAAACTATTTGGACATTCTGTCATTTAAACAGCTATGTCCTGGAAGGGATATTTTCATTTATGGCAGTTTTACCCTCTATTATTGTCTGTGCCTTGCTCTCCACTTTGTGGTAAATTTCGGTAAGTTGTACTCCGTTAAGTTAATTAATACAAAACATTATTTCTACAGATAGCAACAGAGAGAGTTTGCTTGTGGTGTATTGGATACATTTGTCCGGCACCTTGAGTTCCAGGGTGCCATTCCCAAAACCGACTAGGACAGCCCAATCGAGAACATGGGTTTCTTCATAACACACATCATTGACCCCTTTGGCTTCGTATCAAATTCTCGTACCACATGCATTTATGATGCAGGCACAAACACAATGCAATCATTTCTAAGGCGGACTCGTCCCATATAAACGGTACTGAGCGTTAAGTGACATACCATTGCCACCATTCCAGCTCTGGAGGTGCCAACTCCACACATGCACTCCGACCTTGCTCGTAAAACTTTACGACTATTCGGTGTTGTCGCACAATTCACCCATTGCCCTTTAGACCAACAGTACACCGTTATATTGGTTATGTTTGGAAATATGGTCAACGAAATATGTTTCGGCTTATTTTACTACGTACTACAAACTTTATTAATACTCGATTGTGTCGTGGTTTACTTTAGTGTCAGGTTTTGAAAAGACTATTTATCTAATATGGAAACTGCAAATAGCAATAACAATATGAAAACCTTACAAACATTTCCCAAGTACCTCGATTGCCTAGAAGAGATGGATAACCGACTTCCAAAAAGGTGGCTATCTCTTTTTTATGTATGATCTGATCACGGATTAATCGAAGACGCCTGAAGCGATTTGGAATTTTTTTAATGTTTTAAACGGCATACTTGTCAGCTGGTTCCTTAGATTTTTTTCTCAATCGATAGTGTAGTTTGGGGGTGAAGTCAGTTTTTAGTTTTGAAAACTTCTATTTTCTTTAGCATTTATTGGTAGTAGACATATCTTACTGGCGCATATGTAGAGATAGGATTCTAACAGTGGTGATGATATTGCTCAAATTGTCATGTTTATGAGTTTTTTTTTATCACTGCTCAAGTGGTCTCTAGTCCTCGCGACTGCACTTCGGAAACCTCTTAGCATCTCTCAGTAAATCATAGATCATGCTGTCCAGGCTAAATTGATAGACGTTACTGCTCAAATTAATCCCAGTGTTGGGCAAAGCCCAGGCCAAATAGCTGAGCATTAATTTCCGCAAAGCAAGCCTGAATATTGCACTTATTGAAATTCTCTCCGCCGTATAAATGAGCCGGTGCCTGACGCAACGCAGCGCACGCGCATTGCTAACCGCGTTAGCGTTCTAGCGATAATTGCACGTCTAAGTCGAGACGGCACTGACTTACAGAGAAATGGACGAAGCAATTGCAGTATGAAAGAATCTGAAGAATTTTGCAAACACACGAGTAATGGAATACTGTGGAGCTCTTGTGAAAGGCGATTGAGACAACCAACACTTTTTCTCAAGCATTATGATTGCCAAGCAAGTCAGATTTTTCAAGTATATCTTTGTATGGTTAAAGGTCGGCAAAGTCAAGGAAAAAACACCTACAAACACAGACTCGAACTATTTTGTGTACAAAGGCACTAAAAACCAACCCACCAGAAAAGCATACAATTTTAGTCATGTTTCAAATTTCTTTTCTTCATCTTAGCATGTTCCCAGTTACATCCTCAGCTTCGCTGTGGGCTTTTTCCGTTCTTTCTTGTCCGAATGAAATGTGCATACCAATAGTCACCCAAGGATTAGATATATAATATATATTATAGAAAGATTTTCTACTGTTGTAGGCCATGCGAAATCTAAAAGAAATAGCCAGAGCAGATACGATTATGCTAGTTTTACAACCGGCCGTCTGCCTAACATCTACCTTCTTTAGGAATAGGTCAAGTTGCAAAGTTATCACACTTATATTACAATGGCGAAAGTTTGTGAGTGTTGTGTGTGTATGTTTATTACTTCTTCACGCGCAAAGTACTGGACCAATTTTGGTGAAATTTGGTATACAGAAAGCTGACACCCTGGAATAACACATAGGCTACTTTCGGTGCGGGTAACACTGCAGGGCGCTGTTAGTCCTTGATGAATCTTGCATGTGCGTGCACAATTGGTCTATTCAGCTAGGTGGTCGGCGTTCGCCGTCTACTCCTAATGACTAACTCTTGGAACAGAACTCGTTTGAACTCAGTGCAGCCAGTTTTTCATAGCATTGTACATGCCTTTTATGAGTTGACCGTTCCTTGACTCCTGCAAAAAATGCGTTTTTGAGATTGCAGCAGCATCCTAATAATGTACAATTTTCAATGTACTACGTGATATATAGCGTTTTCAGTAAGCTTTACATTCCTGAAGTCAGCTTCAGATTCCTATTTCGCTCAATATATATTTTATCGAGAGAAATAGAATATATGAAGGCATCTGCAAAGTTTTTTTTTGTTTTTTAACTGACTTCCAAAAAGGAGGAAGTTAGGACAAATTCGTTGCAATCTTTTTTGTATGTATGTTCACCGATTATTCGAAGATACCTGGACGGATTTTTTTTCTTGTTTGAACGGGCATACTTGTCTGGGGTGAAGTCGGTTTTTAGTTTTGAAAAATTATAATGTAGACATTTAACTTTATAAATTGTGGCAGACCTACATATTCCATCCGATGTTAAGTGGAAAACCCCAATAACTTTTAAACGGCTGAACCGATTTTCATCAAACATAGCTAAGAAGCTATTCACGTAAAAAACCGCATTAAAATCAGTCGATCTGTTCGAGAGCTACGATGCCACGGGCAGACAGACAGATAAGACATTAGCATCGATCTTATAACACCCTCTTTTTTGTTGCGGGCAAAAGGAGTTTTTGCGAATCCCAAAGTAAATAGACACTTGATTCTTTTAACGACTTGCTGACGACTCGGACACGATTTTTTTCGGACACTGTCCGAATTGTAATTTTTTCATTTTAATATTTTTTCACTGACAATTCGGACACCATCAAGTAAAAAAATATTAAAAATTAAAAAGTGTCAATTCGGACAGTGTGTCCGAATAATATCGTGTCCGAGTCGTCAGCAAGTACTTTTAACAGTGTTTCAGTATGTTAGTACTTACAGCTTACGTATTCGACCTGATTAGAAGTAACACATGTAATTAACTCGATCGCTTACCTGGAAATAAGAAAGAAATGGTTAAAAGTTGTAAAAAGATAAGATAAATTATTCAAATTCAAATCTTGTCAAAACCAAGATCAATACGAGTCACAGTCGTATAGGTCTCACGCCTGCTTCCCACATGGGTGAGCAGACTATGGACGTTCACTTAGTACGATCTTTATAAACCTTACAGTAATAAGTAGTTCGATCAATAAGTGCTCAAAAATGTGGATTGAAAACTCGAAAGCAGAATTTTTGACTTAGGGACATTTATGTCCTAACTAGTCCAAACAAAGTTCCTGAGTCAAACTTTCTGCTTTCGACTTTTCCATCCTCAATTATTCGTTGACTGTACTAAAGTAACTACTAGTAGTTCGCCACGAACTTAGACCTCGCGATTATATCTTCTAATACCAAGCAAAGCAAGCAAGCAATCCAATACACGACAGTTGAACACAATTAACCGACTAAACAAACTAAACAAAACTTTAAACAAGCAAGACAACAAAAAGTCATACGATTATAGAAAAAATCAAGTCAATTTTGTAAACTTATGAAAAAAAACTATAGCGAGTTCTAAGAGTTTTAAATTTTTTGTTGGACATCTACTTATCTTTAAAATAGTGGTCAAGACATTGGCCTTGTAACTCGGAAATCGCGGGCTTAATTCTCACGGGAGACATGCATTTTTAAGAGTTGTTCAGTAACCCGGACTGAATTCACCCATAAATAGGTTTAGTATATTTTTTCAGAAGATTTGTATTGTATATCCGTCACGGCTCAGTCGGCTAGACTTCGCGAGTCACCCTAAACCCGTTCAAGTACCTATAACGTATAAAGTTGTCCAGACAAAAAAGTTGTTCAAATAAAAAAATTGCGTTTTTATAATGGCAACAAAAAAGTCTAATGACATTTTTGAAAATATTTTAAAATGGCGGATATATGACAGTTTTAAAATTTTAAAACCCCATATTTCCGCCATTTTGAAAAATTTCGAAAAACTGGCTCGACAAAAAAAATCTATTTAGTTGCTGAACCTGCTTACAAAATTTCATAAGAACCAGTTAAGAAATGCGACCTGTAGGCGAGAACAGACAGACAGACAGACAGACAGACAGACGGACAAAAGAATTTTTGGCTAATCTCGAAACTAAGACGCTTCGCTCGCTTCGCTCGCTCGGTCAATGATAGAAAATAAAACTATTTATTTTACTCGCGATTTCAACGTACGTGCAAAACTGCATAGTTGCATGCCACCAACGACTTTCATCCAGCGTTATGTTGTAGAACATTGTTATTCGCAATAAGGAAACGACTGGAAAGCTTTCTCAATAGAATTGTCAACCGCAGCTATGTTTTCTAAACTATTTGCGGAAAATATTATTATTCTATGGGTGCATTGTGATTTTGAAGTAAAAATCACCCTTCCAGGACATAGCTGTTTAAATGACAGAATGTCCAAATAGTTTGATTGCCTTTGTGTTAAATAATTCAAGACTCAAAATGCGTTACAAACATATAACACAATCGTCAAAAAGATCGATTTTCAAATGCATTTAAAGTCTTATAGTTCAATCGTTGGAACGAGCCAATGTCAGATATATTAATTGCTACAGAGTGTAAATGTTAGAATAATCGAGTGTCAGAATGTATAAAATGCATCCCGATTTCATTGATATGGTGAATAAGAGTCAAAATGTACAATTTGTATCAGTGTCATAATGACAAGTACTTACGTCATGTACTGTTTCTTATCATGGACTCGTCATCATCCGAGCGCTTTATCCCGGTAACTTTTTCAGCTGTGAAGCGTCGGAGTCTGGGGTATGCTACTAAGACGGCAAACTTGCTAGTTTTGATTTGGCAAGGATTTTGCAGCCGATTGACGCAAACCCTCCTCAGAACCACGTATTTAAAATAAATTAAACACGTATATTAAATATCTGGGAAAGTAATATTAGAGTCCAAGTATTTAACCGCGCCGAGAACCGAACGTATTGACCACTGCGACCTTTTTAGGATTCCGTAGCCAAGTGGCAAAAACGGAACCCTAATAGATTCGTCATGTCACTCATGTCTGTCTGTCTGTCTGTCCGTCCGTCCGTATGTCACAGCCACTTTTTTCCGAAACTATAAGAACAACACTGTTGAAACTTGGTAAGTAGATGTATTCTGTGAACCGCATTAAGATTTTTACACAAAAATAGAAAAAAAAAAACATAATTTTTTGGGATTCCCCACACTTAAAACAGAAATTCAAAAATTTATTTTTCATCAAATCCATACGTGTGGGATATCTATGGAAAGGTCTTCATAAATGATATTGAGGTTTCTAATATCATTTTTTTCTAAACTGAATAGTTTGCGCGGGAGATACTTCCAAAATGGAAAAATGTGTGTCCGTCCCCCCCCCTGTAACTTCTAAAATAAGAAAATTATAAAACTAGATATTTATTACCATGCAAACTACCAGAGAAAATTGGTTTGAACGAGATCTAGTAAGTAGTTTTTTTTTAATTCGTACGTCATAAATCATAAATCGCAAATTACATTTCATTCAATCAACTCCAATAGAAAAAATAAAAACATACTACAAGACTTAAGAATGTACTATTCGAGAACATTAAACGAAGGAAGTGGGATATTATTTTTGATCGGAAGATGAAATATTATTTAAACCAACTGGAGAGTAAAGAAATCAATGCGCTTAATTATTTAAAATGCATTGCAAAGCTCAAACGCAATGAAAAGCAATACAATAGCTAAACCTTGCAATGCATTACCATGTCTAACAGTGTTTTATTTTTATTTTTGAAGTGAAAACTTCTTTAGCGTCGTTATGCACTTTTTTTGGAATGGGTAAAAAATGTTAAACTCGCGTCAGGACACGTGACCTGATCGAAAATTCGTTAGACGGATGGAGAGTAGACAGCTGGCGCGGCGTAGGAGAGGGAGTATCCCCCTCTCTTTCTACGGCGCGGCGAAAATGTATGCCTGCGCCTGCTGTTTCGTTTAGGCGGCGCAGGGCGCTTGCGCGAATGTTCGTGTGTGTTTATGTTACAGCGTGCTACGCACATCCATGGATGGTGACAGCTGATGGCTCGACCGTCTGTGTAGTGGCCATACTGCTATGTTTTCACTTCTGCCGGCACTCCCAGAGTGCGACCCGTCGTTTTTTTTTTCTTTTATCTTAGAATACTTTCTAAACGGGATAAAGCGCTTGGATGATGATTAGGTATGTTCCCATTGCGTGAACGGTACATTTTTGCCATTGTAAGATTCTGTAATATAGTCATCCAAATGACTAGCCACTAAAATATTCTTAACTTTAGGTAATTCATCACTGACATAACTTGTCATAGACACATATTAATATTTGTATATTCTGACACAAACACTATTTAATATAAATCCAATGTGAAATTTTGTCATTTTGTCACTACAACTATTTATCCATCTAAATTTGTACATTTTGGCATTAACACAATCAAACTATTTAGACGTTCCGTCATTTAAACAGCTATGTCCTGGAAGGAAAATATCAATGGCGGAGAGAAGAGGCTGCACTTGTGCCTATGGTCCATCAACACTATCTTCCAGTTTTCAGTGTTTCCAGTTGTACTTTTAACTGCGCTGCTTTAGAGCCCGTGATATCTGGTGTCCACCACGCGATCAGTTTGCATTACCTCAACATTTAACCAATTTCCTACTTGCCCGGAACTTTCTTCGATATGTCTGCTGATATCATATCCAGCCGGAAAGTTATGATACGAGGAAGTAAGGAAGTTATACCGCTTATCAGACAAATTAAATTAGTCGATGCCTTCCGCTGATTGCCGAGAAAGTGGTTGAAAAGTACTTAATTCGCTTACGATTTACGCTTGAAGACACAATTAAGATATCCTGTATGGAATAGATACAACTGAAATTCGTGCGACCCTCACACTTTTTTGAGTAAAACTAACGTGAGATACAATCATTATTTCATTTAGTGAACGGGTTACTCACGCATAGAGTCAGCTACTGCCGACATGTTTAGACATCATCCGGAGGTCTTTATCAGGGCGAATCTGAAACATGTCGGCAGTAGCTGACTTTATACGTGAATAACCCGTTCACTAAATAAAATAATGATCCTCACACTGCTGGTGGAAAATGGAAATCAGGAGTATTTGTAGACTTTCGCTTATTATATCTATCAGAAATAGACCCCTTCTCTTGTGTAGACAAAATTATGGTATCAAGTTGTCCACATATCAAAATGACAAAATTATCACGTGCCTAGTTCTTGACAACCCAACGCGTGACGTTGTCACCGACTTTGAAAGTATGAGCCCTGAAGGCTTGTGTTGAAACGTGAGCCTCAAGTCTCAACGCACACCGCCTCTAGATCCCCGAGAAAAGTGGCATTTGCCATGGAAGACCTTTTCATTTATTTCAATCAAATTTGACCTTTGATCGCTCACGCACAGTTACTAAAGGGCTTGAAGGGCTCGCTTGAGGATCTCGGTATACGGTTACAGAACACAACCGCTTTATGATTGAGGAAGTTTTGAAGAGGCTTGACGATGTCATTATGTGAAAGTGAATGTGTTTGTCTAGACATGATTTGTATGAGAAACCATCTTTAAACATTTCTCTCTCTTGAATTTTCTTCTCATCTAAGCCCAGAGACAGCTTCCCTGGTTTTTCTACTGGAGGAGTAATCCTATTTAAGACGGGAGTAATACGGCTCTTATTTTATCTCTTTATCGAATACTCAAAATCATCTTACAAGTATCAGAGCATTCAGAGTATAAACATACAGAACAATAGTCTGGTTTACAATCCACAAATTACAGCTATATAGGTGACAGCAATAAAATCAATCCATAAACAGAAACATTGTCCTCTAAACTGCAACTAAAAGGTTGTAAGTTCCACGACCCGCGACCTGTCAGATCAAATTATGGACAGAACAGAATGTACTCCAGTAAAAATTTTTGACAACTTGCTCAATGACTCGTGAATCTAAAGCTGATTTCAAAATTCAAGATCCTAAAAGCACGTGAGAAAATGCTTCAGAATAGTTTGTTGTCTGTACTTGCGTTTAAGAAGCGGCATAATTAGCCGTAAGTAAATGATCTGACGTCAACGACAACCTATTATGAAATCGAAAGTAAAGATAAATAAATGATTTTTGACTTTGACACGTTCTGCCACGGTCATAGTCCTCATCTAGATTTCATTTTTGACCGAGCTATATTGAATCTTTCGAATGTAAAATGTTTTTGGGAGTTTTGTCACGCACGGCTCGAAGTTTACGGTGTAGTTGAGAAACCGTCGTTTCGAATCCCAAATTTGATCCCAAGATTTCAATTTTGAATTTTTCATCTCAAGTTTTTCGGAAGTGACTTTATAAATACTCTTTGTCAAATAAAAGTTATCATTCCCAACATTCGATATTCCGTGTCTCATTCTCGATAATAAAACCACGATGGGAGCTGATTATGATTCGATTACCGTGTTGCCAAATGCCAACGCCATTGCGGTTTAAAAATATCCAAAGGAATTCAAATAATCATGACCTTATCATGTCCTTCCAACCCCAGACTGCAAAAAGAGCCGTACCTTGCAAAGTATCCAGATTATAGAAGGATAATAGGGTGTGGACTGCGCTCAACATCTAAATTTTGCATGATTTTTGCATGACGCATTTATGCATGATTGTAGATTTATTAATGCAGAAAAACTGATATAAGGAGCTCTGTTTGACTACAAGAAACTAACGTTTTAGTATTTCATACAATCCCATAGAAGATGTTTGTTTTGAAAGTTATGAAAAAAGTATCTGATTTGATATTAAAACTGGTGGATTTATTCAGTACCTACTCGCTATTAGTTTTCAAACCAATAAATTAGAGTCACAGAGATTTTAATTCGTTTTATCGTTTAGAAATAGCAGATATTCTTCTTCTTCTTCATGACGAGTAAGATAACAAGAATTTGATTTAAATTCAGTATGTGGTGACTGGCGACGCTCTGTAGAATGTTTATTATAAAAGAAGTTGGCATTGTGGCTTCTGGAATTAGAATAGAATACTACCCCATTTCTTCCTGTGGGTGTCATAGGCTTAACTCTCACTAGAAGAGAAGCGGCAGGCAGCTTAATAATCACCTTTATTTCTATCTATGAAATGCATAGAATGGCTTAAAAAACCTCAGCCGCTTGACACCACTGATAGTCACGAGAAGTCGCGAGGTTTTTGTTTCGTTCAAGCCAATAGAAATAAAGGCGAATATGCATTGACAGTGAAAGTGCGCTGCCCGCCGCTTCGCTTCCGGTGTGAGTTATGCCTAGAGAAGCGACTAAATGTATATCTCGTGCTACAGTATTTTCAAGGCAAAATCTTTACAAAATTTTGCACAAATACGTTATCAAAGAGTTGACATTAGGCAGGCGGCCGGTCTTTCTGTCATCTCAATAATTTATGTTGGTACGGGTGTCTACATCCTCTTTTCTGCACTATATGGATTTCGTTATGATAGGAGACGTGAGAATAAGTCGCAAGTTTTATTTTTTTATGTAAAACGAGGCATTTAAAACATTGTGTGGATAGTTTATCCATATCTGATATCCAAAACGAAATAAAAATGCTTTAAAAACTTGTTTTCTTAAACATATAGGTAGAGTATACTTAGGTACATGGTATGGTATCGTGGCTTGGCATTATTTCTAAAAAAATATCTTTACAAAACGAGGATTGGAAAGAAGTAAAGATGAAAATATTATTGACCGACATCAGCATGGTTGAGCGTTATGATATGAAATACACGTTCATTCCATGAGTCGCTGAGTCACAGAAGAAATACTAGTCTTCTTCTTCTTCTTATCGTGTGTGGTAGTGACTAACACTAGTGTCAGAGTATTTAAACCGCCTTAAAGGCCTCTGACATGGTTTTAGGTAACGACCAATGTCAAAGACAATGACCGGGACCGACGGCTTAACGTGCCCTCTGAAGCACGGATCATCTTACTTATCAGACAATCAGGTCATCAGCCTGCAATGTCCTAACCAAACTAGGACAACAACACAAAGTCATTGTCCCCGCCGGGAATCGAACCCACGACCTCCGGGTATGAGCCGAACGCTCTAACCACTACACCACGGAGGTAGTATTTATAAATACTAGTACTCAGTACTCACGCTGAGTGTCGGAATTTACCCAAAGTTTTGTTTATGATACAATTATAAATTGACACAATTACAGTAATACTATTTTCAAAAAAATCATTCAAGGGGTGAACTTTTGTATGAAACTCAGCTAAAAACGTCTAAACAGCAGGAACATGTGAGGATTGCATATTCATCAATTATTATTGTCTTTTTTACAGATTCCCTCTTAGCTTTAACGTGCAAGAATATGGTACTGTTTTGTACCTTCTTAAATTTCTACACAGATATTAAGTCCCCAAACGAACCGTTGGGCTAGAGGACGTAAATTAATCTGTCTCATAAATTGTAAGCGAATAGGCAAGCCCCGACGTGGCAACCCCAGACCGTTAGCGCACGCGCGATAAATATGAATGCGCGAAAATAATAAACCTAGACAACGGACTTATACGAGCTAGCTTGACAACCTTACACTTCCGTAGTTAAAATTGTATACAGAATAATAGAATACATAAAACAACGATCGACCTCTGTGGCCTAATGGTCCAGCCATGCTGTCACACAGGAGGTCCCGGGTTCGATTCCCAGTCAGGTCAAGATAGATAATGATCTTTTTCTGATCTGGACATTTGAACAGATCTGGATCTTTGATGTTGATCTATGTATGTATTTGTTATAAAATATAGTAGTATCCCATGAAACAAGTCTCGAACTTACTTTGAAGCTAGCTCAGTCTGTTATTGGTTCGTATATATTTAAATTACTTCTCACTAAAATAGTAAAGTTGACATTTTTTTAGCTTAGTTGCTATTTGTGTTATTCTTATTAATATGTCTTTCTTTTAAATTTGCGCGAAAAAAATGATGAAAACTATATTACAATATTATCGCTAAGGCGAAAATAATATACCTTTTTTGAGACAACGGCCTTATTATACGATGTATCTTGACAACCCTAGCACGTCCTGACAGTATGGTTATACTTCCTACTTTGATTGTGAGGAAAATAGTAAAGGTGGTCTGACGACCTAACCAAGGTCGCTGGAAGGCGCTGGATGCAAGCCGCTCTAGATCGGCCATTTTGGAAAATAATAAAACGAGGATTTAATTAGGATTAAAAAAGGAATGCTAATGTAAAATAGTGTTGTTCTTTAGTCGCTCTTATGTGAGAGATGCAAGACTTATTCGCAGTAGAGTCAATACGGCGTCAAGGATTATGAACACGTAAATGGCCATACAACCAAGAATGCTCAACACCGAGCGAAGTGGAGAAGAAAAAGCCGGAAAGCGGACTCCAGACTTTACGTCAATAAAGCTGAGCCTGCAACATCAATACAGTTGAGCATCCAACTTCAATACAGCTGCATGCAATTGAGAATACGCTGAGATGATAGAGAGAGAGAGCGATACGACTTATTCTTCAGTTCCGTCTTTATTTTATAAACGGACATCCACCTTATTTGGCTATAGAGATATCGCTAGGCGCCCCATGGAGTTTATTGGGTACTGTCGGAAAATAAACTGTTTGACAACTGTTTTCACAACCTCAAATATAAATAAACGCAGTTCAAAGTCAGCAGTTTCCGAACACCATACATTGTATGCGAAATATTTGTGTTTCACTATAGAAATACACTTGCACGTACAATTTAGTATTTGAAAGGCGTTGAATTGGAAGTATTAAATGATAAAGCTTGGAAATATTCCTAACCTCATAAAAAAATATAAAAACAAATGTAACCTTAACAAAAAAAATTCTAAACAACAATAGAAATGTGGCCAGTATTGATCACTAAACGAATTTGATTAAAATTTCTTTTTATGGGATAAAGCTTGGAAATTCCTAGTCTTATAAAAAAAGAAGATAAAAACAAACGTAACCTTACAAATAAAATTGAAAACAACAATAAAAATGTGTAGTATTGATCACTAAACGAGTTTAATTGATACTTCTTTTATTTTAGTATAGAATTTGCACTGAATATAAAAATATTCTTCTTGTAATTTATGAGCTCTTGGCGATAACTCCAAAATTTTTTAGAGAAACGGAGGTATAATTTAAAATTTTGTCCTAATCAAGCCCTAGATAACCCTTCAAACTATTTTATGAACTGCTGGTTACATTTAAAAGTGAGAACGTGAAGCTTTACTACGCACCTTTGCTAAAAACGGCCACTTTTGTTTGATTGATGTGCGAAGAAAAGCTTCAAATTCTCACTTTAAACTATAAAAAGTAGTTCATTAAATAGTTTGAAGGGTTGTCTAGGGCTTGATTAAGACTAAATGATATCTTCGTTTTCTTTCAAATAATTTATTTCAAATTGAGACAGCACTGGTCCCCGAAAAATTCAGTACCCCAAACTTTATCCTCGGTCTTCCTATTCTTCATCTTATTTGACCTATTTTTGACGGATATCTGTCGATAGACAATTAATAATTGTAGATCTCTGACTTCTAGTTTATGTTTTGTTTAGCAAAAGGCCTTTGAAGGGATTGTTATATACACAATATACTAGTCGTAACATTGTTTGCAGGACATGGCCGCAGCTCTAAAGTTGTCAACACAAATCAACCAAATGTTGACTCAATGATAATGGGCTATTATTATAAACAATACAGACAAATATATCTGCAGCCCTGAGGCGTACTTATAGTTTAGAGATATGTAGATGTCAGCTGTGTTATTATTATAAATAATTATGAATTGTTGATTGACGTTAGAAACTTTAATTACTTATTTACTGTATTGTGCAGAAGAAAGAGTTCAGAAGAAGAATACCAAAAAGACTATATTTGATACAAGAGGCAGCGCGCGGCTTCGCCCGCGTTTACCACTAGAGTGAAGTCGCGGGTGTGATGCAATATAGTCTATAGCCTTCCTCGATAAACGACCTATCTAATACCGAAAGAATTTTTCAAATCGGACCAGTGGTTCCTGAGACTAGCGCGTTCAAACAAACAAACAAACAATTCAGCTTTATATATAAAAAATATATAGATAACTCTTATTTTTTTATCAAATATTAGCTATTATATTGTGAAATAAATTCAACGCGCTATTATAATTATACATAGTATTAAATTGAAACACGCTCAAACAAATCAAAAATTTCTTCTAACAACTTTTTGAGAGTTTTTAGCTCAGCAATATTAGTTTCTTATTTTTTTTATGACAATAATATAACATAAACAATAAAATAATTCAACATAAAGAATAATAATATAACATATATTATTATTCTTTTATTTCATACTAACACGGGAAAGCTAATCTTTTATACATTTAAAAGTCAAAGTCAATGAAAAAAAAAATTAAACTGATTCTTTTATAAAAATAATAAACAATGTAAATAAACTTACCCTAACAAAATAATATATACACCCGTAACCAAAACACTGGCAGCATTTAAAATGAGATCAAAGATCAATATCGTAGGTTAAAATTGCAGTAGTCATAAAGGTCAATAATTACAAACAGCACGATGTTTGGGCGTGTGCAGTGAATTATCACATAATTATCGATAATTATCAATAATTATCAGCCAATATGGTCGCAGGATGCTGGTAGATTAAGGTCGCTACAATAAATTATGGAATATACAGATGCGACACTTTTCAATATTGCGATTTGTGATTAAAGACACGTTGTTCTTTATTTTATTACATTTTTTAAGAATTTTAATATATTTATTTAAAGGAAAAGGTATTTTAACAGTTATTTTGACTCACCATCGCCATTTTAGTCGCAGTAAGGTTTGAATAATTTAATAATTTCGCATTGGTTGCTTTACAAACAAGAACTTAGCTCTTTAATAATAAGAAGAAGAAGGTTGTAATAAACGTGTTAGTTTACAAACCATAAATTCAACTACTGCTTTAATACACCTTTTGCAACTCTTCACCAGCTGTATTGAGCAGATTTTACAGCTTTGACCAGCATTGTCCCCTAAGCCTCTTATCTGCCCATCGAGGTATTAATAATACTTGCTTACTGTAAGTAATTAAATACACCTGACTTATGGTCCTAAGGCCCCCATAGAGCTTCAACAGTCTTTCTCCATCGCAATAACTCGGGCTTTACTTTGGGCCAGGCCAGCCCGTTCATCCTGGCCGCAACTGCGCGCCTCGAGGTCTGCTTCCGATGGCTAACTTTTCTGCTCGCCATGGAAAGTCTATGCTTTTGTAGAGCCGGCATTTTGTATCGCTACCGACTGCACGGAAATGGTCTATGCACTTTTGAAATCTGAAATCTTGGAACCGAGTGGAACTAGTAATGCCTTTCGATTTGAAAATTTATGCGTCCGTGTATTTTATAGCAGCAATATTAGTAATTTTAATGAAGTTTGCTGCATTAGACATATCTATGATTTACTGCTTTTCGCGGAAGCTATTTTAATTGGTGGTATTGGGACTCATTCTGGCTGGAATTCTGGAGTCTAATTTCAAATACATTTCCTGTACTGTAATGATGACATTACAGATGAAAAGGTATTAGATAATTTAAGAAAGAAAATACATATACTACAAATTATAGAAAATAGAGGAGGGAAAATATTTAGTCATTTACTACACGATGCGTTCCTTAAAACAATAATGGATGAGAAAATAGGAAGGAGAAAGAGGAGTTGGCAAACACAGAAGAGAAATTATAGACCAAATTAAAAAAAAAAAATAAACGTAAATACATATAAGGAGGTTAAAAACTTAGCGAAAGAAAGAGACACATGGAAAGCACACCACGACAAGAGCCCAGCTCTTAAACATAAGAAGAAGAATGTTGACATAGCACAATAGCACAGAATTATGGATTGAGATATGGATTGCTCAAAAGAAATATTCGTAGAAAAGTTGCTACCTTTAACAATACGCCCAATATCCTCATTTGCTGTATTGGATTATGCAAATCACTTAATTTTGCAATGATTATCATAATTTAGAATTCTTAAGTCGCTTTGTCAAGAGATTATAGTCAGTTAAGAACAGTTTAAAGCCGAATCTGGCCATATTTGGACCTTGGGTCAGAACGGTACCCCGACTGTTAAATTTGTTGTGACAGGCTCATGTTGTGCAACTAAATTTGGTCACTAATCTTGGTCTTTTAGTAAACTTGACCTCCATGTCAACGACCTAAGACGTCACCTTTCGTTGTTTGGATGAGAACTCGATTTTAAAAAGATTTTAATTTCTTTAGATTCAGAAACGTACTTGAATGCTGATGCTTTGTTTTATTTTTCCTTTTGGCAGAAATAGTCAAAGAAATTTTACAAATCAATATAAACACAACAAGTTCGATATTAACACAAGTTTATTTGCTAAGCAAATTAAAAAACCCTCGACGAACGCCATCTAGTGATAAGTAGCTGAACTTTTTGACTTTCAAGCTTTAACCCCAATAAGTTATAAACGTCTGAACTGATTTTCATCAAACAGCTAAGAACCACCCAAGGGAAATTTATTTTCACGTAATAAAAGCCGCATACTGCCTACGATGCCACAGACAGACCGACAGACGAAGGGGTCAAACATATACCTTTTTTTATCGGGGGCTATAAATAAAACGATTGAAACAATCTGACATATTGCGAAAGTACTCTTTCTACATAGCACAATCAGAGGTATCCTCATGATTTAATTTGCTGCCTTTTAATGCCACTTGGACCTGTTCGCTGACCCATTCAGTTTTTTGGCTCTTATAATGTCATACGCAATTCGCTTTATTACACCGTTCGGACCGTATAAGTTATTGCGAATGCCATTTGGTTTGCAGGTCAGTGGTCGACTGCGAACTGAAAGTTAAAACTAGTCTTTATTTCGTCAATTAAGTTTTTAAAGTGATAATAATTTTACAAAGTTTAACCAACCAAAATAAAGTGCTGCTTGCTACCGATATTTTTGTATGGTCTGTGTATCAATTTTTAATTAATGCTTACCGTCTTCACCGTATGGTTTCCCGTAGAATAAAATAGGGCCATTCCAAGTCCTTTCGTGGATGTCGTAGAAGCTGACTTAGGAAGTACAAGCTAAACAAAGCTTATAAACATCAGTGAGACCTCTCCAACCCGTCTAGCCAGCGAGGAGTCATTTGGCTGCTCTGGCCAAGTATGACTGTGGTAGTACAGAGAGGGTCGTGCTCCTGCAGTGGAGACAAAAAGACCTGATGATGATAACTTACGTCTGATACGCGTGCCAATGGTCTCTCAGATCTTAACAAAATAATAATCTGGACAGGTCACATTACTAATGTTGAAGTTCTTGAGCGCAGGTAAGAAAGGAGAGCTCGTTCGAACCAAAGTAAGAGAAATCACATATCTTGGTCACGTGTTAAGAATAAGAAACCCATAATATCGTCTACACTAATAAATCAACTGCCAATCTTCGGTATGAAGCGATACCTAGAGAAGAAGGTTTCACAAAAAAGGTGTAAAAGTCTCCTTAGCCGAGACTTAAGACAAACAGCTCAGTAAATTAAGGAAAAGAAGCAAATATTGAGCTTATCACATTAAAGGTGACACGTGTTAAGAATAACAACCCCAGACGAGCCAGGGCTGTAGGACCGAAAGGCCTCGAAGCGAGATGGAAAGGAATTAAAATAGTGATCGGTTACCAGCTGTTTTGCCTATTAACATAATTCAAATTTCGCCTAATCTTCCCGGAAAGGAAAGAAGCTGGTACATTCTAAGTTTTTTTCTTTTCTCCCAGACCAGCATAGAAGATTTAACATATATTGAGTCTATCCCAGCAAAGGAGTTGTTTACACGTACCTTCCAGGCGAGTATGCAAATCCAATAGAAGATCCCATTTGTCCTAGTAATAGTGTGGCGAGTGATTTACGTATAACTATTAATAAGGCGTTTTTCTTGCAGTAGAAGTAACGGCTTTTATCCTTTTGCTAACTAGTTGCCAGCAATTTATCGGAATGGTGCGAATTACTTTATACGCCATTAATAAAATTAAACGAGTTGTCGATATGCAAAGAAGTGATGCTATTAGTGAGTCGCAAGCGCAAGATTGCAACCGTATTTTAAAGATTTTATTTGACATGCAACGGTCGTATGCAACGATATATCGTATCGTATATTTTGGAAATCTTTAGAAGCCTATGTCCAGCAGTAGACGTTTTGCGTCACGATCAGCTACGATTTTTTACCAAATGTGACGTAAATCACCACCACTCTGAAACTTCGAAGCTCTGTATCTTTGTGAATTTTTACTACTGTGCTAAACGAAAAAATATGGGTCTTTTATTTTTGGATAATCTAATTGACGGACTAAATCAAATAATATACTTTTTTCCCAGTCCACATTGCAAGTAACCTCTTGAAAGTCTTGAAAGTCTAAAGTCAACGGATTAATGTTCTAAGTCCTAAATTCTTTCAGACCATAATCCATTTCACCTTGCCTTGACAACTATGCCGTTTGCTTTCAACATCTGTCACTAATCCTTAAGCGACAGGTCAGTCTGGAATTCCAACTAGATATTGGTTTAGTCTAAAGTGGTCTTCCATTAGTTTCGAAATGGAAACTGCAAGTTGACACTTGATATTGTTAACTGACGTTAAGCACCCGGCATTGCCTGGATTGTTACATAAGTTACTTGGTTAAATAGTTATGTAATATTAGTCCAAGGCATAATTTTGACTTCTGTGTCCTAGTGCCTATGCTGTCACAACGGAGGCCCCGGGTTCGGTCTCTGATGGAAAATGATATTTTTGTTATTGTCCTGGGTCTTGGATGTTTAATATATGTATTTGTCATAAAATACAGTATTGTTGAGTTAATATCCTATAACACAAATCTCGAACTTACTTTGGTGCTAGCTCAATCTGTGTGATTTGTCCGCATATATTTAAATTACTTCCTTTTTAAAAAATCAATAAAATAAAATAAAAAGAAGAAAAATCGTATGAGAGCTCCATAAAATGTGAAAAATGAAATAAATATAAATTGAGTAACAAAAATGTAAAAATTTTTTGGAAATAACATAGAGCAAAATGGAAAAGACAATTTTTTTAGATTTATTAAAGCGTCGTTTACATGAGACTTCTTTGCATCTTAATATTGATTTACAGACATTACAGACAGACAGAAAGTTCTACTTCAATGAGACAAGTATTAAGATTGGCCCAAATTCGAGGTCTATGCAAATAATAATCTCCACTTGACGCCCAAAGGCCACTAGTCGAAGTTTCGTAATCTTCGGTATTGAGTTGGAAGTAATTAAAGTGTATAATATTTCATATGCAAAACAACTGTAATGATATATCATTGAATGTAATATCGGCTTATTAATATTCATTAACACATATAAAACAACTATTATTAATTATCAGACACCACTCACAAGTCACACTACCTATACTCCATTTGGTTAGGTATTTAAATAAATGTAAACAATCTTGATATGTCTTTTTATTGAAATATACACTTTCTAAATCAATAATTTTGCTAATTACAGAGTAATTATGATAGAAATTATAAATTACATAATTACTTTGTAATTTGCAAAGGTATTGATTTATAGTCAAGATTTTTTACATTTATTTAAATACCTAACCAAATGAAGGTAAATAAAATAAATGGTAATAATTTAATGATATATAAATAATGGAATAAAACGTTCACACTAATCACGTCTGTTTTTTCCTTAAGGATTAAATACTTTTAAACATTAGCCATTTATTTGTCTTACGTTTAGCTCAAGTGGTGAACCGAGTCTTTTTGTCTTAGTAGATTTGGACCATTGTAAGAATAAATAATATATTTATCAGTTCAAGTACCCGCAAAAAATTCCGATTACCATTTGCCCATGGGGCCATTTTTGCGGGTTTTAAATTGGCTTCATTTCAGAGATCTATTCATAAATTTTAACATGAGGGATGATTATGTCTTTATTTTTAAGGACTTTTATCTTGAGAGACATGCCCTATAGTACCCTTGATTAGGGATAGACGGACAAACAAACAATAGTAATTTATTCTTCATATTTGTAAATATTAGTAAATTCAATCCATTTTAACATAACAGTCTGTCATAGAAGCAGATCAACAGCTAAAGTACTTGCAACATAAACGAGTTGAATTGACAAATCACCGGCTTTGATTGCAGCCGAAAAGATATGCTAATGCAAGATAAGCGTTCGGTGATAACGTCCCAACAATCCGAGAAATTATTTGTAACCTCTGTCGTTGGACATTACTAAATTTCTTTGTATAGACAGCATGACAAACGTTGATGAGTATCAATCTTTGATTGAGAAATTATCGCATTTCGCATTTATATTTCTTGTGGAATCTAATCAATTGTAATCAGTACCATGTACTGAACCTGCAGAGAAATTCACGCACTGGACATAAATATATCCTGTATTATATTCGCGAGCGTTAACCACCCGATATTCATATACGATCATTTGAAAATCGAATAGGCATGGAGGACCTCTACAGTCTACACCTGTGTGATAAAACTCGCCTGCTCACTCAATATCAAAGAAAAAATCAAAAAATGCTTTACCTTCATGTTCACGAAGACAGATGCGTTTTTTTTATGTGAAAGCAAGTTCTATTTCAGTGTTTCTTAGCTATATTTGATGAAAATTGGTTAAGCCGTATAAAAGTTATTAATTATTATTTAAGTCTTGAACGTCAGGGTTTTCCCTAGTAAATAATAGATGGCGCTATCAATTGGAATATGTAGTGACGCTACTTATTACTAAATGGCGTTTTTGAAAGTCAGGGGCTTTTTTAATCTGCCTATCAAATAAACTTGAGTCACAATGAGTCTCCGCGAACGGTACAGTGGACCGGAAAATCTACATTGCATACAGCTAGATAGCCTTTGACGTGTTAATTTTGCAATGTACCAGTTATCGCCGCATCGGCTTTTATCTGATAACGGGCGTTTTGACGCACCTTGTCTTGCCAGTCATGACCGCTAAGCTTGACTTTGTTGATAAAAGTATGCAAGTACTTGCCTATTAATTAACAAGGCGCGTTGTGATTGGAACGACGATAATTTAAGGTTACTCTATATCCATAGACTATTATTTAGGGACTTTATTTTGTCTCACATATTTCAACGACTACTGCAGTCATGGTCACTGGTCTGAAATCTCTGTACATAGACATATAGTGAATGATAGAAAATTTGGAAAAAGTTGACTTACAGAGCTGATCCCAAATATGTGGAAGGCGAGGAAGATGATGACTCAGCATAGGCATAGACACACCTCACAGATAAATTCATGCTGAAAATAATGTATTTAAGTCTCTAGGTATATTCACGTACACTTAATATAGTTTGAAACGCCGACTAGTACCTACTAAACGACCACTTTCGGAAGAATGCTGAGTATATTAATGTAAAGGATTCATCATTTTAGCTTTATAAAATTCAGAAATTTTTACCAAAGAGTGGATTACATCGGTAAATTGCAATAATACTCGGAAAATTGCAATGAAATCTGTGAGATGGGATGTTGATTTCTTCTCGAAATATAATTTTATAAACTTTACAAAAAGATAAAAACTAAATTGCAACGTCTACCCGAGGCTTTTTGACCTGGAGATGATTTTTTTACTTCCTAGTCGGCTACAGTCTTTTAATAAAAACTGTGTGAAATCTGACCCCAGATCAAAACGTTTATCGTAAAAAATATACGGTTAGTTGCCCGTTAAATTCGTGAGAGCCGGGATACGCTGAATTTGTTCATACTTATTGAGGAAAAAGTCCAGAATTTAGTAGAAAAAAATCTAAAAATAGATTTAATTAGTAAAAATCTGGGGACTTGCATTTGGTGGATGGCCGATTCTGGGGAAAAGGGAGCGAAAAGTGGATCAAAATGTGAAAATGTTGTCAAAAGATTGAAAAACATGTAAGGATCAGCCGACATGAGCGCCCGATTCCTAATATTTTCTCTTTAACCCAAAGCTAGTAGTTATATTTAGGACTGACCGTATTCAATTTGTGTGGTTTACGGCAGAGTAGAATAGGGCCACTCCAAGTCCTCCCGTGGATGTCGTAGAACGCGACTTAGGAAATACAGGCTAAACAAAGCTTATAAACATAAGCTTTGTTTAGCCTGTATTTTTTGGGTTGGAGACCTCTCCAACCCGTCTGGCCAGCGTGGAGAGTGTAGGCCAAATCCTCTGCCGGCTCAGGCCAAGTATGGCTCTGGTAGTACAGAGAGGGTCTTGCTTCTTCAGTGGAGACAAAAAGACCTGATGATGATGATAATCCATTGGTCATACGAATAAGGTAGAAAAATATAGTAATATCTTTTTACCTTATTCTTATGATTTTCGGGCTTAAAATAATGCAACATTTATTTTAGTTTTTACGATTTGCATTGCATCACTTTACGTTAGCACATAAAACTTTTGATGACAAAATAACTGAAACATTACACCAGTTGCGTTGCACGTGCACTAAAATATACTTAGTCACTTTCGTAATATATATTTTTTTATTTATTTATACAACTTTTACTTTTAAACCTTGGGGGCTTTCTCTATAAGTGAACCGAAATTTCAATTTGATGGTAGTATTGTTTATGTTTGACAAATAATTTCCTAAGATTCTACCGTAATATTTGTAATGTATGTTAACATTGTGTTTATTTATACAACTTTTACTTACAATCTTGGGCTTTCCCTACCAGTCAACCGAAATTTCAGAGTCACACTCAAACCATCAAGGTTTGAGTATTGTTTTTGTTTGACAAATAATTTCTTACGATTCTACCTTAATATTTGTATGTTAACATTGTTAACCGAGTTGCATTGCCATGCTGAATATATCATCAAATAAAAATATTTTGATTGAGAGCAACGTGCACGATCCATGAGCAAAGCTTGAATTCATACATTTATCTCTCAAAACTTTTATTTTTTGTTCCAACAGCTTAATCCGTATCTCTTCATTTCCAGGTAAGACAGCAGTCGGCGACCCGTAAGCTTCATTCAACTTTATTTAAGGCTATACACACCTTATTCTGCGACCTACTTGCGGAGAAATGCATCGAGAATCACCTTATTTGTTTTAACGGACCGTAAATTTCGGTGTCGTGTGAAAATTTTAAAATTTTGCTTGATCCGATATGCGTGTTCTTGTGGATCCGATTTCTTAAAAGTTCTTTACATGTTTAGTTTTTAAGTCATTTTTATTAATAAGTATGGTTAAAAAGAGTAGCATAATCCGCTTTATTCCGCGACCTAGTTGCGGAGAAATGCATCGAGAATCACTTTAGTAAATTTCGGTGAGGTGGGAAAATTAAAAAAAAACTTGATCTGATATCGTTGTGTTTTTGTGGATCTGACTTCTTTCAAGTTCTTATTTTGTTTGGTTTTTAAGTCATTTAAACAATGCGCATAATCTTTTCGATAGATTTTTTTCTTCTGTTCTGTTCTGTATCTGCATGTGTGTGTATCTCACTCACGCGTATTCATTCCATGTTAACTTGAAGTGTTAGCAGTTTTTTTCTATTCACAGAATGCTTTAGATTTATCTTTAGCGCATTTCTGTCTATACGCATACAATCGATATCGCGATATCGATACAATGGTATCGATTCTAACTCGATCTCTGCCCGTGGCGCGAGGGTCTGCTGTAAGCAAATCGGTATCTAATTGCACCCCCTGGGCTGATGCATCTAAACTCGGTTCCATGGCTTCACTTCACGCTTGAACACGCACAAGAAATATAGATAAAGCATTTATTTTATTCTTAGACGATACAACCTACTCGTCGATAATTTTAACCGCCTTATTATAAAACGCGACTAACTTTGTTACTAGGTTTAAACCATTATCCGACCTACCTACCATACCGACGGTAAAGGTTTAGATGTTGATTTAATACATTGCTGGTTTTATAATGAATGAAAGTTTAGCTAAGCTTTGCAAATAGGCAATCTATATAAAATCTGTATCAGCATAGTGGATTCCCAGCAATCCCAGTCTACCCACTCGGTACAAACTTCATGGTTACATGGGCATGGGGCATTGCTGAGTAGTTTTATTTTAAACTGTCTTAATTTTTAATAATGGTGATCTCAAAACTTTTTACGTTAAAAAGACCTGGTTGCGATTTTGCGACGTTGCTTCTTCTTCTTCTACCTTATCCTTGCCCCACTACTTTTGCAAGACTGTCATTCAGTAAACAGTATTGTTCTTAAAGGGAATTATCTCTTCCCGTTTTTACTTTAGTTGGCCTTTGATAATAAAATTGTAATTGACAAAAGTCATCATCATGAATAAAATAATGCGCATTGTTTAGTAAAAGCACGCGTGTGAATGACAAATTATTAAAATTAACAAGAGTTCCAACGGTTCATAATGGGGCCAGGTGGGGTCATTTGGACCCAGATTGCTGCAATTGAGCGATTCCTTTAAATTCGCTGGCATTCCGGCCACCCTTTGTTTTTCGCTCAAATTGGTCTTGATCATACGGCCGGCGAATTTATCATGTATTGTGGTTACAAGAGTCGGATTGGCGAAATTCTTTAGTCCATTCATGATGCAATTCTGTGTATAAGTTATTGACCTTCTCATTTCTCATAAAAAAGATTGGTGTATGATTTTCGTTGATAATTTTTAATAACGAGTACATTATACTGTTCCTTGTAAAGTTTTTGTAATTTTAAGTGGTGCATTGTATATTTCAAGGAGTCGACAGCGTTTATAAAGGGGTTTTTGCTATCTCACTTTCGGTAATATTAAAAAACGGGATGGCACTAGTCCGTCGCACGATATAACTTTATCTGAGACATGCCTACCATTCGTCTGTTAAATGACGTGGAAGGGACGTACCCGTAATAAATCGAACCACGGGCTATATGAAAATTAAAAAACAGTCAAAAACTTTTATAAAATCGGCATTCCCATACAATTTGCCCGGGCGGCTCGGCTGCACACTTTCTTATAGAAATGACTTTTTTAGTTTTTGACTGTTATTTTATTTTAAAATACTAATAGTGATCTAATTAAGCCCGTGGTTCGGTTTATTACGGGTATGTCCCTTCCACGTTGTACGTATAGGCCACTGATACTTTAGACCAGTCTTTCCCAAAGTGGGCGATAACGCCCCCTTGTGGGCGCTGCAGGTCTCAAGGGGGGCGGTAAGAGACCCAGAAAGAAAATGTTTTTTTTTTTTGCTAGGAGCTTTATTTAGCTAGGAGGCCTCTTAAACAACGACTGCAAGAGCTCTCGACTCTCAACAACAACCACATAAATATCATCCTCCACTTTAAGAATAAATATTTACATAATATACATATATAGGTCACAATAATTAATTAATTTAATTTGAAGTTATAGTGGTTTTTAAATAGGTGAAAAAATGGGGGCGCTAAAAAAATATTTATTCTCAAAGTGGGCAGTAGACAAAATAAGTTTGGGAACCACTGCTTTAGACAGAAACAATGACTAAATTCTAATTATTGCACATCATGACATTAATTAATTTCGCGTAGCCTTACCCGTACGATACTAGCGAAAGTGCTAGTAAATACCTCGAATACATTCCGCGTAATGCGCAGACGCTGAGAGCCAAGCTGAGTTCCACTTACGCTTACATAGCAAACTAAGTGACGCATGTCGCAAGAGCCCTAACAATTAAAGATGCCGACTTACGTAAAACGCAACAAAAACTGCCCGGCATGTTATAGTAATTTCATTTCGCTGCGGTCCGCGACGTACTCGTATTCTATGCAGTTTGTACGTAATGCTTGAGGGTTAAAAAGTTACCTGAATTTTGAAGCGTCCAGTGCTGCCAGCTGAAAATATACTTTACTTACTTACTTACTATCCTGGCTGCGTGGTGTAATGGTTGGAGCGTTTGGCTCATACCCGGAGGTTGCGGGTTCGAATCCCAGCGGGGGCAACGACTTTGTGTTGTTGTCCTTGTTTGGTTAGGACATTGCAGGCTGATCACCTGATTGTCTGATAAGTAAGATGATGCGTGCTTCGGAGGGCACGTTAAGCCGTCGGTCCCGGTCACTGTCTTTGACATTGGTCGTTACCTAAAACCATGTCAGAGGCCTTTAAGGCGGTTTAAAAACTCTGACACTAGTGTTAGTCACTAACACACACGATAAGAAGACTATCCTGGCTCAGCGACCCAAGGTGAGTCTTGGCCTCCAGCAGAAGAGCACGCCAGCGCTCCCGGTCCTGTGCTATCTCTTTCCAGTTGTCGCCAACTTGAAGCTCGCGCTAAAAATATACTATGCGAAAATATACTTAGCTCATTACATTTCTTGCGATGACATAAAATACCATATTCAAGTACAATTTATTTTAAGATAAAAATTTAAAACTTATACAATTTCCCCTAAACATTAACGTATTTCTCAAATGCAATGTAAAATTTGCACTAAAATTTTTAAAATTGTGTCTAGATAAATAACCCTTCAAACTATTTTATGAACTACTATTATATTATATTATATTATATATAGCTACACTTACCACTGACTGACTGACTGACTGATTGACATAGTTGTTTGACCGGTTGCCAAATAGTAGGGGTGATGGTTTATAGTGGAACGTACAGGGGTGAGGGGGTCGAGTACCAGAAAAATCTGACATTTGAGGATTTGCAGAAACCTGATGTGGAAGGGGTACGGCCTGGCTAAACGGTTGGACCTAGAGATTTGACCCCATAGACAAAATGAAAGGGGTACCTGATCAATTACCAGAGCCAGTATTTTTTTTTTAATTTTCATAAAACAAAAATTCCCCCCATACAAATTTCATACAAACGGCCCCCCCCCAGTAACTTGGCGCAGCCCGAGGCCGAAGGCCGAGGGCAAAGCCGGCTCGCGAGGCCGAAGGGCGAGCTCCGTGGCGAGGCCGAAGGCCGAGCCCCCCCCCCTTCACCCCCCCCCCTCCCCCTCCCCCAAGTAATTTCCCCCCATCACGAGGCCACAGGCCGAGTGACGCGAGCCCGAAGGGCGAGCTGCGGGCGAGGGCGTAGCCCGAGCCACTCCCGTAAGGGCCGGGTTTTTTTAAATTTTTGGAAATCCAAGATGGCCGCCGAAAGTCAATTGCTTGCGATTTGGCTGAAAATCAATATCTATATGTTTTTTGAGCCGAAAAATCCAAATATGATTTTTTTTTTGGAATCCAAGATGGCGTCTGAATTTTAGAAAATGAAATTTATTTCGTTCCTAACGTCTCACTGGGACTTCGTAGGGGTCTGAAATTTTGCATGTGGGGGTAAAGCAACTCGAGGAACTCGAAACTGCATTAAGATTTTGGATCCAAGATGGCCGCCCACACATTTTTTCATGTTTTCTCAACTGACTGCAGTTTTCACCCATTTTTTGAACTGGAAACATTTCTTAGCCAACAACCGCCGCTCGAAAAACCGCGTGCTGCTTGCAGCACGCGCAGCACCCGAAACACTAGTTATAATATATAAACCTACATTACCACTGACTGACTGACTGATTGACATAGTTGTTTGCCCTGTTGCGGGGTTGGTGGGGTTTAGGTTGATGTGCGGTTGTATAGAGGGTGCTCCAGTGAGTACCAGAAAAATCTGACATTTGAGGATCTGCAGAAACGTGATGTGGAAGGGGTACGGCCTGCGAAGATGGATGGGGTTGGGGGCGTGATTTTTTTTCCAAAATGTAGGGGGTTGTAAGCAATTTGACGAGCATCATTTGTTTTTTGTTTTTTTTCAAAATCCAAGATGGCCGCCATACATGGACAATTCCCCTCCATACAAATTTCATACAAACGGCAACTCGGCGCAGCCTGAGGCCGAAGGCCGAAGGCTTAGCCAACACACGAGGCCGCAGGCCGAGCTGCGGAGCGAGGGCGAAGCCCGAGCTCCCCCCCCCCTTGCCCCCCCCCCCCCTCCCTCAAGCAATTTTCACGAGGCCGTAGGCCGAGTGATGCGAGCCCGAAGGGCGAGCTGCGGGCGAGGGCGAAGCCCGAGCCAATATCACAAAGCGCAGCGTCTTTTTTTTTTTTTGGAAATCCAAGATGGCCGCCGAAAGTCAACTGCTTGCGATTTGGCTGAAAATCGATATCTATATGTAATTTGACCCCAAAAATCCAAATTTAATATTTTTTTTGGAATCCAAGATGGCGTCTGGATTTTAAAAAATTTAACTTATTTCGTTTATAACGTCTCACTGGGACTTCGTAGCGGTCTGAAATTTTGCATGTGGGGGTAAAGCACCCCGCGGAACTCGGAACTGGAAACAGATTTTCGATCCAAGATGGCCACCCCCACACATATTTTGATGTTTTTTTTACTGACTGCAATTTTTACCCATTTTCTGAACTGGAAACATGTCTCAACCTACCTCAACAGCCGCACGAAAGACCGCGGGCTGCTTGCAGCCCGCGCAGCGCCCGAAAAGCTAGTTATAATATATAAACCTACATTACCACTGACTGACTCACTCACTGATTGACATAGTTGTTTGCCCTGTTGCGGGGTTGGTGGAGTTTAGGTTGATGTGTGGTCGTATAGAAGATGCTCCAGTGAGTACCAGAAAAATCTGACATTTGAGGATTTGCAGAAACCTGATGTGGAAGGGGTACGGCCTGCAAAAACGGTAAGGGTTAGGGGTGTGATTTTTTTTTCAAAATGTAGGGGGTTGTAAGCAATTTGACGAGCGTCATTTGTTTTTTTATTTTTTTCAAAATTCAAGGTGGCCGCCATACAAGGACAATTTTCCTCCATACAAACTTACCCATTTTCTGAACTGGAAACATATCTTAGCCTACCTTAACAGCCCCACGATGAACCGCGGGCTGCTTGCAGCCCGCGCAGCGCCCGAAAAGCTAGTTATAATATATAAACCTACATTACCACTGACTCACTCACTCACTGATTGACATGGTTGTTTGCCCTGTTGCGGGGTTGGTGGGGTTTAGGTTGATGTGTGGTCGTATAGAGGGTGCTCCATTGAGTACCAGAAAAATCTGACATTTGAGGATTTGCAGAAACCTGATGTGGAAGGGGTACGGCCTGCGAAAACGGTTAGTGTTAGGGGTGTGATTTTTTTTTCAAAATGTAGGGGGTTGTAAGCAATTTGACGACCGTCATTTGTTTTTTTATTTTTTCCAAAATTCAAGATGGCCGCTATACAACGACAATTGTCCTCCATACAAACTTACCCATTTTCTGAACTGGAAACATATCTTAGCCTACCTCTATAGCCCCACGATGAACCGCGGGCTGCTTGCAGCCCGCGCAGCGCCCGAAAAGCTAGTTATAATATATAAACCTACATTACCACTCACTGACTGACAGAGTTGTTTGCCCTGTTGCGGGGTTGGTGGGGTTTAGGTTGATGTGCGGTCGTATAGAGGGTGCTTCAGTGAGTACCAGAAAAATCTGACATTTGAGGATCTGCGGAAACCTGATGTGGAAGGGGTACGGCCTGCGAAAACGGTTGGGGTTAGGGGTGTGATTTTTTTTCCATAATGTAGAAGATTATAAGCAATTTGACGACCGTCATTTGTTTTTTGTTTTTTTTCGAAATTCAAGATGGCCGCCATACAAGGACAAATTTCCTCCATACAAACTTACCCATTTTCTGAACTGGAAACATATCTTAGCCTACCTCAACAGCCCCACGATGAACCGCGGGCTGCTTGCAGCCCGCGCAGCGCCCGAAAAGCTAGTTATATTATAATATATAAACCTACAATACCACTGACTGACTCACTGATTGACATAGTTGTTTGCCCTGTTGCGGGGTTGGTGGGGTTTAGGTTGATGTGTGGTCGTATAGAGGGTGCTCCAGTGAGTACCAGAAAAATCTGACATTTGAGGATTTGCAGAAACCTGATCTAGAAGGGGTATGGCCTGCAAAAACGGTTAAGGTTAGGGGCGTGATTTTTTTTCCATAATGTAGAAGATTATAAGCAATTTGACGACCGTCTTTTGTTTTTTGATTTTTTTCAAAATCCAAGATGGCCGCCATACATGGACAATTTCTCTCCATACAACGTTACCCATTTTCTGAACTGAAAAAATATTTTAGCCTATCTCAACAGCCGCACGAAAGACCGCGGGCTGCTTGCAGCCCGCGCAGCGCCCGAAAAGCTAGTTTTATATTATATATAGCTACACTTACCACTGACTGACTCACTGATTGACATAGTTGTTTGCCCTGTTGCGGGGTTGGTGGGGTTTAGGTTGATGTGCGGTCGTATAGAGGGTGCTTCAGTGAGTACCAGAAAAATCTGACATTTGAGGATCTGCGGAAACCTGATGTGGAAGGGGTACGGCCTGCGAAAACGGTTGGGGTTAGGGTCGTGATTTTTTTTCCAATATGTAGAAGATTATAAGCAATTTGACGAGCGTCATTTGTTTTTTTATTTTTTTCAAAATCCAAGATGGCCGCCATACATGGACAATTCCCCTCCATACAAATTTCATACAAACGGCCCCCAAGTAACTTGGCCCAGCCCGAGGCCGAAGGCCGAGGGCGAAGCCGGCTCGCGAGGCCACAGGCCGAGCGAGGCGAGCCCGAAGGCCGAGCCCCTCTCCCCCCCCTTTAACCCCCCCCCCCCCCCTTCCCTAGCCCCAAGTAATTTTCACGAGGCCGCAGGCCGAGTGATGCGAGCCCGAAGGGCGAGCTGCGGGCGAGGGCGAAGCCCGAGCCACTACAGTAAGCGCCGTTTTTTTTTTTAATTTTTGCAAATCCAAGATGGCCGCCGAAAGTGAAATGCTTGCGATTTTGTTGAAAATCAATATCTATATGTATTTTGGGCCAAAAATCCAAATTTTACATTTTTTTTTGGAATCCAAGATGGCGTCTGGATTTTAGAAAATTAAATTTATTTCGTTAGTAACGTCTCACTGCGACTTCATAGGGTTCTGAAATTTTCTACACTGGGGTAAAGCACCCCGCGGAACTCGAAACTGCATTCAGATTTTGGATCCAAGATGGCCGCCCACACATTTTTTCATGTTTCCTCTACTGACTGCAGTTTTTACCCACTTTTTGAACTGGAAACATTTCTTAGCCAACAACAGCCGCACGAAAAACCGCGTGCTGCTTGCAGCACGCGCATTACCCGAAACACTAGTTATATTATATTATATATAGCTACACTTACCACTGACTGACTGACTGATTGACATAGTTGTTTGCCCTGTTGCGGGGTTGGTGGGGTTTAGGTTGATGTGCGGTCGTATAGAGGGTGCTCCAGTGAGTACCAGAAAAATCTGACATTTGAGGATCTGCGGAAACCTGATGTGGAAGGGGTACGGCCTGCGAAAACGGTTGGGGTTAGAGACGTGATTTTTTTTCCAAATTGTAGGGGGTCGTGAGCAATTTGACGAGCGTCATTTGTTTTTTGATTTTTTTCAAAATCCAAGATGGCCGCCATACATGGACAATTCCCCTCTATACAAATTTCATACAAACGGCCCCCAAGTAACTTGGCGCAGCCCGAGGGCGAAGCCGGCTCGCGAGGCCACAGGCCGAGCGAGGCGAGCCCGAAGGACGAGCTCCGTGGCGAGGCCGAAGGCCGAGCTCCTCTCCCCCCCTTTCACCCCCCCCCCCCTTCCCTACCCCCAAGTAATTTTCACGAGGCCGCAGGCCGAGTGATGCGAGCCCGAAGGGCGAGCTGCGGGCGAGGGCGAAGCCCGAGCCACTACAGTAAGCGCCGCTTTTTTTTTTAATTTTTGCAAATCCAAGATGGCCGCCGAAAGTGAAATGCTTGCGATTTTGTTGAAAATCAATATCTATATGTATTTTGGGCCAAAAATCCAAATTTTACATTTTTTTTTTGGAATCCAAGATGGCGTCTGGATTTTAGAAAATTAAATTTATTTCGTTAGTAACGTCTCACTGCGACTTCATAGGGTTCTGAAATTTTCTACACTGGGGTAAAGCACCCCGCGGAACTCGAAACTGCATTCAGATTTTGGATCCAAGATGGCCGCCCACACATTTTTTCATGTTTCCTCTACTGACTGCAGTTTTTACCCACTTTTTGAACTGGAAACATTTCTTAGCCAACAACAGCCGCACGAAAAACCGCGTGCTGCTTGCAGCACGCGCAGCACCCGAAACACTAGTTATTATAATATATAAACCTACATTACCACTCACTGACTGACTGACTGATTGACATAGTTGTTTGCCCTGTTGCGGGGTTGGTGGGGTTAAGGTTGATGTGCGGTCGTATAGAGGGTCTTCCAGTGAGTACCAGAAAAATCTGACATTTGAGGATTTGCAGAAACCTGATGTGGAAGGGGTACGGCCTGCAAAGACGGTTGGTGTTAGGGGCGTGATTTTTTTTCCAATATGTAGGGGGTTGTAAGCAATTTGACGAGCGACATTTGTTTTTTGATTTTTTTCAAAATCCAAGATGGCCGCCTTACAAGGACAATTGTCCTCCATACAATCTTACCCATTTTCTCAACTGGACATGTTATTTAGCCCACCTCAACAGCTTCACGTAAAACCGCGGGCTGCTTGCAGCCCGCGCAGCGCCCGAAAAGCTAGTTATATTATAATATATAAACCTACATTACCACTCACTGACTGACATAGTTGTTTGCCCTGTTGCAGGGTTGGTGGGGTTTTGGTTGATGTGTGGTCGTATAGAGGGTGCTCCAGTGAGTACCAGAAAAATCTGACATTTGAGGATCTGCGGAAACCTGATGTGGAAGGGGTACGGCCTGCGAAAACGGTTGGGGTTAGGGGCGTGATTTTTTTTCCAAAATGTAGGGGGTCGTGAGCAATTTGACGAGCGTCATTTGTTTTTTGATTTTTTTCAAAATCCAAGGTGGCTGCCATACATGGACAATTCCCCTCCATACAAATTTCATACAAACGGCCCCCAAGTAAGTTGGCGCAGCCCGAGGCCGAAGGCCGAGGGCGAAGCCGGCTCGCGAGGCCACAGGCCGAGCGAGGCGAGCCCGAAGGACGAGCTCCGTGGCGAGGCCGAAGGCCGAGCCCCTCTCCCCCCCTTTCACCCCCCCCCCCCTTCCCTACCCCCAAGTAATTTTCACGAGGCCGGAGGCCGAGTGATGCGAGCCCGAAGGGCGAGCTGCGGGCGAGGGCGAAGCCCGAGCCACTACAGTAAGCGCCGCTTTTTTTTTTAATTTTGGAAATCCAAGATGGCCGCCGAAAGTGAAATGCTTGCGATTTTGTTGAAAATCAATATCTATATGTATTTTGGGCCAAAAATCCATTTTACATTTTTTTTTGGAATCCAAGATGGCGTCTGGATTTTAGAAAATTAAATTTATTTCGTTAGTAACGTCTCACTGCGACTTCATAGGGTTCTGAAATTTTCTACACTGGGGTAAAGCACCCCGCGGAACTCGAAACTGCATTCAGATTATGGATCCAAGATGGCCGCCCACACATTTTTTCATTTTTCCTCTACTGACTGCAGTTTTTACCCACTTTTTGAACTGGAAACATTTCTTAGCCAACAACAGCCGCAGGAAAAACCGCGTGCTGCTTGCAGCACGCGCAGCACCCGAAACACTAGTTATATTATAATATATAAACATACAATACCACTGACTCACTGATTGACATAGTTGTTTGCCCTGATGCGGGGTTGGTGGGGTTTAGGTTGATGTAGGGTCGTATAGAAAATGCTCCAGTGAGTACCAGAAAAATCTGACATTTGAGGATTTGCAGAAACCTGATGTGGAAGGGGTACGGCCTGCAAAAACGGTTGGGGTTAGGGGCGTGATTTTTTTTTCAGAATATGGGTGGTTGTAAGCAATTTGACGAGCGTCATTTGTTTTTTGATTTTTTTCAAAATCCAAGATGGCCGCCATACATGGACAATTCCCCTCCATACAAATTCCTCCATTTTCTGAACTGGAAACATATCTTAGCCTACCTCAATAGCCCCACGATGAACCGCGGGCTGCTTGCAGCCCGCGCAGCGCCCGAAAAGCTAGTTATATTATATATAGCTACACTTACCACTGACTGACTCACTGATTGACATAGTTGTTTGACCGGTTGCCAAATAGTAGGGGTGATGGTTTATGGTGAAACGTACTGGGGTGAGGGGGTCGAGTACCAGAAAAATCTGACATTTGAGGATTTGCAGAAACCTGATGTGGAAGGGGTACGGCCTGGCTAAACAGTTAGACCTGGAGATTTGACCCCATAGACAAAATGAAAGGGGTACCTGGTCAATTACCAGAGCCAGTTTATTTTTTTTAATTTTCATAAAAAAAAAAATTCCCCCATACAAATTTCATACAAACGGCCCCCCCAAGTAACTTGGCGCAGCCCGAGGCCGAAGGCCGAGGGCGAAGCCGGCTCGCGAGCCCGAGGGGCGAGCTCCGTGGCGAGGCCGAAGGTCGAGCCCCCCTTTTCACCCCCCCCCCCTCCTCCTCCCCCTCCTCCCCTTCCCAAGTAATTTACCCCCATCACGAGGCCGTAGGCCGAGTGACGCGAGCCCGAAGGGCGAGCTGCGGGCGAGGGCGAAGCCCGAGCCAATTCTCTAAGTGCCGGGTTTTTTTTTAATTTTTGGAAATCCAAGATGGCCGCCGAAAGTCAACTGCTTGCGATTTGGCTGAAAATCAATATCTACATGTATTTTGAGCCAATAAATCCAAATTTAAATTTTTTTTTGGAATCCAAGATGGCGTCTGGATTTTAGAAAATTTAAATTATTTCGTTCATAACGTCTCACTGGGACTTCATAGAGGTCTGAAATTTTCTTTACTGAGGTAAAGCACCTCGCGAAACTCGAAAATGCAATCAGATTTTAGATCCAAGATGGCCGCCCATACATTTTTTGATGATTCTTCAATAGACTGCAACTCTTACCCATTTTCTCAACTGGACATGTTATTCAGCCTTAACAAGTGCACGAAAAATCGCGTGCTGCTTGCAGCACGCGCAGCACCCGAAACACTAGTTATATTATAATATATAAACCTACATTACCACTGACTGACTGACTGATTGACATAGTTGTTTGCCCTGTTGCGGGGTTGGTGGGGTTTGGGTTGATGTGTGGTCGTATAGAGGGTGCTCCAGTGAGTACCAGAAAAATCTGACATTTGAGGATTTGCGGAAACCTGATGTGGAAGGGGTACGGCCTGCGAAAACGGTTAGGGTTAGGGGTGTGATTTTATACCAAAATGTAGGGGGTTGTAAGCAATTTGACGATCGTCATTTGTTTTTTATTTTTTTTCAAAATCCAAGATGGCCGCCATACAACGACAATTGTCCTCCATACAAACTTACCCATTTTCTAAACTGGAAACATATCTTAGCTTACCTCAACAGCCCTACGATGAACCGCGGGCTGCTTGCAGCCCGCGCAGCGCCCGAAAAGCTAGTTATTATAATATATAAACCTACATTACCACTGACTGACTGACTGACTCATTGACATAGTTGTTTGCCCTGTTGCGGGGTTGGTGGGGTTTAGGTTGATGTGCGGTTGTATAGAGGGTGCTAAATGGAGTACCAGAAAAATCTGACATTTGAGGATTTGCAGAAACCTGATGTGGAAGGGGTACGGCCTGCGAAAACGGTTAGGGTTAGGGGTGTGATTTTTTTTCCAAAATGTAGGGGGTTGTAAGCAATTTGACGACCGTTATTTGTTTTTAATTTTTTTTCAAAATCCAAGGTGGCCGCCATACAAGGACAATTTTCCTCCATACAAATTTCATACAAATATTCCAAGTAACTTGGCGCAGCCTGAGGCCGGAGGCCGAAGGCGAAGCCCCACCGCGAGGCCGCAGGCCGAGCTGCCGAGCGAGGCCGAAGGCCGAGCTCCCCCCCCCCCCTCCTCTGCGCCCCCCCCCCCCACCCCCCAAGTAATTTTCACGAGGCCGTAGGCCGAGTGATGCGAGCCCGTAGGGCGAGCTGCGGGCGAGGGCGAAGCCCGAGCCACCATCACGAAGCGTTGCGTCGTATTTTTATTTTTTTGGAAATCCAAGATGGCCGCCGAAAGTCAACTGCTTGCGATTTGGCTGAAAATCGATATCTTTATGTAATTTGACCCCAAAAACCTTAATTCAATATTTTTTTTGGAATCCAAGATGGCGTCTGGATTTTAGAAAATTAAACTTATTTCGTTTATAACGTCTCACTGGAACTTCGTAGGGTTCTGAAATTTTGCACGTGGGGGTAAAGCACCCCGCGGTTCTCGGAACTGGAATCAAATTTTAGATCCAAGATGGCCGCCCCCACATATATTTTGATGTTTCCCATACTGACTGCAGTTTTTACCCATTTTCAGAACTGGAAACATGTCTTACCCTACCTCAACAGCCGCACGAAAGACCGCGGGCTGCTTGCAGCCCGCGCAGCGCCCGAAAAGCTAGTTTATAATATATAAACCTACAATACCACTGACTCACTGACTGATTGACATAGTTGTTTGCCCTGTTGCGGTGTTGGTGGGGTTTAGGTTGATGTGCGGTCGTATAGAGGGTGCTCCAGTGAGTACCAGAAAAATCTGACATTTGAGGATTTGCAGAAACCTGATGTGGAAGGGGTACGGCCTGCGAAGACGGTTGGGGTTAGGGGTGTGATTTTTTTTCCATAATGTAGCAGATTATAAGCAATTTGACGACCGTCATTTGTTTTTTTATTTTTTTTTAAATTCAAGATGGCCGCCATACATGGACAATTTTCCTCCATACAAATTTCATACAAACGGCCACCCCAAGTAACTAGGCGCAGCCAGAGGCCAAAAACCAAAAGCAAAGGCCACCCTCGCGAGGCCGCAGGCCGAGCTGCGGGCGAGGGCGAAGCCCGAGCCACTCCCCCCTCCCCCTTGGATCTCCCCTTAGTAATCTTCACGAGGCCGGAGGCCGAGCGATGCGAGCCCGAAGGGCGAGCCGCGGGCGAGGGCGAAGCCCGAGCCACTCCCACAGCCCCCCCCTTACCCCCCCCCCCCCCTCCCCATAAGTAATTTTCACGAGGCCGGAGGCCGAGTGTCGCGAGCCCGTAGGGCGAGCTGCGGGCGAGGGCGAAGCCCGAGCCACTATCACAAAGCGCAGCGTCTTTTTTTTTTATGGGAAATCCAAGATGGCCGCCGAAAGTCAACTGCTTGCGATTTGGCTGAAAATCGATATCTTTATGTTATTTGACCCCAAAAACCTAAATTCAATATTTTTTTTGGAATCCAAGATGGCGTCTGGATTTTAGAAAATTAAACTTATTTCGTTTATAACGTCTCACTGGGACTTCGAAGGGGTCTGAAATTTTGCATGTGGGGGTAAAGCACCCCGCGGAACTCGAAACTGCATTCCGATTTTGGATCCAAGATGGCCGCCCCCACACATATTATGATGTTTCCTTTACTGACTGCAATTTTTAACCCATTTTCTGAACTGGAAACATATCTTACCCTACCTCAACAGCCGCACGAAAGACCGCGGGCTGCTTGCAGCCCGCGCAGCGGCCGAAAAGCTAGTTATTATATTATAATATATAAACCTACAATACCACTCACTGACTGATTGACATAGTTGTTTGCCCTGTTGCGGGGTTGGTGGGGTTTAGGTTGATGTGTGGTCGTATAGAGGGTGCTCCAGTGAGTACCAGAAAAATCTGACATTTGAGGATTTGCAGAAACCTGATGTGGAAGGGGTACGGCCTGCGAAGACGGTTGGGGTGGGGGGCGTGGTTTTTTTTTCAAAATGTAGGGGGTTGTGAGCAATTTGACGAGCGTCATTTGTTTTTTGATTTTTTTCAAAATTCAAGATGGCCGCCATACATGGATAATTTTCCTCCATACAAAATTCATACAAACGGCCCCCCAAGTAACTTGGCGCCAGAGGCCAAAGACCAAAAGCAAAGCCCTCCACCGCGAGGCCGCAGGCCGAGCTGCGGGCGAGGGTGAAGCCCGAGCCACTCCCCCCCCCCCCTTGACCCCCCCCCCCCTCCAAGTAATTTTCACGAGGCCACAGGCCGAGTGATGCGAGCCCGTAGGGCGAGCTGCGGGCGAGGGCGAAGCCCGAGCCATTCCCACAAGCGCCACTTTTTTTTTAAAATTTTGGAAATCCAAGATGGCCGCCGAAAGTCAACTGCTTGCGATTTGGCTGAAAATCGATATCTATATGTAATTTGACCCCAAAAACCCAAATTTAATATTTTTTTTGGAATCCAAGATGGCGTCTGGACTTTAAAAAATTAAACTTATTTCGTTTATAACGTCTCACTGGGACTTCGTAGCGGTCTGAAATTTTGCATGTGGGGGTAAAGCACCCCGCGGAACTCGGAACTGGAATCAAATTTTAGATCCAAGATGACCGCCCCCACACATATTTTGATGTTTCCCATACTGACTGCAGTTTTTACCCATTTTCTGAACTGGAAACATGTCTTACCCTACCTCAACAGCCGTACGAAAGACCGCGGGCTGCTTGCAGCCCGCGCAGCGCCCGAAAAGCTAGTTATAATATATAAACCTACAATACCACTGACTGACTGACATAATTGTTTGCCCTGTTGCAGGGTGGGAGGGGTTTAGGTTGATGTGTGGTTGTATAGAGGGTGCTCCAGTGAGTACCAGAAAAATCTGACATTTGAGGATCTGCGAAAACCTGATGTGGAAGGGGTACGGCCTGCGAAAACGGTTGGGGTTAGGGGTGTGATTTTTTTTCCATAATGTAGAAAATTATAAGCAATTTGACGACCGTCACTTGTTTTTTTATTTTTTTCAAAATTCAAGATGGCCGCCATACAAGGACAATTTTCCTCCATACAAATTTCATACAAACGGCCACCCCAACTAACTAGGCGCAGCCAGAGGCCAAAAGCCAGAAGCAAAGGCCACCCCCGCGAGGCCGTAGGCCGAGCTGCGGGCGAGGGCGAAGCCCGAGCCACTCCCCACTCCCCCTTGGATCCCCCCCCCTAAGTAATCTTCACGAGGCCGGAGGCCGAGCGACGCGAGCCCGAAGGGCGAGCTGCGGGCGAGGGCGAAGCCCGAGCCACTCCCACATCCCCCCCCTCACCCCCCACACCCCGTAAGTAATTTTCACGAGGCCGGAGGCCGAGTGTCGCGAGCCCGCAGGGCGAGCCGCGGGCGAGGGCGAAGCCCGAGCCACTTCCCAAAGCGCAGTCCAATTTTTTTTAATTTTTGAAAATCCAAGATGGCCGCCAAAAGTCAACTGCTTGCGATTTGGCTGAAAATCGATATCTATATGTAGTTTGAGCCAAAAAATCCAAATTTAATATTTTTTTTAAAATCCAAGATGGCGTCTGGATTTCAGAAAATTTAACTTATTTCGTTCATAACGTCTTACTGGGACTTTGTAGGGTCTGCAAATTTGTACATGGGGGCATATGTACATTTTTTAATTTTTTTCAAAATCCAAGATGGCCGCTATACAAGGACAATTTTCCTCCATATAAAATTACCCATTTTCTGAAGTGGAAACATATCTTAGCCTACCTCAACAGCCACACGATGAACCGCGGGCTGCTTGCAGCCCGCGCAGCGCCCGAAAAGCTAGTTATATTATATAAACCTACAATACCACTGACTCACTGATTGACATAGTTGTTTGCCCTGTTGCGGGGTTGGTGGGGTTAAAGTTGATGTGTGGTCGTATAGAGGGTGCTCCAGTGAGTACCAGAAAAATCTGACATTTGAAGATCTGCAGAAACGTGATGTGGAAGGGGTACGGCCTGCAAAAACGGTAAGGGATAGGGGCGTGATTTTTTTTCCATAATGTAGAAAATTATAAGCAATTAGACGACCATCATTTGTTTTTTTATTTTTTTCAAAATCCAAGATGGCCGCCATAAAAGGACAATTTTCCTCCATACAACCTTACCCATTTTCTCAACTGGACATGTTATTTAGCCCACCCCAACAGCTACACGTAAAACCGCGGGCTGCTTGCAGCCCGCGCAGCGCCCGAAAAGCTAGTTATAATATATAAACCTACATTACCACTCACTCACTGACAGAGTTGTTTGCCCTGTTGCGGGGTTGGTGGGGTTTAGGTTGATGTGTGATTGTGTAGAGGGTGCTCCAGTGAGTACCAGAAAAATCTGACATTTGAGGATCTGCAAAAACCTGATGTGGAAGGGGTACGGCCTGCAAAAACGGTTGGGGTTAGGGGTGTGATTTTTTTTCCATCATGTAGAAGATTATAAGCAATTTGACGACCGTCATTTGTTTTTGTTTTTTTTTCGAAATTCAAGATGGCCGCCATACATGGACAATTTCCCTCCATACAAATTTCATACAAACATTCCAAGTAACTTGGCGCAGCCTGAGGCCGGAGGCCGAAGGAGAAGCCCCCCCGCGAGGCCGCAGGCCGAGCTGCGGAGCGAGGGCGAAGCCCGAGCGCCCCCCTCCCCCCCACCTTTGACCACCCCTCCCCCCCAAGTAATTTTTACGAGGCCGCAGGCCGAGTGATGCGAGCCCGCAGGGCGAGCTGCGGGCGAGGGCGAAGCCCGAGCCACTATCACAAAGCGCAGCGTCTTTTTTTTTTTGGAAATCCAAGATGGCCGCCGAAAGTCAACTGCTTGCGATTTGGCTGAAAATCGATATCTATATGTAATTTGACCTCAAAAATCTAAATTCAATATTTTTTTTGGAATCCAAGATGGCGTCTGGATTTTAGAAAATTAAACTTATTTCGTTTATAACGTCTCACTGGGACTTCGTAGGGGTCTGAAATTTTGCATGTGGGGGTAAAGCACCCCGCGGTACTCGGAACTGGAATCAAATTTTAGATCCAAGATGGCCGCCCCCACACATATTTTGATTTTTCCCATACTGACTGCAGTTTTTACCCATTTTCTGAACTGGAAATATATTTCAGCCTACCTCAACAGCAGCACGAACGACCGCGGGCTGCTTGCAGCCCGCGCAGCGCCCGAAAAGCTAGTTTATTTATATTATATAAACCTACATTACCACTGACTCACTGACAGAGTTGTTTGCCCTGTTCCCGGGTTGGTGGGGTTTAGGTTGATGCATGGTCGTATAGAAGGTGCTCCAGTGAGTACTAGAAAAATCTGACATTTGAGGATCTGCAGAAACCTGATGTGGAAGGGGTACGGCCTGCGAAAACGGTTAGGGTTAGGGGTGTGATTTTTTTTCTAAAATGTAGGGGGTTGTAAGCAATTATACGACCGTCATTTGTTTTTTTATTTTTTTTTAAATTCAAGATGGCCGCCATACAAGGAGAATTTTCCTCCATACAAACTTACCCATTTTCTGAACTGAAAACATATCTTAGCCTACCTCAACAGCCCCACGATGAACCGCGGGCTGCTTGCAGCCCGCGCAGCGCCCGAAAAGCTAGTTTATAGTTTAAACACATTTGCGAAAAGCGGCCACTTTTATCTTATGCGCGTTGAAAAGCTATGCAATAATGATAGTCTAATTTTCTTTGACATAGATATACGACACTATCGGACTGTCTTGTTTCTTAACCGATTTCCAAAAAAGAGCAAGATTAGTCGGAATGTTTTTCTTTTTTTATGTATACTCTCCGGTTATTTAAAGACACTTCGACCTATTTGGAAAATTCCTCTTGTTCGAAAGAGCATGTTATTTTGTCTTGTCAGTTGATCCGATAGAAATTGTAGTTTGGGTGTTTCAAGTCATGATTACATCCTTGAAACTATTAAGTTCCGTTATTAAGACGCTAATACTTACATTCTAAGGCGCTGGACACACAGAAAACACATAAGACGCGGACGGGGCGCAGACATATGTCTCCTCCGCAACGGCAACAGTTTCATGCAAAATGTATAGAAACCTCACGTCGCAGAACACACAGAAATTGTAACGTCTTTTCTATGTGTCCAGCGCTTAAGCTGGTCTATTCTTATATATTTTTTCAGATCAGTATGATAAGTAAGACTTGTATAAAATGTCAACATGTACAATCGTCGCCAATTATATTGTACTTGCCGTCGTGGCTTTATTGCTCATCGCAAAAATAAATCAAGCGTGTGTGGTCTCCAATAAACTCGGTTTGCCCACGCTCGAGACAACATGAAGACAGAAGTATAGAGCGTGTTTTTAAGGTTCCGTATGCAAAGGGTGAAAATGGGACCCTATTACTGTTAAAATGGGACCCTATTACTGTGAAAATGGGACCCTATTACTAAGACTCCACTGTCCTTCTGCCTGTCACCAGACTGTATCTCATGAACCGTGATAGCTAGACAGTGGAAATTTTCACAGATGATGTATTTCTGTTGCCGCTATAACAACAGGTACTAAAAACAGGATAAAATAAATGTTTAAGTGGGGCTCCCGTACAATAAACGCGATTTTTTTTGCCCTTTTTTGCTCGATATCAATAATGGCAACAGGTAGGCACTTGAAATATTCACTAAATATTCAGTTGTATTTTTATTTTAATAAGAAATATAAATAAAAAAAACAAAAAAAAATTTAAGGGAGGCTCCCGTACAAAAAACTTGATTTATAAAGATAATGGTACGGAACCCTTTGTGCGCGAGTCCGACTCCGACTTTGGAAATTTTAAATCATAGAAAATTTTATTATTCTTTAGGAAATTTTAGGCCTAGAGGAACTCGTAATTTTATAAAGTGTATCTTTTGTATTGTAATTTTTGTGATGTCGTATTTCTGTTCTATTTCTCAAAAAAGTTGTACATATAAAGCAAGAAATTGGATTTCTCTTTTATAATAACTTTATTTTGTGTTAACGCGAACACTGAAATTAAATTAATTTGGCTTGTTTATCTTAATGACTGCGGTGATGTTTTGATTGGTCCTCCCCGGCAGACATTTTGACGTGTATATGTTTTTTTTTATAAAGCGTATGTGTTTTCACATTATCTTACAATCTACATGGGCGAAATATATGTTGTTTTTAAATTTTTATTATTACTCGCATACACT
The DNA here is from genome assembly GCA_963555685.1 of Acrobasis consociella. Lineage (NCBI taxonomy): Eukaryota > Metazoa > Arthropoda > Insecta > Lepidoptera > Pyralidae > Acrobasis > Acrobasis consociella. Next base: position 3,012,394 of record OY743109.1, on the reverse strand, counting down.
CCGTGTTCATAATTTTCCTTAATTGTAAGAAAAAAGGCATTTCTTTATTTTATAAAGTTTATTATAAAGTTTGTATAAAAATAGGGTGAACATATTGAAAACGTAAAAGTAGGACAAATTAATTGATTTAATTTATAAATTGTTCATGACATTTGTGTTTTGTTTCAACCGTTTTAAAATATCATGTGTCGATTACGAAATTACGAAAAACAAATTTATACTTACGTTAAAAAATGATAGTTTGTAAAAAAATCTTATTTCATACTACTTTTTGTCCATCATCATTATCAAGTCTTTTTAGTCTCCACTGCAGGAGCACAACCCTCTCTGGACAGTAGAGCCATATATGGCCAGAGTAGCCAGAGGATTTCGCCTACACGCTCCACGCTGGCCAGATGTGTTGGAGAAGTCTTATGATGTTGATTAGCCAGCTTCTTTTTTTTGCAGAATAATAGATAACCCTTTAAATGTCGGACGCCCAGAGCGGGCGTCTGATGTATTTTTTTACTATTGTGTCTGCTATGCCGACATTCGAAGGGATAATTATATGAAGTACGCACAATCTGCTAATATCCGTTTTTTATTATTTTCCTGAAAACAATAACAAAACTTGTGATACATCTCTTGGCCCCGTTGTCATTGTTCCGAGAAGTCGCTGTTTACGACAGAAATGATAAATATTCAATATTTAAAGTTTGACTCACCAACAAACGGACTAGGTAGTAACACAGTTAAATATATCTCATTTCGGTGGTAAAAGTATAAATACGAAACTGGAACAAGCGGATGTTATAGTCAGAGAAATGCACCATTTCTAAGAAATTCGATCTTTTTGATTCTATCTCATTTCTTTATGAATAATTAATATTTGGGTTATGAGTTTTACTTATTTCTAATTATGGTTTGAATATTAATTTGGTAGTTAATAATATATTTTAATCGACGTGTCTCTGATTTTATCTGGTTATATTTAGCTCGTTTTTATTACCTCAAAACACATATACTTAACACTAAAACTCTACAGAACAAGTAATTTCACAAAAAGACAAGCTCATAAACAATTCCGTGTCAATTCATGGCAAAATAGCACGTTCCTTGTTTTTGTGTACAAACACTGACGAAACCAAGCCACAGTGTCAATAACGGTAGCAGTGACAAAAAGTTTGAATATCGAACGCAAAATGGCGGTCGAAAGTGGCGGTAAACGTTGCGTATCGCAGTAGGCCACTAAACATTCCGTCGCGCGACGTATCATTGTCGGCTAGTAAAACATGCGGCGAAAATTTCTGAGGCGTGTGTTTAACTATCCACGAGTTCTCAATATTCATAACGGGCCTGCCATTGTTTCCCGCCTTCTGGACTGTCACGTATGTCCGCCATCTTGGAAGGGACGTGCTGTAACGCATCCAGATATTTAAGAACCCTAAGCAATTGGAACGCAATATTTGTTGTGCTCAGCTCGTTAGTACAGCAGGTCTGGTTATAGTGGTGGTTTTCTTGACCCAAAGAAAATTATGTATGGTGGAAGGTCTCGCATAGAAATAAGGTAGCGACCCGTGTGGCTTCATTCGTCACACATCATAAGAATATTCAATAACTGTAGGTCGCGCTGGACGCTTAGTTATGTGAGGTATGTACGGGTTCCTGGCGGCTTTCTCATTCTTTTGGTATGACTATATGAAGGAAAATGTTGTCAATTTTAAAGAAAATGTGTCGCTAGTGTTGGAACAGCCAACTTTGTCCATAGACTAGACAGGTGATACAGGCATAAGGTATAATATAATATACATATGTACATGGAACTCGATGTCACTAGTCTAGTAGCATTTAAGTGATTAACTCTTTCTACGAGACTCAGCTATTAACATTAAATCATTGTTATTTTTATTGTGTCGACCCGTGTGTTCAGCAAGAAGTTAATTAAAATTTCGGCGTGTAAATTGATGTTCCTTCTCATAAATCTTTCACATTCACGTTCACGCAAATATTACTAAACAAAAAATCTTTACATTCTACTATTATTATTTTTCAACATAAAGAAATTTACGACGCGCATCTAGGTCTTTTTATTACGGATATTAATTTAAAAATTAGCAGTCCAAAACGTTTGGCTTAATCCAGTTAGTTATGATTTACGACGGAGAACTCAAATATTTTACCGGTCCCAATAAATTACGAAGATAAGGACATTAAAGAGTGATCGAAGAAACGAGTTCAGAGTATTTTTATTGTGATTTTTTACGGCCACATTTTGCTTGAAAGTTGGTCACCCTATTTTGCACGGATCAATATAAGGAAACATATAAAATTTATTTTATTTAACACAATAAAATATTGTTGAATTAGTATGATTTTAAGTATAAAGACGATCAAATTTGATAACGCCCGTAGCCTTTTTGACTCATATAAGATATTGGATTTTTTGTCGTTTAAACTCTATAATTTATGTGAAAGTGAACAACTAAGTTAGAAGATTTCTCTATAATGCCAAAAAATCCTGGCACCTACGGCATCGTCATAGATGACACAGATTTATAAATGATTTAATATTATCCTCATTTATTTGCAACCAAGTCAGTTGGTGAGATTCTAGCCGAAATATACTTTGCAAATATAGATAGGACGCTATGTATTAAATTACACCTACTAAACAGATGTAAAATTGTATCAACTTAATTTCAAAATATGTGCTAAGTTAAACAAAACATTATTATATTAATAATTGAAATACTCTCCACTTAAGTTGCACCGCGTTTAGCCACGGTCAACAAACATTTGGTGATAAATGCCGCGTATAGGCCATAAATTATGTCATTTCATACCAACAACAGGGGTTTATGTGGCCATAAAAAGCTTCAATTATTTCGGTGGCGTAAATCATCTGTTTAAAGCTCGTTTTCGGTGATAGTTACTCAGAGAAAATAAATTTAAAGAGCTGTGGCGATTTGAGGTGTTAAAGTTAATACCGGGCACTGAAAAACTTTTAGTTATTTTTATTTTATCTTATGAAAGGGAAAGGATATTAGTAGTAAATTCTGACTCAGAAGTTTTTAACATGGTCACCCTACAAAATCCAGTCAAATATAATAAGTTTGAATTACCTTTACTCATTTTCAACATGGTGCTAAGTACACATATTACGAAAAAGCCTTATAGCTCATAGGCATGTAAGGCAATACTTAGTAAAATGGCATTTTAGGCTGTTTTAGCCTCTCGCCTATTAAAGAGACTTCCAGGTTTCCTTTTTTCTTTCTAAGCATAATAGGAAGAAAGGTAGCAATGATTCTAGGGCAGTAAAAAAACACCGTTCATGTCGAGAGGAAGAATGTCGAGCGTCTGGCTAATAAACTGCTTAATTTGAAGGTAAGGATAGCTACAGATATAATGATCCTAGAAAGACATGGGGGGAATGTGTGAAGCGGGACATAAAGAGATTGTATTATTCCGTATGATACAGTAAAGAATTTTTTTCCAAAACTGAAAACCGACCCCACCCCCAAACATAACAGATCTGATAAGTATACCCTTTCAAACTATAAATTTTCCAAATCGGTCCAGGCGTATTCAAATAATCAGTGAACATTATTTAAAAAAGACTACGAATTGATAACCTCCTCCGTTTTGGATGGCGGTAAAACCGGCCTGATGTAAAAAAAGAGTTTCGCGCATCGGTTTGCATACTAAAAACTGTTATCAGTAGAAAGTGGTTTTATAACCTGTAAATTACGCAATCTCGTACAATTTCCACGGTTAAAAAAGCGTCAAAATTTCTAACGGCTATTACGTGAATAAGTCAGATTGAATTCATAAATCTCTTAATTGATTCTTGATTAAGATTTGACAGACGAAAAAGCTGGTTTTGATCTTTGTGAGGTCGTGTGATTGATTAAATTGTTCACTTTTCATTGATCTTTGATTTATACTGCTTTGACCACTGGATTTACGTAATATTGAGTACTAAAGTAAAAATAGTGTTTGGCTTGACATTTACAACATTCACAGGAGTCGAAAGTCGTTTTAAATAGCAATCTAACGTTTTGCTATCGTCTGAAAATTTTGATGCTGCGTTAATTGTACATTTGTAGCTGAAGCGAGGTAATATGTTAGAAGATGTATATTCTAAATATACAGGTATATTGTCGGAATTTATATTGTACTAGCCGAAGCCCGCGACTTCGTTCGCGTGGACTTTATGTCTCTGTAAAATGCTCACCAGGCTGAACAACTTTTACTAAGGCGGCATTTTTATATCTCTTATAGTTTATCTGGACCATTATAGTTCTGCATCAGGCGTTCCATTTTCCAAAATCATTTATACCCTATATGTTGCCCAGGCTTAATAGCTATATAACTAAAAAAGTTTCATTCGAATCCGTCCAGTATTTCCGGAGATTAGCGTGTACAAACAGACAAACAGACAAACAGACATACAGACAAACAGACAAACAGACAAACAGACAGACATTTTTTTTTAAATTCTTACTCTATTACTACGTCTCCATCGCCCCCAATATTTTTTTTGGAAATATATTTAATGTACAGACACACTTTTTTTACTGTTTTATTATATGTATAGATAGCCGAAGCCCGCGACTTCGTTCGCGTGGACTTTATGTCTCTGTAAAATGCTCACCAGGCTGAACAACTTTTACTAAGGCGGCATTTTTATATCTCTTATAGTTTATCTGGACCATTATAGTTCTGCATCAGGCGTTCCATTTTCCAAAATCATTTATACCCTATATGTTGCCCAGGCTTAATAGCTATATAACTAAAAAAGTTTCATTCGAATCCGTCCAGTATTTCCGGAGATTAGCGTGTACAAACAGACAAACAGACAAACAGACATACAGACAAACAGACAAACAGACAAACAGACAGACATTTTTTTTTAAATTCTTACTCTATTACTACGTCTCCATCGCCCCCAATATTTTTTTTGGAAATATATTTAATGTACAGACACACTTTTTTTACTGTTTTATTATATGTATAGATATAGCAACTTTTTACAAGAACTCTGATATTGAGATGTAGGATGTGTTAGCGTAGCGCCATCTCTTATACTCTATGCGAATTATTTTGTAGCTTCTCTACAAATTGTTTTAATAATGACAACAGAAGTCATCAGACTTGATTTCAAATACACTTTTCAACGTAATTTCGCTACTATTACAATTGCAGAAGGGTGCGTGTAAGGTAACTTGGCTGTACAAACCAGTTCTTGATTGACCAACGTGAAATATGTTTCTGTTTGGTCAAAATTCGGATCACGCACGATCCGCGAGAGAACCCGCTTGTCTTACACAATCGTGACATTAGCTTTGAGTATGCCGACCACGCATTGATTGTGATCGAAGTGGACAGTTTTGGCAATAAAAATTGTTTTAAAAAGGCTATCGATCCGGATCCTGGATGAGACAGTTCAGGAGAAGCGGCCGCATGAAGTACGAACTTATATGTTGTGTCGCAAGCTGCAAACAACTTCATTTGTGACTAATTCGTGTTGATTTGGTAAACTGTGAACAAGATTATTTGCAAAGCAAATTAAAAAACCCCAACACCATCTAGTGATTAGTGCCGAAACGACATAATATAGTGATATCGTAGCGTCATCTATTATTTGTCAGGTAAATTCCAAACCTCAAATTTGATGTGTTATCACCCAATAAATTTTAAACGATTGAATTTTCATCCTTTACAGGCCCTTGTTTCGCGTATCTATATCTATATCTATACATATAATATAACAGTAAAAAAAAGTGTGTCTGTGCATTAAATATATTTCCAAAAAAAATATTGGGGGCGATGGAGACATAGTAATAGAGTAAGAATTTAAAAAAATGTCTGTCTGTTTGTCTGTTTGTACACGCTAATCTCCGGAAATACTGGACGGATTCGAATGAAACTTTTTTGTTATATAGCTATTAAGCCTGGGCAACATATAGGGTATAAATGATTTTTGAAAATGAAACGCCTGATGCAGAGCCATAATGGTCCAGCTAAACTATGAGAGATATAAAAATGTCGCCTTAGTAAAAGTTGTTCAGCTTGATGAGCATTTTCCAGAGACATAAAGTGCACGCGATCGAAGTAGCGGGCTTCAGCTAGTCGTCAATATGTTTTTTAACCATTTAACTTAACTTGTCTTAGCTATCTAAATGAAACTAAAATTCAATACATTGTAGCCGAAGCGTGGGACTATTTGAGTAGGTGTGACGCCTTCCAAACCGCTCATTATCAGTAATTTACTAGAGCAACTGATTACACCATAATCACACCTCTCACCCACTAAATCCCGAGATGCTATCATCAAGGATGTGTTCCTTACGGATCATGGGGTTTTGTGTCTATTCTTGATTTCTTATACGTTGATTGCTATATTAACACGGTGTGTTTTTTAGCAGCCAATGTGTTTAAAGACTTGATATGCCCCAGGATGGTTCGTTAGTCTGCTTTCTGTATACAGGCTTGTCAAGCTGCCGATATTTCGCGAGATCTAAAAGTATTAAAAACTACGTATTTCTAGAGGCGGCAAAGGATTGACTAAACTATCGTTAGAATGGCTGTTTTAGTATCAATAGCATGTTGATCAATTATGCGAACTTATGTGAACGGGGTAGAGATAGAGCCGGTCTGCCTGCATGACGTTGATGCGTTTGGTAGGTACAGGCCGTTGAAACACGTCATGGTTTAGTAAACTAAACGATCATTAGGATGGCTTATTCGGTAATATGGTACTCTACACAGTAGCTATACGCACAGTATAACAACTGACATGTATGGTTGATCGTTTAGTAGACTACTATTAAAGCAAACAAGCGAGCTGGCACCGGCACGAAACGTGTAACTGACTTAATTTGCTTACAAAAAGTCTTTATTTTATACAAATCCCATAAAAAAAGGTTTGCTTTGACGTTTTATATGAAATGCAATAAATATTTCTAAAGCATATTCAACTTTTACTTTTTTGTTAGCCGTGTCACGCGTGCTGCCATCTCTGTGTGCTTACCCGCAACTACCAGTATTGCCTACTTACGTGCCTTCCAATAGTTTCTAATACGTTGGGTATCAGTTAAATACATACTATCTTTGTCATGGTCATGCAATATGGGATCATTAAATCTCTTGGGTGCAATGGGAACGGCCTACGCAGGCGGCAGATCTGACGGTTTTTTCCAGGGCCGAGCTGGATCAGGGTCGTTATGGCCTATTATAGTTCTAAATAGAGAAGTGCGCCGGAATGTTAATGGGCGGGAATCTCGTATGTGTTTTTGTAGCGGATTCTATGACTGACAGGACACTGCAGCTCTTTCTAAATAGGTCTCTATGCCATTATACAATTTCGAGCGAATCATTTTTAATTGTTATAAAACCCTCTATCGTTTTAGACTGATAATTTTGAAGAATAGTAGTTTTATCTAATAGAGAAAATGAGTTGTATAGATTAAAAACAAATGACTAAATTTACAGTAACTACCTTTTTACGGACTTCCAAAAAGTCGTTTCTTGCGATCTTTATTTTTAGGTATGTTTACCGATTATTCGAAGATTTATTACCATTTTTTTATTCTTTTTTTGCTTGTAATATTTGTCAAGTGGTCCCATTTTTTAAATGAAAATAGGTTAGGTAGTATGGATTTGAAGTTGGTTCTTATTTTTGAAAAATTATTAATAAAGTATAAATCTATTATGGTGAACATCAGTCCATTATTCTGAACAAATTCCTATAATACAACAAAAAAATTACCAAAAATAAGTTGGTCATAATAAGTTTTTGCTGGATGGGAATAGCTTGCTGCAGACTGTGATAGTGGAGGGACAAGGGGGAGGCCTTTGCCCAGCCGTGGGACATAATAAAAGGCTAGGAAAAGAAAGTTGCTCAGTATGTCTATACTAAGGTTGCTTTTTAATATTATAAAGGAACATATATAAGTACTTACTGAGCTCGTGTTTTATAAATTAAAGCCATAAATCAATTTTCCTTAAAAAAACGACTTGTTGAGATCTGATTGATGTTAAATTTTATGAGGCACTTAAACTTATAAATTCTGCGTACGCTACTTCCCGTTTTTTGGCGCTATAAGATTTAATATACAAGTTAAATTATTGTCAGTTTATGCTGGTACTTGGACTGTTTACGATACTTTCGGTAATTTTAATAATGCGTATGTAACTTGCTTTTTTATTTACATATCTGATTTTTTAACAAACCAAAAAAGTAGGAGGTTCTCAGACAAGACAAAAATTTAATATACAAGCTAAATTATTGTCAGTTTATGCTGGTACTTGGACTGTTTACGATACTTTCGGTAATTTTAATAATGCGTATGTAACTTGCTTTTTTATTTACATATCTGATTTTTTAACAAACCAAAAAAGTAGGAGGTTATCAGACGAGTCACAAGACAAAACATAATTAGTAATTATTAATTATTTAATTTTTACATAATTTAGTTTTAATTTATAAATAATCATTATAGTTTAACGTTTATTTATAGTTTAATTTAGTATATATTAATTTGTAAAATCGACTGTATATATATTTTTCAATTTTTAACGTAAATAAACAGGTGAGATTTAGACAAAACATATTTTAACTTGTAAATTTAGAGTGTAGTGTACTCACTTCAATAAGTGAGTAGAATTTTTATGTTTATTTTAGTTTGTAAGAAAATTTAATATCTAAGTACATATATTTTTTTTTCGTTGTAACGTTGTAACGTTGGTGTCTAAATTAAGAAAATTGCTTCGCAAATATTTATAATTTTAACCGACTTCAAAAAAGGAGGAGGTTATCAATTCGATTGTATGTTTTTTTATGTATGTGACACGATATCTTCGGCTACCGTGGACCGATTTTGATGATTCTTTTTTTATTTGAAAGCCCTTACTCCCAAGTTGGTCCCATATTAATTTGGTGAAGACACGATGAAGAACTTTAGAGCTATGGAAGAAACTCCTGAAAAAAAAAGTCGGTTGTTTTTTTTGTTAAAAATTTAATTATTATATGAATATTTATCCCCTAAATCTCTCCAGAGAATATAATGTTACCGCTTTATAAATAGATATAACAACTTGCATAATTGATATATCGCTTCTAGATGCGACAGATTTATAACAGTGCAGCCCGTTACATGTAATTGATGCACTTTTCGTGATGCAATCTAACACAGCTGTTTCTTTGGCGATAACTACGATCACGACACGACAACTACAAAGAGTAATTACAAGAAACTGTCAAGCGAGAACAATGGCTTGATGGTGATAAGGTAAAGGTGGGGTGCTATAAAAAGGTAGATTGTTTTCAGTGGAAAGCCAACTGATTTCTACGGAACGTTGATGTTTTTAATCTGATTTGTGATTGCATAAAGATAATAAATAAATAAATAAATATATAGGGACAAATCACACTGATTGAGTTAGCCCCAAAATAAGTTCGAGACTTGTGTTATGGGATACTAACCCAACGAAACTATATTTTATAACAAATACATATATATATAAACATCCAAGACCCAGGACAATTTGAAAAAGGCCATTTTCCAACTTGCCCTGACCGGGAATCGAACCCGGGACCTCTGGGTGGCGGATTAGCATGGTGACCACTACGCCACGGACGTCGTCGAAAGATACATTTAAATTTCTTATTAGCTCTTCAAAAGGGAGGCGTTTTTTTAAGTATGTTCACCGATTATTCCAAGACGCCTAGAAAGATATAAAAAAATATTTTTTTAAGAATATAATTTGTGAGGTGGTCCCATATAAATTTTATCAAAATCGGCTGTGTGGTTTGGGGGTGAAGTCGGTTTTTAGTTTAGAAAAATTATATGTTTATAGGTAAAAGGGTATAGAAGGCCCAAACAGAATTGATGGGTGCCTTTATGTGGGGTATCGTTGTATAAATAAGTACGTAATTTTGGAAATTTGGTTTAAATACCAAACTACACAACCAATTTAAATAAAATTCTAAATAATCAGGAACAAACAAAAAAAAAACTACTGAATAAAAAACCTCTTCTTTTATTAAAGTCTATTCAAAATATACCCCTAAATAAAATCTTAAACATTATCATCAAAAATAAAACCTTCTATCTCCCCTTGATTGCACATTGAGCGCATGCGCAATGAATATAGCTTTTCCCGCTATTTTTTCCGTAGAAAGTAAGTAAATTGCTAACAATCGTCGTGGAAAGTGGTTTTCACGGTGAAAACCGCGGGAAAACTAGTCATCAGCGTAATGAACTGTGACGTCACTGTCCCACTTCGTTGACAAGTGCGAGGTGTTACGCAATGTGCTGATGCGCTTTTTAATTATGTATTTTATGCTGACAAATGTCTGACTTGCATGCGTATTTGACGGCATCAAAAAGAAGTGGTTTAATTTGCAATAAAAGTATCTAATTTATTTATATTCTTTATGCCGTGTGGTATCTGGCAGAGTAGAATAGGACGACTCCAAGTCCTCCCGTGGATGTCGTAGAAGGCGACTTAGGATACAAGCTAAACAAAGCTTATAAACATCAATGAGGTATTAGATCCACCTGTCAAAGAGAGTGTTGGCCGAATCCTCTGGCTGCTCTGGCTTAGTATGGCTCTGGTAGTACAGAGAGAGTCGTGCTTCTGCATTGGAGACTAAAAGACCTGATGATCAAACTTCCATAATAAACAGTTTCTATTTCTTTTTATGAGGTTTGAGCCAGAAAAATTGTGATCCATGTGCGTAAAGCTTAGATACTACGTATTACTACTTTGACCGAATTAAAAAAGGAGGAGGTTCTCAATTCGTCGGCACATTTTTATCGTCATGAAATCTTGTGTGCTGGTGTGGGAAAATAGAATACTTAATAGTAATACTTACTTAATGAACTGGCTACTCCCCTTAGCTGAATGGGGGATGAGCAAAAATGCTTATCATGTTACAAATAGGCAATGCGATTAGGAACATCATCATTCTCATCATCAGGTCTTTGTGTCTCCACTGCAGGAGCACGACCCTTTCTTTACTATCAAAGCCATATTTGGCCAGAGCAGCCAGAGAACTTTGGCCTGCACTCTCCTTGGAGGCCAGTCGGGTTGGAGAGGTTAGCAACACAGCACTATTTTGATTCCATTTCCAACTTCAAGGCCACCATCACATCACACTAAAAGTGGCCTTTGGGTCTTACGGCCCTGAACTCTGTCCGCTTAGAGCCGCAAGATTCAAATCGTCTTATTATAAAACGAGGACTAAATTTGTTACTTCGATTAAAGCTTTATCCACCCAAATTAAGTTGACATTGTCAGATGAGGTGCTATGTAATTCGATTTAGCGGGGCCACGCGAGCCAGACCTAAAACACTAGTGGTAATGCTTTGTATGCTGAATGTACCTCAACCATTTGGACAAAAATAAAAAATAAAAATTTTATCCGTCCAGTGCAGCGGGGCCCTCGGTTGTGTTACGCTTAAAATACCTAAAAATAATTCAGATCGTAATGCCACCTTAACCTTAGTAGATGCCAGCTTTATTGGGGCTGATGATGGTTTAAACCTAGTAACAAAGTTAGGCCTCGTTTTATAAGACAGCTAATGTTCTGTCCGTCTCTTTAGGGTTAAGACGTGATAATGTTCAAAATACGTACAACATGAAATTTTTCAAAATCGGAATAAAAAGAGTTATTCTTCAAGCCAAAAAGTTTAGTTTAAGGTACAGTTACGAAAGGGTGTCACGGTTTTTCATATCACAGTAAGTACTTGTAACTAGTAGATAGCCCACGATCGTGACCGTCACGATTTTCAAGCTAAATTAAATTTATTATTGCAAAAAACGTTACGGCAGGCAGGTGCCCTTAAAAAAATACTTGACTAGTTTGCGTCAGTTTTTGTGACACCATTTCCCGAAAATATTAATATTCGTGACACAAATGTCGTAATTTTTATTCTCATTTTATCTCGCTTTGCGGTAACTCTGAACGATGACGTCACCGAGGTCAACGGCCCCGTTGTCACATTGTATAATAAGTTAGAGTACACAAAAGGGTTTCGTTTTTCGATTGTGTGCCGAGGTTCATGATAATGGACTATTCAGATTTTATTCCACTTTGGAAATTATGGTGGAAAGTGAGGAGTCATGGCGGTTCAATTGAATTGAGGTAAATTTACTTAACTTTATAAACAGTGGTCAATAAAGTATGACAGTCAATTTCGATGAATATATAGATCCAGCCCGCACCCAGTTAACTTGCAATTTTCAAATTTTATAAAGGTTTAAAGTGGCTGAATGTCCTCCATCAGTGGATGTTAAGTGACTGAAATTTTGTATCTGAATCGAAATACTTGTGCGTAATACCTCTCAACCACGGCTATTTGTAGGATTAAAATTAAGAAGCATCCCAATTTCCATTGAGAAGATAGCTTCAAGTTATCTGTGGGACGTGGAATCCAGTTATTGAGCCCTAGTACAAACTGTGTGCGAACAACAAAAACAATTCCTGAACAGACACCGTCAGTGTTGTGTGTAAAGACTTATGCAACAAACGACGAAGAGGGAAGACTGATATGATAACCATTGACAGCCGAACATCCATCGCAGTTCCTCAGTCCGCCAGCGACCATGATAGCAGAAGTTTCTTCGAAATATCTGGCTAAAATAGATATTAATCGCGGTAAGTCCCGTAATACCTATCAATTTTGTATCATCAGCATAAACATGACGTCCACAGTCCACCGCTGGACATAACCTCACCTTATCATCATCATAATTTCAGAGCGGCCTGTCGCTTTCCAGCGACACTGGTCAGGTGATCTGACCACCTTGTACGTGAACGAGCTAATCCGTTGGGCTATATCAACGACTTTTGTTCTTCTACGAATTTCCTCATTTCTAACCTCACCTAAGGATTTCCAAAACAACTAATTGAAAGTGGCCTGCGTTCGACATTTTCCTGCTATGGGTGATCTACGATCATGCTCACATCCAACCAAGAACTCGCACCGCTGAGCCATCGAGCTGAAAACAGATATGATTGCAGAATTTGTAGCAAGAAAAAGTGCAATGCAATGGACATAACGATTGCTACAATCGTGACATGGACGGTTACGTCAACTGTCAGTGTGTCGCGAACGGGATCACAATCGTCGCACCGCTATGTCATTAGGCGACAGGGCGACAATTGTCGTGGCGAATCTGGGTACGTGGGACCCAAGTAAAGAAATGGGACACCAAACGGCCCACAAGCATTAAGCTGGTGTCGTGGGTCTGAAAGACACATGTAGATAGAAACAAGACCTTGTATGGGTATAAGGTTGGTCTTGTGGCAAGATCAAAAATATGAAATCAAAGTTAGGCTGTTAGATAATGCTTTTAGCATTTAGTATCTCTATTGTGCTAAACAAATTGTATTTTGTACATTAAATGTTAAATAAATGAAAAAATTAAACGATTTTGGTGGTAAATTTGACAATATTTGCAGTCGTTTTGTATTATAAATTATTAGTGTCAGTCACGAAAGTACAGACAAAGTACATACAATTACATGGTGTCAGTAATATTGTGATATAATAAGAGAAAAATAACAAAACCTACCAGTGTCAGCTACCAAAAACTTGGTTTTTAACTGGTAGATAAAAATGATTTCTATCACTAACATTATAAAGTCTACAAATTGTCGACCATATAACAGTACGTAGGTACTTTGTGTATCAAATCCCCTGATATCCTTAAATATCCGGCTCCGAACTAGATCAGCTATTGATACCTTGATATGCTTGGGAAGGGCTTATGGTAAATAAATTATTTCACGCCGGTAGGTTCTGAAGGGTTTATGGTCCATAAAACGGGTGCCTAATCTGTTTTCTATAGGTTTGCGCTAAGGGCCGCTGTCCACTTGTTCATTTCTAAAACGACTCTTAAATCATGTGATGAAAAAATTCGCCACGAGTGGTATTCGAACCCAGGCCCCTCACGTTAACGCCGCCGCGCCGTGAACTCACATTTTTCATCAAATGTTTTAATTTGGACAATATCCGCGCATGGTAATGCTGGTAAGTTATTTTCTTCTATTGAGTATCTAAACATGTTTGTTTAGATACCTACTTAGTAGAAGAAACCAATGATAAAGTTTATATCTCAAGCATAAAAAAAAAGACGTGTGGCACTCGGGGACTGCCGCGGTAAAGCTATTGCAAACAAGGAAGGACGGCAACGTCGCAAATGGACGACGGAGACGAAGCGGCAACCTACATGGTAGGCGGAGTGGAGAGCGTGAGGTTTTTTCGTTACGGAATTTCTGGATTCGGTCCCCGCGCTCAAGGCCCGCGATAGAAGCTATGCAATAGCTTAAAAACTTTGTGTGGCTGAAATAATGACAATTTTTGAATTATACATACATATTATCACGCCAGTTTCCCAAAGATGTAGGCAGAAACTACGGACCTCTTCATCTCTTCATCTTCACTCATCACTATCTTTTTACATGCCCTTTATTTACAGGTACTTCTAATTCCTTTTCCAGAACTACTGCAATCTGCTCGCAGCACGATGGAATATCTGAATATCATAATCTGAATATGTTGCGTTAAAGTAAACTCATTGACCGCACACCCTTAGTCCCATATTCTTCGAGCCATAAATTCGTCTCATGACAGCTGTTAGCCGCCTATACCAAAGTAATTTACGATTATCACCAAGTGTGACATGTGAGTTACTATGAGATAATTGGATATAGTTGCAAAATACACTACATGTTACAATTGATGCAGACTTTATCGAATCTCGTCGTGATCAGGAACAAACAGCGGATAGATCAATAAGTTATGCTCTTGTTTTACTATCGCTTATTACTGTTTTTCTGTCCAGTCCTTCTTAAACACTTTCAGTTTATCAGCCCATCTCAAAGACTGAGGTCTTCCTCATTTCCTGTGGTCATCTGATAGAACCCAGTTTGTAGGTAAAGTACTGGAAGAAAACCTGGGTTTGCCTAGGCTAGTAAAAAAATACTGGCTAGTAAAAAAATACTGTTTTACTCTTTCTGCTATTTCTTCTCGAGTTCGTATGGCCTCCGGCATCGTTGAGTGACAGTTTTACAGTTACAGTCGTCTTATATTTGAAAATGAAAAGCTGGAAACTCCAGGCTTCGACAGCTGAGGATGCAACCAACGTTGCGCTAAGAAGGATGAAGAAGTGGTAGACAGTCACGGGACTCACGGGGACATCATCATCATTATCAGGTCTTTTTGTCTCCACTGCAGGAGCACGACCCTCTGTACTATCAAAGCCATATTTGGCCACAGCAGCCAGAGACTTTTCCTACACTCTCCTTGCTAGCCAGACGGGTTGGAGAGGTCTGATTGATGTTTATAAGTTTTCTTTAGCTTGTTTTCCCTAAGTCGCCTTCTACGACATCCACAGAAGGACTTGGAGGAACGAGTTTTTTATCTAGTTGTCACCGGGACAGGTGAAAACTAAACAAAAAACTTGTTAAATCCATACTATGACTATCTTTTTTGCAATTACCTTTAGTGCTCAATTATTAGTGTCATATTCATCAGCATTTTAATGCATGCAGTCATCACTAACGCACTCGGCCTTGGCCCACTGCAGATGCACTGCCCGATGCAATTGACAAATGCCATAAAGTGCCATTAATTTGTACTAATAGCTCGTTGGTCTAACTAGGACACGCTGTATACACATTTGATCCAATTTTTACGCTCGCCTCGCAGTTGTCGTTTTTTACGTTTCTCCGAAAACGACAAATGAGAGTGTGAATCTGTCCAATTGATGGGCCACTTAATGTCCTGTCCAGAATACTTCACATCCTTGCAATAAAGCAAGGCCTTAATGAAGCAAATAACCGAGATGTCCCCGCCAAACACCGGTCAAGTTTATTACTGACCGAGCGAGCGAAGCGTCTCAGTTTGGAGATTGGCTAAAAATGCTTTTGTTCTGGTGTCAGTTTGTCCGTCTGTTCTCGCCTACAGGTCGCATTAAGCTACTCTCGTGAAATTTTGTGAGCAGGTTGTAAAAAATTAAAAAAAAAAGAATCGATTCAGTTTATCGAAAAATTTCATAATGGCGGAGATATGGAATTTTTAAACTTAAAATACATATATCATGGTATAATAAAATAAGGTATTCTCTTTCCGTGACAGCTGATGACGTAGGAAGAACTTGACTACGTCATCAGTGTAATATGTTGCCTCTGTGTGAAATTGAATTACCCGAGCGTAATGCATTTTTGAACTTTATATACCAATTTCAAATTAATAATCCATTTTATCAATTTATAAAATTTTGAATTGATGAATGACGCGAGAATCGCGAGATTCTTAATAGCTAAGTTACTTAACATTTTATTTAATATTCGTGAACTAATTGAGAAAGTCCTTAAATTTACTGAAAAGAACAATCAGTGGCAACACTTTCGTGACGTAGTCAAGTTCGTTCTCGGAAAGAGAATACCTTATTTTATTATACCATGACATATATGACCTTTAGCTATTCAGCCATTTAATTTTTTTTTAATTGTCATAAAACTTTTTGCAACCCTTGTGACGCAACTTTTAACCGATAAACTCTAACGGCAGGGGTGACTTGCGATGTCTATAGCTCACAGAACCACTAGTTTCGATTCTATAAAAGAAGAGATGTGTCGACCTGTACAAAACGCCGGCTAGACATCAACTTGAGCCTTGGCCCAGTGCGACGAAACGCTCAATTGACAAATTGCTGCGATCATTCCATTGCGCTAATAACTCCGCTCCGTCACTGTTGCGTCTCCATTGAGCGCGTAATGGTTCCGTACGATTGAAAAATTAGCCTGTGAACTTATTTGAATAAGTATTAAGTAGTCTCGTCGAAATAAAACAATCTAGGCGAAACCATGTGATTTATACTATGGGCGAGAAAACAAAGTTACGAATAGTAGAAAGACATCAATGGTTTTTTTAGCTTTTCTACCAGGATCTTATTAGCAAGTGGAGGTCCATAGTCTTTGCCTACCCCTGTGGGCAACATTTGATAATATGTACGTGTAATTATTGATTAAATACCCATTGGTTAAAAAAAAACTGATTTTCTTTCAAAAAAATATTTTTTTCCAAATATGTATGTATGTCAAGCATGTTATTGGCTTCTTCTAAGTACTTGATATGTATTTGTTATATAGTATCGTTGAGTAAGTATACCATAACACCAAACCCGAGCTTACTTTTAGCTCAATCTGGTTTGTCCGTATATATTTACACAAATTTATTAAAATAACCATTGACCGATCTAACTCATGTACGGCTTTCAAAAGCTATTGGTGTCATCTACTTTCCTAGTAGGAATATAAATTTAAATTAAAACTCTTAATTTGATTTATTTAACGAGTTAGTGCAATAAGGATAGTTAACCCTGCCCACGCGTCGCCCGTGGGCGGCGAAAGTGTCCGGTCTCTTTGATCCTGCTAACAATGCAGATTAATAACCCTCTTACGGCGAATAGCCTCGATTAATAGGCTGCCTAGATTTTAAGTCGACAAAACGGTACACATTAAAACGCTTCGCAATGCTTATTTTGGCGAAACAATTTTTATTTTTATTTAAAAAAGATACACACATGGTCGGATATCCATCAGAATAGAGTCTTAATATCCGTGCAACATTTTTTTCAAATTTTCCTGATTCCACTTTACGAGTACTTGATTTGTTATAAAATATAGCGTCGTTAAGTTAGTATCCCATTAACACAAGTCTCGAACTTACTTTGGGGCTAGCTCAATCAGTGTAATTTGTCCCTTTATATTTGTTTATTTGTTTACTTTGTCAGGGAAGGGTTCCTAGACATAGACGAAAACATGTACCTAGTACACGCCATAACATTGTTAAAATATGACATGAATATCATATTTGGAGAAGAAAAAGCCGGAATGTGTGATTGTGCAACCGTTCTCCGATATATTTTCTCCACCGGATCATTCACCGACTAATCATTGTTGTTTTCCACGGCTCGCCGACAGTACGCTTCGTTACCGTTCGATTGTCCGACAAGACATTTTGATCCGATCGGTGGCCGGCAAAACGATTGTGCTCCGCAGCGATAAAGCTAAATATGCAACGAGGAACGTTCTAAAATAACAAGGAAATATCTGCTTTATTCCAAGTTCTTCCGTGGATGTCGTAGAAGGCGACTCAGGAAATACAAGCTAAACAAAGTTTATAAACAGAAATAAGACCTCTCCAACCCGTCTGGCCAGCGAGGAGAGTGTAGGCCAAAGTCCTCTGGCTAGTCTGGCCAAGTATGGCACTGGTCGTGCTCCTGCAGTGGATACAATAAGACCTGGCAATGATATGCTTTAAGCCCAAATAAATAAAACATATCTAATTGAACTCTCGTTACTTGCACTGTCATTTATTGCTGAGCCAAAACTCAGCAACTACAACTGTTGACACATTTTGTATTGTTTAGACAGCAGACAAAAGCCGTCAGGGTCAAAAGCCACTATCTGAACCGACATCAGCGCGCAGTCACGCAAAAATGGATTAAGTCAGTCAGAGATTGGAATCAGCTGATCTGTTTGTTTTATTCGCTCTTGACCTTGCTAATCCTTAATCCCTGGTCTAGAGGTCACCGTCGAAATGGTTTATGCACAAGTGCCGTTGTCAAATGCAGTTTGGGCAAGTGATAAGGCAGGTTTAATTTTTAGCCGCTGGCACGAGTTTAGCTGACAGGTCAGTGCTGACACGGTTATTATACCAGTGGAATTGTCACAGGTGTAAGTGATAAGCTAATGGCGGTGTTTATTTTTAAACTTTTAACAAATAGCGGACTTCATGCTAAGAGCATTTCAGTCAAGAGTCAACCATAGGGATGACTTACTTGACTTATGGTCCTAAGTCCCCTATCTGTCTGCGGCAGAGGGCGTCCACAAAAAGACTCTGCATCTCGGTCTGTCTTGAGCTACGCGCTTAACTTCACTATTTTCTTACATACAACCATGGGGATAAACGGGTGTCTATTAGAATACAGATTTTTGTGACATCGAATTTCATTTCCCAGAAAACTATTCCACGATTTTTAATACATTTTTTTCTTAATAAAACGAATAGTTTATCATCGCAGTTTCATATTATAATAACAACTTTGAAAAAAATATATATTTTAAAATGGTTTTCTTTTATAGAAAAACGGTATATCGAACTAACATTTCATATAAAATATTAAGTTATCGATAAAACTGTTCATAAAAAAATGTTTCAATATGTAACGGTACACATTATAACTCGCTTCGCTCGCTCGGGTCGTGCGTGTGTTGGTCGCAGTTCTAACATAACCTAACCTATAGGATTGCCCTAACCTAGGAAAATGTATAGAAGTGTCTTAGCACTCGCCGGCCGCTGCCGCGGCACGCTCGCTTCGCTCGCTCGGCTCGTGCGTGTGTTGGTCGCAGTTCTAACATAACCTAACCCATAGGAATGCCCTAACCTAGGAAAATGGATGGAAGTGTCTTAGCACTCGCCGGCCGCTGCCGCTGCCGCGGCACGCTTGCTTCGCTCGCTCGACTCGTGCGTGTGTTGGTCGCAGTTCTAACATAACCTAACCTATAAGATTGCCCTAACCTAGGAAAACGGATAGAAGTGTCTTAGCACTCGCCGGCCGCTGCCGCGGCACGCTCGCTTCGCTCGCTCGGCTCGTTCGAGTGTTGGTCGCAGTTCTAACATAACCTAACCTATAGATTTGCCCTAACCTAGGAAAATGGATAGAAGTTTCCTAGCACTCGTTTCAAATGTTTCAACTATTTTGCAAACTGAAACTTACGTGGAAACAAAATTATGGGTAACAAAACTTTGATGTTACGTTATTTCGATTAAATACATAAAATATAAAAAGAAATAACGATAGACTGAGATTGTAAATAACGAATAATCGAGTAAATGAAATTTCGATGTCAACAGATTTTAGGATTTGTTCAATATTGTATTAAAAGATTTGCGAATAGTTTTATGGGGAATGAAAATCGTTGAAGTTAAATGCGAGAAAGTGATGGGTTCCCCAGAGAAAATTATGCGGCACAAAAAGCGATAAAATATTACATATTATAAAATACAACTATATAATATAAAATAACATTATATACATAATGAATATCTACTTATGCTATACACAAATATAATACACATCTACTTATACTACCTAACATATAAATACTTGGCTATGTAGAGAAGAATTAAATGATGATGACTTTTTAAAGAAAGGGAGTTAAAAAAGTGGGCGTGAACTTTTCTTTTAAAAGAGAATTTAGTAGAAATTTCTGAGATGTAAACGGGTAAAGCATTCCAGAGCCTTAAAGAAGGCTTGAAGAGAACTAGAGTTAGACATAAAATTGTGTTGCTAGGATAGATGACTTATAACCTAAAGTGAGGTTCTTTTAAGGACACCTTAACCATTAACCCTGCATGAAATATTAAAAATTAGCTGTGACCCGCAACGTTTCATCATAAAATTTAAACTTTATGATACATATTGTCTATCAGACAGTGATCTCAAGATGCCGTAAGAATGAACTCTGAAAGAAACACATTCCTGATCGCTTAACCATCTGTCATCTATCCACTTCCATCAGTCTGTCTCTGCCATTCACGTCTTAATAGGAAACAATAAAAAAACCTTAGACATCTCAATCGCCTGCAACCGCGATACTTCTGCTAAATGGTCTGTCATTAGTTCCTACATAAATTAAAAGAGGTTACAGAACGTACACCAGTCCGCCATCAAGGCGGTTTAAACTTTCATATATTAGTCAGATTGCTATAAAGGCTCATGTATTAAATCGCGAACATAAGCCAACAGCGAGGTCTTTAAGGTCTATATGTATAGGTCACCTTTAGCGCTACATTGTGTGAACAATAAGAAGCGTCACGCTGGCTGTAACTGGATGCAGGTGGTAATGGAGAGATGAAAAAAACGGCTGTGGCAAAATTTGTCTTAATTATTGAATGGTAAAAATGGATTAAACTTGCGATACAGTGTAGCAAATTAATCACGCAGTTGCAGAATTGATTATTATCTCAAGAAATATTTTAGGGTCGGCGTTTGAAATAGTAGAAGAACGCGGATCCTAAAGTCAAGCTAAAGGCGCTATCTTGTTAAATATATTTAACTCTTTGTTTTATAAGTCAACTGTGTTTAGTTTAAATTTATAAAATATTCGTATCGACACAGATGACACACACGCTAGTACATATTGATTGTGTCTTTGGTAAATTAAGAAATTTAAATCAGGTATCCTTCTATACTGTTTGTATTTTGTCTCTATGCGCATGCGCAAGCCACAATGCCCGTCATGATCCACTATTGAGATCCCAACAATGAGATAGCTGTCGTCAGAAAGTGTGTTGATTTCTTTGAGAATTTATCAAGAGCATCTTGGTATACAACTTGTAAAGTAAACGATACTTTGTCTTAATTAGTAACTTTTCACAGAGTCGTGATTATCATACAATTGATCATCTTTGAGGCGTTTTGTTTGAATGTTAGTTGATGGTGACTGAAAATGTAGTAATGATGAGATAAGTGTTTGTACTTTACTTGGATGACATTTTATCTACCAGCATAGGTATAGTAAAACAATTTAGAGCTAAGAACGGTAGTAGTTGCGATGGGGACGAAATGCGAATGGGACGAGATGCGAACGGGACGAGATGCGAACGGGACGAGATGCGAACGGGACGAGCTGCGTGCGAAAAGGACGATTTGCTTCAAATCCGAAGTACTGAAATAGTTTAAAAAATAATTTCTAAATAAAGCGGATAAAATCGTCCTTTCAAATGAGCGCTCAGACGAAAGTGTTTGCCAAAAAAAAAAGATTAATTTCTACGACCACATTAACTTAGAACCACGTTTTATTCAGCAGATAACTTTTCAAAACTAAAAACAGACTTCACCCCCAAACTTCACAATTGATTTTGATAAAATTTCTATTGGACCACCTACCACAAGTACGCCCTTTAAAACAAAGAAGAATTTTCCAAATCGGTCCAGGCGTCTTTGAATAATCTGTAATACATAAAAAAAAAATTAAAGTATCGCAACGAATCGATAATCGCCTCCTTTTTTGGAAGTCGGTTAAAGAATAAAAGGAAGGAATAGGCAAATTCGATATTTCATCGGCGACCGTCGCGTGTCATCGCTTGACACCTATCGGCGACCATCGACGTCAGGTGTCGCGGACATATTGCTCGTCTCTTAGAGCCCTTACTCTTAGTTTTCTATCCCAATAAAAAAAAACAAATAATATTACATTTACAAGTATTATCACTCATTACTTGTAAAAGTAAAATTGAAAACTTACGACTCAGTACCTAGAACAGAGAAGCTCAGAAATGGTTAGAAATCGAATTGAGCGTTCACAATTAACAGCTTTTAAAGGGTTTCCACGTAAATCTTGATAATGAAATGCTCACTGACTCACTGTACTTCTTTAACAAATCGATTCTCAACTTTATTCATCGAACCATTGAGTTCAATTTCAGTAAAAGTGTTTACTGAGTGAATAAAACGTTTGTCGTTGAAATTTGAGCTTTGTAGCTTCAGTAGAGAGTTTCAATTAGGTTGTAGAGAAAGATGAAAGTGAAATGGGGGCACACCTGATGCTTTCTTTACGTCGCGGTTCTTTTTGCTGCAGTGAGAGTGGTCTAGATACGATAATTATGTCGGTAGCTGTGCTGAGTCGGCCTCCCGGTGTTTTGTACTGGTGTCGAAATGTAGCCCATTTATTTATTAAATCGAAAAAAAAGGAAAGAAGGGTGATGTAACGTTATCAATACGGATGTCGACAAAAAATATTTTGGCTCATTAGATAGATTATTAAAAAGTACGGTATATATATTTTTTATTTTCTCTGATTAGCAAATAATGATAATGCACAGCACACTTAAAAATTTCGCGTGACATCACGATCAGCAATTTTTAACCGAAGGCAATAAATAGGTCTATTAGTTTTAGATCTTTATTTTATTTATTGACACACACAACAGATTACAACCATTTCGAAAACAATATAAACAAATCAAAAGTGTTACAGCCTAGGTTGCATTCCACAAAAGTGTGATTACATAGGAACTAACTTGAGGAGTTACAAACAAGTGATAATTAAACTATATAAATACTACTATTAATCTACTACTAGATCTATTGAACTCTCAATTATAAGAGAAACCATAGCTATCAGGGGTCAAGTTTATTCGACGAGGACTGCCCTCCCAGGGAGTCAAGCCTGGCTGCTGTCGAAACGTCTCCCGTTTAGGAAGTGCCCGATTCATATCTTCGCCTAATTGTCTTGATTTATTACGCCAATACTGACAGCACAAAACTTACGACCAATTTCGACAACTGGAAGTATTTTGAAGCCTAATTGGCCAGTAAGTGAAACTTGTATTACTGTTACTTTTGATTGTATTGATTTATTTATGATGCTGCCATGCCACTTTTGATTTTAGGATAATAAAGGTACACTAGTGTCAGAGTTTTTAAACCGCCTTAAAGGCCTCTGACATGGTTTTTAGGTAACGACCAATGTCAAAGACAGTGACCGGGACCGACGGCTTAACGTGCCCTCCTAAGCACGGATCATCTTACTTATTAGACAATCAGGTGATCAGCCTGCAATGTCCTAACCAAACTAGGACAACAACACAAAGTCGTTGCCCCCGCCGGGAATCGAACCCGCGACCTCCGGGTATGAGCCGAAGGCTCTAACCATTGCACCACGGAGGCAGTTATAAAGGTAAATATGAAATGTTAAGTCGATCTTTTTACATCCGTTTCACTGCTGTAACCAGTAGACCTTACTTAAGGGTCCCCCGACCCTAGACCAAAATACAACTTTCCATACAAACGTAGACGTAAACTACGTTTTATTTCGAAACGACATGTCCGATTTGGGCAAAATTTTGTAATTTCAAAGATATTGCAATTATCTAGGATTATAACTAGTTACCGAAGGTAAAAATATGAACTTGAAATAGAATATAGTGTTTTATATCATTTTTGACCATTAGTATGGGAAACTTCTAAATCGTAATATTTTCTTTCCAGTTCATAATTTTACCGTAGGAAACCAGTTATAACCCTAGATAATTGCAATTTCTTTACAATTACCAATTTTTACCGGAATCTGACATGTGGTTTCAAAATTAAACGTAGACTACGTTTGTATGGAGAATTCTAGGGTCGGGGGACTCTTAAGTAAAGAATCGAAATAAACATGAGATATAATATAAAGCAGACTCACATACACATACATGACGCCTTTTTTCCACAATGGTGGAAAGCACAACAAAGACTGAGTGCGATCGCGATCACGATATTCACCTGGCAAATCTTCATGAAATTTTCATCTTCAGTTATAGATTGGTTTTCTTAATATCTCCATGGCAGACATCAATCAGTTCGAATGGTCCGTGAGTTGTTTTAAGTACGTAAGCGCCCGGGGCTTCGAAACAGCACAACTGACTGAGGATATAAGGGGACGCGCCTAGATTAAGAAGAAATTGTGTGGCGTGTACAGAAAAACCCTAAGGGCTCCAGACGAGTGACCGTATATGCCCGCGACACAAGTCGGCGACGTCGCTCGCCGACTGACGCAAACGGTCGCGTGACGATAATCGACGACGGTCGCTGACATATTGTCGCTTGTCTGTGAGAGCGCTAAGACTCCTATATACACGCTGACTTTTCATTGGAATTGGGAAAAAAAATGTCGTATAGTAAATAAATTCCTCTATCCATATACATTATCAAAATTTCTGTATGTCATAAGATAAAAAAGTTGCGTAAATGATTTTCGATCGAGACCACGTAGTTATACGCTGCGTAATGTCGATGACCCCGGCCGGCCGGCGGGCGGTGTATGGCGGCGGTACTACTAATTGATCTCACAATTTTACTTTCGAGTTTTAGACAACAACATTTTTTGTTTCTGAATTTTTATTTTGACTAGCTTATTAGGTCTTACTAACGATGCCTATGAAGTGGCCTTCAGCTTCAAAACCAATGAAAAATCACCGTGTATTTATGAATAATAGCCGCATTCCCATCAGACATTACAAGTTAAAGTCAGAAATAAACACTTATTAAAGACTCATGACTATTATTTGAACAGTTGCTGTCCAATTAGGCCGAAAGTTTCGACAGTATCTGTTTTAATATGAGTCACGTCGAACCGCTGCGGTTTTGTTTGTTTGTCTTTTGTAGTGTTTATCGAAACGTGATTGTGAGAGCGCCTGGTTTTTGCCGCGCTTTTTATCAAGTAGAAAGTGAAGTTTTTAACATTTTCTTGGTCATTGTCCTGGACGTTTTTATTTGATGTTCGCGTCACGATGTGCTGAAATTGGCAATTTGGCGGTTTCATTGCTGTTTTTGGGTTAGCTTAGCTTTCTAAGGTCCTCAGGCCGTGTAAGGAGTGTGCTCAACGATCGGCGATTAATCTGAGCATTGTAGCTCTCGTGCAGACTCGCCGGCGCCGCACTATCGCGCATCGGGCTGCGCGCGCGCCGTCGAAAGTGCAAGTCGCCCAGTTCTCACGACCTCCCCCCGCCCCGCGCCCCTGCCACTCGACAACTATCGATTATTCGAATTATTTACACTTTCTGAAATCGAGTCCACGAATTAGATCGGCAGTGGCGATTACGATCGCCGTGTTTGGACTGAGCATTGTCTGAGCCGGTTAGGGCTTGGA
Organism: Acrobasis consociella; assembly: GCA_963555685.1. Taxonomy (NCBI): domain Eukaryota; kingdom Metazoa; phylum Arthropoda; class Insecta; order Lepidoptera; family Pyralidae; genus Acrobasis; species Acrobasis consociella. Next base: position 2,986,692 of record OY743109.1, on the reverse strand, counting down.
AAATTGCCCATTTAGCTTGTAATAATGCTGTTTAGCTGCAATATTATTAAATTTATTCCGTTTATTTTAATTGTATAGATTTGAAACGATTGAAACGTGATTCGATATAACTGTAATCACGTTTAGTGGATAAATGCTTGAATTGAGCGTATTAGTTAGGTTATTAACAATGAGTTACCGATTATATTAAAATAATTAATCTTTTAAATACTTAAATAGTTGTAATAAAAAAATTATGAAAAGCATCAGGACTTTTATAGCACTAGGCTTTGAACATATTCTTAAAGTAGTTAGATTTAAATCACTAAACTTCTTCTTCTTCTTTGCCATTTCCCTATTTGGGTTTGGCTCTGTATGTCAGCTCCCTGCATACCCTTCTATCCTTTGCCATCTCTGTATTGACCCCCGTTCCCCCATATCTACGCATTCTTTCTACGTCTTTCTCGGCCTTCCTCTTCCTCTATACCCGTCTACTTTCGTGTCGACCTTACCAGTGCTACAAAATATGATAGATATTGCATGCATTATAAAATGAATTAAATCTTAGATGCTGTACCTGTCATTAAGATATAAATTAACACCCACAGATAGCCATCTAAATGACACTCACAAGCTTCGAGTCGTGCTCTCACCCACCCACTGCTGATAATCCCTTTTAATTAACACCACGGAATATTTCAATATAATGTTATAAATATATTATGATAAGATGGTCTCACAAGTTCACAGAGATGAAGAGGACTGAGCAAAGTATAAAACTACTCAGAATGTAGATATTACTTAGAAATATGATAGTTACTTATCAAAAAGTCTTACTATCGCAAAATGTCACTTTCGCATAATGTTCAACTAATGTATTAAAGTTTGATTGATGCAGGCAATTAAGAAAAAGTTTTAATTCGGTAGATAACTGTATCAGAAATAAATTATTCGGTACAGTCCATAAAATAAAACTGCACAAAATAGTGTCACTTTACATTAATCATATCCATTTTCAACATTATTTTAGATTTAATTATGCAGACAAACTGATACCGAGCGCTAGTTGACTTCAAAAAAGCATGACGTCACGCTTTCCTATTTTATACAAATCCCATAGAAAAAGTTTGTTTTGACGTTTAGGAAAAGTATCTGATTTGACTTGCTGTCATCTAGCGGATTCATAATGCACGTTTTAATTTGTTGTCTCTTATGCTTAATATTTTTGTAATGAATATCTTAGAAACTACCAAAGTGTTGGCTGTACATTGTTCTTATAAAATTCGTTTCTAACATAATATTACAAATATTAACATGAGCTATACAAGCGATACATAATAACATGCAAGAGTGCAATTATTTTACATTGCAGATTCAAAATTAATTATACAATTTAAAATGAACGTTTAACTAACAACGACTTTGTCCGAAAGCATTTTCGGGCTTCACGATATTAATAAAAGTTAAAATAAAAATTAACTCGAAGGCGTCAAGAACACGCGTTAACAACATGTCTGAACAAAATAAAAGAAGAAGGAAAGAAATTAATTTAGCCACGCTCGTTTTTCATTTTAATACCTAAATCTGGCCCTGCGGCCAGTCATTTAGAATCAAGTTTTGGGTGCGCATGCGCATATTAAAATACCCGTTTCTTTGAATTTTTGAAAATAAGTGGATCCGAAATTACTCCTGGACAGGCAACTGGTCCATTGTGCCTTCATTTTGCTGTTTCTCCATTATGAACAAAAGAATGCATTCGCAAACATTTTGTACGTTTTGCAAGTTATTATATTATCGTAAGAAAAATATAATTTACTTATGTTATACTGAAAACTAAATAAAATATCGCAAAATAATGTCACTTGTGTTTGAACATCATTCATTTTAACAAGATTTTAAATTCATTATTGCAGAAAAACTGATAATAAGAGCGCTATTTGACTCCAAAAAACTATGACGTCATCTGCGTATTTTATACAAAATCCCATAGAAACTGCTTGTGTTTAGAAAACAGAATCTGATTTGACTCGTTGGAAAATAGCGTATTATAGATGATTATAAGTTGATGTAGTAGAAGGCGACTGAGGAAATACAAGCTAAACAAATTTTATAAGCATCAATGAGACCTCTCCAACCCGTTAGGTCAGCGAGGAGAGTGTAGGCCAAGTCCCCTGGTTGCTTTGGCCACTGCCTGATGATGATGATAGATAGATAGATAATTAAGTGTGTTTAATTGTAAATATTGTTGAAGTTTCTGTTAGTTTATTTTTTTTTAAATATGTGTGTTTGTTCGCAGGCTAGTCGAAAGATATCAAAATGCGGATATCTGTTCGTTGCGCCGGGCTGGGACTTCTCCAATCCGCTCTACAGAACAAAGGTAAGATTCTTTTTATTCACCAAACATTCATAATTTTGGAGTTCACAGTTGAGAACTTGGAAAATTTGTATAGAAAAAGCATTTATAAAAAACACTTTTTCACACAACATTCCCAAGGAGGGTTGACGTCAAGCAGGATCACGTCTTTATCCATAATGAGGCAGACAGAGCATTGTGGGTCATGCGGCTCATTTCAGCAGACAAAGCTTGGGTCCCATCTGCTAGGATTGGTTCTGGGGCTGCAAGATCTAAAGGCTACATTTAGCTTGCTGATAAGCGAGTATTATGTAAAAAGGAATCAAAATAGTGATGGGTTGCTAGCCGCATCACCCATTAACGCGACTCGCATTGTTCATTCCTTCGATAGGCTTTAACGAGGGGAGAAGGGTTAGTGGTACATTCTAAGATTTTTCCTTACTTCCAGACCAGCATGGAAGAATACAGTACGATAAAGTTGTCATTAAGCCCTATATCCGATAATATCGTTGCAAATGACCACGATTTTACCAATACAGTTATCGCGATTCATCTTACCGCGGATAATGCCAAGACATTTGTATTGATGAGTACAGTGATGACAGGGTACAATGCGACCGGGTCAATGACCGCTTGAACTTGCGCAGAATGTCCGATTTGGTTATATCAAGAGTGCAAAAAGTCTGATTCGCAAAAAAGAGCAAGAAACATTAAATTCGTAAGGACATTTATGAGAGAAATTAGCACGACACTCAAAATATAACGTGTGTTTTGATTTCAAATAATAAAACGCAAGGTTAGATGACAATTGATTTATTGGTATAATTGAGAAATATACGATTTGCGAAAGAGACATTTTAAATAATGCATGGTGACTATGAGATTTATGTAAAGTGTATTTTATGAGCCTTGAATATTTTAAATTACGAAACTTTTGGTATATGTATATTGAACAAATGAAACGTCTTCATATCAAAACGTGACACAATAATTGTTTTCATCAATAATTTTTTTAACATGGCGTTTTGAGAATCGAACATTTTGCGCTTATGCTCAATGCATGTAACGAGTACAAGGATTAATTTTAACATCAAAAAATTAGTGATAAGTCTTTCAATTTGCAAGTGCATGCGCGTGCGCGAAACCCTTCCATTAAAATTTCTTTCAAACTTAAATTAATTTGCAGCCATTCAAACGACCCTGACAGCTGAATTGATAACGCTTTTCGATGTATGATTAATATATTTAATACTTTAAATTCGTATTCGCGCCTGCGTTTCGTGGCGGCCATGTTTTTTGGACACTTTTTGGCGCCAACGTGCGAGCCCCCTGCAGTTCTGAACATAAAATAAAGAGAATATAGAATTACTCAATAAGTTGCGCTTTAAAATCTTAAGGATATTAGTAGCCTACTGCTCTTACTCAGATCGTACTTAGATCATACTTATTAGGTCAATTTTATCAAAATTGGTTGTCTAGTTTAGTGTTTAAGTCGATTTTGAGTTTTGAAAAATTATACTGATCAGAATTCCCATAGTTTTTTGCGAACCTATTCAGTCCCTTCTGCAAAGATCTATCTCATCCCATCTTCTTCCACTTTCTCTTTCCAGTGAAAATTTCGACTATTCTTTTTGGAAAGCGTCGAGATCGTCTCGCCAGCGTTTTCTTGGTCTATCCGGGCAACGATAACAACAACACTCATCATCCTCAGGCAATCACTCCGTTTTAAATCTGGCCTATCTTTCGCTGTGCATGCCCTGTTGAATTTCATTTTCATGTCAAATAAAAAAATATTACCTATTGTCCTATTTGTCATCAGACCAAACGAATCTCTCTCTGTATTTTCATTATTTTTTGTCCCTTATCGTAATCTTGCGGATTGGTTTCGCGTCGCAACCTTTTTCGACTGTTTGCATAATAATAATATTTCTCTCCTTTATCGAATTTACGTCTGAGAAAAAAGATGGAGCGGCGATGTGATGGAGGAGGACTGATCGGAGATATGCCTGAGAAATTATCTTCGAATTTCAATTAATTCAAATTTTAAGATAATGAAAATGATATGAAGTCACCAGGCGCGGATTCAGCCTTCAAAAAAGGTTGTGGTCACAGCTACCCAAAAATCGGCCAAGAACAAGTCGAAGTATGATCGATATGCATTCCTACAAAAGAAGACTATTTTATTTTTAACTAATTTTCAAAAAGGAGGTTATTAATTCATCGCTATCTTTTTTATGTATGTTCACCGATTGTTCGAAGACGCCTGGACCGATTTTGAAAATTCTTTTATTGTTTGAAAGGGCATACTTGTCAGGTTGTCCTATAGAAATTTTATCAGAATAGGTTGTGTTGTTTAGGGGTGAATTAGGTTTAATATTATAAAGGCGAAAGTTTGTCAGTGTGTGTATGTTGGTACTTTTTCACGCGCAAACGGCTCGACCAATTTTGATAAAATTTGGTGTGCAAGGAGCTGACATCCTGGATTAACACATAGGCTACTTTAGGCGCGGGTAACACCGCGGAGCGCAGCTAGATTTAATGATAAATAATTTGGTAGATGAAGTATTCATAGTTTCTCTTCTAATAAAGAAAATAAAAACCGTGCGTACTCGGCAATCTTCAGAACAAAATAAAAAAAATATTATAATAATTTTGTTTGAAATATACCCTAAGGAAAAATATTTTTAATCATATTAGGTTAAGTTATATAAAGTTTAAAATATAATTTTCTATAATCTAATTCTGCCTGCGTATGAGTACCTCCCAATCAAGATATACTTACTCAATTTTTCTAACATTATATTCCACTCCATGTAATTTTTTAAATTCTACTTTAACATTTTTTTAGGCACTCGAATGCTAAATCAATGCAAAATAAAGAAAAAAAACTTTTTATCGATCGCTCCGATCTTTCATTGGATTTTATCGATTCTTTTTTGTTGATGTATCGAATTTAGATTAATAGGTGTTGTTGAATTAAAAATTCCGCGAACTACGAAGGTTTTTAAAAACCTTTAATCGCTTCAAGGTAATCTTCGCATTTTTAAAAATTAGTATCTATCTTGAAGAGACGTAAAAACCAAGAAAATACTACATTTAACTAACTTGGATAAGCTCTGATTTTTGTCTTAATCGAAGTCTTAACTTATTACATGCATAGTGTATTTTTTATGTATTTAAAACGTCATTTACCAATAATAGAATGTACAAAAGGCGGATTTAATGCTAATAGCATTCATCATTTCTGCTGAATAACGTCCACTGCTGGACATAGGCCTCTCCCAAGGATTTCCAAAATGACCGATCTAGAGCTTCTTGCATCTTTTTTTATATTTTTTTTTTTTTTATATAACTTCATCACAATATACATGTAAATGGCGGACTTAAGGCCAGGGGCCTTTTCTACCAGTCAACCAACAGGTGATGCTGAGAAAGTAATCTTTTGGGGTAAGCAACAGCAACTAACTAAAAAAGACAAAAAGAAAGGAGTATCTCATCTCTCTTCCAGTAAATTTTCGGGATAGATAGAAATGTAGCTTAATCGGCATAAAAGTAAGGTATCTCATACAGTCGCATATTCGTAGTGGTTAACATGCTAATCTGTAATTATAAAGGTGGTGGGTTCGATCCTAGGCCCATAGCTTATTACCTTTATAATACACTCTAAACTTTTTATCCCGGAACAATGTTATGATCCCACAGGATTGTCCAATATCGAACTACCACGCGGGGAACGCCGCTCGTAGAAGCTTTTATATTTAAATCATCATCATGATCAGGTCTTTTTTGTCTCTACTGCATGAGCACGACCCTCTCTGTACTACCAGAGCCATACTTGGCCAGAGCAGCTAGAGAAATTGGCCTACACCCTCCTTGCTGGCCAGACGAGTTGGTGTGGAGATGTATTATTGATTATAAGCCTTGTTTAGCTTGTATTTCCTAAGTCCCCTTCTACGACATCCGCGGGAGGACTTGGAATGTTCCTATTCTACTCTACAGGAAACCACACGGCAACTATTATAATTGTATTTGATGCATTACATAATAGCTCGTTTTAATGTAATGTGTTTCTTTTCATATTTATCACTTAATTGTAATTGTCCCTCTTATAAAAAAACATATACTTACAGCCATTTTAATACCACAATATTGCTTCTATTAAGATATATCAGTTCCATTCACTAACTCCGCATGTTCATTGAAAAGCAGACATAAAACTAGAAATCGCCAATTAGAGCTACCGTAAAACAGCGACATCGGATAAAACTTATAATGCCCGACTTTCTAGTCGTTTCGCACTTTGCCCGCGCCGCTTGCTTGACAAGTGGCGCATACGAGTGTCTCACGCACGACTGCTTTGAAAGGCTGAATTATACTTTATTGTTTGGAAAGATGTCATTTCTGATAAAACATACCATTAACTTCGTATTTGTATGTAAAAGTAAAGTATGTGAGTAAGTACTTATTCATTCTTAAGGTTCCGTACCCAAAGGGTTAAAACGGGACCCTAGAACTCCGCTGTCTGTCTGTCCGTCTGTCTGTCACTAGGCTATCTCATGAACCGTGATAGATTGACAGTTATTTTTTTTTACAGATGATGTTTATCTGTTGCCGATATAACAACGAATACTAAAAACAATAAAAAGTGGGGTTTCCATACAACAAACGTGATCTTTTATAAATAATGGAATGGAACCCTTTGTATGCGAGTCCGACTCGCACTTGGCCGGTTATTTTGATGTTGATCGTTTTTAATTTTTTATATGACTAATTATACTTTTCATCGTCTTAAAAATAAAAAAAGGTGATATGACTTTCGAAACTGAAAATAAATTATATATATATTGTCGACTATTACTACCATAGCCAGCCACAGTAAGCACTTTTTTGGACAAAGGCCTCTCACAAGGTTTTCTAAATAATAGAAGCAGAAAGGATTAGATGTTCAAAAAAAAAATACCTACCTATATTAGTAAAAAACATAATCTAAAAAGTAAAGTAGCGTAACTCAGTTTGTTTTCTTTATTAACTCACCGTGAGAAAAACAGTCTAACCCACAAACTTTTTCCTTTATTAACAATCAAGTGTCAGGATGTCCACAGAAGTCAATGCAGCGTGACGGAACCTAAATCATTATTTGACATTTTCGGAAACCGCTTTTTCTACTGTATTCTGGAGATTAGATCACCGAAACTAATTTTTCCATTATGGCCGACATCTGGTTGGCTTAAGTGATTTTTAATAGCGACTTCCTTCGTTGCGTCAGGTTGTTGTTTTACAATAGTAAGCTGCGATTAAATAATAGTTTGGCTTGAGAAACGAAGAATTGAATTTGAATCTTCCTTACTGGTCTGGGGGAAACGAAAAAGATAACAGATCGAGGGAATATGCTAGAATATGAATGATAGTAATAGGCGATGCGATTAGCAACCCTTCCCTTGTTCCATTTTCACGCCCACTTATGCGTGAGACGGCTTTCCTGCCCTGGGCTCTATCTGTCCCATAAGCGATAAAGACGTGGGGATGTAATTCTACATTATTTGAAGATGTTACTTTGAATTACATTAGTTACTTTGATTTACATGTTGATTTGAATCTATAGTACCCTATGTTTTTATTGTTATTTATTTGCTTTGTGATTGAAATGATTCAGTCAATCTAAGAACTAACCAATCACTTTTTTCGATGCATATTCTAAAGCGGACTATTACGGCATCTACCTTTATTCTCCGTTATTGAATTTGGCGATTTCGCGGTTGTGTCGTTTTGGCCGTGCGCTCTAGTTAGCGTTTTTGATGATCAGTCGCGTAATCAGTCCATTCGAAGTGTTTACCTTTGACAGGTCAACTTAAAAACGACCTAAAAGTACTAGTTATAGAGTACATATTTCCTTATATTAAGTTCAGTAACTGAAAGGGAAATTTCAATTGTAACGTAATGAATTTAGAGTCGGTTTTCATTTATAGCATTCGAATTGTCAGAGGTATTATAACTCTTAGGTGTGATGTAATTGCGATAATAGCCACTGGTGCATTACTGTTCGTGCTCTATTGAAAATATGTATAGTTTCTTACGTAAAAGTGTCCAATAAAGGATTATCGTTATCAGTGATATAATCCTATACTGGTGTTCGTTTATTTAGATTTGCTTTAGTTTGTATGTAAAAAAATGGGGGCCAAATGTGTATTGCAAAAAAACCGTCAGATACTTTTATCTAAATGTCAAAACAAACTATTTATGAGATTTATACTAAGGATTTATCATAATAAATCCTTAGTATAAATCTCATAAATCACGATACATTATCACATAGTGACGTCATAGTTTTTTGGAGTCAAATAGTGCTCCTATTATCAGTTTTTCTGCTTTTCTGCATTACTGCATCTAAAAACACATTGAATATGGATATGATGAATGTCTCCCCTCTACAACCCTCTGGCCAGCGTGGAGAGTTTAGGCCAAGTCCTCTGACTGCTCTGGCCAAGTACGGCTCTGGTAGTACAGAGAGGGTCGTGCTCCTACTGCGGAGACAAAAAGACCAGATGATGATAAATGAGAAATGACATTATTTTGGGGCGTTTTTTTTTATCTCATCAGTACAAATGATTTATGTTTTACAAAAAATTCAAGGATTATGTTTTTTTTCCTTGAATGTCCTATTATATATCTTGACAATTCCATACTACTTGTCAAAATATGCAAAAAAAGAGGTGTCAAGGGACACCCGGATGGAATGCAAGTTCCTTTCGATTAATTGGGAGAGAGAGAGACAGACAGAGAAACACGCGCACGCCGCACGGCCAACTATAGCAAAAAGTGTCGTTACAACTTTTGGTCTTAATTTTTTCCGTCTAGCCTCCTTTCGCAACGCGCGATAAGGAACTTCGTTTCAAAAATATCTGTCTGGTAAAAATGTTTTCCATACAGACCATCAACTAGCATTCCCTACCTCTCTTTCGAAACAAGCCATTCAAAATCCACTAGACTTATATGGATGTATTGCGGTAATTGCAAGTTGCAACTGATAAAATATTATTACTGCGCGGGTCACGTTGTAGATAATGGTATATTAATATTTTGAAGGGACTCCTGACTAGTGTTGTAACTTGAGTCTGGGAGTCGAAAATTGTAGACTCACTTATAAGATACCAGTGGCGGGGCCTCCTTAGAAGCCGATTCCCATCGGATTCCCTTACGGGTTCCTAATATATACGCACTAACAACAAAACCTTAGTATATCGGCGCACCGCGCATTAGAATGTTTAGGTGCTATTTCATCTAGCGCAAACTAGCAGCATGACTGGATTGCACACTTATTCAAAATACGAAAATACACATAGTGAATAATGCTTGAGAGATAATTACTCACACCAAAATAATAAAAATAACAATATGCGAATTATAAGCCGTACATTGATCGGCTTACGTTTATTAACCTTCATAACCTAATCAGGTAGGTATTTAATTCGTTTCATAGTTTTATAGCTGTACTAGCCCAAATTCTTACTTAACGCCACTGTAAGATACTAGTGGCTCTCTGAGCTGTAGACCTCGCGAGTCACTCGCAAATCCATTGAATAGATAAGATAAAAAAGATTTGTGACATTTTTGAAAATTTCTTTGCTCAGTGAGACTTCTGTACGTGAGTGCTAGTACTTATTCTGTGCCTTTACCTTTTCTACAATGCTCTGGAATAATTGTATCTAAAATAAACCTGAAAACTTTAAAGCAACGTTTTGGATTCAAAGTAAATATGAATATAATAAATATATAGTAATATAAACAAATTACACTGATTGAGCTAGACCCAAAGTAAGTTCGAGACTTTTGTTATGGGATACTAACTCATCGACACTATATTTTATAACAAATATGTATATAGATAAACATCCAAGACCCAAGAAAATTTGAAAAAGCCAAAGGCCATTTTCCTACTTGCCCTGACCGGGAATCTAGCCAATTTACAAAATGTATAAATAATGTTTTTAATTGAATCTTGTATTATATTGGAGTCCTAAAAAATAGAACTCGTCTCAATTACAACACTACTGTTGACGTTAAGCAACTTTAAGTGTCTTTTTAGCATATAATATCTCTGTGGTGGGATTTTATAGCTTGTGAAGAAACGCATATGATGAAAATATTTCTTTTAATTCTAATCTATACCTTTATTTTTAGGGTTCCGTAGTTAACAAGGAACCCCTATAGATTCGCAGTGTCTGTCCTAGGCAGTCTACGAAAACCTTACACTGCGCGTGGCCCTTTGCAATTAAAATAAAAGTAAAAAAAAAGGCATTTCCATACTGAAGTGTGCAGCCGCCCGGACAACTTTGATGGGAATGTCAATTTTATTTTTTGACTTTATTATACTATAGTGAGTATTTGATTGAATTTTATTATACTATAGTGGTATATCCCTTCCACGTTGTATAAGTAATGCGATTATATTTATACTTGGGCATTTTCTAGGTCTATGTTTATAGGCGTAAAGTAGTTCTGAATATGACGACCTCCGTGGCGTAGTGGTCACCGTGCTAGTCCGCCACCCAGAGATCCCGGGTTCGATCCCCGGTCAGGGCAAGTTGGAAAATGGCCTTTTTCAAATTGTCGTGGGTCTTGGATGTTTATCTATATATGTATTTGTTATAAAATATAGTATCGTTGAGTTAGTATCCCATAACACAAGTCTCGAACTTACTTTGGGGCTAGCTTAATCAGTGTAATTTGTCCCTATATATTTATTTAACCTAAAATTCAATTATTTATTTAGTAATTAGACCTTTACAGGTACTTTTAGGCTTCATTCGCCCCTTCCACGTTGTATTATTATTGTCGCCTTCGTGTCGCGACGATGTCGCCGTCGCTTTTTTGTCGCCCGATGAAATCGATCGCCGATCTAATGGAAGCTGACAAAAAAGCATGCGTTGAGTTTTGTTTTAATATCACGTCATTAGTTAAACCAGTATGTGATACTTTGGTTACTACGACTTACTACATACATACATACCTTTATCCATAGTGGAGAGACAGAGCTTTTTGTATCTTATTCATTGATTTCAGGTCAGGTCGTCTGGCGACCTTGTAGGTGGGTGTCTTACGCTTTGCTTGCCGGTGCATGGTCGCCATTCGAGATCCTATTTTTCCCATCGACCATCAACATACAACCATACGACATAACAACCAATGGCTGGAAAGGAATCTACAACTAGAAAATACATGCACAAGCATAATTTTGAGAAACACATGTACTTATGCGCAATTTTAAAACAAAACCAGCATAATCCAATTTCCTCCCGGGTGAAAAACTGGAAGTACCAGCCGATCGGTTGTCCAACCTGTCCTACATAAAGTACGACCAGAAGGCAATCTTTATTCGAAAGGAAAGACAAATGTGTTGTTATATTCCTAGTGAAGATACGAGAGATATTAAATATTGGAGGAGGCATTCACTTGTCTAACGATGGCTTCTTTATGAAGAAGCTAGAATAAATTGCTCAGAATTGTTAATATTTTATCTAAGCATACGAAGTGAGAGATATTTATGCTATCCACTTCTTTATCGATAGTATTGTTGGTTATTAATAGTATTTAAAACAGCTGTCGATACTATGGATAGATCTATTGCCTATTTTTCGATTGAACATATAAATTGTAAAACTATAGATTTTTCGGCAGCACTAATAAGGAGCGGACAAGCAAGATTATACATATATTGTCGTTTGATTTGCTATTACCCGATTTAATGCTTTTTGTTAACACAACCATAGGAATCAGACGTGACGTACCTATGTATTAAAACGTGTACTTACTTAATTATTTTCTACCCGTGATCTACATGCAGCTATAGCCCGAGTGGTTAAAGGATTCCCAAGCAATATTTTTTTTTATTTATTTCTTTTAATTATGAATTTAAAATTTAGCAAAATATGAGTGATCGAATTTCAAAATATTTTTGGAAGAAGATTACCTTCTGATTGTTTACACTTATTCGTGTTTGACCTGATGTAGTTATAATGGCGTCCTGTAATGCATAAATAATGTTCGCGTTAGGTGCATTGCGAATCAGGAGGCATGGCGCAACTGCGCAACTTGCATGGGATGCTGCTGATTATGGCTTGATGAAATTTGGCGAGCAAAAAATCTATTAAAAGAGGCTTAGACACAAAATTAATATAAGTACTTAACTCATAACGCAAATGCCTAGCCGTGTGGCATAGTGGAGTACAATAGGACATATGACAGTGTTGGTTTTGTAAAATTTTTCTAAGGAAGCCTTAAGTCAGCCAGAAAAACTGGCTCGGCTGGTACTTACTTGTACTACGTATTCTGTGGTAGTAGTCATAAAAAGGTCTGAAGTCATTGTTAGTATATTCATTAAGCAGGATTTTTTTTGTAAGTTTTCTTTTCTTTCTAACAAGAAAGACAATAGTTTGGTAGTTAGTCTAAAATATTGTCCCTTTTACTACCGTCGTGAGGCGGTATGTAACCCAATACAACAAACAAAGGCGACACCCGATACGCATGCGCGACGCAGCGTAACGCGTTATCAGACTAGAACGTATACGCCAGACCATTTCTGATGCCCGCTTTACGCGAACCGAGAGACTAACCTATTCATTTATGCCCTCTACTGTCACTAATTGCTACTAGCGAATGTCTGTATAAAATGTACGCTACTGCTTTCTAGTGGGATTCAAAACCACAACACAACACCACTGGACCACGGAGACAGTCCTTCAAAACAGTCTTTATCATCATCATCATTTCAGTCGCATAACGTCCACTGCTGGACGTAGGCCTCTCCCAAGGATGTCCAAAATGACCGATCTAGAGCGGCCTGCATCCAGCGCTTTCCAGCGACCTTAAAGAAGTCTTAGTCTACAGCTATTCGTGATCAAAATCGTACTTCTGTTCTAAAACGTGTTCGTACTCCTGTTTAGCTACTAGCTCCGTGTAAAGCAGGCCTAAGTTTTGCCATGCAAATCTGGCCCACTTTCTAACTTGCGATAAATTATCGACGTCAAGACATTGTAATAACTGCACTTATAAGTAAGTGTTTGAATGAAATCGTTTATTAAACTTAGACGGATGAACAAGAAAGTTACAAAGTTTTTCACAGAAAATAAAAGAATCCCCTACTAGTTGTTTTGTTTACATACAGCTAAGATAAATTATTATATAAAATTTAAAATTATTGATTTAATAGTCCAACCCTGGTGTCAGATTTTCAAGCTATAATTGATAATTGCAAATTGATGTTTTTTAATCCACTTTAAAAAAGGAGGAAGTTATCAATCCGTTGAAATCTTTTGTGTATGTTCACCGATTACTTGAAGGCACTTGGACCGATTTGGAAAGTTATTTTTATGTTTGAAAGAGAACTTTATCAAAATCGTTTGTGTAGTATGTAAGTGAAGTCGAGATTTAGTTTTGAAAAATTACTATATGAACGACAAGATAGTCCAAGCACTAGTAAATTTTGCAGTAAAAATATCTAGGTCTATGAAATTTTGATCCGTTTCCAGACCGCCAGATTGCACTACATTGTGGTCTGCCTATGAAATTTCTTGATTACTTGTGATAAGCATCTGGTCAATTTCCTCAGGAATTTCCAAGTTAGAAATCGATGTGGCCGATAAGATTCCCAGGGTAGGGCTCTGTTCAGCTTTCCCTGTATGATTTAGTGATTTAGTACCGGATTGCGAGCTGGGATGTCCAGATTGGATTTGGTGTTTAATTACGGACCTTGTTGGAGATATCTTCCATTTCTCTTTATCAGAAATTATTGATATGATTGTTGATGATGATGCTGATACCTGCAGATTTATTTTCTCATGACGCGACGCCTGTATGCCTTTATAAACATACTCGTAAATATATACTCTCACAGGCCCACTAGAAGAGATCTCTTGTACTGATTGACCGAGCGAGCTAAGCGAACGAAGCGTCTCAGTTTCGAGATTGGCCAAAAATGCTTCGTCCGGCTGTCTGGCTGTTCTCGCCTACATGTACAGAATAAATATCTACAGGTCGCATTTCTTTACCGATTCTTGTGAAATTTTGAAAGAAAAAGAAGATTCGAAAAGTAAATAAAAAAAGCTGTCGACTCAGTTTTGGAAAATTTTCAAAATGGCGAGAATATGGAGGTGGAAAATTTTAAAATCATATTTCAGCAACTTCAAACTTTTTCTTATTAAGACGCAACTTTTTGTCTGAACAACTTTTTTATCCGATAAATTTAAACGGGTGGGGGGGAGGGACTCGTGAGGTCTACAGCACACAGAGCCACTGGTATTAATTCTACGCCACTACACACATCTAGATAATGGCGGGCTGGATTCGGCTGCAATGCGGAACCAGACCAGCTGCCATGAGATATCTTACGATTGCTTCGGCGATAACGGTCGGGCTTTATGAGTCGCTGACGAGCGTCAGTGAGATTGTATGTGCAGGTTTTATTGAAGTATTACTATTGATTTTATTATAACAAATGTGTAATTAAATAGTGAAGAAAGTTTTTAAGCCGTGGTTTCAGGCAGAGTAGAAAAGGACCACTCCAAGTCTTCCCGTGGATGTCGTAGAAGGCGACTTAGGAAATACAAGCTAAACTAAGCTTTAGTATAAACATCATGAGATCTCTCCAACCTGTCTGGCCAGCGTGGAGAGTGTAGGCCAAATTTCTGGCTGCTCTGGCCGAATATGGCTCTAGTAGTACAGAGAGGGTCATGCTCCTGCAGGGGAGATAAAAAGACCTTATGATAATGATGATAGTAAAGAAAGAATTAAAGAAGTCGAAAAATAGCAGTACTGCACCCTGTTCACACAAATTTTTGTGCTAAATGCACAAGAAAATCTTTTAATTAAATCAAATTAATTTTCACGAAAAGGAAAATTTTTGAGGCAATTTTCTTTTTTATCTAAACTATATTTAAAAAATAGTTTTTTTTAACAAAACTCTGACGTTTTGGACAACTGAATTAGTTGTTGAGTTTCCCTTTGAAGTATCTTTAAAGACTTTCTTTCTATAATATTTATAAATCACCCTCAATACTACTCTTTATAGAGAGCAGGAAAAAAAATTACGCCTCCATTACACGAGTAGGATCAAAAACATAACTCTCTATTAGCAATCGGCGAATCCAGACAATACAACATATGTCTAGATCAGATAAGATGCGATTTGTAGAAACAAAACACTGTGCAACAGTCTGTTTCCACACGTGATCGATCGCCTGTCTGTCCGTCTGCGTCACTGTCTCACATCAACATTTTGTACAACTTTTTAATTCATAATACAATTCTCATTCGATAAATGATAGAGTTTTTAAGAAAAATATTTGGTCCACGAGATATTGAACGTACATTATGTTACCTACCTAACTTATTTACCCACCGCTGGGCAAAGATCCCCCCATTCCCATTATGCAATTATGAAAACGTTAATAGTTGCTAGCATAATTAATTGCCTCTTTCAAAGTTGCGTTTTCCTTTTAAGAGAGCATTATCATAAGCGTATGAAAGATGGGAAACTTTTTTCTACTCAAGCTAAACAGCGAAGAAAAACGACAATTATAAACAAAAGAATTAAAGTACGGACGGACAGAATGGCCGTTCCGCATTTCTTCCCGCTTCACTTAGCCTGTCCATCGAGACGAGGTTCACACTGTTCGATAGCCTAGCCATGTTAGAGACGAGTAGATTTGACAGTAAAAGAGTTCATAGCTAAAGGGCGATAGACAGAAGTTTCAAAAACGCTAATAAAGAACAGACACGATGGAAAGTGTTAATTCTCTTCAGGCAGGAATAGCGAGGAAGAAAAATCGATAGTGTCCTATCAATAGTTTGAAAACTATAGATTACTAGCTGTACCTGCGGGCTTCGCTCCCCGTGGGAATTTCGGGATAAAGAGTACCCTATGTCCTTCTCCGAGTCTCGAACTATATTCATACCAAATTTCATCCAAATCGGTACAGTATTTTAAGCGTGAAGAGGTAATAAACAAAGAAATAAAAAATATACAAACCTACTTTCGCATTTATAATATAGTACGATAGTAAGATTCGGCAACACTAGGCCGTCTTTTAAGCAAGAACTACGTCTTTATACCATATACTGCGATTACGTATTAACCTGACCAGCGTAATGATTAATTACGGCTAAATACCTCCCTTTATCAGTACAGGCCTTTAGTCTAGCTGTAGATTGATAAAGACTGTCAAATAAATTAAAGAAGTAACTACTCGTTATTCAACTCGCCCAGTGTAAACGATAAACAATGCGAGAGGTAATGCTAATGTATTTTTTCCCGGTATTCAGCTGGTAGCTCGATCCCCTGATATGGGAAGAAGGAGGAAGCAGTAACACTCTCAATTACCACAAAGAAATGGACTACCGTACCTATGCGATACACACGACCGGCTTGCCTAACCATCTAGAAATCGGACTTAAATATATGAATTTGGCAAATGTGCGAAGAAAAGCTTTAAGTTCTCACTTTAAACTGTAAACAAGTAGATCATAAAATAGTTCGAAGTGTTATTTCGAGCTTCATAAGACCAAAATTCTAATGATATCTCCGTTGTCTATTAACTAATTTATTTCAAATTGGTCAACATTGGACCCCGAAAATTCACGTATCTTCATAAATTTGGTCTGAATGAAGTAATAAATGAAAACAAACTGTTGGTTTTTTGGATTATGTCGATATATATATATACTGTACAGATGAGTGTAGATGAAGCGTTATAGGTCTGTCAGGATCATAGCAATTGCAAGTCCGTAGCCTCTGCCTCTGTAGGAAACAGGCGTGATAGTATTTATGTATGTTTTTGATACAGGCTAGCATTCTCTGGGCAATGAGACTGTTTTAATTTAGAACTGTTTTTAATTATATATCTAATACCTTCGGTGTTACCTGTGAAAACCTCAAATTTTTTCAAAACAAAAAATATTCTATATGTTAAATAAATAGAAGAAATTACAACAGTCACATGATCTAGTTACGTTTTTTTTTCATGTTACTATAAAAATTATTGGGAAAAGTTATTCCAACAGCCATCTTGATTATAAAGCAATCCTCTTTTCTAAACGTCCAAACAAACATTCCTTGGGATTTGTATGAAATACTAAAGTGTGGCGTCATACTTTTTTGAAGTCAAATAGTTCTTTTGCATTAATAAGTCTGAAATCATGTTGAAACCAAACAAAGGGTCACTATTTTGTGACATTTTATTTTATGAACTGTACCGAATAATTTATTATTAACCCAGTCATCTACCCAATTGTAATTATTAAAAAATTGTAAAGCTCCCAATGCTGTCTGGCCGTGTGTCCGCGCCACTCGTCTGCACATAACACTAAATCGCCCAGTTAATTGTGTTGACCGCACAGCTCGCCAGCTCACCGGCTAGCGATATATCACTACTACTGAAAGTCGGAGCACATATTTTCTGCAACTATAATTTCTAATAAACAATATCCTACTAGATAAGGCTGTTTGTTTGTTAAAACAGCTGAACGGATTGGGATTATATTTGGTATGAAGATATATATTTATTACTTGGATTAACACTAGAATGCTCTAGGTCCAGGAAAAAAGCGGAGTTCTTACCCTTGGATAGGTTTTGACCAGACGCTAGATGGCGTTCGGGACCGACAGAAATTTTCGTGATTTGTACCTACATCTCCGTTCTAATCACAACGTGACCCAAACCAATTGTTTTATATTGGTTTTATTTTATTGTGTTTTCTACCAATTAATCAATCACTAAACTTAAGAACTATGTTCTTGTCGGAGTATCTTTTCCATTTTCCTTTTACATTTGTCCCGATCTTCTGTCAAATGCTTGACTTCCCTATAAAAGCACAACAACTTTTATACAGTAAAGAATTTACATACATACATACAAAAGCAAAAGTTGTGTCGGACTTCTTATTTTTTCTTCACTTCATCCCTTCTCGGTCTTGCTTGCACTCTTCTAGCCTCGATCTTTCCTTCCACGATGTTTTTGAAGAAATTATCGTGTCGTTCCACTTGTTATGCCTATTGTCTACGTTATCAGTTAAAAAGTTATCAACTTATTTACGTAACTTCACAAACTCCTTTTTTGTAGTCAGTCAAAGCAGTAAAACTACACGGTAGAGTACCTACCAATACAGTAACATCTTGAACCAATATTTGAGGGCTGGTTAAGTCGATACAATAATATGTGAAGTAAGTGGGTGCTAATTGGAATGGTTAGCGTGGACTTCTGACAGTTATATAACAGTAAAAAAGTGTTTATTTAACTGGGCATCTTGTTCAAGAACCAAATAGAGCATTCCTTTTGTATCTTCCTTGATATAGGGTAAAGTTCCTGTAATTGGACGCTAACACTCATCGGTCACACACAATAAAACTTTATTTATTAAGGTATCTGATTAGCTGATATCTTTTTATACTTTGATGTGTCTTGTCCAATGACTGGAAGTTCCCTAGTTATATTTTACATCTTGTGCTGTGTGATTTAAAGTAGAATTGGGCCACTCCAAGTCCTCCCGTGGGTGTCGTAGAAGGCGACTTAGGAAATACAAGCTAAACAAAGCGTATAAATACAGTTAGACCTCTCCAACCTGTCTGACCAGCGAGGAGTGTTAAGGCTAAGTCCTCTGGCTGCTCTGGCCACGTATGGCCATGGTAGTACAGAGAGAGTCATGTTCCTGCAGTGGAGACAAAAATACCTGATGATCATGTTATTTTACATGGCGCTTATTTCTCATATCTGTCTTTCCACTCTAGGGCCTTTCTCCAAACGCTACGGTCTTGCGCAGTTCTTTTCCACCCGTTGTAACGTCAAGTCATCGCGTATAGACCGATTGATTCATAAGCAACTCAAAACCAGTTCCGTTATCGTCAAAATGATAAGAGCCAAACATAAACAGTGGACACGTTGCTCGTAAACTCGTAACAGAATTTCTCTATTAAGTAATGTATCCAGTTGTGACAGCTTTCATATGTTACGCAATGATAAGACGGGCGCTTGCGCCTGCGCTGGTGGCGTGTCACACGCTGCGTTTGTATATTATTCTTCTTCTTAAACTTAAATCTGTTTTATCCAAAAACTAAATAGGTCGCCTTAATCGATAAATGAAGAAGGAAAGAAGTATAGAAAGCTACTTAATTCCTCATTATAGAATCTTTCGTCATCATCATCATCATCAGGTCTTTTTAGTCTCCACTGCAGAGCACGACCCTTTCTGTACTACCAGAACCATACTTGGCCAGTGCAGCTAGAGGATTTGGCCTACACTCTCGACGCTGGCCATACGCGTTGGAGAGGTCTCATTGATGTTTACAAGCTTTGTTAAGCTTGTATTTCCTTAGTCGCCTTTTACGACATATTCAGTCAGTATTTGTCTTAAAATGTGCACAAAAGTGTTAAAAACTAGGACTAAGTATGAGACAATCGTTCACACCGTCATTTGTTTATCTTAAAACAACATAGCCGTCAAGTTTTTAAATCAGAAAGCGTCAAAATCCACAAGTCTTTTGATGGGCCGACAGTGAACACGTCGCTTTCCTCAAATTGTTGTTTTTATTTCTCTCTTAAATTGCTTTAGAGAGAGAAAGACGGCTTTTACAAGAATCACTTTGCCAGTCCAAATTGAGTAACACGGTGGCACATTAAATTCGTGTTTGTAGTCGAGATAGCTAAGTGGAATAGAGAAATCTCAGGTTTTAATGTGGCAGGTTAGGAGTCAAATTGGCATTTAAGTAACAAGAACCTCTATGTTAACAAGCGTATTTTATTCTGGTCTCTGTTTTAAAAGTTTTCTTTTCTACAATAATGTGTCAATGTTTATTCATTCGTAGTAACTCAAAACATTTCTAAGATGTTAGACTTACTAACGCTCATTCGTAAACAATGCACGAAGCAAGGTTATTATGGTTATTATGAAATAGTTTTCATATGTATAACTTTATTAGGAATAAATATGATTGATTTGTCGTGATTTCTTTGGAAGTAACTAAAAATATTTCTCTTCTATCTGGATTCATTACAAATATGATTCAAATCCTTTAGTCCTTTGTGTCCAACGCTAGTATCAGATTAGTCAAGGTGCCTAAAGGCATCTGATTAGTATTACCATTTAAGGCGGCCCTTCCCGGTCCGTCTAACGTCAACGTGAGCATGGTTGAAAAATGCTTGTTGTTTCATCCAGCGCAATGATAGAAAAAAAAGCAAAGTGAAAAGAGAGAGATGATCGGCCGAAGTTCAGGTAAAATTTGTACAAAAAAGCAGATTTTTGGAGACTTATACTGAATTTGTTTTTCCAAATTTTTAATTTTTAATTTCGATAGAAACCTAGATATAGCGCACAAGATTCCTGTTAGTTCAAAACTTTCCAAGAAA
Organism: Acrobasis consociella; assembly: GCA_963555685.1. Lineage (NCBI taxonomy): Eukaryota > Metazoa > Arthropoda > Insecta > Lepidoptera > Pyralidae > Acrobasis > Acrobasis consociella. The sequence continues at coordinate 2,965,968 of OY743109.1, read as the reverse complement.
GATCTGTTACAACGCCATAATCACGTACGAGCGTTTGTATGAAAAGTAAGGCGGGTTGGCCGCTCTTAATAATAGCAACCGAAATCATATAAACTGTGGGTCCTGAACGCTATCTAGCGTTTGCTCAAACCCAACAAGGATTGGTCTACCCTTTGGGTTGCGGAGGTCAGACGGCAGTCGCTCTGTGTTAAAACCAGTAACCTCATGAAATCACCTAGGTTAGGTAGTGGACCCCGGGCTCTGAAGCGTTACCGCTGAGGATGCCACCGGAAATACGTGATCACGATGACGAATGTCAATCGAAATCCATTTAAGGCAACTCGAGACTTATTTGTCACCAATTAAATACAAGTGTGAACCACGCCCAAGTAGATTCTGATATGGCCATCGAAATCCTAGCCGGTAACAGAGTTACGTGTGATTTACGAGCGGCAGGTTCGGAATCCGATGAAATCCAGCCGAGGCCGGCTGACGGCTCGTTTGATCGGTGACAAGCGGTGAAAGTGACAGCGGCACCAGCTGTTTGCACTAGCATCGCTTGGAGCTATCGAAAATGTGTTGCCAGTTACCACGTTTTCATGGGAGGCTAGCGTGTGATTTGTTGAGTACTTATTGAAATCCTTCTACTCTGGAAGAAAATAAAATTACAACTGTAGCAGCTGCTTCTCTTCCCGCGCAGATCATAGAAGCCAAACGAGGGAATGGGCGAAAATGTAATGTGGGAAAAACGACAACTTTTATGCTTTGTGTTATAACTTTAAACTATAAATAGTAGTTCATAAAACAGTTTAAAGGGCTATTGTACAAAATTTTAAATTATATCTCCGTTTCATTTCAAATGGGGGCGCTACTGGACCCCGGAAAATTCGTTAAATTAATACGTAGACGATGCGGCTAGCAATCCATCACTGTTTTGATTCTTTTTTCAACATTCTTGCCTCCTATCACACTAAACGTGTCGTTCGGGTTATATGGTCCTAGGCACCGTCTGCCCTAATGAGGATAAAGAACTATGACTTTTTCGCTGTCTTTTCTTTACAACTTCAGATTTCCCAATACTTTTCTGTATTTCGGTAAACATTTATTTGGAAAAGTTATTCAAAAATAATGGACTGAATCACCCCTTAAAATCATTCTTTATCAAGAAAGTGTATTTGAAAATTGCATTTAAAATATTTATTATAAACTTGAGGAGAGTGATAACTAGTGTAGATGAAGCGAAAGGGTCCGTCAGGATCGTAGCAAGTGGAGGTCCATAGTCTCTGCCTACCGCTGTGGCAAACAGGCGTGACAATATGTATTAATAAGCAGCTTGTCTGTTTTTTATAAAGAAATATATTTATTCAAGCACAGATCATTTGGAGAACTACCGCGCGCCATGGAGGCCCAAAGCATACTAGTAACACCATGGTATAATAAAATAAGGTTTTCTCTTCCCGTGACAGCAGATGACGTAGGTGTAACTTGACTTCGTAATCAGTTTGATATGTTGCCACTGTGTGAAATTGAATTACCCGAGCGTAATGCATTTTTGAACTTTATATTCCAATTTCGAATTAATAATCCATTATATCAATTTATAAAATATTGAATTGATAAATCATGCGAGAATCGCGAAATACTAAATAGCTAAGTTACTTAATATTTTATATATTATTCATGAACTAATTGAGAAAGTCCTTAAATTTACTGAAAAGAACAATCAGTGGCAACACTTTGTAACGTAGTCAAGATCCATCTCGGGAAGAGAATACCTGTTTTATTATACCATGAGTTACACAATAGAGATTTGACAAATACAATCGAAAGTTAGGGATGATCCCAATCGATGAATTCCCGCTTGTATGTAAACCACTTCCATAATTTCGAGTTATTGCAAGTAGCACTGTAAAATTATCTTTTCATAATGTTTCTGTGTGAAATGCAGACAAAGGTGTGCAAATTACCCGTTAACAAAAGAAGCTTCACAAGTATTTATGTTAAGACAGGTGCAAGAGAAATAGAAAGTGCAGGCTTTCCACGTGCATGCTTGCACCACAGAATTCATATGAGTATTGCATACAGACCGGAAATTCTTACCGTCTTATTAAAAAACGCCGACTTACTTTGTTATTAGGTTTAAACCATTATCCGACTAAATCAAATTGACATTTTTAGATGAGACAATTACATTACTAGATGTCAACTTGATTTGGTCGGATAATGGTTTAAAGTTAAACCTAGTAACAAAGTCAGTCTGCGATTTATAATAAGGAGGTAAGGGTCCCGCAATATGGTCGTAAAAAAAACATTATTGCTATATTTGACTTTGTACCAACGTAGCTTGGCTGTTGCGTTTGTTTTGTGACAGACTGCATATTATTAATAACGAAAAACGTGATGATAATTGTTATGTAATAATTATGGTCCAAAATAGAACTGAATTATTTATTTAAAGATAAAGTTATGTAACGAATTCTAATTTTATGGTTTATTTACACTAATATAATTGACACATGAAGATAGAGGTAAGGGATTTGGTCGTAAAAAATTATTAAATTGGCTGGCAAATAAACTTGTAATTTGGAGTGACTTTAAAATAACAAAAAAAAGATTAAAACGCGTTCACGAAACTTAATTTATAGAAATTTTTTTTAAGCAAACCCCGACTAATGTAAAGCCCATCTCGATCATGTCAACTTTCAAACAAAAAAAGCCGCATCGTAATCAATCCATTTATTTAAGAGCTCGAATGGCGACCGCGTACTGGCAAGCAAAACGTAGGGCACCCACCTACAAGGTGGTCAGATGACCTGACCAGGGTCGCTGGAAAGCGCTGGATGCAGGCCGCTCTTGAACGGTCATTTTGGAAATCTTTGGGTGTGACCAGCAGTGGACTGAAATGATGATTTAGGACCTACGATGTTACAGGCTGATATACTGACACATCAAGCTTATACCCCTCTATTTGCATCGTGAAGAGCTACAAATTGGCAACAGTATAATAAGATTGAAGTTTTTTTTAAATTAAAACCAAGAAAGTTACGTCTATTAGTGTAAATAAACCGTAAAATAACAATTCGTTACATCACTTCATCTTTAAATAAATAATTTAGTTCTATTTCGGAGCATAATTATCAAATATCAACAGGGTTCTCGTTATTAATAACTAGCCGAAACCCGCGAATTCGTTCGCGTAGACTTTATAAAAATGCTCATCAAGCAGAACAACTTTTGGTAAGGCGTCATTTTTTTATTTCTAGTAGTCAATTTTCCAAAATCAGTTATGTTACCCAGGCTGAACAGCTATACATACATATAACAACAAAAGTTTGATTTGAATCCGTTTAGTATTTCCGGAGATAAGCGTGTACAAACAGACAAAAAGACGTAATTTTTTTTATAAATTCTTACTCTATTGCTATGTCTCCATCGCCCCAAATATTTTTTTTTGGGAATATATTTATGCACAGACACATTTATTTTAATGTTTTATTATATGTAGATGACAGACTGCATATCTAATGCAGTCTGTCACAAATCAAACGCAACAGTCACGCTACGTTGCTATAAAGTCCGTTTTACTACAAAATGCTGGTCTGGGCTCCCATGCTGGTCTGGGAGAAATAAAAAAACTTAGAATGTACCAGCTGCTTCTCTTCCCACGCAGATCGTAAAAGCCGATCGAGGGAATGGGCAAAAATGCAAATCATGTTAACAGGCGATGCGGCTAGCAACCCATCACTGTATTGATTGCTTTTCCATCTTCTCGTCCACCATGACGCTAAAAGTGGCTTTTGGGTCTTGCGGCCCTGGGCTCTGCATAGAACCCGCAAGACCCAAAATGCTCTGTCTGACCCATTAGGGATAAAGACGTGATAGTATGTATGTTACTACAAAATTGCTAAAGTTTATATGTAGCTCACTGTACCGACAGGTTCCACGATATCTTAATGTAGATGAAATGATTTAATTTACATTCGCGCTATCGTATTGATGGTGAATTCGATATTAAGTCACATGGTTATTGCTCGCCTCCGGCTTCGTTTCCTGTCGATATCGAGAAAGTTAAGAGTTGATTCATATTCTGATTCCTTTGAGACTTTATCTGAAGTCTTATTAGGTTTCATGCTTTAATTTTTCGGAGTCTATTGCTGCCCTATTTAAAATAAATTGTTTGAAAAACGGTCACTTTTTTCCCTGATTTCTCTTCCAATTAACCCATTTAATTTCTTTTTTCATAAAAAAAGTACCAAAAGCTTTGGCCGTGTCCCTTTGTTTTCTTTTTAGGGTTCCGTACAACGTTAAAAATAAATATTTAAGGGGGGCTCACATACACATTTTTTTATACGAAAACCTTCGTGGAAAATCTACCAATTTTTCAGGTTTATGGAGGCTTGTGTATCTTTTTTAATAATAAAATGATTTAAAAAAAATCATAATGACATGCTAATGTATCCAAAGAATTTTTGGAAATAATCATTGCTCTACTGTCACTATCCGGCGACGAATCAGTTGACTACGTTTGTATGGAAATGAATATTCGCCTTAAGAATAAATCGTATGGCCACATTAACGAATATCTTCGTACAAAACAAGTCTTGTACAAAATTATAATTTTATTTAATTTCTTTTCAGGTAAGAATGCAAAATTGTCTACAAGTGTACGATTTGAAGGATTCGAGTAAGTATTTAAGTTTTTGGAATAAAGTTGTTGGGGACTGTATTAAAACCACCTGAACTCCGTTGACCACTGTTTATTTCTTCCAGTACACTTCTTCTTGATCTTTACTATTTCACTGCCGGGAGGGAACTGAACGCCGTCATAGAGAACCGTGCTCATATTTATACAAAACTGGCTAACGCGTTCAGCCAATCAGAGCCCTGGAATTTTTGCACACGGCACTAATCATGTTATTTCTTTCTTACTTATAAGTGCATCTCTTTCTAGAGCAAATTTTCAGTTTTTCACGGATATTCATATGACGCCGTTTAATTCCTTACAATATCATATTTTTCCTAGATACAGTATATGTTTCTGCACATTTTCATATTTAAATCATCGAAATATCTTTATTATTTCCAGAGTTATGGTCAAAAAACTCCCTGTTGGTCTCGTGAAGGTATTACCATTTTGTTTGCAAACTATATCTCCGTCCCTTTCTATCACGATGGTTTCGTGACGGTATTATCTTTCTGTTTGCAGACAATATTTGCAATATCTCCACGAGTTACCTTGTTATTTGTAGGAAAATAAAACAACCTAACTATTACAATCATTTACCTATGCTAAGCTAAACATTTATTTACTTATATCATACTTATTTCTATGTTAACTTAGTAAGTACTTTCTATCTTATAGGTAAAATGAAACACCCTAACTAACACAATTATGATTTTTCTAACTACTTAAATCAACTTTATTTATTTACATTAAAAAATACATATTATGTATTGCTGTCCGCATCATCCTCCCCCCGGCGAAGTCTCTGCGCAGCCTCCATCACGGTGAGGACAGCCAGCTTCGAGGTGGGTCTTCTAAAAATTCCTCCACGAGTGCGGACGTCTGCTGAGCGCACTCCTCCGTCTGGTCCCGGGTAGGTCTTCTCTACGATGCCTCGAGGCCATGTGTTGCGGGGTAATGTCGGGTCTACCACGATGACCAGATCTCCCGGCTGCAACGGTCGCTGTTTGTCGTTTCTGGAGTCTCCACGAGCTACTAGTGTGGGTAAATATTCACGAACCCAGCGCCTCCAGAACTCGTCAGCGAGCGCTTGGCTTGCTCGCCACACGCGTCGATCAGCTACGTCGCAAGGCCCAGTGTATGGTAGGCCGGATGATGACCCCAGCAGGAAATGGTTAGGGGTCAGAGCTTCGGGATCTTCTGGCTCAACGGACACGTGGGTAAGAGGGCGTGAATTGATGCTGTGTTCCGCTTCTGTCATTACGGTTTGCAACACTTCCTCCTTTGGCGTTTTTTCATGGAGAACTGCACTCAGCGCTACTTTTACTGAGCGAACTAGGCGCTCCCAAGCTCCCCCCTGATTTGGAGCTCCTGGAGGTATATAGTGCCATTCCATGTTATGCTTCAGGCCGTATTCTTGCAACGCTGGAGCCCATTCAGTATAAGCGACGCGCAGCTCTACATCCGCTCCTTTAAAGTTTGTAGCGTTGTCGCTATACATGATCGCAGGCCATCCTCTTCTTGCTGCCATTCTTCTCAGGGCCATTATAGCGGAGTCGGTCGTTAGACTGCCTACTAGTTCAAGGTGTACAGCTCTGGTTGTGAGACAGGTAAAGAGAGCTCCCCATCTCTTCTCTCGCCGTCTTCCTATGGTCACCATCATGGGGCCAAAGTAGTCCACCCCGCAGTTGGTAAAGGGTCGGTGGTACATATCAAGACGAGCAGCCGTAAGCGTAGGATCCAATAGCGTTGCCGTAACTCGTTGACCACGCGTTCTCGTCCGGCGTGGCCTGCTTTTATATGCTCTTGTAGCACGATTAACTTCGTTAGTGGATGTTTTCCGTCTAATATGACAGGTTTCTTCGTATGTGATGGCAACTCAGCTGCGTTTGTTCTTCCTCTTAAACGAAGTAATCCATCGTCGTCTATTTCTGGATCAAGTTTCGCCAGTCGACTTGAACGAGTAATCGGTTTCCCATTGCGTAGTCGCGTTAGCTCTTCTAAGAAACTTTCTTCCTGAGCTTGTGCCAACAGTAACTTTTCGGCTCGATTCAGATGTGCTGTAGTCATTATTCGTCCTTTACGTCGGCACTTATCGATAAATAAAAGCACTGTCGCCGTGGCTCGGAGTAAGCGAAGATAGTTGGAGAATCTGTCAATTCTGGGTAGAGGTCGTTGTAGGCGTTCAATATTGACGTGATTGATTACTTCAATATCTTCGTCTTCGTAGGTGGTTGATTCCTCGGGCCAGCAATCTTCTTTTTGCTTCAGGAAAGCAGGGCCATTGAACCACCAGTCTTGAGCGTCAGTAGGCACATAATTGATTCTGGTGGCTACATCTGCTGGGTTGACATCCGTTGGTACCCATCTCCACTGTCTTGGCTCTGTCCGTTCTGCTATTTCTCCAAGCCGGTGTGCAACGAAAGGAGTATATCTTCTGGCGTCCTTTCTTATCCAATGTAAGACTGTTCTTGAGTCTGACCAGAAGATCACGTCATCTGTAGTCCATCGGTGTTCTTGTTGGATTGTGTCAGCCAATCTCGTGCCGATGAGGGCTGCCTGCAACTCCAATCTGGGTATACTCTGTGCTTTGATTGGTGCTACTTTCGACTTTGCAGCGACGAGTACGACGTGAATTGAGCCGTCTTCGTATTCCAGACGCCAATAAGCGGCTGCAGCATACGCGTCTTGGCTGGCATCGCAAAAGATGTGAAGTTGTCTTCTTTTCAGGTTCTCTTCCGAGCCGTAGCATCTCGTCAGTCTGAGTGTTGATATCTTCTCGAGTTGCTCGAACCAAGTTGTAAGGCCTTCTGCGTAATCTTCTGGTAGAGATTCATCCCACGCGATATGGAGTCGCCATAGGTTTTGTAAGAAGATCTTCGCGCTTATGGTGAAGCAACTCAGTAGTCCCAATGGGTCATAGACTGACATGACAGCACTTAACGCTTCTCGTTTCGTCGGCGTTCGCTCTCGGTTGCGCACATCTTTCGGTACTCTCGGCATGTTGGTGTTGAATCCTAATGTATCTTCATGCGGGTCCCAGACCAGTCCAAGAGTCTTATTGTCGTGGCCTAACTGTGTGTTACATTTTGCTCGTAGTTCTGTCGGCACGTTGATGAGAGCTTCTTCTTTGTTAGAATTCCAGCCGCGTAACTTGAAGCTTGCCTTAGCGTGCACCTCTACAACTTCTTCTATTGTTTTCACTGTTTCTTTGATGGACTTGTAACTATTGACGTAGTCATCCATGTAATGACTCTCCGTTATTGCTTTGAAGGCTGCAGGATGTGAGTTTGCGTGCACATGCGCATTGTGATTGCGTACGCTGTGCGCAAGGAATGGTGAACATGACGCTCCAAATATCATCGAAGTCATTTTCATTTCCTTTGGTGGACTCTTTCTCTCGCTGCCGCGCCACAAAAACATCTGAGCTGCTTGGTCTTCTTCTCTTATTTTAATTCGTAGAAACATCTCCTCAATGTCGGCTGTGATGGCTACTGGATACTCGCGGAATTTGAATAGGATACTCAGCAATGAGCGAAGTAAGTCTGGGCCTTCTAACAGCATGTCATTAAGGCTTGTACCATTAGCGACTGCAGCGGCATCAAAAACCAAACGTATCTTCCCTGGCTTGTTAGGGTTAGTTACTGCAAAGTGTGGCAGGAACCAACTGTGCGGCAGCGTTTTCTCACTTCCATTGCATTCTTCAGCATATCCCTTTACTACGAGATTTTCAATTTGGGCGCTGTATTGCTCTGCAAAGTCGGGGTTTCGATCCATTCTTTTCTCTATTGTTTTCAATCTTCGCAAAGCTTGTTCGTAACTGGAAGGCAACTTAGGGTGATCTTCTTTCCAGGTAAGCCCAACTTCATAGTGTCCGTTTCTTTCGGACACGGTATCTTCAAATATTTTTATCGCTCTCTGATTAGCAGGTGACACTTTGACTGTTGTTGATATCCCCAAAGCGTCAATCTTAAAGTGATCTTCGACTTCTTTATGTAATTGTTGATCTGTTTCGTCCTTCGTAGATAAGTGTAGAATTGACGCTTCATTCCTACGTAGACTTCGCGACGTGACTCCATGGACCACCCATCCTAGTTGAGTCTTCGAAGCTGCAAGTTCATGCCTTCTACCTGTCCTCAACTCTCGAGTCACTATCAGGTCCCAGTTGTCTGTTCCTATTAGAAGGCGCGGTGTCGCTGAGTCGTATGTCAATTCTTCTATTGGAAGATCCTTTAGATGTCTGCATTGTAGTAGGCTCGCTGGAACTGATTGTTTCGTCAATGTCAGTCCCTCCACGGTGCGTGCTGCGATCTCAAAATGTTGATTCTTTGACTTGATAATAATCTTCACTCGATGGCTTTCTATTTCCTGGCGCGTCGAGTTTACTCCGTGTATATGGAGTGGTGATACAGTCCCGCGAGCGTCGATCTTGCGTGCTAGGTCTGCATCGATTAGTGTCGCAGTTGACCCTTCATCCAACAAGGCGTAGGTTTCTTCTTCACCACCAGGGCCTACTACTGTGACTGGACACATCTTCAGTACCACTGCCGTACGCTGAGTAGTGCTCGTTCTTACTGTGAGCACGGTGCCGTCGTTCGTAGGCGTAGCGTCTGAGAGAGGCGGTGATACAGTTAACTCGGTATGTAGCATTGCGTGATGTGGTCGTTTACATCCGTTGACACCACATGGCTTTGCTCTGCAGTTTAGGCGTCGATGGCTCTTGCTGATGCATTTAAAGCAGATCCTTTTCTCTTTTGCCCACTTCCAACGTTCTTCAGTCTTCAACGATTTGAATTGCTCACACTGTGGAACCTTGTGGGTGGCTCCACAGTACAAGCATCGGTCCTCTTCAGCAGGATCGGTCGTTGTGGCAAAAGTAGCTGCTTTATTCTTTGCATATTCTTTGATCTTCGTGGCAGGTGCAGTCTTCGTCGTTTTCACAGCAACTGAACTTGGTGCATATGCATGTCTTAGTGTTCGGTCCGCCTCTTTCATCAGGAATTTTGAAAGAGAAACGATCTGCGGCTCTTCACTATTGAAGCATTCTTCTGCATAGTCACACCATTTCGACCGAAGATGCGGGCTCAATTTTTCAATCACTTCCCTGGACAGCATCGGGTTGTGCAAGTATCCTCTGTGATCCAAACTGTTCAGTACTTGCACAATGTTCTGTAATTTGACTGCCAAATGGTTCAGTTCAATAGCGCTGGCTCCCGGACGCGGCAGTTTCTTGATATCTTCGAGTGCTTGATCAATGATTATTTCTGGCCGGCCAAAATACTGCTCCAAAGTTTTCATTACGATGTCTGGATTGCTTGTTGTATGTAGCAGCGCTCGAACAGCTTCTCTTGCTTCGCCCTTGAGGCTGTTTCGAAGTCTCGCCATGTTTTCTACGTCTGTAAAATTGTAGATGGCCGCAGAGTCTCTCATGGCTGCTTTGAATGGTAGCCATTCTCCTGGCGCTCCCGTAAATGTTGGTAGGTCGATCACTTGCTTTGGGGGTACTCTGGTGCGGGCCATCTTCGTTATAGCTTCAGCTAGTTGCTCGATTCCTCTTTGGTTGCTACGGCTTCGGTGCGGCGTCGGTGATCGCTGTCGTTCATAGTGTCGCTGCCTTGGTGTATGCCAATCGAATTCTTCTGGCTGCTCCCCCCGTATTGCTTGCGAGTGTACACGGGGCGTAGCCACTGGTTGTTCTATAACTGCGGTTGCGGCGGCGGTATCGACGGCGGCGGCAGCAACAGCGGGCTGAATCGTGGCGGATGGCTCCTCAGTATATGTAGGCTCTGGATCAGTAGGTACTTGATGTCTCAGCCACTGGTTGACTTTATCGATATTCTGATCGTGGACACTGACGATATCATTCTCTTCATCTTGAATCGTAGCTATCTCAAACGCGAGCTTCTTTTGAACAATGTCTGCTTCTAAACGTAGTTCCCGTCTTCTTATTTCGGCGAGCTTTTCAACTGCTGCTAGTTCGGCTTGCTTGATGCGCATGGCTGCACTGGTAGACGATCGATGCGATTGACCCGAGCGCACTGACCGGTCAGGCGAGCGTCGCGAACGCGGTATTGCACCAGTGTAGGGCGCAGTGGTAGGGCGCGGCGCGGTTGAGTGCACTGCGGTCGACGGATACGCAGTGGTGGGGGCGGCGGTCGGCGTGTATACTACTGCGGACGCGGCGGCGAGAGGCGCGGGCGGCGCACCTCGTGCAGTAGTAGCAGGGCCGGCGCCGGCGGCGGCGCCGGCGGCGGCGACGGGCGCGGTCGACACGTTCCGCGCAGTAGCGACGGCGGCGGGCGCGGGCGGCGCGGTCCGCGCAACAGCGGCGGCGATTTCCGGGATGCTACGCCCAGCGACGGCACCAGGTTCGTTGGTGCTCGGTGACCTGGGTGGATCGTCGAAAACTCGGCCACGTGTTTCTTCCCCGCTTTGGCTCCTTGTGACCACCATGTTTGCTGCGTTCTTGAAATATCCGGCTCGAAGGACCAGCTGTTGGGGACTGTATTAAAACCACCTGAACTCCGTTGACCACTGTTTATTTCTTCCAGTACACTTCTTCTTGATCTTTACTATTTCACTGCCGGGAGGGAACTGAACGCCGTCATAGAGAACCGTGCTCATATTTATACAAAACTGGCTAACGCGTTCAGCCAATCAGAGCCCTGGAATTTTTGCACACGGCACTAATCATGTTATTTCTTTCTTACTTATAAGTGCATCTCTTTCTAGAGCAAATTTTCAGTTTTTCACGGATATTCATATGACGCCGTTTAATTCCTTACAATATCATATTTTTCCTAGATACAGTATATGTTTCTGCACATTTTCATATTTAAATCATCGAAATATCTTTATTATTTCCAGAGTTATGGTCAAAAAACTCCCTGTTGGTCTCGTGAAGGTATTACCATTTTGTTTGCAAACTATATCTCCGTCCCTTTCTATCACGATGATTTCGTGACGGTATTATCTTTCTGTTTGCAGACAATATTTGCAATATCTCCACGAGTTACCTTGTTATTTGTAGGAAAATAAAACAACCTAACTATTACAATCATTTACCTATGCTAAGCTAAACATTTATTTACTTATATCATACTTATTTCTATGTTAACTTAGTAAGTACTTTCTATCTTATAGGTAAAATGAAACACCCTAACTAACACAATTATGATTTTTCTAACTACTTAAATCAACTTTATTTATTTACATTAAAAAATACATATTATGTATTGCTGTCCGCATCAAAAGTGGTGTAGATTTTTTAATGTAAAGAGAAAAACACTGACGCAGTACAGCGAGCGTGACACTTGCTAGGTGGCCTGACGACCTGGCCACCTTCGTGCAGAAACTCTGTGTGCAGACAGTTAACAACCTGTCATGTCTGAAGTTGATGAGCAAATTATGAACAGCTGTGGACGTATTGTTGAAATAATAATGGTATTTACTATTAAGAATAATATACCCAGTAAATGCGGTGGGTATTTACTTGGTATTATATTTTTTAGGCAAGTAAATACAGAGTTCTTCGGTGGCGTCTGCACTGAGATGGGTGACCACAAGTTGCATAATAAATTTCGAGGTCCGCGCTTCGGAGGGCACGTTAAACCGTTGGTCCAGGCTGTTTTCATTGTATAGCCTCAAGCTATGTCAGATAGCTTGAAAAATCTGATACCAATGTTAGCCACTTACACACAGCAATACTATTATTAATTCTGTGACACAGTTCACAAGTTCGTGTCTTATGCTCGATCAGACAAACAAATACACACTTTCTATAAAAATTACATGTATGGGTAAGATTGCAGATTGCAAGCAACACAATCTAACGTGTCATTCAATGTTCACAAGTTTTCTCTTTCAATAATCGCGATTGCCACTTTTTCTTGATTCCACCGCGAACAATCGATTTCACGAGTGTCGATTATCTAGATACAGACTTACAATTAGATAGACACGACGATAGGTAACACTAAATTAACTAATCTCAAAGAAGTGCCCGTTTTCATTTAAAAGAATGCATTATCTAGAATTTATTATAAGTATAGTGTTTATAACCACTATGTTTTCATTAATGAACGAATTATTAACGTTAACATTCAGCTAATTTTATTTTTTTCTGTATAATAATAATTTAAACCTAATTAATTCTTATAAAATAAGAAGTTAGTACTCATAATAATGGGAAATTCCATTACTTGTAATATTCGTGTCTAACAATGGATTTCACTGCCCAAATATCGACAAGTCATGTTGAGCAATCAAGGGTTTAATACCTTTATTGCAATAATTCTCGATCGTTACATAGTTTCTCACATGGTGGTTTGTCCGGTAAAGAGAATAGAAAAAAAACAGAAGTAACATTTCTAATATTTTTGTAACCTATGTATATCGTAAATTTTATTTTTAATTGATATTAAACATTTGTTTCATATCAATTAAAAATAAAATCAAGTAAACTAATTACAGCCTGGAACCCGTTTCTAAACTTTATACATATCTTGGAAGTTGATTCTATTAAGTAAGGTAGATCGGTGGATAGGTCTTCCAAAAATATTGTGAGCGTGAATAGCATTTTTCGATAAGGATCGGTTTTGAAATATTTGGTTTTATAGTGCAAATTTTTTTTTGAGTCAAGGGCCCCACCCTCTGTCGGTCTGATCGGTTGTGGATAAGTGAAAAAATTCACGGCAATAGTATTTAATTATAACGAAGTTTAATAATAAATATCTATCAAAGCTAGGTCAATAGGGTTTAAAGCTAAATTGTACCCTGAAAAGTAAAATTTGGTACAAACTCAATACGAAATTACTTTTTATAATCGCACTTGGCCGATTATTTATTCTAACTTGACCTGACCCGTGATCGAGCCCGTGACAGCCTGGCGTGGCCCGACACTCCGTCGGATATTATTTAACTAGCACTTTCACTACAAACAAACAAATACAAACAGACTAAAATCAACACGCGTAACGCCGCGTCTGTCGCCCACTTGATCTATGACCGCCGACGTCTCCCACGAGTGATTTTCGCCAAATCATTGTTTTTAGTAGGTCTAAAAGTAAAAGTGTAAAATTTGTTGCGTCCAAGTACTTTTTGATGGTAAAAGTGCCTGATTGTTCTAGTTACACCGGTCATTTCGTTTTCTGTGACGCCCGACACCTCGATTGTGGGAAATTGGTACAATTGGGACAAAATTTGAAGTAATTACTAAGTAAAAGGAACGGAAGGTGTTACCAAAATCAAGGTCCGAGTGTGAAGGTTCGATAGCGCGAAGTTTTGGGAAACATGGCTCGGAGACAGACGAAACAGGGAGTTTTAAAAAAATCTTTTTTTTTTTTCAATGTTTCTATGTTACAATTGCATTTGCGTGTGGTATGTAAGGTTATTTATATTATGTACAAATAAACTGTTAAAGAAAGTGTCCCCTTCTTTAACAGTTTATTTGAACATAATATAAATAACCCTAATAACATTAACAAATATCCTTCTAATAATAAAACCAAGTATAACTACAACTAAACTTAATAAATAATACAAAAATGGACACCAAATCACTGCGCTCGCAGGGTAGGGTGCCTAAGGGGCTGGCGGCATAGCCCTGTTGATATCGAACAGCTGCAAAAAATACTATACATTACATCTAGACAGGCCCAAAGTTTAGCAAATGTAGGTACGCTTACAGGGATGAGAAATAGTATCCGTATCGCTTATTTAGCAGAACATTAAAAAGAAGAACCATACAAACGAAAAACATCTCCCATTTTAGAAATCTACGTGTAATCTAAGATATATGAGGTATTTTTTTTAGTCCAATCCGCCAGTGACAAGCAGTCAATCAGACAAACATAGAAACTGTGCTAATTAGCCGAGAGCGTGTGACAGGCGATCTTATCGGGAGATAAACACCGTGACCATTTCACTTGATAAGCCGATAAAAAAGATACGTACACGTCTTTTGTGTGGTCAAGTGCGTTTGATTAGGTTGTAACAGATTTTTTTACTTTCTGTGTGTTTTTTTAATCCATTAGGAATGTTCTTTGACATTGATTTCTCATTTGCGAGGTTTGACGTGTCTGTCTGTGACATCGTAGTGCCTAAACGTATAAGTGTAATAAGCCGATTTGGAAGAGTTTTTGTTTGAATTGAGATGACTCTTCGCTTCTTCTTCTTCTTCTTATCGTGTGTGTTAGTGACTAACACTAGTGTCAGAGTTTTTAAACCGCCTTAAAGGCCTCTGACATGGTTTTAGGTAACGACCAATGTTAAAGACAGTGACCGGGACCGACGGCTTAACGTGCCCTCCGAAGCACGGATCATCTTACTTATCAGACAATCAGGTGATCAGCCTACAATGTCCTAACCAAACTAGGACAACAACACAAAGTCGTTGCCCCCACCGGGAATCGAACCCGCGACCTCCGGGCATGAGCCGAACGCTCTAACCACAACACCACGGAGGCAGACTCTTAGCTAAGAGCATGTTTGATGGAACTCGACTTAGTGGTTTAAAAGTTATGCTGTCTTATTATAAAACGCAACTACCTAACCTAGTAACAAAGTTAGTCTGCGTTGTCAAGTTGATTTGGTCGGATAATGTTAAACCATTATCCGAACAAATCTAGTAATATGCCAGTGTTATAAATGCTCATGTTAAAATTAAAGTCTGCTTGATTTGGTCGTATAATGGTTTAAACCTAGTATCAAATTTGTATGAATTCAGTTTATTCTGCCATTAGTTTATGCCTTATTGCAAAGCTAGCATCATCGCCGATTTTTAAGAGCAAAAAAGAAGCCATATTATAGCAATAACTATTGAAAATGTTTTTTTTTTTAATTTCCTATTACACACTGCCAGTTTTATAGAGCTTGAACAAGAGCAATATGAAAAAAATCTTAAAATTAAAAAGTAATCACTAAAATGCCAATTGAATAAAAGTAACGCTTCCATCCACGCAATCCACTATCTCATTACAACCGTTCTAACTGAACAATTTAAATTAATTAAAAAATACCGGCAGTACAAGTGTAAACGTATTTTGTTGCAGAGATATAATTAGTGCTATCGCGATGCTCGTACCATGTCTGTTCGAGTACGGACGTAGATTAACATCTCAGATAGCGATCTCAGAAAGTGTATTAGAAAATAAAAGTGGACATAGGATAGTACACACGACATTGCTTATAGCTTTAATATAATCGATAACATCAATGTATTTAAGAATTATTTTTGTCGGTGGAGTATTTTGATCTTTAGCTAAATGCTTGACTTCCCCATCATCAGGTCTTTTTGTCTTCACTGCAGGAGCATGACCCTATCTGTACTAACAGAGCCATACTTGGCCTACACTCTCCCCGCTGGCCAGATGGGTTGGAGTCTCATTGATGTTTATAAGTTTTGTTTTGCTTGTATTTCTATATGACACGACTATTGCTTTGAACGGCTGCGCACATTCGTATGGAAATGCCGAAAATTTATTTTCATTTTACTGTTATTTTAATTTCATTGTACTATAATGATATAGTATAGCCCGTGGTATAAAGATATATCTGAAAATAATATTCGATATGTTCAGCTGTTCAGCAACAAAACGTCTATCAAGCCAATTTATATTTTAAACCGTCTACTTGCCTCCTATCTATATTATAAGGCGCGGAGATCGAGAGTGGTTATTTTTATAACATTTTCATAACTCCATTTAAGACTATGCAAGTCTAGAAAAAAGGGGAAATCTGTTTGGTTGCGCGACCGGTGGTCCGTATATAAAGTAAAAGTCGTCGAGTCTGTATGGCCATAACACGCCGGTGATTGGCCATTTTCCTTTTAAACCCAGGTTTCACTTCGCAATTTCCTGTCATATTGCTGGGAAGACACGGCGTTGTGGTGAAATTGACGTTTGTTTTACTGCCAAAGGAATCGTGCGACAATTACAACTAGATTAAGAAATGTCAAGTACTTTAGGCTGTTTATAATTTACTTATAAGCTGTTCATAAAATCATTTAAGTTCTGACTGGCTGGAGTATACGTAAAAGCTCACATTTTCCTAATCAACCGGTAAGCCCACTGTTAACACTCTGACTAAAATATGATAAAATCATATATGGTTGATTTACGTGACAAATTAGATAATTGAAAACGCAAAAATGTTCCAAAATTGTCCTCATCTCAGTTATTTCACTCGAATTCTACAGCTGCGTCTGCGCACGCTAACATAATGAGGATTTTTGTATTCTTTTCTCAAAATACCATCCCGTAATTGCCAAAATTAACCGCGTATTGTTGCAAAACAGCGCATTTTTGTATCATGAAAATATATTTGAGCGTAGGATTCCGAAATGAAAAGAGACTTTATTACAATGTTTCAAGGATGGTTTATGTCCAGACTGTTGCGTTTGATGTGACGTCCCCTGTACGTACACGGTAGAATAGCAGCTATTACTTTAAATTGCAGTGCTCGTACATTTTTTCGGAAGTACTAGTTACATTTTGTAAGAGCAGTCTGATATTTTTATTTTGTAAAAAGGTTTCGGGCTTTCACTCCTAGCTTTATTTTTTTTTAATCTTTATTTTTCAAACAGGTATTTATCTTAGAAGTATATGTCATCCTCGAAGCGCTTTCAATGTTAAGTATTAAGTAAGATTACTTAATTTAGATAAAACTAACGAAAATTAAGCAAATTATAAAAAAAGCTTTAAATGATATTCTAAATAAGAGAGAACTTCGTCTCGTTAACAATTGTATACGTTTCATTTTCTGCCTTCGTAAATATGATCATATATCATCTTTCCGTTCTGAGCTTAAATGGCTTCCTATCCGTGAACGCAGACAAATGCGAATTCTTTGCACTCTCTTTTCAATTTTATTTAATCCCAATTCTCCGGAATACTTAAAAAGTAAATTTAAATTCCTATCCGATACTCATGATCGGCAACTTCGTTCTGCAGACTCCGTCTCCTTTTCATTCCTTTACATCGCACAAACTTTATGGCTAACTCTTTTACCCTACAAGCTTCACGGCTCTGGAATGCTTTGACCGTTGACATTAAAGAAATTTCCACAAAATTTTCTTTTAAAAGAAGAGTACATTCTCATCTTATAAATTAGTTATTTTCTAATAGGTTATATCACCATCGTCATCATCGTAATAGTGTATTTATAATGTAAGTAATGAGTGTATATTGTATGTATTATATGTGTATGTTTATGTCATATTATAAACTAAGGTATATATTATATGCAGGTATATATTATAAGATATGTTATGTAATATATAATAATATTTTTATATTTAATTATTTTTTTGCGCCGCAACAATTTATCTGTTTATCCCTATGGTTGACTGGGAGAGAACGCTCTTAGCGTTAAGTCCGCCAATTGTAAACAATATTTAATTGTGGATCAATAAAGTTTTAATAAATAAATAAATGTACTCACATATTGTCAAGTGATACAAATACCCAACGATAAATTGCTAATTTTTGACTTTGATTTCTAACATTTGTACGACAATTTCTGTCTAAAGGTTTTCCAATCCTGACACTGCTTTTCATACAGCGACATAATATTGCAAAGTTTACCTCTCAATTCAATAAGTTCCCAACATTTGCTTCACAAAGCAAATCTGCGCTTCCTAGATCGCACCTCGCAAATGGCTGCATTAGTTGAACCTAATAATAACATTATGCCATCGAAATATACTGCAGGAATCGACAAATCCTTCTTATCACAAAACGCACTTTTCTCGTAACACTGTATTTTGTTTAAACCATTTTAAGTCCATAATATAACTACGTCTACCAACATATTATTAGTATATAGTATTATTCAAATTATTTTTGGTGAATAATAATGGTATAAACAGGTTCCCTATACTTCACAGTATTATAGCTGAGGATGCAACTGGAAAAACTCGCAGATGAGAGAGAATGATTTAAACCGATGAACAATGTGCGATTTGAAATGCGGGATTTGTTAATTTGTCATTAAGTTCACGTATACATACATACTATCACGTCTTTATCCCTAATGGGGCAGACAGAGCATTTTGGGTCTTGCGGTTTTATGCAGAGCCCAGGGCCGCAAGACCCAAAAGCCACTTTTAGCATCATAGTGGGCGAGAAGATGGAAAAGCAATCAATACAGTGATGGGTTGCTAGCCGCATCGCCTGTTAACATGATTTGCATTTTTGCCCATTCCCTCGATCGGCTTTTACGATCTGCGCGGGAAGAGAAGCAGCTGGTACATTCAAATTTTTTTTTATTTCTCCCAACCCAGCATGGGATTATTTATCTTTGGATATTTGTATCAGTTGATACTTGTCAATTTTTCTAATAATGTCTCATGTTACTTTAAAGCAAAAAACACTTAGTCTTGTCCTTTTGGTTGAATGTCGTCTCCATTAGTGTTAGCTCTATGCGTAAAGCCGACACACACCTGACCGTTAGGTCCTCGTGATTTACGACTCATTGACGCCAGTTCCGGGACCGGGCAACGAGTAACTGCCCTTATAATAGCGACTAATAGTGTACACGGTTAAGGCAAAGGTTACTCATTTCGAACGAGAATCAACCGATGCTGTTCGAAGACCAAAGGATTAGGAGATCCAATTTTATTTGATGACCGCTGTGGCTTAGTCATCAGGCGTAAATACTTACGAAATTTCACTTTAAGAAGTTCGAAGTTTAGTCGTTCTAACACGCCATTGCGTGCGGGTTGGTAGAGAGTATTTAGCATGTGACTAACATTGTGTTATATATTTCAAGCCAGTTAATATAATAATAATAAATATAACGACCTCTGTGGCCTAGGTGTCATCATGCTATGCTGTCACATCGGAGGTTCCGGGTTCGATCCCCGGTCAGGTCAAGATGGAAAATTATCTTTCTCAGATTGGGTCTTGGATGTATATCTAATCTATATTCGTATTTGTCATAAAATATAGTATCGTTATGTTAGTTTCTGATACAATGATAAAGAAAATGATAAAAAAGTAAGTTGAAATAAAATTAAAATAAATAAAACACAACTGCCATCATTGTATGACAGTCGTGTAGCCATTTGAGATGCCTTAAGGCAGCTTAAAAATTCTAATACCAGTGTTGGAGAAAACATTTTTTGTGTCAAAATTAAAGTACTTAAATCGTTTTCAGTTTTCAATATATATAAGATACGTACAATTTGTATTTGATGAACAATAAAGATTAAATAATAAAATAAATAAATTTATCTAAATATTTTGTTAAAGGTGAACTGGCCTTAAGAGACAAGTTCTTACATTCAATGATTAAATGAAATGCAAATTCATGTGTGACTCAACTGACTCACGTTCAATCGTCTTTTAGAGGCCTTAATAGTGGTATTTTCACACACACGTCAAAGTTATAACACCCCTTTTTTGGATTAGGGGTTAAAAATGAAACAGAGAAATGTGTTTTTCACTGAAACAATGATACGATAAACAATTTTTGATGAAATTTCAAACTTGTATTGGCAAGGTTTTCACAAGTATTAACTTAATATTTCTGTTTTATAAAAACTTTCGTGCTTTAATCAATGTCTGTAACCACGAAAGATCGAACTCCTTAGAAACTTTAGAACTACCAAAAAAGGTTCGTGCTTAAAAAGTATTAATTTCTTTTTGTAAAGTCTTTAATTTAGCAATTGAATTTCGCAACTTTTAACTACGCGTCCGTTACCAAATTTTGCGTGACCATGTTTCCCAGTTCTCATAACATTCAATTTAACATTTTAACAAACAATGAAATTATAGGATCGCGTGCGCACTTCGACCAAAGATAATATAATAGTTACAACTGAAAATGTTAATCGAGCATTTATCGATGTCCTTGGATTTAATCTTTAGTCTTACGTAACAGCGTGTCAGAAGCCAAGTTCTTATATTTACGAACCATTTCGAGTTTGACTCCATTACTTTGACCCCTTTATAACTCGAAACCTATTTAACCTTAAAACATAAAAATTAGCACATACATTTCAATAATTTCCCTCAAACAGTAATTGGTATAGTGACGTTTAAAAAACAGGAAAAAATAATTGATTCACTTCATCATCATCATCATCAGGTCTTTTTGTCTCCACTGCAGGAGCACGACACGACACTGTTCTACCAGATTCACTTATCCATGATCGAAATGACCTACTTCCACATGACATGGAAAGATGATATTTAACATCTAGGTAGACTCATATACAAGGGAAAAATTCTAGGTAAAGAGCAATTTCCTCTTTCTGATAAGATATAAAGAGTAGTGATATCCCACCAAAAACATAAATGTGAAAGCGGGAACCGAGTTGAAAATCCGACAAAAGAATTGAGATTTAAATGGCCGCCAAGTTCTGTAGAGAATCCTGAATATTATTTATGACAATCTTAACAATTTACTTGGCTTCTTTTAGCATGCCTGCTTATATTTGGTTAAAAGACAACCTCTTTGTGCATAGTCCTTTAGTCGCCTCTTACGACATCCATAGAAAAAGATGGAGTGGTTCTATTCCAAGCAAGAAGCCATACAGCGAAGTTTGTACTAACTTGTTTGACTATTTAGTAGCGATAGGTACCTCCGCAAAGAAGATAGGTACATTTTCTCTAATGCGGTGTTGATATGCGAGGTCCCATGCGTGTAGTATTGAAATGCGGTCCACGCTTCGATGCTACTGTGCGGGTCGTGTATTCCATACCATTGCCCAGGGCCCAGCGATACGTGCTGTGCTCACAAATCACAGTGCAAAGGGTCCTTTTACTGTTTATGTTTATATTTTAAATCCGACTCTAACTCTGTTTATGTGCTGGTCAGGTAAAAAACTTAGAATGTTCTAGTTATCTTCCCGTGTAGATAGTAGAAGCCGATCTAATTTAAACGCCATGACGGTCGCCTGTGTCCGACTAACAATTTAAAATATTAAAATTCGTAAAAAAAAAAAAACTATTTTTCTTCCTGCGCAGATCGTAGAAGCCGTTCTAATTTAAAAATGACTGTCACTTGGTGTCCGACAAAACAATTAAACAATATTGACTCTTTCAGAAAAAAAAAACAATTGTCTGTAATGCTGGCAGTCACGGTGTTAATAGGCAATGCAGTTGGGTTGCTAACTGCATCGCCTATTAACACCGTATAGCTTTATTCTTGATTCTTTTTTTCACCGTCTCTCCGACCATCATGTTTTGACTCTGAAGCAAATTGAGTTGGTAGTTGCAAATAACCGTATACGAGTACAAATCTCAGACAGGCCAGCTGCACTCGGCAGATAGGTATGAAGCTAAGCGGCCCCTCTGACGTGGCTTGTTCATAGACATAAGGTTGAATTGTTGCAAATTTTACGCTAGAGATAAAGGGATACGACCCGTTGATTCGCAGATGTATGGTACATTTTGGCTCATTCGGTGCACAGCTGCACGCTAGGCTAGACAAAAGTCACATGCGCGGCGTGCAAACTAAATAGGACTTTAGTACGCTGTCACTGGGTTTATTTTAACAAATTTCCTATCCAAGAGCGATTATTCTGTACCTTAGTACTATCAATACTTAGAGGTACAAGTCGCGCCTAGTTAGGATCGAACCTCGCAGTCGCACAACACCATAAGAGCCATTAGAAACGCAAAGTCACTTAAACGAATGGTTTTTCCATACGAAAAACTGTTGGTTTAGTGACTCCGTGTTTTAAAATTGGCACCTCAGTGCCGAAACAGCTTCATTTGTTTACTTAGTAACTAAAAAAAAAAACCGCATGTGAACAAGTCCTCACCGCTTAGCGATGCAGCACAGAGGTGCTACTTTTCAAACACAGAGTCACTAAACGAACGATTTTTTGTATATAAAAACCATTCGTTTAGGTGACTCCGCGTTTCAAAAATAGCACTTATGGCTAGGTTCAACAAACTGTCGTCACAGCATGCGTGTGCGCAGCATGTAAACAAAACTACTTTCACTGATGCTTGCGAAGGAAGGCGTTTATTTAATAAGACATGCAATGAGCTTGCTTCCATGATGGTTTGTAAGCAAAAAGTAAAAAAAAAACAGACTAACGTTAATTTCAAATAATTTAATTATTATCAAACTAAAATAACTTTACAGTGAAATAATAACGTTAGACTGCGGTTTATGTACCAGTTGCTTCAGTTCTAAGAATAAAAAAAATCAAAACGCTCAAACATGTGTATAAAAAACTCATTCCTATAGTGGTACTCGTAACCTCTTTTTTTTTTAAATTTATAGTGATTTTTTTAGTTTAATACTCGTACCCATGACTCGTACTTTTAATACAACGACTTGAAAGGAATAAACAACCAATTTGTTGAAGGGATTTGTCTTGCCAGCATGAAAAATTGAAATTTATCGCTTCGATAAATTGGATTCAAATTGGCGTCAATGGGTGGCCGATGCAAATTTTCTGCTTACCATAATGAGCCAGTAAAATGCATTTTCGACGTATTTTTTATAAAAAAATGCGATAAAAATTAACATAGTAATTTTTTTCAATGACTACAATGTGTGAAGTCCTCGTCATCATTTCAGCCGCATTACCTTTTGGACATAGACTTACCTTACAAGGTCATATATTTTCCGTCTTATTATAAACCGCAGACTAACTTCTGTCCAAACAAGACCTCCCTCAATATGTCACCTTCTCTTTGCCACTGTCAACTTCATTTGCAAGTCCTACAGCTGATTTTCGTTTTATAAGAAGATTTAAATTTATGAATAGAAATGTAATAAGTACACCTACACACAGTCACACACTTATAAAATAAAAGAAAAACAATTTTCTGAATTTAAAAAATAACTTAGTAATGAGTAACATTATATTGCCTGTGTTTTGACATTGAAAACAGAAACCGGCGAGATGCGAGGCATTTAAATAAATTAAGCATTTAAAAATAATTAGCGACAGCCATTCTTTAAGTACCTCTTTAATAAGATAACATCGACCAGAGACAAGTTTTTGTATGAAATGTATGATTAAATCAGTCTTTGCGTGACTACATTTTATTTTTCTTCCACGAACTGAAGCAATTGCGATTTTTTTAGCGGTATTTACCTCAAATGTAGCCCTTTAAAATATAGACATTAAACTAATTATAACAGAAACTATGTAACTGTAGAGGTTTCCACTATCCGTCCAAATGAAATTGACATTGACAGATGAGATTGTGTCATTTTACAAGATGTCAAATCGTTCACGGTGGATTATCGTTTAAATTAAGGAAACAAATTGGTAGTAAAAGACACAAATGTTACAAAGACTAAATTTATTCATATTTATATAAAAGAAATATTAATAAGTATTGTTAATCATCTTATTAAAAATTACAAACTAACAAACAATTTGATACTGACAGATGAGAAGTAACGTATTGTATGTACTCTACTGGTACTAAAAGTCAACTTATTTTGATAATAGGTAGATTTAATAGTAAGTTAACAAATTCAAAGAAGACTCAGTGGTTGTTGCTTCAATCCAGTAGGTCTAATAAAGTTAGTAGACGAATAAAAATATCTTTAACTAAGACCAAAATTTTTATCCCAATTGTGAAAAAAACGTCTTTGAAAAATATCTGATGCTAATTAATAGGTAGTTACGTAATGCATTATTTTTTCATAATTAAAAACCTACTTCACCCCAAAACTACTCAACCAATTTTGATAAAGTTTCTTTAGGACAACCACACAAGTATGTCCCATCAAACAAAAAAAAAATCAAAACGATCCAGGTATCTTCGAATAATCGGTGCACATACATAAAAAAAATAGGGATTGCGACGAAATTATAACGCCTTTTTGGAAGTTGTTTAAAAATCATCAATAACATGCAAGATCAACTTTATGTGACATCGGCACATCCATAAAAAAATTAATAACATTGATTTACATATGAAATAAACTTAAATTAAGTAACAAAGTTACACAACCACATCTTCATGTACTTAACACTTTAACTGCCGCCCGATTTCATAATTATCATGTGATTGACAATAATTTTTCTCACAGCGTGTGGGTTTAGAGTAACTCAGTATTGAGGTGTAATTAACTACGTTCCCACACTCAGAGATACAGATCTATGCTAATTTCTACATGCTTTATTACTTAAAATTTTAGCAAGTCAGTTTGAAAGTACTTTTTAACAATCATGATTTTGTAACTTTGAACTATCATGGCATGCAGAGTTACTTGAGTTTTCAATTGAAAAAATTAAAAAAAATGCCGTAAAGTTTTCATGCTCGATGATCTCGCTTTGGTTACTGTTATTTAAATTTAACTGATCTTTCGTGGTAGGTATTTTTAATTTATTTTACATATTATGTATCATTTATTAAATGAAATCTATATTGAGTACTAAACTTGATGTAAATAACGTTTTGACAAGAAGTTTTCCGGTAATAATGTATTCGAGCCTAGAAAAATTGAGGATTCTATACTGTGGAATGTAAAAAATATTTTACGCCTTCAACTTTAATAAAATTTCATAAATGTCAATAACATCCCAGATAAAAATTGAGTATTAGGTGTTTATTATGATCACGCCATCAAATATGTGATTAAGTCAAATAAAACGACTCGATGTACATTTATGGGTAATTTCTTTGTCGCTCGAGCTCTAAAACCATAAATTTATGACTGAAAACCAACGCCTTCAACGTAAAGATTAACCGAATATTATGCAACGTCAAAAAATCTTAACATTATTAAAAACTTTCTCTACTTAAATTACGTTATAAACTTATAAAGAACCTATTTACATTCGATTTTTAATTTTGAACGTACACGCCTCCGATAACCTTCCGAAAAGCCAATCGGATGAAAGGAGTCTCATTTGAATTTCGAATTCTATTTCGAACATGATGCAGTATCTATTAGTACAGAATAAGATTGTATCGAATGACGCATCAGAGAATCATTCGATGATTCGTGATCGACGCGTTGACATCTCTCGACCTTGGGTGATCTACGGTGACCCCTCGACTTTGGGTCAGAAACGATATTTGAATTCTAAATCATGAACAAATGAAGGTTTAGTTTGATAGAGGTAGTGTTTGAGTTCCGTTTAAGAAAATGTACAGCATACCAAACTACCATACAAAATCCTTCCAAATTCACCACTTTTACCGCGAATGGAGATTTGGTAGGACTACTGCCACTAGCAGAAAATAGACGTAAGACTAATTTTAATGCTGGCTGTATTCACTTTCAAAAAATTCTCTGAATTAATATGATTTGTCTGTGTTCAGAATCAGAGAAAATGCTCTCAACAACGCTGCAGATCCGAATAATCAAATGATTATCACAGAGATGCGAGTAAAATCATAAGAAGGAAGGAGGTCACAAGTGTCACAACCTACAGTAATTGAAGAATGCAATAAGTACTAACTTTTGCAGTTACTTGTTTTAAATAAGCAAAAAGTTGATGATATTTATAACCACGTCTCCAGATTAATGATATTCAATAATATAATACATAAAAAGTCTCGAAACGACACTGCATACCGATTGAAAGCCAAAACAACCACGTTTATTCCCGAGGTAATTTTTCAAGAAGCCGGCGTAATTTTAAAACTGTCATGGCGTCTGGCAATTTGCACGATTACCACAATATGAAAATTGAAATTCCGATTTGCAAGTGCGTAATATGCATGTTTAATGACACGAAATCAGCAATTTTGTATTAAATTCTACTGATTTATGGGTGTGTGTCGGAAAAAATGATCTTGAGGTGTAATTTGACTAAATGTAAGAAATGTGGTTTGTGGTAATGACTCTTAAAGTGGTCGATAGTTACTTCCAAGTAAATAAACAAAAGATACTAGTTTATTAACGGAATTCGACGAAAAAGTATTTATTTACTAAAGAACCCCTTTTTTAATTTTATCCAAATTCCCAAGAGCTTCGTACTTACCAAGGATTATTGATCTTTTCAAGGGTTATTTCTCTCTCTATCGTGACTCACAAATAATAATTTTATAAGAATAACAATTTTTTTAACACCTATGAGGTTTACATTACCTTCACCTATTACCGTCAAATCGACCTTGGGTCGTGGCAAACAATGATGGATGTATTCACGAGTAAGGGCGTCGACCGCCCATACATGGCACGGAATGGCACTATCGCGATCCGATCCCTAGTGATTAAGTAAACAATTAAATGGTAATTTGCTTGGCGCCATGCCTTCAAGGACGAGTTTACAATTAAGTGCTTTCCACCCTATTTGAGCAATTCTATTTTCTTCTTCATCATCATCATCATCGGATCTATTTTATCGTCATTCATTTATTTTCATCGGGTCTCCACTGCAGGAGCACGACCCTCTCTGTACTAGCCATACTTGGCTAAAGCAGCCAGAGGATTTGGCGTACACTCTCCACGTTGGCCAGACGGATTGGAGAGGACTCATTCATGTTTTTAACCTTTGTTTAGCTTGTTTCCTAAGTCGCCTTCTACGATATCCACGGGAAGACTTGGAGTAGTCCTATTCTACTCTGCCGGAAATCACACGGCGATTTTCATCATCTTCAACAAGCTTTTTAGTCTCCACTGCAGGAGCACGACCCTTTTTGTACTGCAAGATAAGGCCTTTGCAGTCAGAAGATATGGTCTTGACTATAGCATAGATGTAAATTATGAAAAACGTAGAATTGACGGATAGTACACTAATACCACCTTTCGCTCAGGAACTAAAGTAAATGACGTAAGGAAGAAAGCAGCCAAACTTGGGCTGGATGCACCCGCATAGGTGGGCAAAAAATAACGGTATGATCCTGCAGACAGGCGACGGAAAACCAAATCGATAAATTAGACAATAGCCACCAATATAGGTTTGTAAAAGACGAAGAATCACAGACCTATAGAAAAATGGCACTGAAAAAACTCTTTTCGTAAAGTTTACTAATCATAACAAACTGTTCCTCTCAATATTACGCAGTTTACACACGGAATGTATGGGAATGTCTCGGCGGCATTGGCTGTATACACGCTCAGATCTGTGCCTCGATAGTCCTCTAATGGCGGCTTCGTGTTAAATAATTACCCGTCAAACGCCAGTTAACTCCCATTGAGATGTTTTCCTAGCAATTTGGATTTTGTAATTACTACGTTGTTGCAAAACACAGGAATAACGAGGCGATAAGGAGAACGATAGTTGGATTATGAGTAAGTAATTTAGTAAACACTGATAAGATAATTTCGTGTTTCTTTAGAAAAACTGAAGGTATGAGATAAGGAAAAATCTTAGAGATTCCTTAAATTAAATAGGTGGTCTTCTTCTATTGAGATAACTATATCTTTGCTCAAAACTTGTTCCTTTATGTCGCTCCTTGTTGATACATTAAAATATCGTTTTTGTATTCCGAGATCAAAAAGGTGGGAACCAACCTGCGCAAGAACTATGAAAGTCATGGATCTGAATTACTTATCCGCTAAACTGTTTTCTAAGTCACAACTCATCGCGTAATTGTTTTACGGACGTGACTTCCGATTATCTTCAACTATAATCGAGTCCACTCGATTCCACTTCTCGGTTTCATTTGTAATCGATGGCTGATAGCTCTGAATGTGGCTCTCTCTATTGTTTTAGTTATCTGCGTATTAATAACTATTAGTTTTAATGCCAGTGTTGTTTTATTGGACTTTTACTTTTTAATGTAATATAATACCAGTGTTATGTGTTTCACGGCACGTTAAGCCCGCGGCTTTTAGTTATTTAGTTAATTTTAGC
This sequence comes from Acrobasis consociella, assembly GCA_963555685.1. NCBI lineage: Eukaryota > Metazoa > Arthropoda > Insecta > Lepidoptera > Pyralidae > Acrobasis > Acrobasis consociella. Next base: position 2,937,571 of record OY743109.1, on the reverse strand, counting down.
ACTTTCTTCGATGTTAATTTTAGTAATATTCTCGATAAAATCTTGAATTGTCGGAGATAGTCTTGAAAGTCTGTTATTAGTAGTTCTATTGTAGTGTTTAAAATTTTAGTATGAATAAAGTTAGATCGTAAATACCTAAAGACCTGTCTCACAATGAACTGAATTGAAGACTTTGTAACATCTTTGTGATGATTAATCGCAATATAAATGAAATGGATTTAAAAAGTTACATTGAGCATATGAAACGGATTTTTCTATTCTTAATTCACATCAAGCTACCTAAATCATTTGTAACTTCAAAGGTGCGTGAAGGATTACATAAAGACTATAAAGTAAAGGTACTTCCAGTAAAAGTAGGAGCAAAGATTTATAAGTTCACCTTTTGTACCATTGCGGTCAATAAAGATTTTAACAAGTAATATAAATAAGGAAGGAAAGATTTATTTATCTAATTGTTACTTTTCACCATGACAACCTGACCTTATAATTAAAATTTTACAATTTTAGGTTGAGTCACCCAACTGTACCGCTCAACGAATGACGTGAAAAGTGATGCGAAAATAATAAGAAATAAGGGTTAATTTCCTCAATAGAACAGTGACCCATCAAATAACCATCATACAATACAATGGAACTACCATCCCGTTGAGTATAAGCCCGGAAATTGCATTAAGTACAGTGTAATCAAACATTGTTTTATTAACAAACAATTCCCACAAAACAAAGCATTGAGAAGCTTTCTCCCAGAATTACACAATAAAACTTGTTAATTTTAGCCGTATTGTTAAATTGAACGAATCAGCAGCTTCGGAAACAAGTCTTTGTGAATCTTTATTTCGTAATTTTTAATTGCACTGTATGACTTGGTTTATGTAAGGTGCTTTTATTTTACTCGTAGATGGAAATCCATTTAGTTCTATAAAGGCAATCTTATCTTCCGTGTGACATTTTAGTTTAAAGCTTGATTTGATTAGAAGCCTTGATTATTTAGCTCTTTTAAAGCTAGTTTGTCTACTTACAGTTTTTGAGAATTTGCTTAAACGGATGTCTGGTTTACACTAAACTTTGGCAATTTTCTTTGGAGATTAAAAATGTGTTTTTTTTTTAATTTAAAGAGGCCTTATTACAAAATTCATATGGTCCGAGGGTGGGTTTGAACAACGTTTTTTCCTAAATAAAATAGATACCTCTGGTTCTGCTAACATTTCACAATGGCTTCCTACGACCACGACTTGTTGCGTCATGGGGCGCATCAGAAAATGCCACGCGTGCTTCCGCCCTGTGTGAACGTGGCATTACCTAGTTTCAGAGAACTGGCACTTGTAATATCGGTCCACATTTTCTTTTCGTCGACCAGCTCTAAATTTTCCCACAGCTGGGAGTAAATACTGACTTCAAGAAGTTCGGGGTTTAGTCGTTCTACCACGCCATTGCGGGCGGGTTGGTAGAGAGTTTTTAGCATGTGACTAATATTTGTGTTACAATATTTCAGGCCAGGTAATAATGATACATTGATACTTGACAAGTGCATAGGTACTAACGATGCGAGTAACTTAACAAGCAAAACCAATGCCTATGTCCTTCCGAGTTTCGACCCACATTGTTTCTGTTAATACTATAAAGCGAAGACACCGCTGGGCTATTGAGCTCTAGACTATTATGAGAGAGTAAAAAAAGTTTATTTACAAGTTGCCGAGGGCGGGGGTGTGGGCCGGCAGCCGGCTTGGCGCCTCGGGCGACTTTCACTGCGGTCAACGGCCGGCGGCGCGCCAAAATAATTGCCGACGCGTTGGTTGCGTCACATCTCCGCGGTTTCCGCGATTGACAGATGTTTCTTACTTATGAATTTAGACGAGAATTTAGTACGGACGCTAACATGCTCTTTTTCCAGTTTTCCATTAAAATGAGATAGTTAAATCTTTTCTACCTTGTTATAGAGACGCGTGTTTCGTTTAGTTTGTGTTTTTTTCGTGTGCCAACACTTAAGCTAACTGAAAGATCTCAACACAGTAGATCAAGGAATACTTTGGCTAAAATGGTTAAAAATGTATGCACTTAGACTCCACAAACCGTCATATATATTAATTATTATACATAATATGTTTAAAGGCCCACGCATTTTACTAGTCTGCACGTGCATATCTTAAAACACGGAACAGTTTATTATAAACTTGATTTATAACTTGGTTTGCATCTTCCTGATGCAGTTCGTGACAAAAGATACATTTACATGGTAAAGTAATGGTCAGAAGAAACATAGCTTCTTCCGTGATATTAAAAATTCAAGGGACGATACTCTGAATTTCATCGATCCTACATTTTTATGACCAAGATAAAATGGTTCATTAATAGTTATTAATTATGCTAATGTAACTTACAAACAGTACAATAGCTTCATACACCAATGCATTATTCGCTGAATACCCAAAAGTAGCTAACTTTAATTATTCACATAAGACTGCGTGTACAATTTGATAATATAAAGAAAATTTTAAATCTGCCTGGGTCTTGAACAAAGGCAGAAGAAAACGAAGCGAAAGCTGAAATCATTCTCATAATCGATTCCTTCAATGTAATACGACGTTTATCATCCATATTTGCATTGTGCATTAGCAGATGTTCCGTGCTGACAGCTCTTCAAGCATGTCATGTAATTTCTACAACATGGCAACTTTCACCTATTGCGGTCGTCATATATGGCAACACACGTACTATCAAAATGCAAATAACTTCGTAATATCAATTTGCCTAATTTATTAGGTGTCATAAAGCATTTCCCTTATCTCAATAGAAAAAATTACCATGACAAATTATACTAAACGATCGCACTCTCACGTCACGATATTATTGAACAAGACAGCGATATGCTGGCAATTCGTGTGAGTGAAAGAGACAGGTGATGTAAAATTAAGAATAGTATCGAAATGGATCTTGATTTGGACGGTTGCCGACAACTAATCAGTCAAACACACGGAGCACAATGGAGGGTGTGCCGTGTCGTTCGAAAGTATTGTTCAATGTCGTATGATAATCGATATTAACGCAAATTGACATTGAAATATATGCTATTGTGTTCGTAGATTTTGGGGAACAGATCGGGTTGCGTCTGCTGAATCGGAGGATCGGGTTTCGTTTCAGCAAAAAGTTGCCAGTTTTTACTATGTGATTTGAATTACTTTGTGTGATTCCGCCACCAGTTAGTTCACGCAAACTATTGCCGGCTAGCACCCACTACTACCTTACTATAGTTTGCATGAACTAACTGGTGGAGGAATCAAAGTAATTTAAATCACATAGTATTTACCTTTGACTTCTGCAACGTAACACCCGAATCTGTTAACTACCTTGCCAGTTTTTGTTTAAACTTAAACAAATTCAAATTTCAAAATCAAATATATCTTTATTATCATAGGATATTTATAATATTTCTTAATAATCGTCATTATATTGTTGACGTCTAATGGTTACTTAAAGCTAAGTTTACTACCGCTTCCAAAGCGCTAGTGCAGACACAATGTTCCAACTTTAAAATAGGAATATGTTTAAGACTTCTTTTACTTAGCTATTGGATTTTATAAAAGTATTGCAAAGGAGTCGCGTAGGAAAGTACGGATAGAATCGATTCTATGTCTTAAATTATAGTCATATAACACTTTAATCTAGTTTATCAATATAACATTTCCTTGCTTGTCATTTATCATTCCCCATAATAAAACCTAGGCTGGCGGATAACTTTGATTAATCACTTCAGGTGGCCTTAAATTTCACGCAATGATCTGGACACTTTCTCTGGTTTCACTGTCCCTAGTATCTGCAGCAATACGCTCTCTCGCTCTTATGGACACTTCATTCTAAGGTTAGAAAGAGATGAGGGGATACTTATCATAGATCGGAATTCGGCAGTCGTGCTATTACATTATCGCGACTGCATTTTTAGTCTGTGGAATGGTGAATAAAATTTTATCTGAAATCAGAAGGTTATAGGTTCAGTAGCGATGATTTCTCTCAGCGGCTTTTGAAGTGATCATGTTTTAGGGTTCTGTAGAAACATATGAAACCTAGTTTAGGTTAGTCTAGTTAGTCTAGTTTTTTAGGGTTCCGCACCCAAATTACCCAATTGCTAAGACTCCGCTGCCTGTCCATCCGTCCGTCTCGTCTGTCACCAGGCTGTATCTCATGAACCGTGTAGCTAGACAGTTGAAATTTTTACAGACGATGTATTTTTCTGTTGCCGCCTCAGCAAAAAAATATTAAAAACAATCTCATACAACATACGTGTTTTTTTATAGATAATGTTTTGTTACGGTGTGCGAGTCCGACTCGCGCTTTGCAGGTTATTTAAATATCTAAGTAATTTCATATTCGTTGTACATTTCAATGTAGGTAATGACTTAGATTTCTGAATCTGTTCAACTAAACGTTTTACACTGGTTTACAAAGTCTAGTTTACAACGTCTGCTGAGTAAACAAACGATAAAATGTTAGGCAGACTTTTCCATTTAGGTGTCAGACCGGCACTGGGAGCTGCCACGTTTTGCAGTCCACCTGCCACGGTATTGACGGCCAATCTCAATGTTTACTCGGTTATTAGTGACATGTTATTAAAATCTATCAGTTTATAGAGAGTTGGTCGAAATGACATGCGAACCAAGTCACAAACATTTTGCAAGAATCCTAAAAGTTTTCTCAATTATTCGTTATTAATACATCTACTCGATTATGGGAATTGATACATTGTCAAAATCTATAGCTAGTTTACATAATCTACGTTTTAAAAGTCATTCATATAGACCGCCTCTTATGCCAAAACGCTGGCAGCATTGCCACGCTGGATCGCAGTGGCCATCCTTTGTACATACTATTATACTTGTTAACATCCGTATATCCGTACATAATAACTCATTAAGTATGGATTTTTGTTCCGATTTCACGCTAAAACGGCTGAACGGATTGCAATGAAATTTAGCTATCACGGTTCATGAGATAAATGAGCTTCAGAGTACTATTTGGGTTCGGAACCCTAGAAATTGTCATTGTGAGCTGACTTACAATGACACGACACGAGCTTGATTAATAAATGTAGTACGTCATTGAGTATACAAACTAATATTCCTTTTTTCTTTCCAGGTATGTTATGAGATGCTGTAAACTATAAATTTAGTAAGGGGCCACATCTACAGCATTCCTACGATTTACGACTGCAGGGAGAGCCGACGGCGAGGTTTCTGTAAATTTATTAATTTTAATTAACTGACGCTATCGACAGGGCTGCTGCTTGGTTGCCAGCGGACAGCTGAAGCGATTTTTATACTCTGTTAAAAGTTAGATTAAAATGCTGGTTTCTGTTGGTCTCCGGCAAGTTAAATAAATATATAGGGACAAATCAAACAGATTTAGCTAGCCCCAAAGACTAGTATTTATTCTGTGGTCAAAGTAAGTTCAAGACTTGTGTTATTGGATATTATCTCTATCTCAACGATACATTTTTTATAACAAATACATATATAGGTAAATTAAACAACAGGGTACAGGACCACTCCAAGTCTTTCCGTCGATGTCGTAGAATGGCTTGGCATATACAAACTTATAAATATGATGTCTCCGATCCGTCTGGCCAGCGTAGGGTTTAGACCAAATCTTCTTGCTAAGTTAGTGGTTGTACAGAGCGCATTAGGTATAGGTGAAGTAGTACTTACATTCGAAGCTCTTGGACAGAGAGGGTCAAGTTTCTGCATTGGAGACTAAAAAAACAAACCTTATGATAGTAACGTTGATACACTAAGCTAGTAGGTATGTGACACACAGAACTCGATCAGAGTTATTAGATAACTTTGTTTTCTTGTTTACTTTGTTTCTTTGAGAGAAGTTTGTTTAAACTTTGTTTGGCTTTTGCCGCACACATCCTTGCAGTTAGTTTCTTAAAGTGCTATACCGCAGGTGGTAGGATTTACAGATCACTGCATTCGTGAACATTTTAATATGTTTAAAAAATATGCCCCAGCTATCGCTTATAAGTCAAACCTCAGCCCAAAACAACGAAAGCTATAAAGCCAATAGCGCCCAGTCATAATTCCAGACTATTTCCGCTCGTGGTATAACTGTGCTGCCATCTTGTTTACCTGCCCTTATAGTTGTGGCTCCAGGCCTGCGCCTGCGCAACGTTAATTTACGTGACGACAATGTAATAATTTAGACTCGCACTGTTCGGGCGGGGACTGTTGATTGGTTTCAAGATGACGGTCAATTACGATGGGACATAGCTGTCTTTAGAATGAAAATGGCGTCAAGTGACCATGGAATGAAGATCATGCGAACAGTTTTACGTCCTGCCGCCTGCCTGACGTTAAATCTCTTTGGGAATACAACAATTAACAGATAAACGGTAAATATAGTAGTCCTATAGGGGTCAGTTCAGACAGAGAGTAAAAACCCAAGCAATTTATTCATCATAATAGGTTTTTTTTGTCTTCACTGCAGGAGCATGACCCTCTCTGTACTACCAGAGTCATATTTGGCCAGAGCAGCCAGAGGCGTCTTGGCGTCTCCTCACTGGCCAGACGGGTTGGAGAGGTCTCATTGACGTTTAAAAGCTTTTTTAAGCTTGTCTTTCCCAAGTCGCCTTCTACGACAACCACGGGATTTCTTTTTTAACTTTACTTTTATATTAATGCAGTGGCTTAGTATAAACTGCCTTCGTGGTGTAGTGGTTAGAGCGTTTGGCTCATACCCGGAGGTCGTGGGTTCGATTCCCAGCGGGGGCAACAACTTTGTGTGTCCTAGTTTGGTTAGGACATTGCAGGCTGATCACCTGATTGTCTGATAAGTAAGATAATCCGTGCTTCGGAGAGCACGTTAAGCCGTCGGTCCCGGTCACTGTCTTTGACATTGGTCGTTACCTAAAACCATGTCAGAGGCCTTTAAGGCGGTTTAAAAACTCTGACACTAGTGTTAGTCACTAACACACACGATAAGAAGAAGAAGAAGAAGAAGAAGTATAACCGGTGCTACAATTTTTAGGTACTTACGTCAATCCCTTTCCCACTTTGCATAGATATAAAAAAAATATTTCTTCTTCTTCACATATTATTAATTTAGATATTTTTTCGAGCATTTAAAATTTTAACGTTATTTAAATCTAATCGTAATACCAGTAGTTCACATACTTGTTCACTTCAATAACTTCGACTGCTTGGGTGGTATATCCCATACTGTGTATGATTTATAAAATTATGCAATTCAAACTTGTACAACGTGCTAACAAACTAATAAACAAATGACATTAACCTCAAATGACCACGAATTAACGGAACACATTCGACCTCGGTGGAGAACTGGAGATCAAGCCATGCATCCTCTCATGCACAATTACTGTAAATGGCGCCAATAATTCGCACAGCGCTGAGTGGGCGGTTGTTCCGTGCAGTACATGCCTTTAGAGTAATGATACAGATTTAATTCCTCCTCGATTTAGCGCATTCCTGGTTGCACCGCTGTGTTGTTTAGGAGTCCGAAGTGAAAGCAGGCGTTTTCTTCTCCTAAGATGATATGCAATGCAGGTATGACAAAGATACCGAAGAACGTGGGAATGGAGCGGAGCGGAAAGGATTTTTTATAGCACTCGAATAAAACTTTAAACTATTGTCTCTGTGAGCTGGTATAATGAGGTTTGGCATCGCCAAGTTTGAGGAACTAAGGACGGTACACATACCGGGCTTGGTTTGCGAGCGTGATGATGCACTCACCAAGGTATACCTCATTCATAAGCTCTTGCAGCGTAACTGCTGGCTGGGCGGACTCAGAACAGAACAGAACAGAAACTATTGTCTCTGTGAGCTGTATACCTTGCGAGCCGATGCTCCTGCAGTGAAGACTATAAAAAGGACCATGATAATAAAAAAAAAAATATTTTTCATACAAAATAATCCACGCTGCGCTGACATTTCATAATTAATTTTCTTGATAACTACTGTGTGCATTTAAATCATTCTTAGCATACCTTCATTAAATATAGTATAAGTATAATTATGCTTTCATTTATTAAGCTGATGTCTTTTCTACTTTGTATACATTAATTAACTCATTTTTTCCCAATAAAATTTAGAATCGAATGAAATGCGCATTACATCAACACGGCAGTAAAATTAAATAACATGCATTGGCGCGGCGCCACAATACTAAAAAGTAAAGCGTGAGTTTGATATCGTTAAGAGTTCCGTACAATTTTTTTATTTAAGTTTAAAGAAGGAAAATATACAACGTGGAAGGGACATACCCGTAATAAATCGGACCACGGATCACTAAAGCATTACAAAATTAAAATAACAGTAAAAAACTAAAAAAGAAAATTCGGCATTTCCATACAAAAGTGAGCAGCCGCCTGGGCAATTTGTAAAGGAATGTCGAAATGTACCGCCTTGTTTTTAGCTCAGCGGTTAAGGATACCGACCGCTAGAAAGAGTGTTACGGATTCGAATCCCACTCGGTGACTTACATTTGTTTTATTTTTTATGTTTAAGTTTATATATAATTTTTTATTTTGCATTGTTTTTAGACAAGTTTAAAAAAAATTTGTTAATGTTTGAGATGTAACCGAGCAAAGCTCGGTCGCCCAGGTACTATAATGTGAAACGATATACAAGCATGATAAAATACTGGAAAAGGTTTCTTTCTAAAGTTGTGTTTACGTTGCGTTACTGGGTTAACCTAATGCATATTTTGTATGAAAATTAGTTTTAAAAAAAAGTTTCCGTAATGTAGTTTTTGTAGACATGGATAGCACTCCACCGACAACAGCCCAGCTCTTAAATATAAGAAGAATAATGTAGTTTGAAGAGCACGTAAACCCAAAAGTCTATTAACTTGTTTAAAAGAATAGGTGCCGGTATTGGTCAGTAACACAAAGAAAGAAAGAGACCACGAGTCATATAGTCTTCCTACACAAGACACGATCAAAAGTAATTACTGTCTACGATAGCACGGAACCCTAACACGATTAACCCTTTAGCACAATTTAGATCAACGTTTATGGCACTATCACCATGCGCCAAGTTAATTAAGACCGGTGTAAAGGGTTAAATGACGTCAAATTACTGGTTAAATTAAAGGCTAGCTCCCGTCCGCTTTCGAAATGGTATTACATTTTATGGGGTTAAGCTATGTGTTAGATAGAAATAAGTAGTTTTGTATTTAGTTTTTAGCCCCCGACGTTTTTGACTGCCTCCGTGGTGTAGTGGTTAGAGCGTTCGGCTCATACCCGGAGGTCGCGGGTTCAAGTCCCGGCGGGGGCAACGACTTTTGTGTTGTTGTTCTAGTTTGGTTAGGACATTGTAGGCTGATCACCTAATTGTCTGATAAGTAAGTTGATCCGTGCTTCGGAGGGCACGTTAAGCCGTCGGTCCCGGTCACTGTCTTTGACATTGGTCGTTACTTAAAACCATGTCAGAGGCCTTTAAGGCGGTTTAAAAACTCTGACACTAGTGTTAGTCACTAACACACACGATAAGAAGAAGAAGCCCCCGACTAAAAAGATGAGTTATAAGTTTGAGTCTATCTGGCTGTTTTTGTCTGTGGCATCGTAGTGCTCGGACGATGGACCGATTTGGATGCGGGTTTTTTCGTAAAAGTAGGTTTTTATGTATGTTCACCGATTATTCTAAGACGCCTGCACCGATTTGGTAAATATTTTTTTTGTTTGAAATGTTATACTTTTCAGGTGCAACAAAACAAAGTTACGATTATTAAGATATATCATAAATATCTTATGATAATAAAAATATATTTGACTTTGACAGGTGTTCCCATAGAAATTTTATCAAAATTGGTTGTGTAGTTTGGGAATGAAGTCTGTTTTTAGTTTTGAAAAATTATCTTTAAAGTTTATTTCTCAGCGCGTTCTTGGTTACTGTTATTAGTATTACGGGACTTACCGCGATTAATATAGTATTTTGCTAGATATTTCAAGGACCCTTCTGCCGCCATGGTCGCTGGTTGGTTGTATCAAGAATTAATCAATTGCTGTTTGTTACAAGGAATGGCCTTTGCCTTGAGGATGCAGTTGTTCCACGAGATTGTTTCTTTAAATGCGGTCTATTATGACGTACAAAAAACATTATTATCGCAAGAAGACATTTTAAAACATTCGACGTTCCTATCAAAATAAACAAAAAAAAAATTTATTTTGTAACTACGTCGTTTGCAATATTTTTACTGCCGAAGCCTCCTTTTCAGTAGTACTAGTGCGCTCCGCTCTTCCTTATAGCTATCTATCCTATCATTATATGCTTACATAGTAGACCAAACCTTCCCATGCTTCTATTATTCGTTTTTCTTCAACTAACACACAAAAACACATTCAAAACAATAAAATAAAGGAGCAAAACCATTCAAAATTTATTTCGGCTAAGCCAGTGCTGTTATTATGCGATTTTTTATCTGATATCTCGATTGTACGCAGCTGCCTTGCGATTATTCGAATCGTATTAATCGAATGTTCTTATGATTTTAATAATAGTGCCACGGGTATTTCAACCGACATTCAAAGGACCCGACGATAAATAAAAGAGGTTTTATTACCAACTTGGGTATTAAAGGATTTTTATTAAAATCTACATGGTGTATGTTCCCGTATCATTATGCTATATCGTTATTAAACTCTGGAATCGATGGATAAACGACGATTTTTATTGATGTATCCCAATGCGAGTTATGGGCAGTTATTGTTAACTGAAATTGAATAGGCACTTACTCGACTTTAAATAAATTTTAAAGGCCCAAGGATGGGCTTTATTTATTTATTTACTAAATTATTTACACGTAAAAGTTATACAACGGCAGTACTTATCTCAAAAGAGATCTTTTGTAGTAGGTCTGTACTTGTGTGTGTAATGTTATTTCTTGAAAGACTTTGAGGTGCCCTTTGCTAGAGTCAAACTTTTGAACTGCCTTAAGATATCTGAATAGCTTGATTGCCATCATCAACAATCAACCACATATTTTTCATTTACAGTGTTTGTATTTTAACTACAAAAAAACTACTTTTTTTTTTCTTTCTTTAATTATCATTTCTGCCGCATATCGTCCACTCCTGGACATAGGACTTTCTCAAGGATTTCTAAAATTACCGATCTCGAGCGGCCTGCATCCAGCGTTTTCCAGCGACCTTGGTCAGGTCGTCTGACCACCTTTTGGGTAGGTATTCTACGCTTACCAATGCGTGGTCGCCATTCGAGAATCCTTTTGTCCGAACCCCTCTTTCCCCCCTCTACAATGGTGTAAACTGATATTGGTGATCGGTTTACATATACGGAAATATCAAAAATAAAATATCTACTAGTCTAATACTATTATTGAAAAAAACAATGTACTTATTTATAATTGTAGACTATCTAGTATTTACTAAAGCACAAAAAAGCTTGTTATTTAGGACAAATACTTGTCGTAGGCCGATTTAATATCGAGAATCGATAATGAATTGCGAGAAGTCGATTGTAACCTCAAATTGTCCCACGCTCTATCGCAACGATTTCTGAGTCGACTCTATTCGATTGAAATAGAGTTTATATCGATCGGAAGGTAAAAATCGATATGGATTTGATTGTTAATTCACCTTGCGCTAGTTGTCGAGTGTTGGAGTTGACAGGTGGTCTGATTTTCCGATATGGCTCTTAATGATACAATACAGCTGTATTTTTAAAGCGAATATGTATCTATGCCTTTACATAGGTGCTATCTATAAATAAATATTGTTATCTGTAAATAGTCCAGCAGAAGTGCGCATTATTAGCGTTTTTGCAAGTAAAGCGAGGTTTACTTGACCATCCAAGTAGCATTTAGGCCGAAATGCTCTGGGGTTTGGACTACAAAAGCTTGTGTGCTTCCGGGCCGAAATCAACATACTTTTGTAATTTTACTTGATTGTTATACTAACATCAAAAGCCTGTAGGTTTCGGCCGTCGGACCGACCGAAATGCTCTAGGGTTTGGAGTGCAAATTTTAACTACAAAAGCCTGTGTGCTTCCTGGCTAAAATTAGAAATCGCTTGGCCAATAACTGTTAATTAAAAATCAAACGAACTCACCAATTGCAGTTCAACACAACAATTTATGGTTAGCATTTATTTGATGGGCAAATAGTTGATATAACATCTTAACTTTATAGTTGTCTCATGCTTGTATGTTATATTTTAAATCTTCGTTCGTTCTGCTGTTTTTACCCAACTGCGCCAGGAGGGATATGTATTCACGTCGCCGCGGCAGCGATTGTTTCGAGGCGTGGCGTTTGCATCGAAGCTTCTATTTGTGTTATTTGGGTTGTGTTGCACCTACAAGACCTTCTGAGACCCAAAAGTCGCTTTCCCATATAGTTATTACACGTCTATTGTGTAAAGTTCCGTGCAAGTACCAATTGCTATGGCACCCACCCACTTAAGGTCACTTCAGAATGTGTTCTATTCATTTTGATACAAAATCTAATAGCAGGTGTTATTAAATGTGTAATTATTTTATTTTTAATTGGCTCAGGTTACTGTTTCAGATTTGATTTTTTTCGGTTATTTCGTAAACGTAAACGTCAGATTTGAAGGACTGCTCATTTCGTAAATGGAAACAACTTCAGTATTTTTAATTTTTTAGGCATTTAATTTTAAAATGCAGTACTAACGTACTCAAACTGAATAATGAAGCAAGAAATGGTGATAAATACCACATGAGCACAGAAAGGATGGGGGCGCTCGTCCTTTGTGTGTTTCTATACATTTTGTATAAAATCGTCGATTGCCAGGGAGTCTGGCTGTCAAGCTTACTGCATGACAAATTTCATCAAAATAGGCCAAACTGTTTGCGCGTGAATAAGTAACAAACACACACACACATACACACACACACTCACAAATTTTCACCTTTATAATATTAGTGTGGTACGGGAATGAGTGTACGGGAGAAATCCACACACGATCCGGCGCAGGCGCACTTGCTCAGTGAAAATGCGATGGAAATCAATTTTTGCTCGCAAATCACTTTCTATGGTTGTAGCATGATTGCAGTCGTGTAGGTCGCATGCACTTCGCCATTACATGATGTACTGGAGGAAATATCGCGGGAACCAGTCATATTGCATAGCTATATCTCTATACATATGTACATAGGTTTTTTTTTCGGTATGAAAATAAAACATATTCATAAAAATAATTGAAACGTTTGCTATACCTGCTTAAGTTCAAATATGTTTTGTCTCGTTCTTGAAATTAAAGTTAGTTATGAAAGGAGCTATAGGGACGAAACATATTTTACTGAACATATTATAATAGACAAAATGCTCTGTCTGCCCTATTAGGGATAAAGACGTGATAGTATGTATGTAAGTATGTATTATAATAGACAGACAGAGGCAGACTGTAAGAGTAAGAGCCCTAAGAGGGCTAGAATATACCTACATGCTACTTCTGTTGTTAAGGGGCTACCTGAATTTTCCCGGGTCCAGTGGCGCCCTCATTTTAAATAAATCATTTGAATGGAAACGGTGATATCATTTAAAATTTCGTTTTGACCAAACCCTAGATAACCCTGTCAACTATTTTATGAACTACTGTTTATAATTTAAAGTGCGAACGTGAAGATTCTCTACGCACATTTGCGAAAAACGGCCACTTTTAGCTAAAGCTTTTAAGTTCGCACTTTAAATTATAAACCGTAGTTCATAAAATAGTTAAAAGGGTTATCTAGGGTTTGGTCAAAACGAAATTTTAAATGATATCACCGATTCCTTTCAATTGATTTTTTTATAATGAAGGCGCCACTGGACCCCGGAAAATTTGGGTACCTTAATCAGATCGACAAAATAAAACAGAAAAGTTTTAAAAGATGTGTAGATATTAAAAGTTGCATAGACATTTTAATACTTAAATTGAAGAATACTAAAAGATTGAAGAAAATAAAGCAGGTATTTTTTTAATACCGTATTTTTAATTTACATTATTTTACATTGCTGATTGTACCTCAATTAATGGCGATGCTCAAGTTTTGCTGGCTCGTGGCTTTTTCTAACGACGCGCTTACGTTTCTTGTTGCTATTCGAATAAATTAGATTTATAGGTTAAGCCCATGTTGAACATGAGTTTGAGTGCTTGCATGATTTCCGGTTTCACAAAACCTTTTTTCAACAAGTACACTTTGTGAGGCGTAACTTTTTGTTCTAGTCTTATTACAAACAAACATAACACCCTCACTACAAATAACTATTATTCACTTGTTTTTAGCTAGGCGTAAGTATATTAATTTTGCATATTGACCTCAATTGCGTACACTTAGCGTAATTTACGCTTAGAACGTGATTTCGGCAGCGGAAATCCGCTGACGTTTTTTATAGACGTTAGATATGAAATGTTTACACTTTATTCGATTACCCTGATTGATTTGTGCCTATTTGGCTTTGAAGTAATTTGGCACACGCTAAAAATACCTTATTACTAGATTTTATCTTTTAGGCTTCGTCGGCTTACGATATGTTTAGTTCTTTTTTTTTTTATTACAAGCTTTTATTTAATTTGTAATCTTGTATGTATGAATGTTTGTTTAGGTCAAATCTTGCAACTCAATTTTTAACCAGTTATCCTTAACCGATTTAGCAGAAATTTTGCATACTTATGCGAGTCGGATGACAATACAATATTATATGGTCAATGAGCTGTTCTGATGATGGAGCCTTGAGATAATCGACGGAACTCAGTTATAAAACAACATAACCTAATTGAGTAGGACTCATTTGATTTGTCTTGACGAGCACTATGGTAGACGATCCCTAAGGTCTGATCACGGAGAGACGGAAGGTGGTCGATGGAACTCAGTAATAACACGACACAACTCCATCGAGTTGGGCTTATTTCATTTGTCTTAACCCTTTAACCGCGAGCGTCGCATATAATGTGACAAACATTGTCGGGCCCATTCCGCGAAGGTCGCATATTTGCGACAAAAAAAATGCTCTTATGGCACATAACTTACGTATCCATATCCGTTTTTGGTTGTAGATAGGTATGTTAGATTTACCATGTCTCGCGCTGGGGGCACGACAACTGATATAAAGCCTCGCGGTGAAAGGGTTAATAAGTAATTTTTTTATAAAACCTGTTATTATTATGGAATCTGAAAAAGAAGTCTACAAAGAGCTTTTGCAACAATTTTTTTAAGTTTAAATTACGAGAACGACTGCATATCTAGTATCCGATATGTATATTAGAGTGGTACACAAATTCTATGTGTCTGTCTGTACGAAATGCACGCTAGTGCTGCGATTACTCATCATCATCAGTCACGATACCGTTTATCGACAGGGGTATCGTTTTCCTCATCCTGAACACACGTCAATAGTTCGTGTAAGTCCAAATCTTCGCTTTCATTCCACTTTCGCTAAATACCTAAATACCCATTGTTGATAGCGTAGCGTTATCGCACGACCGATGCGCACGCGGCGGTATATGCAGCTAAATTCAACCCTATCGCTGTTTGTTTAAGGTTTATTATTAGTTAATAAAGTGGCGCTTTCTTTTCTATAATTAAAGTATCGTTGTCGCACGTGCCTGACGGCAAATTGTCGTTGAATTGTGACAGTGACACGGCAAAGGAAATTAATTGAAAGGCCTTGTGTTTGATTAGGTTGCATGTGAATATTGAAATAATAACTTTGCTATTATTGTGGTTAGGAAATACATGTTTTTATTACTCTTCCTACCGCTTGAGGAACTCAGTTTAGCGCTTTCGCAAGTTAGGCAACCCTGTGCGTTGTCTACAGTTGGATGCACCTATTTCTTGAGCTCCTTCGTGCTTTTAGAAGGCACGTTTAAGCCTTGGTTTCCGTTATAGGAAATGTTAAGTAATTGTCAGATACCATAATTTACGTGTGCGCATATTGTCCTATTAACAGCTGAAGGGTTGATATTTCGCTATTTCAAATCCCCAAGTAATTATTTTTAAATACAAAACTAAATCAGTCGTTAGTCATTAGCATTAGGCAACCATTTTAAAATATTTATTTCCACTGTCAAGCCTTGTGCGGCCGTCGAACCGAAGTTTAGAGATTCCCGAATGCGCCTTAATTGGCGCCATTTTGTTTTTGGCTCGGTATTTTTATTCATGAATTCCTGTGGCCGCTTTGGTGTGTTCCTGGCGATCCTTTTAAGGTCCCCTGAGGGTTTCAAAGGGTTTTTGCCATTGAGGACTGCGCACGCGCCTTGTAGGAGACGAGTGAGCAATTAAATTTTTACTATGTTTTGTTCGTCTTCTTTGCGAGCGGTATTAAGAAATTGGGAATGAAATGGAGTTTGTGACGCGTTAGGTTTCTCAGTTGTAAGGTCTTCATATCTTTGGAGAAGTAAATAGCTGGCAAAGGGAAACTTTTAGGCACTGGTTTCGGAGTCCCTAAGCTTGTGTTCTTTTTCCGGCTGGAAGGTATTATTACGATGCGAAAGTTACTTGGTCGCAGTTATTAATTATGGACTTTGTCTGATATATACATCACAAGGCAAATAATATAGGTTTTAAATAAAGTAAACACATAAGTGTTTCTTTGTGCGCGTGCGCGTTTCTAAAACAAAAATAAATTAGGTTTTAAAACGGTCGTTGAATCAATTTTGTAGTATTTACCGGAAAATTCAGCACAACAATGCACTATCAGTCTCTTTTTTCACTTTTATTGGCTATCCTTTGCGGTTTCTACGAGTGTAGCGATAATTTTCCTGAATATTAACCGTTTTTCCAGCAATCTAGTATCATTTGGCTCCCGAATTTCTATCTTATCTATGTCTCTTATTTTGATGATCTATGTAGTCTATTGACGGAATGATCTCAAACGAAGTGATCGAATGCTTCTTCACTTTTCGCTTACTTATATCTTTCGCCAACTTAATAATAAGAGTGCCTATGTCTTTCGCCAAAAAAAGATAGACAACAAGTATAAAAGTTTTTAAGCATTGCTTGCGCGAACCAAGCGAGCGAATTTCTCCGAGTGTACTTGAAGAGAAGAGTACATATCTTTTCAGAAGGCATGTAGCCAATAAAATTTGTAAGTTCCACAATGAGCCAGCACGGTCAATCGGTTGCCGAAATATTGGGATTTGGGATCACGAGTTTTTAGGGCGAATTACTAGTAAATATTAATTTCCACTTTAATACTACGTCCGCCAACAAGTACATTCGTTTCTAAGATCCTTGGTCAGTACAATCACCTGATATTTTGGACCTGGTTTGTCTCTTTTTTATCGTGCATTGCTTTAAATTCCGACTGTATGTTTAGTTACGATTAAAGTCGACACATTTGGTCTTGTACATATATCAAGTGGTATGGATTCCTTCCCATAAGAGAGTGATAAAAATCCTTGCCAATTTTAGACACGGTAAAAATACTTCGCTGTTTTACCATGTCTAAAATTGGCAAGGATAGAAGCGGAGTATCACTCTCGTATGCCTATTACTACTACAAACGAAACTATGCATCCGTGCACACGGAAATGTGTGTGTGTTCGACACCAACACTCTCGACAAGGCGAGAATGGGGGAGAGGTGCGGGGACGGGCAACGGGGACACATATTATTGCACGGGACCTGAGGAGATTTCGTTCTATTTGTAATACTAATATTAATTTTGTGTCAAAAGTTCAGATTTTTTATGAATACGATCGTCAAATAGAGCTATAGGCCTGTGACAGTAAAAGCTTATAATTTACTTATTTTTTGGCAGATAAAATAAATTGTTTTCGGTTTTGGATTATGTTATTATTAATATAAATAATAAAAATACTTGATTTGATAAAAATACCGTATTTAGAGATTTTTGGTATGCGTTTGTCGGGTGGTATCGTTCGTTCCGTGCAGAGTCTGCATTGTATTCTGTCAGAAATTCAGAATACGTATTTTTAATTTTTAAATTCTTAAAGTGTACTTTTCTTGAATATAGTTGGGCTTTCATAGTCAGCCTGCATAAATGGCGGATAGGCCTTTTCTGCCTGCCAACCAATAGGTACAAGTGAAATGTATACAAGTTGAGTATTACGAGAGTTTATGATTTACTGCCATTTTGATGTTAGACATCTGGCTCTGGACTCTCACTACAAAATGGATACTCGAAGCTATAATACAACTATATTGTAGAATAGTGATCGTTTCCAATGGCCCTGTACAATCAGCATTAGCATGGTCCGCCGCACTAAATCAACTTTCCACATCAGTTAAACAGCTTTCATGACAAAACCAAATACAGTTTATCTAGGTTCAGTAAATTTTAAAGTGAAAACAATGCTTACCACGCCTTTCCATTTCTCTAAATCAAACAAGCTCGCCGTGGCCATAGATATTAAATTGCTAATGTCGTAGACAAACATTACAGAGACTGAAAATAGAGAAATAATGTTTTCATTTCTTTCGTTACGGTCTAGGAGAAACGAAAAAAATTTGGATGTGGCCAGAACGTATAAGCCGATCGAGAGAATGCGGCTAGCAACCCATCACTATTTTGTTTCATTTTTTAATCTTCTTTCCCACCATCTCGCTAAGAGTGCGGCTGGACTCCGATAAAGACGTAATAGTGTATATTATGTATAACGCTTCTATTAGATAGTATTAGCTTTCTTTTTGGTGCATAAGCAGCCGACACTGGTGTGTGACTTTTCTTGTTATTAAAACCATCTCAAGTAGTTTTACGATTTCAATCTAATTTCTATCTAATTATAACAGTCAGTATTAACGGCTTACAGTGCCTTCTGAAACATAGAGGAACTGGATTACACACCATTACAACATTATATAATTTATAAGAATGTATAGATTATTTATATTATTTATTTAAAAAAATACTGAGCTGAATAAAGTGCTGCAAAAGCCAATTATATTCTCTGCCTGTCAACCTTCAGCCTGCTTGATTTCAGAAAAACTCTTCTCTGTGCTAAGTTAGTTAAAACGAGTTACAAAAAGGAATTACGTATTTTACGACGCTGTAAAAAGCGCCACTTCATTTCGAGTGCTCGTCTAAAGATAAAGTCACTCTTTGTTTTGTGTAACAACACGTCTTTGAGTAACTTACCGACTATTTATTTTATGTTGGACGTCTCCTTTGAAATAACGAACACTTTAATAATATACTCCAGTCAAAGAAGTTAAATGTCTCAGTCAATGTTTGTAAACTTTGAGCTGCCATATTCATAAAAAATCTGCCATAATAAATCAGTCTCAAAGGACTTTTAATTCAAGTTTTTAGAATTTTAATTTAATCGTTCAAAACTCAAGCATCTGAGGGTTCTAACATTTTGAATGCTGGGTAAAGCATTCCCGTTAAATTCAATACTGAAATCAGATTTTGGATTCAAGATGGTCGCCCACAAGTTATGTTTCCTTTACTGATTGCAGTTGTTTACACATTTTCTCAATTAGTCATGGAATTCAAACAACAGTTTCCCCAAAAGCTAGTTTATTTCTATACTACAAACTGACAGTCAACCCACCAGTTCGGAGTTTAATTTTCAGGTCGTTTTGGTTTAAAAACGTAACTCGAAACACACTGTTCGTCTACTTCTCTCTGTGTCTATGGTATTGGTTATGTTATGACTATGAGTGGACATGGCTAGGGCCCGTTGAGTAACGGCTGCGTTCACAACGAGTTATTGCGATTAAAGATGTACCTGGGGCTTGTCTGGACTCCTAGACTGCTTTGTTAGCAACAAACACAACTTGTGTTTCTCTATGTATTCTTAAAGTTTAAAGCATGAGCACATAATTAATATAAGTTTTAAATACAGAACGAATACTGCTATGGTCGAGCGCAGTTTTAACAAAAATCTTTCCTGTCATCGTCTCCCCACCCCGTTCTTGCCTTGTTGAGTGTGTTGAGGGGCGAACACACACATTGCCGTTTGCACGGATGTATAGTTTCGTTTGTAGTGGTAGGCATAAATGATACTCCGCTTCTATGAAGTATCATAACTGTGGCATTACACAAAACCGCCTGAATCAAATTAGGGTTGTAAACAAAAAGGTTCTCGCTTGTTTTTGGTTAAGTTACGAATGATGCAGATAATTATCACGTCTTTATTATCATCATCATCATCATTCGTCTGTTTAGTCTTCACTGCAGGAGCACAACCCTCTCTGTACTCCCATACTTGGCCACAGCAGAAAGAGGATTTGGTCTACACTTTCCACGCTCTGGTCAGACGAGTTAAAAAGGCCCTATTGATGTTTATATGCTTTATTAAATGAAGTTATACTTTGAAATCTGGTGAAAAGAGAAACGGTCAAGTAACAGAAAAATAATGCACATATAGAAATATGACGTCACGCTTTAGTTTGCAAAAATAATAGCAGACATTTTGCGAACTGTCATTCCAACGTAATTTAGAGCAAAGGCATGATATCTGATCTGTCTATAAATTCCTTCTACGCAACTGTAATTACGCACAGCTCAAACACAATTAGTTGTTCATAGACTATTATCAATTACAGCGATTCTTATCTGAACGTAAAGGCCGACAGACCAATGTGGGTTGGACAACACAGCCACAAAAGGTCTGTTTGTTCTTAGCTAAACAGCCTGGCTACTCGTATTTGGCAATCGTTTGGGTAATATTTTGTGTAAGCCCCTCACGGAAGAGAAATAGCCACTTGGACGGCTATTTATCTTCCGTAAGGCGAGACCAACAAGTCGGACTACCATTATCATTAAAAAACCACGTTTGCCGATTTTATTCTGTTTTTAGTATCTTATACCTTTAAACGAGCAATTCTTGTATGTATGTATATATATATATATATATATTTATAAATTTCTGTGATCTCGAAAACGGCTTTAACGATTTCGCTGAAAATTTGTATATGGGGTTTTCGGGGGTAAATAATCGATCTAGATTAGTTTTATGTTTGGGAAAACGCGTGTTTTCGAGTTTTCATGCGTTTTTCTTTCCACGCAGAATATGGTCGCTAATTTCGTCGCGCCGCGACCGCCTTGATTTAGCTCAGTGGTTAAGGATAGCTACCGCTAGAAAGAGTGTTACGGGTTCGAATCCCACTCGGTGACTTACTTTTATTTTATTTTATGTTTAAGTTTATATATAATTTTTTATTTTGCATTGTTTTTAGACAAGTTTAAAAAAAATAGTTAATGTTTGAGATGTAACCGAGCAAAGCTCGGTCGCCCAGGTACTTTGTTGTAATAGCAGCAACTGAAATACCTCATCTGTGAAAATGTTAGTAATAGAATCCCGCTTTTCCCGCTTTGGGTACGGAACCCTAAAAATCTAGTGGAAGTGCTATCTGACAAAATTAGTATTGGACCCGTTGTCGCCATGATCACACAAATAATTACATTACAATTCGTACAATTGATCGTTTTTGGAACGAAGATCCTATTCGGACGGTACGGACAAGGTGAAATGTCACGAACTTTAGCTCGGGAATTTTTTGCCAGCTAAGCGAATAGATCTAAAAATACTACGGAACCCTAAAAACAGGTCTATGGCCATGGAGGTGTATCTTTTTGGCGAAATTACGACACATGGGGAATATAGACTTTTCGGAAATCATTTTATCAATATTTTCTAAAATTAGTGTTCGTGACCATTTAAAAGACAGGAGTAGAAAAAAGAGTATAACCGATCTGGCCTTGGCCCACGCCCTGAGGCGGGACTTTCACTGGCCCTCCGCGAAAGCATTTCTAGGTATCCAATCCAGCACTTGCGATGTGCCCGGGGCCGGGTGGCGAAGGTCGTCTGACATCGCTTTCCGTTTCGTGAGACCAGTTGCATAAACTGGATATACCTATAGCTATATGCTTAACTATATGTGCTTAACTATACGGACGCAAAAGAGGTGTTTTACGTTTGACGTGCACTTATGCTCAATCACAGGCATGGGACTTCATAGAAACGGAGTAACAAATATACCTAGTACTACTACAAACGAAACAATATATCTGTGTACACGACAAATGTGTGAGTTAAACAATCAGGGTCGCCACTACAGAATTTGTTGCTTTGCTTACCTGTTTTCATCACTCGGAAATCTATAAAATTTTCGTTCTTTATTGTTTTCCTTGATAAACATTGATATTATGCGCAGTTTCTCACCATTATGATTCAATAATCCTAAGTAACTCGCGCAACGTCAACGTGCGACTAGCAAGAACCCTGTTTTACAGGCGCTTACGCGGCCCAATAACGGGGGACGGGATGCGGGGACGCCAGATTGAGGGGGACGGTGTGAGTTTCCGTTCTGTATGTCAACTACCAACTTAAAGAGGTGTTTTAAGTTTGCCGTGTTTGGCTGAATGATATTCGTCGGTACTGGTTTTCAACCGACTAACAAAAAAGGAGGAAGCTATCAATTCGTCGCGATCTTATTTTTTTGTGTATTTTCACCTATTATACGAAGACGCCTGGATGGATTTTTTTTTTGAAAGGGTATGCTTGCGAGGTCGTCCCATATAAATTTTATCAAAACTGCAGTAGTGTGGTTTTTAGTTTTGAAAAATTATATAAGTATAGGTAGTTCAATTCAATACATCTTTATTATTGACCGAGCCAGCGAATAACTTTCGAGATTGGCCAAAAATGATGTGATTGGACAAAGTTGTCCGTCTGTCAATCTGTTTTTGGATTTTATCAACCGTTTCTCCTGTTTTGTGAGTAAGTGCAGGGAGCAGGAATGTGCGAAGAAAATCTTCACGTTTTCACTTTTACTGTAAATAATTAAGAAAATAGTTTGAAGGGTGGGTTATCTAGGGCTTGCTCAAGACAAAATTTTAAATCATATCTCCGTTTCCTTTAAAATAATTGATTTAAACTGGACCCCTAAAATTCATGTAACATCTTCTTAAGTTTAAAAAAAAACGCTTTAAGCTTATTTCTTTTTGTTAACCTGTTCGCTTCTCTCAAAACCCTTCCTCTACCTTTACGACAGCCGAAAGCACCTAAAATGGCCATAAACCACTGATCTGATTTACACGCCACTTAGCCAACACTCAAATGGATCGTAAAATCGATAAAGGGCTTCGACTCGGCGCACTCATTTCGTAATCGTATCCCGGATTCGTCACGCGGCCAAACTCGATTGATTCGATATACTGCTGATTACGAGTAGTCGATTTACGATATCAAAGGAAATAAGAGCGATAATAATTTTGAAAACATACGTTTTAAACATTTACAACATGGATTTCACAGGTACATGAAGTAGGTAAAGCACATATATTGTAAGGTCTAACAAAATATACTGAAACTATTTAAAGGGTGAATTCAGTCCATGATTTTGAACAACTATTTTTAGAAAATTATTTTTTGGCTGTCCATACTAGGATCAGCTGATCGGTCAATTTCTATGGGACAACACCCTTAAGTTTCAGTATATTTTGTTAGACGTTATATATTGTAAATCACGATCTTTAGAAGTAGGTTAGATACTTTCAACTTAAAATTACAACTTTATTTGACAGGCAAATTGAAAAATTAAAAAAAAAATACTTTGACATGCAAAAAAAAAACCCCATAACTTTAAGCCGCTGAACCGATTTCCATCAAACCTATGCCTATTATATATGTAGCTAAAAACCTATGCCTATTTGTCCATTCCCTCAATCGGCTTCTACGATCTGCGAGGAAAGAGAAGCAGCTGACACATTCTAAGTTTTTCTTGGACATCTTTTGACAATCCTATCATCAACGGAAGCTGCACTAGTACTTATTTATTGGCAGTTGACCCCTGAACGGGAATGAGGTGACCTTCGGTGCTTCAGGTCTCGTGGCTTTCTCTTCAATTGATACCTTGGCTTATGAAATCACCGGTTGTGGATAACGGCTGTAAAGGTCTAAATTTCCATAAAAATAAACATACACTTTTTGTATAAAAAGTTTTTTTAAAATAGCCTTTACTGTCCCACTGCTGGGCAAAAATCTATTGATACACAATAATTTAAGAGTGACGACAGGGTCCGAAAAGTATGATTGTAACTAGTCCGTCTTTTAGATTATCGAAAAATAATAGACCGTATTTTTCAGTTCACCAAAAAAGTAAAAATTCACAAATATACGGAGCGTCAAAGTTCCGGAGTGGGGGCTTGCGACGTCACACTTAAGTAAAAGTCACACTAGTCACAGACGTCACGCGAAATTTAAATGCGCTGTATCTTTGTAATTTTCGGTTTCTCAGAGAAAAGAAAAATACGTGTACAATATTTTTTAATAATCTAACCGATGGACCAAAAATATTTTTCCATTTGTCTTTTCGAAAGTCGGCATCCGTTATTTTAATTAGCTATCTCACTTCTTCCTAGAATTGTAGAAGGAGAAGGAACACGATCTTAAGAAGTACTACTATTCACGATTTTTACGAACGCAATCCTTTTCGATGATAAATTTCACATCATGTCACAGTTTTAAAAAAGTATTAATCAATGTCATTATAACTCATGTCAATCAAATAGTTGATACATGTTTCAAGATTTGTATTTGTAATTTATTTTTGATTTTATTATATTTTACAATCAAAAATGTCTGAAGGAAGTGGATCAGTCAAAGAAACTCCAACGGAGGTCATCAAAGAAGCGGTCGAATATGTCAGTTCTGAGGACCCGCCGATGAGTGAGTGGTCTTCCTTGGTTATGGAAATTCCAGAAGAAAATCCGAAAAGAATTTTGTATGACAAAGGTCTATACTCTCCTGGGAGTGGAGACATATGTACGCATTACATCGCTATGTCTGCCAGTTCAGTCCTGCGACATCCCTACTACAACTACCCAGGTGTTGTCGATCCTGGCATAGAAGAAGCTTTACTTAGTCCAGAACCACCCATCTTTTACGCTGAAGACGGTCAAGAGCTTTATTTAGAAGTCTGTAAAGAAATGAATCAGTGTCCAGTGCGGCTGTTTCATAAAGGTTTACTAAACGAAGTGATTGATTTAAAATATTACTGCGTTAATCCCAAAGGCATCCGTGCTATGGCTCTAGCTCTGGAATCAAATAGAAATGTCAGAGTCTTTAATTTGACTGACAATTTTCTTGACCACGACGCATGTTATCATTTAGGTCAAATGTTGAGTAAGAATACTACTTTAGTTGAGCTAAATTTATCTGGATGCAAAATAGGAGCAGAAGGATTAAGAAGGCTACTCGCTGGCCTGACAGATAATAGATGTCTGAAAGTATTAAATCTCAACAGAAACGACATAGGAGACAGTGGCGCTCAACATTTGGCCTCAGCTATTTTCGCAGGACTGGACGTCTACGAAATTTCCTTAAGCCAAAACAAAATAGGAAGTAAGGGCGCCGGTGCACTAGCTGAGGCTTTTGAGACTTACAATAAGTTTAGTGTGCTAGATCTGTCATGGAATAATCTATGTTCTCCTGTTGGCGTTTACAATATGCTTTGTAGATTGTCAGAAAATAAAAATCTACAAGAATTGAATTTATCTTGGAATTCAATGGCAGGAGCTCGACTCGCTTTAGGAGTTAAAAATGTGACAAATGCGCCCAATTTATGCGCATTAGACCTCAGCAATAATCGATTTACCGGTGATGATATTACCAGTATTATATCGGATTTAAATAAAGCTAAACATTTACTATACTTAAACTTATCTTACAATCCAATGTCAGTGGATGACGCGTTAAAAGTGTTAACCAAAATGAAGAGTGTAGCCGTGAAGGTTCAGAGACTAAACTTGGATAATGTTTACGTTGATGAAGGTTTCCTTCAACTATTAGAACATTTTAAACACCTGAAGTCAAAGAAGAACTTTGTGGTAACATATGGCCGTGTTATTAGTAAATTTAAGTCCAAGGGGCCAGACCCACGAGAGATTTTGTTGAACCGTGCAGAATTTTTAAGAAAGAAATCAAAGAAGCTTCCAGGTGATATAGCTCTTGTAGCAATGCAGCTGGTGAAGGACAAAATCGAAATAATGGATTCTAAAGATTTTCTTAACACATTGTCTTTGAATCTGGTGGGTATAGATGCTGATCTCGCTGATGAAATTATAAACGTATTTCCTGGGCCTCGGTCGGCTAAAACAAAGAATATTGATATCAGAAAGCTGGCGGATTATGTGAAAAGAAAATGGCCTGAGAAGCAGTTGCCGCCCACTCCTCCCCCGGAACCCGAGCCACTGCCGCCGCCCGTAATTACAAAAAAAGATGACAAGAAAGGAAAGAAAAAGTAACTTATTATAAGTTAACTTTGTGTAATGGAGTTTGGAAAATTTTATTTCATAAGAAACATTTTTTAATAATTACTTATATTATCTATATATTATCTTTAAAGAATTCTTTCAATGTGGTGCATAAATATTTTGTAAAGAATTATTTTAATTTTTATATTTACATTTGAATTGTTATTGTTTAGTATTAAATACATTATGTTTATTATTTTTATAATATTATTTTGTCTTTTCGCCGATTCGAAATGACTAAAATGTATTTAGTTATTTCGAATCGGCGGTGTATATAATACAACATAGGTAACATCCTATTATTAATTCAAATACACATAGCGCGACGAACCGTTGGCCGATGGGGCAAAAAGGTTTTCGAATGGCGACCGCGTACTGGCAAGCAAAGCGTAGGACACCCACAAGGTGGTCTGACGACCTGTTTAAAGTCGCTGGAAGATCTGTCATTTTGAAAATCTTTGGGAGAGGCCTATATCCAGCCATGGACGTTATGCGGCTGGAATGATGATGATGATTCATTCAAATCCTTGGATATATTTCAGTGACTGGATTCCTCTGTTTTGTTTCGATTTTCGATGTAATGAAATTAATTGAAATTAAATAGGTTGGGTCCGGCAGTTGAGGTACGTTTTAGACCGACGCATTGGGCCGGGCCAGACGTCATTTTTATTTTGCAATGCGGTAAAGGAAATGGAAAAGGATGAACAGGGATTACAGTTCATATTCAATGCATTGAAACCCGGTGATTTATGTTCACATTCTGCTATGGCTATACGGCTCCGGACTCCGGACGACAGCCGGCTCCGTCTGCATGCGATCGGCATTGGTAGCCTCGGGTTCGTTCGGAGCCTTTCGGTCGTCGCGGAATGCAAACAAAGATTAGCGGCGGCGCAACAATTTGAGTGTGTGTACGCATGTCCCGACGGCACGCGTACGGCTCCGACGGACGCTGTTGGCTGCTGCGGCACGCGTACGCCTCCTACGGCATGAGTACGCATCTATTAGGATACGCTTAACGAGCCGGTCAGTCTAAATCGTACCTAAAGCGAAGACAAATGGCGCCCTCATCTATACATATAATAAAACAGTAAAAAAAATTGTGTCTGTATATTAAATATATTTCCAAAAAAATATTGGGGGCGATGAAGACATAGTGATAGAATAAGATTTAAAAAAAAACTGTTTTTGTGTTTGTTAACTCAAAAATTCGTCGTATTTGATGATTCTCCTCAGCTCACTGACATTAGTGCAGTACTAGTAATAACACTGACTCTATAAGAAAAAAGATCGATAAAAAAGTATCTGATAGTTACTGGAGTACACTAATCGCAAAACGTCCAGTTCTTACTTTATGGAACTAAGATGGAACCCGATATGAACTTATTTGGATGCATATGGACTGTTAATTAAAACATCGCCACATTGCGTGCGCGTGCGTTATCTTGGATAACCAACCATACGTTACCTTAACATGTAAAGGGTAAACGCATCAAGTACTAAATTGAGGGCTAAACAGAACTTATTTTATTTATTTAACTTTATTACAAAATATGTAATAGGCGGACTTAAAGCCTTATTTCACCTAACCCTAAAGCGCTGAACACATAGAAAAGACGTAAGACGCAACGGTTTCATACAAAATGTCGTCGCGCGGTAGAACACCGCAAACAACTTCAGTGGCTCCCTATTCGTTTGCGTAGAAACCATAGAATCCTATGTTTTCATTACAAAATTTTGTACAACCCTTCCTATCCTACTTATCTACGTGATCGGTTTTCCTTTGCCCGTCCGTATAATGTACTCTGTAGACAGTGGCGGCGCAAGACCTCAACTTAATGTGGGCACGGTAAATTTCGCGAGGCCCTCAATTCAGTGTTGGGAATTAGTTTAACTAAAAAAAGCAAATAGGAGGCTTGCCCAGCCCATTAATTAATGGTATTAAATCAAGAACAAACATACGTTCTTTCCTCTGTACTCTGAGGTTCGTTTATTCATGCCACTGACACATCAGTATATTTAAAATAAGATAAACCTTGTGGCGTGTACTTTTGAATTTTCCCTACATTTTAAAATATATTTTCGGTTGTGTGTGAGGCGCGAGGCCCTTTGCCCTGCGAGGCCGTGGGCGGTGGCCCACACCGCCCGCGCCTTACGCCGCCTCTGTCTGTAGATCCCACCTTAGAACCTTACTCAGAATCCCTGACTATACTGCCGCATGCTATTCCCACTCCTTCTCTGTTCAAGCGGTGAAATTATGGAATTCACTACCACACACTATACGAGACTCCAAATCATTTACTGTTTTTAGGAAGCGAGTAAAAGAGTATTATCTTTCCTTAACGTAATGAATACACATAAAGGACGGGCCCCGGCCTTGCCCCGTCCTTTCAGTGTGTACTGCGCGCGACGACTTTTTGTATTAAACCGTCGCTTGCCGTCACGGAACAGACATATGTCTGCGCCCCGTCAGCGTCTTACGTCTTTTTAGTGTATCTTGCGCCTAACATACGTTTTATCAAAAGTTTCTATTATTTTAGTGGATCTCCATTACATGATATTGTCAGCTTCCCAAACATTCATTGCCAAGCGAAACAATTCCTCGACTTTCGTTATTTCGCTCCACTCTCTTATGGAAGACGTTCTTTGAAAGTAGGTTGATCTATTTTCACAACATAAAATTCTTTATGATCTTCTCGTGCCATAAAGTTTAAAATAGAATGAACAATAGCGTATTATCTTTGATCGACATTTACAAACTCATGTCAGTCAAATATTTAATACATGTTTTAAGATTTTCGTTTGTAATTTATTTTTGATTTAATTACATTTCACAATCAAACATGTCTGAAGGCAGTGGATCAGTGAAAGAAACTCCAACGGAGGTCATCAAAGAAGTGGTCGAATATGTCAGTTCTGAGGACCCGCCGATGAGTGAGTGGTCTTCCTTGGTTATGGAAATCCCAGAAGAGAATCAGAAAAGAATTTTGTATGACAAAGGTCTGTACTCTCCTGGGAGTGGAGAAATATGTACTCAGTACGTCGCCATGTCTGCAAGTTCAGTCCTGCGACATCCCTACTACAACTACCCAGGTGTTCTGGACCCTGGCATAGTGAAAGCTTTGCTACATCCAGAACCACCCGTCTTTTATGCTGACGACGGTCAAGAGCTTTATTTAGAAGTCTGCAAAGAAATGAATCAGTGTCCAGTGCGGCTGTTTCATAAAGGTTTACTAGACGAAGTGATTGATTTAAAATATTACTGCGTTAATCCCAAAGGCATCCGTGCTATGGCTCTAGCTCTGGAATCAAATAGAAATGTCAGAGTCTTTAATTTGACTGACAATTTTCTTGACCACGATGCATGTTACCACTTAGGTGAAATGTTGAGTAAGAATGCTACATTAGTTGAGCTCAATTTATCCGGATGCAAAATAGGAGCAGAAGGAGTAAGAAGGCTACTTGCTGGCCTGACAGTTAATAGAAGTCTGAACATATTAAATCTGAACAGAAACGACTTAGGAGACAGTGGCGCTCAACATTTGGCCTCAGCTATTTTCTCAGGACTCGACGTCTACGAAATTTCCTTAAGCCAAAACAAAATAGGAAGTAAGGGCGCTGGTGCACTAGCTGAGGCTTTTGAGACTTACAATAAGTTTAGTGTGCTAGATCTGTCATGGAATAATCTATGTTCTCCTGTTGGCGTTTATAGTATGCTTTGTAGATTGTCAGAAAATAAAAATCTACAAGAATTGAATTTATCTTGGAATTCAATGGCAGGAGCTCGACTCGCGTTAGGAGTTAAAAATGTGACAAATGCGCCCAATTTATGCTCATTAGACCTCAGCAATAATCGATTTACCGGTGACGATATTACCACTATTATAACAGATTTAAATAAAGCTAAACATTTACTATACTTAAACTTATCTTACAATCCAATGTCAGTGGATGACGCGTTAAAAGTGTTAACCAAAATGAAGAGTGTAGCCGTTAAAGTTCAGAAGCTAAAGATGGATAATGTTTACGTTAATGAAGATTTCCTTCACCTATTAGAACATTTTAAACACCTGAAGTCAAAGAAGAACTTTGAGGCAACACATGGGCTTGTTATTAGTAAATTTAAATCCAAGGGGCCAGACCCACGAGAGATTTTGTTGAACCGTGCAGAATTTTTAAGAAAGAAATCGAAGAAACTTCCAGGTGATATAGCTCTTGTAGCAATGCAGCTGGTGAAGGACAAAGTGGACATAATGGAGTCTAAAGATTTTCTCTACGCATTGACTTTGAATCTGGTGGGTATAGATACTGATCTCGCTGAAGAAATTATAAACGTATTTTCTGGGCCTCGGTCGGCTAAAACAAAGACTATTGATATCAGAAAGCTGGCAGATTATGTAAAAAGGAAATGGCCTGAGAAGCAGTTGCCGCCCACTCCTCCCCCGGAACCCGAGCCACTGCCCGTTAAAGATAAGGCAAAAAAAGATAAGAAAAAAAAGTAACTTCCTTTAAGTTAACATTGTGAAGTGGAGTTTTGAAGGGAATATTTTATAAGAAATATTTTTAAATAGGTTTATCTACTTTTAAAGATTACTTTAATTTGATATACATAATATACAACGTGAAAAAGACACCCGTAATAAACCATACTACGGGCTATATTATATCAGTATAGTATCTTATCTTGTACCTTTAAACGAGCAACTCTTGTATATTTATTTTTATATTTCTGTGATCTCGAAAACGGCTCTAACGATTTCGCTGAAAATTGGTATATGGGGGTCTTCGGGGGTAAACAATCGATCTAGATTAGTCTTATGTTTGGGAAAACGCGTGTTTTCGAGTTTTCATGCGTTTTTCTTTCCACGCAGAATATCGTCACTAATTTCGTCGCACCGGCCGCTTTCCGTTTGGCTCAGCGGTTTTAGATGCGGACCACTAAAAATAGTGTTACGGGTTCGAATCCCACACGGTGACTAACTTTTGTTTTTTTTAATGTTTAAGTTATAAAAAAATGTAATTAATGTTTGAGATGTAACCAAGCAAAGCTCGGTCGCCCAGGTACTAATTAAATTAAAATTTCAATAAAGAAACCAAAAACTTTGGCTCTTCGATACAAATATCTGTAGTCGCCGGCGCAATTTGTACGGGAATGTTAAATTTTTTGTTTTTGTTTTTAACTGTTATTTTAATTTTATTATACTATAGTGATCTAGTATAGCTCGTGATTCGATTTATTGCGGGTACGTCCCTTCCCCGTTGTATATTAGAATTGTATTAATTTTGATATTAAATAAATACCTATACATAAGTATTTGTTATTGACTATTAGTATTCTAGTAAATACAAATGTTTTAGTTTTAAAACTTTATTTGTTTTTTCCAGTTGTAATAACTAAAATATACCTACATTTAAATTATATACATCCTATTATTATTTTAAATCCTTAGATATATTTCATTGACCCGATTCTTCTGCTTTAATATATCTAGTTGAATCCTAATTTTACTTCTGATTACACTAAAATATTTCTGGTAATAAAAGAGTTAATATTTAAATTTGACTCTTTTGTGTTCCGAAGTCCGTAGACGGGATTTTTACAGGTTCAGTGTGTATGTTCGTCTGTCTCTTAGCTCATGAGAGCTATAGGCCAACAAGTTCGATGGACACTCCCATGGTCTAAGGGTACAAATAGCGTGACGAACCTATGGGGCAAAAAGGTTCTCGAATGGCAACCACGTACTTGCAAGCGAAGCGTAAGAAATACCTACAAGGTGGTCGGACGACCTGAACAATGTCGTTGGAAGGCGCTGGATGCAGGCCGCTTTAGATCGCTCATTTTGGAAATCCTTGGGGAGAGGCCTGTGTCCAACGTCCAACAGTGGACGTTTTTTTTCGTTGACTATTTCCTTTTTAGTAAAATAATAATAGTGTGTAAGTCTTATTAAATGATAAGAAGACCAAGGGAGTGGTAGATTTTGTCCTACAGCAGGAGATGGTATATATACAAGTTTATTTTTATTTTCATGCCGGTTTCCGAAAAATTTTAAACGCGCGTCCTTTCAAAGAAAGCTTTCTAACCGACTCAAAGAAAGTAGGTTGGACTTTTCGTGACAATAAATACTTTTTGATATATTTAACGTCATGCCACAAAGTTTAAAACATAATTTATCAACGACGTCTATTGAATAAACTCATGTCAGCCATTTATTACATGTTTTAAGATTTCAATTTGTAATTCATTTTTGATTAAGTATATTTCACAATCAAACATGTCTGAAGGTAGTGGATCAGTCAAAGAAACTCCAATAGAGGTCATCAAAGAAGTGGTCGAATATGTCAGTTCTGAGGACCCACCGATGAGTGAGTGGTCTTCCTTGGATATGGAACTTCCAGAAGAGAATCAGAAAAGAATTTTGTATGAAGAAGGTCGGTACTCTCCAGGAAGTGGAGAAATATGTACTCAGTGCATTGCCATGTCTGCCAGTTCAGTCCTGCGACATCCCTACTATAACTATCCAGCTGTTGCTGACCCTGGTATAGAGAAAGCTTTACTCTATCCAGAGCCACCCATCTTTTATGCTGACGACGGTCAAGACCTTTATTTAGAAGTTTGCAAAGAAATGAATCAGTGTCCAGTGCGTTTGTTTCATAGAGGGTTACTAAACGAAGTGATTGATTTAAAATATTACGGCGTTAATCCCAAAGGCATCCGTGCTATGGCTCTTGCTCTGGAATCAAATAGAAATGTCAAAGTTTTTAACTTGACTGATAATTTTCTTGATCACGACGCATGTTATCATTTAGGTGAAATGTTAAGTAAGAATACTACTTTAGTTGAGCTAAATTTATCCGGATGCAAAATAGGAGCAGAAGGATTAAGAAGGCTACTCGCTGGCCTGACAGTTAATAGATGTCTGAGTGTATTAAATCTTAACAGAAACGATATAGGCGACAGTGGAGCTCAATATTTGGCCGCAGCTGTTTTAGCGGGTCTCAACGTTGACGAAATGTTTTTAAGTCGTAATAGCATAGGTAGTAAGGGCGCTGGAGCATTAGCTGAGGCTTTTGAGACTTATAATAAGTTTAGTACGCTAGATCTTTCATGGAATAATCTGTGTTCTCCTGTTGGCGTTTTAAGTATGCTTAGTAGATTGTCCGAAAATAAAAATCTACAAGAATTGAATTTATCTTGGAATTCAATGGCAGGAGCTCGACTCGCGTTAGGAGTTAGAAATGTGTCAAATGCACCCAATTTATGCTTATTAGATCTCAGCAATAATCGATTTACTGGTGACGACATTACCACTCTTATAGCAGATTTAAATCTGGCAAAAAAAATGCGATACTTAAATTTATCTTACAATCCAATGTCAGTGGATGACGCGTTCAAAGTTTTAACCAAAATGAAGAGTGTAGCTGTTAAAGTTCACCGACTGATAATGGATAATGTTAACGTCGATGAAAGATTTATTGATCTATTAGAACATTTTAAACACATGAAGTCGAAGAAGGACGTTGTGGTGATACATGGTCGTGTTATTTCTAAATTTAAGCCCAAAGGGCCAGATCCACGCGACGTTTTGTTGAACCGTGCAGATT
Organism: Acrobasis consociella; assembly: GCA_963555685.1. Taxonomy (NCBI): domain Eukaryota; kingdom Metazoa; phylum Arthropoda; class Insecta; order Lepidoptera; family Pyralidae; genus Acrobasis; species Acrobasis consociella. The sequence continues at coordinate 2,903,779 of OY743109.1, read as the reverse complement.
TTTTAAGAACGAAACAGAAGAAGCTTCCTGGTGATATAGCTCTTGTAGCAATGCAGCTGCTTAAGGACAAAAAAGAAATAGTAGAGTCTAAAGATTTCTTTTACGCACTATCTACGGGGCTAGTTGCTATTGATGCTGACCTTGTTGAAGAAATAGTTAATGTATTTTCTGGGCCTCGATCAGCCAAGACAAAGTCTATTGATATTAGAAAGCTGGTGGATTTTGTAAAAAGAAAATGGCCTGAGAAGCAGTTGCCGCCCACTCCTCCCCCAGAACCTGAGCCACTGCCCGTTAAGCCAAAAAAAGGTGACAAAGGAAAGAAAAAGAAGTAACTAACTTCTCATCCTGTCAACATTGTGAAATAGAGTTTAGAAAATTGTATTAAGTAATGAGAATTATTTTTTAAAACTAATTAATATTGTTAAAGAATTATTTTAATTTTTAGATTTAAATGTACATAAGTATTTCGTAGATTACTATTATAATTGTTTTAGTAAGTATTTAAACTGTTTTAGTAAGTATTGTAATTGTTTTAGTAAATACATATTTATTGATTCAAGATAATATTTTGTTTATTTTTTGTCGAGTCAGAATATCTAGTTTTTTTTTTTTTTAAATATTTTTCAAAGTGAATGTTTCGTTAATATTGTTAAAACTAAGGATCGCTCTAAGAAATTGGCCTTTGGCGGGCCCTTACCAACATACTTTAAACACCCAAGCCAAGACCCATTACAGTTGGGTGGATCTCACTATTCCCATTACCCATTGCAGTGGTAATACTGAGACTGCACTTTTTTTTCAAATCAGTCTCACTATTCCCATTGAATTACGAAACGCCGAATGGTAATAGCGAGACTAATGTTCTCCTACAAAATGTCTCATTATTCCCATTTGGAGCGGTTTTTTTTTAACCTTGCATTTAGTTATATGGCGTTTATTACAACGCCATTTGAGAATGCTTTACGTATTCATAACCCTCATATAAGAAAATATTCCCTTTTCCTCTTTCGATTATCTCAATATCCATTTTGTTAATTTGTGACCAAAGATGAATATATCATTTAAGATATTTCTCCTATGAGAAATGGATACGTCATTGAAAATCATTATTGTCATTGTGACTTATTATTACTAATTGCCTGTATAGATATAAAAACAATAATAAAGAGGTCATAATATCGAGCGTTTTATTGGTCGCGAATAGTAGCGGTATATAAACGCAATGGGGATAGTGATACAAGTTTTATCACTATTACCATTAATGGGAAAGCTCAGTGGGAATAGTGAGACTAACCCTTACAGTTTCCGAAATGCCATTCCCCAACTTGGTCTATCTCGGGATCGAACCCGAACCACTGTGGGGTATTAGCGTGGTTACCACTGCGCCACGGAGGTCGTCAGTTTATTACACCAGATCGAATTCTTTTTTCCTTGCAGCTGCCAATTTCTCCGGTTTTTTCGATCCGGTAGCCTAATCAGAATTTCGGAATGGCGCAAGCGCAAATCGAAAGACCGCTATAACATAATTAGTCTTTACATATAATAAAACTGTCTGTACATTAAATATGTTTTAAAAAAAAAATTGGGTGCGATGGAGATTGGATGGAGACATAGTAATAGAGTAAAAATTAAAAAAGTCTGTGTGTTTGTCTGTTTGTACACGCTAATCTCCGGAAATCTTAAACGGATTTGAATGAAACTTTTTTTGTTATATAGCTGTTAAGCCTGGGCAACATATAGGGTATATATGATTTTGAAAAATGAAACATCTGATGCAGAACTTTAATGGGCCAGCTAAACTATAAGAAATATAAAAATGACGTCTTAGCAAAAGTTGTTCAGCCTGATGAGCATTTTCCAGACACAGTCCACGCGAACAAAGGCGCGGTCTTCGGCTAGCATAAAATAATACTCAAAAATATTGAAAAAAAAATCGACAACGAAAGTAAAAATATTTGCTGTGCCCACAGGCACCGCTCCCCATAATAATTTCAGGATAAAAACTATGCTATGTCCTTCCCCGGAATCTCCTATAGCTATACCAAATTTCATCGAAATCGATTCAGTGGGTTCAGGTTGAAGCGTAAAGTGAGAACAGACCGGTAGACCAGAGTTACTTTTCATTTATTCAAAAGAGGAGGGGTCGTAAATTTGTCGCGATTTTTCATTATTATTTTTAGGGTTCCGTGCAAAAAATGAAAAACGAGACCCTTATAAGATCACTTACATTGATCAATAGGCGCCGAGCCGCCTAGAGAAAATTTGAGACGATTTGAGAGACATTTGATCTCTAGATCAACTGATTGCATTTTATGCATTTTGCTCGATTAACGTTTCGTTCTCTAGGCGATTCACAGCTTACGCAATTCGCCTAATAGACATTCATATTAGACATTTTGCTTCGTAGAAGAATAACAAGATAGACCGGAGTTATACTAAAGCTTTTTTAATGTGAATATTATGAAATCTTTGACCTTTACCTGAAAATGATTCTTAATTACTAATTAATAAAAACATTTTTGATTAACCCGTAGAGAACTTTTTTGGGATTGATCTAATCCTGTCATTTATGAAAAGAAAATAATGTAGAATTGATGACATTTCCTTTCAAAGCAAGAAACTGGCAAGGAATCTCGAACTGCTGTTTTAGCTTTATTTACGTTACGTTTAAATAACACAAGAAAATGTCGAGCGAAATATCGGTTGAGGAGAAGACTTCCATCGTGGAAGTTCTATTCGAAAAAGAAATATCTTCTTCGGAAGATCCCCCGAGGGAAGAATGGTCATCTTTAGACATGGAGCTGCCAGAAGAAAACATTAAGCGGCTGAATTATGCCAAAGGATTATACGATCCTGGCAGTGGTGAGATATGCACAAAGTACATTGCAGTTTCCGCCAGCTCCGTTCTGCAACACGTGTATTATAACTACCCAGGCGTAAAAGACCCAGGGATCAAGAATGCGCTTCTAAACCCAGAACCTGAAATCATCTTTTCTAATGATGGACAGGAACTATACTTAGTTCTTTGCCAAGAAATAGATTTATGTCCGGTTAGAGCATTTTATCGAGGGTTGATAGAAAAGAAAATAGATTTGAAGTATTATGGCATTAATCCAAAGAATTTTCGAATTATGTCGATGGCTCTGAAACTAAATAGAATCGTAACTGTTCTTGATTTAACAGATAATTGGATAAGCGAAGACGGTTGTTTTCATTTGGGCGAGATGCTGATGGAGAACATAACTTTGAAAGAAATTAATTTAACTGGCTGCAGAATAGGGCCAGAGGGCGCGAGACGCCTTTTCGCAAATTTACATTTGAACCGAGCGCTTAGAACTCTTAATCTATCTAGGAATGAGCTTACCGATCTTGGCGTAAAATTACTTGCAAATGCTATATTTAAAGGTGCTGACCTTACTAACATAAACCTAAGTTTTAACAAACTCACTGGAGAATCTCAATTAGCACTAGCAGAAGCCTTTGAAACTCATAACAAACTTACTCATTTAGACATGTCTTGGAATAGCATGTTATCTCCGAAAGCAATTTTCGCGCTTTGTACTCAGCTGTCGACCAACCTGTCATTAGAGGAAGTTAATTTCTCCTGGAATTATCTGAGCGGTGACCGCGTAGGTGAGGCATTATCGGTGCTGTTAAAGAACCGTAATATACGTCATTTAAATCTAAGCAATAATAAGCTGCAAGGGCCAGCTATTAGATCTATCGCATTAAGTTTGGGTAAGTGCCCTAAGCTGGTCACTTTAGACATTTCTTTTAACCCTTTGACGATTGACGATGCCATTATGTTATTAGGCCGCTTGACATTTCGCAGAGTTAAATTATTACGACTTTTGCTTGATAATGTGACTGTAGATTCAGAATTCATGACACTTCGTGACGAAGTCCTTTCAAACAAAGCCCGAGGAGATACCGTTATCACTCACGGCTATGTAGAAAAGAAATTTGTACCCAAAGGAAGGGACATCAGGGATATACTTTTCGACAGATGCGAATATATCTGTAAGAAACCTAAGAAGCATAAAATTGATATATCGTTGCTTATTCAACTGATGTATAAAGAGAAACCAGCGCCAATAAGTGTAAAGAATTTCACAACAGAATTAAGGGAATTAGGTGCGGCGTTGGATGATGATTTGATTGAGGAAATGGCTAATAGATTCCCAGGCCCGAAGTCTGCTACAGGGAAAATGGTTAATTTAGCGTCAATGATAGATTATCTTAAGCGTAAATGGCCCGAACGTAAACTTCCCCCCACCCCTCCTCCTGAGCCGGAACCTGAAGTTGTGCCAGTTTCGCAAAAGAAAGGCAAAAAAGACAAGAAAGATAAGAAGAAGTAATTGATTGTTTTGTTGTTTAAGCATATATGTATACTTAAATATTAGCACGCCTGTTTCCAAAAGGGTTATTGTTTTAGGCAAAAACTATGCTGTATAAGCGTTCAGTTATTATTAAAGTTTTTTATGCTTCCAAAGCTAAGTTCTAATTTTGACTGCACACAATCGGTGTACAGATTTTTCAAGCATACAGCTTGATCACTGCCATCTATTGATTGAACAGCCAATACTAACTCTCTTTTATTTATTTTTTATCTTTCTCATCTTTATGTGACATCCGAAGCATTGAAAAGCTTCATTTACATTGTTGACCCATCGATACAGGTAGTTAGTTAGGTAGTATAGTTTGTCTAGTGGTTTAGTGAAATTGGAGCCCTATTCGTTGTTAATTTTTTGGGAGATACATCCAGCAGTGTATTTCCTGTGGCTGATGTGATGGTCGTATTCAAAATACAGTGCAACCTCGCCCGACTTCATGGATTCTTGGCTTATGCCGTGACCACCAATACTAGTGTGAATCACGCGGGTACCTATGCGTAAGAGCAATACCACCAAGAGCATACTCCCTTGGCCATCGAGCTCATTTTTATTAATATACTTAGTGGCATGTTCCCAGGGGTCTATATCTCGCATCGTGAGGTCTGTCTGTTCTACAATAGTCTAAACGAGTGATTTACATCGCCTGCGCCGGCGTACAAAGCCGGGCGCGTGATCCGTGCCCATTGTACACCGCGGCACGGCACGGCATGCATAATAGCCGCCATGCAAATCTGCATTGAAAGTTGCAAACACAATTGTGATTCGTTACAGCTGACGGGACGGTGTCCACACTGTCCTGCTGTATGGACTTAAGATTACTCGTGTACGGTGACTAATCTTTTCATTCTACTGTGGGCTTAAGTTTAGAAGGCGTTTACGTGATGAATTGCTGTATTTAAATACACATTTAATATTATTATATTGCCTAGGGCCGCCAGATCCAAAATGCTCGTGCTAATGTATTGTAGATTGCATTTTATATTATATGGAGGTTTAGTCACGTATTTCAAGGAATACGCTCGGATGATGATGGTGAGCAGACAGATTCCAGGGTCATAAGACCCAAAGGCCACTCTCGGCATGATGGTGGGTTAATAGGTGGAAAATAAAATTAAAGTTATGAATGACCGCATTGTCTATTCACATGATTGTTCAGATTATCGCCCATTGCCATTGGTTTCAAAGATTTGCTCGGGTAGAGAAAGCTTATATCTTTGCCTAAAGACATGCACCTTTATAAAAAAAACCTAAGACACTTCTAGGTATATTTCGTTTTGTTACTTACTACTACTACTTTGTGAAATCGTAGCTCAACGACTTAGATTTTATTTGAAAATTGTTTTAAATTTTTTTAAATTTTATGAAGCAAGTTGCCGTTCGAGTTTTCTAACGAGATCGTGTGTGTACGGAGACGAGCCCCGGCCGCAGCCCTGGGGCTCCGCGCACGGTAGCGTGCCTCACGCAACCGACTCTTGCGCAGTTTATTATTATTTATTGCTTTCCAATAATCTCCGACTAGATAATATGTTTAACAATATAAAATGTGGCTCAGCGGCATTCTTACAAGTTGTAATGTAGATTTCAAGTGAGATGTTCGAGACATCTTGCTATAAAATGTTGTTTGAAATTGTTTCTGCGTGCATGGTTTTGTTGATTATCGCATCGTTCAAGATACTATTTTTTCGAGATTTTATTAACATTTTAACTAACATAATTTAATTATGTGTCCGGAACATATAACGATTAAAACAGAAGCAAAGCAAAGAAAAAAAGTAACGAGAATAAACACCCATTCTATCAGCCTTGGATTTGAAATATTTTGTTTTGATTGTTTTTTTACCTTATTTTGTAAAGCCTAAATTCAAAATCTACTCTCTTGTTTCAGGTAACTATCCCGATCTGGAGCTGTGTCTTCTAAATCTAAAGGCACGTCGAAAGTGGCTGTGCAGATGTCCGAGTAGATCAGCTATCGGCATGGCGACAGGTATCGGGGTTCGAATCCGCCGGCGGCGATTGCTTGCGTCGCTTTATCTAGAAATGTTGATGTCTATCGAGAAACCACGCTTTCGCCATTCATTCGTCTCTTGGAAGAACGCTAAACGAAAATTCTAAGATCGTTTACACATTACGATGCCGCGGCGCCGCACGCTTTGGATTTTGTATGGGTTTATTCTGATCCTTTCAGTCTTACAGTGTCGCCGCAAAATAAAAATAAACCCGACTTTTAAAAACGCCCTTTAGTGATGAGTAGAAGAACTACCGATACGTCTTGATATCTGTAGCGCCATCTATTTTTGGCAGCGAAAGCCCTGACTTTCTCTAATAATTTATAAGCTGAACCGATTTTCATCAAACATTGCTTAGAACCACCGCAAGGGGTTTGCTTTCACGTAAAAAACCCTCATCGAAATCGGTCTCTCCCTTAGCGCTTCGATGCCACAGATAGACAGACAGACAGACTTAGCGTCAAACTTATAACACTCTTTGCTATCGGGGGCTAAAAACCAAAGGGCGCTTCTTTTTAACCGACTTCCAAGAAAGGAGGATATTATCAATTCGACCCTTTCTTTTATTTTTTTTATGTATATTCACCGATTATTCAAAGACGCCTGGACCGATTTTGAAATATTTTTTTTCTGGGTGAAGTCGGTTTTTGGTTATTATATGTAAATGACATCTTGCTAAAACAAATCATATAAATTGTACTAGTTGGCGCTTTGTCTAAAATTATTTTTTAGAATTTAGAGATAATCACAATTGATTAAAAAGTCGATTAATTTGTCCATTAGCCTGTACAACGAAATGGAAAGCTCATATTTTATAAAATCCTAGAATTTTAATTTGATACAAATTACTTTCCATTTTAATATCACCACCCTCGATAATAAGTATTTCCTCAATGAAATGAACAATTTATGTTCCTTACAGCGGTTCATTAAGCCGGAATTTATGTGAAATAGAGATCAATTAACTATTTAATTTGATTTTTAATTAAATTTGTGTGTGGGACGGAAGCGGTAGCGCGCTGGCAAAGAAACATGGCGGTCAATTTACATGAAGAAAAATTTAGATAACATTAAAATAAGAACTGGGTCTTCGAAACCTGCGCTTTAGACCAATTAACATCTCTTTTTGATCAATTAAAATCTTCAAAAAAAAAAAGAGAAATTACGAGTATCTATTCGTGTTTTCTTTTTTTTGTATGTTATCTGATTTAAAGACGCTTGGACCAATATGAAAAATTCTTCTTTTATTTCTAAGGGCATACATCGTCAGGTAGTCCCATAGAAATTTTATTAAGTCGGTAGTGTAGTTTTAGTGAAATCTGTTTTTAGTTTAGAAAAATTATGTTACCTACTTCTGCTTCTTTGCTTTGCTTCCGTCTCAAACGTTAAATCATCCATATACCGAACATATAATCAAATTATGACAGTTATATTAATATAAAATCTTATATATATTGTACACGGTATGATTCAATTTATTTCATTTTATTAGTTACTTTTTGACCTATAGAGGGCGCCTTATTGAATTAATTGTGACGTCATATAGCCAGTCATATAACCAGTGCGCAGCCAAGACGCTGCTAACGATACCTCAGTCATTAAAGTACTTTGGATATAGAAGATACGAGGGAACAGATGAACATATATAGGTACATAGCAGCGAAACCCATAACCCACCATTCTGCTTCGCCGTAGTCGGGTAAATAGACTGAAACAGTACTACAGGCTTAGTAGGTATCTATTCGGGTCTAAATGTGTGTTAACATGTGGAAATCTCCAAAACAGTTGTTAATTAAGCTAAAACGACTCCAATTTTCCACGGTGGCCGTAGAAAGTGCGTGGGTGTCACTAATTTGGGTGTCGTGACTTTTCCGCACCCACACCGGCACCAGACTGTTTGTACTTTTACTTTTGTATTGTATTGTATTGTTAAGTGGCCAAGGGACGGACCTGTTATCGCTGCGTTTCACTACTTTCATTTTTTAGGGTACCCTACCCAAAGGGTAAAATTAAACCCTATTACTAAGACTCCGTTGTCCGTCTGTCTGACTGTCACCAGGCTCTATGTCATGATCCATGATAGCTAGACATTATTTTTTTTACAGAAAAAGTTGTGCTCCTGCATTAGAGACTAAAAGACCTGATGATGGTGATGATGATGTTTTCCTGTTACCTCTATAACAGATACAGATACATTTTCACGTCTATATCCCTGACAGGGTAGACAGAGCTCAGGGCCGTTAGGCCCAAAGGCCACGCTTAGCGTGGTGGTGGGCGTTAAGATGGAAAAGGAATCAAAATAGTGATGCTTACCATGATTCAAATCTCGCCCATTCCCTCTATCGGCTCTCTCTTACGATCTGCGCGGGAAGAGAAGCAGCTGGTACATTCTACGTTTTTTCTTTTCTCCCAGACCAGCATGGAAGACCTCTATAACAACAAATACTGAAAGCGCAGCTAGTTTGTCATAGTATGTGTTATGTTTCCCACGCACGTTCGCTTTCGTTGCGCTGGCGCCATCGGCCGTCGACAGCGTATCGAATACGTTTCTACTTCGTTTATCGTCAATATCAATACAAAGTATAAAATATATTCCATTTACTGTTATTACTATTACGGGACTTACCGCGATTAATATCGTTTTTTGCCAAATAATTCGACGGCCCTTCTGCCATCATGGTCGCTGGCCGACTGAGGAACTGCGATGGATGTCCGGTTGTCAAGGGTAACCATATCGGTCTACCCTCTTTCTTCGTCGTTTGTTGCATAAGTCCTTACACACAACACTGACGGTGTCCGTTCGGGAATTGTTTTTAGTTATTCGCACACTCTTTTTACAAAGCTCAATCACTGGATTCCACGTGCCTGACAAGTTGAAGTCATCTTCTCGATTAAAATTGGGATGCTTCTTAATTTTAATCCCCTCTCTAACTAAGCGTGGTATGTAATGGCGTTCAGTCGCAAGTATTTCAATCGCGGTAAGTCCCGTAATAGTAATAACAGTAATTGTGACCGTGAAACTCTAAAATCATATATATATATTCCATTTGCCTTTTCCATGGCTTTACCTCAAATAGATGATTAATTAATAAGAGTAAGCAAACTGCCGAAAAGAAAAAGTTTGAAAAAGCCAATAGGGCCCGCTACTACAACATATAAGAAGAAGACTACATTATACAATTACAACGGTTTAAGTCCAGAAAAATGCTTGACCCTGCTTGACATGTTTAGAGTAGAACACTACTTCAACGCTCCGCTAATAACATGATACATGCAATGATGTATGAGATAAAGGAAGGAAAGGAGGAAAAGACAATCGAAGGAATGAGCGAAAATCTCAGGAATAGTAGATCAATCGGTGAAGTACGTGTAACTAGGTCACAACTTGCTAGTTGCATACTTGTCTTCCATCTACAGAACCACTTTCTGCAAATGGCCTTTGGGTCAAAAGGCCTTACCTCTGTCCACCTTGCAAGGGAAGACGTCATTAGTATGTATGTAAGAAAAAGCAACCCAAATGTGCTGGTTGGCTGATTTTTATTACGCTTTTAGAGTAATATCAAGCAAGAATGCTGAATCAGATTAAACAACACAATAACCTAGAAAATTATCATGAAATAAAAATTTTATGGTGAAGTAAAAGCCTTCGCTTTCAATAAACCTATAAACGAATCCGTGATTATCATGTGCATAAACTTTACCCAAGTAGTAGTTTCCATTAAACAATGGCCTAACTATGCTTATGTACTACATGACCCTTTAAGGGGGATTTCAGGTGGATTGTGCTATTCAAAATACCACGCTTGGTCACAGGAGGAGGGTTAAAAATATGTTACGTTCTCATAGCAAGGCTGTGTGGGCTAAGCATATCTCATCATCATCATCGTCAGGTCTTTTTAGTGTCCACTGCAGCAGCACGGCCCTCTATGATCTACCAAAGCCGTATTTAGCCAGAGCAGCAGTTCATACTTGGACTATCGATTGTCACCATGTTGAGTTATTTTAGTTCTACTCTAGTATTTAAACACCAAGTTAAAGAGCTATTGCTACTCCTAGCTATAAGATCTAAGTTTGAGCTTCCCATCGATCCCGGCAATGAGAAGCGCATCCAATGGCAATGAGGCTGATGTTGATGCGTCCTCGTTACTCTGACAAACATAAGTGGGAAATACGGGGCCAAGTTCATACCTGGACTGTCGATTGTCACCATGTTGAGTTTTCTAAGCATTCTAGTATTTAAACACTAAGTTAAGGAGCTATGCTACTCATCAAGTATAGAAGCTCCTAGCTGTAAGATCTATGTTAGAGCTTCCCATCGATCCCGGTAATGAGAAGCGCATCCAATGGCAATGAGGCTGATGGTAATGCGTCCTCGTTACGCCGACAATCAGTCAGAGATGAAAAACACGAGCCGAAGTTCATACCTGGACCGTGTCGGGTCGTTCTTATTTAGTTCTGTTGATATATTAGTTGCGATGAGTTACGTATAGACATGTTTATGATTCTATCTATATGCTTACCAAATCAGATTATGTTATCATCAAAACTTTTCTAAATACTCGCTTTTGCTTTGCTTACAAGTATCTGTTATTCTTTTCTTAAATATGAGAGTCTAAGAGAAATGTGGTCTTCAGGCTTCACTTGCACAAATAAAAGTAAATTTCATCCTCAATCTTTAGACCTCTCAGTTCCTTATGCTGCAGCGGCAAGTGTATTACGGTAACATGAGGAACTAAGAGTTCGAGTAGGCCCTGATATACCTTAGGTCACCACATTACCATTCTAGTTACCTATTATTTTACACGAACTAAAAGTAGATCATCATCACACGTCACACACGTACGCGACGGGGCCGTCCGCAATCTTAACCCGTATGCGCCCACAGTTCACTAGGACACCTGCCTACTAGCTGACCCTTCGCGACGACCACATTACCATTCTGGCTAGCTATTATTTTATGCGAGCTGAATGCAAGGCGACACAGTCACGAAGCGATGGTCACGATATGCCTCATTTGTAATAGTATGTCCGGGAAAGAAAGATTTTGTTTATTGCTTGGGAATTTACACAGCCATCTGAGTCAGCATCTTTTTAAGGGTTCCGTACCCGAAGGGTAAAAATTGGACACTATTACTAAGACCCCGCTGACCGCCTGTCTGTCTGTCTCCAGGCTGTCTGTCATGAAACGTGATAGCTAGACAATTGAAATTTTCAAAGATGATGTATTTCTGAAAATCATCTGGTTCATGACGTAGCCTGGTGACAGACAAACAGACGGACGGACAGCGGATTCCTGTAATGGAGTCCCCTTTTTAATTTTTGAGTTGGAACCCTAAAGAGCGAAATAGAAAAAAGTAAATACAGATAAAAAAATCTAATAGCACGTTGAAACAAAAGAAAGTAAGTACAGATAAAAAAACTCATAGCACGTTTCCACTGTTACAAACGTACAAAAGTAAACAAGTAAAGAGTAACTCGATCAAACCGCAAAGCTAACAACCACTGAGATTTGGTTCTGTGGTCTTCGATTTGAAAAAAGTAAAATAGAAAAACAAACAGTCGTTTTGAGGCTTCGAACGACCATTATAGTGACCACGAAGGTACATGATGTTTGGAGTTTGGACCTTGTTTTATTATTATAATTATGTTGGTACGCTTTACAGCCACGGGTCCATGGGGTCCACCCGGTCCTTTGATGCGTTCATGGGGCCAAAGCCAACATCAGGAGGCCTTTTATACTATTACTTTGGCAGCGAGCTTCGCTCCCCAAGGGTATTTTGGAATAAAAACTATCCTATGTCCTTCCCTGAATCTCAAACTATATCCATATCAAATTTCATCTAAATAGGTTCAGTGGTTGAAGTGTGAAGTGGTAACAAACAACAAATATACTAACTCACTTTCGCATTTATACTATTAGTAAGGATAATCAAGTGTTACAAATTACAATAAGGCATTTATTTATAGTTTTAAAGTGATGTATCAACTCGTGCGAGAACCCACACATTGACCAATGGCCACCGAAGATGTGATAGCAACTGACATACAAAATACTGACTGTGCATAAGGATCACTTACAACTAACAGAGTTGGGAAAACTCTAAATGCACATCTATCAATACACGCCGCGCCTTTCTTAGCAGCATTACTAAAGAATTGAAAAATCAGGCGCACGCAGCTATTACTATTAATAATGGCTGTTAGATAATGCTTTTAGCATCAAGTCTGCGCATTGTGCTATACAAATTGTGTTTTTATAATGGCATCAACCTGCTTTTGTCAAACTTAGAGTACTGTCATTGCCATGTGTGTAAATATGCGGCTTTAAAGCGCAATTTATATTCTTGTGCGATCATTTTCAACTATCATTTGTTTGCAGTGAATGAAAACATAGTGAGCAAAACTGAATAGTTCACTATTGTGTAATGATGACTGTGTCACTAGACAAACCGTTCAGTCTTTAAACCTTAGTCAGGTGTCTTTAGGCAGCTTGTAAAATCTGACACATCGAGTGTGTAATCTGAAACCCGTATTTAGCTGTTAGACAGTCAGTCAGTCAGTCACTGGTGTAAGATTACACACCTGATAAGAAGATTTTTACTGTCATTTACCTAATGTTACCGTTTTATAGAAAATACTGTATTACAATTTGTTGCCGCTTTTTCTGTACTTGCGCTTAGGAAGCGGCAATAGACTTAGATGTAAATAAATGATCTGACGTCAACAACTACCTATTAGGAAATCGAAAGAAAAATGGACAAAATTATCAAGTGATAAAATAACCGAAGATAAATAAATTATTTTTGACTTGTTATACTCGTAAGAGGTGTCCCATCTGTCCCACTCCATATTTTGAGCCTAACGCGAACAGTTTAATGAATTGAGATATTTTTCCGAGCCTCATCGATCACTCGCCAATTCGCAATTACTCTCTGCTATTGGTGCCTGAAGTACTATTTTTGAAACGCGGAGTCACCTAAACGAATGGTTTTTCAATACAAAAAATCGTTCGTTTAGTGACTCCGCGTTTCAAAAATAGCACCTCTGGTGGTGCAAACGCGATAAAGGTCGATTGACGATACAACAATGGATGTTGGTTGTTTTAAGAGTATGTCGCTGTGTTGGTTTTATTTGGGTAAATCCTTTTTGTTTTGTTTTGGTGCTGGTTTTGTCCATTCTGGGATGAAAAGAAAAAATATTTTTCGACCGTATGTATATCAGTCAACTCCTGGTCTAAAGATCTAATTAAACACTTAATGTGTATAATATACTTATATTTCGTGACACTTGATGAATAATACGTGATGAAAAATGTTCGCTACTCACACATTATCTATTCACAATTTTGAAGCATGCGTGAATAGATAATATCTCTGAGATAATATGTAATGGAGAAATTCGCCAAGGTGATACGAAGTCACGATAGCATAATAGGAAGTGCGCTCATGGTACGAACACGAGGGGCGCAAATTCTAATCTCATTTGTCGCGAAAATGTTTCATCGCATTTTATCAATTGACCAAGCGAGCGAAGCGTTTGAGTTTCATAATTGGTCAAATACATCCCATCAAAAACAATACTTGTCAAACAAACCAAGTCTCGCAACTCAGTTGTTCTGCGGTAAAAAGTTGTGAGATCCATGTAATACCAAGTCGGTTATTAATTTATTCAGTCTCTACTTAAGCGACTTTCTGTCTTAATACGTCCAGTCTCTAAGACCACGATCGTGGTCCATAACAATTGAAAATCAATTGTGTCTGGAATCTCCGTACTCGAAGCATTAAGTTGTTACGTAATAATTAACAGCATCTTATAGTGACGCATATCAATATTAAAATTCTTTAATGTTTTATATAAATATATTGAGACTTGGCCATCGCCTGAAAACACGTGTAAATTCAATCGCCTGAAAACACATGTAAATTCAATTATTTAGTGCGATGGCCAAGTCTCGATATATTTATATAAAACATTAAAGAATTTTAATATTGATATGCGTCACTATAAGATGCTGTTAATTATTACGTTACAACTTAATGCTTCGAGTACGGAGATTCCAGACACAATTGATTTTCAATTGTTATGGACCACGATCGTGGTCTTAGAGACTGGACGTATTAAGACAGAAAGTCGCTTAAGTAGAGACTGAATAAATTAATAACCGACTTGGTATTACATGGATCTCACAACTTTTTACCGCAGAACAACTGAGTTGCGAGACTTGGTTTTTTTGACAAGTATTGTTTTTGATGGGATCTCATTTCTTTTTGTATTTTGTAGACAGTTCTACTTTTTTCCTTTTCGGTACCTTCTACTTATTGTATATATGTATATCGCACCGCGCAGCGCGTAGTAACGGCTCGCGCTCACTCGCTAGCATCGCAACGCGTGGTATAATAATTAATTTACAACCTTACGCACTCGTAATAAGTACGAATACGCACGTAGGTACGTTTTTTGCATTAAATAATTTAATTTACACGTGTTTTCATGACGGGAATACCCATTTTTTGCTCGATTTGGCAGGGGCACTACCATGCGCCTATATTTATATGGGACTAGCTTAAACCCGCGGCTTCGCACGCAATAATAATAACTGCCGTAAAACATCGTTACGAATAAAGCCAATATTGAAAAATTTAACTGAAGACTTGGCTGTATGGGCTTAATTTTCTTTGCGGTCTTTTCTAGATTTTTTAGTTTTTCCTTGATTTATACACCAAACACTACTTATATTCCAAATTTGAAGCTTCTAGGTCTGCTAGAAGTGCCTTAGAATTTTGATGATCGGTGAGTCAGTGAGTGACAAAATTAAGAAATTTGACCAGTTATAATTCTTAAAATACTGGTTCAAATTGAATGAAATTTGAAATATACCGTGTCTTTACAATGCCTGCATGGTTACTCAAAATTTCAGTCTTCTAGTTTTATCCACAACGAAGTTACAGGGGGTCGAAAATGGTCTGAATTGCTTCAAGAAAAGGATGGTACGGCCGTGACGCTTTTTTGCTCGACTTGGTGGGGGCACTGCCGTGCCCCCAGATATGCTTTTGTTTCCCTTATTAAGACGAAATTCGGTTGTGTAGTTTTGTTGACGTCGGTTTTTACATACATACTATCACGTCTTTATCCCTAATGGGGCAGACAGAGCATTTTGGGTCTTGCGGTTCTATGCAGAGCCCAGGCCCGCAAGACCCAAAAGCCACTTTTAGCGTCATGGTGGGCGAGAAGATGGAAAAGCAATCAATACAGTGATGGGTTGCTAGCCGCATCGCCTGTTAACATAATTTGCATTTTTGCCCATTCCCTCGATCGGCTTTTACGATCTGCGTGGGCAGAGAAGCAGCTGGTACATTCTACGTTTTTTTTATTTCTCCCAGACCAGCATGAGTCGGTTTTAAGTTTTGAAAAATAGTTTCCTAAAAACTTAAATAGCTTCCGGGGGGTAACTCGCGAGGTCTACACTTCACAGAGCCACCCGTTAAGGGGCTACCTGAATTTTCTGGGGTCCAGTGGGGTCCATTTGAAATAAATCATTTGAAAGGAAACAGCGATATCATTGAAAATTTCGTCTTAACCAAGCCTTAGATAAACTAGTTCATAGGGATATCTAGGGCTTGGTCAAGACAACATTTTAACCATTTAACCGCGAGCGTCGCATATGTGACCAACATTGTCGGGCCCATTCCGCGAAGGTCGCATATTTGCGACAAAAAAAAAATGCTCGTATGGCCATAACTTACGTATCCATATCCGTTTTTGGTTGTAGATAGGTATGTTAGATTTACCATGTCTCGCGCTGGGGGCACGACAACTAATATAAAGTCTCGCGGTGAAAGGGTTAAATGATATCTCTGCTTTCTTTCAAATGGGAGCAGCTGTAGACCCCGGAAAATTTAGGATAATGCTATTTAAATCAATATTAAGTTATGTTCCTTAAAGAAAATTATTTAGTATCTAGGCCTGAATACTCTGAATCTTAAGTTGCCTCGAACAGGCTAACTTAAGTGGAATTGTATGACCCGACGCCCTTGCTTCATATTTATATTAGCCATAACTCTGTGTGGCCACAAGAACGATCGCTGATTGGTGAGTGATGGCCCCACCTGCCATTGCCAGCAATATATAATGGCAGAATGTGATTAGGGCATTGTCTGGGTTTATTGATGGCAGAAAGGTTACCTAGGGTTATTGTCGATTTGGTTTTACATTGTATTATTTTATATTTATTTGTTGCTATTTATATAAAGATGTTTATAATTCTTGCTACTTTATATCTAATCTTTATTATTCTTTTTTATCATTATCATCACGGCTTTTTGTCTCCACTGCAGGAGCATGACCCTTTCTGTACTACCAGATAAATACTTGGCAGGAGCATCCAGAAGACTTGGCCTTCACTCTCCTCGCTAGCCAGACGGGTTGCTTTGTTTAGCTTGTATTTGTATCCACGGGAGGACTTGGAGTGGCCCTATTCTACTCTGCCGAAACCACATACACACGGCACATCATTGTTTTTAGATTGAAATTAATAATTAATTCGGCGACTAACGATTGTGATCGATTAGGTTTATTTCTGCATGGTTTATAATATAAATACTTTATAGTTCCGTACCCAAAGTGTAAACAAGATCCTATTACTAAGACTCCGCTTTCCGTCTATTTCTCCGTCTGTCTGTCACAATTTCGGTAAGCAAGTAGGTACTTAAGTATATATTCCCAAATTTTAGGTCCTCCCATTTCATCTATGTGCTGTCTAGTTTTATATGTAACTAGCTGATGCCCGCCACTTAGTTCGCGTGGACTTTGTGACTCCGATCCTATCTTTCAAGTTGGATGAAATTGCACACGGTGTTCATATAAAACATTTTAAATCGGTTCAGTAGTTTTGGAGTCCATCGCGGACAGACAACTATATATATTCTACTATATATAATCTTTATATATATTTTATATATAAGGATTTCTAATTATATGTATACGTATACAATCCGTCTAATGCCACACACCGCTAGCAACATCGGCGGCGAGTCGACCGGGATAATTCCCCACGTCCCGCGGGATTGCTGCGGCGCCTTTGTGAGCGACGGTGGGTTATTCAGCACCTACTTGATCATACGGAGTTTAAAACTCGTATGAGAAATTAAATTTAGATTATTTTTCAAAACTAAAAACAGACTTCACTCCCAAACTATACGACCGATCTTCATAAAATTTCTAGGAAATATTACTAACTTCTTGAAAAAGTCACTAACTTAGGTCCAACGCAGACGACAGACTATCAGGTCTTCTAGTCTCCACTGCAGATGCACTACCAGAGCCATACTTGGCCAGAGCAGCCAAAGGGCTAGGCCTATACTCCCCGAAACGCTAGTAGTTTTTAGCTTTTGAACGAAAATAATATTTATTTTAAAAAATGACCTTCAATAAGAGATAAATTTATCTTACATCGAATAAAAAAATTGACTTTGACTTTTGACTTTGACTTTGACCATACGGGTTGGAGAGGTCTCATTGATGTTTATAAGCTTTGTTTAGCTTGTATTTCCTTAATCGCTACAACATTCACGGGAGTACTTAAAGTGTTTCTATTCTACTCTGCCGGAAACCACACGGCATGACCCAAGGTGGGATAAAAATAAGAAAAATTAGAATTTAGCAAAAAAAATTCGAATACGTTTTTACTGTTGCCTATTGACCATACGTGTGGTGAAGTCAGTATGGTCAAATGCAGAATAACCCGGCGGCGCACCGCGGTGATGCACGCAATCTTCTAATGCGGTGTTTAGGATAATGTGGTCTGGGCTCTGTTTGGAATGTTTATTTGTATTTGAGTGTTGCCCTCATCGATATCATCAGTGTATGATTTGAGGCTTTGCGGGCATAATCATTCTAACTTAACATTAATCATTGCATCATCAAAAAGCAACGTCGGTTATTTGGTCTAAGAGAGCAACATCATTATCATTTCAGCTGCATAACGTCCACTGCTGGATATAGGCCTCTCCCAAAGATTTCTAAAATTCTCCCAAAGAGAGAACATGAGCTAATTTAATTATCTCATCAATGATTATCATTATAGACATATCTACACATGGTGTGGTGGCCAGACGGGTTAGAGAGGTCTCATTGATGTTTAGCTTGTATTTTCTAAATTGCTACGACATCCACGGGAGTACTTAGAGTGTTCCTATTCTACTCTGCCGGAAACCACACGGCATGTGGTGCACCCAACATAAAGTGGGATAAAAATAGGAAAAAATACGAATTTTGCAAAAAAAATCGAATACGTTTTACTGTTTCGCTTTACGTGTGGTGAAGTTAGTATGGTCATTTATGGTCAAATGCAGAATAACCCGGCGGCGCACCGCGGTGATGCACGCAATCTTCTAATGCGGTGTTTAGGATAATGTGGTCTGGGCTCTGTTTGGAATGTTTATTTGTATTTGAGTGTTGCCCTCATCGATATCATCAGTGTATGATTTGAGGCTTTGCGGGCATAATCATTCTAACTTAACATTAATCATTGCATCATCAAAAAGCAACGTCGGTTGTTTGGTCTAAGAGAGCAACATCATCATCATTTCAGCCGCATAACGTCCACTGCTGGATAAAGGCCTCTCCCAAAGATTTCTAAAATTCTTTCAAAGAGAGCAACATGAGCTTATACAACATCATGGACATATCTACACATGTTAATGCTAGGACCTAATTTTATCCCCGATAATAGAGGGTTGTTATACGTTTGACCTTACGTCTTACGGTCTGTCCGTCTGTCTGTCTATGGCATAGTAGAGCTCGAACGGATGGACCCATTGGTTTATTTTTTTAAAAGCAAGTTCCCTTGCAGTGGTTCTTAGCTTTACTTAACAAAATTTTAATTCGTTAAAATTTGTGTGTGACTGTGTGATATGTGACCGAAATATGCAATTACGAAAAATATAAAAACCGTCGATTGAAATCTAAAATAACATCCTTTGATATCTTGGATTTTTTACCAGTACCTATCCATGTTTTACCCCAAAGCCCAGTCGTAAACCAACAAAGGTATGATCACCTTGAATGCAACATAAAGTACTTAATCGATAGTATCACCGATGAATCGATATGCAGCGATGTATCGATGGATGTCATTGACATTCTCGGTTTAGGTTGCAAGTGTTGCAAGCAGGTGCATCGATATAGAAATTTGTAGACATCAACGGCACTAAAACTCCTTAAAAAAATCTTACTTTTTATTTTTACATCTTCTTTTATGCGCATGCTATGCGTTTATTTGAAAAGAATTGACATCAAGAAAACGCTAGTGCTGGCAGTGGCTTGTTTCTGAATACAACTATATATGCCTCCTGGTGTGACATGTACCATTAAGTGGCATACATATGACCTAGGACCCTCTGGATATTTATGAAATACATAGAACAGTTGGTACAGCCATGAACATGACTACTATATCGTTACGAATTAAGAATCTCATGACGTGTAATTTTTCAAAACTAAAAACTATAAAATTTCTATAGGACCACTTCGCAAGTATACTCTTTAAAACAAAAAAAAAAGAATTTTACAAATCGGTCCAGGCGTCTTAGAATAATAGTTGAACATGTATAAAAAAATAGATCGCCATGAATTGCCTCCTCCATATTTGGAAGTGTGTTGAAAATAAAGAACCCCCAAAAAGATCAGAATGTAAGACATAGTTAATAAAGCAACCAAAATTTAGGCTAAAGATTCCTATGCAATGAGATATTTTTTACTAAAAATCTTTGGTATATTCAGTAATCAGCTACAAAGATACGACCAGAGCGCACTAATATGAGATAAGAAGCGTTATCTTGAGAAAATATCACTGAGTACCAACAGGTGCGTAAATGTCAGCATCTTTGCACGTGCGCACACGCATGTTCACTTGCTCTTCGAGAATTTAATGTTTACGTGATCCAACTGTAAATTACACCATGTTATTGTGATGCTTCTACTTCATCATATGACATATAATTGTGGTGTGTGGTTATGTAATAAAGTATAATATGTATATGAAACCTAAGTAGCTGTCACAACGGCAGATATATGTTATTTCTGTGTTACATTTTAGTAGTCATTTATTGCCCGTGAGTCCTTTGAAAAATTATTTGATGAGGGTCAGGCTCCAGGGAAGATAGTGGAACACGCTTCGGTTTAACAATCAATAAGGTTAAACTATTTGAGGTGGTTTATTTGTCTAGTAATAAGGGACTCATTCTCTGTGGAGCCTACTAGCATTAGTTATTCATTTACTGCATCAAAGTTGCATCAGACTGCACCTTTATCGAATAGTCGAATAGGCAAAAATTGCAAAGTACCTATTTGTTATTCATTTACTGCTTAAAAGTTGCATCAGATTGCACCTTTGTCGAATAGTCAAATATTTGCCCAGTACCTAAATATATTTTCTAACTGACTCTGTTTTTACCGATTTTCAATTAGGAGGAGATTATTAGCCAACTCCCAAAAGGAAATTATCTTTTTAATTCGTGCACCAAATATTCTAAGACGCCTAGACTGATTTCGTAAATTCTTTTTTCGTTCATACTTGTCAGGTGGTCCCATAGAAATTTTATCAAAATCGGCTGTGTAGTTGGACCTTGAAGGGTGAAGTCGGTTTTTAATTTTTAAAATTATTTGTCGGTTTATCATTTCAGCCGCTTAACGTCCACTGGAGGACATGGGCCTCACCCAAAGATTTCAAAAAGACCGAACAAGAGCGGCCTGCATCCAGCGCTTTCAGGCGACCCTGGTCAGATCATCTGACCACCTTGTAGGTGGCCCTACGCTTCGCTTGTCAGTTATGAACTCAAAACTTTATACGGTGGAAAAATTGCATTGCGTTTGTTTCGAGATACGAGTAAGCATGCCTTATTATATTTTATGGGATTCAATTGTAACTGCAGATTTAGATGCACCTGCAACTCTTTCGCAATCCCCTCACCGTGAGAACCGAATAGGCGAAAATTGCAGTATTAGTGTTATCACTGGTGATCGCCCGCGGCGTTTGCGCATGGGAAACTGATTTAATTTTGTTTAGATATTTTTTTATTATTATTGTAGCAAGCCGAATGCTACTTGACCATTTGTCCTTTCTAAAAGAGCCCAAAAGGGGTTTCGGTTTTCTGTTTATTTGTGTTCTCGGTTTTCTGTATGTTTATCAAAATTTGCTTTGTTTTATGGCTAAAATTTAAAAAAAAATCTAGAATTAAAAAAAACCCTCCTTCATGACATTTATTTTCAATTTCGTTTTTTTATTTATGCGTTATAAAAGTATGTTTAAAATCCTGATTTATGCAATTTATTTAAATGTCAATTTTATGTAATCTTAAGGATATTATTTATGGATATAACATAATTTATTTAAATAAATATGGATTTAGGCTCTGTGATTCGTATATTTATATACCAAAGGATATTATAATGAAGTTATAAACATCAAAAAAATATTAAAAATAAATATTAAATTGTATAAAAATAAATTTGTTGTGCCAAAAAAGGCACAGGATGCATTTAAGCGTTAAGTGTAGATGTTACTTACACGATGTGAGTGATCTTGAATGCATGCACAAAGTTACGCTAGTTTTGTCAACCTGTTACCCAAATAAGTAGAACTTCTTATTGTTTCCCTAAAAACCCTTTTATCAATAAACCTACAAAATGTACGTGGGAGACGCCCTCAAAACCTAACGACTCATTAACTAGAACAGAGACGCAGTGGACCAGAAAATGAAAATTCTTTTACGGTCTCCACGAATGATCTTGACCCACTGCCACCAATAGTCCAAATACCCCATAAAAGTCGTCGAAAGTGAAACTTGCCCAATCGAGACTCCTTATTTGATGCCCACGGCCCACGCGTGGGCGGCAGATTTGGCGCTTGATTTAGATTCTTGGCAGGTGTTAAGGGGTACTTGAATTTTTCAAAGTACTAAGCTCCCATTTGAAATATATTATTTGAAAGGAAACGTAGGTAATCATTTAAAATGTTAACTTGATTAAGATTGTCCTGGGTCTTGAATGTCTATCTTTATATGTATTTGTTATAAAATATAGTATCGATGAGTTAGTATCCCATAACACAAGTCTGGAACTTACTTTGGTGCTAGCTCAATCAGTGTATTTTGTCATTTTTGTCCCTATATATTCTTTTTTTTTTTTTTAAGATCTAAAAAACCCTTCAAACTATTTTATGATCTATTACAGTTTAAAGTAAGAACGTAAAGCTTTTCTACGCAAATTTGCCCATTTGTCATGTTTAAAATACACTTTAGGTCACGGTTTTATTTTCAGTTTAGTTAGTAAATTGCTCGGCCATTTTTCCTCTCTATCTGAACTGATCCTTACGCGGACAGATAAGCAGTTGGCACATTCAAAGTTCCTTCTTTTCCCCAGGGACCAGCATGTCTGCTGCAGATTTGCTGCACCTATAAACCACTTATCTGCGTCATTATCACCAGGTCTTTTTGTCTCCACTGCAGGAGCACGACCCTCTCTGTACTACTGGAGCCATACTTGGCCAGAGTAGCTAGAGGACTTTGACCTACACTCTCCTTACTGGCCAGACGGGTTGAAGAAGTCTCATTGGTGTTTATAAGCTTTGTTTAGCTTGTATTTCCTGTTGCCTTTTACGACATCCACGGGAGGACTTGGAGTGGCCCTATTCTACTCTGCCGGAAACCACACGGCAGATATCTGCGTCATCACGCCTAATTCTAATAAAGCATCATTTGTTTTGTCTATGGTCTGCTTCTGAGAACGCTCCTGCTACGTCGCGTCTGGTCTAGATTGTAGAAATCTAGATGATTCATCATAGTCTGCCTGCTTTCATAACAATTATTAGTGACAGTCTTGTATCTACACTTGTTTGTCTTGAACAACGTGGAAGGGACAAACCCTAAATAAACAGAACCACAGGCTATACTAGATCACTTTAATATAAATAAATTAAAATAAAGGTCAAAAAACAAAAAAAAATTACATTCCCATACAAATAGCCCGGCCGGCTGCACACTCTTGTATGGCAGTGCCGATTTTATTTTTATTTTTGACTGTTATTTTGTTATCATTATACTAAAGTGATCTAGTATAAAGTGTGGTAAGATTTATTACAGGTATGTCCCTTCCACTTTGTATAATATCTACACTTATCTCAGTTTTAAATTATTTATTTCAAAAATTAATCAGCTTTATAGCAAACATATGTAACTACCATCATTCCATCACATTATTCTCGCAGTGACGTCATAACACGGGTGCAGCAATCTTGATCCTTCTATTATGAATAATTACCAAGGGTGTATTCTCATGATGGACAGTTCATTAAACCACGAGGGTAGGGGCGAAAATCTCATCATCATCATCAGGTCTTTTTATCTCCACTGCAGGAGAACGACCCTCTTTGTACTACCACTGCCATACTCCTCGCTGGCCAGACGGGTTGATGAGGTCTCATTGTTTTGCTTTTGCATTGTTTAGCTTCTATTTCCTGCCTTTACTCTTCTCCCTAATAAATGTTTGGCTTTTCATACAAACACGGACTTGATCGGTCAACTTCTATGGAAGGCCAAAAATTACTCATATTTCGATACGTGTTCCTTGGGGACATTTGTTCAATTACATGGACTGAATTCAACCTTAAAATAGTTTCAGTATATTTTGTTAGACCTTATCCGTCTTATTATAAAACGCAGACTAACTTTGTTACTAGGTTTAAACCATTATCCGGCCAAATCAAGTTGACATTTACAGATCAGACAATGACATAATACTAGATATCAACTTGATTTGGACGGATAATGGTTTAAACCTAGTAACAGAGATAGTCTGCGTTTGATAATAAGGCGGTATATATTTAAAACATTTTCTATTGTGGCTGCGCCCTAAGGCTCTAATCAAGCTTAGCATCGCAATCCTCGACCATGTACTTAGCTACCGATCAAGCCTGCAATCACAGCAGGTCGTTCACCCCGACACTGGTATGTAAAAAAGTTCATATGTTAGCCGACAAACAGCAAAGTTTTATGCTTACTTGGAGATACAGTGTTAGGTGAGATTTAACTTTTATTTGGTAACAATTCTTAGGAATATACATTTTATTTAATTGAAGGTAATTATTACTATATATGTATTTGTTATAAATGACAGTATCGTTGAGTTAGTATCCCATAACACAAGTCTCGAACTTACTTTGAGGCTAGCTCAATCAGTGTAATTTATTACTAATTCAGCGTAAAGAAAATTTATATTTTTTTAAAGTTAAACATTTTTACGATATTTTTTAAATCTGTTGAAATAATTTTATAAATTATAATATTTATTTACGAAAGAGCAAAATCGCGTCGTAAATCGCAAAAATCCTTTTTGTTATAGTTAATATTATTTTATATTGTGAAAACCTTAGGCTTTTTATGCTTATTCAAACGACATTCATACAAATGTACTTACAGAAACTTTATGGAAGCTTGTAATGTTGAATTTTAATATAAGACTAAATAAATATAATCAGGTGCTTGGATTACACAGAAGTTAAAGTAAAACAACGGTGCTCAAAAAGAAGCTCACAACTATAGACCGAAATAACCTTTGCCAAATAACTGTTTAACACAAAACCGTTCTTCATTGCTTAAAAAAATTACACTTCGACGCGTAACGGTTGGCCGAGGGCACCGTTTAGGGTAAATTAATACTAGTATCACATTAAAACTAAATTCGTATGCTTAACGCATGCGCGTCGGACCTAAATGGCAAAAGCTGGGCGCCGCCGCCTTACTGGCATGCAAATTGTTGGTTTTTGTCATATTTATATGCAAATACTTACGCTATTTTTGTACACAGTGACACATGCCATGTGATTCATGGTGCTAGTTTTAAGTTTACACCTTTAGTGCTGTTATTGTAACAGTAACCGAGGTAGGCTGATAAGCGGAATAACTGTTTTGATTGATCAATTTGTTTTTGTTTTTTTTTTATATTTACGATTGATGAACAGTTTAAAAACAAACACGATATACCCAAAGATATAGTCTAACGAATGTGCTAATGCGTCACACCATGGGTTGTACTTTAGTCGATCAAATGAAATGCTGAAAATTCTAAATAAAAAGCTAAAAAGAATTTATTAATTAGTAGTAAACTTAGACATTCTCATATAATAATATTCATAGTTATTTTATACATATAAAGATATATCAGTGACCATTGACGGCAGAAGGGTCGTCCAATTATGTGGCTATAAATGATATGCTGCGATTACGAAGTAACCCGTATTGCTTATAATAACAGTCATTGTGACCGCGAATCTCTAAAATCACATGTGTTAAGCGCAGGACACAGAAAGGACGGGCAAGGACGGGGCACCCGTCCTTTCTGTGTGTTCTGCGACGCGACGTTTCTATACATTCTGTATGAAACCATCGCTTGCCGTCGCGTAAGAGATATGTCTACGCCCCAACCGCGTCTTACGTCTTTTCTGCGTCCAGCCCTTTACAATTCCTAAAATCGGTACAATTTTTGTTTTATAAGCTTTATAATCAATTCATACTTGTATAGCTATTATTATTTTACGTCTCCAGCAACCCCAATCAAATGAATATGTATAACCGTATCATCTCAATCAAAATATAATTATTGTCCCGAGCCCCGTCCCGACCTACGCCACAAAACATTATTAGGATAGAAACGCGCGACGCGTAGATGAGATTCAATCACAGAGCGTGTAATTGACAGATGGATAGCCATTAATTCCTGTTTAGTTAATGCCTAATGTTTGGAGCTTACTTTACTGCTTATATCAGTCCACTGCTGGACTGTAAGACTGGTAAAAGCCTCTCCCTATAAGAGGATTTACCCATAATTACCACGCGGAGTTGGTGAATGCAGTGATGTTATGTTATAAAGTACGTACGTGGGCTAACGACCAATGGTACAGTGGTTGTTACGACGACTGAGATTATAAGTACCCTACATGTTGTATATCGACTGTACTTTACGTTATCGACTAGTGAAAATGGCTCCCCGCATGCGTTACGGAAATCTCGCTCCCCGAATTCGGGCTACATCAACTAGTAAAAACGTTTTACCTGCGAGCCCTATGGGATGCGTTTCAGAAATCTTCCGCACCCCGAATGCGTGCCAGAACGACCAATTTAACGGAGCCTTGGTCTTTTTTACTATTTATTTATTAAAACTTTATTGATCCACAGTTAAAATTCTCTCTCAGCGCAAGAGCGTCCTTTCCCAGTCAACCATAGGATTACTACACCCATGGGATAAGATAAAATTTCTTTATTGCACCAACTAAGTATGACAATAATAAAAATTCATTTAAAATATAGTAGGTACAAAGGCAGGTTTATCAATCACTAAAGCGATTTCTTCCAGCCAACCTTTGGGAAAGGACTAGAAGTGGCAAGAGATGTATTCCACTCTTCCGCCACACCATTACGATAAAATTCAATCAAAGAGCGTGTAATTGCCAGATGGCCATGGATACCAATTAAGTTAATGCCTAACAGCATTCCGGAGCTAATCGCCCAATATCTCCGCGGGTTCAGGACAACTACGACCAGCTACTATTTCATACAGTCGCTCCTGATTGGTCACGGCCCGCTTTAGTCCTTCCGCGTTTTGTTGCAAGATAAAACGGCCATATTTATCCGAATTATCCTGTTAGACTATGCGTTCTGTTACCAGATAAAACGAGCTCCGAATTATTTTGTTAAACAACAAGATATACGTTTAAAAAACTAAGATCCGACTACGGGAGCTATTTATGGCTGACACTCGATATCGAAACAAAAAATATATATTTATTTGTATGTAGCATTCTTTATTTACATTTATTGCTTACGAATTGTAGCCTATGTCACCCGGACAATAATAACGATTGACATCTCATTTGTGAATATTGGATAAGCGGTTCGAATGCTACGATGGAACAGACATAAATACCCACATACATAGAAAATACATAGACTGCTCAAAATATCCTTTACCGGCTAAAAACTTGTATGAAATACAAAAATAGATACGTATTTAAATAGTTTGCCCCGAACTGTAACGAACCCTCTTACAATTCAAAAATTCGGGAATGCCTAAACAAATTTTGCTCATTCAAAAACTGCATTAGTTACATCTCTACTCACTTATCGAATTTAATTATACTGATCAAACATACTTGAAGTATTGTCAAACATTTATACATAAGTACAATCGCCAGATTAGCAAAGAAGACCCGGTAAACTTCGTTCGGGCAAACCACTTATTTCTAAAATTGAATCGTAAATTCAACCCTTTAAATTACTTTCTTAGTTTACTGCAACCCAAAACCGTGCATCTCAATCGGCAAACACATTCATAAATCCCACTCCTTTTCCTTTTGCTCCACGCTTTATTACCATACGAGGCGAAAAGATATCAATGTAAAATGCAAATTACTGCTGTTTAATTGTGACTTTGTAGAAAAAAAACTTGAAAACTCAATCTTGTATCCCATCTATCAGACGCATAATCTTTGATCGCGTAGCTTCCCGTCTCCCGTAATTATAGCCCGGCTGATAGGATTATAAATTAAGAAGACCAAAAAAGGAGTGGTGGTAGGATGCGCGCGCGCCGCCCAATCCCTGTCCATTGCGCCATTAGCATATAAGTTTTACGAGCAGCGTACGATTGAAAGGAAAATGCTTGGGAACCTTATTCGCTGCTCTAGATTCAGTAATTCACTTTCGTTTGACAGCGATATAGCCGGCTCTGGAAGTATTGGCAATTTTGCTGTGTGGCTTCCGAACTCCGGTGTCGTAAGAGGCGACTAAAGGACTAAGCACAAATATCTCGTGCTGCAACTGCATTTCCAAGGAATACGTAAAACTATACAACTGTGTAGCCAAATCATTAATGTGCTAATAAGTTTATTAAGAAAAATAAATAAAAACAGGAACAGATAAATAAAATTAAACTATAAACATACATCATCATCATCATCATTTCAGCCGCATAACGTCCACTGCTGGACATAGGCCTCTCTCTTTGGAAATCTTTGGGAGAGGCCAATAAACATACATACATATATACTATCACGTCTTTATCCCTAATGGGGCAGACAGAGCAGTTTGGGTCTTGCGGTTCTATGCAGAGCCCAGGGCCGCAAGACCCAAAAGCCACTTTTAGCGTCATGGTGGGCGAGAAGATGGAAAAGCAATCAATAAACTATAAAATAAATAAATTTGCTAAATAAATACAAAATGTCATCTTGCCCATGCGGCATGGTAGCAAGAACGCTGGCCGCGGTCCCTCGCTGGATTGCAATGTTAATCCGAGCGAAAAAGCAGCCAGCCCTCTTGTCACCTGCCGCGGCTATCATACGCGGGTCGCGGGGAGATACGTGATATTGTTCAATATCACGGACTGAATTCACCCTTGAAATATTTTCAGTATATTTTGTTAGACCTTATATATTCTCCTCTGAGAGATGAATATTTGCCCCGCTTTCCAACAAATTTTCATGAAAATAAAATCGTTTAATCTGTTTCGGTTGTTTCGTCGAAAGGCCTTGGCATCCTTGGGTGACGATTGAAATGCATATTAAATTTGAAGAAGAAAAAGCGGGCAAGCGCATTAAATAATAAATAAATATATAGGAACAAATTACACTGATTGAGCTGGCCCTAAGGTAAGTTCGAGACTTGTGTTATAGGATACTAACTCAACGATACTATATTTTATAATAAGACCCAGGAAAAATTGAATAAGGCCATTTTCCAACTTGCCCTAGCTGGAGATCGAACCCAGGACCTCCGAGTTGGCGGTATAGCGTGTTGACCAGCACGCCATGGAGGTCGTCAATTCATTCCGTGCTCCAAAGCAGCATAGGATGTAAGCTGAACGCGCCAAGAAGCAGAAGCATTGGCAATTTTGTCGTCTAAAAACTGGTGTAACTTTTTGCTCTGGCATCACGTACGATGCGGTCAGAGCAAGGAGCAAGGATCGAGTTCCTTGTCTGTGGTTGTTAGGGTTCCGTACCCAAAGCGTATTGATGGGACCCTATCACATGAGACTTTACTGTGTATGTGTTTGGCGTTCGACCGTCTATCACAAGGCTTTATCTCTTGTACCGTAATAGCTAGACCGTTGAAATTTTCACAGTTTGTATTACTGTGGCCGCTATAAAGACAAATACTAAAAATAAGATAAAGTTAAAAAATAAAGGAGGTTGTACCATAATTTTATATTTTAAAATATTGTACGGAGGTACGGAACCCTTCAAGTAGGAGTCCGACTTGCACTTGACGGGTTTTTTTTTAATTTGCCCTGTTGCGGTCGGCGAAGGAAGTTTAGTAGAACGTCTTTAGACTACGGACAAGTCCTGTGGTTTTTATATGGATTACAGTTCCCATGTCTCTTGCGTCGTAAGGTTTTTTTTTATTTTATTCCGTGATCACACGCGCTTTTTCTGACGAGTAATCATGGGACGAGAGTATAATTTTCATCTTTGAAATCAATTATGTCGGAGAAAAAAATGAAATTGTGGATCATGATATGGGGTCGTTCATTAATCACGGGGATGATTTTAACAAAATTTTACACCTCTGTATATGTGGTGTAGGTACATATCTTAAAAATTCAGAATTTCAGAATATTATCTTAAAATACAGGTATATTCTAAATTAATTTAAGAAAATTACGGCCAGTCAAGATCACGCGCCGCTTTTCAGACTAGAAATCGCGAGTTCAACAAAAAAAAATATAAAAATTGTGTACCTATATTTAAAATCAATTATGATATGACCAAATAAAACCTGGAAAATAATAAGTTGGTATAAGGAGTGCCATGTTGGTATAAGGAGAATGAATAATTTTTAGAATCCTGTAAATGATATCAATTGTTACCTAAGTTTATAAGTATCTTGTAAATTAAAATAAAATCAGAACCCGGTTCCCAATGCCTGATTAGGTATTTTGTAAATAGTATATTATTAAGAACACTAATTGTAAAGTGCATGACAATGAATGTGTATAGGTATTGCTTACAAATGGGGAATAAATGAAATATAATTCACGCGCGTGATATTTCACTACATACCCCTTCACCCTTTGTGATATTTCGTGATTTAACCCCTCCCCCTACCCCCTTACAAGCCACACATAATTAATGGATGATCCCTATGGTGCGTGGGTAGATGGACATCCAATATCGTCTAACATGGCTTGAATTACGACGGATTCTGACAATAAAAGAACTCTATATGTTACAGTAGAGTAGTAGCCTACTAGCCACAAGATCGGATTACTTATTGACTGGGCTAGCACCTACAACATACATACATACTATCACGTCTTTATCCCTAATGGGGCAGACAGAGCATTTTAGGTCTTGCGGTTCTATGCAGAGCCCAGGGCCGCAAGACCCAAAAGCCACTTTTAGCGTCATGGTGGGCGAGAAGATGGAAAAGCAATCAATACAGTGACGGGTTGCTAGCCGCATCGCCTGTTAACATGATTTGCATTTTTGCCCATTCCCTCGATCGGCTTTTACGATCTGCATGGGAAGAGAAGCAGCTAGTACATTCTAAGTTTTTTTTATTTCTCCCAGACCAGCATGGGACCACCTTCAAGTAGGTATTTACATTTATTATATGACATTCGTTTACGACTCTATTTACATATCTGCCTAAGAAAGGTGTGTAATGTTTAGGGTTCATCCCGAGTGTCATCTATTAAAAAGATAAAAATAAATATAGGCTACAAATTTTTAAAAAGGCAGCCGAGTGTTTTTTTCTACAAACTTAATTGTTTAAAAGTTTAGTAAATCTTAGCTTCGCTTTTTACTAGCCCGTTGTAATGTTTTGCTAAGGCCTATCGTAGCATAGAATGAGTAAAACCGAACAGTTTTCTTTATATCTATACATATAATAAAACAGTAAAAAAAGTGTGTCTGTACATTAAATATATTTCCAAAAAAAATATTGGGTACGATGGAGGCGTAGTAATAGAGTAAGAGTTTTAAAAAAATGTCTGTCTGTTTGTCTGTTTGTACACGCTAATCACCGGAAATACTGGACGGATTCGAATGAAACTTTTTTTGTTATATAGCTATTAAGGCAACATATAGGGTATAAATGATTTTGGAAAATAGAACGCATGATGCAGAACCATAATGGTCCAGCTAAACTTTATGATATATAAAAATGTCGCCTTAGTAAAAGTTGTTCAGCCTGATGAGCATTTTCCAGAGACATAAAGTCCACGCGAACGAAGTCGCGGGCTTTGGCTAGTTTATTATATGGCATTCGTTTACGACTCTATTTACATAACTGCCTCAGAAAGGTGTGTAATGTTTAGGGTTCATCCCGAGTGTCATCTATTAAAAAGGTAAAAAAAAAAACATAGGCTACCAATTTTTATAACAGAAGTATTTTTTTTCTTCAAACTTAATTGTTCAAAAGTTTAGTAAATCTTCGCTTCGCTTCTTACTAGCCCGTTGTAATGTTTTGCTAAGGCCTATCGTAGCATAGAATGAGTAAAATCGAACAGTTTTCTTTATATTAATAATAATTTTTGAAGTTGGATGCAATTTTATTATAATGTAAATAATTATTTCTTTACGAGCTGCTAAGTAGCACTTAAGGTTGTATAAAGTAAACCTTTTAATTAAAATCCAATGTAGATTAGACCTCAATTAGCATTTAAAATTAATTTACCACTTGGAGTTAGATAAAGCCAAACCCTTCTGGTTTAATGGCCTATGTTTTGGAATGAAAGAGTTGACTCCTAAATTTAAAGAATCATGTAGTAAAAAATTACATAAAGGATAGATTTGTGTAAGTGATACTTTTTTTAATACTCAAGTACCTGGGCGACCGAGCTTTGCTCGGTTACATCTCAAACATCGAAAATACGCGTTTTCCCAAACATAAGACTAATCTAGATCGATTGTTTACCCCCGAAAACCCCCATATACCAATTTTCAGCGAAATCGTTAGAGCCGTTTTCGAGATCACAGAAATATATAAATTAATATTCAAGAATTGCTCATTTAAAGGTATAAGATAAACGATTTTATTTTGCTGTTGTTACCGGTAGTCAATTAATAATAAACCTAGATAATGTTTTAATACCTCAATACGTATTGTATAATAAAACAGAAGAATTTTTGTGTACATTTTTTTTACTGGCTTTTTTCTGTTGTTTTTTATTTCGTCATTATTGTCAGCTTTCTCAAACCCACTGTTGAGAAGCTTATTTGAACAAGGTAAACATTTTTTTTCTTTTTAACATCGCACAAGCCTATTTTTTGAAATTGTATACTGTCGTTTCCAGGACCCTAATTCAAGGCGCGGCTGCATTTTTGACCGTGAATAAGTTGGTCCGTTTATCACGGGCGTTGACCTCTGGGACAAATATTTGTGGCCCGACCCGACCAATGTAAACAGCTTTGAGGGCGAAGGCGCCAGGTTGCTTGATTTCGGGGACTTTTTAAATAGAACGAGCGAGCACGTGATTAATATGTTAGATGTCATTTTCGACACGTATTGTCTGTCTATATTTAAGAGCCACATTACGCCGTGTGGCTTCCGGCGGAGTAGAATAGGGCCACTCCAAGTCCTCCCGTGGATGTCGTAGAAGGCGACTTAGGAAATACAAGCTAAACAAGCTTATAAACATCAATGAGACCTCTCCAACCCGTCTGGCCAGCGTGGAGAGTGTAGGCCAAGTACTCTGGATGCTCTGGCCAAGTATGGCTCTGGTAGTAAAGAGAGGGTCGTGCTCCTGCAGTGGAGACAAAAAGACCTGATGATGATGATGATGATGATTTAAGAGCCAGGCCCTTGTGGGTGTCATTGTATGTACTACATATTACATCATAAATGTCGGCTTTTTGCTTTCTTCCCAATCATTATTATTTTGATCACGTACTGTCACTTTGGCATGACCCATGTCTGCCGCCCCCTACCCCTCTGTCGCTTTAACGTAATATTTGAATGGACCCAAATAGTTTTCGCAGAACACAATTTATTTAATTACTAGCTGTGCCCGCGGGCTCCACTTTCCGTAGGAATTTCGGGATAAAAATTATCCTATGTCTTTTTCCAAGTCTTCAACGACATCCATACTAAATTTCATCTAAATCCATCCAGCCGTTCTTAAGGTATAAATAGTGTAACTAATATTTTATTTGATCTTTATTGTTCATCAAATACAAATTGTACAGAACAATAGGCGAACTTAATGCTAGAAGCGTTGTCTACCAGTCAACCTTTGGGATATATTACAGATAGTCTAAATGTGGTATTTTATGTATTAAGATTATTTCTGTGGATGAAACAAAACATACTATCATCATTGCCGCCACTTAAGGATACTTTCTCCCATTCATCTCTGCCACGCTTATCCACGTTTCTCGAATAGGAGTCCCATGTTTTAAAAGTACATTTATCTTGGTCTAACTATGTAACGGTGCCTTAATTTATATCCCTAAATCACTCTCAAATTCCCGAATATCGATCGTAGTAATGTATCTCTAAAACTTCATTTATAAAATCTAACTGTGCCCGGAGCAAGCTTAAATGTGGCACGACCCTACGAGTTTTAACTCTGTCCTATTAAAAATAAGTCAAGCGCGAGGTGAGTTCATATTTTATTAAGCTATTGCATAGCTTCTATCGCGGGCCTTGAGCGCGGGGACCGAATCCAGAAATTCCGTAACGAAAAAACCTCACGCTTCCCACTCCGCCTACCATGTAGGTTGCCGCTTCGTCTCCGTCGTCCGTTTGCGACGTTGCCGTCCTTCCTTGTTTGCAATAGCTT
This sequence comes from Acrobasis consociella, assembly GCA_963555685.1. NCBI lineage: Eukaryota > Metazoa > Arthropoda > Insecta > Lepidoptera > Pyralidae > Acrobasis > Acrobasis consociella. Next base: position 2,869,551 of record OY743109.1, on the reverse strand, counting down.
TACCGCGGCAGTCCCCGAGTGCCACACGTCTTTTTTAGGGTTCCGTAGCCAAATGGCAAAAACGGAACCCTTATAGATTCGTCATGTCTGTCTGTCTGTCCGTCCGTATGTCACAGCCACTTTTTTCAGAAACTATAAGACCTATACTATTAAAACTTGGTAAGTAGATGTATTATATGAACCGCATTAAGGTTTTGACACAAAAATAGAAAAAAAACAATAAATTTTGGGGGTTCCCCATACTTAGAACTGAAACTCAAAAATTTATTTTTCATCAAACCCATACGTGTGGGGTATCTATGGATAGGTCTTCAAAAATGATATTGAGGTTTCTAATATCATTTTTTTCTAAACCGAATACTTTGCGCGGGAGACACTTCCAAAGTGGAAAAAAGTGTGTCCCCCCCCCTGTAACTTCTAAAATAAGAGAGTTATAAAACTAAAAAAAAATACATGATGTTCATTACCATAAAAACTACCAGCGAAAATTGGTTTAAACGATATCTAGTGAGTAGTTTTTTTTTAATACGTCATAAATCATAAACGGCAATTTACCTTTCATTCAATCAACTCAAATATAAAATTTTAAAAAAACATACTACAAGTCTTTTATATTATGTTATTTGCTACTACGGAACCCTTCATGGGCGAGTCCGACTCGCACTTGGCCGCTTATTTATGTATTCCGTATGATCCGTAAATTGTATTCGTATCGTAGAGTGAGCTGTAGATCTCGCGAGACAGCCCCATCCCGTTGAACGCTCATTTTCATTGGTGTTTCTTTTCGCACACATTGGGGATGCGGGAGATTTCTGAAACGCAATTTTAACGTAATTTTTGGCCTTCCATACAAGTTGATCGATCAGCTGATCCGAGCTTGTACGGAAAACCATAAATATTTTTTCATATTCGACACATGTTCCTTGGGGAAAGTTGTTCACTACCACGGCCTAATTTCACCCTTAAAATTGTTTCAATATATTTTGTGAGACATTATCTTTTATCATTCTGTGTAAACGCACCATTCCGCTAGATGCGACTTTTTTGTATTCCGACCAAACAGTGACAGAGTATCTGAGAAAAAAGGTTTTTATATCCTGTAGTCGTGTGGCAAAGATCCCTAATATATTTACGTTTTTACCGACCATTAGTTTTTACGCACACTAATGACGCTGTCCATACGCGATAATAATAGAACATTAAAGGATGAGCCGAGATTACGACCTAAAGTTTTAAATTTTGATAATGTTTGATAATGTGACAAAAAGTTTTGGTACTTTTTTTTTCTTGTAGCTGTTAGGGTAGGTAAAACCAAGATGAAGGTCACAAGGACGTACTTAGCTTATTGGTAGAGAAATATGATAGTTTTATCATATCGAAATTACAAATGTTTATCAAATACATGGTGTCAAAAGGTGCAATGTAATTAGAATTTATCCAAATATTTTTCTCAAAAAAAAAAACCATATTTATTTGAGAAAAATTCAACAAAATATTATTGCACATGTTTGTTATGCTATACAAAGTCCTGTTATATGTCCTTTTTTATTAAGTACAAATATTGTAAGGGGTGAATCAGACCATCATTTTGAACAACTTTTCCCAATAAATGTATATCGAAATAGGAAAAAAAAATTTTAGGTTTTCATAGAAATCGAAGTAGTCACGTGATATCATTACTATGGAAAATGAAAATTATTTTTTCGTATTTCGATAAAAATTTACTGGGAAAAGTTGTTCAAAATGATGGACTGAATCACCCCTTAAAATATTTGTACTTAATAAAAAAAGACATTGTATAAAAGGTCTAACAAAATATACTCACTTACTGTGTGAATTCACTCCGTGATAGTGAACAACTTTCCCCAAGGAACATTGTGTCGAAATATAAAAATAATTTTTGACTTTCCATACAAATTCAGATCAGCTGATCGGTCAACTTGTATGGTAGGCCACAAATTACTTTTCTTATTGCGATATGTGTTCCTTGGGGAAAGTTGTTCACTATCATGGACTGAATTCACCCATAAAATAGTTTCAGTATATTTTGTTTGATCTTATTTATATGTTTAAGTGTATTCGCGGATAACTTAAGTGTTACGACATTTTACTAGTAATAATTAGGAGTACATAATAGTACAAATTATTAGGCATGCTGTCGTTTCATCAACTTCCTTACAAGTTGGAATTTCAGCTGGGAAGGACTCCTTCCAGCACGACCCTTATATCTACGATAATTGAGAGGTATAAAATTTTAAATTAGTGGTATAAAATAGTACAAAGTAAAAGGATTTTTTTTTTTTTATATAGGGACAAATTACACTGATCGAGCTAGCCCTAAGGTAAGTTCGAGACTTGTGTTATAGGATACTAACTCAACGATACTATATTTTATAACAAATACATATATAGATAAACTTCCAAGACCCAGGAAAAATTGAAAAAGGCCATTTTCCAACTTTCCCTGGCTGGGGATCGACGCCAGGACCTCCGGGTTGGCGGTCTAGCGTGTTGACCATTACGCCATGGAGGTCGTCATATAATTACCACCTAAAGTTTGAATGACTGCGATCATGGTCGTGCTAGGAAGTACAACACAATAATGAATATCAAACAACATCTTAGCCCCATGTCCGAGTTTAATCAGTAATAAGTCAAGCCATCAAGTCCCAAATTCTTCGAAAACCCGAAATGTCAAACAGACGTCCAGAACTCCGTGCGTGTCCCGGACCGAATCTCGTTGATTGATGGACCCTGGACGGGTTTAATGGACTTTTGACGTTGATTTAATAAAAAGCCTTCATTATTTCAGGGTCAGGATGGGAGATGAGAGATATACTATAATTATTCGAGCCATCGGGCAATTAAGCCTTTTTAACATTAGAAAGCGCTTTCTCTGTGTCTTCACGCCGAAATTTCGTTTCTGTTACTCTGCTAGTTTTAAAATGTTGGTTTTTATATAAATAGGGAAGGTAATGTTTTCAGACTTCCAAATTTATTCAGTTGCAATCTACAGATTGTCATTTTTCTGATGGAACTAACAAGTTACTGAAAAGCATCCGACTTAAAATTTTGACTGAAAATATACCTCTAATATTTCCATACGTCAAACTTCAAAAAATATAATTATCAGAGAATCGCCATGTTATGTTAATTGTTGTGTCCGTACATTTTTGTGTGAAAAGAAATGTTGTTTCTCAATTCCAAAAAATTACAGCAAAAACAAAGAATACGATCATCAAATATTTGACTTAAAAAATTACTCACGCCATATAATTGGTTTTTGATTCTTTTGTTATATAAATAACGTTGAATATTCTGCCCTAAAGGTCAACACACGCAATTAGGAGATGCCCGCGAACCTGCCAAGGGTAATCAGTCATGTCGAAAATCACCGGGCGGCCATTTTGAAAATCATCGCAAATGTTTGTCCGAGATTGTTGCACTCAAATCATTGACTACTAAAAAGTTAAAACTGAGTATAACTGAGTAAAAATATTGCAACTTTAATACTATGACGAGTCACGAGTACAACCTTTTGTAAAATGTTATCGACTATTCTGTTCTGCGAATACCAGAAATTATATTGCTACCGTAAGCTAGGGTCCATCCAAGGCTGGTGTCAGTTTTTACAAGCACCTGGAGTTTAATTTATACAGTTTTGTGTTTAACCTCTTTGGATATTTGGATATAAGATATCGAACCTACCTGCAGATAAACTCCCACCTGGTAGAGACCTCCCCTGGCCAGTCTCGAAGTCTCTCAATAGACTCCGGGCAGTTGTTGGGATGTGTGGAGAAAACCGAGTTAGGTGACGTCACACTGATAACGACCTTCGCGACTGAGGTGCCGAAGGACTACCGCCTTAGTCTGTCTAAATTAAATAAGGATAAGTACTTAACACAACAGCAAAAAAAATACTTCATTTGATATCTAGATAAATTTTACCAAGTTTTTCTTAAAAGCTGACTGGTAGAGAATGCATTAGCATTAATTCCACCTTTTGTACCATATAGGTCAATAAAGAATAAAATAAATAAGCTAACCATCCATAGAAATATCTAGACATTCCTCATCCGACTCTTGGGTTCTTTTATTACAGCTTTATAATTCTGAGAAACGTTAGGCGAGTCTGGCTCTTTCGAGTATATTTTGATTTGTGGTATTTTAGAAGTCTACGGTTACATGCAAACAAACCCTTGTCAGGTGATGAATAAAAATCAGAAGGTCCATAATTAACATGGGTTGTTCGTGGCTACCGAAATGATGGTCCTTTCGCACTTCGCCAGTCATCCGGGGGCCATTTGCAATTTCGATGAAGTTTTCGTCGCTCTTGCACTCAGGGTTGCACCTTATCTCAGGATTGTCTTGAGATGTCAGGATTTTTACTCTTCTCAGAAATACGGCCGCATTTTGTAAATCTCAGAAAATCTCAGGATTTTTAGATGTTTTTTATAAAATATAGTAGATTTTAGAGCTTGCTCTGGTACCGACCAGAGCTAGCTCTAAAATCTACTATGAAGAAGGAGGAGTAAAGTGGTAAAGTGGAGATGCCTCCAATATTCTCTTCTCCCTGCTATCCTTTGAATTTTCTGGCAGGACCTTACTTCTAACTTTTAAAAAATAAAATAGGTTCAATAAGTAATAATTTTTATACATGTAGACTATGTATGAAAAATTCGGTAAAAATATTAATCATACTTATGACTTTTTTAATTGTAAATTACGTTCAAGAAAAAAATATAAAACTGCGTCAAATTCTCAGGATTTTTTAAGGAAGTCAGGATTTTTTTTCCAGACTTAAATTTTTAACCAGGTAACCCTACGTGAACTGGTCTTTTTGCTCTGCATAATGGGTAGTTAACACTGTGCATTCCGAGAAACCTTGTGTTTAATTGTTTTTGTAGGTACTGATGCGGGTACATGTCTTTATTTGTTATACCGAAGACAGAGCTTTGGGCTGTTGGATTTGTTTTCTTTTTGGATGAAAAGGTGTCAGGCAGAGACAGGTTAAATTTGAACCCATCACATAGTTTTATAACATGTTTCATTTTATAATTTTTATTTTATGTCTTGGATGTTTATCTATATATGTATGTATATGGTATAAAATATAGTATCGTTGAGTTAGTATCGCTTAACACGAGTCTCGAACTTTGGTGCTATCTCAATCTGTGTGATTTGTCCCTACATATTTATTACTATATCAATGTTAAAATTCGTCGCTTATTTAAATCTTCTGTTACCTTCTGTCGTTATCTCTTTTAGTTTAGGCTCAGGCTCCTTTTTCACAAGGGCCATTTATTAATTATCTGGCTCTTTTGGTGCTTATTACATGCAAATAACTTAAATAACAGTAAGTGTAAGTTCTCTTCCTTAACCCCGATTAGATGCTAGCTAAGCCTGGCCTATTTAGATCAATATCTATTTTTTTATATATAACTACCTATAACTTGTCATTATGTGTAGTGAACATTGTAAAATGGATTGTATATATTTTTTTTAAACTAGTGCTTGAAGGAAAATACAACAAGTACATTATTTTTCGTCTCATTTTAGAAAATTTTCTGTCAGATATGTAAATATTTGAATAACTTAAAGGGGACATCAGTGTCACAAGGCACATTAGAAAAACATGTCATTCATCTCCTAAGTGACGAACCGAGTCCAAGTTGTCGATTTTGGCCGAATATTTGACAAAGACAAACATCTCGCCAAGAGCCCGACGTCGATGGCCAGTTAAGTGCTTTTTAATCGTAACAGCAGTTAAGTTTTATAAATATCTGCATGTTTTGCTCGAGCAAGCGGCAAAAAATATAGTACTTACAAAAGTATCGGCTGTACTTGCCGTATAGATCAATTCATGGTATAATAAAACAAGGTATTCTCTTCCCGAGATGGAACTTGACTACGTCACGACAGTGTTGCCACTCATTGTTCTTTTCAATATATTTAAGGACTTTCTCAATTAGTTCATGAATATTAAATAAAATATTAAGTAACTTAGCTATTTAGTATATCGCGATTCTTCTGTGATTCATCAATACAATATTTTATAAATTGATAGAATGGATTATTAATTCGAAATTGGTATATAAAATTAAAAAATGCATTACGTTCGGGTAATTCAATTTCACACAGTGGCAACACATCAAATTGATGACGTAGTCAAGTTTCACCTACGTCATCAGCTGTCACGGGAAGAGAATACCTTGTTTTATTATACCATGGATCAATTTAAAATTGCGTGCCCCATTTCTCGTTTACCTACACTCGCAAGCAAAATGTTCATTCTCAGTGCATACTTTTTCGTCGCAACCCCCCCTCCCCCACTCCAGAACTTTAATGCTCCATATCTTTGTGAATTTTAACTAATTTAGTAATGATATACGCGTCCAATATTTTTGGGTAATCTTAAATACGGATTATTTATTATACGATTAACGAATACTTCGACGATAAGGAAAATTGATAAATATATAAATCTGTTATAAGAATAGCTTAAAGATTTTTTCAGTTAGTTTAAATTGTTAGAGATATTCCATATAATCACAATAAGTGTAAATAGTATTTTTTATTAAATGTAGCGCCCTACCACGGTCTCATGTACACTTTGTAAACTAGATTTAAGTTTTACAATTGTATGTGCATGAAAACATGAAATTAATGAATTATGAACTTTTTTAACCCTGTCTTAAGCTCTTTTACTGAATAAAAATTTGAATTTTTAATAAATTGAGCGTTGACAAGACATCGTGACATCTGACACATGTAAAATTTGCTTGAAAACCAGTGACGGTCCATTAAACACACCTTTACAAAGAGTTATATCTGTACAGTTATATATTGTGCAATAGGTTACTCGATATTACTTTTTTGCGAGTCTCGTTTTTGACAATTTAAAACAATGGTTACAAATCGGCCTTTTAATAAACAACCGAATCAGTTGAACAAAGAGTTTTGACTAGGTATAACAACTTATTTTTGTTTTTTCGAGTGTAAATTAAATAGCCAAAACTGTTTTCAGATTGTTCAAGTTGCCGGAAGGCGCATCTTGATGATTTGAATAATGGTAGTCGAGACCAAATTAAAGTGCCTTTTGAAGCATGAAGGATAACAAAGCATATTTCATTCGCGATTTTGACTATTTGCTAATTTGACCATTTGCGTTTAGAAAAAAATGACAATTTGACTATTTGCGATATGGACTATTCACTATTTTGACCGGTTGCGATTTTGACGGTTTTCGAACACTTGACCGATTGCAAATTTGACCGAACACGACGGAACGTTTTTATGCCTATTATGGCCCATCCAAAAGCAGACCTCGCTCGATGTGTCTAACTTGCGAAAGCGCTAGTTACCGACCATCGAGCTCCTCTACACTAAAACAACTGTAATAAACCTGAATTTGTTTTAACAAACAAATCGTGGTCATTTGTTTTGTGATAATTAATGTTTTTAATTATTTTTCACTGGAAGTTGCATCAGACTACACTATGTATTGCAGTTTTAAACTTTTAATGCACTTTAATTTGCAAAACACTAATTGCTTGCTTGCAAAGTTATTTTTGTAAATACCTATAAAAAATCTATATTCTTAATACGCCTTTGCGAATATCAATGTTACATCTGAGCGATGTTATACGAGTCTACCTGAGGGAATAACTTGAGTATCTTTGATCGGATTTTTATGAAATTTGATAGGCTTGTAGTTATGGCTTATAGAATTTTTAAGTCCGAACATGAGCCAAATCGATCAAGTAATTGCCGAGATATGGGGTTCGTGAGTTCACAGCTCGGGTTCTTATTTTTAATATCCATTTAATTGTAAGTTGACGGTAATAGGATCGCATGGCATCATATGATGCTATTTCCATTAAGTTACTATTGAAAAAGTAATTGTGCATAATACAAAACACTCTTTAACTCTTATCTACATCATTCATGCAAAAGTCACAGTAAGAAACAACTAGTTAAAAACCTAATTTCGTTCTTACAAGAGTTACCGCAACACCATGACATTTCTCGGTCAACATAATTCGCATAATTACGGCACCTTTGTGCCTCAAAACAATAGCACAAACTTTTTAATCAATCGTGGAGCAACTCGCGTTTGTTAGTTTTGGCAAGTCGGCTAAATCTAAATACCATTATGACCTTTAAGTCTTTGCAGTTAAGGTTCAAAAGTGCTTGCACGTTTTTGGCGCGCTTGCGAAACACACGATTGTCTTGTCGACGTCGTGCCCATGCGAGAATTGACAAATGATTCGTCATATTGCACGCCTAATTAATAGTTCCATACGATTTTTTTAACGTTTACATCTTAACACGCAATTAACATAGACATTAAATTTCGCAATGGACTTACAGCGCACGTACCATGAAGTTTTTTTTTTTTTTTTTCTTGATTTATGGCGGTCAAACTTCGTTGAAGCTTATTTTGCCAGTGTCTAGTAATATCTCTTCTTTATTCCTAATCCTAAACCCTTAATTAACTATACAATCAAAGGTTGGTATAGGTCCTTTGATTGCTTCACGGAAGTTTCTGGCGACAAATCCATACGAGTCCACTGGTTTTTATAGCCGATTGAGTGGCGGACGGCGCCCAAAGACGCCCACCGCAGTCCGCAAATAAATATCACTACAACCGCACTATGACTGTCCACTTTAAACATTTCACATATTGTCAATGAGAATGAGCATTTATAACACCAAACTACACCAATTTCATATTATAAAGTCCACTAAAATAAATTTGCAAAACAATTTAAAGCAAATTCCAACTGAACCCCTTGACTTCCCGCCAAAAAACTCCTATCATGAAGTTAGTTAGAGGATAGCGTACTTCATTTTTTTCGTATTTATTTTACGGCTCTGGATACTAGTTCTTTAGAGCCAATCTTTACTTTTTCACTTCTTTATTCCTAATTCCTAAACTATATATCAAAGGTTGGTGTAGGTCCTTTGATTGCTTCAAGGGAGCTTCTGGCGACAAATCTATAACAGTCCATAGGTTTTCATAGCTGATTAAATCATGGAGCGCGCCTAAAGACCACTGTCCGCAAATAAATATCATTACAGCCGCAATATTGTCCATTAGAATGAGGATTTATACCAAACTACACCAATTTCATATTATAAAGTCCACTAGAATCAATTTGCAAAAAATTAAAGCGAGCTCCAACTGAGCCCCTTGCCTTCCCGCCAAGAACTCTCCATACTCCATTTTATGACATTCATATCTCATTTATATTTTTTTGTTTCGCCGGCCAGTTACATCACAAATAAAACAATCAAGGAGTTTCTATTTAAAATGTACATTTGAAGGCAAAGGTAGACGATCAATCATCCCGTCACACGTGCGTTCAGTCGAGATTGACATTTGCGCGCGTTGCGTCACTCTGACAACAAAATGATGAAAACGTGTAACGCGGTCCTTGTTGAACGCCCTGTCGACCTCTGCAAACATTCGTGCTCTCAAATAAATAGATAAGACTCGCCCGATATTGTGTTGTGATTGTGAAATGGTAGAATCGATGAGAAATTATGGCCTCGCGTGTTGAATGTTGATACAGTTTCCATGTTTGTTGTTGGCACTAAAATTCTTCAGCGTGACGTTGGAAAAAGTGTTAACCCGAGACGAAAAACCACCAATAGGACAGTTATAGTCTCTAGATCCAACTAGGAACATATTTATTCCAAAATCTTGTTTCTTGTCACCATAACCGTATATTTTAGAAGATGACAGTGACAACACGATGCACGTTCTGATAAGGAAATGACACAGCGGCAATAGAAACATTAGATAACATCTGCATAAAAACTACATTAATTTTATGCCTTATTAACAAGTAACAAGATACAGAATTAGTTTGAAGAAAGTTTAGCGCACGCGCATGTGTGGCGTGGCGGAGTGTGTCGCAATTAAAAACTTCTGCGCGCGTTGTGATTAGGGGCCGATGTAGTTGTTTAGCCGCTTTGGGCGACAATAATATTTGCCGCCCTTTACTTCTAAAGAACCAGTACATGTCGACTCACGTTACAGTAACCATCGAAGCACGGGCTATACTAGATCACTTTAGAATAATAGTCAAAAACAAACAAAAAAATTTCTACATTCCCTTACAAATTGCCCGGGCGACTGCATGTGGAAATGCCGTTTTTCATTTGTTTTCGACTTGTTTTAATTTCATTATACTAAAGTGATCTAGTATAGCCCGTGGTTCAATATGTCCCTTACACGTTGCATAATCTTTAAAAAAATTGCAATCGCTAAATACCCAAAACACTTAAAAATAACATTATTTATGTAGGCTATGTTTAATATAAGCCTTTCGCACCTTAGGGTGACAAAAAAGTTACATTTTTAAAAAGATTAAGTCGGGCTCCTAAATACGATAACTTGCATAACATTTTTCTACTCTAGAAAGATAACTGAGGACTGTAAATTGCCGCCCCTCACTCGCCGCCCAGGGCATTTCCCCAGCTTGCCACCCGCTAGATTTGCCCCTGCTGTAATTACATCAGTGGTGTCGAAAGCTCCATGAGCGCTGTCTTTGGTAAGTCCGAATTTTTAGGAGGGCAACGCCCCATAACCTTCGTGACTTGATTAATTAGGTGTGACGTCACGTCCCTGACGGCTTGACAACTCGGTGTTGCCAGTCATGTATGCTGTTCATTGTCTGTTTTTGTGGCTGATGTGTGGAGATTAGGGCCTACCGTGCTTCGAGGTCCGCTTCGTAGGTGTCCTTAAATTCTAAGGATTCTAACTCTGGCTGTCAATCGTCCACTGTCATTATTTTTAGAAGAAAAATATAGTTTGTAGTTGATGATGATTATGATGATTACACATTCATCGATTGACACAAGACAAGACTGTAAAAACATTTAAAATAAAATATGTATAATGATGACTGTTTAAAATGGCCAGTTGATGTCTTTTCTATGGGAAATTTTGCCAGATTTTTCTTATATAAGTTACCAGCAAAGTGTTGTATCCAACACATTGCCGATAACATATACATACATACATACTATCACGTCTTTATCCCTAATAGGGCCACTTTTAGCGTCATGGTGGGCGAGAAGATGGAAAAGCAATCAATACAGTGATGGGTTGCTAGCCGCATCGCCTGTTAACATGATTTGCATTTTTGCCTATTCCCTCGATCGGCTTTTACGGAGTTAGTCGCGAATGGTTTTAAACGCAAGTAACCTATGTAGCAACTCGTCTAAAACGCTGATTGTCTAAACCGCATGTCGTCATAATTGGAAATGGTCTTATGATTGATCTCGTCAAAAAATATATACATATTTTTAAAAGTTTAAATCTAATATTAGTAAAAACGTTATACTTCTTTAGTACAAGAAGCGTAGGCTTTTGCCCAACAATAGGATACTACATAGGCTATAAAATAAAATCTTATTTAATATATTCTGTATATTATTACAAAACCTATACAAAACTAAATAACAGTTATTACATTAACACTTTCACATTCCGTGTATTGCATGTGATACACAAACAATAGGTTTTCTATGTGTCTTGTTAAAAGACTGCAAATGTGTTACTTCAATGATATATGGGAACTTTAAACTCCAAAAAACTAATGCAATTTTTTTGGCGGTGAAATTTTACATCAAAATTCACAAACTAAGCATCTTTTACAAAAGCTACCCAAAGCGATGTAATTAAAGATGAATAATGACTTTTAGATCGACATGGCTACCTGATACCTGTTCCTGATGTAACGAGCCCTGGCCCCGCAAAAACCTACAATTACGTAACGTTCCCAATATCAGTTTTTACGTGGCATCTGAGGAGGCAACCTTCAATTTGTTCAGAGCGAATTTAGTGCATACAGGATGATACTTTTTGCTACTTTTTATATTATTATTTTATTTATTCTTAAATATATCTTATGTCTACACATGGAACTGGATAGACAGAGCCAAGGATTGCAAGCCCAATAGCCACGTTTAGAAAAATTGATCATAGCCATAATAAGAAGAGACAGGTGGATATTCCCTATCGCCTTTGACCACAATAGCAGTGCAACAATTTTTGCAGCAAGTTTTATTATAACATGCATTTATATTTTACAAATAAACATGCAGCGAAATTACACAAAACGAAAATATACGACTTCTCATACATTTGACTGACAAAGCGCACTTTTTTTCAAACATCCTTAAGGGTATTATATTATATATCAAAAATATACAACTTCCTATGTTCGTTTTGGAAATCTTTTGAGGAATAAAAATAAAAAATTATACTTTAGCAACGGGAAGGTCATTGATAGCAACCTATTAAGTATTACTTGACCCACCACTGTTTAGATTCCATTTTTCCATCTTCACGTTTTTCGTCACGCTAAACTCGGCCTTTGAGTCTAACTACCCTGGGCTCTGCCTAAAAGACGTAACAATGTGTCTACTTACCTAAAGCCTCAACATGAGCTTTAGGTAATTATAAATGAACAAAATATATTGGCATTTTTACTTAAAAAGCCATAATCATAGAAAAATATAACAAATAACGATCAAAAACTAAAAATTTTATAAAATAAATTAAGTAAAATAGTATAGTGTAATAAAGACAAAAATGAAACACCCTGTACGAATTCGTGCTAAAACACAGCTCCCGAGGAGTCCGTTAATGGCATTTTAATATGTTCAGACATTTAAATATTGTTTCTGAGTGCTTAAAACCGTTTTTTTTTGTCCCCAGGTCGGTTTGGCTAGCGGTACCACACGTATGTATGACGGGGTATGGATTGGAATTAAAATTGTTAACGTCCGACGTAGGATTGATGGGCGCCCGCGGCTCTGCTTGTGATGCCGCCTGTACTTTGTAGGATGTTATGTTGGACTTTTGACAGCTGTGTTTGAAGGATATGTCTAGTTGTCCATGCTGATAGAAAAAAAAACTTTGAATGTACCAGCTGCTTCTCTTCCCGTGGGAATGGGTGAAAATGCAAAAACATACATACATAAAATGGTTCATGGTTCCGGGTTCGATCCCCGGTCAGGGCAAGTTGGAAAATGGCTTTTTCAAATTGTCCTGGGTCTTGGATATGTATTTGTTATAAAATATAGTATCGTTGAGTTAGTATCCCATAACACAAGTCTCAAATTACTTTGGGGCTAGCTCAGTCTGTGTAATTTGTTCCTATATATTTGTTTTAATATCACCCCTGTTTCGCACAGAAGTAGGCAGAGACTATGGACCTCCACTTACTACGATCCTCACAATTCTCTTTGCTTCATCTACACTCATCAATCTCTTCATACATGCCCTTTGGTTACGCAATATGCAAATCATGTGTATAATAGGTGATGCGGGTAGCATTAGCAACCCATCACAATTATGATTCCTTTTTCTATGTCCTCGCTGTCTGTTTGCAAGACCCAAAGGCCACGCTATTAGTGACCTTCAGGCCTTGCAGTCTTGGGCTTTGCTGGTCTGGGAGAAATAAAAAAAAAACTTACAATGTACCAGCTGCTTCTCTTCTCACGCAGATCGTAAAAGCCGATCGAGGGAATGGGCAAAAATGCAAATCATGTTAACAGGCGATGCGGCTAGCAACCCATCACTGTATTGATTGCTTTTCCATCTTCTCGCCCACCATGACGCTAAAAGTGGCTTTTCGGTCTTGCGGCCCTGGGCTCTGCATAGAACCGCAAGACCCAAAATGCTCTGTCTGCCCCATTAGGGATAAAGACGTGATAGTATGTATGTATGTACCAATTACTCGAAGACGCCTGGACCGATTTGGAAAATTGTTTCTTTGGTTTGAAAGGGGTTGCTTGCCAGAACGTGGTCTCATAGAAATTTTATCAAAATCGGCTGTGTAGTTCGACGGTGAAGTCGGTTTTTAGTTTTGAATAATAATCTTAAATCTATACATATAATAAAACAGTAAAAAAAATGTGTCTCTGTACATTAAATATATGAGTTTATAGTTATTTTCCAAAAAATATATTGGGGGCGATGGAGACGTAGTAATAGAGTAAGAATTTAAAAAAAAGTCTGTCTGTTTGTCTGTTTGTACACGCTAATCTCCGGAAATACTGGACGGATTCGAATGAAACTTTTTTTGTTATATAGCTATTAAGCCTGAGCAACATATAGGGTATAAATGATTTTGGAAAATGGAACGCCTGATGCAGAACCATATTGGTCCAGCTAAACTATTAGAGATATAAAAATGCCGCCTTAGTAAAAGTTGTTTAGCCTAATGAGCATTTTCCAGAGACATAAAGTCCACGCGAATGAAGTCGCGGGCTTCAGCTAGTACAAGATAATTGTTCAAAACTAAAAACCGACTGGTAATATTATAAAGATTTGTTGTATATATTTTGGTAAAAATATTAGCATATCAGGTTACAAAATCACTATTTTATGTTCGATAACTGTATGTTTTACATATAAATACAAGATATTGGTGTTATAAAACAACTCGTATACAACATATACCGTTGTAATAGCAAAGTCATGATATTTGTATGATACTTTTTCTGTGTAAAAACACAGAAATATCAAAGTGTAGGTCATGGTTCTAATATGTTTTTACAAAGTTTATTTAAAAAGAGAATCATCTGGTACATTCTGATTTTTCTCTAGAAGAAAGAACTTTTTTTTCTCTTAAGAAGAAATGCTAAAACAAGTAAACTAATTAATATATACGGACAACTAACACAGTTTAAGCTAGCCCCAAAGTAAGTTCGAGACTTGTGTTATGGCCCATAACCATAACACAAGTCTCGAACTTACTTGTTTATTTGATCAAATCAAACAAGGTATGATTTGATTTATTTTTACTTTTTAGTTCATTACATTATGGCCTATAGATATCGTCAAATCGTCATATTAAACTTACTGTGACGTCATATAGCCTATAACAAGCGGACAAGATGCTTTCAGCGATACCTCATGAGTTAAGGCACCCTGGATGTCATAGTAGATACGAGGGAACCGAGGAACCTACAAACATACATAGTGGCGAAACATAACCCTTCTTTTGGCTTCGCTGTAGTCGGGTGATAATAAGTACTTACAACTATTTAATACTTCGCCGCACATACCAGCGGTAAATACAACTAACAAAAAGTTGTTTAGCGGTCATTTGAACGCAATTTAGTAAAAAAAAAAACTCAAATGAATAATTCGAGCGTTTTTGACAGTTAATTACATACAAGCGAACAGCTCAGACGTTTATGATACAGACAGACAGAAAGCTAACCGATGAGAAATTATTTGAGTGATAAAAAACGTGGCTAAGGTATGTACAGACAGACATACCTTAGATTCCGGTCGTGATTCATTCTAGTTATTTGAAATGGATCAGGCGACTTCAAGAGGTACCCAACTTTATTCTTACGTTTAGAGTTCGCTCTTTAGATTGTTTTCCATGCATATCATCATTTGCAATGTATAATTTCCCGAAAGAGCGAAACCAAGTGTAAAAGTTTTGAGATTGGCTAAAAAATGCTTTGTCCGTCTGTTAGTGTGTTCTCGCCTAAAGGTCGCACTTCTTAAACAGATTCTCGTAAAATTTTGTGAGCAGGTCTGATAATTGTATAGAATGTTTTCGTCGATTCAGTATTTTTAAATTTTTTAATATGGCGGAAATATACCCCTATATTTCGACTTATATGAAGACCTAAAAAAATCATATTTGTAACAATTCGAAAAATTTATAAGAAACTTTTTTGTTATCCTTATTAAGACGCAACTTAACTCGTCTTATTATCCTGTCGTCTGTGCAAAACACCAGACACAATAGTAAAACGATGCATGTCGACCGGATTTCGGTCTGCTCACAGAAGACAGGTTAAAAAAGGCAGACTTACTTTGTAACTAGGTTTAAACTATTATCCGACCAAAACAAGTTGACATCTAGTATTATGCCATTGTCTCGTCTGAAAATGTCAACTTGATTTAGTCGGGTAATGGTTTAAAAACCTAGATAGTAACAAAGTTAGTCTGCATTTTAGAATAAGACGGAATGGGTTGAGGGTGACGCACGATTCACAGTGCCACTACTCTTAAAAATTACATTGAAATCCTACCCAAGGTGTTCTGGATACAGGATAGAACTCTTGGGTTGTGGTTTGCAATCTGAATCAACCTTTAGCAAGAATCGCCCTTTTAATTGCATACCGTTCAGTTAAACACGGCTATGACAGGACCGTTATTATATGTCATACAGATTCGTTGTTATATGTTAAACTAATTCGCGCCTCTTTGACGCTAATCTAGTCGATAACAACTGGTTTACTATTGGTTGATGGATTTTCGTTATGAATACTTATGCTTCAGTATATCGTGTGTGTGGTTTCCGATTGAATAGGGCCACTCCAAGTCCTCCCGTGGATGTCGTAGATGGCGACTTAGGAAATGCAAGCTAAACAAAGCTTATAAACGTCAATGATACCTCTCCAACCCGTCTGGCCAGCGAGGAGAGTGTAGGCCAAGTTCTCTGGCGAGTATGCCTCTGGTGTACTGAGAGGGTCGTGCTCCTGCAGTGGAGACTAAAAGACCCTATGATGATGATATCATGTTTGTAAAGGTCCCATCCCATTTAGACGGTGAAAGTTTCTTGCATGTTGCAAACCATCTTATTGAAGCATAGACTACTTGCATGGTCTTTTAACTAAAGCTACCTATCATCTTCCTCGCCTTCTCCGGGAGAAGTTCTCCCTATTTGGGGTCGGATCTGTTTGTCTTTTCCCTTCATAGAGTGATTAAGTATGTGCGGCAACCGAGCGGGGAGGAACTTACATTAGATTTTACCGCCCGACTGTGCCGATAAATGCCGACCGGAATAAGTGTAGCAACCCTTATATCACTAGCAATGTACTCGTAATCCTAGGGACTAATAAATGTGTCACCAATCACTATCCTATTTTGTCCTGCAACAAAGTAGCACCGTGGAGCTGTCACAATATATCGATTAAACACGCGCGATGATCGATGCGATCGATCGTTATTCGTTCGTTAGTGCGATCGGACGTGAGTACAAATAAGAGTGGTAACAGAAAGGGGAACCTTTCTGTTGACACTCGAGTTCAGAGAGAGAGAGACAATACATTTATTGCACAAAATAAATAAATACAGCACATAATTATCTTAAATACTAGGAAATGCGCAAAAGGCGGCCTATTCGCTAAGCAATTTCTTCCAGGCAACAAATATAGTAAAAAAAGTGATGGAAAGAGACAATATATTGTTCGCGACTGTGTAGTTTTGCAATTTCGGCTTGTGGTTTTTCATAATTAAAATTTGTCCCGTGACCAAAATTAAATTAATTTCGGTTCTATTATTATTATTACAGATAAATTATCTCGACTTAATTCCGTAATCCTTAATGTTAAATCCTTAATGCCGTAAGACCCAAAGACCTCACCTCAATAAAAATGCTTTTTCCTGGAACCTACCTTAAGCTCCTAGAAAAGAGTTTTCAAAATTTTTGCCTCTTGTTTAGACCACAAAAATTTAGTAGACTGTACAGCGTACCGAGTTTTTCTCTGTTATTTTTACCTACTTTCAAAAAAAGAGAAGGTTATCAATTCGTCGCGATATAACACTTCATTGACAATCCGTTCTCCCTCTTTGTGTTTTCATGGAGCGCGCACGCAGCTTCACATCTTTTATTTTTTAATTTACGACTCGAGTAATCCGAGAGATAAATCCCAACAATCGAATCACTAATTAACTCTGATCGATACTCGCCTCGGTTTGTTGACAAATCGCCTTAAGTTGATACATTGCTGGCTTCGGGATATCGATGGAGTGTGGCCCTTATTTCATAAATTAATGTCGCGTTTTATGTTTTGGTATCATGTTTTTTATTACCTGGAAGAATGTGATATGTTTCGTCCGAAGTGTTGTATACGTACATACACACATACTCAAAACTATCACGTCTTTATTCCTAATGGGCAGACAGAGATTTTTGTATCTTGCGGTTCTAAGCAGAGCCCAGGGTCGCAAGACTGTAGCGAGATGGTGGGCGAGAAGTTAGAAAGCAATCAATGGTGATGGGTTGCTAGCCGCATCGCCTGTTAAAATTATTCGCATTTTCGCCCATCCGCTTGATCGCTTTTACCATGGCACAATAAAACAAGGTATTCTCTTCCCGTGACAGCTGATGACGTAGGTGGAACTTGACTACGTCATCAGTTTGATGTGCTGCCACTGTGTGAAATTTAATTACCCGAGCGTAATGCATTTTTGAACTTTTTAAACCAATTTCGAATTAATAATCCATTATATCAATTTATAAAATATTGAATTGATGAATCACGCAAGAATCGCGAGATACTAACTAGCTAAGTTACTTAATATTTTTTTAATATTCGTGAACTAATTGAGAAAGTCCTTAAATTTACTGAAAAGAACAACCAGTGGCAACACTTTCGTGACGTAGTCAAGTTCCATCTCGGGAAGAGAATACCTTGTTTTATTCTACCATGGCTTTTACGATCTGTGCGGATACCAGAATGGGATCTAAGCATAGACCTAGAAAATGTGAGATAAGTATTGTACCCTATACGAAAATAACATCTCTACCAACGATCTAAGTAACAGAAATACAATTGTGAAAACTTCAACTACTAGCTATCACGTGTATATGAAATATAGCCTGGTGACAGACAGACAGACAGACAGTGAAGTCTTAGTAATAGGGCCCCGTTTTCACCCTATGGGTACGGAACCTTAAAACGTATAATATGACGGAACAGTTAACGCTTTAACCGCGAGCGTCGCATATATGTGACAAACATTTTCGGGCCCATTCCGCGAAGGTAGAAAGAAATTCCATATCTGCGACAAAAAAAAATGCTCGTATGACACATAACTTACGTATCCATATCCGTTTTTGGTTGTAGATAGGTATGTTAGATTTACCATGTCTCGCGCTGGGGGCACGACAACTGATATAAAGTCTAAAAGGGTTAAGAGACATTACCTACCTGTGGACATTATATATTTTTTAATATGATCGAAGTACGATTATATGAAATTACATCTCATGAACAGAAAGTACGAACTGTATCTATCGATTCTTATGTGGATCAATCGAATTACCGATGTTACGTCGAATTGTGTAATCGTTTGTAGCATTGTTTTAGGCGATTACGACAAATCGATTCGGATATGCTCGATTATAGGCACCCCGCTATTTGGTAGAGACAGAAAAGTACTGTTATATAAATTCACTTTTATTGCCTGATCAATGTTATTTAAAGTTGGTAAATGGCCTTTTGGTATCCGGCAGAGTAGAATAGGGCCATTCCAAGTCCTCCCGTGGATGTCGTAGAAGGCGTCTTAGGAATACAAGCTAAAAGCTTATAAAACATCAATGAGACCTCTCCAACCCGTCTGGCCAGCGAGGAGAGTGTAGGCCAAGTCCTCTGGCTGCTCTGGCCAAGTATGGCTATGGTAGGTAGTACAGAGAGGGTCGTGCTCCTGCAGTGGAGACTAAAAGACCTGATGATGATAGTAATTGATCGAGAGAGCGAAGTGTCTCAATTTCAAAATTGGCCAACAATGCTTCGGTCTGTCTGTCAGTTGGTCTGTGCGGCTGTTTTCGCCTACATGTCGCATTTCTCAACCGAGAAATTTTGCGAGATGGTCCGTAAGTTATTTTTGTTTTGTCGATTCAGTTTTTTTGAAATTTCCCTAAAAGGAATGATGGCCCCGCCGAGCGCAGGGACACAAGGCCGATAAAGTTTGGTTTTATCGATTCGAATATGGATTCATTAACTCTAAAGCGTGCGATAAGTTACCCGCATGGTAAGAATACATTGTGTATAATTATTACAGAAGAATAAAGTTACGAAATATAATTAATAGAGAAGTACACAAACAATCGAATCAGGGCCTGTCCATATTTAACGCAGTGCGAAAACGAAACAATAGCGTATACGAACATAACAGCTTTGTTTTCTATCGCTCCCATAGCGACTCAATTGTTGCTCGCAGATAATTATTTTAGAACAAGAACATTACTTTCACTACAATTTGCATTTTCTCCTTGAACGTGTTTTGCGATGTCAAACATCGCGTGTGGAATGCTGTAATTAACAGCAGATGGAAAATCTAAGGCCTCGTGTCCACTGAGCAACATATGACAGGTGACGTGACGCTCAACATGTTCGGCAACGTTGCGCTGCGCGCTGCAGCGAGCGACATTGCCGACTGGCGCCCAGGTTTAGTTTTTGTGATTCCGTGTTGTTGACAAGTGGAGGTGACGCTTTCTATCCCACCAACGTGGTTTTTTCAATTTTACACCTTACTAACCGACTTCCCAAAAAAGAGGAGGTAATCCGTTCCTCGTTCGTCGCGATTTTTTTATCTATGTTCGACGATTATTCGAAGACGCCTGGAAAGTTTTAGAAAATACTTTTTTGTGAGGTGAAAATTTCCCACAGAAATTTTATCAAAATTATCTGTGTAGTTCGAAAGTCAAGAGTATTCTTAGATTATTTTTTCGTTTATATTATAACCACACCACCTGTTGAAATTAACATTAGTTCATCTGGTGACATGTTGTCTGGGACTGATCATATAACGTAGACAGACAAGACAACGTTGCGAAACAAAAGTTCCGCGCTAACGCCAACATGTTGGGCAACATGCGCGGCGCGCCGTATTTTTGTCTAGTGGATACGAAGCTCAAAACACGTATTTATTGTTGTTTGATTGCTATCTAGCCTTTTACATCTGAAGACGTCTGTGGTGTGATGGTTGACACGCTAGGCCGGTTCTGGGTTCAATCCCCAGCAAGTAGAAAAATAGCTTTTTAGATAAAGTACGAAGTATTTATTGTTAAGTACTTGATTGCTATCTAGTCTTTTACATTTGACGACGAGTAATCATTAACTTGTATTAAGTCACTGTAATTCTAGAGGACCTCTGCCTAGTAAGTTAGATAAAACGATAAATAGAAAAGTAAGTTAGAAAATTGCCTTTTTAAATTATCCTTGATGTTGGGTGTTTATCTAGATAACATAATATATCTAGCATCGTTAAATTAGTATTCCTATGTATGACTGTGACTATTTCAGTTATAAATATACTACGGAACTTACTGAGATTATAGCATTGGACCATGATTGGGCCCGATAATTCTAATGTCAATAATATACTTACCTAGTTTGTGATCGCGAATACATAACATCGTATTCTAGAGTGTGGTATGCGGTAAAATACAGAAGTAAATTTCACGTAGTTTCGTCCATAACATAGGTAGCAACTTTAGTGACCTATAGTACAACGTGGAAGAGACATACCTGTAATAACTCGAATCACGACACGAGCTATACTAAATCACTATAGTATAATGCGATAAAAATAATAATAAAAGAGCACAAAAAAAAATTAGGCATTTCCACAGTAAAGTGAAAAACAGCCGCCCGGGCTGTATGGGAATGTCGAATATTTGTTTTGGTTTCTTGACTGCTTTTTTAATTGTATTGTGCTATAGTGATCTAGTATTAGCCCGTGGTTTGATTTATTGCGGGTATGTCCCTTCCACTTGTAAACACTTTTTAGAAGGCATCGAAATATGAAGCGATGTAAGTATTGAAGCGATGTAAGTATGCTGCCCATGCTGGTCTGGGAGAAATAAAAAAAAACTTAGAATGTACCAGCTGCTTCTCTTCCCACGCAGATCGTAAAAGCCGATCGAGGGAATGGGCAAAAATGCAAATCATGTAAACAGGCGTTGCGGCTAGCAACCCATCACTGTATTGATTGCTTTTCCATCTTCTCGCCCACCATGACGCTAAAAGTGGCTTTTGGGTCTTGCGGCCCTGGGCTCTGCATAGAGCCGCAAGACCCAAAATGCTCTGTCTGCCCCATTAGGGATAAAGACGTGATAGTATGTATGTATGTATGTAAGTATGCTAAAATCTCAACAAGCAAGCTTGTTTACGATTTTCGGATCCAAAAAAAAGTTTGAATTATCGCATGATCATCTTTACTAATTTAGATTTCCTGACTCCTCCGATGCCCTCCTTAGATTAAGCAAATATCTAATATCATATTTGCTAATACATGAGTTGATATAGAAAAAAATTAAAGAGATATCGGCGGAAATAGCGTGTAATGTGGCTATTAGAAGAATGAGATCTTCTAATCGAGCCTTCGGATCGGTCTTTACATCGGCGAGAAAACTTAAATTAAAGTAGTAACAGATGTGACATTGTGTCGGTCAAACTGACAGTCGGGATAGAGTTCAGTCGGTATAAACTATTTCGATTTCGTCTTCTGTCGGTCTCATGCACAAAAAGTTAGCGTACCGTCGGTATAGCGTTCACCGGGATTTCGTCTGTCGGCATTGAGTGGTAGACTCACTTTAAACTGTAAACAGTAGTCCATAAAATAGTTGGAAGAGTTATCTAGGGCTTTATCAAGAATTTTTTTTAAATTATATATATCTGTTTCTTTTTAAATATTTATTTCAAATGGGAGCAGCACTGGACTGGACCCCGAAAAATTAAAGTAGAAGAATTGGCGTCGGGGAGCAGGGTGGTTTCTATATTTTATTTTGAGCGTTAATAACTTTGCTTGGTGCTGGTACTTTGTACAAAAATGATGTAAATCAAATGTGACGAAAGTACCTGTGACTAATCTTCAATTACCCTTACCTAGCTGTGACGAACTCACACATATTTGTGATGTATGAGACAAATTTAATTTCAATGTTAAACAACGCAAAAATGCATTGCGAAGGAGGGTTGACATCACGTCGTAAACCACAGACAATTTTCTTGGTCCCATTCAAAATCGGAAGTTTCTAAAATAATAGATTTTCATAGAAACGTCGTGCGTTTAGTTAGTCTCACGTAGCCTTCGCCACTCAAAACTAAAACTAGCTATGATGATAAGTGAGCAAAATTCAACCATGTTACTTTTTAAATCAGTAGATTTTTTTGCGGTAATAGGCAATTAAATGTTAACAAATAAATTTTTGTGGATTTAGTTCCAATTTTTGGAACTAAATTTAACATGAGACCGCCCATAACACCGATTAAAAAACAAACGCGGCGCCATCATTTTATGCCCACTAACTTAGTTGTTGACCTTTACCTAGTACTTTCGCCCCCACATGATACACACATGCCATCTTGAGATGTCTTTCTGTAACACTATTTTGTAGTGATACACTCTCAATCTGATTGGTCTATCTATACAGGCACGTGCGTTTATCTCCGAACAGCCAACTCGTTTCATATAGGTTCACTAAATAAGCTCATGTCGTCATTTAGCTATAATAAACGACGACAGATTAATTGAATTTTACTTTCTTTGGATTTATAATGATTTTAGAATTTATTACTTACTAATAAGGTCACGGAATTTGGAAATTGTTAGTGAAAGTTTCTCATTTGTTTTAATTTCCTAAACAGTTCTAATTGTAGGTTAATGATTAAAATTACACAGATGTAGTAAAGATATAGAAATGGGTACATTAGTTTGTATGTTAATTTGCATTTAAAGCTATTAATTTGTACAACATTTCTAGTAACATCATTCTGTAAACGAGCAAGCGAAACACGTAGTAGTCATAAATAATCGCAGCTGTATGTATTTGTTTTCGTTTGCGTCGAACAATAAATAGCTAAACGATTATTTATGCGCGGGTCACGGCTCTATGAACTGCGTTTCCTTTGCCTAATGCTTCGACAAACAGCGGCGGTTTGCAGATAAATTGTGTTCACACATTTCCTAAGCCACGGACGTAGATACGATTATCTTATCACCCGTTGGTATCGGTGGCCGGCCCATTAGTTCGCCGGCCGACTTTCCCCGAGGGAAGCCGATTGTCGACGATCGTCCTCCGATGCTCATAGCTAGGTGCGGCATAATGCCTAGATATTTGAATGTATCTTTATGTAAAACGTTGCGAAAGTTGCAAGAGTGAGTTATGGGCTCGGCTTGAGCAAGCCATTTGTGAACAATATTGAATGGTGCCGTAAAAAGACTATCGTGTATCGCAGATCTTGATATGGTTGCAGCCATGCTGGATCTATCAAATCGGGGGTATATCTTTTTGTAGTTGAATGTGAAAATAACCGATGAGATTGACTCATCAGACTAAGGAACAGGAGTGCAATTTTGATAAATTAGAGTAAAAATAGTCGAGCCAATTAAGCTTCTAAATGAATTGAAAAGTCAGACAAAGGAACCAAAGTTATTTGCCAGGCAAATTAAAAAGTGACTTTCAATAGTTTCATGTGTAAACGTCATCTAGTGATGAGCAAAGGAACTATATAGTAGCACTGATATTCTTAGCGCTATCTGCGCCTAGATTTTCCGGGACTCGGCTTCCTGGAAAACCTATGCGCAGATGGCGTGATGCGTCCGTTCCTTTGGGTCCACAAAGTAAGTTTTTTCGCCCGTAGTTCGGCTGACGTGACTGACCCAGCCCCATTTCACTTTAGCGTCGGTGACATTGCTATGGTGTTGCGGACTCTATCTTTATTATATAAATTACGGGATACTAATTCTATATCTTTATGAACCAAGACAATTTGAAAAATGGCATTTTCCGGCTTGCCCTGGTTGGGGATTGAACCGAGAGCTTCCAAAGTGACAAAAATGATTTTAACTTTGACATAATTTAAACTGCGACCGAGTTGGAGTAAAGCCCGATGATTAACGGCGGCATTCGCACAGACAGACGGGCGAGCAGTTCGTAATAATGGCTGCATAATGAGCTCTTCATTGTCTCCCCTCGTCGCCATGCAGATATATGCGAGATTGCACGCCCACTTGTGCGCACGTGGACTTCCAAAGTGCTTTATGTTCGACCTATTTAATCATTGTTTTATACATCATTTAAATTTTCTTTTTCGTTCTTTCTTAAGCGGCCTATGTCATCCTCTGCTGGTCTAAAAGTCTCTCCAAATAAAGCAAGAACTTGCTTTTAATCATCATCCGTTGTGGCTGCAGCATCATCGGCTGTTGAACTGACGTTACAGATAATACCAGTTTTTAAGTAGAAGAACTAACAGCTTAGAAGAACTAACAGCTTATTAAGCTGATGCGTGTGCGTCTTAATGTTTGAAGATCTTGTTTTTGTCCAGTTTATCTTTAAAGATATTCACTGAAGGTTCAGTAACAACATTCTCTGGTAGCTTGCTTCAATCTGTGACCGCTTGATTGGAGGTTTCTTGTACGAAAGTGCGTCTTAATGTTTGAAGATCTTGTTTTTGTCCAGTTTATCTTTAAAGTTGTTCAGTGGTAGTCAACAACATTCGCTGGTAGCTTGCTCCAGTCTGTGACCGCTCGATTGGCGGTTTCTTGTACGAAACTGGAAATGTTTACAAACACATCCGCTGTGTCGCAATCTAGCAATACATGGGTATCTTCTCCGAAGAAGTTCTCACGGGTGGCGGTTGCTAAACACACGATCTTTAATTGTCCTCAATTAATAAACTTGAGATCGCAGCGCGTCTGTTGGGCAACCCGTTAAGTAAATGAACACAGTATTTGCATCACGCAAAATCAATATTTTTTACAAAAAAATCCTAAAACTACGAACATAAGACCTTGCATATTTGCATAGATAGATTTTTGTGCTTTTGAATATAGCAATACTTAGCGGTAGTTTCTTTTGTAACGTTAAAACATAATGGTCTGAGCTTGTCCCTTTCGGTCCTTACATCCTATTAGCAGTTCGCTAACGGAAACTTATAGCCCCAATATACCTACCAGTTGGACTTGTGGCGTTTTATTTACATCTTTCTAAACGTCAAAACAAACATTTTCTATGGGATTTGTATGAAATACAGAGTAATGACGTCAATAGTTTCTTGGAGTCAAATTGATAGTTTAGTTTCTGCAATAATAAATCTAAAATCACGTTAAAAATTGATATGATCCTGATGATTAACCACCTAAATATTATTTATGACCTAGGAAAGTACCCATTAATTGTCTCAGATAAATGTTTAAATAATGTCATAGGCATAAGTTCATTAATTTCTGTCTCTGATTTTCATTTGTTTCCACGACTTTTAAAGCAACAATTTTAGTTACGACCAAAAAACACGTATTTCTCTAAAACCACAATGTCTACAGCTCTACTATAGACGCTGATATTTTCACCGGCTTTATTTCTCACACCTAAATTCCAATTGCACATAATCACTTCATTTACACTTGTTTTACTTTAAATGTCAGCGGATATCGCTGCATCGACGTAATTAGAGTCGGCAACGGCACACCTCGCGCACAAAACGTGGACGTTACGGAAGGGAAACTTTCTCTCTTCTTCTTGTCGAGACGAAATGGCTCAAATGAAATATTGATAGACCAGAACCTATAGATGGGCTAACGAGGTGCAGAAAGACCTGCGGTGCCTTGGAGGTGACGACAAGCAGCAACGCTTACAAAACTACAAGTAATGGCTGCTGGGTCGCTGCGCCACCATAGTAAGTAACTAATACCAGAACCTAGCCACGGCGACCTTCCTGTCATTGGTCATATTCAGATCTGCCTTAGTACAAGGAGTCCGGCAGTTGGGACATGACAAAAGACTTTCTGTCGTATATTTGACACTAATCATATTTACTTTGGGCGGTAACTGGTGGCTACCATAGTTATTTACCAGAGAGAGATCACTATCCAAACGTCATACAGTAAATCAGAATTAACCTGTGACAAAGTTGTTTTAAGCCACCACAATCAGACCTTCCTCCTAATGAGAATACATACAGTGATATAACTGCCGAAACCATTGGAATCGAAGCGAGAAAGTGAGACTCACAATGCTGGGTAGTTACTCTATAAAAACTTGAGAGGTGTCAAGGGAAACCCGGATGCAACGAAGTTCCTTTCGATTAATTAGGAGAGAGAGAGAGAGGGAGAGAGAGAGACAGAGAAACACGCCCACGCCGCACGGCTTATAACTATAGCAAAAAGTGTCGTTTAAAGTGACTTTTGGTCTTAATTTTTTCCGTCTAGCCTCCTTTCGCAACGCGCGATAAGGAACTTCGTTCCAATAAAACGTTAGTCGTACGATATCTACGTCCCATTTCTATCTTAAACCAAATTAAACTTTATCGCCATACATTATTGCTCAGTGTTACTTAACATTAAAAAGCAGATAGGCAGTAATATCCGTCTTGCCTACCGCTTTTTGAGTAACCCCTGCACACGTGCGCTTCTGGGCAATAACAGTTACTTATTGCGCATTTTAAGGGTCCCCCGACCCTAGACTTCTCCATACAAACGTAGTCTACGTGTAATTTTGAAACCACATGTCAGATTCCGCTAAAAATTGGTAACAAGAAATTGCAATTATCTAGGGTTATAACTGGTTTCCTATGGTAAAATTATGAACTGGAAAGAAAATATAACGATTTAGAAGTTTCCCATACTAATGGTCAAAAATGATATAAAACACTATATTCTATTTCAAGTTTATATTTTTACGTCGGAAACTAGTCATAAACCTAGATAATTGCAATATCTTTGAAATTACAAAATTTATATAGTAGTATGGGAAACTTCTAAATCGTTATATTTTCTTTCCAGTTCATAATTTTACCATAGGAAACCAGTTATAACCCTAGATAATTGCAATATCTTTGAAATTACAAAATTTTGCCCAAATCGGACATGTCGTTTTGAAATAAAACGTAGACTACGTTTGTATGGAAAGTTGTATTTTGGTCTAGGGTCGGGGGACCCTTAAGCGCAACATATGAGTCGTCAATTCCATACTTTAGCTACTTTATACATCAACACTAGCGACACCAATCGCGTTCGGACGTGACGATCGGGCGACACGATTTGTGTCCACAATCGTGTCACTTACCCCGCAGAGATCTCCGATACATGTGGTTAGACGTTACAATGGAGTAGTAAATGAAGTTATTGGGAATGTATTTGATCATAAACATTTATGTTTATAGTGCATATTACGAAAAATAATTGTATATACACATAAAATTTTCTTAAATACTAAAATAAAGATTATAAAACTACTCACTACAATACACTACAAACTAATATTTACAAATAAAAAAGGCCCGGTAATTGTTTACCCTGCGGTAACGTGCCCAGAAGGCTGGCTGCATTGCCACGTTGTATGGCAATGCTTATTTTCTGACCTAGATATAGGCCAGCCTTCTGGTCACGGGAAACTTCAATAAGTTTCCAAGTGCATATTGTATAAGGTCTAACAAAATATACTGGAACTATTTTAAGGGTGAATTCAGTCCATGATACCAAACTATTTTCCACAAGGAACATGTATCGAAATATGAAAAGTAATTTTTTGGCCTCCATTACAAGTTGACGGATGAGCTGATCCGAGTTGTATGGAGAGCCAAAAAAGTCCATGTCAGAGGCCTTTAAGGCGGTTTAAAAACTCTGACACTAGTGTTAGTTACTAACACACACGATAGAAGAAGGAGAAAGAAACATATGACTTGGGGAAAGTTGTTTGCTATCACGGACTTAATTCACCCTGAAAATAGTTTTAGTATATTTTGTTAAATCGTAAAATTGTAGGAATTTTTATTTCGTTCTTATGTAAACAAGGCTCGTATCCCACTGTAAGGCGCAGGACACATACAAAAGAAATGCGTCGCGGACGGTTCGCAGACATTTGTCTTTTCCGCGACGGCAAGCGACGGTTTCATACAAAATGTGATGACGACCTCCGTGGCGTAATGGTCAACACGCTAGACCGCCAATCCGGAGGTCCTGGGTTCGATCCCCAGCCAGGACAAGTTGGAAAACGGCCTTTTTCAAATTGTCCTGGGTCTTGGATGTTTATCTATATATGTATTTGTTATAAAATATAGTATCGTTGAGTTAGTATCCCATAACACAAGTCTCGAACTTACTTTGGGGCTAGCTCAATCAGTGTATTTGTCCCTATATATTTATTTATTTATTATTTAGAGTTCTGTATATTTATATTGAAATTATTACTCTTATTTCGGTAGTTTTATAATAAATGGTATAGAAATTATTTTAGCTAATATAACTTACACGAACAAACAATAACTCCTCAAGAATTACGATCAACCTTAAGCAATTCAATTACTGTAATCCTTCATAAAGTTTGGTCCAGTTAAGCCTACCATAAAACGCGAACATAATCTAACATTTGAACAACCAATATTGAATAACGAACCAAGCGTAATTTCAATAAACCATTTTACTGAAACAACGGGTATTCCAGTTATTATTTATCGAAGGCGTCAAATTTCCATTAAGATAAATACCGAGAGAAATGGAAACGCATAGGCTTAGTAGTTATCAGTGGCGGGGCTAGAACCAAACGGGCCATTGGGCAAAATTTGATTAGGGGCTTTTTTTACTTTAACTTAGCTGAACTCTAGGGACTTTTTTGTATGATGTTTAATACAAAAATATGCCTAGAGTTCAGGCTGTTGAAATAAAACACTTAAATAAACTACTAATAATAAAAAACTTTCAACTATTTTGAGCTATAAGCATTAACAGCGGAGCACACAAGGGGTTTTTTAGAATAGGGAAGACGGCGTCACAGTTGACCATAAACAAAGAAGAATAATGTGGCCAGCAATAAATATAAAAGTTAACAACAAAAATTTGTCTATTTTTTAATTTAATGAAACAGGCTGTATGAATAAAAAACTCACGCATTTAATAAAATAAATATGTTTTATACTACTTTACCAGTTCGCTCCGACTACGTTCACGAACTGTGAACTGAGGATACCTTTATAAGGTATATTTCGTCAACGCCTTGACATACTCGTATTTGGCTAATGTTCAAATTAAAGAGATAGTCTTTCCTTATTTACCCAATTTTACTTAGCTTCGATTAAAGATACTCGAATTATCGTCGAACGTAGATATATACGAGTACAAACGCCGGATAACTGCTCTTTTCGCTCGTTTGATTAATAAATGTTTTGTAAAATTATTTGTATGTACATAATCCATATACGACTTTGTATGAAAAGATAAGTTAATAATATTTTTTATCAATGGAAAAAATGAGTGGTGTACTGCCCAAAAATCTCAAATACATGTATTGTGGATAACGTTCTACGAATTTACGCTTAAACACGTATGGGCCCCTGTCCCCGGCTTCCCCGTGTCTTGTCACAGCTGATACGGCGGCAGCTACACCCCTGGTTTAGATCCAGTGCTGGACCGGCCGAGATCTGGGTTAGCAACCTTACACTATCTGTTAAGGTCCTAATAGGTTAATTGAAGCGGCCTCGGAACGAAATATTGAAGTTGAGGAAGAAATTCTAACACAATTTTTAGAAGAAATCTATTAAATGCTAGAAGCATAATATAAGAAAGAACATATTACAAATATCAACAATAGCTTACCTTATTAACAAAGCTATAGCTAGCATACTTTGTATTTCAGTTTTATAAGCTTTGACTTTAATATGATTACTACGATTTGCAATTTGCATTTAAGACCAGTGAAGACTAACTAAGAAAATTTTTTTTCCGGAGAGAATTTTCGAGAATCCCCTGTCAAGTATTTCTCTTCTTTTTTTCTTTCTTACTTCTAGCCTTCCGCCTTCATTTTTTGTCTACGTATTCTTCCTTAAGTTTTTTTTTAAGTTTTCTCTTTTTATTTAAGTATTTCACAATTTAAGAGTCCGGCGACCCTAGACTTCTCCATACAAACGTAGTACACGTTTAATTTTGAAACCACATGTCAGATTCCGGTAAAAATTGGTAATTGTAAAGAAATTGCAATTATCTATGGTTATAACTGGATTCCTATACTAAAATTATGAACTGGAAAGAAAATATAACGATTTAGAAGTTTCCCATACTAATGGTCAAAAATGATATAAAACACTATATTCTATTTCAAGTTCATATTTTTACTGTCAGAAACTAAATATAAACCTAGATAATTGCAATATCTTTGAAATTACAAAATTTTGCCCAAATCGGACATGTCGTTTTGAAATAAAACGTAGACTACGTTTGTAGGAAAGTTGTATTTTGGTCTAGGGTCGGGGGACCCTTAAGGCTCCTACCCGCGCTAGCGACCTTGAAAACACAAAAAAATTATTTATCTTTCTGTAAGTGAGATTATTAGAAACCCTCGTACAACTTTTCAGCTAGTATCCTTAAGTTTCATTAGAACCTCGAAAGTCATTTTTCAAGGTCGCTAGCGCGGGTAGGACCTTTAAGCGACTCATCTGTATCCTCTGTAATTGAAGCACTTGATCGTTTCCTGATTGGTGTTCGTTTGGTGTCAACGGCTAACTTTGTGGTGTAGATGAAGCGGCTTATCTACGTTTTATTGGCTATCAATGTATTGAAAATTAACTTAGCAAGTCGGAAGAGTCTTAAATTTGTATTAAACAGGGTACCGCTGCAGTACTTTTGATTTCTGAGAACATACGGTATTAAATACTAGAAATCTTATATTCAATTAGATATATTTCTTAGACACAAGTAATTGTTCGGGTCCTTGTCTTTGAAATCTACTCAGCACTTGAATGTTCCTGCTATATTTTCATTATAACTTATAAAATGATCATCGAAAAACATACAGGACTAAATTCTGGGAAGTAATTTTTTAATTTTTTTTTATTTATTCCAATAGTACAGCAGGTGAGGCGATAGAGACATAATATGAATTTAATAAAATGTTGGCTGTTTGTCTGTTTCAAATAAAACTTTTTTGTTGTATAGCTGTTAAGCCTGGTGTAATATTGCTGTTAATCAACATATAGGGTGATGCAGAACCATAATGGTCCAGCGAAACTATAAGAAATATAAAAATTACGTCTTAGAAAAAGTTGTTCAGCCTGATGAGCATTTTCCGGAGACATAAAGTCGATGCGAACGAATTCGCGGGTTTCGGCTTGTTATATATATAGATATGTATTGATATAATTTGATTAGGGATAAAGACGTGATAGTATGTATGTATGTATGTATTGATAAACTAATCATTTGTTCTTTTGTTTTATGTAAATGAGCTAAAAATAGTACTCTATTGTAAATATCACACAAGACTTATAATATAATTAATTAAAGAATGTTTGATTGAAAGAGCGACTGAATACGATGTTTGCTGTCTCGCTCCCCTCTAAAATTCTCACACAAACAATTGCAATCTTGATTGATATCTCAATTCGTCCTTGACACCACGATGTAGCAACGTCTGTTTGCATAAAGATGCAGGTATCTGCAGATGTATCTCACTTAAATATCAATAGGTGACACCTTTTAACCTCAAATTAAATAGATAAAAATGTGCGCAGAGATTAGATCGCCGATGTGAATAATAAATTAAGTTGTGTATCGTTATGTTTTTGTATTATTTATCGCTATGAATATTGTTAAACGGTTTGCTCACAATATTTTGTTGGGAAGGTCGATCGTTTGGATTGATTTGGATAATCAATATCAAGGTGAGAGATAGGAGTGGCGACCCGGTGGATTTACTGTCACTGCACTAAAAAAAAAAATTTAGTTTTGTATTGTATCGCTTCCTACGTCAGCTCTGAGGAATTTGAGAAATTTCAAAATAATAGTTGAGATAAAGTAAAAAGTCAAATTGGAGCAAGTTCAGTCCATGACACTAGATAACTTTCTATAAAAAAGTTAAATTAAATCTTGTATAATCTGTATTGGAAGCATTTTTGGAAGGATGTATTGGAAGGAACTTTTCCCAAATCCTTTCGCTTCATGTTAAAAACATGGCATTCTTGTGATTATATTCTCTTTGGCATTCTTCTTAATGTCAAACTTGACACTTGACAGCGTGGTCGGTGTTACCATTTTATCACATTAAAGAACCCATTTAGGGTTGCCAGTATTAATAAAATTACTGCAGATTTGGGACATACTAAAACTATTATCTCAACTTTTCCTAAGTTAGCTTCGTGTTCACACATTAAATAATTACCTATAGCATTTGCAGAACCCAAATAAACAATTTACAGCCAACACACAACCGCGCCTTGTGTCGTAACTCGAATGCTTGAATAGGCACAACAACCCGACAAACTGATTATTAGCTAAATGTCATTAGTATTATCCGCAAAACAATGCAACTGCTGGTTACCGCAAATATCTTGTAATGATTTTCAATTATTCGTTCGATGAGATTTCAACATTTTATTGAGTCAGTGAGAAACAGGCAAGTTTTGCCTAACATCTAGAATTATTTTTTTTATTAATTAGAATAGAACTGCCTCCGTGGTGTAATGGTTGGAGCGTTTGGCTCATACCCGGAGGTCGCGGGTTCGATTCCCAGCGGGGGCAACGACTTTGTGTTGTTGTCCTAGTTTGGTAAGGACATTGCAGGCTGATCACCTGATTGTCTGATAAATAAGATGATCCGTGCTTCGGAGGGCACGTTAAGCCGTCGGTCCCGGTCATTGTCTTTGACATTGGTCGTTACCTTAAACCATGTCAGAGGCCTTTAAGGCGGTTTAAAAACTCTGACACCAGTGTTAGTCACTAACACACACGATAAGAAGAAGAAGACGTCTAGAATTATATTTCTTTTTCTGGTTTGATTTAAAAAAAAAACAAAAGACAAAATAGAACTACTTTTCGAAATTGCCCGAGCGCCTGTACACTTTTGTGGAATAGGATAAATTTTTTACGGTTCAAAAAAAAGTTTTCTGTATCACTATTTTAAAAAAACATTCTCTATGAGCTATGGGGGTAAAATAGGGGGTGATAGCTAGTATGAAACTCAGCTGAAAACGGCTGACTAGCGGGAAAATGATGGATGATGAAGAGGATGTTCAAAAATTTACTACACGGGCGGTGGGTTTCCCCTAGTCTAGTAGCCCGTGTTTCCATTTATCACACGTTATATAGCAGTATTAATTCTAGACTGTGTTTTTGTTACAGAGATGGCAGCGGAGGTGGTTCGTCTTGTACGACGATGGAGAGCTCACGTACTCACTCGACGAACACGTAAGTCTTTTACATTTTTACTGGGCTTTCTGTGACTTATCCAGAATTTTGTTTTGGGAGGGGCTTGAACTTCAGTCATAGTTTAACCCTTTAACCGCGAATGTTTCGTGCCTATTTCGGGATTGTCTTAGAGAATCCAAGGTCTTTGTAATTTTAGTAAGAAAATTCACTATTCAAATTCACTGTTGGATAAATCCGACATTCGCGGTGAAAGGGTTAAAACCCAGGGGCGTAGCTACCGCCGTATCTGCCGTATCAATTATACGGGGCCCCCGGCCTACGGGGGCCCCCAAGGTGCGTAAGCAAAAATTAATAAAAACTTCCCAAATTTTTTAAATTTCAGAAATGAGAAAAGTAAAAAAAAGCAATTTATTTTTTCCCGAGTAAAGCGTGCTTTCAAAAGTTGGCAACACCCTATATCGGTTAAAGCGGGCTGCGGGATTTCCCCGTTTAAGTCATTTACGAGGCGCAAACAAACCGAGCTTTGCATTGATAGATAATTATGATGAATAAATATTTCTTTTAATTTTATGCAAACATTTTTTTCTTTTTTGAGGAACCTTTACCCTTCCTAAGGGCCCCCAAACAAATTTTTATACGGGGCCCCGCCAAGGTACGCTACGCTTCTGTTAAAACCGCACCCTGGTGGCGATCGCGATGCGCGTTCTGGACCTTGAAAATGTTCATGTAGGGACTCAGATGCTTTTTGGGGGTCTTGAGCCCCCTGAAGTTCTGCCCGAAATCCAGCTAGTGCCTTATATGAACGTGAGACACATCTTTTTATCGAATACTCAGGTAAGGATTGAATTGCACGCACTGGTATGCTTTGAAGTGTCGCTGCTCTGCTACCTCCTGAAAATGTATTAATTGATTCGGTATCTTACTCAATTTTTTTTGTACATATCAAAAAGTAACCGTCTGAAAGCGAAAACAATTTTTTTTTTGGGCTCGCGCCTACGAAAGAGAAAATGAAATGTTCCCACCACGCTCCCACTCTTATTTCTGAAATGCTTATTACTACTCCATAATTAACCAATTATCTTGCAGTTTAAATTTTTTTTAATGTTTTATATAAAATATTAACTATACATAATAAAATAGCCTATTTAATGAAGCCAGTCTCATGAGTTCCAAAAAATAGCCTTTTAGTAAACGTTTGGTAAGTTCGCAAATACGCGAGGACTAAGTAAACATTACAGCATTTACAGCTCACTTTACGGTAAATATTTTATTTAAATTCCTCCGAACGTTATCTAAGCTTCACGACTTGGTCCCTACAGAGTAAACGGTCTATTAGTTGGTACAAATTTAGCTTTCCCATTGAGCGCCCGCGAAGGGTAAACGCGGCAGTAATTGACTCCTACCGGGTGATGGGACGCCGACAGCCGAGTAACTAATGCGGTGAAATCTCGGACATTCCATTCGGTTCATGCTAGTTTATTAGGGCTAGTGGGAAGACTAGAAGCATTTAAAATTTATAAGTTTAGTTTAGTTAAGATGGGTCGACGACATCAGAAAGTTAGCGGGTCAAACGTTGATGAGAGTAACTCAGGACCGTGGTAAATGGCATTCGTTGAGAGAGGCCTATGCCCAGCATGGGAGGATCAAGGCTGTGGATGGATGAATGAATGAATGAAGTTTAGTTTTTGGAAGCAAGTATACTAATATTTAGAGTTTATCTTGTTGCTGGTGACAGATAACCGGACAATTTGCATTTGAGTATGTATTTAATTTATTTTTGAAAAGTAGTTTAAATTGACAGTCTGTCTCTGTAAATTTGAATACAGCAATAACAAATACTTAAACAATCCTGAAATAAATCCCATATAGGTCTTTTTTACACCGTCAACATTTCAATTGCAAAACACTTCCTTAATCCAAAATTAGTCTGACTGTATGCCATTCCCTTATACGTTCGCTTTCCTTGTACAATCGTATTTAACAAAAACAAACATTACCAAACTAGTACCGAGTCCGAACAGGTAAGACAAGACTCGATTTCATCGCCACCTCCATTTGTCAGTATCAAATCTTTCACATTCTTTCCCTTGCACTCATCAATATTCATATGTTGGCTCATTGCGATTTCAAGAGCGTCCATGAATTTTAATACACTCCGTTTATAGCGTGCGATGAAAACAAAAAGTTGTTTTGTAAGGGTGTTTGGTCGTTTTGCCCCACGAGCTGTTTGCCCCATTGTAAATATAAATAAATAATAAATTAATATATAGGGACAAATTACACTGATTGAGCTAGCCCCAAAGTTAGAGACTTGTGTTATGGGATACTAACTCAACGATACTACATTTTATAACAAATAGATATATAGATAAACATCCAAGACCCAGGACAATTTGAAAAAGGCAATTTTCCAAATTGCCCTGACCGGGGCTCGAACTCGGAACCTCTGGGTGGCGGACTAGCATGGTGACCACTACGCCACGGAGGTCGACTATGTGAAGGGATATATGTCCGAATCATATATCCCTTTTGAATTGAAGTTAAGCTCCGTGTCTTGTCTTGACACGGCCATTCGATGAAGTGAATCGATAGAGGACTTAATTTAGTCTTGGTCAATTCAGACCATCATATATTTTTTTCTCAGAATATTGTACTTTTTTAACTAAAAGATTGTATTTTATAACTAAAAGGGTTCTTGTACTATTACGATCGACAACGGGGCGAACAGCAAGTGGGGCGAAAGGACCAAATAAGCGTTCAGGTTGCCTAGACTACCAGGAACAATTATCACAGGAAAAGCTATCGCTTCAAAACTATAATTATCTATAATTACAGTCGACAATTTCATTTAGTAAAAGAGTCAAACATTACTTACGTAATCCATTCCTTATTTCTGTAAATTATAATCATAAGTATAAAATAATAACCTGTATATATATCCTTATAGTTTAATAGACCAGACACATTATCACGTCTTTATGCCTGACGGGGTAGACAGAATCCAGAGCCGTAAGGGCCACTTAGCGGGATAGTGGGCGTTAAGGTAAAAAAAAAACAAAATAGTGATGGGTTGCTAGCCGCGTCGCCTAAAACATGATTCAAATCTCCGTTCCCTCAATCAGATTTTACTATCTGCACGGGAAGATAAGCTGGTAAATTCTAAGTTTTTTCTTTTGTCCCAGACCACCATGAAATATGGTCATAAACTATACTTTCGTGAACAGATAGCCATAATAAGTAGAACATATCTAGTCATATGCTGTATTTTCAAGAAAATTGCGGCCGGTTGAGGTTAGGGGGCCAGTCATTGGCCACTTACCCGGATGGGCTTCTAGGGCACGTATCAAGTTTGAAGCAGGGACCATTCTCACCTCGTTACCATGTGCCCAGAAAGATCTATCCATACTTCTATACACTGCACTATACTACTGTTACAATACAATACAAATTAACTTTATTGCACCATGATAAACATAAAAAATTACAACAACAACAAGAAACAATATAGGCACAAAGGCGGGCTTATCGCTATAAATGCAATCTCTTCCAGCCAATCTTTGGGTGGAGGAAAAATAATAATTTGAAATTAGTTACCTCCTACTAATATTCTAAATGCGTATGTGAGTTTGTATATTCGTTTGTTTGTTACCTCTTCACGCTTAAACTACTGAACCGATTTGGATGAAATTTGTTATGGATATAGATTGAGACTCGAGGAAGGACATAGGGTACTCTTTATCCCGGAATTCTCACGGGGAGCAAAGCCCGCGGGTTCAGCTAGTAATATAATGTAAATGTAACTCTGTGTGTTACCACTTCACGCTTTAACCACTGAACCGATTTAGATGAAATTTGGTATGAATATAGGTTGAGATCCGGCGAAGGATATAGGATAGAAATTATACCAAAAAACATCCATTAAGGGAATGAAAAGGGCAGTGGAACTTCTATGGGGAATTCTTCAAAAGTAGACTAAATTCCAAAGTACTGAATTTACGCAGACTAAGTCACTGGTAAAAGCTATATAATTATAGTACTCTATACTATAATTGTAAGCAAAATTTGTTTCTTTTTGAAATTGGTTATTTAACATTTCACAGACAGCTGACTATTACGTAATAGATTAATAAGCAACTATTTGCTGTCGATAAGAAGAAATCTCGTGATCTTGTCGGCAAAATCAACACGTGGTACAGGCCAGAGCAGATTAAGCTATTCAATTTAATGATATTCACCTCTATTACTGCTACATAAAGGTGCGCCAATTCTTTAAAAGTAACTTTACTGGCAGTACCTGCAATTAATCGCCTATCAACATCACACGTATAAAAAAGTTGCTTCAAACACTAGTGTGTAAAAAACTTCATTACGTGTGTTTCCTGCTGACATGCTTTCTTGTTACGCAATTTTGACCTTTCCAATAGTTATAAATCTTTAAAACTAGTTATTATTGACAGCCTGACTGTCTCCATTTCTAATCACGCTGTATATAATATGATTATGAATGGTAAATGTGTTCGTCAATGCAATGACAGACTTAATTGAGGCGAAATATATGCTCGGACTTTTTATTGCTTTAATTTTTCTACTCCTGTACTGTTATCTGTCTTTTAAATGGTTCTGAACACTAATATAAGAACATTGATAATATGATTGCAGAAAAAAGTCTATGAATATTTTTTTTCTATAGATTTACCATACTGCCAACATAAGAAAAAAAGTTTTTTTAACATAGTCACTAAAAAGACGTCAATAAAATTTTTTTTTTACCATAGATACCATAAAGAATCAGTACTTGTATATTCTAAATCTGATTTACCAAACATTTTCATATTTTCTTTGTTTGTTTTTGTATTTAATTTAGTAAATATAGTCGAAGAAAAAGTATTGCATGCAACGTTGTATAAGTACGTCAAAAAATGCTCGATGGCGTCTCAAGGCTCGCATCGCAACCTGCGCTACTCGCATTTTTTGACCGTTATTATACAACTGTTGTATAAAATACTATTGTGTTACGATAGCCGGCTATTGCCTACTATTTTTAAGGTTCCATAAACAAAGGGTAAATAGCATCCGTGGTCCAGTGGTCAAGGCATTCGCCTTGTAATCCGGAGGTGATGGGTTCGAATCCCACTGGGAAGCATACTTTGTGAAAAGTTGTTTTCAGTCTGGTATTGCAGGCTTGAATCCTTAATCTTGTCGGATTCTGAAATTTTGAGAATGCTGAATGTTGCATTTTCTGTTCAAGTTCCTGACTTTTTAATTCATACATATATAACACTAGCGATAAATTATCCTTAATAATAGTATGTTTAATCTTATACATGTCTGTCCCTTCGAATCCATAAAATTAGCGATAATAAATAATAATTAAGCATGCAACAGCTCGTAATCAAGATCCTAGCGCGACGCCCCCAGCCCTCGTCCAATCTTCCGCCCTCACAGGGAAATGCAGTTCATGCATATGCAAGCCTCATAAATTAATGTGATAGCTAATGAGAAATGCTCATAGGGTTGCTAACTTGTCAAAATTCAAAGTACGATGCGCCAAGAATGGACGAATTGAGAATCGAGGGCAACATCTGGTTCTGGTTCATTTGAAAAGGTAAGCCAAGTGCGAGTCGGATTCGGGATGTTCCGTACCATTATCTATAAAATAATCACGTTTGTTTTATGGGAGCCCCACTTAAATATTTCTTGTATTCTGTTTCTACATGTATATGTATTATTAATTTTAGTGAACGGGTTAGTCACATTGTAATGTATTTGTTATAATATATAGTATATTTGAGTTAGTAGTCATAACACAAATCTCGAACTTACTTTGGGGCTAGCTCAATCAGTGTAATTAGTTCCTATACATTCTTCTTTCTACTATTCTACTTATATTATAAACGCGAAAGTTTGTAAGTATGGATGAATGGATGTTTGTAACTCGTTCACGTAAAAACTACTAAATGAATTTTAATGAAACTTAACAATAATATAGCTTATACATCGGAATAACACAAAGCCTACAATTTATAAAGATATTGTGTGATAATCCCGCACAGACGAAGTCGCGGGCACCAGCTTAAATATTTATACTAACAAATGAAAGGCGGTTTTTTTTAAAATTTGCATGGCAAATAAACTTGTACATTTTATTCCTCTATTTAGGAAAAAACTCTCATTTACGGCAGCCCTGAATGCGGAACCATACCGGGCGTGTGGGAGCTACCGTGGCCTTCCAAGTCCAATTATGATTTATACCTGTATAAATTCATTTGGTGTCCACAACTAGTATTATTGATTTATAATCCTGATGCCAATCTAGACTAGCATGCGCAGGAGATCTGGGATTACATTCATAACGGTGTGGAATGAGTAGTCGGACTTAAATTCCTGGATAACGGAAATCAAGCTGGCTATTCGAGAAACGTTATCAAGTTTCTGAAATAGCTAGATTGATTTCCGTCAACATCCCTATTATTATAAGCCATCGCTTAGCAATAATAGGGATAATTCGTGCTTCGGAAGACACGTTAAGTGTTTCAGCTGACAGCCGTAAGACGTTCACTGTATACGTAGATCTCCTCTAAAGATTTCCAATTTAAAATAACGGATTTATCTAAGTACCGATATGAGAATTTGACACTAGTGTTTGCTGTGCAATATGCATACGAAAAACAACCTAGCCATTAAAATATTACTGCTACAAAGTGTAACATTTTAGATCCAGGACTTCCACTCCGATCAACTGACTGATCAACTGACTGATCAACTGGTTGCGCAGAATGGAACTCGATGACGGGTTTTTTTCCAATCTAACCAACTTGTTGATCATAAATTTTTTAGGGATAAATTGTTCCAAACGGACCAATTGAACTGACAATTCAAACGGAACAACTATTTTCTTTCTAAACGATACAACTTTTTAGTTGGTTCAATTGGAATATTTTATTAGTTTCAAATTGTTCCCAACCACACAACTTTGGTATTAATCTTTTGAATCAAATCTTTGGAAAAGTGTCATAAACATTTAAAAGATAACACAGCTGTTAACTGTCTGAATAATGAAAAACAGACACTTTGCAACTGAAAATAAACATAATTTATGTTACTTAGCAGCTCAATTGTCTGCTTTATTTTACGACTGGACTAACAAAGTTGCACTGGAATAAAGGATACTTTATTTGCGGCTTCTGCAAACTGGCAGAGCGGAAGATGGGGCTTATTTTAAACAGGATTTATTTGCTGAAATGTGTTTCAGTCGACACAGGACAGTCAGTGACTGAGCGCCCTAGTGCTTCAGCAGTATTGCCGCCCTCGCACAAATTTGCAAAAGATTCAGAACCTCTAACTGTTTGTAGTGTTGCTAACTGATGTTAGATTGAAACCAATTTATTCACTATACCTATACATTTTATTATATTATTAAATTAAAAATCATATCGACTTTGACTAAATAAAAGATTGATAACCTCATCCTTTTTGGAAGTCGGATAATCCGCTATTTTCCAAGAAGTCAAATCAGATACTTTTTTCTAAACGTCAAAACAAACACTTTTTATGGGATTTGTATAAAATACAGGCAGATGACGTCATAATTTCTTAAGAGTCAAACAGCGCTCATATTGTCAGTATTTTTGCGATAAAAAATCTAAAATCACTTTAAAAATGGATATGATCATGAAAGTGACATCATTTCGTGACATTTTGTTAACAGTATCAAATAATTTATTTTTGACCCAGGAAAATACCCATTTTTTTTTCTTTTTTGCCGCCCCTGTAAAATGCCGCCCACGTGCGGCGCGCTCGCGCTTACGGCCGAGACAGGATCACCGCTTGATTAAGAAAGAAATAAAACACTGTTAATTAACATCTTCAAAGGGGTTAAAATTGTTTCGCGGAGTGTTTATGGAGTAAACAGTATGCGTCGAGCACAGAAGCCCCTGCTCTTTATTGGATTAAAACGGGACACCTTACAAGTCCATCACGACGAGTCCGAGTGACACGAACGTATTTCGCAAAGGTAATCATTCTGATATTCTAAAGGAGAAAGTTTGTCTGTGTGTATGTATGTTTGTTACTTCTTCACGCGGAAACTGCTGGACACATTTTGATAAAATTTGGTATGCAAGAAGCTGCCACCCTGGATTAACACATAGGCTAGTGTACTCAAAAAATTCTCACATACATACAAAACATTTCCTTGTCCTTTTCCCTTATAGGCTAGAGCAACAAGAGCTGCTGGGCTTTATTTAACTAACTTTTTAACCGACTTTCAAAAAGGAGGGATTATTGATTCGTCGCGATCTTTTTTTTCTGTATGTGCACCATTTAATCAAATGTGCCTTAAGCGATTTGCAAAATTCTTTTTGGTTTGAAAGGGCATACTTCTCAGATGATCCCAAATAATTTTTATCGTGTTGAAAAGAGGATCAAGTAGTGACGGATTGCTGACAGCGTTTAACTAATAACATGATTATGATATATATTTTTTTTTCATTTAAAAAAAATGCTTTTTCGCCTCTATTCTCAATGCGGCAGACAGAGCATTTAGGTCACGAGGCTTTTAATAGACAGGGCCCAAATAAGCACATTCAAAACACAGGATTTTTGATCGGTATTTACGATCTGTGCAGAATAGGTAGTAGCTATTGTCGCTCGAAGCGTCACACTAAGCCATTACAGCAATATATAACTACAGCATTGCTCAAGAGATTGGACAGACAAAATAATTGCGATTTATATCTAACTAATACTTTCCCATCGATATTAGTTACAGAACTTAGCCAGTGACAAGTAATAATTGAAACAGAATGTAGTGTCGGCAACTGGTAATTGTCGTTAACAAGACGCTTTACCCTGCCGGCCCCGCGGGGCGAGATTTAACGAAATGTCTGAAGGAATTATTCCCGCTAATTATCGGGCAGGCTGTTACAGCGGTGGATCTAGTGAGTGGATGGACTGGTAGCCCTAGGCAGCAGTTAGTTCGGGGCGGCAAAATTCTTTTTATTCGCAATTAAAATATGTGTTCTAAATAAAATTGTGCGAGCTTTTATTGTAAAGTACTTATTAAGACAAATTAGATAAGCCCTAACTTGATAGAGTTTCGTAGTTTTATCACTTAGTTCTATCAAACACGTTTCATCTCCGAGCTCAGACCTGAGACATCGTATAACAAAACAAGTTAAGACAAATCAAACGAGTTCTACTCAATGCGGTTATGTTATTCTGTCAAATATCACCAATGGTTCCATCGTCAGAACAGCTTATCGACTCTTTAATATTGTATTGTCATACGAATTAAAGTAGTATGCAAAATTTTAGCTCAAACATAATATATAGATACATACAAGATACATTGCAAGTTAAATAAATACAAATTATTCAGACGGTTGTTATCTTTTTTTGTATTTGTAGCCTACTTTGTCTTTTTACTTTTTGCTATTATCAGTCTACTGTTTTCCCAATAAATGGACGATAGCCAGAAAAATTTAAAACCCCGACATTTACACCGTAATAAATTTTGTACGATTTTCATTAAACATAGCTTAGATCCATCGCAAGGAAACTTGCTTTCACGTAAAACAACCACATCGAAATCGAGAACTACGATGCCACAAATAGACAGACAGAGACAGACATGAGAGTCAAAAATTTACGTCTCTTTTTTTGCGTCGGGGGTTATAAAACTAACTAAAGGGCGCCGAAAGACAATCGCGCTGTACCCACTGCAATGGCCCAGGGCTAGGGCCGGCACCGGCGCTGGTTACGCGTTGTTTGCCGTGATAGTTATCTACCACAAATCATTATAGTAATTGTTGAGCAATTAAAGTCAGCTGTGCTGTACTCTTGATTGGCATACAATCGCGTGTACTATGCATACTATGCTGGACGGTTGCCTCGAAGTCTCCGTACTGTACTTCTAACCTTGTGGAAGATTGCGTTAGTACTGTAAGGCATTGGAATTTTATCAGAAAATAATTTGTCATAATTATTAACGCTTAACGAGCCCTGTTTTGCTGCTAAGTATTTTAGTTAAATTGTTAATCAAGATAACTCTTCTTCTTCTTATCGTGTGTGTTAGTGACTAACACTAGTGTCAAAGTTTTTAAACCGCCTTAAAGGCCTCTGACATGGTTTTAGGTAACGACCAATGTCAAAGACAGTGACCGGGACCGACGGCTTAACGTGCCCTCCGAAGCACGGATCATCTTACTTATCAGACAATCAGGTGATCCGCCTGCAATGTCCTAACCTAACTAGGACAACAACACAAAGTCGTTGCCCCCGCCGGGAATCGAATGAGCCGAACGCTCTAACCACTACACCACAGAAATAAAAGCAGCCAAACTGAATTAAAACTGCCGCATGCACCCCGAAATATGGGCACACATTAGCACAAATTGGATACCAAATGGCCGAAGAAAACCGGGAAGACTAAGAAAAAGATGGGCGGATGATTTGACCCAGTTTGAAAATAAGTGGAGGGTGATATTAAGGGACCGAAAGAGGGGAGGCTTTCGCCCAACCGATGACACCTAAATGGCTATAAAAAAATTACTGAATGACTTGGACTGAATATGCTCTTAAAATAGTATTAGTGTACCTACACATTTTTTAATACTTCATTTAATATATACTTATTGTTAAAAAGTCATTAGTGGTGACACCTTCAACAGGCTCCAGCCTCGCCCCTCCTCCAATCTGCATGTAGCCACCACAAAAATGTATTTTTTT
The DNA here is from genome assembly GCA_963555685.1 of Acrobasis consociella. Classification (NCBI taxonomy): domain Eukaryota; kingdom Metazoa; phylum Arthropoda; class Insecta; order Lepidoptera; family Pyralidae; genus Acrobasis; species Acrobasis consociella. Next base: position 2,824,907 of record OY743109.1, on the reverse strand, counting down.
TATTTCTTTTTTTTTGTATAATTGTATGGAGGGAATAAACTACTTTTTACTTTTAGTGACCTAGTGACTGGTGAAATTACTTCTCCAAATCGGTCTAATATACAAATAAGTCAAGTCCACTACAATGAGTTGCTAAAACAATTTCTCCTAATTTCGTGGAAACAAACCAGAAATTTCCCAACTGCGCGAAACCAACGCGTGCGCCAGCTAGCACGCTCGCGCGCGGAATGCGGGCGTCTTGTGCAATGATGCGCTTGCGCCGCGCCCACGCGATCCACCTGCCAGCAGCGCTTCCGTGTGCTTACCCAACCAAAGGGCTCACGTACCATTGTTTTTGCATTTTTGACACACTGAGTCTCTTCGTTATCTGAAATGGAGTAAGATCCACAATCTTGCGGGACTCGTGGCAGAAAGAACGAAAAAAGTAGGTCATCTTTATAAATTTAATCTTCATTGCATAAATAAATGCCCCAGTGGTGGACTATTCTATACATATTCTATGACATTCTCTACCGATCCATTATTTCATTATACTTAGCAAAAAATGTGTAATTTATATGTAATATATGGCTTATATGGCTATACATATTTCAAAATGCAACTGAAAAAACTGAGTGTGAACGAAGTTAAGTGAGTGTCGTGGAACACTCGGTTACAAAAATTGTAAGCCCGTAATAATCCCCCCAAAAGATTCCAGTCCCTAAAAATTTCGTGACGGCAAAATCTCACTTTTTTTCGCCTAGCCCCCATTCGCCAAGTCCTTCCGTTCGCTTCTGGAACGGAAGGACTTGGCGAATGGGGATCTTCATTTCAAAAATATAAAAAGCATCTAAAAGGAAGTCAGTACAAGAAGTTTTTGTAAATGTAAAATACTAAGAATAAAACATCTAATATTCTGTAGAATTTCTCAATAACCCATGTTAACATACTTAATTACTCAATCCCTTTCTCTCAATTACCGGTAACCTGTGTAGTTTCGTCTAAGCACCGTCTGTCTGCGATCGCGTATCTCCTGAACTATGGCCTGGCGTGACGCAACGCCCGCCCGGTGTGTTACAAACCTGAAGTGCTATTTTTGAAACACGGAGTCACCTAAACGAATGGTTTTTCCATACAAAAAATCGTTCGTTTAGTGACTCCCCGTTTGAAAAATAGCACCGCTGATGATTTGTTATTGCATTTACTTGGAATCGTCGAAATATTGCGAAACAGACGTAAATAGGTAGGTAGTCACGTAATGTCCAAACACTGGTGAGTAGACGGTTATTGGCACCTTTACCTGACACTTTATCGATATGCAATCTAACTGATTGATATAATAAGTGACGACCTCCGTGGCGTAGTGGTCACTATGCTAGTCCGCCACCCAGAGGTTCTGGATCGATCCCCGGTAAAGGCAAGTTGGAAAATGGCCTTTTTCAATTGTCCTGGGGACTGTATGTTTATTTATATACTTATTTGTTATAAAATATAGTATCGTTGAGTTAGTATCCCTTAACACAAATCTCGAACTTTTGGGGCTAGCTCAATCAGTGTAATTTGTCCCTATATATTTTATTTATTTATTTAGTTTAGTAAATATCGGACCCGTCAGTTTAAGGCGTAATTTTTAATACTAAAAACCGACTTCACCCCCAAACTACTAAAAAGATTTTGATAAAACTTCTATGGGACAACCTCGAAAGTATGCCCTTTCAAACAAAAAAATATTCAAATCGGTCCAGGCGTCTTTGAATAATTCGTGAACGTGATGATAGTAAAAAAATAAAAAAAAGATATTTTTACTTTTAGTTTGCAAAATGGTCTTAAACCTTATTTATAAATGTTACGTGAAAACTCAATAGGGATATATTACGGATGGTCACCGAAGAAGGGTAAAAAGTTGAAAAAATGTGTCACGTAGTAGACATTCGACACAACACTATCGGATGACTGTCGTGTCATTGAATGGAGTAACGTTTTAACTTTACAAACTTTATTACAAATGCAATAGGCGGACAGCCATAGGCTTTATCTAGAGTTCTGTAACGTTTCTAGTATAGTAAAAATAAAACATCAAATTGATAGGTACCCAAATGGTTCATTGTCTTTATTGAAAACACCTATATATGAATTACAAAATGTCCGTGTATTACACACATTCTGACACCAACTTTACTGCTAAATTCGATGTGTGATAGTGATTATGATTTCTTACTATATATGATCTCGTATATGTAATGTTATTTAAGGTCTAACAAAATATACTAAAACTATTTTTAAGGTGAATTTAGTCCGTGATAGAAATCAACTTTCTCCAAGAAAATTTTGTTGGAAATATGAAAAAAAAGAATTCACCATTAAAATAGTTTCAGTATATTTTGTTAGACCTAAATTATTGTATTCTTACATTTAACAAACCATCTTTCATATATCCTAGTAATAAAATCAGTCGCATCCCAAAACATCGTTTCGGTTATTTAACTAAAAATGTATTTGTGCCTTTTGCTGTGGAGACCTTAGGGCCCTGGGGTGCGGAAGCTCGTCAAATTTTTAAGGAAATTTCTGATCGATGTCTCCGGGGACCCAAGGGCGGGCGCGCATTTCGGACAGCGTTTAAGTATTGCTATCCAACGCGGAAATGCCGCCAGCCTCTTGGGTACTTTGCCCTGTGACGGCAGCGATTTGGCCTCAATTTTTTATATAATTTAATATAAATTATTTTTAATTAGTTTTAGTTTTTAGTTATTTACTAAAAATGTATAAATGTATTAATTACTTAGTTACTTACTAGTGTTTTTTTAACGCTCAAAAAAAGGGTTATCTGTTTGACGCTTATGTCTGTCTGTCAGTATCATCGTAGCGCTCGAACGGATGGACCAACTTCGATACGGTTTTTTTACGTAAAAGCAAGTTCCCTTGCAGAGGTGCTTGTTTGATAAAAATCGGCCGTCAAAAAAATATTGGGGGTTAACGCTTGAAAGTTGGGGTTTTTTGTAATTTGCCTGGCAAATAATAGATGGCGCTATGCATATTAGTTCTACTATTTAGTTCCTACGCTCTCCACTAGATGGCGTTTAAATATGAAACTATTGAATGTCGGAGTTTCTTTTATTTGGCTGCCAAATAAACTTGTATGGATTGTTTTAAATGTTGTAATCTAAAGCATTATTTTGATTTCTATTAAGTAATTTTATGTTACATTTAAAATGACTAAGATAAAAGCTTAGGAGCATGCGACAGTAGGTACTGTTCCGTGCTACCAAACGTAGCCCAACCCTTAGGGTTAAAGTTAATACGTGATAGTATACGTAATTATAATGATGTATCGTATTTAAACTCCTAGTAAAAGTTTCTGATCTGTCTCAATATAAAACACTTGGAAGTATACGTCAACAAGCCGAGTGCGATGATAAACATGATCTTTACCATCGTACTAACCGAATATCAGTCTTCCTTTTGCAATTCCGACACCTGAGGCTGGAAGAAGTATTTGTTATCGCAATTCGAGTACTCATTCTGAGTCATGGCTTCTAGCAACCAATCGTTGATCTTCCCTCTGAAGTGCAACTTCTGAATCTCTGTCAGCTGCTTCATTGAAGGCAGAAGGCTCATCAGAAACATGTAGTCCGTATCGTTCTTCATTACGTCATCCGTTCCTGATGATTTCTTACTTTCGAGGTGTTCGTTTATGTTGGCCAATCGTCTCATGATGATACTCAACTTTTTGGAGTCTAGAGATTTGTTGGCGGCATTCTCGAGGCTTCTCCTGAACTTCTTGGTTGGGTTGATTTCCTCTGGATCGTCACTTTGGGACTCAGACTCGGAGACGAGAGCTGTTTGGCTGACTTTTCCGGCGCTCTTCAACATTTCCTCCTTCAGGAAGGACAGGGCTGGGAACCATTGCCAGCAAGAGATGTAGTCGTCTGGTACTTCCCCGTTGTGCGCGTTCTTGGCTTTCTTCAACTCTTTCCGGTACTGGTCCTTCAGGTGTTTCCACTTCTTCTTCAACAGCACTTCTGTAAAGAGATTAAAATTACATCAGGCATTTTTTATTTAAATTACTTAGGTACTAAGCGATATTTTCAGGGCTTTTTTAACAGACCTTAAAAAGGTGGAGGTTTTCGGAATCGGTACAGACTTGGGCTAAAGTTGTGGCTGGATTTTTTTGGTTGTTTATTTTAAGGGCTTCAATCTTTGTTACTTCTTCGTAGTTCGTTCCGAGGGATGCACGAAACTCAGTTTTTATTAGTCGAAGCCAGTTTTAATTTTTTTAAAATGATTGATCATACCATTATGCATAAGTTGTATAAATATTTTAAAAGTTCAAATGCCTTAGTTATTTAGGTCTAAATAATGATTATGGTAAGTAGGTAAGTTCTAATCATTGCATAAAAATGCATTCAACAATATTTTATAATTGTAAACACTAACTGGTCAACACAATAGGTGCATTCATAACAATAATCGCATACCGCCATTGCCGCTGCGCAATCGGATAAATACAGTGGACTACAATAACAGCATGACGTCACAGATCACTGATCACAGCACAGAGGCGGAGCGGCGAGCGGCGACACGGCGCATTCCGTCCGATGTGGCTAGAGGGCGCCTCGCAGCGGGGCGCGCGCGACGCGACCACAATGTACCACACATTAAGTCACGTTATGCTATCACTCACCTTCAATGTCCAACTCCTTCGAAATGTGCCGCCATATCCTCATGTGTATCGCTCTGTTTTTGTAACAAGGGTGTGACGAAAGCCACAGTTCCGGGCGCGACTGCACTTGCACTATGATTTCGTCGTACGACATGACGTGTCCGTGTCCTGGACTGCGCGGTACTGGCCGCCCGCCGCGCGCCGCGCCGCACCGCCACACGCTCCGCCCGCGCCCCGCTTCCTCCCCGCTGCCGGCACAAGGTCGCCCGGCCCCACGCTCGATCCCCGCCCGTGCCCCCGCGCGTCTCCCGCGGCGTCGTCGCCGCGGCGAGTACCGGGGCGTTTGTTCGATTGTTTGTAGAAAGTATTGGAGTAATTTGTCGATACGTTGAATGGAGCTGTCGAGCTATGTCAGATGTCTAGGCAGTTTGAAAATCTGATTTTACCCACCTACACACACAAAAAATTAAACGCATTACATATACAAACATGAATTAGTGTTAATCTATCCGTGAAGGACAGACAAATAAGCAAAGATATATTTTGATATGGGTTCTTGTATTACACGTCAAAAGGCTCAAAAGCTAACAAAGGTCGTTCTATGTTATATTTCTAACTAGATTTATAAAGTCCGCAATCAATTCGAGTCGAAACATATAACAGATTCAATCGATATCTCACAATCTAGAGACAACAGTGGGGTTAGTAAAGTCACGTAATAAGTCACTTTATAGCCACTTAATGTGACCATTACTATAAATTAGTGGCAGTAATAGTATAGGAGCTCACAGCATGTTTTTTTCGTAAACTATTTTTTAATAAAAGTCATATCACATCTACTCATATGTCAAAACATTTTTTTTTACAAAATGCGTTGTTATTTGCGATAATTGTAATTTATCAATTCAGTGGGTGTATAAACTATTTTTTTTTGTCTAATAAATAGCAATCGTACAGAACAGATACATCTGGAATAAAACAATAGGCCTCTTTTAAATAGTTGACGCCAATAAATATAAACATAGATCTACGAACAACAAATGAAATAGTGAAACAAACATAGTGTACTCACCTACTAATAGAAGACACACATACACAATAGCGTACAACTCGGATTAAAAATCAAGTGCATGTAGCAGTGGGCTTCGCCGCAGAATGCCCCTTTCGCAAAAAGAGACATTTTGCGAAAGGAACTTTTTTAAAAGGGACATTTTGCGACTAGGGGAGATTTTGCGCCAGGTACATTCTGCGACAAAGCGTAGCAGTGAGCTCTCACACTATAATATCGGACATAACGGTCAAAGTTCCAGTTCAGTCCGCGATGAATGTCAATGAGAATCGACGTGATAACGACATTGTTTGTCAGTTTGTCTATGGACAAGCTATGAATAGAACGAGATAGCGATAATTGTGTCTATTGTTGTTGGTATTATCTATTGAGTTAATCCAATTCTTCTCTAAGAGCTCGTTCCGGTGGGGGTACGCATTGCTAGCGCTTTCGCAGGTTAAGCAACCCTGGGTGTGGTCCGCACTTGGATGGGTGACCACAAGTGGCACATACATTTCTCGAGCTCCTCCGTGCTTCGGAAGGCACGTAAAGTCGTAGGGCAATAAGAACGTTAGTACTTAGATACTTTATTTTTACTCTCTGTCTGGAGCACGCCCCCTCTTTGTACTACCAGATTTGATCTCCATTCTCCACGCTGGTCAGAGTTGGAAGGTCTCTTTGATGTTAATAAGCTATTTACAAGCTTTTTTATAAACTTTTATTTAGTTTCACCTGCCCGTTCTGGTCTGTCTGTCTGTCTGTACCAAATCTTGCAAGTTAAATTTGACCCACTTCCCGGTTTCTGATTCAGCAGAAATTTTGCACGCTTACGTATATCGCGTGACAATGCAATATTATGATGTGATGACATAGAGCTGATCTGATGATGGAGCCGGAATGTAGCCATAGGAACTCTGTAATAAAACGACTCAAGCCCATCGAGTTTAAGGCTCCTCCCCGCGCTAGCGACCTTGAAAACACAAAAAAAAAAATTTCTCTTTCTGTAAGTGAGATTATTAGAAACCCTCGTACAACTTTTTAGCTAGTATCTTGAAGTTTCATTAGAACCTCGAAAGTCATTGAAATACTATCCGGTTTAGAAACCTTTTCAAAAAGAGTCAGAATTTTTTGCAAAGGAAAATTCAGGGTATTTTATTTCAATGATTTTCGAGGTTCTAATGAAACTTAAGGATACTAGCTAAAAAGTTGTACGAGGGTTTCTGATAATCTCACTTACAGAAAGAGAAATTATTTTTTTTTTGTTTTCAAGGTCGCTAGCGCGGGTAGGACCCTTAAGCTCGTTTGATTTGTCTTGAGGACCACTTTTAAGTTGATTGATTTAGATAAAAGGTTGTTTAAAAATTAAATTACCTGTTTTACATTGTATTTCCTTAGTTCGCCTTTACGACATCCACGGTAAGGCATTCTACTTTGCTGGAAAGTACTTCGCTATCTATGTATAGTATATTGCTTTTAAATATTAATTATGAATTATACGGAAATTTTGTGGTCTGTGACTGAATTTTTTGTATGTTATTTACATTTTTAAATAACACAACATATTTCATTTCGTTCTTGATAAATAAAGAAATAATGATGTTTTATTTATAGAAAGTGAATATCGAACAAAATGCTATCGGTTAATTTTACAAGCACTTGGGCCGGTTTTTCTTTTTTTTCTTTTTGTGTATTCTGTTTAAGCTGTTTTTTATGACCGACTTAACAATATTTTGGCTTTTGGCAAAACCCTGCTTATTACTAGTATAAACTAATATGCAAATAATTTTAAATTCCAATATAAAAATAACATTTACATTAACGGACTTAGCCACTTTGCAGGCACTTTATAGTGTCGACACAAGTTTCTAAGATTGTATCAGTACAGTTATTTGAGTTTATTCGATATTATCTTGAACTTGTAGAGAGACAACCTGTCTGTCTGTTTATGTGCGTATCTCAGGACCAGTAGGGTGGCTATCAGCAATAGAAGGGTCGCGTTCGCAGTAGCGGAGTTGGGGTGGAGCGTGAAAGTTCACCGCCCGGGGCGACTGATATTTAGGGTGCAGAGGGCTTGAAACTATTGCGCGGTTGTCAGATACAAAATGTTAAAAAAAACAAATGTTTATTCAGTAAGTATGCCTTTGCAGGAACTTATACGTAAATAAGTTTTGTATTTCTTCCTTGTCGGATCATAATTTTTTACTCATGTGTATTTAGTAGTAGGTAAAGTAACATCATGTGTGTAGTTAGTAATAAAGTAACATCATTGCTTACAATTACAACGCTCTGTGTCTTCGTAAAACAATCAGTTTTAGTTAAGACTTTTTTGTTTATTTTTTCGATCTTGTAAGCAATATTCAAGTTCAAATTAAGTTCTCCCTTGAACATAAAGGATGAGAATGTGAACACGTGAACACGGACCGATTTCAACTACTTATAAGTATTTTTGTTGTATGAAAAGTGATTTTAGTGCTAGTGTTTGAAGCTATGATTTAAAATATTTTTAAGTTGGGTGTTTAATTTTAATTTGGTATAGTAAAACTTAAGAGTTTTCACGCCTTGCTCTATTTATGTGTTAGAACAAATAATGAACACTCTCAATCATCGATTTAAGTTATTTTTGAGTTGGGAGTTATTGAATTTTAATTTGGTGTTGTTAAACTTAGATTCTTTACGCCTTGCTCTATTTATGGGTTAGAACAGATAACGAACACCCTCCATGAGAGGGTAGAATCTTACCCAGGGCCGCAGCTACTGCTACAACCGGCACTTCGCATCGTCGTAACATTTTTACCAGTAATAGACCCGGACAGTAAAAATAACCAGTATATTTGCATTAACTACAGCAATTTTAAATTGCGTTTTGAATAGTTTCCATTTAGAATGCAATTTAGATACGCAATACGAATGTATGGCAATATCAGTAAAATAAGCAATTTATAAAATAGCTAATAGTCATAAAGCGGCTGTTAATGTTTGCCTTGTGAACCGTAAATTAAATGACTTTTATATTTAATGAAGTTTTGCTATATTTATATTGTATTAGTAAAGTACTTTTATTAATATTTAATTGAAAAAATAATCAATTAGCACTTAAGTTATGTAAAAAAGAAGTGGCTTTTTCAATAGTATTGCATTTGCAAGGTGTATATTTGAGTCCGTATTGCAATTTTTTATTTCAGCCTAGGTTACTAAAACAGTTTTATTTTGTTTTATTGAACGACGTTAATTTTACAGTTTATATTTATTACTAAGCTTTCCATTGTTGGTCAAAGGCCTTACTTTCATTCTTTCACCGATACGCGTGATGATTGACTTCTTCTTCCTCGCCTTTTCCCTATTTGGGGTCGGCTCTGTATGTCAACTCCCATCCATAACCTATCCTTTGCCATCTCTGTACTGACCCCCCGCTCCCCCATATCCGATCTTATGCATTCTTCCCACATCTTTCTCGGCCTTCCTATTCCTCTATACCCGTCTACTTTAAAGTCGATAATTTTTTTTGCCAAGTGTTACGTGGCCATACCAGGTCAGGCGATTGCTTTTTAATTTGTCTATAGGCCACTTTTAGACTCGCTCTAATATACTCATTCCGGCGTGATGAATTGATGACTGGGAAAAGATTATTGGCCTATCGGTTAGATTATTAAAAATATTGTAGCTACACATATTTTAACAAGTTTTTATTTAACCCATACATGATATTTTCGGGGTCCAATGCTGCCCCCATCTGAAATAAATTATTTGAAAGGAAACTGAGATAAAATTTTAAATTTAGTAACCAAATAAATTTTGTTAACTACTGTTTACAGTTTAAAGTAAGAATGTGAAGTTTTTCTACGCACATTTGCGAAAAACAGCTACTTTTGACTAATGTGAAAAGAAAAGCTACTAAAGCTTAAGAGCAACCGTGAGGCATGAACCCAAAGTCGGCATTTACAACTACAGAACCTTACACCGTGTGTGTCCCGACACGCACTTGGCCTTTTATTTTTTTTAAGTGGTAAGCATCTGTTGACCGTCCTTCTAGTTCTAGGGCGGACAGTGAATATTCATTCACAAAATCCGACATATTTACGTCCACACGTGGGCGAAAGCTGAGTGCTAATAAAGATCAACATGATTAGCAAGTAACGTAAACTAGCTAGAACAAAGTTGCGAATGGCGGCTGCGTCCTGTAGATCTGAATCTTCGTCGACATAATTTGCCCCAATGTGTTTTGCGATGATTGCAGACCAGCCTCAGAAGCGGTGTCGGGGTAGGGCTTGCAAGGGTCACAGCCCAGGGAAGCTGGTAGAAAAGGGCGCGGCTGAATAAATTAAGTACTAATCGTATGTTTAAAAACTTTAAATTTCAAATCTACAGGTGGTATAGATTTTATTGACCTGATACAGTCCTCAAGGTATAAGATCAGCTTTGTATTAGTGTAAGTGAGCGCCAAAAGTAGAGCCAGTCAAAAATTATCTAAAATATATATAAAATATTAATGCAACAAATGCTTGCTAATATATTTAAAGAGTCATAGCGCAAAAGACCAGTACGAGAGTTTTTCTTTTTTTCAGCAGATATGGGACAGTACCTACTGAAAAAAAAATTGAACAACTAAGTAATAGTAGAATCTTTAGCCATAGCTACTAATGTACTTGGATTAAACGAGAAATAGAGATGGCTGGACTGTATCAAAGAGAGGATGGAGAAGAAATAAATATCAAAAGACCTTAAAGTTCTCCGTATCTTTTCCCTTAAATACGTTTTCTGTAAAAAAAAATCGCTAGACAATCATTAGCTACGTTAAGACCGCTCGCAAAATAAATCAAAAATGTTAGTCATATATTTACGAAATAGTCACACATAAGCAAAACTAAAATAGTCAATTAAGTTGCCATAACATCTTGTCCTCGCCCTTTCTTTCAATGCTAACTTTTATTGGTATCGCCCAGGGGCGGCGGCAACGCTACTCCCAGACCCACCAGCCCTCAAATCTCTGGGCACCGCAGCACTAATGCCTGGCCGGGAAATGATAGAGGCAAGCAGGACTAATAAATAGTGATTTGCCTCGTCTAGCGCTTGAGACGTCATCGGAAAACAGCATAAGGCGGGCGTCGTGGCCTGGCTTGGAGATTGACATGCGACGTAAGGCATAGGCGACCGCGTATGTTTATCAAACTTTATTGTTTTAAACACTTTTAAAGTACAAATATACTTTTAACAAATGGCGGACTTTAAGAGCATTTTCTCTAAGTCTACCATAGGGATAAACAGAGTGTATATCGGGGGGTCGGTATTAGTACACTCACCGATTGCGATGGATTAATTTTTGTCACTCTCAAACCATCATGTTTTCTGGCGTTAGCTGTTCAGACGTCCACCTTTTGATCAGTAGCTACTTGCCATTACTTATCTGAGCCCACGGCATCCTAGACTCATTTTCAGGACCGTCCTATTTTAACAACTTGATCACACAGCTTGTAGTCAACGATTGGATATAGTGGATTTGTTTTAAAACCTTACATTAGTACATTTTAAAAAACAAGGGCAAAGATAGAGGGTGGCGTGGACTGCGCGGGCAGCTTTTTATCTCTGCCAACAGTTTTGGCAGCATTTGTTAAAGAGAAGCCTAGTTTTCGTAGAATATCCACAATTTTTGACAAGATGGCGACCATTTTCAACGTCTTTTGTTCAGATTCATAACTTAAGAGTCCGGCGACCCTAGACTTCTCCATACAAACGTAGTACACGTTTAATTTTGAAACCACATGTCAGATTCCGTTAAAAATTGGTAATTGTAAAGAAATTGCAATTATCTAGGGTTATATTGGGTTTCCTATAGTAAAATTATGAACTGGAAAGAAAATATAACGATTTAGAAGTTTCCCATACTAATGGTCAAAAATGATATAAAACACTATATTCTATTTCAAGTTCATATTTTTACTGTCGGAAACTAAATATAAACCTAGATAATTGCAATATCTTTGAAATTACAAAATTTTGCCTAAATCGGACATGTCGTTTTGACATAAAACGTAGACTACGTTTGTATGGAAAGTTGTATTTTGGTCTAGGGTCGGGGGACCCTTAAGTGGCTAATCAATCGGCAATCAGCTATATATTTTCAGTTAGCTGGAAAGCACTGAATGCAAACTGCTCATTAATTTTGGAAATCCTTGGGGGAGGCTTATGTCCAGCAGTAGACGTTATACGGCCGAAATCATGATGATAATATTTTATCATTTCAAATATCCTATTACAACCCTGCTACCTCTTATGACTTAGGCTCCTCACACACGATCATTAGCGCTCACGGCGCGACATATATCCAGCCTGTTTACTATGTAAATGCCACACTAATCTGCATACTCATGCATCGGAAAAAAGAGGTCAGTACGCACCCGCGGCCGCGCCGCCGGATGCGAGTGTGTATACGCCTTTACGCTGTACGCGACTTTCGCGGTTAGTCACTTATTCATGGAATTCGTATGTGAATGAAGTTTTTTTAAGTTCGAAGAATTGAACATCCTAATCACGTCCTTAACACTTACAAGGTAGACAGAGCGTTGAAGAAATCTTATTTATTTTGTTTGTAACTGGTTTTTGTAACAATCTATGGCAAAAAAGAATATAGTTAGGCAGGTACTGCAAAATTTTATATTTCTTTTTTGATGGTTCGTACTTCGTACGTATTGTTTAATACATATTGATAACATTTTGTTACAGGTCAATATAATAAAACGTAGAATTTTTCAGCACATCAGTACACTTAAAATTAGGTGTAAACACACATGTCTTACATATTCAATATTTTACAATTTACGTATGTCTTACTTTAGAATTTGTTAGTGACCAACATTGGTGTCATAACTTCCGAACTGTCTAAGGGCATCATGCAGTTTGTTGCCACTTCTTCTGCACTTGCGCTTAGGAAGGGGTAGAACTTAGCTGAAAGTTGATCTGACTTCTACAACTATTATGAAAAGAAAAATTGACAATTACCAAGTAATACAAATATCTAAAGGTAAATAAATGTTTTTTAACTACTGTCATCTAACCGAGATCAAATAAGTTTAGAAAAAGCCATTAGTAGGTGCACCCATCCAAACTCAGCCCACAATTACAGATGCTTTGCACGCATTGACGAATCTAGTAATTTTACTAATCTGCTAAAAACAAATTCTTTCCTAATGCTCTTGTACTTTCCTAATCTCTTTCTAAATGGAATACTTTTAACTATCTACAGGGTGTGTTTTGGTTTGACACGCGAAGCATCGAGATAGTGTGAGATTTAAGGAACCTTTTTACTTTTTACCTTTTTAGACCACACGCAGACTGATAACGGTTATCAGAACACATAAAGTTTAACTCGAAAGTCTTATATTTAATCTGTGTCCAAAGTACTGTACAATTCTGTAACTTAATTTATTGTTTTCAGTTGTTTTTGTTCTTTTTGGTATGTTTGCAAAATTAATCTTGATATTTATACAACGTGGAAGGGATATACCCGTAATAAATCGATCCACAGGCTTAATTATCACTATATTATATTGATAATAAAATAACAGTAAAAAAAATCGATATTTCCATACAAGTTGTCCAGGCGGCTGCAAACTTTTGCAGTCGATTGCCGATGCCGATTTTTTAAAAGATTTTGACTGTTATTTTAGAATGCTATTGCTATGCAATGGTGCTTTCAAAATGCTATTGCGACTGTCTAGGTTCTGCAGCGCATGTTCGCGGATGCAGGAGTAAACGATTTTTCTGCAATTTTACGCAAAAGGACTGTATCTCTGATGCGCACAAAATAACACCAAAACAAAGGAGTATATTTTTCATTATTTAAAACCAAAATTTAAATTACACAGTGATAGCAGTCATGTTTCCGCTGGTACAGACATCCACGTTTCCTATTACCTAAATATATCTTCTGTAACTTAGGCCACTCGTGCCACTTTTTCCGGTCTGAATGGCAGTCTTGACATCCGAGTCGGATTTCGGCCCTTTGTGAAGGGCATGCCGCGTTTGTAGGACCAACTGCTGACTGCTCGAATAAAACATTTTTTTTTATCTGCCCAAAAATAAGTAAGTTATCATCATTATCATCACCAAGTCTTATTAGTCTCCACTGCAGGAGCACGACCCTCTGTGTACTACAGAGGCGGAGCCTCCTTAGAAGCCGATTCCCATCGAGTTCCCTTAGGGGCTTCTAACATATAGGCATTTATTACTAACAACAATTATAACCTGCGTATATCGACGCACTTACTATTTTCATAAGCCGTAAATTAGCAGCATAACTGGATTGCACACACCCACATATTCAAAATACAAAAATTCTCTCTGGTTATTGAAATACTCACAGCGATAAATGTATAAACACGTATATTACTCACACTAAGTTAATAAAAATAAGCCGGATATGGAACGGCTCATTAACTTTTAAATAGCTGTACTAGCCCTAATACTTACCCAACGCCACTGCTATACTACCAGAGGCAAGAGCAGCTAGAGGATTTGGTCTACACTCTCCGCGCTGGGCAGAGAGGTTGGAGAGGTCTCACTAATGTTGGTTTATAAGCTTTGTTTAGCTTGTTTTTCCTGAGTCGCCTTCTACGACATCCGCGGAAGGTCTTGGAGTAGCCCTATTCTACTCTGCCGGAAACCACACGGCTAAGTTATAAACTGAGGTTATAAGCTTTAAAATCTGATGGAACGGGAAACTGTCAATTACCAGAAAAAGGATCCACCTACAGCGCTCTTGACGTCACTGCTATTTGGTCTCGCGCGTACGAAAAAGATAGTGAGATGTGCCCGCCACGCTCCCACTCTAATATTTGAATATTTTTTTAGTAAACTGTTATTTTTTATTATTATACTATAGTAATCTGAAGTATGCACCCAAAAAGATGGGCGCACATAGCCACAGGCTGGATTCCAACGGACGGACGTAGAAAGAGAGGTAGACCAAAGACGAGATGGGCAGACGAAGCATCCGAACAGGATTGGAAAGTTAAAACCACAGACAGAGAGTTACGGAAGGAAAGAGGGGAGGCCTTTGCCCAGCAGTGGAATATAAACGGCTAATTAAAAATAATAGTGATCTAGTATAGCTCGTGGTTTGATTTATTATGGGTATGTCCCTTCCACGTTGGATAAATTTAATCACAAGCATACACAGTATAGCCCATTTATAATTAAGTTTATTGGATTACAAGTGGACTAACTGTCCGCCAGGCCGTAAGATCTACGGACGTGTACGGATTATCTGAAGGGCCGTTACTCAAAATAATTAGCAGCCCAGTTACACTAATAAGCTTGGTTCGGTTAGGACAGTTCACACGTGTTACTTGCTGTAGAACCAGGTTTGTTGTCAAGAATCTAGAATCACAAATCATTTATTTGTATTAAACCTGTACAAAGATATCAGTGATGTTAGTATGTACAATCAGCCAAAGAGTTACCTTACCAGGCCCTCTGACTATATCTTAATTTTTCACTTAAACAGAAAATAAAATTAACATGAAAATGTACCTATATTATAAGGTCTAACAAAATATACTAAAACTATTATAAAGGTGAACTTAGTCCGTTATATTGTACAAATTTCGCCAAGGAATATAATATGGCGAAATATGAAAAAAAAATTTTTTTGCTTTCCATACAAACTCGGATCAGCGGATCGGTTACTTGTATGGAAGGTTGAAAATACTTTTTTATTTTGATACGTGTTCCTTGAGGAAAGTTGTTCAGTATCATGAACTGAATTCACCTTTAAAATACTTTTTATATATTTTGTTAGATCTATATCTATATCTATACATATAATAAAACAGTAAAAAAAGTGTGTCTGTACATTAAATATATTTCCAAAAAAAATATTGGGGGCGATGGAGACGTAGTAATAGTGTAAGAATTTAAAAAAAAATGTCTGTCTGTTTGTCTGTATGTCTGTTTGTCTGTTTGTCTGTTTGTCTGTTTGTCTGTTTGTACACGCTAATCTCCGGAAATACTGGACAGATTCGAATGAAACTTTTTTTGTTATATAGCTATTAAGCCTGGGCAACATATAGGGTATAAATGATTTTGGAAAATGGAACGCCTGATGCAGAACCATAATGGTCCAGCTAAACTTTAAGAGATATAAAAATGCCGCCTTAGTAAAAGTTGTTCAGCCTGATGAGCATTTTCCAGAGACATAAAGTCCACGCGAACGAAGTCGCGGGCTTCGGCTAGTCTTATATAAATCTTTCTAAATATACATTTTCATATTAATACATATTATTTTCAGTTTAAGAGAAAATTCAAGATATAGACAATGTATTCTGTGATATAGGTAGCAGGCCTGGTCAGGTATGTCTTTGGCTGACTGTACATTTTTAGGTGGGTAATGATTTAAACCGCATTTAATCTATGACGGGAAATGTGTGCATCAACCCTAAATTCCTCAATGGTTACTAGCTAGTACAAAAGCCGGCTGCTCATAATTGGCAGTGAAATACAAACGACTGTACACTTGTTACGCGGACCGTTAGCTTATGTGATCCAATCTGACCGTATACAGGGTGATGCCAGTTGAATAGGCGATGATGAGATATGAATAAGTTACGAATAGGTTGTGAATCAGTCGCTTGTGAATGCTGTGGCATGTCATTCATGCTTACTTGTAAGCAACAAATCTAACTTTCTAGGTTTGTTCCTTATTCATAGATCTATCTATTCTCGATAGTGACAAATAAACAATTTATCTATATATCTAGATAGATAAATTGTTTATTTGTCACTACCGAGACACACACAAAAATTAAAGGATAAATACATTAGTTACATTACACAGGGTTGAAAATAAATACACAACAATAATAATATATTCATCCTGCGGAGACGTCTCAAACGACTTCACACTTCTGTAACAATTTTTATTTAACCCTATATATACTTTGAACGTGGGCGTTAATAGTGCACACGGGGAATTATTTGCTAATCAGAGAAAATAAAAAATACTTTTTCCATATTTAGTAATATTATACCTTATAACGAGATTCTTGTATATTTATTTACCAGATATATTTCTGTGACTCGAAAACGGGTCTAACGATTTTGCTGAAAATTGGTATATGGGGGTTTTCGGAGGTAAACAATCGATCTAGATTAGTCTTATGTTTGGGAAAACGCGTATTTTCGATGTTTGAGATGTAACCGAGCAAAGCTCAGGTCGCCCAGGTACTGTCTATCTAATGAGCCAAATATTTTATTTTATCCATGTCCCCTTCAGGTGAAACATTGTGAAGACGAGGGTGAAGATACATTTTTATGGCAAATAATAGTCGAAAATTACCTTCTATAACCCTTCGAATGTCGGCATAGCAGACACAATAGTAAAACAATACCACAGATTACTAATAAGTTACTACGTAACAGATACATCACTTCCCTACAAACGCCAAATACCTACGCTTTATTTAACTAAACTTTCTAGCTGTCAAGCGACGCGAGGAAATATGAGCCTAACTGCTTTGACTCAACGGAGCGTTTTAAGTGCACAGCGGGCGATGACGTCGGCCGTTGTGAGATTACCTTAGGGTTGACTCAATGTTGTAAAATACA
The DNA here is from genome assembly GCA_963555685.1 of Acrobasis consociella. NCBI lineage: Eukaryota > Metazoa > Arthropoda > Insecta > Lepidoptera > Pyralidae > Acrobasis > Acrobasis consociella. Next base: position 2,807,622 of record OY743109.1, on the reverse strand, counting down.
AAAATGAACATGACGCATATTTATGAAAAGAAATTTTGAAAAAAGGATCTATAGATGATTTGACTTTAAAAGTTGTGACGTAATAAGAGCTTGTGATTTTCATAGAAACTTCATAAACTGTGGATGTACAGTACATCGCAATGAGAAACATACGATATTGAGTAATTCTTTATAGCATACTTTCTAGTTCACGTAAATCGTTGTTATATACTTTACTAGAGGAGCTCGGTGGCCCGCACTAGCACTTTCGCATGTAAAGCGGCACCGGGCGTGGTCCGCACTTGGATGGGTGACCACAAGTGGCATAAAAATTGAGCTCCTCTGTGCTTCGGAAGGCACGTATAAACCATTGGTCCCGGCTGTCATATTGTATGGCAGTCGTTAAGCTATGTCAGATGCCTTTAGGCAGCTTGAAAAATCTGAAACCAGTGTTGGCCACTTACACACACGAAAAACAACAACATATGCTATCTGGATACAGTACATCGATGTTAAACTTTCGACGTTCAGTAGGACAATCAAACTTCATACCTGCAAAATAATCTGATTGGACGAGACAGTACCAAATCTTATTCTATACGACTACCTACTTTTTAACGTAAAAAAAACACTTACTTTCCTCGTCTTTTGGCAATGTGAAAAACGACAATTCTTTATTGGTTCTTTGATTTTGACATTGGAATACCGCACAATAATGTCTTGACATTGTTAAATATAACGCTTGTTTATATTGTAAATATAATATAAATATAAGAAGATATTGTAAACAAACAATACGCAGTAAGCAAGTCTCATGCACGCGACTACACAGGCCGGAGTGCGGCGCCCCTTTGCCACTTGGGCGTTTGAAAACACGGCTAGCCGGTAGGTACATTTTGAGCGATCTTGATCGAGTGACGGAGGCCTGACAATACATCAGACGCCCGCTCCGGGCGTCCGACAGTTAAAGGGATATTGATTCTGATTCCTTCTATATTGACACTAGATTCTACTTCGAGGTATAAGAAGACCGGGCGGGGATCAAAGTTTACTTGTAACTCTGTACGACTAGGCCACTACCGCTTCTCTTAAACACCTTGTATATGTACTGCTGACTGACACAGATAACTAAGCGCACGCAGATTAGCTCGACCCCAGACTAGGTGATGTCCATCGCCTGATGGTAGTAAGTCTATTCCTAATTATCCGACTGATTTATATTACTAGTTTCTATCTATGTGTTAGTAGCCAACTTAGCAGTTTTTTTATTGCGTCTGCCATCCAGAGAGCACTTTGTTGTTGCTAGATGGGATAGTAAAAACGACCATGAACTTTGGAATAATGTGTCTTTCAAAGCAAGGAGGCTTGTATGTTTCCCTCATGTTGAAAATTTTTAAAATGTCTCAGAAACCACTCGGTCGATTTTAATGCGGTTTTACTAAATGCAAAGCGTTTATTTGGCTGTATGTCTGTATATTAGACAATTAAACATTAAAAAAAAAATCCCAGAATTCTTCTTTTAAAAAATAAAGATGCAATCAGCTGACCGTCGTATCTATCAGTGTAATCACCTCGACATCGCTGCGATGCGCAGACGCAGACAAACTGCGTAGCGGTCGGATGCGCTAGCTATGCATACTGTAACGGCAATTCAATTAATATGGTAATCTGCAGATTGAGACACTTTGTCAACTACAAAGTAAGCGAAGGATTTAAAGAACAAGACGCTACGGAAGACTAACGAGGTTATAAATATCTCCTTCTGCCTTATCCTTGTCCCGCTATTTATTCGGGTTGGCACAGCATTGAGTTCCTTCTATTTTGTTCTATTTCTAGTCAACTCGTCCGTCACCTCCTTACTACCCATATCTTCTTTTACACATTTTACCAACGTTTGTTTAGTCTCCCTCTTCGTGTTTTGTGTTACACCACACATCCATCTCGACATACGCATCTCCGCAACGTGCAACCTTCTTTTATCCGCTGTTTGGTGGGCCAAGTCTACACAACACCATCTTCAACACCAGCCGTAGTATAGCATTCCAGCGCTTTCTCTCGCTCTAGCTAATAACAGTTATGAGCAACAGAAAAGGATAGCAGTATAGTAAAGATCTGTTTCGTGCTAATAAATGTAGCACAAGCCTAAGCAGACAGAGTCCACGTTCACAGAGGCCGCAAAACCCAAAAAGAAATTTAAGCCTAAAGACAGACTTGCAAAGCCTACAGCTAACAGAGCCACTAGTTATTTGTCGTATAGTAACGTTATTTCCTCATGTAGAACACATAAAATTGCCTATTCATCGAGCAGAACCGCATCAGATAGCAGTCGGATGCGGGGCGGAAGTGTCGCGAACAATACGCCATTGTGGGGCTAATTACCCGCCACCCAGACCCATTGTCATCTGACCCATTTCCTCTGCTGCTGAGGTGTGGGGACACTGAACTGGTAACACCACCATGCCAACGTAACGTGGATGGTTAATGCCATAGATCTAATGGTAAAATGGTGGTTCGGCAGAGTAGAATAGGACCACTCCAAGTCTTTCCGTGGATGTCGTAAAAGGCGACTTAGGAAATACAAGCTGAACAAAGCTTATAAACATCAATAGGACCTCTCCAACACGTCTGGCCAGCGTGGAGAGTGTAGGCCAAATCCTCTGGCTCTGGCCTAGAATGGCTCGGTCGTGCTCCTGCAGAGTGGAAACTAAAAACACGATGTGTTTGTATTTCCTGAGTCGCCTTCTACGACATCCATATCCATACCAAATTTCATTTAAATCGGTTCAGTGGGTGAAGGGTAACAGACAGTCAGACAGAGTTACATTCGTATTTATCGTATTAGTAAGGAGATTTAGTTTGCTTACTCCTGCGCAGTTAGGTATAAACACAAAAACGTGAATCTTTCCCTCGATTAGACACAAGTTTATGACAGCCGTGCGATAGCACAATGTGTCTTCACCTTTATTCGTCCTGCCATTGTCATACAATGCACAATTAAGTTTGAAATGATAAAGCGCATATCGTTGGAATATGTTAGTAAGTATATTGCCAATTTAACCTACATACATAAATACACAGTATTATTTGTCGATGACATCATTATGGTTTGTTTACGTTACGCTTTGATATATCTTAATAAATGGCGTGTATAGGGAAGGTTCGGGTTTAGAGATCGGATCCTTATTAGTTTGCAAAAATGTTTAAAAAAAGTCTTACTCCGAAAAACTCTTGACGATAAATGTAGCAACTCGTCTAAGACGCATGACTTTATATTATCTTTTTGAACCTCTGAAACAATTAATATCCTACGCTGCGTTTGCGGGTACGAAGACACCCGCCTGCTAGGTGGTAAAACGACCTGAGCAAGGTCGCAGGAAGACGCTGGATGCAGGCCGCTTCCTAACGGTAGTTTCGGAAATCCTTGGGGGAGGCCTATGTCCAGTAGTTGACTTCCTGTGGCTGATATGACGATGATGAATTAAAATGTGTTAGTAATATTTTTTTCTTTTAGTTATTTTATGTTGTGACATATTTTACATTAAAAAAAAAATTTTTTTTTTTTAGGAAATTGCAAATCTGATGTATAAATAAATCAATTATGAATTGATCTTCTTTATTTAATCGACACGGAAGCTTTGCATGAGAAAGCTTATCTGATTCTTGATTTGTATTAAAATCAAAAACAATAAATAACAGACAAGAAATCGCAATGTTTCAAAAATCGATCGTTAAAGTATTCGAAATTCGAAAGAATTCCAATAAATCACACCCGACCTGCAATCAGAGGTCGTATATAATCAGGAATCGATTAAAAATCTTATTTAATTAATTCGATTCGCGTCGACGATCGAGAGATCTCTATCGATTGATAAAGGCCATCATCGGGCCCCGGTTTGAGAAATTTATTCTCATTTATATTACTTACCAAAATATATTTATATCTGACTTTCGAAGATTAAATAGGTTCTCAGTTAGTTTGGTGTTACGTATGTTACATTATTTTAACCTCCGTTAAAAAGAAGGGTATCAGAAGTTTGACGATAATGTCTGTCTGTCTTTCTGTCTGTCTCGCTCGAGCGCTCCAATGGATGGACTGATTTCGATGCAGTTTTTTACGTGAAAGCAAGCCCCCTTGAGGTGTCGACCTTACATTTCCTGAGCTATCGTGTTTTTAACAAATAGATATTTTTCATGTATTTAATAACAATAAAATATTAACTAAATAAAACACAACCTAAAATTAAAACTAACTAAAATGAATTGCTGCCGTCACAGGGCAAAGTATCCAATAGATATTTGCATATTTTCAAAACTCTGACTAAAGTGTGTTTCAAATTGATCTGTAGATTGATTAACAACTAGCTAAGTTATGGAACCAGATGGCGCCACCAGTTGTTTTTAAAATGAGCGTTCCATATTAAATTCAGTTCGCATTTCTTCCGCAATACGGTGCGGTCCACTTATTTTTTTACAGGAATATAAATTCTAAACTTATTCGCCTTGAATTGTACAAACATAATGCGACCGCAACTCCGTTGAGCTCGGGGGCCCGAGGCCGTCCGCTAGGCACCGCTAGCAAAAAGACTGTAATAGTCGTAATGCAAACAAAGCCGCAGGTAGGAAATGTTCTATTTGGTCTATGGCACAGAATAATAAAGTATTACATACAGAACGGAATCTTCTAAGGTCCCGAGCAACATAAGATAACATAAGATAAAATTTCTTTATTGCACCAGCTAAGTATGACAATAATCAAAAGTACATTTCAAATATGGTAGATACAAAGGCGGACTTATCACTAAAGTGATTTCTTCCAAAATGGTGTTGGGCGGGCTACAGGCGCTTGCAGCTGCCTCTACAAGCCGAGAACGAGGGAGAGGCGGGGAGATGAGGAACGGGGACGCATGTTGCGTAGGACCTTAGAAGATTCCGTTCTGTATGTAATGCTTATATTCATTCTGTGTCTATGGTCTTAAGGGACGGACGGTCTTCCTTGTGCGTTCCAGGTAACTTTAGCTGGGTTGCTTTGTAGTCTTGAGGGATACTTCCCGTTAGTAGTTTCTCTTATACTAGAATGCCAATAACCATGCGCAAGATGAAAAAGCTTATTGTCATTGGTTTTTCGACCGTTACCTGCCTGACGCCTTCAAATCTATAGAATGTTTGTGCTTAGTACTTTTACTTAGTCGTCAAGTGCGTTGTGACGAGGTGGAACACGTGTCGCGAGTACGACAGCCGATGATGCTGCAGCCACAAAGTATGCAGCAGCATTGCCATGCATCAACTTTGACCTCCACAAAGTAATACCTAAATCTATTAACTATCTTTGGTAGTTTCTTGTGACATACAAAAGAACAGATGGAGAGGTCCTATTTGGCTGGAAACAAGAGAAACGTATAAAATTGTTTACCAAAATCGCTGCCTCTCATGCCTTGTATTGCGGTTTCAGTCACTGATTGTGGAACCGCTATCGATAAATTTTGTTCCGCGCCACACTCCGGAGTGCTATTTTTCATTGAGGGACTCACCGAAACACAAAAAATGTGCTGAAGACCACTCGTTGCAAATCCTTCGCATACGACCGATTCAAATTGCGCCTGAATGCTTCGAGATTTGCCACCGTCACACCACAGTTAGACGGGAAGTTAAAGAATACCTACATAGTCATTTCCAATACATCTCACCAAATCATATGAACATCGCAAATGTCGGCACGGTATAACCATTTAAATCATTGCGCCCCCTTTTCTTGCTGTCGGTTTGAAATTGGCCCCGTGTCATAATGACACGGTGTCGTGGACGCGTGGAAATGCGTTCCACATACGCTGCCGGACCACGCCCTCCGTAGGGTTGGCGACGTTGACGTGATTTCATTTAGTTATAAAAACGTAAAGCTGATGCAGGCCGCTTCCGATCGGTCGTTTTGGAAATCATTGGGGGAGGCCTATGATATGATGATGATGAAACGTAAAGCTGACTCTAAGCTTCGCATGCAAATCTAACCCTATCGAAACACAAAGAACGTTACTCCGTAAAATGACAAGACAGTCTTTCTGTTTCAGTGTCAAACCAAATTAGACTATATCACCGTCATGTTGTTCTCAATGTTGCCTGAATCTGTAGCTACGTACACATGTCGTGTAGCTTAACTGACGGCAGTCTTTTAAATCCTTGGTCTAAATAAACATCTATTTAAGCAAATTTCATTGAGGTGATAACCTACTCGGCGTAATGTTAAACGAGCCGGTCCAAATTCCCAGCAAGTTAAAAATGATTTTGTCTGAATTGCCATAAGAATTATGTCTATTGTACCCAAATCTACACATTCCCATTTCTTCAGATTTTCGTATGAATTCAGAAGGTCGTTCATGAATGAAGTAAAAGAAAATGCGAAAAGAGAAGTCAAGCATTTAGCCGAAAATAGAGAGACATAGCAAATACTTCACCGACTAGAACCTGGTTCTTAAATTTATTGATGACTAGCTGGTGCCTGCGACTTCTTTTGCGCAGTATCTTTATAAATTGTGGCCTTTGTGTTATCTGATGTATAAGCTATATTATTATAAAGTTTCATTAAAATTCATTCCGTAGTTTTCACGTGAAAGGGTAACAAACATCCATCCGTTCATCCATGCTTACAAACCCTTGCTTTTATAATATTAGTAGGAAGTAGGATGATGAATTCAAAATAGTTTTAAAGGCTTTGGACAACCCTAGCACGAACCTAGTTGTATTGCATGCAAATAGGATCCAGAGTGACACCAGCGATCTCTCAATAGACTAATTGAGCAGTGTTGGCAGCTTACGGATCACCCCGGAGTGACCCAATTATAGGGTGGAACTGTCACTCGTCCGCGTCGGTTTTGAGAGCAGAGGGTGTGGCTTTTATGCTTAAGGCCAACTTCACTAAAGCTAAATGAGGATTTACGAACTAAAGCTCCTGGTGTCAGATTTTTAAGAGCAAATTTCTGTGTCTTTATTAAGCTAGCGAGCGAAGCGTTTCAGTTTCGAGATAAGTTAGAAATGCTTTTGCCCGCTGTCCGTCAGTTTGTCTCTCCGGCGGTTCGGTTCAGAAATTTCAATAGATTTTTTGACGATTTAGTTTTTCGAAATTTTTCAGAATGTCGGAAACTTAAATTTTTTTATATTTCAGCTATTTAGATAAATTTTCAAAATTTTCACCCGTCTTTTTTGTTACCCTTTTTAAAACGCAACCTTTTTGTCTGAATGACTTATTTTTAGGTAAAGTTCAACGGATCGGGGTGACTCGCCAGGTCTTACAGTTCATAATGAAACTCTATATAATTTTCGGACCGTCTCACAAAATTTCACGAGAATAATTTTTGCATTATTTGCCAATCTTGAACGAAACTAGACGCTTTGCTCGCTCGAAATATTTAATATTACACTTACCGTCATTAATTAAAGAATAAGGCTTACATAACACACCGCATGCAAAGGCGTGCCATACACGTAAATCGCTGTAACAAACATTCCAACTTATACGGTTTGTAATGAATGACATTCACTTAACATGCGCAGAGATCCACGATAAACGCCAGTGGCTTTGTGAATGGCAGATTCCTAACAGTATCCTAGGACAAGCTGGTTTGCCTACCAGGGATTTACAGCAGAGTCTTCGGCAAAATTTCATGTATATTACCGCTTTACATCAATGGCTATTTATTCGCCTATTTCAATACCTAATAAGGCAGTCGCAATGAACGAGATGAGTTTGCTTTATAGAGGTTATATTCTATCGTGGAGTGCAGTTGAGTTGACTTTTATTCTGTTTCCTTGATCGTGAATCGTAGGTATTCTATTATTGAAAATCATTTTTTCAGATTCAAGCTGTGTTGGACAAGGAAATTTATATATTCTGCATTATATGTATAACACATATTTCTCTTATTTTTCTCCTACCCTACCTTACATATGTTTACTTGAAATTTTATTAATTTTTAGATTATAAAAATTAAATTTAGAATCAATACTACACACAAAAATTATATTTTTGAATTTTTGTGTGTAGTATTGATTCTAAATTTAATTTTTGGTTTTGGTTCATAAGTTAGAATAAAAATTGTACCCGCATTTTTTTTATCTTACTAACAAATAATGACGAAGATACAGCGCATTAAAATTTCGCATATCGATGACGTCACAGTAAACCTAATCAAAATAGATTGTATCAAAATACCTAACCTAGTTTCAATTAATGTAACATTAAATATTTATCGGTGGCGTCCAATTCCAGAGTGACAGGCTCTCAATGAAGCAGCTAATCTATGCAAAATCTGGCTCGCTAACGTAAACAACGTTCACATCTATCCCGGTCATCTCAACTCCAGTCCTCGGGTCCACCTTCAGGGACGTATGTATAAATGGAAAGGGGGGGGCTTGATTGGTATGTCTACGACTCGTTTGGCCTAATGGTGTACACCGATTGCTCGTTGATCATTTTAGCAACTACTTTTTAGGCTTTCGTACCTAAAGGGTAAAAACGGGACCCTAGTACTAAGACTTCGCTGTCTGTCCGTCTGTCCGTCTGTCTGTCACCAGGCTGTATCTCAAGAACCGCGATAGCTAGACAGTTGAAATTTTCAAAAATTATGTATCTCTGTTGCCGCTATAACAGCAAATACTAAAAACAAAATAAAATAAATATTTAAGGGGGACTCCCATACAACAAACGCGGTTTTTTATAGATAATGGTACGGAACCCTTAGTGCGCGAATCCGATTCTCTCTCGATCTCATAATTTTTATATTTTGCTTAAAAGTTTATATTGCGCGATGGACAAGTGAATCCCGCTCATTGTTTTGTTTGTTTGTAATAACTTTATTGTACTGTGAAAAAAAAACACAATAATATACAATAACAATAGAATAAATTGACAACGGCGGACTTATCCCATTATGGAATCTCTTCCAGTCAACCGGCGAATAAGAAGATAGGACAGTTACTCACAAGAAGGGTAAGTTGTTATTACGTCTAGGCAAAGCGAGATAGCGCTCGATAAACGCTGTCATGTCATGTTACGAGGCCTGGATGATATTATTTTGATCTTTGCCTGAGCTAATAAACTCATTCTCAGTAGACCTTCCAGTAAAGGGACTTTCTGTTCTGAACTTCTATAATTCTCAACCTCCCCCTCCTTACATACGCCCACGTCCAAGTCTCAACCCTAAAACTGACAGTCGTCGCAACCGGGCTGGCAGTGACGGCCCGCTTCCGCCCATTACCGAGATAACAATCCGGGTTCCACCATCAGATACATTTACCGTAGGAGGCGCGTGCGCAGCGGAGCGGGGCGGATTTTTCAATTCCTGTGTAGGTTATTCTTCTACTTTGACTTCGTAATATCCAGTAGCGTGCATATCACACAGACACATAGGCTTTGTCTACCCTACCCTGTGCCTGTCCTAATATAATATCGGTTACTAGCGAAAAATGTATTTTGCTTAATATGCAGCCGTTCTCGTAATTTAGGTTAGATTAGTGCCTAGGTACCCTGTCAAAAATATTTGTGTATGTCACTGGTAACATCCATCGACTGGCCGCTTGCCTAACGTTAACCCTTCTTGGAAATACAGATGTAGCATGAGGTGTTAGTGATGCTTAGTTCTTTAGTCGCCTCTTACGACATCTAGAGCAATAGTAGTACCGATCAAATGTTACGTCGGTCATAGGTCTGCCGAGCAACGGTTTGTCGCACAACTGTGGTACTTTCAACAGGAAGATAAGATTGTGGACTATTCTAAGCTAAAAGCCATAAGGCCGCTTTCAATAATGATCACACATGAGGATCACACTTATAAAGGCATAAGTTGATGTTGTTGTGTGTCTGTTACTTTTTTTGTATGAATTTCTGACCTACTTTTTGTAGGGACGTGTGCGTTGCACTATTGCAATCAGTACATTCTATTTTTCTCTTAAAAAATCGATTATCGGATGTAGACGAGCAGCCTTATGCGCAAACAGCTGGACCAATTGTGATAAAAATTGGTATGCAGGAAGCTGACACCCTGGATTAATACATAGGCTACTTTAACCGCGGGTAACACCGCAGGGCAGAACTAGTAACTCATAATATTAGGAAGTTTATGAAGCATCGCTCCAAGTCCCGTTGCATGCGGCGTCGTGCATCGGGCTATTTTTGCAACGGGTGCGGGACGTTCCGCTTCGGTTCGGACCGGTACAAGAAGTATGCTACAAGCGAGTGAAATAAAAATTTTGTTTCAAAAATACAAATTCAAAATTTATACGTTTATCTGAATAAGCATTTGAAGGTCTACTTACTGATATGATAAGTAGACCTTTACAGGCACTTTTACACGTCAATAATCAAAATTAAATTAGTTTTTATAAAGAAAAGCTACTGATATCAGCACTTCGCAACGACCACTGCTGAGAAGAATACCGAAAGAAACTCATTTTCACCCTTTGTTTGATTATGTTTACGAAAACAAACCTAGTTATTGTCTTATTATGATTAAGCATTTTCATGTAAGTGCAGGGGAACCGCGATTCGAGTCGCCAGTCGGTCCTTAGTACCTCTTCAGGCGCCAACGGCTGGACCAATTTGTATAAAACTTGGCATGCAGGAAGCTGATAGTAAAAATAAACTACTACCGACACCCCCTCCTTTTCCCGCAACCTAGTTACGCCACTGCCCACCACCGGGTGTGACGCAAACCGTCCCATTCGCAACTCGTCATACATTCGAAACACGCCCCATTCGCAGCTTGTCCCATTCGTAGCTGGTCCTATTCGTAGCTCGTCCCATTCGGAGTTCGTCCCATTTATGTTTTACAACTCGCCTAGCTAGCACAAACCACCGCTTCTATCTATCTTCGCATACTTTCCGCCTATCACCGGATTTTTCTTATCTTCATTACGATGAAACGTTTCATTGCAAATTTTCGAGCGTATATATTATTCTTTGTAGTTAAATATGCTAAAACGCCGCGTTTCATTACTTGCGCCGAACGCGGAACAGTTTATATTCTCACAGAACATTAGACACGTGCTGATTTCAACCTGACAGGAACAACACTTTGCCGGATAAAGTATACAATTGCTACTATTTTCAGAGCAGTTCCTAGTTTAAGCAATTTTCATAAACTATACTCTTGAAACCAAGTGCTGCCCCCATTTGAAAGGAAACGGAAATATAATATAAAATTTTGTCTTGATCAAGCCATAAATAACCCTTCAAACTATTTTATGAACTACTGTTAACAGTGAAGCTTTTCTACGCACATTTGCGAAAAACGGCCACTTTTGGCAAATGTGCCTAGAAAAGCTTCACGTTCTCACTACTAGAAACAGTAGTTCATGAAATAGTTTGAAGTGTAGTGATGAGAGTGAACTATAGTGATCTAGTATGTGTGGCCCGTGGTTCGATTTATTAAGGGTATGTCCCTTCCACATTGTATAATATATACGCTACGAAAATTGACATGTTTACGTCACCGTATGATTGTGAGCAGCGATAGTATATAATTACTAGGATTAGCAATAAGTAGTAATATATTCATGCATTAGAAGTACTACTTGGCTCCTAATAGCCGATGTCTGATGGCGCCCACGCAGCGAATGACTGTGATGTAACTCCCATGTTAATTTTATGATCGACGATTGGATAAATCTCATATAATGATGCTGCCATCTTTTCCTGACCGTTTTTACTAACGGAGATGTGGTTTGTGAGATATTTTCAATTTCTTTTAATATTCCTATTGAGATGCGCCAACACCAGACACTGGTACTGGTTCAACGAGGTCTGACTTGGCTACGCTAGTAGAACGGGACCGATAAGTACCCATATCGGCCCGTAGCTGTAAGTGCAGTCAAGTTCTTTCTAAAGTGGACTTAGTTCCTACGCTCTTGCTGCGAAATGCTGGCTGGGTGAGCACAGAACTGAACTGAGATGCGCCAATACCAGACACAACTTCCAAAATAAAGGAAGTTATCACTTTGTCGCGATCTTATTAAAATTAGTTATCGGGTTACTCACGATTAGTCACGTATAGTCTTTACGTGAGTAATCCGTTAACTAATTTTAATAATGTCTGCGTCAAGATCTTTTTTTTTTATGTATGTGCGCCGATTATTCGAAAACGCCAGGACCGATTTGGAAAATTCTTTTTTGTTTGAAAGGGTATAACATGCAAGGTGGTTCCGTAGAAATTTTATCAAAATCGGTTGTGTAGTTTGGGGGTGAATTTGGTATTAGGTTTTAAAAAAATATTTTACCTCATGCTAAAAGTGATCGCCTATCATCATACTAAAAGTGACCTTTGCTATTTTTGAAACGCGGAGTCACCTAAACGAATGGTTTTTCCAAACAAAAAACCGTTCATTAAGTGACTCCGCGTTTCAAAAATGGCAACACTGGCCGACCGGTGCCGATCGGTGTCTGAGCCCTATCTGGAGTCGCCTGAACATGTCGCTAATAGTGACCAGCGGAAAGCGATTAATCCACACAACACCGTCATAAATCTAATAAAAGGCCTGCCCAGCTTTATTTTATAAGTCTAGACCTAATATAGCTTTAATGAGCTTTTAACTAATTACTACCGTCCTTAAGAGATATCGCCGGCAACCGGCAGCTACTTATGGTTGAGCCACGAAAACAGTGCGTGTAGTGAATTTTTACGTCATGGCTCATACATTCGCATATCGTTTCGTTTCGATGTCTCGCTTTAAAATAAACCTTTTTGATATGCAAATGCTGTTAATCTGTGGTAGAGATTTCGTGAAACGAGACGGAAGCGTGTTACAGCGCCGGGGAAACGCGCCTTTTGATAAGACCAATGAGCTCGCGTGGTATGTTTTTTTTTGTATGTTACGCTATATCTTTTGCCACTTATGAAGCGATTATAATGATTTTATTTGTAAACCTTTAGTACCAAGTTGGTCGGAAGATATGGAAGAAACTCCTGAAACAATTGAAGTTGAATGTTTAAAAAAAAAAACTCTTTGAAACTGCATTCCAACGATTCGGTGTGCTAGGATGAGCTGATAAAAAACCTACAGCGGAACATCTTACGAGAAGATTGGTTTTTCTGCTTGTTTGTGTGTTAAATGGATAGAATTTATCCCTTGCGTGGTCGGAAATGCCGTTTGGATGAGGTCGTCCGCCAGAATCCCCCTAGACTGATCCTCCAGGGTATCCCCGTGAACTTCTCAATGACTTCCAACTACGCAGTTTTCGTCGTAGTCCCTTATTATGGGTCTCATATAAGAAGGCTCAAGTTCGCTCAACGCGCTATGGAGGTTCGAGAGGGGTATGCTCGGTGTTTCTTTACGTAATTGAATCAGAAATGAGGAAATTTGTAGGTGACCAAAAGTCAATCAGTCAAGTGACGTAGCCTAGCGGATAACGCAGTTTTCATGGCTGCACGGTTATAGATAAATCTGTAGACCAGAGTGGACTAAGAGACAGCGGGTGTGATATTGCAGGCATGTATCAACTGGACCGCGGGCGGTGAGAAGCATAAGGATTGCATATAACAAATGTGCATACTAGCTGATGCCCGCGACTTTTTCTGTATTCTTATCACACAATATCTTTATGAATTGTAGCCTATGTGTTATTCTGATGTATAAGCTATATTATTGTAAAGTTTCATTAAAATCCATTCAGTCTTTACTTGACAAACATCCATCCATACTTACAAACTTTCGCGTTTATAATATTAGTAGGATATGCATGTATGCATTACTGTAATTTATTTTTAAGTTGCTCCTTAATAATTTTCTAAGACTAAAAACCGACTACACCCTAAAATACAGCTGATTTTGATAAAAAAAAATCTATAGAATGATATTTATGCGTTAAATGTTATCGAACTCCTGAGTCAGATATACAGCGTGGAAGGGACATACCCTTAATAAATCGAACTACGGGCAATACTAGATCACTATAGTTTAATGATAATAAAATAACAGTCAAAAAACAAAAAAACTATTCGTCATTCCCATATAAATTGCCCGGGCGACTGCACACTTCCGTATGGAAACGTCAATTTTAAGCTATTGCATAGCTTCTATCGCGGGCCTTGAGCGCGGGGACCGAATTCAGAAATTCCGTAACGAAAAAACCTTACGCTCCGCCTACCATGTAGGTTGCCGCTTCGTCTCCGTCGTCCGTTTGCGACGTTGCCGTCCTTCCTTGTTTGCAATAGCTTTACCGCGGCAGTCCCCGAGTGCCACACGTCTTTTTTTTATATATTTTTTACTGTCTTATTAATATCGTTATACTAAAGTAATTTAGTATAGCCCGTGGTTCGATTTATTATGTTGCCCCTTCCACGTTATTTAAGTAGAAGTCAAAGTCTCTCATGACTTAAACAGATAAAGATATGATTACGTATCATATCTTTCACTGTTCGCCGTTGCCGCCTGTTCTACCTCTGTTGGCAAGGCCATTTGTAAATATCACAGCTGGATAGCTGCCTTAATAGGAATGAATGAACGGTGGATAGCAGAAGGCCTATCACTGACAGAAGCGCACATACTTACACATTATCACTCCTGTTTCCCACAGCAGTAGGCAGAGACTATGGACCTCCACTTGCTACGATCCTGACAGACCTCTTTTTTTCGCTTCATTTACACTCATCATTAATTACAGAAACGTGCGATAATAGGCCTTCTATATTATCTTCATTATTTGAATGGTAATGAAGATGTACGTATATTATAGAGAGTCACAAAATGTGCGGAAAACATAAATTAGTTCTAATCGCAAGTTGAAAACTTTCAGATGTTTTCAACAAACAGCAACTGTCAAATTTTGCCTACATTACACTGAAACTTTCCGGTCCAAATTAAATCACTCTCAAACGCACTAACAACCATATTTGTTCATCGGTTGCTTTGCTAGCCTAGCGTACAGATATTTTGTTCGAACTGGAAAAATAATATAAAAATACCTATATCTAGTTCTATTTTTGTACAACGCCATCTATTTTTAAATAGAGCAACTATGCATTTTAAATACAATGTTTATCTAAATGCATGTGTATTAATTAATATATAAAATATAGTATCGTTAAGTTAGTATCCCATAAAACAAGTTTAAAATTAGTTTGGGGTTACTTAATCAGTGTGATTAGTTATTATCTATTTCAGTAGTATTGGTGAGTGCATAGCCTTAACCTGCTAGGAGCATTTCATTTCTACGTTACTGTTGTTCCAGCTGGGTTGCTCGTTGATATTAATTAATTTTAGATTACGATTACCTTTGAATTTAGACAGGATTACTTGTTAAATTGTAAACGCACACCCATTTTCGTGTTAATGCCACGATTTTATGTTCAAATAGAAGGGTTGCTGCAGATAGAAACTTTATTTGTTTGGATTTTAATAACAATTTCACCTGCTTCTATTTCTGTGCATACCTTAGAAGTCTACGGCTAAATGACTGTATTAACTCTTACTACTTCTGATTTCCATATTCCCCCTAAGGCCTGACAATTTAAACTTAAAGCAAAGATAATATAATTACTAACGTAACTGTTACGTTGTATGGCGTCGGGTTTCTGTTACAGAAACCCGACGCCATACAAACTATTGGAGGGCCCGTAAGTAGGCAAAACTGGAGTTGCGGGGTAGTCTCACAGAGATGGCAGCACACACGACCAGCAAAATTATCACAAAGAAATGGTTGACTATACTTTAAAAATATTTATTGCATATTAAAATATTTATAAATCATATTTAATTAATTTAAGTACAATTTTATTTAAATAATAGAAATAAAAGATTTATGGTTTTAATTATTACCTTTTAGCGCCATCTAGTGACAAGGAAGAGAAACAAATATGTTTATAAGGCGATGAGGATTACATACATTTTTAGGGGACCAGTGCTGCCCCCATTTTATATAAATCATATGAAAGGAAACTGAGATATCATTTAAAATTGATCAAGCCCTAAATAACCCTTCAAACTATGTTATGGTCTACTCCTGGTTTGGCTTAAGGTGAATCTCGCACAGAAGTGTTTCTGAATTCCGAATTAAACCTAAAAAAATATTGTTAAAACAGTTTTTTTCTTTGTCCACAGCCGGACACGGTCCCACAAGCCAGCGTGGACATGACCACTGTGTTAGAAGTCAGCGAAGCCGACACTGTGACCGGTCACCCGCACAGCCTGGCCATCACGGCTCCAGAGCGGGTGACATTCGTCAAGGGAACCTGCAGGGAGGAGACGAGGTGGTGGGCTGATGTGCTGAGCGTCTATCCGAGGAGTAAGGTAAGAAGGTCTTATAGTCTTATATATAATGGTAACCCTATATGTCATCTCAACGCTAGCTGTTTTGTTAAACGTAATTACGTAACTCATTGACAATAGAGCTAAACTATTTTCAGCTGTATTACAAAACCGAGCGATAGTGCCAGACAGCTAGAGTTTTTGAATAACAGCGGATTTTGCAATCTATCTGCGACATATATACGCATAAAAGTGCCGTGTGGTTTCCGACAGAGGAGAATAGGGCCACTTCAAGTCCTTCCGTGGATGTCGTAGAAGGCGACTTAGGAAATACAAAACTTATAAACATCAATGAGACCTCTCCAACCCGTCTGGCCAGCGAGGAGAGTGTAGGCCAAGTCCTCTGGCTGCTCTGACCAAGTATGGCTCTAAAAGTGCAGAAAGGGTCGTGCTCCTGCATGAAAAAGTTTATGATAATGATCCGCATGAAAAACTTAATAGCGAGTTTAAAGAAAAATACGTTATTTGGTGTACATTTACTAGAGTTTTAGTTAATAATTGAAACTAGTTCAACACCAAAATAGCAGCACTCAGCTTATGGCAATGATGTGTCTTTACATCATGCCGCTGGTCTTCATATTGCTGACGATTGCATATAGTTTAATGAAAATTCACTCATAAAACAGCGTTCGTATATTTTTATCTGTAAATAAAACAAGTTCGTTAAACGATCTATTGCATAGTGTCATAATAACATAACTTACGTAGACGAGTTTATAAGACAAAAGATTTGTTATTCTATTTGCGAAGAAACCAGAATTTACTGATGATCTGATGTGAACAGTCTCTTGTGGCTTTCTATATAGGTTTATAGTTCAACCAGTAGTGATTAAACGGACAAACGAGCACATTAACCTATTAAAATGGTTACCGAAGACTTGCCCCGCGCCGTATTAGGTCAACATATCATGTGGCTGAAATCTGACTCACAACTTATTACAATCCGTTTGCAATATTTGGTAATGTCTAGTGAAAATGAGTAATAGTATCTTGTATTCAGGGGCGTAGCTACCGCCGTATCTGCCGTATCAATTATACGGGGCCCCCGGCCTACGGGGGCCCCCAAGGTGCGTAAGCAAAAATTAATAAAAACTTCCCAAATTTTTTAATTTCAGAAATGAGAAAATTAACAAAATCAATTTATTTTTTCCCGAGTAAAGCGTGCGTTCAAAAGTTGGCAACACCCTACATCGGTTAAAGCGGGTTGCGGGATTTCCCCGTTTAAGTCATTTACGAGGCGCAAACCGACCTTTGCATTGGTGTGAGTGTATACAGATAGTGTAACGGCGTCCAAATAAAAAAATATTTAAGAACTTCTATGAGATAGGAACGCCTGTCAGACCTGTCACTATTGTCCATAGAGGCAGAAACTTTAAACTAAAGTCATCATCAGCTATGAATGATTTAATTAATCAGTTTGCCGAAAAAAGGCAAGGAGAGTTAAAATTTAATTTGAATTGTTTTTAAAAATGTGACAGATAGATAATTATGATGAATAAATATTTCTTTTGATTTTATGCAAACATTTTTTTCTTTTTTGAGAAATCTTTACCCTTCCTAAGGGCCCCCAAACAAATTTTTATACGGGGCCCCGCCAAGGTACGCTACGCTTCTGCTTGTATTTCTAATTGTATTCTTTATCTCTACTCCATTTACCAGAAATATGATATTACGACTAGATCACGGTCGCTGGAAAACGCTGGATGCAGGCCGCTCTAAATTGGTCATTTTGAAAATCCTTTTGGGAGGCCTATGTTCTGCAACGGACATTATGCGGCTGAAATAATAATGATAAATGATCAACAGTATTATAAAATTCCTGTCATATTGTCGTATAATGATAATAAATAAAACTTTAAAAAAACAAATTCAACGTCCCAAAACAAATTACCCGGGCAGCTGCACAAATTCATATGAAAATGCCGATATTTTAAATTTTTTTGACTGTTATTTCAATTATACTATAGTGATCTAATAGCCCGTGGTTTGATTTATCACGGATATATCCCTTCCTCGTTGTATAGTTTATAACAATCACAATAGCCCTATGCTATATACATCCATGTTCAATCTACATTTTACCCAAAACAATTTTATCTAAGTCATTTTCATCTTTACCGGTTCAAATTTCGAGTTTCAATATCAAATCCTTGACGTAGATCTTTTGTATAATGTGTAGGGCCTCGCGTAATACTTATGTCAGAACAGGTTTGATAGCGTCACGCTGGCCCATCTCTCTATCCACATCGCTGTGCCCGTGCCATGATCACATTACATGGCACAAAAACCGGGAGCCACATCCTGCGTGCTCACACTGGATTCTGGACCTACTAGCTCATTTTGTTTCTTTGTTATTGTTAGACTGAGTGAAATTGAACTAGTTTTGTAAGAGTAATGTGGTTATTTAACACAAAGAAGTTCAAAGAACTTTACAATAAATATACATTAGAATAGGGCCACTCCAAGTCCTCCCGTGGATGTCGTAGAAGGCGACTTAGGAAATACAAGCTAAACAAAGCTATAAAACTTCAATGAGACCTCTCCAACCCGTTTGGCTAGCGAGGAGAGTGTAGGTTGTTCTGGCCAAGTATGGCTCTGGTAGTACAGAAATTGTGCTAATGCATTGGAGATAAAAATACCTGATGATGATAATGACGATGAATGCTTCTAGCCAGATACCAGTGGATGAAGAGGAATGTGAGAAAGACAACGACTGTGGTGCAACTAACTAAAATGTGAACTTGCGTGTGTGCGTAGGTGTTAAGTTTTACTCTGCACTACACATACAATCTCCCACAATATCGCCAGCACTATAGTTTCATTAACCCAATTCGCGTCGACCCCTCAGATCCAGTGGCAATTTATCAATTGCTTCAATCGTGATCCAGCGAAGCAGTCGCGAAGTGTGCGCCTAATATGGCCCGTAATTAGAACACAATTGTGCTACTTTCTTGGGTCATGTCATGGCGCAGGAATTATGGCGGCTCGCCTTTCAAGTATCCCGAGAGATGGTATTTCTCCATCAATTATTTTATGCCGGCGACGTAACTGAAAGGAATAATTTCCTTAAGTTACTGCTAGCTAAGCAGCAAAGTCCGTCTTCCCAAATCGGACATTGTGTTGCCAATTTAAAGAAAATTTTACAGAATAATCAGCGCTCCCTAAATCGGTAGTATTTGTGGAATTTTGAATACGGTGGTAAATCAGAGTGTATCCTCCAATTTTATTTATGTTAATACTTACCAAATCTCCTTTCTTAACGAAGCAGATAGATCTAGGTTAGTTCAATAAGGAGCTTGGTTTAGTGACCAAAGGAGTAGCAAATGAGTTTAAGTTTTATTCACATATTTAATGGTGTGATTGGCCATTATGGCCATGGTTTCAAATTGATGTCGTATCTCAGTAATGGCCTCTCGGTGTTCTGACTTTGAAGCTTGGCCTTAAAATTACAGGCACTAAACTAATACCAATAAAACTTAATTAGAACTAAGGGACGTGTAGAAAGCGGCGCGTGCGCAGATCGCTCAGCGTTCGCAATTTGAGATAACTATACTTCCAACACTTCCTATAATGATACTGCAGGCGGAAGGAAAGAGGTAATTAGAGCCCACGTCAAGCAGGTTTATGATAGTGGTGGCATTCGTGGCGCAACTCCTAATTCGCAATACGTCCGGCGGATGCAATTCGTCCAAATCATAATTGGTCCAAATCAACTTGTCTAGTTAGCAGGCAAGTTGATTTAAAGCTAGGAGTCGTTCGGACACATCAATATAGAACGATACATCTGAAATATTACTGTGCTAAACACGCATAAATTTGGAGACGATGTGTTTCACCCCATTATATATTTAACAATAGGAGAAAAGAAATACACGCAACCAAATAAAATTACAACCTAGCATTTATTGTTCTTGAAGCAACCGGTCAATCTGGTAATGTAATATTGTTGCAAATGTGACATTAAAAACTCATTAGACTTATCGTCTTACTGCCACTCAGGATGTAAATTTTGCTAAACGAAATGCCAGTTGGATCATTTGCGAAGTGGACGACTTGCGCCTAAACGTTATTAGTGGAGTAATCAGTGAAATTGCGGAGATAATCACTAGTAACTCGATTAACGTGAGACGTGTCTTGCAGATCTGATGTGTTCATCGGGTTCCTCTCATCTTCCTTATTGCTAACGGAGGCCTTATCTTGTCTTTTTAAAATGGATCTTAAAACTCATTCAAAATCTATCTTTTTGATCGTAACACCTTTCTTTATGAGCCTAAGTAATAATAGCCTAATAATAGTCCCCTGCTGGACTAAAGGCCTCTTCCAATAAAGGGATGGATTTTCCCATAATCATAACGCTGGGCAGCATCGTCATCTGCAAATGTAGCTTTAATCAATTATAAATAAATAAAAATAACAATAGTTTATTTCGGATGACAATGGATCCATAGTATTTTTATTATAGTACCTAACCTATGTTAGTATCTTATAAATAGTGACAATGCGACTAAAACAGTGTGTATAGTGATTGTTTATCTTTATATTATTTTCCTCTGTGGTAATGCTTACCTTACCTTAATTTTATATTCCTCGTTGTATATCATTTCAGGTCTTTAGTCTCCACTGCAGGAGCACGACTTTCTGAACTACCAGAGCCATGCTTGACCAGAGCTGTCACAGGATTTGGCCTACAATCTTCACCCTGGCCAGACGGGTTGGAGAGGCTTCGTTGATGTTTATAAGCTTTGTTTAGCTTGTATAACCTAAGTCGCCTTCTACGACATCCACGGGAAGACTTGAAGACATCCTATTCTTCTCTGCCGGACACTACATGACAAGGCATCGGTGGAGATGTCGATCTTATTATTATATAAATACGTGATACTGTATAGTTAAAGTTCCCAAACTTTTTGTCTTCCCTGAAAAAATTGCCTTATCTACACGTCTAACAAATAGCCCATTATGTGCAAGAAAAGCAGTCATATTATATGTTTTTCTTTACTCCCTTATAGATAGTCTTGTAACATCAATTATCTTACAAATGTAGAAAATAAACCCATATGTGGAAGTTACTATGTGAACGGCTAGTTCCTCTGTAGATGCATCGCCGAGGGCCATTCCGCCTTATGTGGCAGGAATGTGGATGTTTGTATGTTTGTATAGGCGGAAACATGACGGCGATCAATTGGGTGTTTCCAAGTTTTTCTGATACTTTATGGTCTTAAACTGGGAAGTGTGGTGGCGGCAGAGTTAAATACAATTTGTCACCAACCATTTCTTTTCTCACGGGTATCGTACAAGACTGTTAAGTGAGGTATATGTATATGTAACAGGGTACGGGCAGCAGCGTCATCTACTTTGTTTGATTTTTAACCCTCGAAAAAAAAGGGATGTTATTTTTTTGACGTTAATGTCTCTGTCTGTGACATCGTAGCTCTTGAACTGATTGATGATGATTTTTTAACGTGAAAGCAAGTTTTTTTGGTTGTTATTAGCTATGTTTGATCGTTTTAGCTGTTTAAAAATACCTTTACCATATTTTTTAATAATCTCTCTAAAGAGCCAAAAAAAATTTTCGTTCACAAGTCACAGCCTTAAAAAATATCCCGTTAAAAGAAAACTGACATCATTACTACCAGTTAGGTCACGTGATAATCCGTATTTCTCCAACGTTCTCCTGGTACATGAAGTTGTTTAGTAAAACATATAATATCACTTCCCGACGGCGACATAACACATCATTTTCCTCCGCTTTCCAGCCCAGTTGCAGCACGCACACCTAATTGCAGGTTCTGCTGCGATTTGCCAGGTAGCTGATAGTCTACCTACACTTCCGCAACGACCGCAACCTAATAGTTAGGAGTGCTTAAGTTTCCTTACCCTAGAAAGAATCAGAAGTTTCCATACAAACGTAGTCTAGCATTTGAAAACAACGTGTCAGATTTCGGTAAAATTTTGTAATTTAAAATAAATTGCACATGTAGGCGTATAACTGGTTTTTATTTTACAGTCAAAATATGGACTTGAAGGAGAATATAGTTTACATCAGTGTGGCCAACTTCTACACCCTAAAATTTTTCTTCAAGTTCGTATTTTGAATTTAATAACTAGTTATAGGCCTAGATGTATCCAATTTATTTAAATTAATTAAAATTTACCGAAATTTGAGATGTAATTTCAAAATAAAAGCTACGTTTGTTTAAAAATGTCTGAACTCTTAAGAGTAGAAAATACTAAGATCTCACCGTTGTTACATATTTAGAACACAGGATAAAACTAGAGTAAACACGAAACGGTGGTACAGTCTTCAGTCTTCAAGGCATAAGCCCGCCCAGCTTTGCATTAGATATATGTACTTACCTAATATTATTTACATAAGCCAAGCATGTTAGACTGAAAATAAAAATTAGTTCAGTATCATGGACTGACTTCGCTCCAAAATTTGGTTGGTGGTACCTTGTTTAGGCGAATTTCATTTAGCCACCTCTATGCGTTCTGCACAGATTTACGGCCAAATCACACAAATTGAGATAGCCCCAAAATTCGAGACTTGTGTTATGGGATACTAACTCAACGATACTATATTTTATAACAAATACATATAAACATAAACAACCAAGACCTAGGTCAATCCGAAAAAGATTATTTTTCATCTTGACCTGACCCGGGACCTCCGGTGTGACAGCGTGACGTAATGACCACTAGGCCAAAGAAGCCGTTTGTTATTCCGAGTGTGCTGCTCTCATCGACGACTTTGTGTCTAAGAGGATCCATAAATTCTGGAGTAAGTGTCCACATAAACATCTCCCCGAATAAATCCTCGACTGCCCCACTTCTTCACATCACTTCAAAGGCGCGTGATGTGATGCATCGCCAATTTCCGAGTAATCCAATTCGTGTGTTTGTCTGCGCCCCACTTCCAGTTCTCGGGAACCCGCCGAAATAGCGCGATTGTTTTAGATCTGGTCCAGCCATCTGGCAGATTCGGGTGCCATATTGGTGTCATGTCGTTGGTGTAAGTAAAACAATTGAATCTTTGATAGTAGACAGGACCATGAGATTAAAATCTACAGCGCGGAAACGCCGCCAGCCTCTTGGGCTGCTAAAGGCGGCGACAATGGCTTTTTACGGATTCCGTATCCAAAGGGTACAAACGGGACCCTATTACTAAGACCCACTGTCTATCTGTCTGTCGGTCTGTCTGTCATTAGGCTGATCTCATAAACCGTGGCGGTTTTTCGCAAATGTGCGAAGAAAAGCTTCACGTTTTCAATTTAAACCATAAAAAGCAAATCATACAACAGTTTGAAAGATTATATAGGGCTTAATCAAGACAAAATTTGAAATTAATATGTCCGATTCCTTCAAAAAATTTTTTTTCAAGTACAACACTGGGACCCTAAAAATTCAGGTAGCCCCTTAATATGGTTATGGTTGCTGCCTTACCAACCATGGGAATGTTTTAATCTTCGGGAAAGTATTGACGACCGCGGGACGCCTGCAGCAATTAGCGAGGTATGATAATGACCAGCTTCTCAGGAAACCTATAGAAAACACATACTCTAGCCTTGCAGAGATCAATACAGATGTACTCGGAAGCTATAACACTATATACAAGCTCAGTATACAACATGTAAACGGTCATGTCGCAGAGTACGTACAAACAAGTTGTCATGTTTTGGTTAATAATGCTTCTCATAGTCGGCGAATATAGGTATTTTTGACAACAGACCTAGACACGTTGAAACTTTTCATCACAAAGACCAAATAAATTACACCTCGTATGTTTCACCCCCCCCCCCCCCCCCACTTCCACCTGCTCGCGTTTATAGTCAAAGATTTAGACATACTTAAGAACTCACTCACACAAGCGAGTTCTGTACCTGTAATATTACATAGTACTTACATGAAAATAAAAAATATTACAAAGATGTCATACTTCGTAGAGATTTTCTTTTAAATCTCTACGAAGTGTGATATTTTTCGTTTTTAGCGATCTAACTCATTAAACTGTCACAACAATATTGTACTTGAAGACCTAAAAAAATCGTAGATTTAACCCAACCTCTTAATTTATATGTATATTCTTAGCTAATACAGTACCTGGGCGACCGAGCTTTGCTCGGTCGGTTACATCTCAAACATTTTCTATTTTTTTTTAAACTTGTCTAAAAACAGTACAAAATAAAAAATTATATATAAACTTGAACATAAAAAAAAACAAAAGTAAGTTACCGAGTGGGATTCGAACCCGTAACACTCTTTCTAGCTGTCAGCATCCCCACTGAGCTAAGCCGATTGCGGCCGGCGCGCCGAAATTAGCGACCATATTCTGCGTGGAAAGAAAAACGCATGAAAAGTCGAAAACACGCGTTTTCCCAAACATAAAATTAATCTAGATCGATAGTTTACCCCCGAAAACCCCCATTTACAAATTCTCAGCGAAATCGTTAGAGCCGTTTTCGAGATCACAGAAATTTATAAATAAATATATATACATAAAAGAATTGCTCGTTTAAAGGTATAAGATTTATATTCGTAGCTTCTAACTCTTGAACTTCGGCTCTGCTCACCCCATAAAAACGTGAAATAGTCCTTCAAAGTTACTTAAAAATGTCATTGCTTTCAACAAAGTCGTGAAACTTCTGGTCTTGCAGTTTTAGTGCACTTCCCAGTGCAGCTTTATTTTAGGTGTTAATAAAGCTTGTATTCTTGTAAAAGCAATAAATAAAGTACCGCAAATTGGCGTTCCCGCAATAAAACGCGGTGGCGCCACCGCCCGACGAGTGGCAAAAAAACGTCAACACAGATTTTAATTTTATGAAAGTCGGTACACTGGTTCTTGTAATCTGGTTATTGAGTTTCTTACTGGCTTTTTGTCATTAAGATATTTTTAGACGATTTATTTTAAGCTTTGGTTGGACTGAATTCGGCCCTGTTCATGGTAAGTTTATAGATTTGTACATGGTATAATAAAATAAGGTATTCTCTTTCCGTGACAGCTGATGACGTAGAAAGAACTTGACTACGTCATCAGTGTAATATGTTGCCTCTGTGTGAAATTGAATTACCCGAGCGTAATGCATTTTTGAACTTTATATACCAATTTCAAATTAATAATCCATTTTATCAATTTATAAAATTTTGAATTGATGAATGACGCGAGAATCGCGAGATTCTTAATAGCTAAGTTACTTAACATTTTATTTAATATTCATGAACTAATTGAGAAAGTCCTTAAATTTTAAAGTTCTTTTTGAAAAGAACAATCAGTGGCAACACTTTCGTGACGTAGTCAAGTTCGTTCTCGGAAAGAGAATACCTTATTTTATTATACCATGGATTTGTATTGATTAGTTGGTACACGAGTGTGTTGTGCACTTAATAATAACAGATGTATGCATAGGTCTCGTCTAATTTAAAAGTGCTCGCCACACTCCTCAGTTTACGCTCACAAGACAAGCAAAATAGATATTTTCTTCGATAATTATACAAAATTGTTGAATTAGTTTGTTATTCAATGACTGCTTGTCAAAATATACCGCCAGGACTGTTAGCCCTAGAAAAGGCCTAGGTCTGTTATTTTTTTTTAATAAAGTCTAATAAATAAATAGACTATGAACACGTGCGAAATATCTTCATCTTAATTTATAAACATCGGTTCAAAGACCTTCAGCCATTGATAAATGCTTAAAGGCTACGGCAATCAAATGATCTGCTAACGGTGCCGCGTCTGTCATGTATTGTTCTCAAACCCAGGAGCTTATAAAATCAGTTTGTAATAGATAGAATAGGATCACTCCAAGTCTTCCCGTTGATATCGTAGAATACAACTTAGGAAATACAAGCTAAACAAAGCGTATAAACTAAACAAAATCAATGAGACCTCTCCAACCCGTCTGGCCAGCGAGGAGAGTGCAGGCCAAATCCTCTTGCTGCTGACCAAGTATGGCTCTAGTAGTATAGAGAGGGTCGTGCTCCTGCTGTGGAGACAAAAAAGTCCTGATGATGATAAATATTTAGCTTGTAATTCCTAAGTCGCCTTCTACGACATCCACGGGAGGACTTGGAGTGGCCGTATTCTACACTGCCGGATACCACACGGCAACATTAATTTAGTTATCTATTTTATTTTATTTTCGTTCCAGAATAAACGATTATATTTTAGTTGACTTAATTATCACAGTACCTATTCCTAACGAGCGCCCGTTAAAATCTCGACGTTTCATTCCGCAATCGTTGTTGCCTAGGTGGTCGTCACTGACCATGAATAAAATAAACGGCAGCGATTAAAATGCATGTAATTACTATTAAGTCTATTGAGATAAGTACAATTTATACTCTATTACGTCTTTGTCCCTAATAGGGTAGGTAACATACCGTTTAGAGTTAAAAGTGTCGTTTAGCGTGATGGTAGGCAAGAAGACAGAAAAAGGAAATCAGAATGGTGATGGGTTGCTAGTCGTATTGCCTATTGACATTATTCAGATTCTCGCTTATCTCGACCGGCTTTTGCGATTAGCGTTGGAAGAGAAGGAGCTGGTACATCCTACTTTTTTTTTTCGACCAGCAACGAAGAATGAAAGAACGGAAGATGTTTAATCATATTTTTACTGACTATGACAACGAAAACTACAGAAAGAGCAGTCTTTGCTCAACATCGGGAGTGAAATAATGGCTCTTAAATAAATAAATATTATCGTTCATGTCCCGAAGTCCATTGATTTCTGAGCTCTCAGTACCTGCAAAACACTCGCATGTTAATTATTGACTGAGATTCGCAACGGTCATTTTAATTAGATATTCTGATGAGAAAAGTTAACGCGGGTAAAAGTAACATTATGTAAAAATAGTCACAATTATAATGTAATTTCACTGTTGTTTTATTGCATAAATTATGTTAAAGTATTATAGGTGTTTTAATTAATTGCGATTAAGTCTGCACTTTTGTTTAGTGTGAATTTTGGTCGGTATTTTATGTCAAGAGAGTGTTATAAAATGAGCGGTAGTAAAAGTGGTTGTAAGTGTTCGATTTAATGTTTATTTATTTACTTAACTAGTGGACCGCCTCGACTTCGCACGGGAAAACAAAAACAAAGACCTAATGATGATGATAATAAGAAAGAATGGGTACTTTCCTGGGTCAAAAATAAATTATTTGGCACTGGTAAGAAAATAAAATGTCACAAAATAATGTCACTTGTCTTTCATCATATCCATTTTTATCGTGATTTAGATTTATTATTCCAGAAAAACTGATATTAAGAGCGCTATTTGACTCCAACAAACTTATGATGGATTTCATACAAATCCCATAGAGAATATATTTTTACTATTATTTACGTTCCGAAAAAAGTCTCCTGCTTTTTTTTTTGTTGGAAAATAGTTTGACGCTAATATCTGTCGGTCTGTCTGTCTGTTTGTGTCATCATAGCGCTCGAACGGATGGACAAATTTCGATGCGTTTTTTTACGTTATACCACCGTTTTTTGTTAGTCGTTTTTATATTAGAACCACCGCAAGTTCCCTTGCGGTGGTACTTAGCTATGTTTGATGATAATCGATTCAGCCAAAGTTTTTTTTTTTTATTAGCCATTCATGTCCCACTGCTGGGCAAAGGCCTCCCCTCTTTCCTTCCATAACTCATTAAACTCAGCCAAAGTTATTCGGGGTTAATGCTTGAAAGTCAAGGTTTTCCCTAGCAAATATAGTTGGTGCTTCGGGTATCAAGTATCGGTAGTTTCGCTTCTCATCACTAGATGGCGTCTTGTCAGTCCGATTTTTTTTATTTGCCTAGCAAATAAACTTGTTCTCTTGTTACACTGTGCCTTTCCCCAAGACCTGTTGGTTGGAACAATTAAACCAGTGTATCGGCGATAACGATAGCTTTCGAACAATTAGACGTTTCTAATGGTTTCTCCTAAACTCGTCCTGCGGGTCAGTGCGGACGCCGTCCATTTATAGCTTTTAGTACCAGTACTATCACGTCTTTATCCCTAACGGGGCAGACAGAGCATTTTAGCTCTTGCAGACTGCACCCTAAGCCGCAATACCAAAATGTAAAGGCCACTTTTTACGTGTTTTTTTTTTTTGTTTTTCGTGTGTAAGTGGCCAGCACTGGTGCCATATTTTTCAGGCTGCCTAAAGATATTTGACATAGCTTGACGACGGCCATACAATGATGACAGCCGGGACCAACGGCTTATACGCGCCTCGGTCCAGGGGTTGCCGAGATTTGGGGTACGCGAGTTATAGTTCTGGGCGAACTAGTAGTAGGTAGATAGGTAGAAATATTACTCTTTATTGTACACCAAAAGAAAAAAATTACAAAGTATAATAAATTAGGTCTTATCGCTTAAGGCCCATACCCAAATTTTCCGGGGTCCAGTGGCGCCGCCATTTAAAATAAATCATTTAAAAGGAAACGGAGATATCATTCAAAATTGTGTCTTGGTCAAGCCCTAGATAACCCTTAAAACTATTTTATGAACTACTGTTGATAATTTAAAGTGCTAACGTAAAGCTTTTCTACGCACATTAGCTAAAAGTGGCCGTTTTTCGCAAATGTGCGTAGAAAAGCTACACGTTCTCACTTTAAACTACAAAAAGTAGTTTAAAAAATACTTTGAATGGGTATCTAGAACTTGACCAAGACACAATTTTAAATGATATCTCCGTTTCCTTTTAAATGATTTATTTTAAATGGCGGCGCCACTGGACCCCGGAAAATTTGGGTATGGCCTTAATGCGATCTCCTCCAGACAACCAGTGGATGAAGAGGATTATAGTATATTTGATCAAATGTTTCCTTCACCTTATCGTTAAATGTAATGCCAGCTCCAACACAAACTGCACTCGAACCGACAGCAATGAAGATGTACACCTCTAATTGCGGAGACAAGATGCTCTCGCCTCGCGATTGGCACCTAGGACACGGAGAGCCGAGTTCATACCGGCGCATTTTTGTTGCATTGAAAAACAATTCTTCTTTTTATTTGGGTACTCTTCAGGGTCAAAAACAAATTATTTGGTACGTCACAAAATAATGTCACTTGTAATGATCATATCCATTTTCAACGTGATTTTAGATTTGTTATTGCAGAAAAACTGATATTATGATCGCTATTTTTGGGCTGGCATGTCTGTTAAGATAAAAGCCCTTAAAAAAATAGAATAAAAAAAAAAAGATCTCTATTTGACTCCAAGGAACTATGAAGTCGTTAATCTGTATCATAGACAATGTTCGTTTGGACGTTTAGAATAAAGTATCTGATTTGAGTTGTTTGGAAAATAGCGAATAAAAGGAAAGGTAGAAGAAAAAAGAAGAGTAGGAGAACCCAGAAGCAAATTTTACGGTCAAATAAAAGAAAAATTAAACGTGAAACCATTTAAGGGGGGGTTAAGAGAACTTAACGGAAGGGAGAGAGACTTGGAAAGCACTCTACCGACAAATGACCGCAATTTCGTAGTGCTTAATAATTTAATTTTAAACTTTCTTTTTTGCATCCAGAGAAGATAACGCTGATACCGATGTCAGACCATAATTGGGATATTCGCAAACCGCTGCTACATTGTCACTGTAAACAAATCTTAACCCCGACCAGTTAGCTTTTAAGAGCATCGAAGAAATTAATGGGCCGTATATAATACTTCAATCTGTATTTGTCTCAAACTTTACTAAAGTTTAAAACCTAAGCTATGGATTTGAATTTGCTTTCTAGTACAAGTCGAATCTAGAAACTATAATTTCCTTATCCAATACACAGCCATGATAATCCATAGAGATTTCAAATTTCCAGATTTTCATCCAAAACGTACTGATAGATGCTATCGTTAGGTTCGACACATACATACATACATATTATCACGCCTGTATCCGACAGGAGTAGGTACAGACTGTATTTAGGTATATAAGTTTTGATAGATGGGTTTTATTCATTATTTTTGTAAGATATACCTAAATACAAAAACACTCATATCGAGTTCTAAGTTCGGATAACGCCATCTATTTAGATTTAAATAAAACAAATTATGCAGTTTACACAACTGGCTCATTGTAAACAAATCCTAACCCGACCAGTTAGCTTAGAATAGCAGCGAAGAAATTAATGGGCCGTCTGCCGTTTCAATCTGTATTTGTCTTAAAAGGCCGCGAACTTTCTAACTGCATGCGATCTTGATGTATGGGAATTGGCTCCTTAACTTGTTTGCAGTATTCCGGCGGGGAAATCGAGGCTTGCGATGTACTTAGATGAGGACTCGGGAGGCAAACCAGCTTTAATGTGAATGTTAATGAAAGGTCTGTCGCTGTGCCATGTCCGGTCGAACCTAAGTTACAATGTTTACTTATGATTTTTTTTAATACATATTATTTAAGTACTTACACTTTATACATACCTATAGTTGTACATACTAATTATGTCTTTATCCCTTATAAGGAAGGCAGAGCTTAGGACAACTTTCTGCGATGGTGGTAGTGGAAATTTAAAAAAAGCCCCGACTGTCAAGAACGCCATCTAGTGATGACTAGCGAAACTACATATACCAATTCAATTGATGTCCGAAGCGCCATCTTTAATTTACTATGAAGTGTTAATCCCCAATATAAAACATAGTTAAGAACCACCGCAAGGGAACTTGCTTTCACGTAAAAAAGCCGCATTGATATTGGTCCATTTACGATGCCACAAACAGACAGTACAAACTCTCTCACAGACGAAAATATAAATGTAATAGACACAGTTTAAGTTCAGAAAAATGCTGGACATGTCAATGTTAAGAATAATGCACAACCTCATTTGCTCCGCTTATGAGGTGAGCAATTCAGTGCCTAAACCGCTTAGCCAACACAGCTTAAAAAATTATATACCTCATGGCATAAAAGTAATTGTTTTATTAACTTTAATTTACTGTAAGTACACTGGCAAGGTCATTGACAAAATCTTAATTTGTGAGGCGTGATGGATTGCGCAATCGACGAAGAATAATCTCTGTTATTACTCCGCGATCGATCCATAATCCTTCATTTGAAGCTGTGAATCGTGATGATACCTACACTATAAGTGCCATAAGCTAACATGAGTTTGCTATAATAGGTACCTAACATTGAACGTGTACTTAGCTAAAGTTAATGTCGATATCTTAGACCAAATATGGCTTCGGGTCTTCGGTTAACTGGATAAAGAATATTGAGACGTTTTCGCCTTGTCGAATTGGATTTTTTTTCCTTTACTTTCTTACTTTTAGAATTTTTACTCATAGAATAAATTAAGTAAATTAATATGATGACATGTCTTGCTTAAAGAAATAACAAGTTTGTTTGCTAAGTATAGGTATTTATTTATAGAATTATTTTCTTTGTCCTCAGGGTCGTCACAAGCGCAACGCGACCTTCCCTGGTGGCCAGACGGGTAGCCTTCTGCAGTCTTCTACCACGAGAAGTAAGTATTATTTATAACTAGCCTAAACCCGCGACTTCGTTCGCGTGAACTTTATGTCCCTGGAAAATGCTCATCAGGCTAAACAACTTTTACTAAGGCGGCATTTTTATATCTCTTGTAGTTTAGCTTGACCGTTATGGTTCTGCATCAGAGATTCCATTTTCCAAAATCATTTATACCCTATATGTTGCCCAGGCTTAATAGCTATATAACAAAAAAAGATTCATTCGAATCCGTCCAGTATTTCCGGAGATTAACGTGTACAAACAGATAAACAGACAGTCATTTTTTTTAAAATTCTTACTCTATTACTACGTCTCCATCGCCCTCAATATTTTTTTTGGAAATATATTTAATGTACAGACACACTTTTTTACTGTTTTATTATATGTATAGATTTCTTCAATTAATTATTCAAGAAAAATCTGTCCGGTTCTTTAAAACGTCTTGTCCTTACCCTACTGTTTTCATAAAACAGCAGATGACAGTGAAGGCAACCAACTTTCAGAAGAGTTGCATGATATGAAGGAGATTTCCCAATCGCAGCCTCACCCCCTTCTTTCCTTCATTATTATCTAAAAATACGTTCAAAATGTAGCAACTCCAGTCTTCATCTTTACTTTGTCCCGCTATTATGTCCCAATATCCTGACAATCCAGGCAGAGATCAAAAAGTCAGCAAGTTAACAACGTCAAAACATTAAACCGACGATAAAATAATCGTCGATAATAAGCGCCATCTATCGAATGCCCACTCGATCACACAAACCGTTTAGCTGTAACTCGACGCCATTAGAGCGATCTCACCAATTTCGCTGATCGCGAATATAATTGCTAATGACAAAGGCCGGCCTTTCTGCCCGGCAATTTACCGTAAGCTACGATAAGTACCTATTAGGGAATGCAGGTTGGCCAAGATGATATCAAAATATACCAAATTAGAGACTATTCAGCCTTATGCAGGTAACGCATATAATTATATGAATGGTTTGCCCTTGGATTGGGTTTTAATAGCACTAACTATTAAGTTAATAGAATTCTTATTTTTTTAGATTAGACTATTTATTTTAAGATTATCAATCTTTAGCAAATATTATTACGTTTATAACATTTTGAAGTATATTTTTATGTTCCGTTTGCTTGTAATTTATTTGATTCGTGTTAGGTTTTACTTATTACTTTGATTATTTGGAAATAAGGCAAAATAATTAAATTACATTCATAGTTGTTTATTTCATTTTTCGATCGAAGCAATTAAAATTCAAAATGAAATATCAAAAGCAATCACAATTTTTCAGAAATAAAAACCGACTTCACTCCCAAACTACACAACGATTTTGATAAAATTTATATGGGATCACCTCGGAGGTATATATCCTTTCAAACAAAAACAGTTTTTTTCAAACTGGTCCACAGGTCATCGAATAATTGGTGAACTTACATAAAAAAATTGATCGCGAATTTATAACCTCCTTTTTTGGAAGTTTAATAACACAGTACCTGGGCGACCGAGCTTTGCTCGGTTACATCGAAAATACGCGTTTTCCCAAACATAAGACTAATCTAGATCGATTGTTTACCCCCGAAAACCTACATATACCAATTTTCAGCGAAATCGTTAGAGCCGTTTTCAAGATCACAGAAATATATAAATAAATATACAAGAATTGCTCGTTTAAAGGTGTAAGATAAAGGTGTAAGATAAAAACACTAAACACGCCATTATTCACAAATAAAACTACAACTAAGACCTAAACACGAGATCTAAACAACGTTATTCGTTCGGCTTTCTCCGGGACTTGTCATATCATTACTGTTTCCCTAGGCGGTCCCCACAATGCCTAGCCCAGGTGTACAAAATGTCCATAGTAAAATACAGACTACATCACGTGCCGGTGGGTACTAGGCTCACCGCTGACCCAATAGCATAGTTGAGGCCATGGTAGAATAAAATAAGG
This sequence comes from Acrobasis consociella, assembly GCA_963555685.1. Classification (NCBI taxonomy): domain Eukaryota; kingdom Metazoa; phylum Arthropoda; class Insecta; order Lepidoptera; family Pyralidae; genus Acrobasis; species Acrobasis consociella. The sequence goes on along the minus strand of OY743109.1, from coordinate 2,773,962 downwards.
TATTCTCTCTCCGTGACAGCTGATGACGTAGGAAGAACTTGACTACGTCATCAGTGTAATATGTTGCCTCTGTGTGAAATTGAATTACCCGAGCGTAATGCATTTTTGAACTTTATATACCAATTTCAAATTAATAATCCATTTTATCAATTTATAAAATTTTGAATTGATGAATGACGCGAGAATCGCGAGATTCTTAATAGCTAAGTTACTTAACATTTTATTTAATATTAATGAACTAATTGAGAAAGTCCTTAAATTTACTGAAAAGAACAATCAGTGGCAACACTTTCGTGACGTAGTCAAGTTCGTTCTCGGACAGAGAATACCTTATTTTATTCTACCATGGTTGAGGCATTGTACACAATGCATGTTTATTATGATATTATGTAGTTAAGCTACATGCCGTACTTGGCTCGTTGTGTAGAAGATATTTGAGGCATAGCTTTGCACGTCCAAATAAAGTAAAGTGCTCCGTAGATAGATTTTTTATTTATATCAATGGAAAAGGGTCAATGATAATGCTCAGCTATAGTTATTAATATATAGTCAAGTTTCCTTTTTTTGCTAACTCTCATACAAGTTTTATTAAGCTGCACAAAGGCATTTGAGTTAGGCCCAACGCAGACGACAGACTATCCGTGACGCACTTTTTAGTCTGTGATAGTCTGTGAAAATAGTGCTCTTTAATAAAACGGACAATCACACAGATTGAGCTTGCCCCAAGTAAGTTCGAGACTTGTGTCATAGGGTACTAACTCAATGATGTATGTATGTATCACGTCTTTATCCCTAATGGGGCAGACAGAGCATTTTTAAGTCTTGCGGCTCTAAGCAAATAGAGCCCAGGGCTGCAAAACTCAAAGGCCACTTTTAGCTTGATGTGGGCAAGGTGGAAGTAGGAATCAAACTAGTGATGGGTTGCTAGCCTCATTGCCTATTAACATTATTTGATTTTTTGCCCATTCCCTCGATCGGCTCTTACGATCTGCCCTGGAAGAGAAGCAGCTGGTACATTCAAAATTTTTTCTTTTCTCGAAGGCCAGCATGGAAGAAACTCAACTACTAACTCAATGATACCATACTTATAACTAATACATATAATAGATAAATATCAATTAATTATTATATTTGTAGCTTAACTTACTTTTGTTGGAGAAAATGCTGCAGTGTAGTTGTTGCCGCTTCTTCAGCTCTTGCTTGCGCTTAGAAAGCGGCACTAAACTTAGCTGTACTACGTGAATGATCTGATGTCAACAACTGATACGAAATCGAAAGAAAAATAGACAATAGGGTATTTTTTAAGCCAAAAATGATTATCTTGTACTGATAAGTAATTAAAACGTCTCAAAAGAATGTCACTTGTTTTTGAACAAATCCATTTTAACGTGATTTTAATTTATCATTGCACAAAAACTGATAGTTAGAGCGCTATTTGACTCCAAAAAACTATGACGTTATCTGCCTGTATTTCATACAAAATTCCATAGAAACTGTTTGTTTTTTACTTTTAGAAAAAGTATATAGTGAACATTTACTAACATACATACATACTATCACGTCTTTATCCCTAATGGGGCAGACAGAGCATTTTGGGTCTTGCGGTTCTATGCAGAGCCCAGGGCCGCAAGACCCAAAAGCCACTTTTAGCGTCATGCTCATGATGGGCGAGAAGATGAAAAAGCAATCAATACAGTGATGGGTTGCTAGCCGCATCGCCTGTTAACATGATTTGCATTTTTGCCCATTCCCTCGATCGGCTTTTACGATCTGCATGGGAAGAGAAGCAGCTGGTACATTCTAAGTTTTTATTTCTCCCAGACCAGCATGGGAGCATTTAAAGATGAATAAATGATTATGACTTGTACTTTGTATATCGATGGAACGCTCTTATTCTCCTCTTGTACCCAATAATCTTCTTCCCCAGAGTACTCAGCGGATGCTTCCACCCTGCGCGACGTGGCCGACGGCTGCGGGGGCGCACGCCCTCGTTACTGTGCGGGGGGCACCACAACCTGGCCAGGGCCGCGCGTGCAGCCGCCGCAGCCCGAGATACCGAGCCTGGCGCCTGTGCCTATCGACACCAAAGGTGAGTGACTGATGCAAATATGAGACTTCTTCTCGTGGCGAAAGGTCGAAATAGAATCAGATTTTTTACCTCCAGAAGGTTGCCACTTTCAGTAGAATAAAAAACATTTAGTTTTATGCAAAATTCAAAGAATCCAAAAGTCAAAGAAAATGCTGGAGTGCACTTCAACGAGCTAATCCGCTGAGCTATGTCATCTAAAAATTTAGTTAGAAGGATAAAACAATTATATTCTTTTTGTCTTATACATATATCTAGTGTATCCATGTCTAATATTATTTGCGCGACACAAGTCAGTCTGTCACGTCTGTCACGAACTCTCGTTCAACGGTCGCCGACTATAGCCGATTCGAAGTCGCCTACATACATACATACAGTCGCTTAACTGTAGGAGCCCAAAGCTCTTGGGATTTACACGATTAACTGCAACGCATACATTTTTATTGAACAGCAGATTCTAATCTTGAAGGCATGAAATCAATGCATTCCTAGAAACGCGATCTTATTTTCAATAAACGTTTTACTATGTACTTAGGTGGAAAGAGGCATTTCTATCGTTTCCTGTAGGAAGAATGTGTTTAATGTTGGCAATTTAATTTAAATGGAGAGACATAAACACTACGCCGCCGCAGCAGTGACTATTTTTAGGGTTTTGTAGTAAACAAGGAACCCTTATAGTTTCGCCATGTCTGTCTGTCTGTCCGTAGTTTTACTCAGAGACTATAAATACTAGAAAGCTGTCATTTAGATGGGTAGATGGGTATGGTATGTATGAGATGGGTATCATGATAAAAAAGTAGTAAAATAAAATCTTGAAAATAATAATTTTTGGACTAGAGGGCTTTTTGCTAAACGGTTGTACACGTGAAAAAAATCACGGCAGTAGTATATCTTATAACTTTAAACGAGCAATTCTTGTATTTTTATTTATTTATATATTTATAAATTTCTGTGATCTCGGAAACGGCTCTAACGATTTCGCTGAAATTTGGTATACGGGGGTAAACAATCGATCTAAATTAGTTTTATGTTTGGGAAAACGCGTGTTTTCGAGTTTTCATGCGTGTTTCTTTCCACGCAGAATATGGTCGCTAATTTCGTCTAATTGGGCGCTATTCGTTTGGTCCAGCGGTTACGCGGACCGCTAGAAAGATTGTTACGGGTTCGAATCCCACTCGGTGACATACTTTTTTTTATGTGCAGGTTTATATATTTTTTTAATTTATATTGTTTTTAGACAAGTTAAAAAAATTGAGTTAATGTTTGAGATATAACCGAGCAAAGCTCGGTCGCCCAGGTACTAACGAAGTTTAAAAGAAAACCATCAGAGTAGGTTTTACAAATTAAAAAGTTATCGACCCACTTGTAACTTGTACTCGGAAAAGGATAATTTTATACAAATTCATTAGAAAATTAGTAGACGTTCTTTTTTAGTCGCGTGAACTCTGCATCGTACATAAAAAAATACATATTTGAATTGATAACATTACCTCCTCCTTTTTAGATGTCGGTTGAAAATACAAATAGCAAATGCAATTCGCAGTTCGCACATCTCCGATAGCATAGTACTAACTTTCTCCCAACCTGACTTTCTTCCCTTCCCGGGTGACGTCAGCGCATAATTCACGCGCATGCATCAGATTGCAACAGACATACTTACGGCCCACCTTCAACCCACAGGCAGCCATGGGAATTTGCATCGCAAATTTTGCCCCCAAAAATGTAATTATGCTAAGTACTTGTTTGAATTGACTGTCTCATAATTTTGCTTGATTTCATAAATCTATGGATGAGGTATTAGGAAAGGGGAAAATTAAAAAAATTATAGTCTCTAACTGGAATATCTACTATTAAATTGTTCTTATATAATAAAATGTGCTATATCCCAATATGAAATCAATTGCAGATAAGATATGTCGACCATGCCATGGCACATGATACCAAGAACTTTAGCTGCGTCTATTCTCTAAATTGCGAAGCATTATGGCGCAGACATTTCTATGTGTCCATCGCTTTAAGTGTGATAATCAACTATTGAATTAATTTCCAACGATAACACCTCTGATTTTCCTAAAAACCAAAACAATCATACGGCACACGAAGCATCGCAACTTGTTCCGCGTAACGGCATCCTAATCCTGATTTACGCGAGCACGTCACATATTAATTTATGATAAGAAGCACCGTTTGACAGAAACTAGTTGGACAACGGGACCCCCGACACAGATTCTTGCAGGATAAGATTATCTAGGCATGCAGTAGCCAGGGTCATATACGCAATGAGACTCCTTGAATAATGTATGTGACGTCCGGTTTACACGTGGAATGTCAGGACGTCGAAAATTGGAAGGAACTGATCGCGGTCCCTCTCTTTCTAAATACAGGTCAAGTTTATTTGCTAGATTCATATACATATAAACGCTATGTAGTGATGGGCGTAGAAACTAATTTGGATGGATATTTTTAGAATATTCTAGAGTTACTTGAAATAAAAAGCAATATGATCACTGTCTTATCTGTAATTTAATTATAATTCAAAGCTGAAAAGAAGGCAACTTAGCAATTTCTGTCCATCGAGAAAATTGTATGCAATCGTGTTTTTGAGTAACATAGTCACTAGAGCTAGTCCTGAACTTTGCTGTATTTTTATTTCAACTTGAGCATATCATTAATATCGACACAAACGATTATTCAAAGCGGTGTGAGATAGTGCGAGCCCCTAATAAATAAGCAGTAGCTACTACACCCCAGCTACTATCTCAGTGTAAACCAGCCATAACTTGGTGATAATTCTAATTGACACTTGGAATCCCGTTCCCGAGGAAAGGCGTGAAGCATGGCGGGTAAGGGGTCCCGTTGCATGGGATCTATGGCCTGACCCCATGTTCAGGCGTAATTGAAGAGCAACGACATGTAATTATTATAACTTATAGTCTAACTTCCCATAGAGTTACCGGGATTACTTGTCGCGTATAAGTTAAAGTATAAACATAATTCTAATACCAGTGAAGATACAAGCATTTGCAAATGTGCGATGTCGCATGTATGATTTATTCTTATCCGTGTTGTGTCGGCTCAATTTGTATGTCTAATGCCTCTTTTTAGGGTTCCGTAGCCAAATGGCAAAAACGGAACCCTTATAGATTCGTCATGTCTGTCTGTCTGTCTGTCTGTCCGTCCGTATGTCACAGCCACTTTTTTCCGAAACTATAAGACCTATACTGTTGAAACTTGGTAAGTAGATGTATTATGTGAACCGCTTTAAGGTTTTGAGTTTTGACACATCACAATAGTAAGTAGTTTTTTTAATATGTCATAAACTGCAATTTACCTTTCATTCAATCAACTCAAATATAAAATTTAAAAAAAAATACAACAAGACTTTTATATTATGTTATTTGCTACTACGGAACCCTTCATGGGCGAGTCCGACTCGCAGTTGGCCGCTTATTATAATTGGGTAGATGACGTCAAAAAGAAATTATTCTGTAGGATTCATAAAATAAAACTTCACAAAATGGTGTCACTTTTCATTGATCATATCCATTTTTAACATGATTTTAGATTTATGAATGCAGAAATACTTAGACGTGACAGTATGTATATAAGGTCTAACAAAATATACTCCGTCTTATTATAAAACGCAAACTAACTTTGTTACTAGAACCAAATCAAGTTGACATTGTCAGATAAGACATTGGCATATTATTAGATGTCAACTAGATTTGGTCGGATAATGGTTTAAACCTAGTAACAAAGTTAGCATGCGATGTATATAATAAGACGGACTGAGACTATTTTTAGGGTAAATGAAGTCCATGACACTAAACAACTTTCCCCTAGGACATGTATCGAAATATGAATAATACTTTTTGGGATAACACACATGTTAAGCGATCAGCTGATCAGAGTCCGTACGGAAAGCCAAAAATAATTTTTCATATTTCGACATCTGCCCTTGGGGAAAGTTGTTCAGTATCACGGACTGAACTCACCCTTGAAATCATTTCAGTATATTTTTTTAGACCTTATATACCTATTAACGGGGTCCTAAATTCTAATATAAGCGCTAAATTCAAATGCTGTAAGTATTATATTGAGCGGTGTTCCCGATTTACACATCCTGCAGCACAGCTAAATTCTTAAGGCCGCTACCGGTCGTAACTCAGGCCCATAAAGGTCGCCAGGCTGCATCTAACGGGCCTTAATTAGCCGTCGCGTGTCGCCGCTCCTAGATTTACAGGCAACCGGGACGCACCTGCCAGGGAACCACTTTACTGGGTTTTCAGGGCTTTATTGCGTCCCGTGAAGGAAAACATGGTAACGAAACCTGCTCACTAAACTAGTCCTAATCCTAATCCTAACTAATATTATAAATGCGAAAGTGAGTTTGTATATTTGTTTATTTCATTTGGTTGTTACCTCTTCACGCTTAAACTACTGAACCGATTTGGATGAAATTTTGTATGGATATAGTTTGAGACTCCGGGAAGGACATATAAGGTACTCTTTATCCCGAAATTCCCATGGGGAGCGAAGCCCGCGGGTACAGCTAGTGTGTTATAATACATACATACTATCACGTCTTTATCTCTAATGCAAACAGAGCATTTTGGGTCTTGCGGCTCTATGCAGAGCCCGAGATTGCAAGACCCAAAAGCCACCAAAAAAAGACCAAATAAAAGTGACGTTAATAGTTGACGGTCATTTAGGTAAGTCAGATACTTCAAGCAGCTGTCTGCCTCCATGGTCCGGTAGTCAAGGCGTTCGCCTTTGTGATCCGGACGGAGGACATGAGTTCGAATCCCACTGGGAAGCATACTTTGTGGAAATTTGTTTCCAGTCTGGTTAGGATATTGCAGGCTTGAATCACCTGATTATCCGAAAAGAAAGATGATTCCGTGTTTCGGAAGGCAGGTATAAACTGTGGGTCCCGAACGCCATCTAGCGTTTGATCATCAAACTACTCAAGAATTGGTTCTGGTTTGCCCTTTGGGTTCGGAGGTCAGACGGCAGTCGCTCTGTGTAAAAACCAGCAACCTCGTCAAAACTCCTCAGTTAGGTAGCGGACCCCGGGCTCTGAAGCATTACTGCTGAGGATGCAACCGGAAAAATACGTTCGGATGACGCTTCAAGCAGTTCGAAAAGTATGACACCAGACCTGTGTTAGCTATTATCGTCCTTATCTTTATCCTACTTCCTATCCTACTAATATTATAAATACGAAAGTGAGTTTGTATATTTGTTTGTTTGTTACCACTTCACGCTTCAGCCACTGAACCTATTTAGATGAAATTCGATATGGATATAGTTTGATACCCAGGGAAGGACATAGGATAGTTTTAATCCTAAAATTCCCACGGGGGCTAAGCTTACGGGACAGCTAGTACAAATAGCGGCACATAAGTTTAGCGCTGAGCGAAGTAGAGGAGATACTGCGCACGGGTACAGTATTACTTATTGACTTCTGCGCAAGCAAGGTCAGCGTTAGAGTTTTGTGCCGCTGCCTATACTTTATAAAAAAGAAAGACTGCATCAAATGGTAAGCTTCGGATTGTTTACTAATAAACTAGGTGTATAATTAGCCAAGATCCGCCTGCCACCTACCAATAAGGTCGTATATCACGCCAATTGACACATTTATCAGTCACGCGACAAGGCCGCGTGCGCGCGCGCCTACGCTTGCTCTAATCGCCTTAATCGCAGTCTAACGGACGGGTGACTTGTTGATGCGCTGTAAACGATCGATGATTTGTTAAATAATGTGTTTTGGATGTGTTAGTGACCAACGAAACTGATGTCGGAAGTTCAAGGTGCTGTTTGCTGTTGCTTCTAATCGGTAATTTTGAAAATTCTTCGGCCTATGTCTGCCAGTGGACTGTCTTAATTGTGACTTTTTCAAGCTGTAATAGATAGATTAGATAGCGAATATAGAAAAAATTCCTTGGACTTTTTATTAGGAAGGCATTAGGAATGGAAAAAATTACAGCCCATCGGTTATTTATAAAAAATGGTTGCTCACGTATTTTTCTCCTCTCTAAGAAACAAAAAATTTCAAAGTTGAAGTTTCAAATTTCGCATGACGTCAGGGCTAGGTATGATTTTTACTTAGCGGTGACGTCGCAAGCCCCCACTTCGGAACTTTGATGACCAGTATATTTGTAAACTTTAAATTTTTTGGAAAGCTTTAAAATATTCATCCATTATTTTTGGATAATCTAAAAGATGGACTTATTACAATCACACTTTTCTGCTCCGTCGTCACCCATAAATAAACTGCACAGAATCTTATTGTTTAAAAATCACAAAACACAACTATTTGTTTTGTGCTCCAACTGCAATATTAATACCCAAATATGTAATAAATCGTTGAAACAAATCATTCGCTGTCGATTTCGGGTTCCGATTATATAAATGGTATCGATAAACAATAAATATTGCCGTAATGTCAGAAGCGTGATTCTCTGGAAGCCAGCACACCATGACACCAGTTTCCATGAGCATTGTTTTACCCGAGGTTTCCTCGCGACTTCATTCGCGCGAACCCTCAAAAACTATGATTGTGGTCTGCCAAGTTTTTTCAAACCTGTAAGTTTGTTTGTTTGTCGTTTGTGTAAGTAAGTATACCTGTAAGTATTAGACAATAATGACGAATTGCTCGGCAAATGCTGCCTGGTTATAAATATGGTGCAATAGACTTCTAGTTTTTTTAAAAGCTGCCTTTTTAACCCCTACTTTTTTTGACGTAAAAAGGGGTATGTTTGTCGTGTCTGTCACATCGGGTGATTTTTGGAACAAAGTTCCATTTTCGGTCGGTCCGGCGAAAAGAGTAAGATTTTTCCGTATTTTTTTTCCATGAACTTTTCTCACAATCTTACGTCTACAAGTCACAACACACAGCCACTTATTAAAATACCTCATCATCATCATCTCCTATAACTTTATTCAGCACAATTAAATGTTTTTTATAGAAGTTAATATTACAGAAACATACATCATCATCATATCAGCCGCAGGAAGTTTCGCAAATTTGCATAGAAAAGCTTCACTTCTTCGTTTTCACTACTGTAAACAGTAGTTCATAAAATAGTTTAAAGGGTTATCTATCTTTAGGTCTTTTTAGTCTCCACTGCAGGAGCACGACCCTCTTTGCGCTACTCGAGCCATACTTGGCCAGAGCAGCCCGAGGATTTGGCCTACACTCTCCACGCTCATAAGACGGGTTGTAGAGGTCTCATTGATGTTTATAAGCTTTGTTTAGCTTGTATTTCCTACGTCACCTTCTACGATATCCACGGAAAGACTTGATGTGTTATCTAGGGCTTGATCAAAACAACATTTTAAATGATATCTCCGCTTCTTTTAAGTAATTTATTTCAAATGGCTCGACCCCTAATAATTAAAGTATCCCCTTAAATTCGTTTAGTAATGGCCGTAATAGAGCTAACTGCAGTAATGGTTTCCGCCATATTGGTAAAGTTCGCAACGCCTCATAACTCATAATAGCATAAATTTATAACTTAAATGCTAACTGCCTAAATAGGTAAATGTTGGCAAGGCTGAGTTATCGGGTGTTTAGTTATGTGCGCATTAAATAATGAAGGTATTTGCTGTTTATGACGCGGCGAAAGATCGGCCGTTTATAAGGTGTGAAGGGATTGCATGGGAATTGTTTCATGTTGTTTTTGTAGTAAATTGACCATTGATGACTATTGATGCTATATAAATATGGCTTTTAAATTTTAAAGCTTTTTATAGGTACTTACATTAGTTAGTTAGTTTCTTTTTCTGCATTTTATTGCTATCAAATGATGGATCCCGTGTTATCTGATTAAATAAATGAAATTTATAGCTTTCGAGATGCGAATATAAAATATTGATTGACTTTCTATAATTGTTTTTCAACCTTTATGAGATGGGTTAAATACAAATAAATAAATAAATATATAGGGACAAATTATACTGATTGAGCTAGCCCCAAAGTAAATTCGAGAGTTGTGTTATGGGATACTAACTCAACGATACTATATTTTATAACAAATACTTATATAGATAAACATCCAAGACCCAGGACAATTTGAAAAAGGCCTTTTTCCAACTTGCCCTGACCGGGAATCGAACCCGAGACCTCTGGGTGGCGGACTAGCATGGTGACCACTACGCCACGGAGGTCGTTATCGTAAGTACATATCACGACTGTTACCCATGGGGGTAGGCAGAGACAATGGATCTCCACTTGCAACGATCCTTGCAAACCTCTTTTGCTTCGTCAACACTCATTACTATTTTCATACATGCTCTCCGGTCATGGGTTAAATATAATTCAAAATTTTCCTTATAATACAAACCATCTAAGTGCGGACCACACCCGGGGTCGCTTGACTAGCGAAAGTTCCAACAATGCGCACTCCCAGGCCAACAAGCTCCCCAATATATTAATCAAAACATTAACCGAGCTTAATTAATGTAAAAGCTCAATTTCACTTTACAATTGCCTGATCACTTTCCTTTAGTTTTATGACCACATAATGTCCATACTTGTATTTCTGTCTAGATTAGGTTCGATATCTAGTATTTTACTCCTGTAGTAATTTACAAGCACTTTCAGTGAAGGGAAATCTTTAAAGAGCTAATTACATACATACATATATATTATCAGTTTTTATCCCTAATGGGGCGGAGCATTTTGTATCTTGCGGCTCTAAGCAGACAGTTCCAGGGCCGCAAGACTCAAAAGCCACTTTTAACGTAATAGTGGGCGAGAAGATTAAAAAGCAATCAATATAGTGATGGGTTGCTAGTCGCATCACCTAATTACATGTTCGCATTTTCGCCTATTCCCTCGATTGACTTTTACGATCTGCGTGGGAAGAGAAGCAGCTAGTACATTCTAAGAATGTTATTAGGCAAAGCAACTAATCACTACGTTGATTCTTTTTTATACCTTCTTGCCCACCATTACGCTAAAAGAGGGTTTTAAGTCTTCCGTCCCTGGGCTTTATCTACTAGGAGCCGTGAGACCCAAAATTCTCTGTCTGCCCTATTAGGGATAAAGATGTGATACTGTCACTGTAAATACGTATATCTTATTTTATAATTTAGTTTGAATACGTTATAACTGCATCTCGAATGCAAAAAACCCTATGAAAATGCTGCAATTTTTTTTGCTTAAGAACTTTTTCAATATGTGCCCAGCAGTGGTTGTGTCATCACCCTGGCCGGGGTCAACGGCCTCGGTCATTAAGTCGTTATTAATGGGCTGTCCACTGACGCTGACGGATTCCGAGGGATCCATCATTTTTTCGGCGGAGTTCTGGTGACAGATGTTTGTAAAAACAGCAAGTTATTGCGTGTGCTTGTTTGAATAAATTGTTTGTTACGATGGTGTTATTGTTATACTTCTTTATTTTAGGAGAATTGTTATTTGGTAATCATAATCTTCTTCATGCTATGTCAGTTAAGTTTGTTCTTCTACGTAAGCTACTTACGTAAGTAAGCTGATATTTGTTTCGCCCGTAAAGCTCTAGGTATTTTAATAATAAAATTAGTCATAAATAAATTGAATGTAATTCTTGACCATTGGTCCTTCGTCACCGGATCCATCCAAGAATCAGGAATCATTTATTTACATTATAGGTACAAAAAATATCAGTGTAGGCCAAGTCCTCTCGCTGCTCTAGCCAAGTATGGCTCTGGTAGTAAAGGAGGGTTGTGCTCCTGCAATGGAGACAAAAAGATCTGATGATGAGTGAGTATTTACATTGTATAAGCCTTCAGACATGTATGCAAACATTGTTTTCGTTTAAAGTTAATTTAAACTCAAAGCTTCTTTTTATAAAACGCAGACTAACTTTGTTACTGGGTTTAAACCATTATCCGACCAAATCAAGGCGACATTTTCAGATGAGACAATGGCATATTAATAGATGTCAAATAGATTTGGTGGGATAATGGTTTAAACCTAGTAACAAATTTGGTCTGCGTTTAATAATAAGACGGAGTGATTAAGTTATTAATTCCTAATAAATGGCGAGGGGTCTATTCGAAGAATATTGTAGAACACTTATTACGTCACAGTTTTTCTCAAAATATTTAAGAGTCATAATCTTAAATGACTAGTCCTCGTCGTCATCCGGATATGTCGACCCATCGTATCTCGGGCAATGTACCCGCCCTTTCCGAATCGCAAATTATATCGGCGAATTTCTTCCGAGAATTGTGACCAAGCGACTCGGGAAGGAAAATCAAGGTATTTGCATAGTTTTCACCTGCCTTGCGTGATATGATAAAACTAAGAAAGAAGAAAGAAATTGGCTTTAAAACGCGCTAAAATGTGAAGATCTACTTATATTTTTATTACAATCGCGTGATAAAATTCAATTCATTAAGCATTAGGTGTAGAAATTCCAGACGATCTGTATTCAATTTCAATATTTGTAGATAGAGAGTGATAAGTATAGTGAATATATCAGTGACTTGCACAAATATTTTTACAGGGTAAGCATTATTTTAACCAAATTATCAAAACAGCTGCATTTCGAGCTAAATACATTTCTTGCGAGTATCCAACCTCAGTCCGACATTATAATGTTAGGATGACACAGGGTAAACAAATTCTATCTGTCTATATAAAATGCACGCTACTGGAATATTGGATTCATATTATCTTTGATAATATGATGCCGTGTGGTTTTCGGCAGAGTAGAATAGGGCCACTCCAAGTCCTACCGTAGATGTCGTAGAAGGCGACTAAGTAAATACAAGCTAAACAAAACTTATCAACACTAATGTGTCCTCTTCAACCCGTCAGGCCAGCGTGGCGAGTGTAGGCCAAGCCCTCTGGCTGCTCTGGCCAAGTATGGCTCTGGTAGTACAGCGAGGGTCCTGCTCCTGTAGTGGAGGCCAAAATACCTGATGATGATTATCTTTGAAAAAGATAATGGGCTTAAATTGGTAACACGCTAAGACAATAGAGCTCGGTGCTCGTAAGTCAAATAACGCTACAAAAATTAACTACTCCACAGCACGGACTAACAAACCCTGCTATTTATTATTTAATGCTCGCAGCAAAAAGTAGAAACAGTCGCAAAAACTATTATTATGAGACGTCGACCCCGGGCAAAGGCATGGGTCCACCCAAGGGTCTCGCACCTATTCACCATCTGTTTTCACTACTCGTAGTTCGCACCTAACATTCGCAAGTAACTCGCGGCTGAAATGATGACGGTTATGTTGTTAAGTAATATTATAACGACCCCTATATCTAGGGCGACCCAAGATGTCAACACGTACATATCTGGAAAATTAATTGAAGGACGAAATGTTGCCTAAATATTGTATGTTGTGAGATTCCGTACCCAAAGGGTAAAAACGGGACCCTATTACTTGTGGCGACTTCTACGCCGCTACGAGGAACTATAAACCACAAACAATGCTATGGTTCATTGTTGATTGTTCACGAAATTCATACTAGATGGCGCCAGCAGTATTCTACATCTCGATCTCAGAGTTCTGGTTGCAACTGACTATAAATATATAATACAACTTACACCGTCGAAGCCGCGGTTCCCCAGACGCAACACCATGCCAGGAAAGAAGATCTTCCCTTTGTGGCGATCGAGCATATCACCTCGCTTCCGCTACATACTAAGACTCTACTGTCCGTCTTCGGTCACGCGGCTGTATCTCATGCATGAACCATGATAGCTAGACAGTTGAGATTTTTACAGATGATGTCTACGATGTTTAGATTACAATTCAGTTAACATCTAAATTAAAACCTAAATTAAACTAAACAACATGTTTGGATATCTGTTGCCAAATACGAAAAACAAAATAAAATACATATTTAAGTTGGGCACTGGGCTGGTTTATTTATTTATTAGGCCAACTAAAAAGCAGCAACAAAAACCCTTTTATCTCGGACTATAAGCCAAAATGTACCTTTTGAAAAATTGTTGTCAAATTAAATAACATGAAGCATAATTTTGAAACGCTTGCGGCGAAATACTGTGTCATATAGACGACAGCGACATATTGCAGGAGCAACTCAAACTGTCAATATGAGCAACTTTTTTTATAAGCCAATGCCAACATCCAGAGAAGAAAGAGCCAAGTGGGTAGGACACCGAACCCGGCTTTCGCTATTTTTTGCGTCTACGCAACGGGACCCATCAGCGGCGAATTTGACTATTCAATTTAGCTGATTGTGCGATACGGAGTCTATTGTGACGTCACGGTCTCTGAAAAGATTAGCTTTGTTGTTGTCTTGGACTCGAGGTGGTCTTTTTAGGGTTCCGTAACTAAAGTGTAAAAATGGGACCCTATTACTAAGACTTAGCTGTCCGTCCGTCACCAAGCTGTATCTCATGAATCGTGATAGCTAGACAGTTGAAATTATCACGCTTGATATATTTACAGAATATTCCGTTGTATATGTATTCACCCAAAAAAAATTTAAAATAAAATAAATATTTAAGGAGGGCTACCATACAACAAACATGATTTTTTATAGATAATGGTAAGGAATCCTTAGTGCGTAAGGCCGACTTGTGCTTGGCCGCTTATTTTTAACATAAGCATGTTATGTTGTGATCTTTAAACTTGGGCGACGTATCATATTTCTAATTCTTGAAGAATCGAAATGTTTTCAATACAGTATCTATCTATCTATGTGGACACGGCAATCCCTCGGTCGTTAGCCTCACTAAGGTCCTCTATTGTACCTCATGAAACAAGACGTAGGTCAGTTCGACAAGCCGGAAGGTGCTCCATTGATTGAATATTTCTAATGTACCTTTAACACAAAATTTATTAAAATGAAGTTCCTTTTCGAACAGTACGGAATAAAATTAAAACGGAACTCAAAAGAATAAGAATTCTTTTGCTAATCGGTTGTTAATGCTAATTGCAGGATTTTTTCTTTGAATCATCACTACAAGTGTAGGAATCTAGAGTTATGTGACTGAGCACTAATGTTAATCCATGTGCCCACTCGTTTGCAGCAAGGTGGCGTGGATGTGCAAGATTAGGGCTGACCCTGCCTCCAAATGTAACATACACCATAATCATCGCAATGTACTACAAATAGTCATTATTGAGTAAAATAAGTTTTTTTTTTATGAAAACGTACGTAAGTTTTTTTGGAAAGAATTTTTTTTCGTACAGTACGGACTTTTGAACGGACAGACGACGTACGGAGGATCGCTACTCGAAAAACTTGTAAGGATTTCCGTCAGTTTTTACCGTCACAAATGTTTTAGTAGCTAGAATTTGGGGGTTTTTTTAGCGGCTTAAATTTTTTTAACTTCCTTTCAACCGAGTGTTTCACGTAAACACTGAGTTTTTTTGTAATTTATTATATTTTTTTAATATTTCTCCTTTTACTGGGCAATTTGCAAATTGCACTTCTTCTTCTTCTTCTTCTGCCTTATCCTTGTCCCACTTTTTATGTGGGGTTGGCACAGCATGTAAATTGCACTAAACAAACCACTTTTAATAACTTTTGTAAGCACATGTTTCTGGAAGAATGGAACATTAAAATAGGTATATCTCATTGCAGTTTTTTTACACCTAGGAACAGTTTACATATATGAGTTCAGGACATGTAAATATGTACATACATTTTAAATAAATAAATCATATTGCAAATCCTTGGGAGAGAGAGGCTTATGTCCAATCGCCTTCCTGTGACTGAAATGATGATGAATGATGAAGTTATAGACATCTATATCGACCACTCGACATGCAAATTCTATGAATAATTTTTGCAACAATGTTGCTGATGCTATATGTGAGTTGGGACATCCCTAGCGGCGATTATGCGCGCGGTGGGTGTCTGATTTACACAGACCCAGTTTGATTCCTATTTATTGAAACAGCTTTATGCGACCGCTGAATATCTAATTAATTGTCAAAAGACATCCTTGAGATCTTTGTGCTGCATACTTGGTGTGGTATAATGTACATATTTAGCCCTTAAGTATTTATCTTTATTTCAACCACTATCGGCAATAAGCCGGATCTCAGAAGACATAAATTGATAGGTCGGCGCGCACTCGGAACTCGAGTGATTTGAAAATAGCAAATGGCTCGTGTGAATAACTATGTTCATCATCATTATCATCATCAGGCCTTTTTATCTCCACTGCAGGAGCACGACCCATGAGTTACTTTGTTGAAATCTATAAATACGAGCTTTAATTTTTCAATTAATTTCAAAAGTAGACGCCACTGATTTGACTTCTAGTTTCAATAATAATATTATTAATTACATTGTAATTTATAATAGGTTGATGTGTCGAATAATCAAATTGAAACTGGTTATTCGCAATTGAAAATGCATCGATATGCATACAACGTAGTTACAATTGGATAAAAAATGAATTGAAAGTTATGTGGAAGCAACATTGTGTATGTTACAATCTGAACAGTTTACAATAAATCCTTACAGCTCATTTACACGTGACAAACAAACAAACGAATGAACAATCAGTTTTTAATGGCATTGGAAATGGCAAAAATAGGGCTGTCAACATCTCATAACTGAATTGTGCAGGATTTTGTAAATGAAAATAATTTTTGAACTTGTTCCAGTGCAGTTGAAGTATTTTTTAATGCATTAGATGCGTGTGAAGTACCCATGTGAAATAAAATTTCTTTAACACTTATCCTACTTACTAGAAGAGTAAAACACTCCCTCTTAGCTATATATTGTGGTGAACCTGCTAAGTCTTGGTATTGTTTTTAATTTATTTTTATTTTCCAAAATGTTTACTTTTATCGCAATTTTCAATTACTTATTTTTGAACTGTGATCATTGTAAAATACCAGGGCAATATTAAATTTTCATTTTTATACAGCCCAGTTGAATAGGCCGTGAAAGGACTTGTATGGCAAGTTTGCTAAGCATGCGTGTAATCTGTCGTAATTTACACATAGTAATTTTTTTAGGGTTCCGTACCCAAAGGGTAAAAACGGGACCTTATTAATAAAACTCTACTGTCCGTCTGTCTATCTGTCTGTCACCAGGTTGTATCTCATGAACCGTATAGCTAGAAAGTTGAAACAGATGATGTATTTCTGTTGCCACTATAACAACAAGTACTAAAAACAGAATAAAAGAAAAATTTAAGTTGGGTACCCATACAAAAACGTAATTTTATCTAGATAATGGTATGGAACCCTTCGTGCGTGAGACCGACTCGCACTTGGCCGGTTATTTACTATTTCCTCAAGCAGCGACATCCCGACCAAGCGAGGTGGCCGATCAGGGACGGATTGCCGAGCGCGTAATCTGTCGCGATTAACAAACAAAAAATAATACATTAGGCTTGATTTTTTCACAATCATTATTTTTTACTATTTCCTCAAGCAGCGACAACCCTAGAGCAGGTGAGTAGGCCGGACAGGGCCGGATTGGCACGTATGTCATCCGTCGCGATTTACAGGCAAAAAATAATACATATGAATGAAGTGGAACTAAACTAGTACGCGTGCATCATCGCCCGCTGAGCGCGGTGCTACATCTAGATGAGTTAACTCCTTGTACTATCCTATATTGAGGGCACTGGTAGGTGTATATATTGAGAGTTATACACTGCCTTAGACGTAGCGCAGGTTAGAGACTAGACGGTTTTAAGACAGTTTCGTTCGTCTCACATATATGACGACCTCCGTGGCGTAGTGGTCACCTTGCTAGTCCGCCACCCAGAGGTCTCGGGTTCGATTCCCGGTCAGGGCAAGTTGGAAAATGGCCTTTTTCAAATTGTCCTGGGTCTTGGATGTTTATCTATATATGTATTTGTTATAAAATATAGTATCGTTGAGTTAGTATCCCATAACACAAGTCTAGAACTTACTTTGGGGCTAGCTTAATCAGTGTAATTTGTCCATATATATTTATTTATTATTATTATTATTATTATTTATATAGATAAGTGTATCTTAGACTGTTTTTTTTTTAAACTGTTTAGATTGCATGCACACGGCGGTCAACCTAGGTTACCCAAAAAAAAAAGAAGTAAAAATTCACAAAGATACATTTTCGAAATTTCGGACTGGGGCTGATTTACGTCACCTTTGCTCATGGATAGCTGTTTGTGACGTGACGCAGAATTTAGAAGCGCTGTATCTTTGTCATTATTTCTTAAGCAGAGAAAAGAAAAAATACGTATACCATGCTTTTTAATAATTTATCCAATAAGCAATTTTTTTAGTCCACATTATTCAGTCAGACGAAGACTGTAAACCGCGCGCGTCTTTTTTTATCTTATAATGAATATCTCAGACAAATATGTGCATTACATTATGCTAATAAGGGTGAATTTACTATGTAGAGTTCAAATTGTCACTCAACGCGCTCCATGTTCCGACTTAGTGCTAGTAGACATGAATTGACTTTTCAACTTTAAATTATCTCTTGTTTCAGTATACACCGACCAGCCAGTGTCCTCCGCGTCCCCGCCCACCCGGGACAAGATTAACGGGGAAGAGAAGGCCAGGTCGCGGCGCCGGGATACCTGGTCCGAGCCCAACAACCCTTCCACCCCAGACGACTGTAAGTGTCATCATATTCCTCGCGCAACCATTTCGAGGCGCACCTAATGAGAATCTTTAATCTTCCATGCTGGTCTGGGTGAAAAGAAAAAACTTAGAATGTACCACCTGCTTCTCTCCGCGCAGATCGTAAAAGCCGATCGAGGGAATGGGCAAGATTTGAATCATGGTAATAGGCGATGCGGCTAGCAACCCATCACTATTCTGATTCCTTTTATGTCTTAATGCCCACCATCACGCTAAGCGAGGCCTTTGGGTCTTACGGTCCTGGGCTCTGTCTGCCCCGTCAGGGATATAGACGTGGAAATGTATCTGTATCTAATGAGACGCGAGTGCGCCTCATTAGATACAGAACCCGAGAACGAGGGTGCGCCTTGAAAAATGTAATTTTAATATTTTTGAGGTATTCCTCAAACCGCACCTTTTAGTTGCGCTCCCGACACGATAGCAATGAAAAATATTGCGCCTCGAGGAATACCACATAAGATCACGTTTATGCTATATAACTTAATAGATAACAGATGGAATGGATGAAGGGATAGACCATCACAACCTAAGACAATTTCACAATTTCAAAATACCTAGTTATTTACCAATTAGCCCTGGCTAACAACGTTACCGATACGTCTACGATAAAAACTTATATGCCAGCTGCTTCTCTTCCCGAGCAGATCGTAAAAGCGAATCAATGAAAATGGGCGAAGATGTGACGCGGGTTAGCAACCCATCACTATTTTTAATCCTTCAACGTTGTCGCCTACCATCATGCTTAAAGTGGCTTTTAGGTCTTGCGGCCCACTCTGTCTGATTAGAGCCAAAAAAAACCACTTGGTATTTTTCCGGCAAAAAATATCTACAAAAGAAATTAAAACCGGTTTATCTTCACTGACCGAAATAAATATCAGCAAGTGAGCATATGGGTAATTAAATGAACCTTAATTCATTTCCATTTCGGCCCTGACCCGTTGGCCCGGTTGTAAAACCCACAAATATAGGCAGAGCACCCAATTACCGAAGATCGGGAGTGCCCTCGACATTATCAAGTTATGAAGCTGGACTGATAGGAATCTCTGATCGATTTTGAAGGTCTTTCCTTTTATAATTAAATTCAGATACATACGTATATAGGGACAAATCCCACAGATTGAGTTAGCCTTAATGTAAATTCGAGACTTGTGTTATGGGATACTGACTGGACGATACAATATTTTATAAAAAGTACTTAAACAACGTGGAAGGGACATACCCGTAATAAATCAAACCACAGGCTATACTAGATCACTACAGTACAATTAATATAAAATATAAAAAACAGTCAAAAAAAAATCGTCCGCGCATTTTGTATGGGAAGTTTGGGAAGTTCGTATTTTTTGTTTATTGATTATTACAGGTATGTATTGACTTATCAAATATCAAATATCTTTATTTGCTAATAAAAGTTTTACATGAGGTCTTATAATTCAAATACAATCCGTCTTATCAACCCTTTCGGGCACAGCAAATATTTTGTAGTTTAAGTATATACTTATAAGTAGGTATTGTAATCTGCGACATTATCATTTTTAATTGTATATTAAGTACTAACTGAGATCTTTTATCACAATATTTTTATTTTTAAATTCTTTTTATATTGCACATTTTATCTGACTTATTTTCTATGTATATATTATTATGAACTTATAAACTAGGTATTCCTATTCATATACTTTATATTTATATTTGTTTTATTATGTTTTCTAAATTAAATTATGTATTTGTATCACCTATTTGTATCACTTATTACAGGTATGTCCGTTCCACGTTGGATAGGTAGTATAAATATTATATTACTAGTAATGCCTTGAAATTATGTGAAAGTATATTACATACATTTCTCAAATCTTCATTTATTCCAAAACCTCTCCATAAAAATACAAAATCCGGTAAATTCTCGACTAATCCTCACCCTACATGCAACCCACATGTATGCAAATACTTCAATAGGTATTTAGGACGACCCATAGGCGTATTGAAAGTTTATTATCGGCTACACATTATAAGCAGCAATAATTGCTACGTGTGATATATAATGCAAGCTATAAAATAACACTAGGATAAAGTTTTATTTTATGGCTTTAGTTGAAACAGGATGTGCAGAAAATGCAATTATATTTCATGGAATTTGGAATAATGCAAAGGAAAATTGATGAAAACTCAAATAAACTATAGGTGTAACCCTCATAGGTATTCATAAAAAATAACAAACGCTTGCTTAAGCTATTTTAATTAAACCAGCAGCCAACACTTGCGTCAGTTTTTTTTAGCCTGCTGCTAGCAAGTATCGGTACGATGCGGCGATACGGCTAGCAACCCATCACTATTTTGATCCCGTTTTCCATCTTCACGATCACCACCACGCTTAACTCAATTCGAAACTCTAAGCGTCGCCTTCGGGTTATGCGGCCCTGTTCTACTCTCTAGAGATAGAGACATGATCATGTATAACTTACTTTTTCAGCGAGCGTAGGCGTGAGGTCGCCCCTGCTGC
Source organism: Acrobasis consociella (assembly GCA_963555685.1). Taxonomy (NCBI): domain Eukaryota; kingdom Metazoa; phylum Arthropoda; class Insecta; order Lepidoptera; family Pyralidae; genus Acrobasis; species Acrobasis consociella. Next base: position 2,752,792 of record OY743109.1, on the reverse strand, counting down.
AGCACCAGCCCTACGACGAGCAACTGCGAGACATCGCGGCCTCGCTCACCAGGCCTCGCTCCAGACGGGCCTTGCCAGTCACTCTCGAGAGGCCCACGAGACTGCCACCACCTGATCGTCTACCGGTAACTCCTTTTTTCATTTCACTGTTGGACTACTAGTATTTTTTCTGTGCTGCTGGTCAGCTGCTGCCTTCCACATTCAAGAACGGATTTACCCATAATCACCACGCTGAGCAGGGGTTGGTCGCAGTAGATGGTTTAAAGTTGGTGCACGCTGCTGCTCTCTCTGTTACCTATATCTATCTCCTTTACTTACCCGAGGAAAGGGTTGGTAATATAGTTCTTGTTGACTTGTAACCTGATCTTTCATCGTTGTTTTTTTACCTAACCTCTCACATTACAACAACAATACGAAATTCCAGGCTCGCGGCACACCCGACGGAGCGGTGCCACCGGAAGAAAACAGCTCAAGCTCCTCAAGCGAAGGCAGCGAGCCCACCGACGCCGTGGAGACAGCAGAGAACGGCGAGTCGGGTCGAGTGGAACTTCCAGCTGAAAGACTTCTTCACGCCAGGGCCGGCTGGCTGCAGAGACGCGGGCCGGGGGGCTGGTCCCGGCATTGGTTCGTGCTCAGGGGCGCCGCGCTGCTGTACTTCAGGGATCCCCACGCGGAGCACAGGGGCCTGATGGACGGAGTCATAGACTTGAGCGGGGTTGCAAGAGTAGTCGAGTTGCCAACGACGGCGTCCACGGGCTATGCTTTTGAGACTAAGGTAACTTTTTCACCTATTATGATTAAATAGGTAGCTAACACAGATAATAATAATTACTACTACTTACTAACTTCATTCTCTTTTTTACAGACTTGGGATGGCAAACACATCGTGCTGTCAGCGGTAACAGCAGGCATTCGATCAAATTGGGTATCCGCTATAAGGCGAACTGCTGGCCTGCCGGACACATCGCCGCTGTCGCTGATTCTATGTGAAGATGCTGTCGACCAAACATCCGAGTCATCGACTTCACCAGTCACGCCAGTAACACCAATCACAGGAAAATCAGCGCCATTTTCTTCCGATGAAGAATACAGAACTGCTTCAGAAGGTGGCAGGAGAGACAGCGCTGATTGGGGAGATGTGGCGCCTCAACCTCCACCGTCTCCCATCCTGAACCGCACACCTATATCCAAAGTCAAGGAAAAGGTCCGCGCGCGCGCTGGACACCAAACACTGCCTAAAGCTGAAACAAACAAAGACGAAATCGACTCTACCAAAGAACGCCCGACCGACGACGTCACGATAGTCGATGAAAACGACAAACCGAGCGAACCCCGGAAGCGCAGCTACATATCAACCATCGACAAACAATCCATCGAAATCGATGATTTACGCAAGCAATTAAAACTCGCCCTGAGCGATGTCGATGCAGCTGAATCAGAGCTAGCAAGGCTAAGAAAACTTAAATCTGATGCAGCTTTACGAGAAAAGAAAATGGAAGAACTCGTAATAACACTGCAGAAGAAAGAAGAAGAACTGTCGATACGAACGAAAGAGGCCGAAAGTCTGGATACTATAAAGCAGCTTTATAGCCAAGATAAAACGATTTGGGAGACGAAACTGAGAGAAACGCAAAACTTTTTGAAGGAGTCTACGGAGCACTGTGAACTTCTGACGCGACAGCTAACCTCCGCCCAAGAGACAGTCATGCAACTGCAAGCTGAGTTAAACGATCTCAACGAAAAACTACTCAAGAGTGTCAAAGAAAACGAAGGCTTGTATGACAGAATACAGGAGCTAGAAGGTCGCCTGTCAGCTGAGTCACCTACCAAAGAGAAAAGAAAGAGCGTCAGCTCTCTTAGTGACCTCACTAATATGGATCATGACCTGAACCTGGAGTCTTTAGAGAAAGACCAATTGATCGAAGAATACATTGAATTACGAGGACGGTTCATGAAGGCGATCCAAGAAATCAAGGCTATGAAGAAAGAACTCCGAGAATCACATAACATGTATGATGAACTAGAACTAACAAACATGAAGCTGAGGAATGAAATGAAACTGAGAGAACAGTGCAGCAGATCCGAAATAGACCTCATGGCGGCGCGCATACAAGACTTGACGCAAAAGCTCACGGCGTCCGACAAACAGGTGCGAACGTTGAAGCATAAAATTCAGAAAACAGAGTCGAGAGAAAAGAGGCGAAGTTTATCTTTAAAGGGAAGAGAGTCATTTACGCTAGGAAAGGAGGTTGAAGAAAAGTTAACGGAACTGGAGAACAAAATCACAATGCTAGAATCGGGTGAAGCGGTGCCCGTGATAAACTCTCCATCAAAGAGCACGTCTCCTGCCAAAGATAAATCTTCCAAATCAGAAAACCTCACAGATGAGAAGAGGATGAAAAGGCTGGCGGCGCGACTGCGAAGAAAGTCTTTGGATAGTGCCACCAGTTCAGAACCAATGAAGATGCTCGTACGACTGAGTTCTCTAGAAACCAAAGTAGCTTCGGCTTTAGACAATCGGCGTGATCTCACCAACTCGTGCGAATCACTAAGTCAGGCGACCAATCGGTCGACAGAAAGTCCCAGCTTTAACGAAAGTCTCGAAAGTTCCACAGTCGGTACTCAGTCACAAAGGCATCTGTTAGACAGGCTGCAAAGTCTCGAAAACGTCGTGATACATTCAAGAAATAAGGTGAACGAATGCCTTTGCCAAATGAGCGCAATGCGCGCTGCCAAGTCCAGAAGATCGCCATCGCCTAGTCTCGAAAAGAAATATAGCATTAAATCGATGGAGAAATGCTTAATGGAAGTCAGCAAAAGATTGCAGGATTGCTTCGACAAGTGTGTGGTGGACTGTGACCACAACCACGAGCACGAGGTCAACGACAGCGTCGCGCAGGTGGTCGTGCAGCTCGAGGAGCAACTGCGGCTCAAACTCTTGGAAATATCTAAGAAAAAGGCTGCCTTGTACGAGTCCGGAGAGCTCACGCAGCGGAAGAGCCTCGAAATCCTAGCCGAGAAGCTCGCGTACGAGGCGGTCCTCGTCAGCAGAATACAAGAGGCCCTCGAGTCGTCGAACGGAAGCAGATTCTTTGCCAGATTAATAAAGTCTGAAATAACCGAAACTAGTCAATTAATCGATAATCTTAAGTGTAAAATAAACGGCGACGGGCCCAGAAGCATCATCAGCACAAGGAGCTCGCTGGACTATCTCGCCAGGATCCTCTCGCGGAAGATCGACATCGTCAACGGTTCGCGAGATACGCAGGAGCTCAGGAAGTCCGAAGTGATCTTACAGAGTGCGGATTTAGAGGCTCTGAAAGCGTCTCAGAGAGAAATCGCAGAGGCCGTCGGTAAATTCAAGATGGAAAAGTTGGCAGAGCTGTGCTCGGCGCTGGCGTGCGAGACGCTGAGTTACGTCACGCCGAACGACAGTGACTTCGAGCAGCAACGAGCTAACGTCGAAGCGGCGCGCGTGCGGGAGGCGTGGGCGGCCGCGAGGGACGCTTTGGGAGCGGAGCTGGTGCAGGCCGAGGTGACGAGGGCTCTAGGCCGCGCCGCGCAACTGTGCGAGGAACAACTGGACGCATCGCGCAAATGTCGCCTCACGCTGACGGCTCAGGACCGCGCTGACTTAGAGCTGTGGTGGCAAGCGGCGCACGACCACCTGCGCTGCGAGATGGACGGCGCCGTGCGGGACATCGCCGCCCGCTACCGGGAGTGCCTCGGGATGGACAGACGCACCAAAGAAGGCTCGCCGGGCCTCGACAGCCGCGCCCTGCTGCAGCAGCTCGCGGAGGTGCTGGCTCAAAAGGCGCTGATCGACGCCCGCATCGCCGTGGTGGAGGGGACGTACCGGGCGTCCACGCCGCGAGAGGACAACGCGCGCTCCGCGGAAGACGCGATCTCCTCGCTGGAGACGGACCCCGCGCAAGAGGCGGAGTTCGTGTACCTCTTCCAGCGCTTCTCGAACGAGTGCCGAGCGCTCTTCTCCAGTGACTGTTCGGGTAACAGTGAAGACTCGATGAAGATCGGCGAGAGCCTCGAGCGGGTGGAGGCGGCCGTGGCGGCCGTGCAGCGCTGTCTGCAGGCGGATGCGGGGGCGGGCGAGGGAGGGCAGCCGGGGGAGGCGCCCGCCGCGGGGGGAGCGCCCGCCGCGGAGGGAGTGCCCGCCGCGGGCAGTGCGCTGGACCGCATCGAGTCGCTGCGGCGCCGCGTCGAAGCTCTGCAAGCGCTGGTCCCGTGCCAGCACTGCAAGCAGCTACAGGACGCGCTTGACAGGTGCGTATTCAAACCATGTCAGTAATATAACTAACTAAGGTTCCGAATTTTTTTTAAATTCTGTCTGTGAAACTTTCCATCTATTATGAAATATAAAAAAAATAGACCATCCGAATTGTTTCTTTATGACATATCTTTTCTTCTAGGTTTTTGTCCTGTATCAAAAGTGACTTGTTTCATCAGTGATTTTACCTACTATATATGCATATCCGCAGGTTACAAGCAGAACGTGCGCGCGGCGAGTGCGCGCTGGCGCAGCAAGCGGGCGCGCTGGCGGCCGCGCGGCGTGCGCGAGCGCAGCTGCAAGCGCAGCACGAGCGCGAGCGAAGCGCGCTGCGTGACCGAGCGAGGACGTTGCAGAGGAGACTGGCTGCCCTGGACTCTGAATACTCGGCCCAGCTCGACAGCTTGCGGGCGGCGTATCAGGTAGCCATGGTAGAAATCACTTTGGATCTAACCTTAAAATTGCACACATGCAAAAACCACACACAGAGACATTTACATAGACGCGTACTAATCATTGCACTAGAAAAATGATGAGCAATGTTTATAAAGCAATTAGTAAAAAAAAATTGCTTTATTTTTATTCTTCTAGAGATATTTCCATCAATTTGGCAAATACAAACATACCTATTTTTGAATTATTATTTTTTTCACTTTTTTTACATTTTTTTTTACATCTCCAAACATCAAGACGCACACGCATCAGCTTAATTAGCTGCTAGTGTGTTCTACAATAAAAAATAATTAAAAGCCTTTTCTTTCTTTAAAAAAAACTAGCAGGTACCTAAAGTAGGTATAAAAAAAAGTTTGTTAGATTGTTTTTTTAAGAAAAGAATTAAAAAACTCCCGCCATCTAAAATGTGTGTTCTTCCTTCCAGAGCGCGGTGGCGGCGGACACGCACGGCGACGGGCTGCGCGCGCGCTACCAGCAGGAGATCGAGCAGCTGCGCGCGCTGTGTGAGAAGGGCCTTATGGCCATGGAGAGCTCGCACCGCCGCATCGTGCGCGAGATGGAGGAGAAACACCGCGCGGAAAGGGAACAACTGAGGTACACTTATCTTTTTTCTCCCTCTAAATGTCAATTCATACTAGAGATTCGAAGCGCATCGAAGCGCCAAATTCTTCACAATTCACGCGAAGTTGCAAGAATGCGTGCATATTCACGTGAATTCGAGCGCATTTCCCAGCTTTGTCCTAATTGACGAGTGACGACGCGTTGATCGTGTTGCTATTGTGATCGCGCGAGTGCCCGCGCGCCAATCTGCGTTATCAAAGATCGAACAATAACTATAGCTGGTTCCTGAAGGAAGATTATGTTTTGCCTATTTAGTTGTTGATTTTATAATTCTCCCCTCTAGTCACTGACCTCCACATATACAAGGACGCTTGACCTATGATACCCTAAGAAATGACAGCTATTTAGTGTGCCTATTTGAAGCGCCCCCAATGCGTGGGAAGAGAACTAAATCTGACGTAACTAATTCGGAAATGTCTTTTATCGATGTCATTATCCCTCTCTAATATTAATTCCGTTCCCACCCACTTCTACTTTGCTTCTACGATCAGCGCCAAAATGGCGGAAATCAAATCGCCTCACTATGGCCCGGCTAATCATAGGTCCAGCGTACTTGTATATATGGAAGTCAGTGCCTCTAGTACGCCACTGATCTCTATCATTTATTTTGGACTTCCAGGTCTTGTCAAAAAGCGCCAGGTCATCACGCCAGCTTGTCCTTGGGCGACTTCTTTTATTAAAATTTATTAGTTCTCAAAAAATATAGAGCAGATTAAACAGCTGTTGCAACACGGGAAGACTTATCAGCCAAGCGACAAGGCCGCGTGCGCGCGCGCCTATGCTCGCTCTAATCGCCTTAATCGCCGTCTAACGGACGGATGACTTGTTGATGCGCTGTAAACGATCGATGATTTATTAGATAAAGTGTTTTTAATAAAAATGTTATGTTGTTTTCAGGCTGGACAAAGAGCAGGCGCTGGCGGAGGAGACCCGCGCGACGCTGGCGGCGCTGGACGCGATGCGCAAGGCGCACGAGAGCGAGGTGCGGCGCGAGGTCGACAAGTTCAAGGCCGAGCTGCTCGGCGCCGCGCCCGCGCGCGCGCCGCTCAGCAACCGCCACCAGTCAGTACCTAGTACCTACTTACAGTCCACTTTTAATCTATACATATAAAAAACAGTTAAAAAACGTCTGTACAATACTGTACATAGAATATTTCCAAAAAAATATTTGGGGCGATGCTGAAATGGTAATAGAAATTTTAAAAAATGCCCTGCTGTTTGTTCACACTAATCTCCAGAAATATTGGACGGATTCGAATGAAACTTTTTTATCATATAGGGTATAGGGTGGGATTAAATTCGTTGGCAAAAGTAAACGCCTAACGACTGCGCCAGAGGTTGAAATTATCAGTGATAGATAAAAACTTTCACATTGTATCATTTGACTTACTCTTCCTTTGCTCACCTTTCCAGACAAGAGATGGAGGAGATCAAACGCGAGATCCTGTCGCTGTCCGAGAAGTACTCGGTGAAGTGCGTGGAGTCAGCTGCCTTAGAAGAGAGACTGGCCACCGCCACCGCGCAGCTCGCGCAGGCGCACAACCACATCATGCAGCTAGACGCCAGGTAATACACTCCTTTCATATACATACGTCATATCATAATCATCATTATCAGGTCTTTTAAGTCTCCACTGCAGGAGCACGACCCTCTCTGTACTACCAGAGCCATACTTGGCCAGAGTAGCCAGAGGACTTGGCATGACTTGGCGGAAAAATGGAATCGTGATCTCATACAGATTGTATCAGAAATTATGACTCCTTTTTGAAGCCTGACAGTACATAAATAGAATAACCGACCAAGTGGGTGTCGTAGTCGCGCACGAAGACTTCCATATCATTATCTCTAAAAAACAAAACAAGTGTAGCCTAGGGACAAACAGACAGACAGCGGAGTCTTCGTTATAGTGTCTCGTTTTTACCTTTATGCACAAAATCCTAAACACTAAAAAGCCAGAAAAAGGTGGAATCAGAAATCAAAAGCAACCCAAACCGAGTTCCCGCTTGATATTAAGTAACCAAAACATTTATTTCAGAAATAAGCAACTGCGAGCGCATCTAATATCAGAAGCAAACGAAATGAAGAACGGCGAGGCGTCCTCCCTGTCCCAGCTCATCGAGGATACTGCGCCGGTACGTTCCAAATTTAAATTTAACTTTTTAATTGCACCATGTCAGAGGTACACGCTTGTACAGCCTCCGCTAGACTTTAAAGCTTTCTGTCGACACGTCATTTTCGGGCACTGCTCCACGCTTGCATGACATTCGCACGTAAAATCATCGGTTGACAATCATCACCATGTTTTAATTTCAATGTTAGAATTATTTTTATGTTGGTACACAATCTGTATACAAAACTTAAAAACAGACAGCACTGATTCTAAATTTATAATCTTATTGTAAAACGTGGACTAACGTAAGTGCTCGTTTTAAACCAATATACACCCGAAACATGTTTATATTGACGGAAGTAAAGTACACACAATTAATGTTTATATAAACGGGACTCAGCTAGTGTTGTCGAAAAGTCGATAGTTTCAATCGAGAAATGCCAAAGTCTCGATAGGCGCCTATCGATATTATCGATAGCTGTTTTAGAGCAATACTTTTGATGAACAAAATAGAATCAATCGATATTATGGATAGTTTATGAATTATGAAAAGCAAATCTATTGGTAGTATCGATAGTTTGTTCGTTTTCAAACTCGATACTACCGAATAATATCGGTTTTATTTAAAATACCGATTTTCTATCGATCACTATCGATAGACAATCGGTATTTTAAATAAAAAGACTCGAGCGGCAACACTAGACTTAGCACGAACCTTTTTCGTTACGTCTAACGTTTCGAATAGGAGTTACATCCGTGGTGATCGCATAAAGACTCTGGTCTGGTTCGAAAGCGCGATAGTTTAACAAGATATACGTCTTATTTGATACCCCACTGGATATCGAAACAAAAAAAAATATTGTCTCTTACTTTTTTGTTTGTAACATTCGTTATTTTTTTTGCATACAAATTGTAGCCTATCACCCAGAAAAAAAACCAAATCGATTGACAAATGAATTGTGAAAATTGGAAAAGCGATTCAGATGCTACGGTGGAACAGACCGTACGTACCCACAAGTCCCACATACATACATACATACACCGCTAAAATACAAAAGCAAACCCTTCCTTGGTTTTACCGTAGTCGGGTATTTTGTTTTGGGTGGATACTTGGTTTAAACTTAGTTCAAACGTTTTGATTTTTATGTCACTACTATTAATAAATAGTCGCAGACGAATTATTGAAAACAACCATTTGACACACCTGATGGAAAAAGGCCTAAGATTTTCTTCACCAAACAATAGTACCTATTAGAATAGTTTTCTATTTTATTGTTATTAAAATCTATGTACTCGCAGATATTCTTTCTATGGTTACTAGGTACTATTTCTTACAAGTTTAGTGAATGTGGACTTATTCTGAGCGTTACGTTATTGATTTGACACTAAAACACTTGTATCACTTTTACGTATGGGTTACATATAAAAGGATCTTATATAATACAAATGGTCAAATGGACCGACAGATATTATATTACAATATATTAAAAAAATAGGATTGGGACACATTTAGTAGCACAGAAAAGCACTTTTTTATGCTGTTATCCATTTCTGTCGCTCAGAACCGTCATTTACTAGAGCGAGAGAGAGAGAGAGAGAGAGTGCGACGGAACGCCGCGGAACCGACAGCGCTGATGCGTCCCAACCGTTAATGTATATCGGAGAACCAAAAGGTTGACAAGTATCTACGTCTCTGTCTCTCGCCAATATTTTGAATGCTAGTTCACTCTCGGTCAATAACCGCTATGAAATAGCGGTAAGTATTTCAAACATTGATTTTAGAGTTCATAACTTGAACGTAATGAGATTTTCAAAAATATCTGCCACAAGATGTCAGCACAGTGAAGTCAGGTCCAATAAGCTGCAATTCGATAACCTGCCAACTGATAGTCCACTGACAACACTCGAATGAACCTAACTTCACTGTGCTGCCATCTAGTGTCAAAATTTTTGAAAACTCATTCTAAAAAGTTCGATCCTTTAATATGAAACCTGTCCTTTCTCTATACAAAGTTGATACACGTAGCCTAGTCACTGTATTCATGGTCGTGGTACATTCCGGGTGCACTAACAGCATGGGAGGGCGGAGGCGCCGCTGTGGGCGCACCTGCGACATCTGGCGGCCGTGTGGCAGCGCGCCAACAACGTCTCAGGTAAAGCTGGTGACAAACTGGGCTAGGAAGCTATTATTTAAAAATAAAAAAAACTTGAGTGTTATGTTGGTTGGAACGAAGTTACAAAAAATGAAGCGACAAAATCTTCCTAAAAATTCCAGCCCCTAAAAAAGTTCGTGTCGGAAAAATGTTACATTTTTTTGCCTAGTCGCCAAATCGAAAAGGAACTTCGTTCCAAAACAATGTAAAATATTGTTGAAGTGAAATCTTGGGCATGCACCGAAAGCATTTTCTGAGATGCGAGTAACCATAGAATTCGTGACACTGTTGCCGTTACCGTGATCGACACCAAGTTGATTACCGTACCGTAACCGACACGAAGTTTTCACTTCTGTCGGCACATCCGGGGAGCTATTGTTTTTTTTTACAACGCTACGGATACCTCAAGGCAGGTTTAGACGAAGACTATTTTCAGCCGCCTAAATTACGGCGCCTAAGAAAGGCACCGTATAAACACTTTTGGCGCCATTCTTTCGCGGCATGCCAGCGCTGGCACAGAATAGAACACCCGCCTATTTTTTGGCGCCAGTGACCTCCGCCCGCGTCTCTCGCTGCCCCCGCGCCTATTTTTCGGCTTCGTGTAAACACGTCGCTGCCAGTCGCTAGCACGCCCCCGTGCCGTTAAGTAAACTAGGGTGTACCTTCTTCGGGTAAAATGGCGCCAAAACTCAGTGAGACGAAGTATTAAAGCTTGTTCAACTATATAGAGAACAAGAATGTCTTTGGGACAACAAATGCGAAGACTATCGAAACAAGGAAAAGCGCCTAACAGCGCTGCAAACAATTAGGTTAGGAATGTCTATAGAAGGACTGGATTTCCAGCTTTATTTTTGCCAGTAAAGCATCTCTCATCATAGTGTCTTGTCGCTGAACAGAGTTTTTGATGAGAGAAAGTAGTTCGTCAAAATTTTCGCAGCAGTTAGTCGTAACGCCAACCTATACTCTGAGGAATCTTCCAATCGTAACTGTTTCAAAATCAAAGCTGAGGCTCCAGTAGCATATCTGTCACTGATCCATTTTCTTTCCCAAATTCGTTTCTTGTTATATATTTCTTCCTCCAACATATTAATCAGTTCCTCTCGTAATAACGCGGATAATTTGATTATACATTCCCTTTTCAACTTCAGCTTCAGAGCAAATTGTCCTGAATTCATTTTAAATGATGGAGATCTAGCGTAAGAAAGACTGGCGCAAAAACTAGCACCATCGGCTGTGACGCCGTGCTAATGACTGGTACTGAAAAGGCACCATGTAAACGACTAGTGTCGGTTTGGTGGTCACTGGCGGCGAGATTTAGGCGCCTGAAAATAGTCATTGTCTAAACGGTCTAAAGATGTGCTGTACGGTAGACACTGGCGCCGTAATTTAGGCGTCTCAAAATAGTCTTCGTCTAAACCTGCCTTCACATCCGGGATAAAAAGTATTCTAAATGTACATCCAGGAAATAGGCTATCTACATTATTCTACATGCCAAATTTCATTTCAATCCGTTTAGCTGTTTTAGCGTGAATGTTAAACAAACATCCATACATCCATACAAAGTTTCGCATATTTAGGCAAATATCCTGCAGATCGTAAATATGGTCAATTAATATTTTCCAAACAATCAGGCATTAAATGGCCATTAAAAAAATTTTTTGAATAACCACTGAAACTATGATTGATCAACAAAACACGATTCTGCTAAAAGTAACCACTTATTGTGTCATTAAATTATCCTTAAGTCGAGAAGTTTTACATTTATTTATTTCGTTTCGTGTCCGTTTTACTTTCGGGTATTAATAAATCTTTTAGCCCAGTTTGCCAGCACAAATTCTATAATTGAATAAATCTGCCCCGTAGCATGGCACCGTTGATAATCCATGATAAAGTTTATATCGCACAATTATGTAGTAGTGCTGTTTCGCTTGTTCTTATTAGGTACGTAGAGCGAAATATAGATAGATGATAGCGTGCGATTAACGCTGTCGCCGATGCCATACTACGAGCGCAGGTAATTTGCAGCTATAGGGTGAACTTCCAGTTACACTAATAGTTATTAGACAGAACACAATGAAACCTTATTTAAAACGGGAATACTGCAGCTACAGGGTATAAAAAGCTATCAGCTGCAGTGGTGCCATTTTTTAAATGCGAAGTCACTAAACGAACGGTTTTTTGTATGGGAAAAACATTCGTTTAGGTGACACCGCGTTTCAAAAATGGCACTTCGGAGGTCAGTCTATTGTGTTCTGTCCAATGACTGTTTGTGTCCAATCAGTGGAAGCTTACCCTAGTATATGGGCTAAAAAAAGAAATGCAATTTTTTTGGTAATTTTGTAACCTTATTTCACGTAGAACTTTGACTAAAGTAGTGACCTTCAACCTTCCAAGTAGGTAGTGTAAATAATGTGCCTAACTGACTAGAACATTTTTTTTTAATTTTTAATATGTTTTTAAGTTTTTTTTTACTAAAGACTTTGAACGGGGTTAGCCGGTATATTCAAATACTATAGAAACAATATTGGCTAAATCACACTATTTTAGCCATATATTATAAAGCGCCATATTAATCCCACTTTTTTTATTATTTATAGTAATTCAAAACTTAATAGTCATACGATTGTCATTACACATTTTTCGCTATTAAAATGCTTTTGCCATGGAGTGGACTTTTTAAAATTAACAATCATTTGTTTTGTTTGCGCTTACGGTTGTACCTACTAGCGGCGTTGGTTTTAAATTTTTATAATACAGATTAATATATGACAAAGCAGTTCGTTTAAGCTGTATATGTATGACTCCGTAAACACCACTGTTGCGACAGCGTAAATCCAGCGTACCTACATATTTAAACAAGATATACGTTTAAAAATTTAATAATACATGACTACGGAAGCCATATACCTACGGCTAACAATGTATATATTTTGAAATATGCGAATCAAAACATTTCATTCGATAACCCACTTGAAATAGAAACATAAAAAAAAATTACTCACTATTTTGTATGTAATTTTTTTGCAAACAAATTGTAACCAATGTCACCTGGACAATAATGTAATGATGAATATCAATGACATATCAGTTGTGAAAATTGGTCAAGCGATTCGGATGCTATAGTGGAACAGACATACATATCATATAGGTACATACAAAGTCTGCTAAAATCATTACCCTACCTCTTGGTTTGCTGTAGTTGCCAGCGGCCAAGTCCTTTCCAAGCTATTCTATGCATTTCAATGATAAAAATAAAGATGACATTGATAATAACCGGTCAAGTGCGAATCGGATTCGCGCACTACCTAAGAGTTCCGTACCATTATCTATAAAAAATCGCGTTTGTTGTATGGGAGCTCTTCTTAAATATTCATTTTGTTTTTAGTATTTGTTGTTATAGCGGCAACAGAAATACATATTTTGTAAAAATTTCAACTGTCTAGCTATCGCGGTTCTTGAGATACAGTCTGGTGACAGACAGACGGACAGACAGCGAAGTCTTAGCAATAAATAGGGTCCCGTTTTTACCTTTTGGGCACAGAATTAATAATGGTATTACATGCAGAACGGAAACTCACACCACCCCCCGCAATCTGGCGTCCCCGCAACCCCTCCCCCGTTATTGGGCCGTGTAAGCGCCTGTAAAACAGGGTTCTTACTAGTCGCACGTTAACGATACGCGAGTTACTTAGGATTATTGAATCATAATGGTGAGAAACTGCGCATATTATAATTGTTTATCCACGGAAAACAATAAAGAACGAAAATTTTATAGATTTCTGAGTGATGAAAACAGGTAAGCAAAGCAACAAATTCTGTGGCGGCGACCCTGATTGTTTAACTGTCACATTTGACGTGTGCACGGATGTATTATTTCGTTTGTAGTAGTACTAGGTATATAGCTGCTCCGTTTCTATGAAGTGCCATACCTGTGCTTTGGGTACGGAACCCTAAAAATGAAGGTGATTTGACAGTAAATTACGCTGCTACTAGATTCCGTTTCATTGTAAGTTGGCTCTTACACAGTTTAAGATCCGTCGTTACAGTGGTGTATACGTCTAACCTACATAATCGCACATCAAAACCCTGCTATAATGGTTGCCAAATGTTTTAGGAGATATCATCCAGATCGAGCCCCCTGCTGGAGGCGGCGAGGCCGGCCCGCCCCCCCAAGATACAGTTCGCCAAGACAGAGAGCACCAGGAACCTGCAGCTCTCGCCTGTGCAGGTAAACGAGCATGTTTTTAATTTGTTTAAAAGTTTGCTTTTTTATCTAATTTTACAATGTTTTTCTTTCGTTTTAAATTTATTTAAAAGTTTTGTTTTAAAATTATTTAATGTTTGATTTTATTTAATAAGTTAATGTCTTTCTGCGACCACAAAGGATGTAACTGCTTCAAGAAATGTTAGTTATTAGGTTAACTAACATTGCTTGAAGCAGTTACATCCTCCTAACCTCTAATTATATAAAACTTGACTAAACCTAGCGAACTATTTGCTGATTGAACACCTGTCTTAAAATATCGGTGCGGTCTCTAAATCAATTGTAATTTCATTTACTCTAACATTTTAGAACACTATGCTGCCGAATCTTTTTATTAAACTCAGCTACTCTTAATTCAATTTATTAGCAAAACAAAAGTCTTTTTGCAGCAATCTTTTTCTTAACTTTCCTTTGCAAAATGATTGATAATGTAACTTGTAAAAATTCTAAACATTTTTTTTTCTTGTTTTACAGAACTAAAGGCGAAGAAGCGCTGTTCCATCGGCCGCACGACTGTCGCCCCGCTCGTCGGTATGGTCGCTGAGCGCAAAAAGCGGTTCGAGCTGTAAGCGACGAGCGGCCGCGGTCGAGCGCGTCGGCGCGTTCGCACCTTCAAACTATTTATCATTTTTGTAGGGCAGTCGGAACGCGTCTAGCACGTCTCCCACCACGCAAGCACCTGGCCACTTAGCTTAACTAAACCGTAAGCAGTAAGACTGTAGTAACGTATTTATCTGAGAGAGTAATATAACGTGTGTAATCGAAGGTCTCGTGAAATTAGATAGTTCCTATGAGTTATTACTGATTTCATGAATGCCTGTTTATTTTATGAGTTTGAGTTGCTATGATTTTAGATAAATTTTTGATCGTTTTTTTTATACCCAAATAAAATAACATTGACCAATGGAATATTACATACTTATCTATATATGTATTTGTTATAAAAGATAGTATATTGTTGAGTTAGTACCCCATAAGTCTCGAACTTATTTTGGGCTAGCTCAATTTGTGTGATTTGTCCGTATATATTATTTATAAACTTAATCTTAAATTATAGTTGCATCTATATGTTATTGCTACACATTTTGACCACATATTCGAGATTACTAGATATTAGTCGTATTGACGTTGCTTCGCGATATATATATTTATCGGAAGTCAGCCCATTATCACATAGAGTAGACGTCTGATATAACATATATTTACTATGAAATTAGTTGTAGTTATCCTAAGACCAAATATAACCTTCAAGTGGCCAGAACTTCTCCCACCCACCACGCAAATTGTATATAACTTTATATGGATTGTTTTACGTTATAGATTGTATATTCACTTCTGTCTATTTAATTCTTACTTTTCTCTGTCATTTTATTTAAGACTCATTTCGTTTTCATGTCTAATTCGCGTTAACTTTACTTTTGTGAAGTTGTAGACTTGTAAAAATTGTATTAACATTTGTGTAAATACTAACTTCCTTCGCGTGTCCATTTGCTTCTAGTATGCATTGTCTTAAGGAATTGTTACCAAATATGTTTCGTATTTATGGCATACATACTTCGACGTCGAGTCGCAGCGGCGCGGCTTTGACACACTCTTACCAATATCAGATTGATAAAATATATCAAGAATCAAATAAGATATTGGGAACGTCCAGTAAAAAGTTAAATCACGCCGCCGCGGCTCTGCGATCAAAAATTGTTTAAACTTTTTGTAGATTTATACATAAGTGTAGTTTGATATGAGAAATTTTATATAATGCGACTATACTACGTTTGGACGAAAGTTCTGATATAACTCCGTCTCTCTCGCTTGCGTTCCATTCGATCCGAAGTCGAACAAAGTTATTGTGGGTGGAATGGAGCGCGGGCGGCGGGTCGTTCTGTTTTATAGAGGCATATTGTTTACATTAACCCTTAGTTAGGACGTTAAAGTTTGACATTTCCGTTTATCTCCGACACTTCCTGCGTGTTGTCTGTTACCATGTTCTCCTGGGCATTCGAAATCTGTCTTCCACTCATTCGTGCGATATTTTCACTTTGTTGTGTATAGTTCACCGTAGTGGCGGCGCGGCTGTCGCGTGCGGCAGCGTCACGTCGCGTCGTGCTGCGGCGCGGCACGGCTTGCTCAATGTCCAGTGCCGGACACCAAACGTCGCCCCGCACTGTCGCGCCGCCAAACTAACTTATGTTATGCTATGTCTTGAGTTGACGTTGTAAAGTGTTGGTTTATATAACAAAGGTTTAAAATAAACTCACTTAATACAATATTTTTGTTTTATTTCCTATAAAATGTTCTAAGTATATTACAAAAACGAGGCTAATTTCAGCTTCAGGCAAGATTAGTCATATAAATTATGAAAATAATTTAATATACAATATTTTTTTACATCGAAACATTGTTCAAAAACTAAATTAACACCTTACGGGACATCTACCTACATATTATATTGATACAAATAAAAATAACATTTGATTTTCGTCCGTCGTTAATGTCCCAGAAAATGTTAATAAACGAACGATATTGTCAAAATAATGATTTGCTTTAATAATACTGATAGATCAACTAATGGCTAACAGCTCTACTTACTTTTCATCATTCGTCATCACTGCACTCTAATGCAATAATTTTACTTTTAATTATTGATAATAAATACGAGTATGTATAATGTACACACTAGTAGATGTTCAAATATCTACCAAAAAACTAAATTGGTATATGTACTCTATGCTAGATAAAGCTTTAGGGCGAGATTTTTCAACGCTCGAGCGGCATGAGGTGCGGGGCGATCCGCGAGGTGCCCCGCAGGCTATTACCTATTGAGACTGATGGGGAAACAGAAAGCGCGGAATGAAGCTTAGAACCCTGTAAGAACCCAAAAGCATGAAGTTTCTAGAAATGTACAGGTGACTAAATACACATACTATAATTGTATGAGTGGTGATTCGGGTGCGGAGCGCTGTTTGAGCCTGGCGCGCCACGCGTTGCGGTCCAGGAGGATCTTGCGGCCGTACGTGGAGTGGATGTCGCGGAACGGGACCTTCTTGCGGGCCACGTCGGGCCGCAGGTTCTCTTTATCTGAAAAACATTATGTATGCTTCATCCTTTGTTATTCGTTTCATCGGATTCGTCGCTTTTCGTCAGAAACGCAACTGGTAAGATACGCATCTCGACAGACACGTATTAAATAAGAAATAGTAAATTACTTAATTTTGCTAGTTGTATATAAGCATAATGATGACTAAAAGGTTTAAAATTCTATTTATTAATTTACTGTCGAGTCGAGATGCATGACTCTCAAGACGCGCATTTGTCAAGTTGCGTTTTTGACGAGTTTCAAATCTGACGAAATGCGTTTCTGACAACATACGTTTTCTGGCGAAATGAGTATCTGACCAGTTGCGTTTCTGACGAAAAGCGACGACTCCGTTTCATGTACTGACAAAATAGTGTACATACATACTAACTATCACGTCTTCATCCCTCAGACCCTTCAGAATTCTCAGATAGAGACTAGAGCTGCAACACTCCAAGGCCACCTTGAGCTTGATGTGGGCAAAAGGGCAAAATAGTGATAGGTTGCCAGCCGCATCGCCTATTAACATGATTCGAATTTTTGCCCAATTGGCTCTTACGATGCGCGAGAAATGAAGCAAAATAGTGTACTCTCATAATTAAAGACTTACGAAGGTGTAGAGCAGTGTAGCTAGTTTGTGACTCCGTGGTGTAATGGTTAGAGCGTTTGGCTCATACCCGGAGGTCGCGGGTTCGATTCCCAGCGGGGGCAACGACTTTGTGTAGTTTGGTTAGGACATTGCAGGCTGATCACCTGATTGTCTGATAAGTAAGATGATCCGTGCTTCGGAGGGCACGTTAAGCCGTCGGTCCCGGTCACTGTCTTTGACATTGGTCGTTACCTAATGTTAGAGGCCATTAAGGCGGTTTCAAAACTCTGACATTAGTCACTAACACACACGAGAAGAAGAAGTTTGTGACACTTGTTTTTGCATATAATTTGTCTATACACCTATTAACATGCATAATGTGATGTGATATGATACGACAAGGCATTGTTAGCGCGTCAATCTTGGATGGATTGTAACAGGACAGACGCTGTCATGTCATTTTAGTAACAAAGTACTTGACATTCAGTAGATATGTTTGCACTAAGGTTCAACTCACACTGATGCTATCGGTATACATTTACAACTCATTAAGAGCTTTCTTTTCATATACTTGATTCTAGGCTAAACGCCTTTTTTTTAAAACATCTTGCTGGGGTAACGTTACTCCAGCAAAATCAGTTTTTCTCGAATAACTTCGAAAATACAACATGATCACATTTTGCTATATTTGAACAAAATGAGGCTTACTATGAACCAACTATCTGTAATACTCTTATTTCTCTACGGCGCAACATTTTGCTGGGGTTACGCATTCTTAAATTCATACTGTGATGGCAGAATATGTTCTATAGTTACATTTTGGCAAGTTAGTTGGAATAATGAATAACTAAATCAAACAAAATTATGTCTTTAGGTAAAAAAAAAATCAAAATAGTGATGGGTTACTAGCCACATCATTATCCTCACGTATTCCATGTTGCGTCTTCAGAGCCTGGGGTCCGCTACCTAACCTAGTTGATTTGATGAGGTTACGTGTTATACACAGAGCGGCTGACGTCTGACGCAACCCACAGGGTAGAACCAATCCTTGTATAGGTTTGAGCAAAATCTGAAATGGCGTTCCGGACCTACAGTTTATACGTGCCTTCCGAATCCTCTTTCTTTTTCAGATAATCAGCTGATTCAAGCCTGCCGTTACCTAACCAGACTAGAAAAAACTCTTTACAAAGTATGCCTTGCAGTGGGACTCAAACCCATAACCTCCGTATCAAAGGAGGAAGTCTGTTAATTCACATTTTCGCCCACCCCATAGAGACATGTACTCACGATGGCGACTGCCCACGACCACTTTCCCCTCGGCATCTGGCGCCTTGTTGAAGGGGTTGTACCGCTGTCCTCTTGGAGGGACTTGGGGCTCTTCCTCAGGCGGCGTTATCGTCACCAACGCGGCTTCGTCGGCCGCTGCTTCCGCTGCAACCAATATGTATGAAATAAAGATTGGGACGACCGGTGCTCAAGCATTTTCTTATTCTCTGGCACTAGCTCACTCTAGCAAATGACGGTTCTGAACGATAGAAAAGGATAGCAGCATGCGAAAGTTCCTTTCCGTGCTGACAAATGAGTTCCAACCCTAAAGGATGACTACTATCGATTGGTTTAGACAATCATCATCAGAACGAGTGTCAGGAGGAGCGGTCTTGGATGTTTGTCAATATATGTATTTGTTACAAAATATAGTAAAGTTGAGTTAGTATCCCATAACACAAGTCTCGAACTTACTTTGGGGCTAGCTGAATCTGTGTGATTTGACTCTAAATATTTATTAATTTATCCATTAACCGGGAACATGCTAACATGAGAAAGGGCCTAACCTTGAGCCTCATCCAGCTGCCTCTGCAGCTCCGCCACCATCAGCTTCATGTAGTCATAGCTGGCACACGCGAGAGCCTTCATCCAGGCCTCCATTGAAGACTGCGAGTTGGTGCAGAAGAAATATGTGCGTCCGCCTTCGCATTGGAACACAATTTTGAAACTGTAGGTTTCTTCTTCTGTTAGCTCTGCAAGACATAGTGTAATTAGTTTTTATTTTTATTATAAGCTTATTTTTTAACACTCGACAAATAAGACGGGTGTTATTTACAGCAGCATTCATGCTTACAAATGAAATTTAAAAAAAAATGATTTTTTTTTTATGTTACCTAAAATTATCATTTTTATTGAATGTTACTGGGATATTTTCCAAGGAACATTTCATAAAAATTATGATTTCACTTCACTGGAGTAAATTACTGGTAATGGTCCATAGCTATGATCGATAAACTCTGTTGCCGGTACCATGTTATGCGGCCAGGTAGAAGGGTTAGGCCATCTACCATAACAGACAGCGGGTTTAATCTACCCTTGTCCCAAATTCTATGTACAACTGAGACAGGTGACCGGCAACAGTTTTTGCTCTCTTTTGCTCTTAGAGTTTATGACAGACAGTTTGAAACCCGCCTCAAGAGCCTGCTTAACAGATGTCCTACAATTTTAATCATGTTGTGACGAATGGTGCTGTCAGCTGTTACTTACGGATGGTGATGCTGGTTAGTATAGGTTTATTTTATAGTTTCGTTTTATTTATCTGTTCCTGTTTTACTCTTCTCTCAATAAACTTAGTATTAAGCATATTGTATTTTAAATATACACACCAATAGTGCATCCCTCCAGTATGATAACGCCCACAGGCTCCTTGTCGCCCTTCTTGTCAAAGTAGAACAGGAGGTTCCCTTTGAGGGTGCACCAGCGCTTTTGGTAACTCTTGCCGACTTCAGCCCGCATGTCCAGCCAGCCGTCGCGGTCCACGGGTGTCGCTGACGACGCGAACGATGACAAATTCTTCTCGTTTATCTTCATTGTGCCGACGAAAATTAGTCTCACTGACGTTTCACTTTTAAATATTATGTAAAACACAATGGTAGTGGAAGTTCCTTTTATTTCTTCTTAGTAGTTTCGTTTCTTTATAATTTATGAGTTAATCGAGAAACGGAGAAAACCACAAAATTAACTAACCTGTGTAGGAAAACATATCACATCATTGACAATTTGACATTTACATTTGTTGTATACAAGGGTTGTTTAACAAAACACCATTGGTTGACATTGACAAATAGGAAGGAAACTTTGACATTGTGGTCATAAACTTATCGATTAAAAAGCAAGTAAATACACTTTTACAGCCTTATTTTTCTTTTGTAATTTTTAAAAAACTGAATTTTGTTTAGTTTTTTGAATGATCTATTCATATATTATGGATGGACCCCCGCGGCGCTCAGCGCTACTTATCTGTCTGTCTGTCTTTTTATACCCGCTGAACTATGAAACGAATGATTTTGATGCAATTTTTACGCTTCTCATAGGTATCTTCCATGCGTAATTCTCCGGGAAGGTTTGCGTTCCACGTAAACCTTCCCGGAGAAAAGCTCTACATGTAAGTTTTAACCGCATTAAAATCGGCTCAATAATTACAGAGTGATACATGTGCCAAGGGCTGCCCAATAATAAACAGGAATGGATAAGAACTACAGCGATGCGAGTAACTATTATAGTAAGGTCAGTCAGTATGACAGACCTCTAACTATATTACCTCATACCTTTTTTATTTTAAAAGGTCATAACAAGCTGCTCACGTGACATAGGAGATAAAGAATTGGTGCTACTTTATAAGTAAGGTCTTTGCAATTCTATCACATATTGCTTTGATTATCATGAATGAAAAACATAGTTTCACCTGCCTCATTATGAAGGGGAAGTGTGAAAGAAAAAAACATCAACAGGTCTTTTTGTCTCCACTGCAGGAGCACGACCCCTATCTGTGCTACCAGAGCCATACTTGGCCAGAGCACTTTGTTCTACTTTGTTGTGATAAAGGGTAAAAATTAGATAATTTGTACTTTATGCACTTATAGAGTTGAAAGTAAACTTGGAAAATAGTATGAGACATTTACCCATACTAACCTTATTTATACCTATCTTGTTATTACAGTACATATTACCTATCTAGTTTTTGTGACAAAACTGTGTGTTTGGCCGGCCCCATACATACGGAATTCCGTTTCTAAATCCTGATTCGGAATTCCGAATCAGGATTCCGAACGCAGCAAATCCATACAAATCAATGACTGTACCACACACATACGGTAGCATTCCGTTCGGTTTTTATTTCCGTCAGGAATTCCGAATGAAGGCCTGTGCGTTCGGAATCCCGTTCGGAAAAAAACCGTTCCGAATGCACGTCTTCCATACATTTTGTTTGGGTCGCACCACACATTCGGAAATTCCGTACTGAATGCGCTCAGTGTGCGCCGCACGACCGTAGCGAGCGGACGTGTTGTAGTTTGAAACTTCATTGACGTTCAATTTCCCGCGCAATGTCTGACATACAATATCTCATCATATCCGTATAAGCTTACACATGTTTATAGAACACTAATAATCAAGGTTACCACGACAGAGACCTTAAGGAAATGGCGTGGCAGGCCATTGCAGGCCGTGGCAGGACATATAATTAGGTATCCAAATATTTGCCATTAAAAAAATTAAATATTTAGACCTGTCAATTCATGTTTTCCCATACAATAAATACCCGGCATACTATTTTGTGGAAAATGTCATAATAGGTTGAAGGGAGTTCGAAGAACTCGTCAATACGAAGATAAAGATATATTTTTTAACAATAAATAGCAAAAATGCAATCGCTATAAAAAAATCATGGTCAAATTTCATTCAAATTTCATATTTCCGCACGCTACTAGAACGTCTGCGCTCGATAGCTGGCGGCTCTCGACTGAGACGCGTCATTCCGTACGGAAAAAACCGTTTGTGTGTGGTAGACGAACGGAATTCCGAGTCGATTCCGTACGGAATCGATTCGGAATTCCGTTCGTCTATTCCGTCGATTCCGTACGGAATCGATTCGGAATTCCGTTCGTCTACCACACACAAACGGTTTTTTTCCGTACGGAATGACGCGTCTCAGTCGAGAGCCGCCAGCTATCGAGCGCAGACGTTCTAGTAGCGTGCGGAAATATGAAATTTGAATGAAATTTGACCATGGTTTTTTTATAGCGATTGCATTTTTGCTATTTATTGTTAAAAAATATATCTTTATCTTCGTATTGACGAGTTCTTCGAACTCCCTTCAACCTATTATGACATTTTCCACAAAATAGTATGCCGGGTATTTATTGTATGGGAAAACATGAATTGACAGGTCTAAATATTTAATTTTTTTAATGGCAAATATTTGGATACCTAATTATATGTCCTGCCACGGCCTGCAATGGCCTGCCACGCCATTTCCTTAAGGTCTCTGTCGTGGTAACCTTGATTATTAGTGTTCTATAAACATGTGTAAGCTTATACGGATATGATGAGATATTGTATGTCAGACATTGCGCGGGAAATTAAACGTACAATGAAGTTTCAAACTACAACACGTCCGCTCGCTACGGTCGTGCGGCGCACACTGAGCGCATTCCGTACGGAATGCCGCCGGCCTTAGGCCGGCCCCATACATACGGAATTCCGTTTCTAAATCCTGATTCGGAATTCCGAATCAGGATTCCGAACGCAGCAAATCCATACAAATCAATGACTGTACCACACACATACGGTAGCATTCCGTTCGGTTTTTATTTCCGTCAGGAATTCCGAATGAAGGCCTGTGCGTTCGGAATCCCGTTCGGAAAAAAACCGTTCCGAATGCACGTCTTCCATACATTTTGTTTGGGTCGCACCACACATTCGGAAATTCCGTACGGAATGCGCTCAGTGTGCGCCGCACGACCGTAGCGAGCGGACGTGTTGTAGTTTGAAACTTCATTGTACGTTTAATTTCCCGCGCAATGTCTGACATACAATATCTCATCATATCCGTATAAGCTTACACATGTTTATAGAACACTAATAATCAAGGTTACCACGACAGAGACCTTAAGGAAATGGCGTGGCAGGCCATTGCAGGCCGTGGCAGGACATATAATTAGGTATCCAAATATTTGCCATTAAAAAAATTAAATATTTAGACCCGTCAATTCATGTTTTCCCATACAATAAATACCCGGCATACTATTTTGTGGAAAATGTCATAATAGGTTGATGGGGGTTCAAAGAACTCGTTAATACGAAGTTAAAGATATATTTTTTAACAATAAATAGCAAAAATGCAATCGCTATAAAAAAATCATAGTCAAATTTCATTCAAATTTCATATTTCCGCACGCTACTAGAACGTCTGTGCTCGATAGCTGGCGGCTCTCGACTAAGACGCGTCATTCCGTACGGAAAAATCCGTTTGTGTGTGGTAGACGAACGGAATTCCGAGTCGATTCCGTACGGAATGGATTCCGTACGGAATTCCGTATGTATGGGGCCGGCCTACAGATACATACTTAATAGTTACTAAATTAATATTAGTAACATGCATACATAATGTATCTCTCATGAATATGCAAAGATGTACGTTGGTACAAAAACTTCTTATAAATATTAAGTTTAAGAAATAATTAAATCATTAATAACTATATTGTGACATACTGCGACTCTAAATTATAATTTAACCGAAAGATGTGTAGTAGTGTACTGTGGTTTTCGCTGCATATCCTCCTAATTTGTCTTGGGTACCTCAATGCAGTTTTCAAGGATAAATTCATTAAAAAACGCCAGCAACGTCAGGCTACCCTAAAAAATAAGGTAACTACGAACTGATTTGGTTAAAGTGGTACTTGTGTAACTGTGAACTGTGTCTATCCGTATAAACGGATTTCGATGAAGATATTTTTCTTGTCGAGCCAACTGCAAAAGACGATGTACGAAAAAAAAATTCCAATATTTCTATCTAAAAAAGATTGCGACGAATTGATAACCTCCTTCTTTTTCGGAAGTCGGTTAAAACATAGAATACACCACGTTCTAAAATCTAAGAGATTAGAGCCTCACAGGACCGAGGTGGATAGCGTTAACGAAGAGAGGCCTATGTTACGTAGTAACTTATTAGTAATCTGTGCCTATGCTCAGTAGTGGGCGAAAGAAGAGGTGATGATACATACATAGAAAATCATAATACATATACACGCTGACTTTTCTTGGTTTTGGAAAAGAAAATGTCGTATAGTAAATAAATTACTCTATTCATATACGTAATCCAAATTTGTGTATGACATAAGATAAAAACTCCCATGCTGGTCTGGGAGAAATAAAAAAACTTAGAATGTACCAGCTGCTTCTCTTCCCGCGCAGATCTTAAAAGCCGATCAAGGGAATGGGCAAAAATGCGAATCATGTTAACAGGCGATGCGGCTAGCAACCCATCACTGTATTGATTGCATTTCCATCTTCTCGCCCACCATGTGGCTTTTGGGTCTTGCGGCCCTGGGCTCTGCATAGAACCCCAAGACCTAAAATGCTCTGTCTGCCCCATTAGGGATAAAGACGTGATAGTATGTACCTATGTGTATGTATAAGATAAAAAAGTTACAAAAATTATTTTTGATCGAGACCACGTAGTACACTCGTCTAAAACTGTCGCGTGAACTCGCGTGACCCCGGCGGCCGGGCGGCGGCGGCATTACTTATTGATCTCACGATTTTACTTTCGAATTTTAGTCAAAAAAATTTGGTTCTAATTTTTTATTTTAAATAGCTCCACTAGGTCTTACTAACGATTCATATTAAGTGGCCTTCGGCTCCAAAACCAATAAAAAATCACCGTGTATACTATCACGTCTTTATCCCTGACTACAGAGCACTTTGGGTTTTGCGGCTCTAAGCACATAGAGCCCACGGCCACACGGCTATAAGGCCACTTTTAGCGTGATAGTGGGCGAGAAGGTAAAAAAAAAGGAATCAAAATAGAGACGGATAGCTAGCCGCATCACCTTTAAAATGATTAGCATCTTCGCCCAGTCCCTCGATCAGCTTCTACGATCTGCGCGGGAAGAGAAGCAGCTGGTACATTCTAAGTTTTTCTTTTCTTCCAGACCAGCCTGGAAGAACGATGATGATGATCAAAATGTGTGATCGGCAGGTGGTAGTGATCACGGGCGCTAGCTCTGGCATCGGCGAGGCGCTGGCACACGAGTTCTATGAGCACGGGTGCAAGGTGGTGCTGGCGGCGCGCCGGCTCAATGAGCTCACGAGGGTGAAGAAGGAACTTATGGACAAGACGGTATGTCTTTATTACTGTTACCATCCATAAACAACTTTTTAAATTGAGTAGTCTACGTCGAATACCATTATGGGTGGACCAAAAATGTAATAAAAGTATTTTTCATTTTTCGCCTGTTATCTTTAGTTTTTTAACCCCAACAAAAAAGAGAGGTAAGTTTTACGTTAGCGTACAGTGTGGCTGTCTGTCAGTGCCATTGTAGCGCTCGAACGGATGGACCGATGGACCCGTCTGGTCAGCGAGGAGAGTGTAGGCCAAATCCTCTGGCTGCTCTGGCCAAGTATGGCTCTGGTAGTACAGAGAGGGTCGTTCGTGGTCCTCCAGTGGAGAAAGCTGATGATGATCAGGATATGACATAAATAAATTAAGTAACCGACAAGAAAGCTTTTTATCTCCTATGGACATGAGAAAACCTGGACCGACTTATTATAAAACGCAGACCAACTTTGTTACTAAGTTAATCTGCCTTTTGATCTTCTTCTTCTTATCGTGTGTGTTAGTGACTAACACTAGTATCAGAGTTTTTAAACCGCCTTAAAGGCCTCTGACATGGTTTTAGGTAACGACCAATGTCAAAGACAGTGACCGGGACCGACGGCTTAACGAGCCCTCCGAAGCACGGATCATCTTACTTATCGGACAATCAGGTGATCAGCCTACAATGTCCAAACCAAACTAGGACAACAACACAAAGTCGTTGCCCCCGCCAGGAATCGAACCCGGGTATGAGCCGAACGCTCTACCACTACACCACGGAGGCAGTTACCTTTTGATAATAAGACGGGAGTAAATTTAGGCCATTTCTATTCAGACGCAGAAATCTCCAGAACCAGTAGTTCTTCAGCTGGACCTTAGCAAGTTCGAAGACAGTGAGGAGTTTGCTCACAAAGTGGAAGAAGCTTGTGGTCACGTGGATATTTTGATAAACAATGGAGGTGTCACGCACAGGGGGCCTAACTGCAACACGACTCTGGACATCCACAAACATATCATGGATGTCAACTACCTCGGAACTGTAGCAGTCACAAAAGGCAAGAATCTTATCATATATTGTTTAATCTTTTTAATTATTACTTAAGCTAGGATACGGATTAATGTTGATAGGTGTACTTAGGAATTACCAAAACTACTAAGGTTCGTCTGATGTACTGCTGCCTTTCCAATTTTCCCGTGTGGAGCTGAAAGTGCTGAAACATGGACATTCAGACTAATTGAGCGGAGAAAAATCGATTTCTTAGAAATGTGGTGATGGCGACGACTTTTCAGAATAAGTTGGACAGCCCAACGCACTAGCATCTCTAAATTAAATTAAGAAAAGGCTCTCGTTGATTGTGCAGTTAAGAATCCTTAAATTCTACGGCCACGTCAGCCGCAAAGAAAACTATCCGCCTAAAACAGGCTAACTTTGTTACTCAAAATACACAATATAAAAATCAAATATTTGTTTGACCCCAGCTCATTATCATCATCTTCCTCGCCTAATCCCTATTTAGGGTCGGCTCAGTATTTCAACTCCCTCCATAGTTTTCTATCATTTACCATATTTACCATATTTTTTTGTTTGACCCCAGCTATTCTTAATAAAATGATCGAGAGGAGGTCCGGCCACATCGTGATAATGAGCTCCGCGCTGGGTCGCATGGCGCTGCCCTACCGCGGCCCTTACTGCGCCTCCAAGCACGCCCTCATAGCCTTCGCTGACTCCCTGAGGGCTGAGGTTTATGAGTACAACGTTAAGGTTTCCACCTTACTACCTGGATACGTAAAGACGAGGCTCTCGGCCAAAGCTATAGATGGGGTCACTGGAAAGGAAACTGGAGGTAAGTTAATAATAAATGCAAAAAAAATATTTCTTATGTATGTCCCCTCCACGTTTTTTATTAAGTATAACTGATTATATTCCGCTACTCGGTTGAGATTTGCTGTAAGGAAATCACTCGAGAAAAATCTCAGCATAGTACTATACATATTTTATAATAAATAAATAAAAAGTAAAATAAAAATCATTTATTTCGAGCAACGAGGTCCATATCTTATACAATTTTACAACTGTCTCACCGCACTATGCTAGTATATTCTATGTGTAGCTTATTGTAAATCTTATACACATCAGCATCCATCCTTCCATCAATAACCTTCAAGATTCTGTTGTATACTTTCTGACAAGATTCTGTTTATGTAATACATCAACGTGGAACGGAAATACCCGTAATACGAGTTAATCAAACCAAGGGCTATCTAGATCAATTAGAATAACAGTCAAAGACCAAAAAATTCAGCATACATACAGCATACCTACTTTACTTCCATAATATATAAGCGTGCTGCACAACTTGTATGGGAACATGGGAATTGAAAATTGATTTTATTATATACTTTACAATAATATAGCTTATACCTACATCAGAATAACACATAGGCTACAATTTATAAAGATATTGTGTGAATTAAAATCCTGCGCCGACGAAGTCGCGGGCACCAGCTGGTAGTGATATCGTATAGCCCGTGGTTCGATTTATTACTTACGTATGTCCCCTTCACGTCGTATATTATGATATCAACTAACCTATTGTGTTCGCAGAATTAGAAGAAGCCGCCAAAAAAGGCTTCCCCCCAGAGCTCATAGCAAAGAGGCTGCTGAGCATGGTCGTCAACGATGAGAAGGAGGCCTTCATCTGCCAGCCGCTGGTGAAGTGGGTGCTGTTTCTGAGGCACAGCCTTCCTTGTGCGCACTTTTATCTGATGAGCAAAAGGCGGGAGTAATGACAGGCGCTTATGGCTTACAGTATAGCCGGGCAGAACGGCATCGTACGTACAGTGCGAATGAAATGTTTAAACAGGAATTATTTTATGCTTTATGCATATTGAAACACGGACGCTTTCAGCTGCCGAGGCATAAGTTCGGCTCCGACAGCTCCGATTCTCCGACTGGCATTCGCATCCGTCCCGACGTGGCACGAATGGCACGATGCGAGCCGGTTAGTCTGAATTGTACTTTAGGTAATGTCGTGAGTTTCTTACCCAATCAGTGATATACACTTACATAAATAAAGATTTTATTTACGTTTTATGTTTTATTTTTCGTGTGTCTAAGTGGCAAACACTGATATCAGATTTCAAGCTGCCTATCTAACACTAGAGGCAGCGCGCGGCTTCGCCCGCGTTAACCACAAGTGTGAAGTCGCGGGCGTGATGCAATATAGCCTATAGCCTTCCTCGATAAACGACCTATCTAATACCGAAAGAATTTTTTAAATCGGACCTCTTCAGCTTTATATATAAGTATGGATTGACGATCGCCATGCAGTGATGCAGACGACGGGAGAAACGGCTTTACGTGCCTTCCGACGCACGGAGTAGCATTAGAAATGTTACTACCTAAAGGTTGATTGAGGCGCTCAGCTACCTATATATTAAAATCTTGGAATCAGGATAGTAGAACACAAACCATGAAAACAGTTAAGTTTTTAATTTTTTTTTTCGTTCGATATACCTAATAATAATAATGGCTTACGTTACTAGGGCAATTGATGCCCTCCCCACGGTATTAGGCGCTCACATTCAAATGAGAGACAATAAATAAAAGAGTAACTACCAATGTATTTTTCGCCCTGTAATCTTTGGTAACCTGCGTCACTCGCATTTTTTGACCCTCCTTATACAACTGTTGCATAAAATACTAATATACAACAAAGCAAATAGAGTAGTTATCGATAGATACTGGATGCTCGTCAAAACAACATGAGGTATACAAACTAATTGTTTTCAATAATAATATGTATACTTACTCGTAGATACCTAGAACCTTACACATAAACTCACGAAAAATATCATGCGTATTGTACGAACACTTTACGTAACGTGCTTATATATGTCGCAGTTGAATTGTATAATCCGTTATTATTCAAAAACTCTAGCTGTTTGGCAATACAGCTCGGTTTTGTAAAACAGCTGAAAATAGTTCAGCTCGATTGTCAATGAGTTACGTTATTACGTTTAACAAAACAGCTAGCGTTGAGATGGCATACAGGGTTACTATTATTAATTAAAACTGTGCTACAATACGTGAGACAATAGTTGTTTTTTATTATTTTTATATTACTTGTGGGATGGAAATAAAACCTCAATTTAACTCCTTGCTAAATAATTCAGTCTCCAACATCATAAAACACCAATAAAAAATGATAATCAGCTCCATGCAATTGGATTAGAAATATAGAAATTTTGTAAACCCGACAAAGCAATGGCGCAGCGATTTCTTACGGCCAATTGATTCACGTGAATATTCCATCTTGCCGGAAGGCGGGCGTCGAATTAACAATATGGGATCCAAGCTAAAGATCTGCTTTATTCTTTTCAATCTTTTGCACTCCGAAATCACAAAACGATGCCCCCGATGTCTCTCGATAAAAACAGCTTAGTCCCGGAACGCGGCGAAGAATTTACTTTATCGGAGGCCATATTTGTTGTTATGACACTGACACTTCACAAGCCACAAGACCCACAAGTGGCAGAATTCCGAACTAATCGTTCTACAATCTTACGTTAGCTAGTTTGTTAAACGTAACACATTGGACGATTTAGCTGAATAATTTTCAGCTATATTACAAAACCGAGCTGTAATGCCAAACAGCTAGAGTTTTTGAATAACAGCGGATTATACAATCCAACTGCGACATATACATGAAACTTCAGCCTTGCGTTGCCTTTACCGAAGTATTGACAAAGACAGAGTCACAGAGGACAGTGTTTTTTTTTTAATTAAAAATATTTAAATATAAGGGTTATCAAAATGGAGTCCGCGTGCATTTTTAGTCTTGTGCTATATAGTTTGCTCCTAATGTTCTTTGTTTATATTTATAGGATTTATTCTAGTGCGTTGACGAAGAAAAGAAAAGTCGCATTGAGAGACAAGGTAAAATGTTTATATATTTAACATACTAGTATACCCGCGGGCTTCGCTCCCCGTGGGAATTTCGGGATAAAGAGTACCCTATGTCCTTCCCAGAGTCTCAAACTATATCTATACCAAATTTCATCCAAATCGGTTCTGTAGATTAAGCGTGAAGAGGTAACGAGCAAACAAATAAACAAACTCACTTTCGCATATTTATAATACTAGCTGTACCCGCGGGCTTCGCTCCCCGTGGAAATTTCGGGATAAAAAGTAGGTACCCTATGTCCTTCCCCAAGTCTCAAACTATATCCGTAACAAATCTCATCCAAATCGGTTTAGTAGTTTAAGCGTGAAGAGGTAACAAACAAACAAAGATACAAACACACTTTCGCATTTATAATATTATTAGTAGGATAGGATAGGAATGGGATAGGATAGGATAAGTAGGAGGTCAGATATAAGTATATCAGGAGTACTCATGAGTATAGTCAGGAGTAGGATACCTAAATTAGGCATTTAGGTGACCTACCATTAATAAGTACTAGCTGATATACCTAGGCTTTATGGTTTTTAAGGTTCTGTACCCAAAGGGTAAAAACGGGACCCGATCTAAGACTCCGCTGTCCGCCCGGTCCCTTCCTCAGTTCGGTCTGTTTGTTTGTGAACAGGCTTGTATCTCATGAACCGTGATAGCTAGACAGTTGAAATTTTCACCGATGATAATTTTTAAAAACAGAGTATGATGAATATTTCAGTGGGGCTCCCATAAAACAAACGTGATTTTTTATAGATAATGGTACGAAACCCTTCGTGCGCGAGTCCGATCGCACTTAGCTGGTTATTTTGTTTGGTAACTGGTGAACTTTGTGACGTCTAAAGTATACAGGTTGATTTTCAACATTTCAAGATTCAGAACTAAGTACTTTCCAAGAAATCATTTTAAAAAATTTTTGCAAAAAGCAAGCTGCCATGGATCGTGAATCGTGGAAGCAAGAAGGGGAGGCCTTTGCCCAACAATGAGATACTATGTAAGCTATTAGAAAAAAGATATATATTTAATGAACAGACACTTTTTTTTACCGTTTCATTATATATTATCTTATACCATTAAACGAGCAATCTTGTATATTTATTTATATGTAGGTATTTAAATTTATTTCTGTGACCTCGAAAACGGCTCTAACGATTTCGCTGAAATTTGGTATATAGGGTTTTCGGGGGTAAACAATCGATCTAGATTAGTCTTATGTTTGGAAAAATGCGTGTTTTACAGTTTTCATGCGTTTTTCTTTCCACGCAGAACATGGTCGCTAATTACGTCCTGCCGGCCACTATCCGTCTGGTCCAGCGGTTTAAGACACGGCAAGAAAGAGTGTTACGGGTTTGAATCCCGCTCGGTGACTTACTTTTTTTATATGTTGAAGTTTATATATAATTTTTATTATTTTTAGACTAGTTTAAAAAAATGTTGTTAATGTTTGAGATATAACCGAGCAAAGCTCAGTCACCCAGGTACTGTATAGATGAAGGCCGAAGGGCATTTAGCTTAGTCAAAGATAATATAATTACTAACGCTTAGCCTATAATGATTTCAGGTGGTAGTGATCACGGGCGCCAGTTCTGGCATCGGCGAGGCGCTGGCGCACGAGTTCTATGACCACGGGTGTAAGGTGGTGCTGGCGGCGCGCCGGCTCAATGAGCTCACGAGGGTGAAGCAGGACCTCATGTTAAAAAAGTTGGTAAGATGATTTTCAGTGTTTAGTAATTTTTGGCCTTCCAGTTCCATAAAACAAGTTGACTGATCAGCTGATCCGAGTTTGTATGGTAAACCAAAAAAATATTTTTCATGTGTTGACATATGTTCCTAAGCGAAAGTTTTTCACTATCACGGACTGAAAATACATACATACTATCACGTCTTTATCCCTAATGGGGCAGACAGAGCATTTTGGGTCTTGCGGCTCTATGCAGAGCCTAGGGCCGCAAGACTCACTGAAATATAAAACTGAAAATAAATTCAGTATAATTGATATCCATAGCGCCAACCATTTTTTTTTGCTGGAGAAAGCCCACACTTTCAAGCGTTAACCCCCAATTACTTTTAACGGCTGAACCGATTTTTATCAAACATAGCTAAGAACCATTGCAAGGGAACTTCCTTTCCCGTAAAAAAACCGCGTCGGAAACGGTCCATCCGTTTGAGCGCTACGATGCCACAGATAGACCGACAGACAGACATCAGCGTTACATTTATAACACCCCTCTTTTTCGTCAGTATTTAATTTTTTAATGAAATGCCACCTATGCGCGTGACCTGACGCGTCGCACATTGCGTCACGCCTTTTGCGCTGAGCGTGATTCAATTCGACATAGTCTGACACAGAGGCGTTTCTGCCTCCTCTGAAACAAGTTTTTTGTTACAAATATATTTTTTAAAACAAGCTTTTATACGAGCACAAACTCGATGCGGTTACGTCATTTCATTACAGAGTTCCTAGGCCACCTCCCGGCTCCATCATCAGATCAGCTCCACACGAATATTGCAATTTCACGCGATATAGGTACGCATGCGTGCAAAATTGCACCTCAATCGGAAAGCGGGAAGTGGGTCAAATTTAACTTGCAAGATTTGATTACAGACTGACAACGGGACAGATGAAACTTTTTTTTTTGTTAACCTGTTTTGTCCCATTGTTGGGCAAAGGTCTCTCCCATCGTCTTCCACTTCTCTTTCCTGTGCTAGGCTCGTCCATCCCTGCTGAAATGCGTCGATATCGTCTCGCCAGCGCTTTCTTGGCCTACCCGGGCGACGGTAGCCACTTTAGGCAACCACTCTGTTGTAATTCTGGCCCATCTCTTGCTGTGCATCCTACTGACATGCTCTGCCCAATTCCACTTTAGCATGGCGGTTTTATGTCCCACATCAATAACTCCTGTTTTTTAAGCGAATTATGGCGTTTGGTATTTTATCTACCCTTTTTATTCCTAGCAGTCCTAGCACACTTCGCTCCATTGCCCTCTGACAAAGCTTGAGTTTGGACTTTAACTCCTCCGTCAATGACCACGTTCGAGCACCATAGGTTGGGACAGGCAAGATACACACATCGATGAGTTGGCGCTTGGGCGAAAGGGCAAGGTCGCCTTTCATGTAGTTTTTCATGGACCAGTAGCTCCTCCAAGCGTTTTCAATATGGCGCTAGCCGGCTAATGAAGGAGACTAACTGGCCCAGGTAAATATACTCATCGGCATAGTGTATCTCTTGCCCATGAAACTAAATAATAAAAAAAAAACCAAAGAATTTGAACCCTAAAAAAAACTCGTAACAAATTTATTTGCTAGCAAATAAAAAAACCCTCATTTGTCAAGAATACTACTCATCACTAGATGGATATCCGTAGCGTCATCTATTATTTGCTAGACACAGCTCTGACTTTCAAGATTTAATCCCCAATGACTTTTAAACAGCTCTACCGATTTCAAACATAGCTAAAAATCACCGCAAGGGAATTATCTTTCATAAAAAAACCGCATCAAAATCGGTCTATCAGACAAACAGACAGACATTAGGGTCAAACTTATTACGGCAAAGGCTGTCCATGACACGAGATGGTGATGTTTGTTTGTGTATGTCTTTATTGATTCCAGCCCCTGGACTCTCCAGAGCCAGTAGTCATCAAGCTAGACCTAGGCAATGTGGAGGAATGTCAACAGTTTGTCCAGAAAGTGCTGGAGCAATGCGGGCACGTGGACATCTTGATCAACAACGCTGGTATGGCCCACAGCGGGTCGAACCTGAAGACCAAGATTGACATTCACAAACAAATAATTAATGTAAATTATTTCGGAACTGTAGTTGTTAGCAATGGTAAGTATATGCATATTTCAAGGCTCTAGGTGCATAGGTTAGGTACGCTTCGATTTTTAGGGTTCCTTACCCAGAGGGTAACAACGGTACCACTCTACGTCTGTCTGTCTATCACCAGGCTGTATCTATCTCATGAACCGTGATAGCTAGACAATTTAAATTTTCTTAGATGGTGTATTTTTGTGGACGCTATAACAACAAATACTTAAAACAAAATACGAGTAAATATTTAAGCTCCCATACAACAAACGTGATTTTTTTATAGATAATGGTACGAAACCCTTCATGCGCGAGTCCGACTCGCACTTTGCCGGTTTTTTACTCATGGTGTGACGCATTTAGTAGAAAAAAATTTTTTTTCATCACGTCAAGAAGTTTTCTACGGAATTTGTACGAAATATAGACTTATGACGTCATAGTTTCAATAAGCGCTCTTAGCAATAATCTAAAATCACGACACAATATTAAATATGATCATGACAAGTGACATTATTTTGTGACGTTTTATTTTCTTAACAAATAATTTATTTTTACCAAATAATTTATTTTTGACCCAAGGAAAGTACCCATATGCTCCGAAGCAACACGGCTAGGCTAAGATGAAAAGTGGGCGTTATTAAATAAGCGGCCAAGTGCGAGTCGGACTCGCCCATGAAGGGTTCCGTAGTAATATTTGTTATTTTTATTTTTATGTTTGAGTTAATTGAATGAAAGGTAAATTGCAGTTTATGACATATTAAAAAAAAACTTCTTACTAGATTTTGTTCAAACCAATTTTCGCTGGTAGTTTTCATGGTAATGAACATCATATATTTTTTTTAGTTTTATCATTCTCTTATTTTAGAAGTTACGGGGGGGGGGACACACTTTTTTCCACTTTGGAAGTGTCTCTCGCGCAAAGTATTCGGTTTAGAATAAAATGATATTAGAAACCTCAATATCATTTCTAAAGACCTATCCATAGATACCCCACACGTATGGGTTTGATGAAAAATATTTTTTTGAGTTTCAGTCCTAAGTATGGGGAACCCCCAAAATTTATTGTTTTTTTTCTATTTTTGTGTCAAAACCTTAATGCGGTTCACATAATACATCTACTTACCAAGTTTCAACAGTATAGGTCTTATAGTTTCGGAAAAAAGTGGCTGTGACATACGGACGGACAGACAGACAGACATGACGAATCTATAAGGGTTCCGTTTTTGCCATTTGGCTACGGAACCCTAAAAAGACACATAGTCTTTGCCGGATTACTAATGTTTGACCAAAAATTGATTGACAAATGGTCATTCGACAAACGTTTCACCGAATGTTCATTTGGCAAACGATACATTTGACAAAGTATCATCTTACAAAAACTCACTTAGCAAATGATCCATTAGCAAACACTAAACTTGTTCAATGTGGTTAATAATAAAATGTCAATTGACTTTTTATCATTTCAACAATAAATATGTTTCGCAAATTAAGTAGGTATTTGTCCAAATGTCATTTAACAAAATGTTATTTCATAAAAAGTTCTTACTTCATTTTTTAAACATCACGATTTAGAGGTTCTCTATTTTGTCTCATAAATTTAATATCCATAATTTAAGATCTCATAATATTTTTTTCCATAATAATCATATATCCGAATTATGCCTAGCCACAGGCCTAGCCCTACCCTCCACGGCAAAGTGGTTTTTTGTGTCTGTGTTAAAGCTTGAGTCGCTCGCTCGTGTCTTGGTCACAGGAAACCTAACGAGCCTTACCTACACTCCACGGCAAAGTGGTTTTTGTGTCTGTGTTATTTTCGCCCTAAGCTTGGGTCGGTCGCTCGCTTCGCTCGCTCGCTCGTGTCTTGGTCACAGGAAACCTAACGAACCTAACCTACACTCCACGGCAAAGTAGTTTTTGTGTCTTTGTTACTTTCGCCTTAAGCTTGAGTCGCTCGCTCGTGTCTTGACCCAAACCATATTTATTAATAGATTTATTAATAAACGAAAAACTTGTAAAATAATACATTTTATCAAATGTTTTTAGACCAATAGTAGTTTTGTCTGATAACTCAGTTGCTTAATGTTCATTTGTGAAATAATTATTTGTAAAATGTAAATTTAAGTGCTGATCATTTGGAAAAGTGACTCGTTTGTAAAATGATTAGTAGTAAAATGATCAATTGGCAAAACCATTTTTTTGCCAAACGTTGTTTGTCAAGTGTAACTTTGCCAAATGACGTTTGGTCAAACAACAGGACCCAATTTTTGCCTCTTGTATTAAATATTCTCTAATAAGAATTTCACCGTGCTTTGATTTTTCCAGGGTTTCTCCCCAGCATGAGAGCGCAGAAGTCGGGCCAGATAGTGATAGTGAGTTCGGTGCTGGGCCGCATGGCGCTCCCCTTCCGGGCCCCGTACTGCGCCTCCAAGCACGCCCTCATCGCTTACGGGGACTCCCTGCGGACCGAAGTCCACAAGTTCAACATTCATGTCACGGTTATTCTCCCGGGGACCGTGAAGACACAGATATCTGAGAAAAGCATACACGGAGTCACTGGGGAGCAGTCAGGAGGTAAGGATCTAATGACGATCTTTCTTTCTTTCGAATAAGCTGAAGGCAAGGTAGGTACCTACACTAATTCTACATAAATAGTGATTTAAAATCTGAAAAAATATATATCTTTGCTAAGAAACTAATCTAGTCAGTTACATTCAGTTACAAGATCTAATAAACTTCACTCAAAACAAATAACCAACATTGCAAATATTTACCGAAAGAATGCTTAATTTTCGTGGCGAGAGAAAAAAACAATCATGAAGAACAAAAATCTTTGGTTTTCCATTTTTTTCGTAAAATATGACTGGGCTGTAAGGGCTGTTTTCTTGGCACAAATTTAAAAATAATAAACACGGGAAAGCAATTTTTTGATTGTGTCCAACCGAAACTGGTTGTTACGACTGAAACCGAAACAAAAATAAAATTTCGGAAACGGTCTCAGTTTTGGGCGAAACCGAAATCAAAACCAAAACGTTATTACAAGGATCGTGTTTTGAGGGAAAAATAAAGAAAACTTTACTTATTATAATCAGTCAGACTTTATTTTTTATCTTAAGTCACGTAGTTGTGCAGTCTTCGACATTTTCACTTTTATGTGATCTTTTGACATTGCTTTGTATTTTCTTTAATAATTCTTATGACAATACCACGGCACGACTTGTTCAGATTACGCTAGAAGTGTCCTAGAGGTTTTATGACGCCGGACTCTGTCTACCTTATTAGGAATAAAGACGTGATACTGTATTTGTAAAATTCTTGATTTGACTCTTTTAAAGCTCCAAAAAGACCGATTGGAAGCGGCCTGCATCCAGCATTGTCCTGCAATCTTGTTCCGGTCGTCCGACCTTGTAGGTACTATCCTACGCTGCGCAACATATTTTTTTCAGATCTTTGGTAGAGCAGTGGAGAGCCTGTATACAGCAGTGGACTGCCTGTAGTTGATATGATTATGATGATGATGGTACTTAAAGGTTGCAATACGAATTTTTTAAACGTTCCAGTAAAAGAAACGGATATCGCCAACGGCTACAGTGCAGAGTACGCAGCGAAGAAGTTCCTCAGCGTGATCGTAAACCGGGAGAGCGAGGCGGTGCTGTGCCAGCCGCTGCTGGCGCTGGGCATGTTCGTCAGACAAGCTCTGCCTTCTTTGTTCTTCTATAACATGAGAAACAGAAAATTTTAACACTATTCCCATGTCCTACCACAAAGCCAAGTACCATCAGCAAATGTGCCACAGAAAGCCCACTACTGGACATGGGAAGACAAGAGATGATGTAAAGTTATATGTTTATCTATATATGTTTTTGTTATAAAATATAGTATCGTTGAGTTAGTATCTCATAACACAAGTCTCGAACTTACTTTGGGGCTAGCTCAATCAGTGTAATCTGTCCCTATATATTTATATTTATTTTAAAAAAAAGGGTATGTAACGAAATATTCTGAAACGATTTTGTGAGTTGAAGAACAGATTCTGTCTTTGATATTAAGCCACTACTTATTTGAAAAAAATCCTCAACATCTTTTAAATCTCGATATAAGCATGTTTCTTGAAGAAGTTTTTTTAGTATCATGGTCTGAATTCACCCTTAAAATAATTCCATACGAGTTTGTGTAAGTCGGACACCTAATTCAAAGGAAAAAATTACTATTTTATTCTATATTCTATTCTCTTCCGTGAGTCAATGAGTTGTTAGGTTGTTACGAAGATGAAGCCAGGAGATATTCGGCAGAACTTAGTTATAAAACAGCATACCTCATTTTATTAAGGCTTCTTTGAATTGTTTTGACGAAAATTTTACGATTTTTAATTGCCTATTTTAATAAACTATTATTGTACGTCCAGTACGGGCCGAGCACGGTGGACTTTGTATAACCTGTAACACCGTATTTACCTGTGTCCTACAACATCGTTTTTAGATTCCTCTATGAGAAATAAAGAGATTTTGTATTTGTATTTAGACCAAGGTCTAATGACGGAGACTGAATGTGGTCGATGGAACTCAGTCATTAAACCGCGCACAGTGATCGATTTCGCAAAAATAGCCTCGATTTGCATTCATCATCATCATCATTGCAACCGTAAAATATCCACTGCTGGATAAAGGTCTCCCCCAAGATTTTGGGGGGTTTTGCCATACTCACCACGCTTGGCAGGCGGGTTGATGAGCGCAGTTTTTTGACTTAGTGAGCTTCCAACGCTGCTGCCCGTCAGAAGCATTTTAAGCATTTCCCTTAGTCGCCTCTTACGACATCCATGGGATGAGATAGAGTAGTCCTATTCTAACCCGGGAACCACACAGGTTCCCGTTCAGGTCGATTTGCATTAAAGTTCATTATTTGCATAAAAGTTCATTATTTTTATTTCCTAAAGGTTTGTAATTCTAAATAAACAGTTTATGAGTAATAATTTCTTTATTTTTCTCCACAATCTTATATTTTATTACATAAAATCTTATACCTTTAAACGAGCAATTCTTGTATATTTATTTATATATTTATATGTATATACATTTCTGTGATCTCGAAAACGTCTCTAACGATTTCGCTGAAAATTGGTATATGGGGGTTTTCAGGGGAAAACAATCGATCTAGATTAGTCTTATGTTTGGGAAAACGCGTGTTTTCGAGTTTTCATGTGTTTTTCTTTCCACGCAGAATATGATTGCTAATTTCGTTGCGCCGGCCGCCATCCATTTTGGCTCAGCGGTTTATGATGCGGACCGCTAGAAAGAGTGTTACGGGTTCGAATCCCACTCGGTGGTTACTTACTGTTGTTTTTTTAATGTTCAAATTTATATATAATTTTTTTCAACACACTTGCTCATAAAGTGGCTCTATGGTCACCGCAATTAGGCACATAATGACACCCATAATCAAACTGTGACTTTTTCATTGCTATAACTCACTAGTGAGTTATAGATTTTTTTTTAATTTTATTGGTTGAGTCCATGGAATTGTATGTACTTGCTTTGAGTTGCTTTGTTCTTATTAAAAAAGTTTTTATCCAAAAAAAAGATCGTGTTCAATAGAACAAACAAATTAATGTTCCTTTTGCTTGCTTATTTCATGCAACTTCTTATTTAAATAGATAATTTTAACTCGTATGTGTTTAATAAATAAAACTTTCACTCAAGTATAACTTTTGTTTTCTCTGTAATAAAAGAAAACTTTAAATTCCCCATTTTGTACGTGGCAGAATAGGCGCAAATCTTATGCGCGAAAAAAAAACTTATCTCTTTAGTCTGTGGCCGATCGCAATGCGCGCGCATAGGAAAACTGATTAATTTGTTCCCGCCCGAAACATTTTTTACAACTCGTTTTCACTGTTGAAATTATAGTTATTTATTAATTAAAATGTCTACAAGTACTAGTTACGAGGAAAATGATTTATGTTGTACACCGCCCGATATAAGATGTGAAGCCCTTAACGTTGTGGAAAGTTCACTACCTGAAAACTCCAAGGAAAAATATGTATTAGCCAAAATTTCATAAAATGGCAAAACAGCAAGAATGCGCATTCTTTTTCAGAAAATGTGTTCATGGCGTACCTACTTTAAAGAATTATCTTCTAAGTACAAACCTAGCTCTTTGTGGTGTTTATACTCAATGTTAAAAAGTACA
The DNA here is from genome assembly GCA_963555685.1 of Acrobasis consociella. Lineage (NCBI taxonomy): Eukaryota > Metazoa > Arthropoda > Insecta > Lepidoptera > Pyralidae > Acrobasis > Acrobasis consociella. The sequence continues at coordinate 2,712,155 of OY743109.1, read as the reverse complement.
GTCCGAACAAAGAATGGAGTGGACTTAAAAACATACTCTAATTTGTAAGCTTATCTAAAGAGACTATCCGATGGATTTAGAAGCAAGAAATCAAAGGTTTAATCGTCTGACGATATTGAAAAATTTATAAAAGATTCCTACTGACGAAACACCAAGTAGGTACATCCAATGATTGGATTTCACCTACCTACACGAATAATGAGCCATCTCAAATTAGAATAGAACATAAAGTATTTCAATAAATAATCTATCTGTTGAGACCGCTATGTCATCAAAAACGTTAATTATAATTTTACTAACTGCACATTTACTAATTGTTTCTCTAAATAAACTTTTTATCTACTAAATAAAATGAGCTTTTATTGTAATTTTATTCACAAGTGTGTTGAAAAACGTCGTATGATACACGTGTGTATTGATGATTACCGTCCTTGGCTCTCTTATGACCCTCGCCTACGGCTCGGGTCTCAATAGCGCCGCGGCGGTAATCACCAATGTTACACACTAGTACCATAATGTACTATTACTGTCGGAAACTAGTTATAAACCTAAATAATTGCAATATCTTTAAAATTACAAAATTTTGCCCAAATCGGACATGTCGTTTTGAAATAAAACGTAGACTACGTTTGTATGGAAAGTTGAATTTGGTCTATGGTCGGGGGACCCTTAAGCATTAAATCTTTTACAACTCCAGCAGCGTTCTGCTTTCAGAATACAACTTGAGTACCATAAACTAACTCTTCACTACTATAATTAATAAATAAAGTTCTTTATTGCCATAAGGATTACAATTTTAGGAGTTAGGTTGGGCCTTCCTTTTACTATAGGAAAGAAATGTTCAATTTTTTTTCTTTTTGTTTGTGAAGATTACGCATTAAAGGGTTTTCATAAATATCCATGCCAAATTACAGCCTTCTATTTATATAATAATAGTTTCTGAGTAGGACCGCGAACGGACAGACAGGCAGACAGACAGACATGGAGAAACTATAAGGGTTCCTTGTTTACTACGGAACCCTAAAAAAGGAATGGTTCTTCGGTAGAAGTATTTTGGTTGCCAATTTCTATTATCTCTTCTAATGGAACTGTTTGTTGTAGCCAATCTTTATACTTGGACCTAAAATACTGCACAGAACATCTTACGATACTTTTGAAGGAAATTTTTGAAAATATTTTTGCACTTATCACTTGTGAGCTTTAAGACATCAGGGTTCTCAATATTCAATCCAAATTTACCTTTAAAAATATGAAAAGGCTTTCATTAGTTCGGTCATCCTTAATTTCAAAGAATTGATTAAATGAAACTGCGGCTTCCGTACCCAAAATGAATATGACATTCTTTTATGACATTTTATGATTTACAGCTTACTGCCAGCAAACGTCCAATATGTAAGCTTTATTTTAAAGGCAGTGAGATCTTTTTCTAAGATGTGCAAAAAAAGTTAGACCTTAAAAGAACACAAATTCAATAAAAAGAAACCCCTTAACAGTTTTGGACGTATATTTTAGTAAAGAGTTGACGTAATCGTTTGATTTTTTTATCACTATACACGGGTATACATTTTTTAATGGTTTTGGAGCCGAAGACCACTTAATAAGAATCGATAGTAAGACCTAATTAGCTAGTCAAAATAAAAATTCAGAACCAAAATTTTTTGACTAAAATTCGAAAGTAAAATCGTGAGATCGATAAGTAATGCCGGGGTTTTTAATCTTAAACTGTATTGTGCTCCTCGGCAACCCGTATTTTTAGCAGTTTGCCGTACAGAAATGCCTTCATTTAAAACTGAATTAACTGCATTGTCAATGGCCTCTTTAGAATTTTGTCTTTTCTTGTTATTATTCATCATGGAGTGGATTTTGTCGTACCTGTATAACAAACAATATGCAAGTTCAGTAACTGCCCACACTGAAATAAGAAACTAGCCAGTTACTGACTAAAAATGACGTTAAAAAAAAGATATTAATGCACATAAAATTAGACCATATACCCTATCTATTAACGATAAAAATTTGATGAAACAAACTTCTTTAAAACCATCAAGTAACTGGCACAGGTGGCCAATTACTGATTAAATCTTATTTTTCAGTTTCAGTAACTAGCCCCCCCAAAAATCTCTGTTTATTACGTTTTAAACTTAAATCTTAACACGTTCGGTAAATCCTTGCCATAAATGGATTTACTAGCAAAAGAAACAACTATAATTCATGCAAATTTTAACAAAAATATCAACACAAAATACAAAGGTCACTTCTCAATTTCTCAACAAACGCCCGATCAGGAACAAACACGTCCGCCTACGAATAATAATTCTCTAGAAATGTAACGCTCTTACATTCACCGCTTCGATTCTGATTCCATTTACGCAAACAAACTAACAGTAATGACAACGAAACACTCAAACACACGCAGAGACAAAGATTCATCCGATTGGTTGCGACAAGGTCACGTCGTCGTGGGGGGCGGTACAACGCCTGGATGGTATTGTGCAGTACGCTGAAATAAATTAGCTTGTTTAATGCCGCGTTTACACATTCGCGCGAATCGCGAGGCGAATGACGAGGCGAATAACGAACTAGCATGTGTAAACAGTCAGTTCGTTATTCGCCTCGTGATTCGCCTCGCGATTCGCGAGTTCGCGTTGAGGGCGGTTTTTCGGACGCGAATCAAAGGACACGAATAGCGAACACGAACTGGCTGTTTACACTTTCGCCTGCCGGCAGTTGGCAGCTAGCGCCCGACCCAACAGGACGTATATGTACCCGTTGTATGACTTGTATGGAAACATACGAATTGAAAGGTCTAAGTTAACATTTTTTGTGGGCAAATGTGTGTAGACCTAATTATATGTTAAAAAAGGCAATCAGACATCAAATAAGATGATATCTCTATATTTAATAAGTACTTATAGCATCAGTGATTTTAATCTTTGTTATTTTCTCTTTTAGATATATTACCTAATTGTTTTATACATTAAATGACCTTTTGATACATTTCTACATATAATTAGAGGACTCTCACTAAATTTGTATCCTAATAATATTATAAATGCGAAAGTGTGTTTGTATATTTGTTTGTTATCTCTTCACGCTTAAACTACTGAACCGATATAGAACAAATTTGGTATAGATATAATTTGAGACTCGGGGAAGGACATAGTGTACTCTTTATCACGAAATTCCCACGGGGAGCGAAGCCCGCGGGTACAGGTAGTCTGCGTTTTATAACACGGATAAAGTCCACTAGTCTATACAGTATACACTACGAATAATAATTCTCATTATATAATAAGAGAATTATTATTCGTAGAGTATACATATAAAACCGGCCAAGTGCGAATCGAATTTGCGCACTAAGGGTTCCGTACCATTATCTATAAAAAATCGCGTTGTACGGGAACACCAACCTAAATAAGCTAAAAGCTTAAATATTTATTTTATTTTGTTTTTAGTATTTGTTGTTATAGCGGCAACAAAAAATACATAATTTGTGAAAATTTCAACTGTCTAGCTATCGCGGTTCTTGAGATACAGCCTGATGACAGACAGACGGACAGACAGCGAAGTCTTCGTAAAAGAGTCCCTTTTTTACCCTTTGGGTACGGAACCCTAAAAATGACATCTTAGCAAAAGTTATTCAGACTGATGAGCATTTTCCGAAGTCATAAAGTCTACGCGAACGAAGTCGCGGGCTTCGGCTGGTTTTAAATAAACATCCCAATCTACCCACCACATACAGGTATATACCTAAGCGTAGGTAAATACCCGGGTAGAAGACATAATTGTAAATATAGCGTGCATGCCGCCATTATGTCCACGTCCTCCATATTCGTGTGCGAATCTCATAATGAATCAACACACGAATGTGTAAACAGCAGTTCGCGTCGGCATTCGTACACGAATAGTTCGTGGAATGTTTCGTCGAATGACGAGGCGAATAGCGAACACGCATGTGTAAATCCGGTATGCAATGAATTTAAGTAGTTATTTGAAGTATAATATTTATTGATATACCATACATACATGGTTTAATTCAGATTATATTGAAATAAAGAATTAAACATAATTTAAAGTATGTATAAGTAGTAAGGTACACTGGTACAGTGCGGCAAAAAGAAAATGAAAACGCCCAATTGCCCTGTCGACTATCTTATAGTTCTCACTGCACAAGTGTATGTTGTATATTTTTCAATTTTTACGAGGCATCCGATCAAATTCATTTCTCTCCAGGTGAACCGCGTTTATCCACTTATCACGCAGAATTTCATTTGTTGGGAATCTGTGTCAAAAACATTTGTACTAATTCATAATACCATCCATCATACTAGAAACAAACATCTTTTTTCCAAGCACGCCACGTGAGAGGTACATACTGCAGGAAAAAATCTTAGGTACATTTTGCATAACACTTTCCACAGACGTCAAGTATGGATTATTACAATGTTTATTTCCTTGTATATGAAAGGTGTCCTGTGTTTTTCATGTCATGTATGGCTTCTACACCACTTCACGGCACAAGACGGCATTTTTAATGAATTGATTATCGCTAAAACATAGCAATATTCTCAAAGGAAACTTCTTGCGACGCACGCAGCCGTACGACTCGAGTGTCACGGACGGCGAACTGTCGCGCCGCGCGGCTCTTATTTTAAGCCCCGCCCGCCGCGGTACATATCACGTGGAATTATTTTTTGGGATTAGTTGCGCTTCTAGAGAATTATTATTCGTAGACGTCCGCCGACTGTCAAAAACTAACCAAAATTTTTGGCGCTAATTTTACTAGCGGCAGAAAAATTAACTAATATGACAGAGAGATAACTATGTGATTCTATAAACTTCTCAGAGGTGGCATATCTATCGTACAATTCTTATTTTAAAGTAATAATGTTCCAAGTGGCCAGTTACTGCAGGGTGGCCAGTTACTCATAATACCCTGTATAAACTTTAACATATAGTGCGGGAAGTAGTGTCACCCAATGTATGAAAGGTGCAAATTTTGGTATCGGAAGAATTCACTTGGCACAGATGAAATATACGTAAAGTTAAGCTAATTTAGCCCGGTAGCCATACCCCACCCCCTAGGGGGTAGGTAGGGGGGGCATGCGAAGTTACTCGCCGCCGCGCTTTAGAAAAAAAATCATATCAGCTTCTATTTACCTAACACCTCAAGTGTGGTATCATTTTCTGATAAATTAGGCATGAGGAATTCAATTTTGAGTACAATTTCACATTTAATGTAAAGATTAATAGTAAAAAAGGGAAATTATTGACGAAAATATTAAAATCATTGTCATAATTCAAGCTAGATAAATATTCTTAAACACAGTATTTTTTGTTGACGAAATCCAGGTATTCTGGTAAAATAAATCAGTTAAAATAAAAAAAAAATGCGATCCGATTTTAATATTTTCGTCAATATTTTCCCTTTTTTAATTAAATGTGAAATTGTACTCAAAATTGAATTCCTCATGCCTGATTTATCAGAAAATGATACCACACTTGAGGTGTTAGGTAAATAGAAGCTGATATGATTGTTTTTCTGAAGCGCGGCGGCGAGTAACTTCGAATGCCCTCCCTACCTACCCCCCAGGGGGTGGGGGATGGCTACCGGGCTAAATTAGCTTAACTTTACGTATATTACATGTGTGCCAAGTGAATTCTTCCGATACCAAAATTTGCACCTTATGACACTACTTCCCGCACTAATATAAGAAAAAGCAAAAGTAGGTCACCGAGCGGGATTCGAACCCGTAACACTCGTTTCTTGCCGTCCGCGTCTTAATCCGCTGGGTCAAACTGTCAGCAGCCGGCAGGACAAAATTACCTCTGAATGATGTACCTACCTCTTATAATTCTTCTATGGACTAAGAAAATCCGAAATAAAGATATTTAATTTAATTTATTTATATATTCTCCTTGCCAACATCGTTGACAATACAATATTATCTTATTTCGGTGTCTATGTTACCGGAAATGTGCTGCATTCAGGAATTGTAGTATAGATACAGACTACAAATAGCGTTAGGAAATGTATGACCAATGAACAGGTTGTAACATCAAAATCTATTAGGTTATCACCCCGAATTAGTCAAGGCAGGTAGTTTAGGACATTAGGTATGTTGCGTTTGTGCAATGTGCAGTGACCATCAAAAAACCAATGTTATATTCAAAATCTAGGTCAAAATCAGCGAAAGTCAAAGTCAAGATCAATGTGAAGGTCAACAATAACAAACAAAGTCAGTCATTTACCTGAATTTAAAACTTTTCCTGTAACTTCTACATAAATACCTAGGTGCACTCGCATTAACATAAAAAATCATACATCATTTTCAGTTGTAGCAGGCATATGATCTACACGAAAAATCCATGTACTCACAATATTTTTGCAGCAGTAGGTAGGTATGCATAAATACATAAAAACTGAAATGAATAAGTACATTTACTGAAGTTTTAGCAAAGACGAAGTTTCGGAAGACTGTCATTTTTTTTTAGTTTAGAAAGAAACATAATTAAATATATTAAAATGAAATTTGAGTCCGTTTCTAATCCTAAAGTTTTTAGTTTCTTTCTGACGTTCCTTGTTTTTACTTTTATATATAGGATTTACAAAAGTGCGTTGATGAAGAAAAGAAAACTCGCATTGAGAGGCAAGGTAAGGTGATTTGTACCCAATGACGGCGATGCCAATTAAAGAATTATGTGTCTTGTCGCCATGTATGTTCATCTGTTTCTCGTACCTGCAGAGTTATCAATGATATCTTGACAAATAAGTCGTCTGAATCGTCTTGGCTGTCCGCTGATAAATAGGCTTTTGACGTCACGTAAATTCAACAGCAAATGGAAGGCATTAGCTGGACAGAAAAGAGGTGTTAGCCACGTGTAAGCACTTGAGCAAAACGCAAACCCTACAAACTATAAATTCTAGGAGAGGGAAATGTTAGGACACCTTATTAGACATACGTTTTTTAATGTAATCTTGAAGGGGAAAAAAGAAGCAAAAAGAGACAAAGGAAGACCTAGAGATAGTTTTATAAAACAAACAAAAGATCTAATCAATGTTTCAACCTACAAGGATGTAAAGGAGTTGACTTCGGACGGAGACTGGTATTGGTTGCTGCACAGACAATTTAAAAACTTACCTCTTTAAAAATATTTTTTTTTTATATAATTTTTACGGCCTTTGGCGTCAGCCTTTTAGCCTTTCTTCATTTAATTTTCCTTATTTTAAAATCTGAGTGGTAATCATTTTCATTCTTCAGTCGTCTGGATAGGTAATAGTATACTTAGGTACTTTATTTCGACTTTTTCATTTTTCTTTTTATGTTTCTTTAATTTACTTATTCATTTTATTTTATGATGTTCTTCGTTATTTATATTGTCTTAAATGTATGCGAAATATACGTGAATAATATAAAATATGTCTGTGGATTTTCCAAGATAGATGGCAGGAGGCGGGGAACATTTTCAGGAGTTTTAAATATCTTAATAAGGTCATCTATCAATATTAATCTTTCTATGATAAAGGCTGGACACTCCAGAATTAGGTGTTGAAGATCTGCTACTTCTGCCTCGCAGTAATCGCAGGCTCCAGTTCTATGCAGTTTTTAATCTTTTCAGGTGTGATGGGAATACTCCATGACCCAGTCTCAATCTATTTATTGTTGTTATGAATTTTCTTGATGGGTCTTTTAGTGTAAAATGCCATGAGGTCTTCGGAATTGATTTTTGTATTTCTGCGTACCATTTTCCTTTGGTTAACAAAGTATGATTCCAATTTATCCTCCACATACTATACATTCTTTCTTTTATCAAATGATAGAAATCAGTCATAGGAATCATATTTTCATTTACGATAGTACTTTCATTCTCTCTCAACATGTTGTCAACAATTTCGTTACCAACAATGCCGCAATGAGAGGGCACCCAGATAAATTCAATCTTCTTATTACATTCAAACAGTTGCTCTTTTAAAAGATAAATTACAACATTATTTTTATAAGCAATTTTCATGTTGTCTAATGCATTTAGGACACTCAAAGAGTCCGTTAATATTAAGAAGTTGTATGTACTTAATGGCCATGTGAATTGCAAAGGCTTCTGCAGTGAAAATGGATGCATTTTTGTCCAAAGTATATGTCTTTCCTGATCCAGTTTTTGAGTCAAAATAACCAGCTTTAGTGCATTCTTCAGTTTTAGAACCATCTGTATAAATTCTTCTATAATCAGGCTTATAAATCTGAGTATAATTTATGAATTCAGTGTTATCAAATACTTTCTCTTTTACTATGTAGGCGTCAATGTTTGAACTTCTAATGAACCTAGATTCCATTTATCGCAGACATACATTTTTAAGGTTTCAGTTTTGAGCTCATTATTGCCTTGCAAAATAACATTATTTCTAAATCTTAAATTAAAAGTATTGTTAGATAAAATTTTTACATAAAACTTTTCACTCAAATAGCTAACTCTAACGTTGAAAGGAGGAATACCTGCTTCTATTTCTAAGGAATTTAAAGGAGTTGAGCACATTGCACCCGTAAACCTATATTTTGCACTACTTCTATCTTTCGCAGTTGTGTACTGTTAATACAATGGCCATATACTATGATTGCATAGTCATAATGACTTCGTACTATCGATTTAAATAGAACATTTAATACTTGAGGGTCCATACCCCAGCTTACACCAGCCATGTGTCTCATTAGATTAACACTTTTTTGCATCTTATTCACAACTTTAGTTACATGAGCCGAAAAATTAATTTTTCGATCAAAAATAAGATCTAAAAATTTCTTTTCTTGTACAATATTGATATTTACATTATTAACATATTTAATATCTCTACCTTCATTTTGATCAAGTCTATTGGAGAATATCATTACAGAACTTTTATGTGGATTTATATCTAACTTTAATTTATCTTTGTAGTATGAATGCAGATCTTGTAAAGCCTGGTTTAGATGATTCTGCGCAACTAAAAGATTTCTATTTATACAGTACATGACTATATCATCGGCATATTGTAAAACCATTACATCATCCAAACATACATATTTTTCTATTTCAGCGGTGTAGAGTAAATAAATAAGCGGGGATAAGGTAGCTCCCTGCATAACACCTTTATACGCCACTCTGGGGCCAAAAAGTTTATTATTATAACGAACATATACAGTTCTACCATAAAAGAAGTTAAAGATGCATTTCAACATTTTGCCTGGAATGTTATAACTATATCAAATTTTTACTAGTTCAGACAAGTCAATATTGTCAAATGCACCTTCTACATCTAAAAAATACACTAACAAGATAAGAGTTATTTAACAGAGCCTGTTTAATATTACTTGTAAACTTTAATAAACTATCTACAGCACGTTTTCCTTTCCGGAATCCAAATTGATCAAAGGGCAAAATGTCTCTAGATTCCACATATAACTCAAGTCTATTTTTAATCATGTTTTCAAAAATTTTGCCTATACATGAAGATAAAGATATTGGTCTATATGAATCAGAATTATTTGGATCTTTATCAGCCTTTAAAACAGGCACAACTGCAACGTTTTTTCCATGAATCTGGAATCAGATTATGTTCCCATAAGTAGTTAGTTAAAAATATCAAGCAGTTTCTTTTTACATTTTAAATGTAGTTTTTTAATCAAGATATAAGGAATATCGTCAAGACCTGGGCTAGTATCTTTTCTAGAATCTAAAGCTAAATGAAATTCCTCTAGTGTAAAAGGTTTTATCAGGTGATCGTTTAAATCGTTTCTATTATAATATGAGTCCAGATTTTCCATATGGTTAAAATCTATTTTAGGAGCTATTTTGTCAACAAAATCATTAACCCAGCTATCGTCTTTAGAAATTTCATTCTTTGGCTTGATTCGATTAAATCTTTTTATAAAGTTCCATATTTTGCCAATGTGTGTTAATCTATCAAAGCTAGATCACAGATCTATCCAACTTTTTCTTTTCTGTTCTTTAAGAATAAGCTTTTTTTCGGCGTCTATTTTTTGATATACAATAAAATTTTCTACTTATACACATGCAATGCTAACTTACTACTATTTACAGCTTTTGAACAAGTTTCATTCCACCGCGGAACGGGTACACGAGATTTATTAATACTAGATATGGGTTTACTTACTGGAACATATTCTATTTTTAAGTTATTTAAGTATACACAGAATTCATCGTAAGCTCTTAAAGGTTCCGTATTACAATTTATTTTTGGAACAAATTTACTTGATTTCTCTGTATACAAATTCCAGTCCACTTTTTTATAAAGGATTTCATGGGTTGCTCTATATAATCATATATCTTAGGGGATATATTAAAACAAACCATAGTAGGATAGTGATAACTACCTAAAGGGTCAGGTCAATCACATGATGCTGCAAGAATTGGTGAAGCAAGTGCTACATCAATAGCTGAGGGTAATTGATTAGGACGATTTACTGTTGTTATTGTTCCAGTGTTTAATATACAAAGATTTAACTCATCTATCATATCGTATATTTGATTTCCTCTAGGTTTATTACTGTCACATCCAAAAGCAGTGTGATGAGCATTTAAGTCGCATCAATAAAACAGGTGAAGACAAGGAAGTGATTACATTTTTTTTAAAATTCACAGGAAAGCGACCCTTTCGCGGTGGGCAATAACACCCAAGAACATGTAAAAAACCAGTTTTTGTCTCAATTTTAACAGCTGGGTGAATTGCCCAAGCAGAAAAAATACACGGCAATCCTGAGAACGGTAGTGCAATGTACTAGTTTATGATTTTGTAATTTTTTTCTTAGTAAAGTAAGTACTTCTCGACCTTGGCAAAAAAAATCATTGAGAAATGGCCTCTATTAAATTAAATAAAAAATGACAAAATGTCATTTTATCATCACGGTGGCCTGTCCTGAACCTAACTCCGCTCATAAAATATGGAAGATATTTTATGAGCGGAGTAAATGCAAATACATCCATTATTTGGATTAAAATTGATTTCAATATTGTTAAATTATAATATAGCCTACCAATTAAAACAATTATTGTTTGTTTATCTTCTTTCTGATACATTTGACAAGCAGTCAACTTTTGTCCGGAAAAAAGTTATCATTTCAGAGGACAGTAAGTTTTAGTAGAATAATCCTGTCAACATTGCGTTGTTGCGCCCTCCCTGCCTTTCCTTACTTCGGATCCGTCCGTCTCAAGCTCGCGAAGTACATGCACCGGTCGCAACGTCATTGTGGGTCCCCACTAAAAAGTAAGTTTATCATTTCGGTGATATGGGGACAAAAATGGTTTCATTTCGGAGGCCCTTATTACTCGTGCTAGGTTCATTTTAATTTATTTCAAACTTGTGTTTTAAATTCGCCCTTAGTACTGTTTTGTTTGAGTAGTGTTGAAATTTTAATAATGATTTTAATTCGGAGTTAAATGTAAAACTAACCTTTTTTTATCAACTCGGTGTTATCATTTCAGTGAATTCGGTGGACTATAATACCGATAACAGTCCACGGGAATGAAATGTACCACTGAAATGAAAAATCCATAAAGTTTTAGAGATCCTTGTGTCAAATATTAAATCATTTCAGTTTTGTGATGTCCTTTTGCCTAGAGTGTAGGTCCTATATTGTGGATGTATTATAGGGGGGTTATCATATTCACTTAATACTACTAGTGTAGAAGTAACACTAGCTGTTGCCCGAGACTTCGTCCGCGTGAAATTCGAGTTAAATGTATTTTAGATATAGGACAAATCATACAGAATGAGTTAGCCCCAAAGTACCTAAGTTTGAGACTTAAGAATATGGTAATCAAACCTAACAAATATACAGAAAGGAACCCTAACTTCGCAGACGATTGTTCTTAGCTGTATCATTTCGGTGGACTAATTTCATTCCGGTGCACAATCTTATCATTTCAGTGGCGTAATTATCATTTCGGTGGACATTTTATTCATTTCGGTGGACACTTTTCATTTCAGTGGATTCACAAAAATTCAACCTTAAATATTTCAGTAAGTTTTGATGATATTTGATGTCCACTCCCGCACATGTTACACATAAGGCTAAAGTTTTATTTGTTACTCAATATAGCATTGTTATAAAAAAATCCCACCGAAATGACAATAAAAAATCTCTTGTTGAAATTCACCCAGCTATGGTTTGTACTTTATCATTAGATTGTGTAGAAACAAGAGAACATTTAATATTATGCTTAAATAAAATAGCAACACCACCGTACCCTAAGTTGACACTGTCATCCCAACGAAATATTCTATAACTTCTAATCCTAACCGTATCTGGGGGTTTTAACCAAGTTTCATTTAAATTAATACATCAATGTCTTGTTTATATAATAATTCAGATATAAGAGGAATTTTAGGTTTTAAACTTTGTATGTTATGTTTAACTATTTTTAAGAAATCTTGTGATGCTTGCACTTGTGAATTCATGTTAAGAATTTATGTTTTTGAGAAACAACTCCTTAATTGTAGATGTATTTACAGGTATGTTTTTGTCACTGTTATTGCACAGTGAGGTCAATGTCTTAACAAATGCTGAAAGAATGGAAGTATTGTTGATAACTTCTGAGATCAAATCTTTCTCTTTCCTATTGTTTACAATATTAACATCAGAGTTAGGATTTTGTACAATATTTGAAAAACGTTTACCAAGCCTAGGAAAATTGTTACTATTTAAAATATTTTTATTTAAAATTCTCTCCTTATTTTCAACAATCTTTTGTGCCTTTACAGGACACTCTTTGGAAACTGCAATGTGCGTTCCCTTGAAATTTATGCAGACAGGATTCTGAGTGTTATTACACTCCTTGAAGTTATGATTGCCTACACAGATTGAGCAAGCTGCCTCACGTTTACAGAACTTAATTGTATGTCCGAAACCCAAGCATTTATAACATTACATAACAGGCCTTATATACACGTCTACTTTAAACTTACACAACTCGTATCTAACATATTCAGGCAAGGAGCTTCCTGCAAATGTAATGGAAACCGTCTGCAGCGGCACAATACCAGAGTCCGTTTTCTTTGTAAAACGCCTTACAGAAAGTATTTCCTGTTGAGAAGACAATGTATCAAATAAGTGTTTAGTGCCAGTGGCGTAGCTAGGGGGACAAGGGCCCTGGTGCATAAGGAGAGAATCGGGCCCTCCTCCCCTCTTTCCGCGTAGTTTGAACTTATATTGGCCTTCAAAATTATTGATAGGGAATAAGAATAGGAAACAGTGAGTTGAATCATCCATAGTAGGCTAAATCCATACGTCGTCTCTATCAAAATCTTCATGTGTTCAATGGAAGAAAAAGGGAGTAAATAAACAATGACGCACATGACAATATAGAATATTTATTAATTAAGAGAAAAAACGATGTTTAAGAGAATTCCCCGTTCGATTCACCGCGCGACGCGCCAGCCAATCACAACACAGGAATGCGAACACGATCGTATTTGGCTATCTGTTTGTCTATAACGAGTGTATATAAACCCGAATTTTGTAAATATATTGTTCATTCGACATTTTACTTTGGAGCATCGAACACGCCTTATCATTTATCTCCGTAGGTACCTATAAGCACCATATGTTAGCCGCATAAGCTACAGTGGTGACCCATAAACTACAATTTGAATAAAATAAAATAGAAAATGTAAAAAAAAAGAAAATCTTGTGAGCAGGCTCGAGACTCGAGGCTCGAGCCTGATCAGAAGAATTTTTTTTTTTAATTTTTTGAATTCTTTAAATTTTAATTTTTTTTTTCAAAGCTGAGGCTAGAGGGCCCCCTGAGCTCCGGGGCCCTGGTGCACTGCACCACCTGGCCCTATGATAGCTACGCCACTGTTTAGTGCTCAGGTCTGTTGGAACAAACTTTATTACTCCAGTGCACTCGAATGTTGAAGCTGGTATAAAAGCCTTTAGTTCCTGGTTTAAAAAAAATGTAGTATCTCTTATAAGTGCATTTGCACTTTTTGCGTTATTATGACTGCGTACTGCGTAGGCATTTACTCTTTTTAACTGGTAAGGTGTGAAGGACACCTTTGACAAACCTTCGGAATAAATTATTTACATAAATTGGGTTTTTATTACCAAACTTGGTGTCCTCATTTGTGCTTTGTAAGAATACTGCAAAACTGGTGTTGGTAGAATTTTCTGGGTAGTGCCTAATATGATTCGGTTTGTAATATGGCAAATGAGATGAAATATCTAGATCCTCATCGGAATGATCCTCTGAAACAAGTAATGATCTGGAATCCTTTTTCCTTTTGGGTGGAGGAGGTTAAGTGGCAGACTTATGGGTTCCACCACTTTCGGAGCCCATGTCCTCTAATTATTTCCTGAAAACCACACTAAATCACTGGGAAAAATAATTTAAAAATTTTATCCAAAATAAATTAAACTTCCCGCCTCGAAGTTTCCCGCCTTTTTTTTCCTCTTTAAAAATATAGTGCGGGAAGTAGTGTCATAAGGTGCAAATTTTGGTATCGGAAGAATTAACTTGGCACAGATGCAATATACGTAAAGTTAAGCTAATTTAGCCCGGTAGCCATCCTCCACCCTCTGGGGGGTAGGTAGGGGGGGCATTCGAAGATACTCGCCGCCGCGCTTCAGAAAAAAAATCATATCAGCTTCTATTTACCTAACACCTCAAGTGTGGTATCATTTTCTGATAAATCAGGCATGAGGAATTCAATTTTGAGTACAATTTCACATTTAATGTAAAGATTAATAGTAAAAAAGGGAAAAAATTGACGAAAATATTAAAATCGGGTCGCATTTTTTTTTATTTTAACTGATTTATTTTACCAGCAATGTGTTATTTTGTGCTACAAAAAATACTATGTTAAAGAATATTTATCCAGCTTTTAAAAAATATATACTTTGTTATATATAGCTGTCATACATATATCTGAAAAAAATCGAAGATGGCACGCGGCGGCGCCTAGGAACTAATCCAACCGTCTCGTCTCACATAATTTGTTGCAATTATTAAGTTGTTTTTTTAATTCAAAATGTATAGAATACATTCTTTACTTAATTATAGACTGTCGCTTATGGGCTAATGTATGAATAGTAGTATTTTTATATATAGTTGCACCTAACACTGCACCGTGACTTGCACTTGCACCGAATCAGTGGTTCACGACAATAGTAGCAGCCACTGATGCAGTAGTCCACTTCGGTTTCCAATTATATAGTTCAATTGCCTATCCCTAATCCGCCGGACTAGAACGATTTTGAATCTGTCCCATACGTGCACCCCATGGTAAACATGCCGAATATTCTCTGGCTGTCGGTCTTTTTTTAGAGAACAGCTCCCTCCTGCACTCGTTTAGCGATGTGCACTGAGTGGACCTGAAATAAAAATCAAGTAAGTAAATAGATATTGCAGTATTATTTTGGTCAAAATTAAATACAGCTATATATTCATGTAATGTGGTAGACGGGTTGGAGAGGTCTCATTGATGTTTTTAAGCTTTGTTTAGCTTATATTTCCTAAGTCGCCTTCTACGACAACCACCGTAGGATTCGGAGTGGCCCTATTCTACTCTGCCGGAAACCACACGGCTTGCACGGTAAATGCATCTACCAATAATGATTTAGGTGGTAGTGATCACGGGCGCTAGCTCTGGCATCGGCGAGGCGCTGGCGCACGAGTTCTATGAGCACGGGTGCAAGGTGGTGCTGGCGGGGCATCTGCTCGATGAGCTCATGGGGGTCAAAGAGGATCTCATTTCAAAGAATTTGGTAAGATGATTTCCAGGTAAAAAATCAATCAAAAAAGAGTTTGTTGTTGTTGTGGATTGTGTCACTAACATATTAGTTTTTTTGCGACTTCGGGGTTGATTACATGCCAAAGAGCAAAATCAAAAAAAACTTGAGAGGTGTCAAAGGACACCCGGTTGGAACAAAGTTCCTTTGATTAATGAGAGAGAGAGAGAGAGAGAGAGAGACAGACAGAGAAACATGCGCACGCCGCACGGATTACAACTATAGCAAAAGTATCGTTACAACTTTTGGTCTTAATTTTTTCCGTCGTGTACCCTTTCGCAACGCGCGATAAGGAACTTCGTTCCAAAAATACCTATTATTTGTTCCATGCCACCCCACCCACGAAGTTTAGAGGGTCGCCGGTTAAAATTTCTTTTTAATCCTTGTGTCCAACGGTTATTACCATGAAGGTTATAACAAAAGAGCAAAAAAAAATTAACCAATGACATTAACATGACTAATAATTGGCCAAGTGCGTGTCGGGTCGCGCGCAGTGTAGGGTTCCGTAGCTGCTAATGCCAACTTTGAGTTCATGCCACTGAAAACGTCTAAAACCTATTTTTCTATTGAATTTGTATGAAATTTTCCTTTTCGAGTACATTTTGTAATTTGATCAATATTTTTATTCTCGATAATCACATTGTGTAGGGTGTCGTTGAAGGTCTAAGCAGTCTTTCCCAAAGTGGGCGATAACGCCCCCTTGTGGGCGCTGCAGGTCTCAAGGGGGGCGGTAAGAGACCCAGAAAGAAAATGTTTTTTTTTTGCTAGGAGCTTTATTTAGCTAGGAGGCCTCTTAAACAACGACTGCAAGAGCTCTCGACTCTCAACAACAACTTGTGAACATCAACTAATATGAATTAAAAGATTGCTCAAACTCGGTTCTATATTTCTCTCCGCGTAGTTCATATATCTGTCCTATTTTATTGAATATAGAAAAAATGAAAATCATGTCAATCGGTCGCTCCGTTTCGTAATGAAAGTAGACACAAACAAACAAATAAAAAGGCAACAGACACACTTTCGCATTTTAATAGTTATTAGTACTCGTAGATATCTATCATGTTTTAACAAGTTTTTGTTAAATAACCCGAATTGTGCATTCCTGTATCAGTTGGCTGGTTCATTGAATACTTGTTCGGACTTGTTGAGTACGATTGAGCGTCGAATGAGATAAACGAGTTTATGCATGTTTGTTTTATTCCTGTCGGTGCGTGCTGCTTAAGCATTCCTATATAAACAATGTAATATTTATTTTATTTTCATTTGTGGTTTCGCGCGCAATAGATGAGCAGTACTTACGCCTCCTCTACACTACTCGCGAAGTTGAACGTATTTCTCAAAGCAAAACAATGTCGGAAGTAAAAAAGAAGAGACGGCAATACTGTGCGGAATATATTAAATTCGAATTTATTGAAAATCCCACAAACCCATCGTCGCCTTTGTGTCTTCTATGTCTAAAAACGTCAATCAATCAATCAATCAATCAATCAATCATTTATTTGTCAAACATAGGTACATTTTCAAATGAAGCAATGAAGCCTTTAAGGCTGCAAGATCATTTGAATAAAATGCATCCAGATAAGAAAGACAAGATTGTAGCATATTTTCAAGACCTAGAGAAGAAGCATAATACTCAGCCAAGTGTAGCAAAACTATTTTCGTTTAGAATTCTCCGTTAATATATATAGGTCACAATAATTAATTAATTTAATTTGAAGTTATAGTGGTTTTTAAATAGGTGAAAAAATGGGGGCGCTAAAAAAATATTTATTCTCAAAGTGGGCAGTAGACAAAATAAGTTTGGGAACCACTGGTCTAAGGTTATATAGGTCTTTCAAAAATATTGTAAACACCATTATTCGATTGAGGGATTCTTTTCTGATATGGTTGCTTGTTAGAGTCAAGTGTCCCCCCCCCCGTCCCCATCTGCTAAACGCTTATATAATATATGGCTACGTGAAAAAAATCGCAGCTAGTTTATATAGTTTAAAGGAAAACAATCAGAGCTGAGTGGGGTTAGCAAATAAAAAAGTTATAGGCGATCAACTTATAAAATATACTCGGAAAAGGAATTTTCATACAAATTCAATAGAAAATTAGTTTTTAAACGTTTTTAGTGGCATGAACAAAGTCGGCATTCGCAACAACGGAACCCTACACTGCGCGTGGCCCGACACGCACTTGGCCACTTATTTACTTGTATGGCAGCTACACTAAATTTTAGTTTTACATTTTTTTTCCAAATTTTATTTTACGACTTTTGAAGTGAAAACTTCTTTAGCGGCTTGTGCACTTTTTTTGGAATGGGTAAAAAATTATAAACTCGCGTCAGGACACGTGGCCTGATCGAAAATTCGTAAGACGGTGCAGGGCGCTTGCGCGAATGTTCGTGTGTGTTTATGTTACAGCGTGCTACGCGCATCCATGGATGGTGACAGCTGATGGCTCGACCGTCTGTGTAGTGGCCATACTGCTGTGTATTTGAAAATGATTTTGTTGAAAATGAATTTGGCCATGCTTGTGACATTTGTGACAGACTGTGGTTCAGAAAAGATTTGAAATATTTTATACTGATAATTAAAGCAATTCCTGCAAAATTATTCCCTAACCATTCCAAAATATCAAAAATGCACAACGTTAATATTCAAGTTTTCACTTCTGCCGGCACTCCCAGAGTGCAACCCGTCGTTTTTATTTTGCAGTGATTAATATACATATCCATCCCAAATCACAGCTTTCTAGTACTTATAGTATCTAAGTAGGACCGCGGACGGACAGACGTCCGTCCGCGGTCCTACTTAGATACTATACTGTCTGTGTGTCTACACAGACAGACAAATAGGTGAAACTATAAGGGTTCCTTGTTTACTACGGAACCCTAAAAATTACGCCAGCCCGCGTGTGGCGCATCCAAAGAGTAAATCTTTGATCGCATTGAAGGATTCATAATAAAGTAGTTGTCTGTAGATATTTGTTACCTACCCTCACTTGATTGAATCCGTTTTTAACCGACTTCCAAGAAAGGAGGAGTTTATCAATTTGTCGCGATCTTTATTTTGTTAACCGATTATTCGTAGACGCCTGGACCGATTTGAAATATATTTTTTTTGTCAAAAAGGGTATAGGGCTTGTGAGCACTAACCCACTATCACGTTGAATGTGGCCTTTGGGTCTCACGCCCCTTCGCCCTGTCTCCCCTATAGGGTTCAAGGAGTGATGAGTATGTTTGATAAGTGCATACCCTTGTTGATTCCAGCCCCTGGAGTCTCCAGAGCCAGCAGTTATCAAGGTAGACCTAGGCAATGTGGAGGAATGTCAACAGTTTGTCCAGAAAGTGCTGGAGCAATGCGGGCACGTGGACATTTTGATCAACAACGCTGGTATGGCCCACAGCGGGTCAAACCTGAAGACCAAGATTGACATTCACAAACAAATAATTAATGTAAATTATTTCGGAACTGTAATTGTTAGCAATGGTAAGTATATGCATATTTCAAGGCTCTAGGTGCATAGGTTAGGTACGCTTCGATTTCTAGGGTTCCTTACCCAGACGGTAACAACGGTACCACTCTACGTCACCTGTCACCAGGCTGTATCTCATGAACCGTGATAGCTAGACAATTAAAATTTTCACAGATGGTGTATTGCTGTTGACGCTATAACAACAAATACTTAAAACAAAATAAATATTCAAGTGGAGCGCCCATACAACAAACGTGATTTTTTTATAGAAAATGGTACGGAACCCTTCATGCGCGAGTCCGACTCGCACTTTGCCGGTTTTTTACTCATGGTGTGACGCATTTAGTAGAAAAATAGTACATTATGGTACTAGTGTGTAACATTGGTGATTACCGCCGCGGCGCCATTGAGACCCGAGCCGTAGGCGAGGGTCTTAAGAGAGCCAAGGACGGTAATCATCAATACACACGTGTATCATACGACGTTTTTCAACACACTTGTGAATAAAATAACAATAAAAACTCATTTTATTTAGTAGATAAAAAGTTTATTTAGAGAAACAATAAGTAAATGTGCAGTTAGTAAAATTATAATTAACTGTTTTTGATGACATAGCGGTCTCAACAGATAGATTATTTATTGAAATACTTCATGTTCTATTGTAATTTGAGATGGCTCATTATTCGTGTAGGTAGGTGAAATCCAATCATTGGATGTACTTGGTGTTTCGTCAGTAGGAATCTTTTATAAATTTTTCAATATCGTCAGACGATTAAACCTTTGATTTCTTGCTTCTAAATCCATCGGATAATCTCTTTAGATAAACTTACAAATTAGAGTATGTTTTTGAGTCCACTCCATTCTTTGTTCGGACTGTACTTTTTAATATTGAGTAAAAACACCACAAAGAGCTAGGTTTGTACTTAGAAGATAATTCTTTAAAGTACGCCATGAACACATTTTCTGAAAAAGAATGCGTATTCTTGCTGTTTTGCCATTTTATGAAATTTTAGTACGCTAATAGATATTTTTTCTTGGAGTTTTCAGGTAGTAAACTTTCTACAACGTTAAGGGCTTAACATCTTATATCGGGCTGTGTACAACATAAATCATTTTCTTCGTAACTAGTACTTGTAGACATTTTAATTAATAAATAACTATAATTTCAACAGTGAAAACGAGTTGTAAAAAATGTTTCGCTATGGCGGGCAAAATTTATCAGTTTTATATTATACTTAGTAAGCGCGCGCATTGCGATCGGCCACAGACTAAAAAGAGATGAAGTTTTTTTTCGCGCATAAGATTTGCGCCTATTCTGCCACGTACAAAATGGGAAATTCAAAGTTTTCTTTTATTACAGAGAAAACAAAAGTTATATTTGAGTGAAAGTTTTATTTACTAAACACGTACGAGTTAAAATTATCTATTTAAATAAGAAGTTGCATGAAATGAGCAAGCAATAGGAACATTAATTTGTTTGTTCTATTGAACACGATCTTTGTTTTGAATAAAAACTTTTTTAATAAGAACAAAGCAACTCAACGCAAGTACAACTCCATGAACTCAACCAATAAAATTAAAAAAAAATCTATAACTCACTAGTAAGTTATAGCAATGAAAAAGTCACAGTTTGATTATGGGTGTCATTATATGCCTAATTGCGGTGACCATAGAGCCACTTTATGAGCAAGTGTGTTAAAAAAAATTTTTTATCACGTCAAGAAGTTTTCTACGGAATTTGTACGAAATATAGACTTATGACGTCATAGTTTCAAAAAGCGCTTTTAGCAATAATCTAAAATCACAACACAATATTAAATATGATCATGACAAGTGACATTATTTTGTGACGTTTTATTTTCTTAACAAATAATTTATTTTTACCAAATAATTTATTTTTGACCCAGCAGAGAACCCATATGCTCCGAAGCAACACGGCTAGGCTAAGATGAAAAGTGGGCGTTATTAAAAAAGACTATGTGTCTTTGCCGGATTACTAATGTTTGACCAAAAATTGATTGACAAATGGTCATTCGACAAACGTTTCACCGAATGTTCATTTGGCAAACGATACATTTGACAAAAGTATCATCTTACAAAACTCACTTAGCAAATGATCCATTAGCAAACACTGCACTTGTTAAATGTGTTAAATAATAAAATGTCAATTGACTTTTTATCATTCCAACAAAAAATATGTTTCGCAAATTACGTATTTGTCCAAATGTCATTTAACAAAATGTTATTTCATAAAAAGTTCTTACTTCATTTTTCAAACATCACGATTTAGTGGTTCTCTATTTTGTCTCATAAATTTAATATCCATAATGTAAGATCTCATAATATTTTTTTCCATAATAATCATATGTCCGAATGATGCCTAGCCCTACCCTCCACGGCAAAGTGGTTTTTGCGTCTGTGTTAAAGCTTGATTCGCTCACTCGTGTCTTGGTCACAGGAAACCTAACGAACCTAACCTACACTCCACTCCACGGCAAAGTGGTTTTTGTGTCTGTGTTACTTTCGCCCTAAGCTTGAGTCGCTCGCTCGTGTCTTGGTCACAGGAAACCTAACGAGCCTTATAGTGCAGGAAGTAGTGTCACCCAATGTATGGAAGGTGCAAATTTTGGTATCGGAAGAATTCACTTTGCACAGATGTAATATACGTAAAGTTAAGCTAATTTAGCCCGGTAGCCATCCCCCACCTCCTGGGGGGTAGGCAGGGGGGGCATACAAAGTTACTCGCCGCCGCGCTTCAGAAAAATCATATCAGGTTCTATTACCTAATACCTCGAGTATGGTGTCATTTTCTGATAAATCGGGGATGAGGAATTCAATTTTGAGTACAATTTTACATTTAATGTATAGGTTAATAGTAAAAAAAGGAAAATATTGACGAAAATATCAAAATCGGATCGCAGTTTTTTTATTTTAACAGATTTATTTTGCTAGAAACCCGGAATTTCGTGTTTAAAAAAATATTAACTTAAAGCATATTTATCTAGCTTTAAAAAAATATATACTTTGTTATATATAGCTGTCATACATCTATCTGAAAAAAATTGGACATGGCACGCGGCGGTGCCTAGAAACTTTTTCAATCGTCCCATCTCACATAATCTGTTGCAAGTATTAAGTTGTTTTTTTATGAAAAATATATAGAATACATACTTAACTTAATTATTGACTGTCGCTTATGGTCCTATATATCAATAATAGTATTTTATATTTATATTCGTAAATGTTTTCATCCAAATTTTCCACCACAGTGGTATAATTCGGTACATTTAAGTAGTTTTCTTAAACAGTTGCACCTAACACTGCACCCTGACTTGCACTTGCACCGAATTAGGTCACGACAAGCGGTAGCAGCCACTGGTGCAGTTGTCCACTTTGGTTTCCAATCATTTGATTCCATTTCCTATCCCCAATCCGCCGGACTGGGAGGATTTAGAATCGGCACCATCGCTTGGCCCCAAACGTGCACTGCACACCATGCTAAACAGCTCTTATAATGCCGAAAATTCTCTAGCTGTCAGTCTTTTTTTAGAGAATATCTCCCTCCTGCACTCGTTTAATGATATGCACTGACTGGATCTAAAACGAAAATCCGGTAAGTAGGTATTGCATTATTATTTTGGTTAAAATAAAATACAGTTATATACCTGACTGCTTACTTATCATCATACATCGTTACTCACTGGGTATTGATGAAGCGAACGAGCTGACACCGGAGGGACCCCTTCCGATGGCCCTGATTCCCTTCACGCAGGATCTCTCTTTGATCAAGAGTCGTATTGGCGAAGAACTGGCTCAGTCTTGGCAGGCTAAGGAGGCGCTGCCCCAATGAGACAGACGTTTATCCCGAAGCGCGGCGGCGAGTAACTTTGAATCCCCCCCCTGCCTACCCCCCAGGGGGTGGGGGATGGCTACCGGGCTAAATTAGCTTAACTTTACGTATATTACATCTGTGCCAAGTGAATTCTTCCGATACCAAAATTTGCACCTTATGACACTACTTCCCGCACTATTACCTACACTCCACGGCAAAGTGGTTTTTGTGTCTGTGTTATTTTTGCCCGGGTCGCTTGCTCGCTTCGCTCGCTCGCTCGTGTCTTGTTCACAGAAAACCTAACGAACCTAACCTACACACCACGGCAAAGTAGTTTTTGTGTCTTTGCTACTGTCGCCCTAAGCTTGAGTCGCTCGCTCGTGTCTTGACCCAAACCATATTTATTAATAGATTTATTAATAAACGAAACACTTGTAAAATAATACATTTTATCAAATGTTTTTAGACCAATAGCAGTTTTGTCGAATAACTCAGTTGCTTAATGTTCATTTGTGAAATAATTATTTGTAAAATGTAAATTTAAGTGTTGATCATTTGGAAAAGTGATTCGTTTGTAAAATGATTAGTAGTAAAATGATCAATTGGCGAAACCATTTTTTTGCCAAACGTTGTTTGTCAAGTGTAATTTTGCCAAATGACTTTTGGTCAAACAACAGGACCCCGTTTTTGCTTCATGTATTAAATATTCTCTAATAAGAATTTCACCGTGCTTTGATTTTTCCAGGGTTTCTCCCCAGCATGAGAGCGCAGAAGTCGGGCCAGATAGTGATAGTGAGTTCGGTGCTGGGCCGCATGGCGCTCCCCTTCCGGGGCCCGTACTGCGCCTCCAAGCACGCCCTCATCGCGTACGGGGACTCCCTGCGGACCGAAGTCCACAAGTTCAACATTCATGTCACGGTCATTCTCCCCGGGACCGTGAAGACACAGTTAGCAGAGAAAAGCATAGACGGAGCCACTGGTGAGCAGTCCGGAGGTAAGGATCTAATGAAGATCTTTCTTTCTTTCGAATGAGCTGAAGGCAAGGTAGGTACCTACGCTAATTCTACATAAATAGTGTTTTAAAATCTGTAAAAAATATACATTTTTGCTAAGAAACTAATCTAGTCAGTTACATTCAGTTACAAGATCTAGTAAACTTCACTCAAAACAAATAACCAACATTGCAAATATTTACCGAAAGAATGCTTAATTTTCGTGCCGAGAAAAAAAAACAATCATGAAGAACAAAAATCTATGGTATTCCATTTTTTTCGTAAAATATGACTGGGCTGTAAGGGCTGTTTTCTTGGCACAAATTTAAAAATAAAAAACACGGGGAAGCAATTTTTTGATTGTGTCCAACCGAAACTGGTTTTTACGACCGAAACCGAAACAAAAATAAAACTTCGGAAATGGTCTCAGTTTTGGCCGAAACCGAAATCAAAACCTAAACGTTATTACAAGGATCGTGTTTTGAGGGAAAAATAAAGAAAACTTTACTTATTATAATCAGTCAGACTTTATTTTTTATCTTAAGTGACGTAGTTGTGCAGTCTTCGACATTTTCACTTTTATGTGATCTTTTGACATTGCTTTGTATTTTCTTTAATAATTCTTATGACACTACCACGGCACGACTTGTTCAGATTACGCTAGAAGTGCCCTAGAGGTTTTATGACGCCGGACTCTGTCTACCTTATTAGGAATAAAGACGTGATACTGTATTTGTAAAATTCTTGATTAGACTCTTCTAAAGCTCCAAAAAGACCGATTGGAAGCGGCCTGCATCCAGCATTGTCCTGCAATCTTGCTCCGGTCGTCCGACCTTGTAGGTGGGTATCCTAAGCTGCGCAACATACTTTTTTCAGATCTTTGGTAGAGCAGTGGAGAGCCTATATACAGCAGTGGACTTCCTGTAGTTGATATGATTATGATGATGATGGTACTTAAAGGTTGCAATACGAATTTTTTAAACGTTCCAGTAAAAGAAACGGATATCGCCAACGGCTACAGTGCAGAGTACGCAGCGAAGAAGTTCCTCAGCGTGATAGTGAACCGGGAGAGCGAGGCGGTGCTGTGCCAGCCGCTGCTGGCGCTGGGCATGTTCGTCAGACAAGCTCTGCCTACTTTGTTCTTCTATAACATGAGAAACAGAAAATTTTAACACTATTCCCATGTCCTACCACAAAGTCAAGCATACCATCAGCAAATATGCCACAGAAAGCCCACTACTGGACATGGGAAGACAAGAGATGATGTAAAGTTATATGTTTATCTATATATGTGTTTGTTATAAAATATAGTATCGTTGAGTTAGTATCCCATAACACAAGTCTCGAACTTACTTTGGGGCTAGCTCAATCAGTGTAATCTGTCCCTATATATATATATTTATTAAAAAAAAAAGGGTAACGAAATATTCTGAAACGATTTTGTGAGTTGAAGAACAGATTCTGTCTTTGATATTAAGCCACTACTTATTTGAAAAAAATCCTCAAGGAACATCTTTAAAATCTCGATATAAGCAGTTTCTTGAAGAAAGTTTTTTTAGTATCATGGTCTGAATTCACCCTTAAAATAATTCCATACGAGTTTGTGTAAGTCGGACACCTAATTCAAAGGAAAAAATGACTATTTTATTCTAGGCTATATTCTATTCTATTCCGTGCGTGAGTCAATGATTTGTTACAAAGATGAAGCCAGGAGATTTTCGACAGAACTTAGTTATAAAACAGCATACCTCATTTTAGTAAGGCTCCTTTGAATTGTTTTGACGAAAATTTTACGATTTTTAATTGCCTATTTAATAAACTATTATTGTACGTCCAGTACGGGCCGAGCACGGTGGACTTTGTATAACCTTTAACACCGTATTTACCTGTGTCCTACAACATCGTTTTTAGATTCCTCTATGAGAAATAAAGAGATTTTGTATTTGTATTTCTATTTAGACCAAGGTCTAATGACGGAGACTGAATGTGGTCGATGGAACTCAGTTATTAAACCACGCACAGGGATCGATTTCGCAAAAATAGCCTCGATTTGCATTAAAGTTCATTATTTGCATAAAAGTTCATTATTTTTATTACCTAAAGGTTTGTAATTCTAAATAAACAGTTTATGAGTAATAATTTCTTTATTTTTCTCCACAATCTTACATTTTATTACATAAAATCTTATACCTTTAAACGAGCAATTCTTGTATATATATATATATTTATACATTTCTGTGAAAACGAAAACGGCTCTAACGATTTCGCTGAAAATTTGTATATGGGGGTTTTCGGGGGTAAACAATCGATCTAGATTAGTTTTGTTTGGGAAAACGCGTGTTTTCGAGTTTTCATGCGTTTTTCTTTCCACGCAGAATATGGTTGCTAATTTCGTCGCGCCGACCGCCTTGTTTTTAGCTCAGCGGTTAAGGATACCGACCGCTAGAAAGAGTATTACGGGTTCGAATTCCACTCGGTGACTTACTTTTGTTTTTTTTTATGTTTTAGTTTATATATAATTTTTTATTTTGCATTGTTTTTAGAGAAGTTTAAATAAAATTAGTTAATGTTTCAGATGTAACCGAGCAAAGCTCGGTCGCCCAGGTACTTTATATATTTATATGTATATACATTTCTGTGATCTCGAAAACGTCTCTAACGATTTCGCTGAAAATTGGTATATGGGGGTTTTCAGGGGAAAACAATCGATCTAGATTAGTCTTATGTTTGGGAAAACGCGTGTTTTCGAGTTTTCATGTGTTTTTCTTTCCACGCAGAATATGATTGCTAATTTCGTCGCGCCGGCCGACATCCATTTTGGCTCAGCGGTTTACGATGTGGACCGCCAGAAAGAGTGTTACGGGTTCGAATCCCACTCGGTGGTTACTTACTTTTGTTTTTTTTAATGTTCAAATTTATATATATTTTTTATTTTGTATTGGTTTTAGACAAGTTTAAAAAAATGTAGTTATTGTTTGAGATGTAACCGAGCAAAGCTCGGTCGCCCATGTACTATTATAATATCGTCGACAGGTTCATGGTTAGCAGAAGATTGTGAGAGACTGGTGTCTGAACTAAGCGAAGCTTGTATCTCAGAGCACCAGACCCTCCACATTGTGAGGAAACTTATTGAATGTTACACATTTACCAGTAAAAGTAATACTCGAAATTAAATACAGTTTGAGAATATCTAATTAAAATTCTTCAAATTAACAAATCGCCTGTACATAAGTGTGTGTGCGGTCTCAGTGAGCGCAAGTACTCGCATTTAAATAAGTGTGCACATACATACCTAAGTGTGTATTCCTTTTGTGTGTGCCGGGAAGAGAGAGGATAGAATTTATGAGAGAAGAGTATGAATAACCTGTATGAAGCTTGGCTACTAGATCAAAGGATGTCTTCGGTCTCAAAATAGTTGAACCCCTGTAGGTATTTAGAGACCTTATTTTTACAGATAAAGTTTGGAAGTGAAAAAATTTCAATTTTCCAATTTAATTTATTGTAGAGGAAGGGGCCAAGGAAGCAATAAAATCGATTTGAAAAGGCTGTATTGAATATAGGGCCCATGATAGATGTAGGACGGCGTACAGATCGTGAAAAAGAGGTTCGTTTTTGTGCACGGTGTTGTTTAAGAACGATCTTCAGAGTAAAGAGTTGACGGACAGTAAGTACCTGGCAGAGTTGGTAAAGGTCAAAGGTATGGAAGAGAATCGGTTTAACCCTTAGCCAGGCCTGGCGATTATTTTATCTTTATATACAGATAATGGTAGATTGGATGATAATAAATAAAAAGCGGCCAAGTGCGAGTCGGACTCGCCCATGAAGGGTTCCGTAGTAGCAAATAACATAATATAAAAGTCTTGTAGTAAGTTTTTTTTTTTTAATTTTTATATTTGAGTTGATTGAATGAAAGATAAATTGCCGTTTATGATTTATGACGTATTAAAAAAAAACTACTTACTAGATGTCGTTCAAACCAATTTTCGCTGGTAGTTTTTATGGTAATGAACATCATATATTTTTTTTAGTTTTGTAATTCCCTTATTTTAGAAGTTACGGGGGGGGGGACACACTTTTTTCCACTTTGGAAGTGTTTCCTGCGCACAGTATTCGGTTTAGAAAAAAATGATATTAGAAACCTCAATATCATTTTTGAAGACCTATCCATAGATACCCCACACGTATGGGGTTGAGGAAAAATAAATTTTTGAGTTTCAGTTCTAAGTATGGGGAACCCCCAAAATTTATTGTTTTTTTTCTATTTTTGTATCAAAACCTTAATGCGGTTCACAGAATACATCCACTTACCAAGTTTCAACAGTATAGGTCTTATAGTTTCGGAAAAAAATGGCTGTGACATACGGACGGACAGACAGACAGACATGACGAATCTATAAGGGTTCCGTTTTTGCCATTTGGCTACGGAACCCTAAAAAACTAATTTCTTAATTTTTTTTTATTCCTACAATTTCCTATAAAAAAACCCTCTGGTCTGGATATGACCACTGCCCATTTAAATATACGCGATGTGGATTAGATCTGACCACTGCCCAGTTAGGTCACAACATGTAAGTATTGAAAAAATAAAGGTGAATCTACATATAAGCCAAATATTAAAAAGAGGAAAAATTTGTGTTTCTTTGTATAAAAATATTAATAAATATTAATGTCTCTGTGATGTAGTGGTTAAAAGACTCTGACACCAGGGTATCGGTTATTCTTCGATCCAAGAACCTCCATACAAACTATTTGATGTGTAAATATGGTTTTGCCTTTATTTATATGGATAAACGCTTGTAGGACAGTGGTTACATAATAACCACAATAAGTTTTTCCAGATAGGCAGAGGTCACATGTTGACCACAAACTTTCGGCGTAAATATTTCAAAGAAAAACAAATATCATGTAAAACCGAAACATATTACATATAATTCAACCTATGTGCTATTATAAAAACATAAATAATATCACTTACCGGGATTTTTCCCGCCATAATACTAAAAAACACTTTCAATTTGCACAAAAATTCGCTGTTCGACCAATATTTTGACTTTGACAAGCGAAATGTCAAGTTTTTTTTTCTAGAGGCGTATTTTTTTTTTCGTTCAGAAATCAACTGTATCATAGACAATAGACGGATGACATTTTGCGGTTTCTAGCTAGCATCTGCTCGTCAGAAAAAAAATATTTCTGAGGTGGTTCGCTATGGGATCACTACCTGGCTAAGGGTTAAACAAGCAGACTTTTAGGAGTGCTCTCTGAGCACGTTCAAGACAAATAAGGTAAGTATAAAATTACGGATTGACACAGAGCCGTGTTTACACGGCTCTGTGTCAATCCATAATTTTATTGTTGCTAACCAATCCATTGTCAAAATGGTTTACAAACCATTTTGACAATGGATTGGTTAGCAACATGGTTTACAAACCATTTTGACAATGGATTGGTTAGCAACATGGTTTACAAACCATTTTGACAATGGATTGGTTAGCAACATGGTTTACAAACCATTTTGACAATGGATTAGTTAGCAACATGGTTTACAAACCATTTTGACAATGGATTGGTTAGCAACATGGTTTACAAACCATTTTGACAATGGATTGGTTAGCAACATGGTTTACAAACCATTTTGACAATGGATTGGTTAGCAACATGGTTTACAAACCATTTTGACAATGGATTGGTTAGCAACATGGTTTACAAACCATTTTGACAATGGATTGGTTAGCAACATGGAGCAGGATTTTAAAAGTATTTTATGCAATAGTTGTATAAGAACGGTCAAAAAATGCGAGTGGCGCAGGTCGTAAGGAGACGCCATCGAGCATTTTTTGACCTACCTAAATTTTAAAACGTTGCTTACAATATTTTTTCTACGACTATATTTACTAAATAAAATACAAAAACAAACAAAGAAAATTATGAAAATGTTTGATAAATCAGATTTAAAATATACAAGTACTGATCTATATGGTATCCATGGTAAGCATTTTTTTTAATTGACGTATTTTTAGTGTCTATATTAAAAAAAACTTCTTATATTGGCAGTATGGTAAATCTATAGAAAAAAAAGTTCTAGGTCTATGGCTAGGCGTATCTTTTTAGCGAAATAACGACACATGTGCTATTATGAGGAATAGAGTATATACTTTTTTCTGCAATCATATTATCAATGTTCTTATAATACTGTTCAGAACCATATAAAAGACAGATAACAGTACAGGAGTAGAAAAAATATTTTTTCTTATTTTGGCAGGGTAAATCTATAGAAAAGAAAGTTCTAGGACTATGGCTAGGCGTATCTTTTTAGCGAAATAACGACACATGTGCTATTATGAGGAATAAAGTAAGTATAGACTTTTTTCTGCAATCATATTATCAATGTTTTTATAATAGTGTTCAGAACCATTTAAAAGACAGATCACCATCACAGAACAGTACAGGAGTAGAAAAAAACATTATGAGTTTACGAATTCTAGCACTAGTTCTTTTGAGGTGTGATTGAAAAGTAAGTTTGTTGTCTATCGTGATGCCTAGGTATTTGATAGTTTCATTTATTTTAAGGGTAGGAACAATAAACTGAATGGACATAGGAATGTGTATGAGCTGTTATAATATGAGTAATCATTTCTTTAGAAGGAGTGTGAATTGAGAATGTGAGATAACTGGTTTTAGAAATATTAAGTGTGAGGAGGTTGCAGCTCAGCCAGCTTGCTACGGTGTCAAATCCTGACTGGGCGTAAAAGACCTGCTTCCAGGTTTCAGCAGAAAATAAAAGGGCAGTATCGTCCGTGAAGGAAACAATTTTGCAATTTGGGATCGCGAGGGAGCAGAGCTTATTTATATACACTAGAAAGAGTGTCGGTCAGAGAATGCTACCCTGTGGTACTCCATGTACAGGGGGTTTAGATAATCTTATAGCATTTAAAATAAAACCATGTTTGGCAAAAAAGTAAAATTCTTTATTAAATTTAGCCTTTAATAATGCATCATAGCCAGGATATATATCTGCATTATGCTTTTGACAATCATTGTGTATTTGAATGTACTGGAATTTTAATAAATGATTTTGCACATAGCTAGCAAGCGCTTTGTCAGGTGTCAATTTTGACAGCTTTGCATTTGAGTCCCATAAATATGTTATTAGTTCGATATTATCATTTTCTAAATTTAAGCATTAAATCTTTTGGGTGAATTGCCCAAGCAGAAAAAATACACGGCAATCCTGAGAACGGTAGTGCAATGTACTAGTTTATGATTTTGTAAATTTTTTCTTAGTAAAGTAAGTACTTCTCGACCTTGGCAAAAAAAATCATTGAGAAATGGCCTCTATTACATTAAATAAAAAATGACAATGTGTCATTTTATCATTACGGTGGCCTGTCCTGAACCTAAATCCGCTCATAAATATCTTCCCCTGCAAATACATCCATTATTTGGATTAAAATTGATTTCAGTATTGTTAAATTATAATATAGCCTATCAATTAAAACAATCATTGTTTGTTTATCTTCTTTCTGATAAACTTGACAAGCATTCAACTTTTGTTCGGAAAAAAGTTATCATTTCAGAGGACAGTAAGTTTTAGTAGAATAATCCTGTCAACATTGCGTTGTTGCGCCCCCCCCAGCCTTTCCTCACTTCGGATCCGTCCGTCTCAAACTCGCGAAGTACACGGACCGGTCGCAACGTCATTGTGGGTTCCCACCAAAAAGTAAGTTTATCATTTCGGTGGTATGGGGACAAAAATGGTTTCATTTCGGTGGCCCTTATTAGTGCTAGGTTCATTTTCATTTATTTCAAAATTGTGTTTTAAATTCGCCCTAAGTACTGTTTTGCTTGAGTAGTGTTGAAATTTTAATTATGATTTTAATTCGGAGTTAAATGTAAAACTAACCTTTTTTTATCATCTCGGTGTTATCATTTTAGTGGATTCGGTGGACTATAATACCGATAACAGTCCACGGGAATGAAATGTACCACTGAAATGATAAATCCATAAAGTTTTAGAGATCCTTGTGTCAAATATTAAATCATTTCAGTTTTGTGATGTACTTTTGCCTAGAGTGTAGGTCCTATATTGTGGATGTATTCAAATCAAATCAAATCAAATATATCTTTATTATCATAGGATATTTAAAATATCTCTTAATAATCGTCATTATTTTGTTGCACTATTGTTGACGTCAAATAGTTACTTACAGCTAAGTTTACTACCGCTTCCAAAGCGCTAGTGCAGAAGAAGCGGTAACAAACTGCACTGCACCTCTTCTCCAAGGACGTCAACTCACAATTAAATTAATACTTAAAGTTAATGTGGACAGAGAATACATTGTTTTGTTTTTTATGTCATATCATAATTTAAATTTAATTTTTAGAATGTCAAAATTTTAAAGTAATGTCAAGTTGTAGATTCAGTTTGTACAAAATGTACCAAATTATGACATTTTCGAGTACCTATATTACAAACTTTTAGAGGGACCCGCGTCAAGCTCAAGCCAGACATTTTTGTCTTTAAGGTAGTCATCGGTCCTATAATAAGCCTTCTCACAAAGTACTTTCTTTACATAAGTTTTGAATCTTTTGTCTGGCATATCAAGGATCGATTTTGGCAATTTATTATAAAAAAGTATACAGTTCCCCATAAACGTCTTATTAATTGTTTTAAGCCTATAAAACGGGGCAACTAAGTCATTCTTATTACGTAAGTTTCTATCGGTAAAATCGCTTACTTTATTGTATGAGGAAATATTTTTCCTTACATACATTATGTTTTCAAATATATACTGTGATGCTAAGGTAAGTATATCTATTTCCTTGAATAATTCTCTGAGTGAGTCTCTAGATCCTAACCCGTAAATAGCACGAATTGCCCGTTTTTGTAAAATAAAAATAGTCTGAATATCGGCTGCATTCCCCCACAGGAGTATGCCGTAAGACATTACACTATGAAAGTAACTAAAGTACACTAGTCTAGCAGTTGCTACATCTGTCAATTGTCTTATTCTCCTAACAGCATAAGCCGCAGAACTAAGCCTATTTGAAAGTTTAGTTATATGAGCACCCCATTGAAGTTTCGAGTCTATTGTAATTCCTAAGAAGGTAGTACTTTCAACAAGATCGAGTTTTTGACCATCTATCATTATGTCAATATTATTATAGAGGGGTTGCCATATTCACATAATATTACTAGTGTAGAAGTAACACTAGTTGCTGCCCGCGACTTCGTTCGCGTGAAATTCGAGTTAAATGTATTTTACATATAGGACAAATCATACAGAATGAGTTAGCCCCAAAGTACCTAAGTTCGAGACTTAAGAATGTGGTAATCAAACCTAACAAATATACAGAAAGGAACCCTAACTTCGCAGACGATTGTTTTTAGCTGTATCATTTCGGTGGACTAATTTTATTCCGGTGCACAGTCTTATCATTTCAGTGGCGTAATTATCATTTCGATGGACATTTTTTTCATTTCGGTTGACACTTTTCATTTCAGTGGATTCACAAAAATTCAACCTTAAATATTTCAGTAATTTTTGATGATATTTGATGTCCACTCCCGCACACGTTACACATAAGGCTAAAGTTTTATTTGTTACTCAA
Organism: Acrobasis consociella; assembly: GCA_963555685.1. Lineage (NCBI taxonomy): Eukaryota > Metazoa > Arthropoda > Insecta > Lepidoptera > Pyralidae > Acrobasis > Acrobasis consociella. The sequence continues at coordinate 2,678,478 of OY743109.1, read as the reverse complement.
TATATATAGATAGCATTGTTATAAAAAAATCCCACCGAAATGACAATTAAAAATCTCTTGTTGAAATTCACCCTTTTACAACTTCAGCAGCGTTCCGTTTTCCTTCAGAATACAACTTGAGTACCATAAACTAACTCTTCACTACTATAAATAATAAATAAAGTTCTTTATTGCCATAAAGATTACAATTTTAGGAGTTAGGTCGGGCCTTCCGTTTACTATAGGAAAGAAATGTTCAATTTTTTTTCTTTTTGTTTGTGAAGAATACGCATTAAAGGGTTTTCATAAATATCCATGCCAAATTACAGCCTTCTAGTACTTATAGTTTCTGAGTAGGACCGCGGACGGACAGACATGGCGAAACTATAAGGGTTCCTTGTTTACTACGGAACACTAAAAAAGTAATGGTTCTTCGGTAGAAGTATTTTGGTTGCCAATTTCTATTATCTCTTCTAATGGAACTGTTTGTTGTAGCCAATCTTTATACTTGGACCTAAAATACTGCACAGAACATCTACACTTACGATACTTTTGAAGGAAATTTTTGAAAATATTTTTGCACTTATCACTTATGACCCAAGTAACAAAAGCTTCTATAACCAAGGCGTTTTATCACCGAACAGTAATATAGTTGGCCTATAATGGTAACCATTGTGACTGCTTGTACTATAACGGTTTTCAAAAGAGCGGTTTCGTTCTATAAGATAAAAGAGCATTTAAGTCCTATAAATTAGCTCTTAAAACGTTTACAGGACCACACAAAAGAATATTTAAAGTGTTGCTCTATAATGGATACAGAATATACGATTAAAATACTATTTAATTCTGAAGACAATCTTATTGACACTTTTATATATCTATTTTGTAATAATAATGCGTCAAAATTACTTTTATAGTACTAGTACTGCAGCAGTTTCGAAGACTCTATTACAAGACAAATTTGCACTTTAAAAGTACCTTGCATAACCATTACGTAAAGTTTTAGCGTTTTAAGAGCTCCCTAAACATGGCTATGGGGCTAGTTCTGTAAAAGCCATAAAATTGTTCTTTAGTACTAAATAGTCCCAAAGTGACTCCTGGTTCATTTTCTAAATAACTTATATTTTAAATAGCTCTATAAATGAGTTTGTGTTACTGCTACAAGACTAAGGCATAATATAAAAACACTAAAATCTTTAATTAATGGACTTATTAGATCTATACTAGCTTTTCAGTATCATTTATATGACAAGTACTTCATGAATGGCGGCACACTGTCAAATGTTTTATAAAAGTACTTATTTTGTTAATTAACAAATAATTAAAACATGAAAGTTATGAGGGCGCATTGTCAAATTTGAAATCAGTATAATGACTTTAGCGACACAATTATTTTCGCAAGTGCAAGTTACCGCAGAATTATGGTCCATGAATGTATTGTAGTATGTTCTTTTAATTACATGTTACGTTTATCAACAATGGCTATGGTGACATAAAATATATCTATAATTTTTTTCTTGAAGAACAATCACGATATGACCACACACGCACGAAAAAAATCCGGTAAACAAGTGTGATAAAAAGATCATTGGAATCGTTTACAGCGCAAAATAACACTATAAACATGTTTTGGGTACTTTTATAGAGCAAATTTATGTCAAAAACGTTGCAGTTAGCGCTATTTTAGTACTAATAAGCGTTTCTTAGCACTGTTACATTTCAACTACAGAGCTGATTTATCACCATGACAACCCTAATGTAATGTTTATAGAATAAATCAGTGATAAAACTAGGGCCTATTCGGGGTTACATAAACGTTTAAAACACTGATATAGTGCTAATCATGAACACTAATTAGCACGTTCTAAAATGTTTTTAGGTCTTTTATAGTACCAGATTTTGTTACTTGGGGAGCTTTAAGAGTCCGGCGACCCTAGACTTCTCCATACAAACGTAGTACACGTTTAATTTTGAAACCACATGTCAGATTCCGGTAAAAATTGGTAATTGTAAAGAAATTGCAATTATCTAGGGTTATATTGGGTTTCCTATATAAAATTATGAACTGGAAAGAAAATATAACGATTTAGAAGTTTCCCATACTAATGGTCAATAAGCGGCCAAGTGCGAGTCGGACTCGCCCATGAAGGGTTCCGTAGTAATATTTGTTATTTTTATTTTTATGTTTGAGTTAATTGAATGAAAGGTAAATTGCAGTTTATGACATATTAAAAAAAAACTTCTTACTAGATTTTGTTCAAACCAATTTTCGCTGGTAGTTTTCATGGTAATGAACATCATATATTTTTTTTAGTTTTATCATTCTCTTATTTTAGAAGTTACGGGGGGGGGGACACTCTTTTTTCCACTTTGGAAGTGTCTCTCGCGCAAAGTATTCGGTTTAGAATAAAATGATATTAGAAACCTCAATATCATTTCTAAAGACCTATCCATAGATACCCCACACGTATGGGTTTGATGAAAAATATTTTTTTGAGTTTCAGTCCTAAGTATGGGGAACCCCCAAAATTTATTGTTTTTTTTCTATTTTTGTGTCAAAACCTTAATGCGGTTCACATAATACATCTACTTACCAAGTTTCAACAGTATAGGTCTTATAGTTTCGGAAAAAAGTGGCTGTGACATACGGACGGACAGACAGACAGACATGACGAATCTATAAGGGTTCCGTTTTTGCCATTTGGCTACGGAACCCTAAAAATGATATAAAACACTATATTCTATTTCAAGTTCATATTTTTACTGTCGGAAACTTAATATAAACCTAGATAATTGCAATATCTTTGAAATTACAAAATTTTGCCCAAATCGGACATGTCGTTTTGAAATAAAACGTAGACTACGTTTGTATGGAAAGTTGTATTTTGGTCTAGGTCCGCCGGACCCTTAAGACATCAGGGTTCTCAATATTCAATCCAAATTTACCTTTAAAAATATGAAAAGGCTTTCATTAGTTCGGTCATCCTTAATTTCAAAGAATTGATTAAATGAAACTGCGGCTTCCGTACCTAAAATGAATATAACATTATTTTATGACATTTTATGATTTACAGCTTACTGCCAGCAAACGTCCAATATGTAAGCTTTATTTTAAAGGCAGTGAGATCTTTTTCTAAGATGTGCAAAAAAAGTAAGACCTTAAAAAAACACAAATTCAAGAAAAAGAAACCCCTTAACAGTTTTGGACGTATATTTTAGTAAAGAGTTGACGTAATCCTTTGATTTTTATATCAATATACACGGTGATTTTTTAATGGTTTTGGAGCCGAAGGCCACTTAATAAGAATCGTTAGTAAGACCTAATTAGCTAGTCAAAATAAAAATTCAGAACCAAATTTTTTTGACTAAAACTCGAAAGTAAAATCGTGAGATCAATAAGTAATGCCGCCGCCGGCCGGCCGCCGGGGTCACGCGAGTTCACGCGCCAGTTTTGGACGAGTGTACTACGTGGTCTCGATCGAAAATCATTTTTGTAACTTTTTTATCTTATGTCATACACAAATTTGGATTACGTATATGGATAGAGTAATTTGTTTACTATACGACATTTTCTTTTCCAAAACCAATGAAAAGTCAGCGTGTATAAGCACATACCTAGACCTTCCAAAGATATGATAACGAAATATGCACTAGTTTATCTTGCAGCACTTTATAAGTTAGGTTCGGATGGGATCGAAACACACAAACAGCGCTGTTTGAAAATGGTTTAGTTCATCACGTTATAAAAATTAAAAGGAGGTAGTTGGAAAAAAAAAACATCTTACTATTACTATTTAGTTTACGTATCTTAGGTTTGTTATTAACGAATATTGACAAGTAAATGTGTCTACACCCAGCGGGATCACCTGTCTGGCGGACTGATGATTGATGCAGATAATTAGATCTGGATATCTTCTACTAAATTACCCTTACTCTTAAACCCTACTCGTAAACACCTTGAATTTGTACGAGTTTGTAGACTTTTTTGTATTCTACCCACATAATAGCTTTCAAATTGTATAGGTACTTTCAATTTAATAATTTTAAGACAGTATGTGCGTAAAGGTAATTTAAGTAAAATTATAGTTGTAAATAGTTTATTTTTTTATTTATTTAGTGTAAAATTAAGTTACAAAAATAATGTGCTTATGAGGAAACGTCCGCTGGCTGGAGGATTCTTTGCAGCTTGATTGTGGCTGAAATCAAGACGTTAGAAGAATGGTTGTTGTTTTAGTAAACATAACAATCACAGATCTTAAAGTTGATAGCAATTTAAACTTCATCGGACGTAACTTTGGCAAATATCCCGCTGGCTGGAGGTAAGTTAGAAAAGTTTATATTTTCATTTTTTAATACGGAACAAATTTTATTTTCGGCATAATTTAGTAGAACATATCCAGATCTAAATATCTGCATCAGTCATCAGTCCGCCAGACAGGTGATCCCTCTGGGTGTAGACACATTTACTTGTCAATATTCGTTAATAACAAACCTAAGATACGTAAACTAAATAGTAATAGTAAGATGTTTTTTTTTCCAACTACCTCCTTTTAATTTTTATAACGTGATGAACTAAACCATTTTCAAACAGCGCTGTTTGTGTGTTTCGATTCCATCCGAACCTAACATATAAAGTGATGCAAGATAAACTAGTGCATATTTCGTTATCATATCTTCTGGTCTGGTCTGGACCAGATTTGAACATGCTGCCGGGGTTTTTAATCTTAAACTGTATTGTGCTCCTCGGCAACCCGTATTTTTAGCAGTTTGCCGTACAGAAATGCATTTAAAACTGAATTAACTGCATTGTCAATGGCCTCTTTAGAATTTTGTCTTTTCTTGCTGAATAATAATTCATCATGGAGTGGATTTTGTCGTACCTGTATATCAAAGAATATGCAAGTTCAGTAACTGCCTACACTGAAATTAGAAACTAGCCACCTATGCCAGTTACTGAAAAATGACGTTAAAAAAAAGATATTAATGCACATAAAATTAGACCATATACCCTATCTATTAACGATAAAAATTGGATGAAACAAACTTTCTTTAAAACCATCAAGTAACTGGCACAGGTGGCCAATTACTGATTAAATTTATTTTTCAGTTTCAGTAACCAGCCACCCTAAAAATCTCTGTTTATTACGTTTTGAACTGATATCTTCACACGTACGGTAAATCCTTGCCATAAATGGATTTCACTAGCAAAAGAAACAACTATAATTCAAGCAAATTTTAACAAAAATATCAACACAAAATACAAAGGTCACTTCTCAATTTCTCAACAAACGCCCGATCAGGAACAAACACGTCCGCCGACTGTCAAAAACTAACCAAAATTTTTGGCGCTTATTTTACTAGCGGCAGAAAAATTAACTAATATGACAGAGAGATAACTATGTGATTCTATAAACTTCTCAGAGGTGGCGTAACTATCGTACAATTCTTATTCCGCGGCTTAATCCGCTGGACCAAACTATCAGCAGCCGGCAGGACGAAATTACCTCTGAATGATGTACCTCTTATAATTCTTCTATGGACTAAGAAAGTCCGAAATAAAGATATTTAATTTAATTTATTTATATATTCTCCTTGCCAACATCGTTGACATGACAATACAATATTATCTTATTTCAGTGTCTATGTTACCGGAAATGTGTTGCATTCAGGAATTGTAGTATAGATACATACTACAAATAGCGTTAGGAAATGTATGACCAATGAACAGGTTGTAACATCAAAATCTATTAGGTTATCACCCCGAATTAGTCAAGGCAGGTAGTTTAGGACATTATGTTGCGTTTGTGCAATGTGCAGTGACCATCAAAAAACCAATGTTATATTTAAAATCTAGGTCAAAATCAGCGAAAGTCAAAGTCAAGATCAATGTGAAGGTCAACAATAACAAACAAAGTCAGTCATTTTCCTGAATTTAAAACTTTTCCGGTAACTTCTACATAAATACCTAGGTACACTCGCATTAACATAAAAAATCATACATCATTTTCAGTTGTAGCAGGCATATGATCTACACGAAAAATACATGTACTCACAATATTTTTGCAGCAGTAGGTAGGTATGCATAAATACATAAAAACTGAAATGAATAAGAACATTTACTAAAGTTTTAGCAAAGACGAAGTTTCGGAAGACTGTCATTTTTTTAGTTTAGAAAGAAACATAATTAAGTTTATTAAAATGGAATTTGAGTCCGTTTCTAGTCCTAAAGTTTTTAGTTTCTTTCTGACGTTCCTTGTTTTTACTTTTATATATAGGATTTACAAAAGTGCGTTGACGAAGAAAAGAAAACTCGCATTGAGAGGGAAGGTAAGGTGATTTGTACCCAATGACGGCGATGCCAATTAAAGAATTATGTGTCTTGTCGCTATGTATATGTTCATCTGTTTCTCGTACCTGCAGAGCTATCAATGATATCTTGACAAATAAGTCGTTTGAATCGTATTGGCTCTCCGCTGATTAAATAGGCTTTTTGACGGCACGTAAATTCAACAGCAAATGGAAGGCATTAGCTGGACAGAAAAGAGGTGTTAGCACTTGAGCAAAACGCAAACCCTACAAACTATAAATTCTAGGAGAGGAAAATATTAGGACACCTTATTAGACATACGTTTTTAATGTAATCTTGAAGGGGAAAATAGAAGGAAAAAGAGACAAAGGAAGACCTAGGGAAAGTTTTATAAAACAAACAAAAGATCTAATCAATGATTCACCCTACAAGGATGTAAAGGAGTTGACTTTGGACAGAGACAGGTATTGGTTGCTGCACAGACAATTTAAGAACTTAACTCTTTAAAAATAAGAAAAAATCAACTAATGAACAAAAGTAATTAATAATTCAGCACATTGGCGCTGGATGCAGGCCGTTTCCGATCGGTCGTTTTGGAAATCCTTGGGGGAGGTCTATGTCCAGCAGTGGAACTCCTGTGGCTGATATGATGATGATGATGATTTAGCACATTTAAAAATATATGTATAATATTAACTGTTGCTCCCTGCTATTACTTTTAAGAAATAATTTTCCTGTAGTATATATAATATAAACAAGTACAATATTATGTTATTAATCCGCATGAAATTATTTACTCACGTGAAATTAAATATATTTTTATTTTTGTATTTATAAAACGGGTAAGTTTAGTATGAGAAATACAGCTAATAAAAATATTTTATAAGAATAAATAGAATACCTACCGTTTACTTTTTTTTGTTTAATGGTACAGCTACTAGCGTTTAGATTGTAAATGCATCTCATTATCATCATCATCAGGTCTTTTCTCCACTGCAGTACCACAGCCATACTTGGCCAGAGTAGCCAGAGGATTTGGCCTACACTCTCCACGCTGGCCAGACGGGTTGGAGGGGTCTCATTGATGTTTTTAAGCTTTGTTTAGCTTGTATTTCCTAAGTCGCCTTCTACGACATCCATTTAGGATAGTAGGATTCGGAGTGGCCCTATTCTACTCTGCCGGAAACCACACGGCTTGCACGGTAAATGCATCTACCAATAATGATTTAGGTGGTAGTGATCACGGGCGCTAGTTCTGGCATCGGCGAGGCGCTGGCACACGAGTTCTATGAGCACGGGTGCAAGGTGGTGCTGGCGGGGCATCTGCTCGATGAGCTCATGGGGGTCAAAGAGGATCTCATTTCAAAGAATTTGGTAAGATGATTTCCAGGTAAAAGATCAATCTTTAAAGGGGTTGTTGTTGTTGTGGGTTATGTCACTAATATATTAGTTTTTTGCGACTTCTGGGTTGATTACATGCCAAAGAGCAAAATAAAAAATACCTATTATTTGTTCCATGCGATACCCACCCACTAAGTTTACAGAGTCGCCGGTTAAAATTTATTTTTACTACTTGTGTCCCACGGTTATTACCATGAAGGTTATTAAAAAAGAGCAACGTGACTAATAATAATAAGTGGGCCAAGTGCGTGTCGGATCGCGCGCAGTGTAGGGTTCCGTAGCTGCTAATGCCAACTTTGAGTTCATGCCACTAAAAACGTCTAAAAACAAATTTTCTTTTTGAGAGTAAATTTTATAAGTTAATCGTCTATAACTTTTTAATTTGTAAACCCTACTTAGCTCTGATAGTTTTCCTTAAAACTACATTATATAGGTATACTATAGCTGTGATTTTTTTCACGTAGTATTATATAAACGTTTAGCAGATGGAGGGGGGAACACTTGACTCTAACAAAAATTTGCAAACATATAAAAAACGAATCCCTAAATCGAAAAATGGTGTTTATAATATTTTTGAAAGACCTATTCAACGATACCCCACACAATGATTATGGAGAAAAAAAAATATTGACTAGGTACCTTTTTAGGGTTCCGTAGTAAACAAGGAACCCTTATAGTTTCACCATGTCTGTCTGTCCGTCCGCAGTTTTACTCAGAGACTTTAAGTATTAGAAAGCTGTAATTTGGCACCGGTGATAAATATTAATCATGGCAAAAAGTCTTAGAAAAAATTTTTTTAGGGTAGCTCCCATACAAGTAAAGTGGAAGTCAATTTTTATTTTCTCGACTAACCCATCATAAGGGGTATCGTTGTTTATCTTTCAAAAATATTGTAAATCTGAGAACACCATTTTTCGATTTAGAGATCCGTTTCTGAAATATTTGGTTTCAGGTATATTGTAATATTTTGTTATAGAGTCATTGTGAGTCACTCTATCTGCTAAACGACACGTGAAAAAAATCACAGCTGTAGATATATACGATGTTTAAAGGAAAACTATCAGAGCAGGGTTAACAAATAAAAATTTATAGGCGATCAACTTATAAAATATACTCGGAAAAGAAAATTTCATACAAATTCAATAGAAAATTAGTTTTTAAACGTTTTTAGTGGCATGAACAAAGTCGGCATTCGCAACTACGGAACCCTACACTGCGCGTGGCCCGACACGCACTTGGCGACTTATTAACTTGTATGGCAGCTACCCTAAAAAATATATTTTTTTGAAATTTTATTTTACGACTTTTTTGCAATGTACATATCCATCCCAAATCACAGCTTTCTAGTACTTATAGTATCTAAGTAGGACCACGGACGGACACACAGACAAATAGGTGAAACTATAAGGGTTCCTTCTTTACTACAGAACCCTAAAAATTACGGCAGCCCGCGTGTGGCGCATCCAAACATCCAAAGAGTAAATCTTTGGGCGCATTGAAGGATTCATAATAAAGTAGTTGTCTGTAGATATTTGTTACCTAGAAAGGAGGAGTTTATCAATTTGTGTTCACCGATTATTCGAAGAGGCCTGGAACGATTTGAAATATATTGTTTTTGTCCGAAAGGGTATACATGTAAGCACTTACCCACTATCACGTTGAATGTGGGCTTTGGGTCTCACGCCTCTAGGCTCTGTCTACCCTATAGGGTTCAAGGAGTGATGAGTATGTTTGATAAGTGCATGTTGTTTCCAGCCCCTGGAGTCTCCAAAGCCAGTAGTCATCAAGGTAGACCTAGGAAATGTGGAGGAATGTCAAGAGTTTGTCCAGAAAGTGCTGGAGGAATGCGGGCACGTGGACATTTTGATCAACAACGCTGGTGTGGGCCACAGCGGATCAAACCTGAAGACCAAGATTAACATTCACAAACAAATAATCTCTGTTAATTACTTCGGCGCTGTCGTCATAACTAATGGTAACTTACCGTTTACAACGGGGAAGGGACATCAATCAATAAATTTAGAACTAGGTTCTTCTCGGGGGAGAATTTAAATGGGCTCAATTCAAATCATTTATTGCTTTTCACATTGTACATATATTACACTTTACTACATAATCACTTCTTAAATTAGTAGGTACAACATGAGCCCTGATAGGGCATTGCAATAGAAAAAAAATGGAACGGCATGTGGTTTTATTTTTAGTTAGTATTTATCTATTCTAAAATTAGTTAGTAATTATTTAAATATGATAGATAATGTCAGTTTGTTTAACAAAGTCAGTATTTTAATTTATTCAATATTAGCTCACTGCCAGTACTAGTGACGCCACTGCCTAACACTAAGGGAAGAACTATTTGATGGCGGTCTTTGGTAGCTCCTGTAGCATTTTATAGGTCCACCATGTCCTCGTAACGCTGCCGCTGTTTGGTCTGGGGGTGCTTATTGAGTATTCGCAGCTAACCGCCATATCTGGCCGGTCATTATCCGCCACCTGTGACCCCGATAGTAGCCTGTAGTTCAGCCCCCCAAGGGTCTCGTAATAAAATATAACCATGGGCACAGAATTAATAATAAGTAGAAAAAAAAGTATTACATCCAGAACGGAAACTCGAACCGTCCCCCGCAATCTGGTGTCCCTGCAACCCTTCCCCCGTTATTGTGAGGTGTAAGCGCCAGTAAAACAGGGTTATTGGTAGTTGACATTACGCGAGTCACTTAGGATTATTGAATTATAATGGTGAGAAACTGCGCACATTATCATGGCTTATCCACGGAAAACAATAAATGACGAAAATTTTATAGATTTCCGACTGATGAAAACAGGTAAGTTAAGCAACAAATTCTGTGGTGGCGACCCTGATTGTTTAACTCACACATTTGACGTGTGCACGGACGGATTGTTTCGTTTGTAGTAGTACTAGGTATATATGCTGCTCCGTTTGTGTGAAGTGCCATACCTGTGCCATGGGCTTAATTGGCTGTACTAGATCACTATTTCGACTGTTATTTTATTATCATTATACTATAGTGATCTAGTATAGCCCGTGGTTCGATATAACCAGTATTTCCCTTCCACGTTGCATACTCGTATTACATTTTAATGCACTTGTCGATTTTTTTTAATACTCACGGTCATGAAACCACAGCTAAGTTGTTCGATTTTCTCTTCTCTGTTTCCCACTGGCTTTAAAATATTTGGAGAAGTAATCGGAAAGCGGAACCTATATTGGCTTGTTGGTTAAATAGTTTACGCTTCGCTCCGAAGCGGCACGACTAAGCCCCATCTTACCCCCTCTCATCTTGACGCATTCCTGGTTATATATACCGGGCGGAGGGTGATATGGTAAAGAATTTGCTTTTGTCCCTTGTATAAAATATTCTCTAATAAGAATGTCACCGTGCTATAATTTTTCCAGGGTTTCTCCCCAGCATGAGAGCGCAGAAGTCGGGCCAGATAGTGATAGTGAGTTCGGTGCTGGGCCGCATGGCGCTCCCCTTCCGGGGCCCGTACTGCGCCTCCAAGCACGCCCTCATCGCGTACGGGGACTCCCTGCGGACCGAAGTCCACAAGTTCAACATTCACGTCACGGTCATTCTCCCCGGGATCGTGAAGACACAGTTAGCTGAGAAAAGCATAGACGGAGTCACTGGGAAACAATCTAAAGGTAAAAGAACTGACTTCTTTCGAACGAGTTGGAGGTCTCAAGCAATAAAAGTAAGTCACAGCATAAGTACTAATGCTCACGTAATCAAGTTCACTCATATAGTGCTTGATTTTTGGGGTTATGTACATTAAATTGAAAAAAGGAATTTGAGTTATATTGATGCTTGATAGGACTCAAATTATTTGCAACAAATTCAAACCGCGCTTGCCGTGCGCTAGCCTCGGCGAGCGCGTGTCGTCTGAACGCGCCTTAAAAGAGCTTACAATATTACTGTGTGTGTTGTTTTCGACAGAGTAGAATAGGGCCACTCCAAGTCCTGCCGTGGATGTCGTAAAAGCGACTTAGGAAATACAAGCTAAACGAAGCCTATATCCATCTGTGAGACCTCTCCAACCCGTCTGGTCAGCGAGGAGAGTGTAGGCAAAGTCCTCTGCCTACTCTGGTCAACTATGACTCTGGTAGTACAGAGAGGGTCGTGCTCCTGCAGTGGAGACAATATAAGACCTGATGATGGTGAATTGTGATGAATTATAATTGACGATGATGAATTATAGTATTAAAGTAATATAGTACATAAGCTGTCAATCAATAAAATGCCGTTTCAACAGTAGAAATATTTTTTCTGTGTATTATGTATGTTCGAGAGCGTCATTGGGCCTTGACCCTTGGAATTGTTTTAACACAGACACATTCCAAGATTTACTATTGTCTTCTATAATGTAGTTTGTACCTGTTCTCAAGGCGAATATTATTTTTATTAATCCTATCAACAATGACGCTAAAAATCTGATATCTGAAATCAAGTTTTCTACTTGTATCTTCCGCTTACTAAAGAATCCTAAGTTCTTTTAATAGTTTAACCCTTTCTTTTCCTTCTCAATGTACCGGTTTTCTCTCTCCTTCGCCATTAAGTAAGACTATAGAACTCGCTCCCTGAATTTTTGAACTGCTCCTAGTCGCACTATGTAGCTGAGCTATAACAGTGGATTAAAAAAAAATACCATACCTACTTTGGTGACTAATAGCGCCGCAGTAGAAAAACTGAACTAAATTTAAAACACTTGGCTTGAGTCTTCGTCAAATAAACGGCTGATTTTTATAATATTTAGAGAGCGACGGAACGCTTCAGCATAGACGATGCCGAAGCGTCCCGTCGCTCTCTCTCTTACTCTAGCAAATTACGGTTCTGAGCGACAGAAAGGGATAGCAGCATGCGAAAGCTTCGTTCCGTACTGACAGATAAGATCCAACCCTAAGGCTCCCAATCGGTTTGCATCCAGCGTTTTTCTAGCTTACTCTGGTCGTCCGACCCAGTAGATGGGTGGGTGCCCCACGCTGAGCAACTAACTTTTTGGAAATCCTTGGGGAAGGCCATGTCCAGCAATGGACTTCCTGCGACTTGGACGATTATAAAGCTCAATGTTTTAATTTCGTTTTACAGCAAAAGAAACAGACATCGTCAGCGGCTACAATGTGCAGTACATAGCGAAGAAGTTCCTCAGCGTGATAGTGAACCGAAAGAGCGAGGCGGTGCTGTGCCAGCCGCTGCTGGCACTGGGCATATTCCTCAGACACGCTCTGCCTTCTGTGTTCTTCTATATCGTGAAGGGGATATTTTGAATTTTCAAATCTCTATATGTTTCTTGGGGAAATTGTGTATGACCTGAAGTCAGAGTCGGATTATTATTAACCTTATGGCTTTTTGAGCTGCAGCCCAGGGCCCCGCGGATACAAAAGGCTTCAATCAAAAACAATAGACAACATTGAGAATAAAAAAATATGAAATTGCTTTCATAAGCCTTGTATGTATTGCAGAACGTTATACCAAACTTTTATCATTATCTGCTCTAGTTGTAGAGTTGACTGGGAGAAATCCCTGAGAGGGACAAGTCCGCCTTTGTACTATAATGTTGTTGTATTTTTTATTGTGTAGGTATTTACTCGCTTAAAAATTAAAAGAACGAGTTGTGTCAACTAGAATGAACACCTGTCGAAAAGGACGTGTGTTTCCTTCCGTAAAGCTTACTTAGCCTTGGATCCCACAAATTCACTATCACTCTGCCTGAAGAGACGGCGTATATTATTTTCAATGTATGTTATAATAATCAGATCCGGAACAGGTACACACATCGGGCTGTGATTATCTTTTATATAATCATTAATAATTCACATATATGATCTGTTATAAGTATTCTGTCAAAAATAAAACAATGCTGTTAAATATGTAATATTTTATTCATAATTATTATTACCTATTTTCACAGTTATTTATAAAGTTATATTAATATCAAGTATTACTCTAATTTTGTTTTACGATATCTAATGATTGCTCTGCTTAGAAAATTTGATTTCCACATCAATCATCAGATTTGACGGCTTACGACTAATATTTCACAAAATGGTGAGGTCTATGTACAGTACAATCCCAATTCCCTAAAAAAATTGACAATTCACAATAACAGAAAGAGGTCAAAACGAAACCCTAAAAATAATTCATTCAACTATAATACGAATCTCGCTCAACAACTGTACAATATTCCGAGTGGTCTCTTTAAACGTCGGGCGGCAATGCGGGGCAATAACTAACGCTGCGTCGGTCACTATGTACAAATGTCGTTTACAAAACAAAATATAAACTATATACAACATCGTTAAATATTCTCAAATGTTGTAACACATTTAAAACATTTCATATTCAACTAGGCATAAATCAGGCGGCGAGCCGCGCAACAGGGCCGGCGGCCATCTTTACAAATTGCCTAAATCAGATACCACTGACATATCAAATTATACATGTACAACAACAAAATAATAACAAATTTCGATTTCACATCGTTTGTTCAATACGGATTCGTCTGATAGAACTCAGTCAATGGGATTAAAAAGATAAAAAAATCACGTGGAAAACAAAATGGCGGTCCAGATCGCGCGTCGACGTATTTACATTTCATCTCACAGCACGCCTGCTAATGCTTACTCTTTAAATATATTAAAATAGAAAATTTGACATAACTACTAAAACGTCGGAGATTCAACGAACCAACTCGTCTGTTGCTTCCGCGGCTCCATTTATATTTTTATAAAACGACAATGTCTAATTATACAAATGCTACTCGAACATGATCTAGGTCTCTCTTTATCACTATTTAACTAACCGTAAACTATTGGTGTTACTAATTAGTTTCCAATCGGAGGTTTTTCATCATAAGAAGACATTATTTCTAGCAACTCTGTTTACAATTACTTTAGAATGTTGTCCCCACGCCGCGCGTTGCTTGTCGCATGTCAATTGACACATTTTGTCAGTTTGTAGGTTATTGTATTGTGCGCAAGCGCACCAACGGCGGCGTGGTCAGAACAGCTGAGCTTATTGTTCCCTCGTATAAAACTGTACATGAGTAACAATACCCAAGTTCTAATACAATGGTCAATTCGCCTAATATAATTGTTTCTAAATCGTAAATACTACTTCGCGCTTATATATCGTGAAAACTAATAGAATGATAGAAAATAATTTCATTTTACTCCAACGTAAAAAAGCTTATAAAAATAATACATTTGAAGGTATCAAAGGGATGTGGAACTATCCGCGCGTCACGGTATCTAACATTACACATATCTAACATCCTTTGGTAATTCGTACCGGTGTAACATAACGTAAAAAATAAAATATTTCATTTACATGAGCACAACAACGCGTAATATACTGCAATACTTAACAAGTGGAGTCCGCTCCACTGTGGCCACGGCGGGACACACTTCTATTTCATCTCTATTTATGTTCGGCTGTCGGGCATTACGACAAACTTACTGAACAAATAATAATACGTGTCATTTTTATGTTCTTTCTGCCGTTAGTCATAACGGTACGGAACAACTATATTATAAAAGCATGAGCATTTTTAAAAACATCTTTCTCTTTAGAATGATAAATAGTTAGAACGTTTAGGTAACCAAATCATAAGACGGACCACATATCTAAATCAGTTTAAAAATTTAAAGTGATCATTGATAGATTAAAAATAAACGATGACTACAAAGTCTAAAAAATCGCAAATAAATAAATAAATAACACGTAATATTTTCACAAACAATGCAGTTTCAGGTAAAGATTGACATATGGATTTTACACAGTATAAATACATTACATATAGTCTTACATTAAAATGATCAGCTATGGTAAAATTGACGATAAGCTACTCAAAATGAGGTTCATGGTAAACATGGAGCGAGAGATCAGGAAGTATGAGAGTAGAAACAATGGAAGCGATTCCCCAGCGAAAAAAGGAGTAATCGTGGTACAATAATAGGACTTATGCATCAAACAGTGATTCTTGATTCCTGAAGCCAAAGAAACAAGTAAAAACTTTGAGCGCTAGTTAGCAAGTCAATAACGGTCAACGACCTGTTTTTGCCACTTGTGAAATGCATAATGCTGTCTCGCTTCAACAGTCAACAGTGGGACTGACACAAACACAAACGATCGATCCATTATTGACCCGTCAACTGGCGTTTAATGTAAAAGGTGATGTGTGTGATTTATTTAGTGAAACGTCAATATTATTCGAAGTATCGATATCGCATGATATTATGCATCAATTCCCGAAGCTTGTAAAGTACTTATTAGCTTTGACAAGCTATTCCACCTTGGCTTCAAGAATCAAGAACCAACTCTGCACTATTTGACATACATTACAAAAACTCTAGGTGATACCTACAGTACCAAGTGAATAATGAAATGCCGTCGAGATAATCTCACAGTATAAACTTTAGAAAATCATTCATATGCCAAATTGGACCTCCGTGTTATCGAACTAACGATCTAATTCCCGGCTTATCTAGTTATGTCTAGATTTTATATAACTTTTGATATCTTTAGTAGTTTGTGCGTGGTAACTTGTTTCGGCGCGCGTTCGCTGCTAAAGTAAGGACAATAAGCTCAAAGAATTTCGTGCATTGACACGCCATTTCCAATCTCTATCGCGCGCGCATAATTATAGTGCTATCCCGCTCGAATAGTTGCATTGACCGCCGCTGTGCGAGCGGGACAGCAATGTGCGTACAATAGAGACATGAGATACCGTGTCAATGTACGAAATTCTTTGTTTTGTGAAAGAAGATGAAGGCCAGTGAAGGCACCATTGAGAATAAAAAAATATGAAATTGCTTTCATAAGCCTTGTATGTATTGCAGAACGTTATACCAAACTTTTATCATTATCTGCTCTAGTTGTAGAGTTGACTGGGAGAAATCCCTGAGAGGGACAAGTCCGCCTTTGTACTATAATGTTGTTGTATTTTTTATTGTGTAGGTATTTACTCGCTTAAAAATTAAAAGAACGAGTTGTGTCAACTAGAATGAACACCTGTCGAAAAGGACGTGTGTTTCCTTCCGTAAAGCTTACTTAGCCTTGGATCCCACAAATTCACTATCACTCTGCCTGAAGAGACGGCGTATATTATTTTCAATGTATGTTATAATAATCAGATCCGGAACAGGTACACACATCGGGCTGTGATTATCTTTTATATAATCATTAATAATTCACATATATGATCTGTTATAAGTATTCTGTCAAAAATAAAACAATGCTGTTAAATATGTAATATTTTATTCATAATTATTATTACCTATTTTCACAGTTATTTATAAAGTTATATTAATATCAAGTATTACTCTAATTTTGTTTTACGATATCTAATGATTGCTCTGCTTAGAAAATTTGATTTCCACATCAATCATCAGATTTGACGGCTTACGACTAATATTTCACAAAATGGTGAGGTCTATGTACAGTACAATCCCAATTCCCTAAAAAAATTGACAATTCACAATAACAGAAAGAGGTCAAAACGAAACCCTAAAAATAATTCATTCAACTATAATACGAATCTCGCTCAACAACTGTACAATATTCCGAGTGGTCTCTTTAAACGTCGGGCGGCAATGCGGGGCAATAACTAACGCTGCGTCGGTCACTATGTACAAATGTCGTTTACAAAACAAAATATAAACTATATACAACATCGTTAAATATTCTCAAATGTTGTAACACATTTAAAACATTTCATATTCAACTAGGCATAAATCAGGCGGCGAGCCGCGCAACAGGGCCGGCGGCCATCTTTACAAATTGCCTAAATCAGATACCACTGACATATCAAATTATACATGTACAACAACAAAATAATAACAAATTTCGATTTCACATCGTTTGTTCAATACGGATTCGTCTGATAGAACTCAGTCAATGGGATTAAAAAGATAAAAAAATCACGTGGAAAACAAAATGGCGGTCCAGATCGCGCGTCGACGTATTTACATTTCATCTCACAGCACGCCTGCTAATGCTTACTCTTTAAATATATTAAAATAGAAAATTTGACATAACTACTAAAACGTCGGAGATTCAACGAACCAACTCGTCTGTTGCTTCCGCGGCTCCATTTATATTTTTATAAAACGACAATGTCTAATTATACAAATGCTACTCGAACATGATCTAGGTCTCTCTTTATCACTATTTAACTAACCGTAAACTATTGGTGTTACTAATTAGTTTCCAATCGGAGGTTTTTCATCATAAGAAGACATTATTTCTAGCAACTCTGTTTACAATTACTTTAGAATGTTGTCCCCACGCCGCGCGTTGCTTGTCGCATGTCAATTGACACATTTTGTCAGTTTGTAGGTTATTGTATTGTGCGCAAGCGCACCAACGGCGGCGTGGTCAGAACAGCTGAGCTTATTGTTCCCTCGTATAAAACTGTACATGAGTAACAATACCCAAGTTCTAATACAATGGTCAATTCGCCTAATATAATTGTTTCTAAATCGTAAATACTACTTCGCGCTTATATATCGTGAAAACTAATAGAATGATAGAAAATAATTTCATTTTACTCCAACGTAAAAAAGCTTATAAAAATAATACATTTGAAGGTATCAAAGGGATGTGGAACTATCCGCGCGTCACGGTATCTAACATTACACATATCTAACATCCTTTGGTAATTCGTACCGGTGTAACATAACGTAAAAAATAAAATATTTCATTTACATGAGCACAACAACGCGTAATATACTGCAATACTTAACAAGTGGAGTCCGCTCCACTGTGGCCACGGCGGGACACACTTCTATTTCATCTCTATTTATGTTCGGCTGTCGGGCATTACGACAAACTTACTGAACAAATAATAATACGTGTCATTTTTATGTTCTTTCTGCCGTTAGTCATAACGGTACGGAACAACTATATTATAAAAGCATGAGCATTTTTAAAAACATCTTTCTCTTTAGAATGATAAATAGTTAGAACGTTTAGGTAACCAAATCATAAGACGGACCACATATCTAAATCAGTTTAAAAATTTAAAGTGATCATTGATAGATTAAAAATAAACGATGACTACAAAGTCTAAAAAATCGCAAATAAATAAATAAATAACACGTAATATTTTCACAAACAATGCAGTTTCAGGTAAAGATTGACATATGGATTTTACACAGTATAAATACATTACATATAGTCTTACATTAAAATGATCAGCTATGGTAAAATTGACGATAAGCTACTCAAAATGAGGTTCATGGTAAACATGGAGCGAGAGATCAGGAAGTATGAGAGTAGAAACAATGGAAGCGATTCCCCAGCGAAAAAAGGAGTAATCGTGGTACAATAATAGGACTTATGCATCAAACAGTGATTCTTGATTCCTGAAGCCAAAGAAACAAGTAAAAACTTTGAGCGCTAGTTAGCAAGTCAATAACGGTCAACGACCTGTTTTTGCCACTTGTGAAATGCATAATGCTGTCTCGCTTCAACAGTCAACAGTGGGACTGACACAAACACAAACGATCGATCCATTATTGACCCGTCAACTGGCGTTTAATGTAAAAGGTGATGTGTGTGATTTATTTAGTGAAACGTCAATATTATTCGAAGTATCGATATCGCATGATATTATGCATCAATTCCCGAAGCTTGTAAAGTACTTATTAGCTTTGACAAGCTATTCCACCTTGGCTTCAAGAATCAAGAACCAACTCTGCACTATTTGACATACATTACAAAAACTCTAGGTGATACCTACAGTACCAAGTGAATAATGAAATGCCGTCGAGATAATCTCACAGTATAAACTTTAGAAAATCATTCATATGCCAAATTGGACCTCCGTGTTATCGAACTAACGATCTAATTCCCGGCTTATCTAGTTATGTCTAGATTTTATATAACTTTTGATATCTTTAGTAGTTTGTGCGTGGTAACTTGTTTCGGCGCGCGTTCGCTGCTAAAGTAAGGACAATAAGCTCAAAGAATTTCGTGCATTGACACGCCATTTCCAATCTCTATCGCGCGCGCATAATTATAGTGCTATCCCGCTCGAATAGTTGCATTGACCGCCGCTGTGCGAGCGGGACAGCAATGTGCGTACAATAGAGACATGAGATACCGTGTCAATGTACGAAATTCTTTGTTTTGTGAAAGAAGATGAAGGCCAGTGAAGGCACTCGCTGAATTGCAACGACCGCGGCCGCATACGGGCAGTCCCATGTGACGTGCAATCTCTCTCGCTCTCACGCTTAGATGATAGAAAAGGATGTATATAGAGCTGCGTCGTCAGATGGGGAGCCCTACGTCGCCACTTAACACACGACGCTAAATCTTTGGAAAGTTCTCCGATATTCGCTAACCAAGCGTCGTCTACACTACACGAAGCGAATTCACTTATTAAAGTACCCTCAACGATACTAAAAATAAATAACTTAAGAATTTAAGACCAAAACGGCTTAGCATTACGTCAATTTTCAGCAATATGTACAAACAATTATAAATAAATAAGTTTTCTTATGTCATATACATTTTCTACGGGTAATCCTAATTTATCTAGCTGTTCTAAATAAATAATGATAGCTAGTGACATACGTCATACCTTGAAAAGTGACTTCGCTTCGTGTTGCAAGCTCTGTGACCCCTCACCTGACATGTCGATAGTGCGCATCTATAACACGTCGCGTCATATTACCTAAGATGGTTAGGTTTCTAATATTGATAGATCACGTTCATTCTCACCAGTACGATTATAATTTATCCGATAAAGTCGCATTTGTACCGATACATATATTGATGGTACTTCAGGGGCCATATTTAGAAGGCATTAAAATTTTAATATGAAATGGATTCTGATATAAAAGTAAAGAATTTTTGCGCTTAATATTTGAGATTCCGTCCCATAGTAAAAATTGATCAATCCGATGAACGGAGAGTAAGTTAAATTATCTATTTACCAGTCATTTTATATAGATACAGATACATTATATCATCGTTAGACAAAACTTAGCGCCGTAAGACCTAAAGGCCATCTTTAGCGTAATGGCGTCAAGATGGAAAAAAAGAATTGCTAGCCTAGAACACAACTTCAATTTACTGAACTTGTCTGTTTTATTTTTCACCTTCAAATGGACCATCCTCTAGGTTCCTTAGCTTCAGCTTCCTAACGTGACAACGAATTAGTATATTTATGTTTTGTATTTACGTTCTCATGTAAGCGATATCAAATAATCCTTTACGAGAATAAAAGTGTTCAAACCTAAACCTTCTTTGTATCGACGCGTTGAGAGCGCGCAACCGGCAAGGCAGGGGGGGGGGACGACGACGACGACGACGACGACGACACACAGGTGGTACTGCACTGCGAGCTAGCCGAGCGCGGCGGCGGTGTGGTAGAGCTGCATGAGCACCTGCACGTGCAGCGGCAGGCACGACAGCCGGTCGTGCGTCGCGCCGTCCAGCGACAGCCACGACAGCGCGTTGTAGCCCTCCAGCACGTATCTGAGGACCACAGGGGGAGTTCATAAATATCGACACTCGTCTTATGGGATACTCACTCAACTATACTATATTTTATAACAATTACAAATATAATTTCTTCTCAAGTGCGTTTATGCAAGCCGTTGCATTCTATGGTGCCGTGTAGTAACGGCAGAATAAATACAATTTGTCACCACCTCTTTCCTCCACCCATAGGATGCCATAATAGGTAACAAAGGCAGCAGCGTCCTCTTCGCAACGCCTTACTGCTTTCTTCGATCACGGACCCCTGCCCACCGTACGGCGTTATGGGAATAGCAGACGTACCTGAGCACGTCGGTGGTGGTCTGCGAGTCGAGCGGGTGCGAGTTGTGGACGCGGCGCTGCGTGAGCGAGGTGTAGTCGTCGGCGGACTGTTGCAGCTGCCGCAGCAAACGTACCTGAGCACGTCGGTGGTGGTCTGCGAGTCGAGCGGGTGCGAGTTGTGGTCGCGGCGCTGCGTGAGCGAGGTGTAGTCGTCGGCGGACTGTTGCAGCTGCCGCAGCAAACGTACCTGAGCACGTCGGTGGTGGTCTGCGAGTCGAGCGGGTGCGAGTTGTGGTCGCGGCGCTGCGTGAGCGAGGTGTAGTCGTCGGCGGACTGCACGTTGCCGGTGTGCAGGTGCAGCGCGTTCTTGAGGAAGGCGGGGCAGGCGTCGCGCAGGTGGCCGCAGCCCGCCCACCACCACGCCGGCATGGCGGCCAGCGGCGCCGTCGACACCAGGTAGCCCAGCGCCAGCGGCTGCTGCAGCACCGTGCCCACTTGCTCCTGCAACGCAACAACTTCATTTCACTACTCTGCATGTCAACATTTTGTAAATAGGGGTCACGACAGGGTCAGAAAAGTATACACGGTGATTCCTTACTGGTTTTGGAGCCGAAGGCCACTTCATAAGCATCGTTAGTAAGCCCTAATTTGCTGGTCAAAATAAAAATTCAGTAACAAAAAATGTTAACTAAAAGTCGAAAGTAAAATCGTGAGGTCAATTAGTAGTGCCGTCGCTAGACGCCGCCGGCCAGATGACCGGGGTCATCGCCCGCACGCGGCAGTTTGGACGGTTATAACTACGTGGACTCGATCGAATATCATTTTCGCAAATTTTTTATTATAAGTCATACACAAATTTGGATTACGTATATGGATAATTCCTCTATCCATATACGTAATCCAAAAAATCCAAATTTGTGTATGACTTATAAGAATTTACTATACATCATTTCTTTTTCCAAAACCAATGAAAAATCAGCGTGTTTCCTACTGTTCCTTTTACATTTGTAAATTGAATATTTTTTGACGATCTCTTTTCATCCATCAAACTATCTTAACATTATATCAGAAAATTATGATTGTAATTAATCTGTCTTTTATATTATCCAAACGGACCCATAATTTTCGGTTTACCGAAGAAGTAAACTTTAGAAATAAACGCAAGTAGGTTTTACTATTTTAGAGAGACAACCTTTCAATGCCACGTTTATGGTCTTAAATCATATTCAACATCGAACCGGGCCCATAAGGGCACTTACTACTACTTACTAATCATTAAAACTGAGGATGCAACTGGGAATACACTGAGATATGAAACAGAGACAAAACTCACCGCTGCCATGTCGTCCTAATGCTAAAAGGCCGCCAGGAGCCACTATCCAAATTTGCATTACGAATAATACGGCATACCTTATATAATACCAAAAATATTTACGGTCTTACAAAACCAAGGAAGTTCAAGACCGTGGTAATGGAAACTCACCGCTGCCATGTCGTCCTGATGCTGAAAGGCCGCCGCGTGGTGTTGATGCCCCGCCGGGCTCGCCGGGTCATCATCGTTCCGTCTCGGCGACCCGCGCGGGCTGTTTTGCGCCCACATGTTCGAGAACAAGTCCCCGTCCCCGATCAGCAGGTCAGAGATGTTATCCTCGCCCATATCCTCGTCCCCCATGTCCACGTTGAAAATCATGTCGTCAGCTTCGCCGTTCGCCATTGGCGGATCGAATGGCATTTGGTTCGACTGGAAAATTTAATTTGAAGTCAGTATGATAAAAGTCATTGTGCTAGCAATGCAGTTTGCCTAAAAAGTAGTACAGTCCACGAGGCATAAGCTCAGCTTGCATTAGTGTGAGTAAGCGCCAAAAGTAGAGTCGAGTAAAACAATGTTTTATTAGAAAGAAATAAACCATTTTGATTAAAAAATACAAGATATTATATTAATTTATTTAATTATATTAATAATGTTAGTTTATTTAACTGATAAAACTATATTGGAACCCCAAGCTGCTAGCGGTACCAAAGGTGAAGATGAAGGCGGTAAATGCGCGATAGGGATCGCGCGTTTACCGCCGAGATGACGCGCGAGGGTCGTACTGAGACTCAGGCCCAGTCTCAAAAACCAGTATAAACCGGTGCGGGCCGGTATCGTGCTTAAAGCTGATGTCTTATCTACACTATTTGTGTGCACTCACACAAATAAAAAGCTGAGCAGTACGCATTTGCTATGATTATATTGTTGTCATGCCAAAAGTGGACCCAAACACCAGATGTTCTGGGTTCGATCCCCGGTCAGGTCAAGACAGAAAAATATATTTTTCAGATTTACCTGTATCTTGGATGTTTAGCTATATACGAGTAGGTATGTATAGTATCCTATAATATAAAAAGTCTCGAACTTACTTTAGGGCTTTATTTATTTATCATTTTCCATATTTATTTTGGCTGCTTCCGATCGGTCGTTTTGGAAATCCACGGCCTATATCCAGCAGTGTACTTTGTGTGGCTGACATGATGACGACGTTGATAGCACAAGATTACACACCTGTGTGGTGGCGGACGTGGGGAACACGAGTATGTGCGTGGCGGTGACGTCCCGGGGCGTGTGCAGGTGCGACTGTATGGAGGCCTGCGAGAAGCGCTCGTCCGGCGTGAAGCGGTCGGCCATGAGCCGCAGGCAGCTGTCGGGCTCCGTGGACACCAGGCAGGCCGACAGGATGACGGGCGCGCCGCCCGGGTACAGCACGCCGCAGCTGCCGCACATCTCGCGCAGCGCCGTCGACGACCGGTACAGGTTCTTGCGGGACAGCAGCCAGCTCCAGCCTGGATATACAACAGTTAAACTCATTAACCAATACAAAAATGTACAGGTTACACTGATGGTTCTTTTATTTGTCGTGTGTATGACAACACTTAATCGTACGTAACGTACACTTAGAATTAGGAAGTTTCCTTGGTCAAAAATAAATTATTTGGTAATGTTACTAGCTACAGATACATTTTCACGTCTATATCATTGACGGGGCAGACAGGGCCCAGTGCCGTAAGACCCAAAGGCCACGCTTAGCGTGATAGTGGGCATTAAGACAGAAAAGGAATCAAATTACTGATAGGTTGCTAGCCGCATCGCCTATTACCATGATTCAAATCTCGCCCATTATAATGTTATTAGAATACGTTTTATTTAAAAAAAATTGCAGTCAATGCAGTCGTCAAGCCATGTCAGGTGTCTTTAGACAGCTTGAAAAAATCTGACACCAGTATTGGTTATAAGTACACACACGAAATATAAACAACAACAGCATACCTTTGAGTTCGCCGTGGCCGATGCGGCCGACGCGGCCGACGACGAGCCGCCACGGCTGCGCGGCCTGCGACATCACGCCCAGCGTGAAGTCCATCAGCTTCTTGAGGCCCAGCCGCCGCGCGGGGCCCGACCGTCTCCGCCGGGACCTGCACACAACGTTGCTTGTCAAATCAACTGTACATTGTACATATTACACTTAATAATAAAATAAACAGGCCGTTTGCTAGAACCATTAAAGTAAACACTTGAGGCTCCCATACAACAGCCGTGGTTGTGCGGTGTAATGACGTCAGCTAAACACTGAGTGGGGCGGTGTGACGTCACCTGTGCGGCACGTGGATGTTGATGGCGGCGGTGTCGAGCAGCTCGCCGCGGGCGTCGCTGGCGGCGGCCAGCAGCCAGCGCTGGTCGTGCGACAGGCAGTACGCCACGAACAGCACGGCGCCCTGCTCGCCGCAGCTCTGCCCCCACGTCTCCGCCACCTCCTTGAGCGCTCGCGGCGGCGCCAGCACCCACGCCGGCGAGAACAACTTGTACGGCGCACGGTTTTTCTCCTGCAATGCGGTAGATGACAACTTAAATCAGACACTTTTTTTCTAAACGTTAAAACAAACATTTTCTATGAGATTCGTATGAAATACAGAAGCGTGACGTCATGCTTTTTAAAAAGTCAAGTAGAGCTTAAAATCATATTGAAAATGGATATAATCAATGTAAAGACACATTATTTTGTTACGCGTTATTTTTTTAACTGTACCGAATAATGTATTTTTGACCCAATTGTCATATCCATGTCAGCGACAAAGTAACAATGTTAAAATACGCCACGTTAGATAGCTTGTAAAGTAATGTTATAAATACAAAGTGGAAGGGACGTACCCTCTATATTAGGCTATACGAGATCACTATAGTATAATGAAATAAAAATTTAAAAAAAAATCGTGTGTCGACTCACGTCCTTGTTGGAGAGGAAGAGGTTGGCGTTGGCGGCGGTGCCGAAGCCGGTGAGCGACTTGCCGTTGGCCTGGTGCTGCAGCAGCCGCCGCGCGCCGCTGAACACGCTGAAGGCCAGCGCGCGCAGCTCCGACACGCAGCCGCCCATGCCCCACGACTCGTA
The DNA here is from genome assembly GCA_963555685.1 of Acrobasis consociella. Taxonomy (NCBI): domain Eukaryota; kingdom Metazoa; phylum Arthropoda; class Insecta; order Lepidoptera; family Pyralidae; genus Acrobasis; species Acrobasis consociella. The sequence continues at coordinate 2,652,580 of OY743109.1, read as the reverse complement.
CACGCCCTCCAGCGATATTATCTGACGGGGAAACGTTTACCTCAAATTATGTTTGTTAATGAAACATATTATCTGACGGACAAACGCGTACCTCACATTTTTTGTACATTAAATAAAGTTTATTTGCTAGGCAAATTAAAAAAAAAAAACTGATAAGTGGCGAAACCATGCCCCACGTCTCGTCCAGGGATATGATCTGACGGACGCACGCATTTTTTGGAGAATGCAGATTTACAGGGCAAAAAAATCCATAAGACAGAACACGACAAAAATTTTCGGAATTATGACCAAATTACTAGCGACCAGCTGGTGCGGTTGCTGTGACATCACCAGGCAACAGCACTCGGCTTGCGCTAGCGCATGACGAGAAGGCACAGGCTCTAAAGTGTGTTATAAAACCGCAACGAATGGACCGATTTCGATGATTTAATGATTATATCATCATCTGAGCGTATTCCCGGTTGTAACCTCAGCGGTAACGGTTCAGGCCTGTGGTCCGCTACCTAAGCTAGGTGATTTGACGAAGTTAATGGTTTTAACACCTGCCTTCTAAACTTCGTAACCCAAAGGCTAGACCAAAACCAACCTTTGGTTAGGTTTCCTTGACCAATTTCACAAACAACAATATATCTGATAAAAAACGAAACAATATATCTGTGCACACGTCAAATGTGAGAGTTAAACAATCAGGGTCACCACCACAGAATTTGTTGTTTTGCTTACTCGTTTCATCACTCGAAAATCTATAAAATTTTCGTTCTTTATTGTTTTCCGTAGATAAACAATGATAATATGCGCAGTTTCTCACCATTATGATTCAATAATCCTAAGTGACTCACGTAACGTCAACGTGCGACTAGCAACAACCCTGTTTTAAAGGCGCTTACAAGGCCCAAAAACGGAGGAGGGGTTGCGGGGACGCCGATTGCGGGGGACGGTGTGAGTTTCAATTCTGTAAGTAATACTGTTTATTAATTCTGTGCCGAGGGCTAGCCGCGTTACCTGTATGGTGGGGTTGTGGTGCCGCAGGTGCTGGTGCACGCGCGCGGCGAGCCGCAGCAGCGCGTGCAGCGCGCGCGGGCGCTGCGCGTGCGCCGCGGGCGGCTCCACCAGGTACAGCACCAGCGCCGGCGCGCCGCTCTCGTCCTCGTCCCACGAGCCGGGCGTCGGCGCCGGCGGCGTCGTCGAAGGAGTTTCTTCTGTTTCGCCTGCAAGCAATGCGACTCTATTATAGTATATTTTTACATTTATTCAACCCCGCATGTCCTAAACTTTTTTAAACAGCAATCATTTGTGCTTACAAAAATCACATCTTTACTGCATAACTACTGAAAGTGACCATTGACGCATTGTAAGTCTAATAAGGATTGGATTTCATTTCAACAAGGAAGAACACTTTTCTATGCTGCTATCCTTTTCTGTGGCTTAGAATCGTCACTTGCCACAACAAGAGAGAGAGAGTCGAAATGCTATGGCACAGGCCGCCTGAAAAATCTGACACCAGTGTTGGCCACACGAAAACCAAAGAACAGGCAATTCTGTCGCTCTCACTCGTCAGGATAGTCGAAAAATGCTATTCTGTGCTGGCAAATGAGATTCAATCCTAAACATGAAACTCGACAGCATCAAATCAAACATCTTATTATGGAGCGTAGGTTACAAATACATACCAGAGTAAGCGCCGCGAGCGGTGCTTACTCTGGTATGTAGCGGGCAACAGACTCGTCTGCAGTGCGTGCGCGTACGCGCGCACGTAGTCGGCGAGACGGCCGGGCGGATTTATAACTTCACGATTTGCGTTTATAACGCACGCGTGTTTTATGCGTTGTTTATCTATTAACATATCTAAAACCGGCGATATTACATCCACTTTACGAGCAGTGTTAAAAAGGAACATATTGACATACCTTGACTACTAGGCGTGGCGGGGTGGTCGGGCGTGGAGGGCGGCCTCATAGGCGAGGGCGCCGGCCGGTCCCCGTCCAGCAAGGTCTTGTCCAGCGTGAGCGCCGCGAGCGCAGGCACTAAGCTCGTCCGCAGCGCGTGCGCATACGCGCGCACGTAGTCGGCGAGGCGGCCGGGCGGCAGGTCGCCGGCCCAGTCGTCGGCGCTGTCCGCGTCGCGCTCCGACGGCGCCGCGCGCACGATGCCCTCGCGCGCCACTCGCTGCACCTGCAATCGGACACACAGTTTGAACCCTTACACCGCGAGACTTATCATTTTTCGTGTCCCCAGCGCGAGGCATGGTAAATCTATATATAAAATAAATACCTACAACCAAAAACGGATATGGATACGCAAGTTATGTGCCAAACGAGCATGTTTTTTGTCGGAAATATCTGACGTTCGCAGAATGGACCCGACAATGTTAGTCGGATAAATCCGACGTTCGCCAGGGCTGATCGTTACCAGGTGGAAGTTAACATACATTTCTAACCAAACCTCTATGACTGCCTCCGGAGGCTGTGGGTTCGAATCCCACTGGGTGGGAAGCATATTTTGTGAAAAGTTGTTTTTAGTCTGGTTAAGATATTGCAGGCTTAAATCACTTGATTATCCAAAAAGAAAGATGATTCCGAAGGCACATCACGTATAAACTGTGGGTCCCGAACGCCATCAAGCGTGTGCTCAAACCTTTTCAAGGATTGGTTCTGGTTAGAACCAGACCTCAACGTAAAGGGTAGACCCTTTGGGTTGAGGAGGTCAGACGGCAATCGCTCTAAACCAGTAACCTCGACAAATTTAAGGTTAGGTAGCCCCGGGCTCTAAAGCGTTACCGCTGAGGATGCCCATAATAACATAACAAAACCCATCAGGCTGGGTAGGGACCAATACTGAACTGGGTTTCTTTCTGCGTAATCTTTCCAGAAGTGGTTGTTTCAAAACGCTAGTAGTTTCTAGCTTTTGCACTAAAATAATATTTAAAAAAAACCTTCAAAAAGAGATAAATGTATCCTACATTAAATAAAAAAATTGACTTTGACTTTGAAATACGGCCGGATGATGATGATAATGATGACTCACCGGTTGATGCCTCCCGAGGCGACAGGCCTCGTACGCCGTGGACAGTTCCCGGAAGAACGTCCGCAAGGGCTCCGACAGTACATCACCCTCCGCGGCCAACACCACGTAGGCCACGTCCCGCGCGTACGAGTAAGGTTCCAGTGATAGCCTCTCCCAATGCCTGGAAACAAGGAATGTAATGTTAGTATCGACAAAGATAATATAATTACTAACGTAACAGATACCCAACGTCATAGAAACGATTGGAGAGGCCGTAAGCACGCAAAACTGGAGTTGCGGAGCGGCCTCTCAGAGATGGCAGCACATACGACTAGCCAAAAAGGTGACAAAGAAAGGGTTGAATATACTTTTAAAAAATATATTGCATTTCATATAAGTCTTATTTAACTAATTAGAGTACTACTTTATTTAAATAATAGTTCTAAAAGATTTTTACGTTATAATTTTTACCTTAAAGCGCCATCTAGTTACAAGGAAAAGAAATAATAATGTTTATATGACGATGGGTAGGCACGGTATCGATATAGACGAGCTCAGTGGGCCGGCGGGAGTGCGCTGTACTAGCGTTTTCGAAAATAAAGCGACACGGGCATGTTTTGCATTAGATGAGTGACCACAACACAAAATTTCTCGAGCTCCTCCGTGCTTCGGAAGGCAGGTATAAGCCGTTGGTCCCGGCTGTCATCTTTGTATGGTCGTTAAGCTATGTCAGATGCCTTTAGGCAGTCTGAAAAATCTGACAACAATGTTAATCACTTACACACACGAAAAATATACCAAGATAGAAATAAGATCCTTCTAAACTATGGAACATGATCACTATGTATGATTGTGGCATTCTTCGCATTTGCACAGTTTAGCAAAAAAAAAAAGCCACGTCTTACAAGCATCGAACGGAAGGCTCTGGAGCGCCATGCATGACATCAAATTGAACTAAACTTTATTAAGGGTCCCCCGACCCTAGACCAAAATACAACTTTCCATACAAACGTAGTCTACGTTTTATTTCAAAACGACATGTCCGATTTGGGCAAAATTTTGTAATTTTAAAGATATTGCAATTATCTAGGTTTATAACTAGTTTCCCACAGTAAAAATATGAACTTGAAATAGAATATAGTGTTTTATATCATTTTTGTCCATTAGTATGGGAAACTTCTAAATCGTTATATTTTCTTTCCAGTTCATAATTTTACCATAGGAAACCAGTTATAACCCTAGATAATTGCAATTTCTTTACAATTACCAATTTTTACCGGAATCTGACATGTGGTTTCAAAATTAAACGTAGACTACATTTGTATGGAGAAGTCTAGGGTCGCCGGACTCTTAACATGGCTTTAGGCTTTGGTGTCAGAATGTAGATGCTTCGTTTACGTAACACATGTTGAGTTGGAGACCAATTTGGAGGGCACCTAGACTTTTTAGTATTCAAGTTCGTCAGACCACCTTGTGGGTGGGTGTCCTACGCTTCGCTTGCCTGTACGTGGTCGCCATTCTTTCTAGATCATAAGATGTCAATATGTGTGTATAGATGTTTCAAACAATTTTTTATGTGCCGACCTGAGTGCGTACGGCGACAGCGAGAGCCAGTCGCGGTCGTGGCCGACCAGCAGCGGCGGCACGGGCTGCGGCTCGCACAGGTCCTCGTTGCCGCGGCCGGCCAGCCGGTGGAACTGCCGCCACGTCAGCGGGCCCGTCACGCCGTCCCACATGCGCGCGCCGCAGCACCGCTTCTGGATCGCGTCTTGTAGGAGCGGTCGCAGCCGGCGCATCAATCTGCACAACAATACGGTGTTAGTGTTGGTTCTGGTTAGTTTGTTATACCGAATGGGTTAAAGGAAACTGAGGGTCATGGATCACTCGGTTGGCATGAATTTACAAAAAAAGATCGTAACAAAAAATCTTAACTTTTTCGCCCCCATCGACTAATTACGTGCGGTCTGACAGGAACGTGGTTCACATTCCAAAAAAGTAGCTGGGTTTTCATTGGAGATTTTATGAGGTATATGTGTGAGTGACGACTTCCGTCTGGGAGAGACCAACACAGAAGCCTGGGGTGCTAAGAAGTTGTTTTGTTCATGTCGACGTGTGTGAGTGTGTGTGTGTTTAAATGTGTATTGTAGTGTTGCTATTCCTTGGTTCTTTTGTTACAAAAGTTTAATCTGACTTATCACAAATATTTTCTGTCAAAAAAAGTCAAAAAAGTAAAAAAAAATTATTCAATGTAGGATAAATTTATCTCTTATTGAAGGTCATTTTTTTTAAATATTTTTTTTAGTGCAGAAGCTAAAAACTACTAGCGTTTCGGAACGACCACTGCTGGGAAGATTACGCCGAAAGAAACCCAGTTCAGTATTGGTCCCTACCCAGCCTGATGGGCTATGTTACAATTACAATACAGATTTACACTTAAGCTATACATTTAAATTATACAATTACAATTTGCAGACAACTATTTCCAAGAATTTTTCTCAGATGATGATAAGTAGTCATTTACATGATAATACGCATTTTGTAATAAATGATTCTGTGTTCAACTGAATGGGTACTGATACTATCTGCTGTCAATTTCACCGCAAAAAAATATTAAATAAATACATAACAAATAGATAAGGACAAATCACAATAATTGAGCTAACCCCAAAGTAAAAACAAATATAAGCCTAACCATAATTCCAGCTTGATCAGCAGATCATTTTCCAGCTTGCCCTGGCTGGGGATCGAACCCACAACCTTCGGATTGGCGGGTTAGCTTGTTGATTATTACGCTACGGAGGTCTTAAAGAAAAGGTCGAAATCATAACACTAGCACTGTTTCAATAAGAAATAGTATGATACGTACCGGACGACGTCCCTTGACGACCGTGGTGCGCGCGCGCCGATGAAGGGCCAGCGGTGCACGGCGCCCGGGCCCGCGCACGCGCCGCCCGCCGCCGCCAGCGCGCGCCGCGCCGCCGCGCCGCCGTCTGAGTATCTGCACAACAAACATCTGTTGTTACACCAAGCTATCTAACCCTCATATTCATTAGTAGTTTATGCGACTGTGCATAATGAAGGACATTACAACACGAATGTGGGTGGTAATAACATCACATGGGTGTTGTAATGCCTAATTATGTATAGTTGCATACACTATTTACACACATAATTATCATAGTGCTCTAAGATAGGTTCAGGAACCGTAGGGAATTGACCCAAATTACATTGTTATTTAAAATAATGTAATAAAAAACTAATTGAACACATACAGAATAAAAAAACAAACACTCGTAAACAGTAAAACATCAACAAAAAATGACAACTCGGAATCGAACTCGGCGGCGTTTCGAAATTCTATTATTCACATTACAAAGACTATTATTACATACAGAACTGAATCTCCCAAGGTCCCGCGCAATATGTGTCCTCATCTCCCGCCCCCGCACCTCTCCCCATTCTCGTCTTATCGAAGCGGCCAGGTGTAACATTTTTATTAATATCCTGATGTAAATACTGAGCAAAGGCCTTCCCTTCTCCTCTCCACCTATCTCTAACCCGAGCAATATGCTGACATCCACTCAAGAAACCCTCGATGTCATCACGTCATCTCTTCATTTTTCTACCCCTTCGTCTTCTCCTAACTGGTACCCACCAGGTAACCCCCAGGCCCATCTGTATGTAACAGTTATATTAATTCTGTGCCACCATTTATGTATGTGACCGACAGCTTATGAACTACTTAAATGAGTGTGTACTGACTCGAGCACGTTGAGCCGTAGCTCGTCGGCGGGCGGCGGCAGCGCCTGCCGGCGGGCGGCGCGGGCCAGCGCGGAGGCGGCGCCGCCCGCCGGGCCCGCGCACGCCGCCACCACCACGCCCGCCACGTCCGCCAGCCCCAGCGCGCCGCCGCAGGGCTCCTCCGCCAGACCCGTGATCTCCATCTCGTCCTGCGAATGAAAACAGCATTTCAGTTGCTTCCGATTATAATATTGGGCTGATATCATTTAAAAATAAATAAATCATCGAAACGCAAAAAGAAGTCGCTTCCAATAAACTGAATTAGCGGATCCAGTTAGTTTAAAGCGACTTCTTTTTTGCATGTCGACACTGTCGATTCTGATCGAGACGAGTCCAATCAGACATATTTTTCTCAACGTCAAAATGAACATTTTCTATAAGATATGTATGAAATACAATGGCGTGTCGTCACGCTTTTTTGAAGTCAGTCTTCTGTGAATCAGCAAATCTGAAGTGGTTTCAAATTATCATACTAGAAAGTAAAGCACGCAACGGACTACGGAAGAGTGAAAAGGTCAGAAAATACTTGAACGACTCACAAAAAAAAATTCTCCAACGATTGAGACATTGATCAAAACTTTTGTATAAAGTATTTCATGTACATACCTCATAGAACAGGCCGGCTCGATGCGACAGCCGCCTATTGACGATGGCGCTGAAGCCGCAGGTACATCTCCCGGGGTCCTCGTCGCTGGCGGAGGGGGAGCCGGGCGACGCCGGCCCGGGCAGGTACGTCGCCGCGTCCGCGCCGCGGATGTTGCCCACAACCTGAACAAAGTAAATAAATAAATATTTAAATTAATTAATTAATTTAATTTCTATATATTTTATATGTGTATGATTTGTATTTATATACTTAAATAGTTGAAGTGTATAAGCCTTATTTAAACTTTTTGTTTTTCGTTGTTCTGTACTTCTGCCTTCCTTTTAATAATAATTGTCCTTTGTTTCTCTGGTCGACTGGAAGAGATCCCTTCTGGGATAGGTCCACCATTTGTACCATTGTGTTTGTAATTTTATGTGATTAATGTTTGTTTCTAAGTACAATAAAGTTTTGAAATAAATAAATAAATATATAGGGACAAATTACACTAAACGAGCTAGCCCCAAAGTAAGTTCGAGACTTGTGTTATGGGATACTAACTAAGATTTTTATTTTATTTATTGTAAGACTAAATGCAACAGTTTTTTTACCATCGATAGTATCTAGAGAATTTATAGCTAAATATATAAGATAATCAACAACCGTTCACGCCGGAGCTCGTGAACAATAGGTCGGAGCGCTAGCGGATTAATGAGGAACTAATATGAAGACTGCTTCTATAGGAACTATCTTCCCTTTACCCATCCCATTATTTACACCCACCTACATTTTTCTAAGAACATAGGTTTGCTGATAGATAATGCTTTTAGCGTTAAGTCCGCCCTATTGTGCTATATAAACTGTATTTTGTACAATAAAGGTTAAATATATAAATATCTTGTAAAGGAACTGTTACTACGGCACTTAAATGGGTACTCGGAACGTGCGCTAGAATCAGTGTAGCTGCTCTTTACATTTTTTAAGTTCTTTATCCACCATTTTGAGGAGTCTTGTAATATAAAAATGGACTTTTATACCTCTTTTTCTTCTTTCTTGAAGTAAGGGTTTGCTGATCAATACGATTAACTTTGATGTGTATAAATAGCTGGTGGAACTTACCCTCGGGCCAGCATTGCACACGCAGAGCGTACAGCTGTCGAAGTTGTGGTCTCGGAACACGTTGAGCACGGTGTCCGCCAGTAACACGTTGAGTAGCAGCGGGCAGGCGGCGTGAGTCGCTCGGGGGGAGGCGGGGGAGGCTTGGCTGGGCGCGGGGGACGCGCGCGGCGCGGGGGAGGGCGGCACGGCCACCGCGGGGGGAGCGGCGTCGCCGTTGGCCGTGCTCCCGCCGCCCGCGGGCGTGCTTGAACAGGCGCGTCGATTCCGCGTCGCTTCTCGCGTTTCCGCTGCGGGCGACGCGCTCCGCTTGACGCCGGCTGGGAACAACATTGCAAGAGTTAGAACTGACCAAGTCTTACTTTAGTCTAGTACTGCAGACGCCGGGAAGTAAGGCATTGCCGGTCGAGTAGTTTTCAAGGCCGAGCGTTTGCGTGGCTTTGACAATAATTACGAGTCCGAAAATCTTAATTAAATGTCAGGGAATAAAGAAATAACCAATTATGAAAATGTTTACTGAAAAGAAGTAATCTTTACTGCAAGGAGTATAGAATCACTACGTGGCTAAAAAAACTATCTGCTTTCCCGCTACTTTACATGTAACATTTGAACAAAACTAGGAATGATCTCAAAGTGTGTACCGATAGTTCTAGCTGGTTGAAATAATAAATAACATGTACCTGCGCTGGAAAGCGCTGGATGCAGGCCGCTCTTGATCGGTCATTTTGGAAATCTTTGGGAGAGGCCTATGTCCAGCAGTGGACGTTATGCTGCTGAAATGATGATGATGATGTACCTGTCCGGCTTTCCGACTCTTCTCTCTGCTTGTTGTCTTGCTGCCACCGCGGTCGGTACACCGCGTTGGGCGGTAACGTCACGGCGGGCAGTTGTTGACTTGGCAGCGTCGTCAGCGGCGCGTATTTAGATGAGCCCACGTATTTGTATATCGTGGGCGGTTTGAACACGTACGACCAGTCCTGGGAAAATACCAAAATCGGTTTAGAAAACATAGTTACAGAGAAATCGAACATCCTTTCAACCGAAAGGATTGACCATATTTTTGACTTCTGGTTATGGCTCAGATCGAGTAACTGCGATTGGAATAAATATGATTCTATAAATTATAGACACGGAAATAAAATTATTCAGGAGAAAGCAGCTTCTTAATGAGATGTTAAACACAGATGGTGACGGTATCCACACTACTGTATTGCCTCATTGGGGTTTGTTTTTAATCAACTTGCGACAACAACTCAAAGGAGTAATTATTAATTCGTTGCGATCTTTTTTTATGTTTTTATTTATGTTCACCAATTATTTGAAGACTCCTGGATCGATTTGGAAAATTCTTTCTTTGTTGGTGGGGTTTTATTGTCAGGTGGTCTCATGTAAATTTTATTAAAATCGGTTTTACGTTTTGAAATTGATATAGAGATTTCACTGTGAGGAGCTTTATGGCCCGGCAGTAATGCGCATTGCTAGCGCTTTCGCAAGTAAAGCGACACCTGGCGTGGTCCGCATTTAGATGGGTGACCACAAGTGGCATAAAATTTCCTCGAGCTCCTCCGTGCTTCGGAAGGCACTTATAAGCCGTTGGTCCCGGCTGTCATAATTGTATGGCAGACGTCAAGCTATGTTAACTGCCTTTAGGCAGTCTGAAAAATCTGACACCAGTGTTGGCTACTTAACTCTTCAAGCTGCGCCAATACCAGACACAATAGTTAAACAATTGAGGTCGGGAGGAATTCGTCCAAGTGCCGGCTTAGAGGTTAAACACACGAAAAACAAACAAACTGTCTAAATTGATCACCTCAATGGGGTCGGGTGGCGGCGAGCCGGCGTGCAGGTGGCGCGCGAGCGCGTGTGGCGCGGGCGCGTGCGCGTGGTGGTGCAGCAGCGTGGGCGGCGCGTCCTCGGGCAGCGAGAAGCCGGGCGACGGCTGCGTGTGCGGCTCCATGCTGGGCGGCGTCGGGAACATCTTGCTCAGCTCCTCGGCGCGCACACAGCCGCGCCCTATGTAGCGCGACTCCTCCATGGATTTGTTTGAGTCGGGGGGCGTTTGCACGGCCAGCTGGGGACGTCGCGTCACACGTCAAATATTTTATTTATTTATTTAAACTTTATTACATGAAATTGTAATTGACAAATAAAAGCTGTAACAGAAATACTTAAACTAGCTTTTCTATGCAAAAACAACGAGGCTACAAACAGCTAACTAAAACTTTAAAAGTGAGTTACGATTCGTCAGTAAAAAATAAGGAAATAGACTAATAATTCTGACGAAAAACGAGGCATGCGAATAAATACATTGAATATTAAAACACCTCATTTTACAGAACGTATTTTATTTATTTCTCCCAAAATTTTTGCGATTTTTTATGCGTATGTTACAAGAAATTAAGCGTAACACACAAACATAGACAATTGAGTAAATAGTATTTCCAAGACCAATACATAAATTAGTTTGGATGTTTAAATATCGAAAATCTTCACAAAAGAACCATAAACAAAAGTAAGCCACAAAGATGCACTACAATAACAATCGAGTAATGTAAAGAAGGGTGTACACTCACAAGTCTTACCGACTCATCACCGCTGGCCGCGTCGTCGGAGTTGTCGAAGATTTGGTCGAGGTCCTTCAACGTCGGGCACAGCCCGTCCGATGTGAATAGGTTCTTGTACTCTTTTACGTCCTCCTGGTAAAAAAAAATAACGTTATCTTTGCCGCCAATTGCCTAATTCAAGTTGACTCTTTTAAGGATTAAAACGAGGTAGGATTTCGCAAACAATAACAAATCATCCCAAATACTCAAAAAAATTACGCTTGCTGCAAACAAATGTTTAGATAAAAGTATCTGATTTGGGTCTTTCATCGCATAACATCTACTGCTGGTCATTTCCAAAATGACCGATCTAGAGCAGCTTGCATCAGCGCCTAATCTAGACATATAATAAAACAGTTAAAAAAAAGTGTGTCTTTACATTAAATATATTTTTAAGAAAAAAAAATTGCTGGCGATAGAGACATAGTAATAGAGTAAGAATAAAAAAAAAACTGTTTGTCTGTATGCTGTTTGTACACGCTAATCTCCGGAAATACTGGACGGATTCGAATGAAACTTTTTTGTTATATAGGTAGCGAATAGTAACTGACATGCTCCTGCTTCTCCTGCTTGATGTCCGCGTTGGGCGCGAGCGCGGCCATGGTGGTGTGTTCGTGGCCCGCGTACAGGTCGCCCCCGCGCGAGCCCAGCGCCAGCTCTTCGCTGAACGTGGTCTCTTCGCTCTTGAACCGCTTCACTGGGTGCTCCAGCCTGCGGACGGAATCGGGCAGATTAGTGGGGGACGGAGTTGGGGCGTGGGCGTAATTTGCATGAAAATGTTTCGTTTTAAAAGCGTCTGCAGCACATTCTCAAAAAAGCGAAACGGAACTAACGCGAATCATTAACGAAACATTTAGCTCTCATAAATATAAAAATTCAAAAAAAATTGCTAAAGTTATTTAAATCAAATATGTATTAGGTCGTTCTTTTATTTTCAAATATTGAAATGAGGGAAAAGGACAAAACATTTTTTAACGAAAATAGGTTTAGCAAATGGTTAAGTTTTATAAATATGAGGATTATTCTCTACTTTATTTATTTATTTAACTTTATCACAAATGAAATAGCGGATTTAAAGCCATAGGCTTTATCTACCAGTCAACCCACTAGTAATGCCGAGAAAAAGAAGACTAGACTTCGTCTATTCTATTAATTATTCTTCTATTAAAGTAGACAAGCTAGACACAAAAAGAAGCATAATTTTCTGTGGATTTTGGTCACGAAACCATATTAGAGAAACATTCGCGATTCGTTTCCGTAGATCCGTTCGTTTCTCTTTTACGATAGTGTGCTACAGAGCATAGATATAAAACAAACTTTATTCAAGTTAATTTACGCCCACGCTATTCAAGGCAATAAAAATAACATTTACTAACAACTAAATAAAATTGGACTTTGTAAATAATAAATTAATCGAAAACTTCATGCAAAAACAACATGAGTAATGTCGCCTTCAAAACACAGAACATGCTAAACTTAGGCTCCACCATTCACACTGCGCAAGTCGGCTGTTACTGTAGCGAGCTAAAGATTCACATTGAACTATCTAACGTTCAGATGTGACCGTATTGAGTACTCGCATTATAGAAGAAAATATGGCTTAACCAACTTTTCTGTAATATTGGTTAAGTAAATGGAATTGACATTGGTCGTTACCTAAAACCATGTCAGAGGCCTTTAAGGCGGTTTAAAAACTCTGACACTAGTGTTAGTCACTAACACACACGATAAGAAAAAGAAGTAAATGGAAAATTAACTTGTTTAGAAAAGTTTTAATTCGCCGATAGATACACCGGGCACCGAGTAATTTAACGAAATAAAACCGATTTCTTACTTAATCAATAATTTATTTGTATAAAAACAAACTTTTTCCTTTATCCAAATAATGTCATGGACAATCATGCGCATTTCACATTTACAATAAATTAATCATATTTCATTGCAGGAGATTTTTATATGTTTGCACAAATGATCTATTGATATTTTTCTACAATCCATTGCACACAATGGCATAGAGTATGTATAGTATGGACTGTTCAGTTCAGTTCAGTTCAGTTCTGTGCTCACCCAGCCAGCTTTCGCAGCAAGAGCGTTGGAGCTAGGTCCACTTTAGAAAGAACTTGACTGCACTTACAGCTACAAGGCGATATGGGTACTTATCGGTCCTGTTCTACTAGCGCAGCCAAGTCAGACCTCGTTGAACCAGTACCAGACTCGAGAAACCAGGTGAGCACGTATATAGGATATTATGGAGCGTGTGGGGGGTTGCAGTCTAGGGGATGGGAAAGACAGGGGAAGTTAGAGTCTACCGTATACCAGCAACAAGTAAACATATAGGAATAGTATACTATACTTGGTGTGTAATAAATAAAAAGGATGGGATATATGACTGCGAATTTTTTGCTGCCGATGATCTTCACTTCCTGATGCATATTTCGAAGAGCGAGGTTGGCTGCATCTTGCTTCACGCAGTGGAAGTTGTGGAAATAGCATTGTATGTTGTGTTCTGTGTAAATATACTTCTGATTTAAGTTCCATATTCTTCTGACGTTTTCCTCTAAAGTTTTCTTTTATCGACCTGGTCGCTCGATGTCTTTGTAGGTCCTCGCGGAGATTGGTCCCTGCGTCTCTGGCATTACTTTTTATTTCTTCTATTTTATGGAACAATATATTTATCTACGTATTTATTTGTGGTAATTAATATTTTCTTTTATCTTGGGGTCCGTAGGCAGGTTTCCTAGAATTGTCCTATCCGTAAGCGTCGTTTATCCGTCCAATGATCTTCTCGCCCTGTAAGTGCACCCACATGTGGCGCAGATGGCGAGGGTCAGGCGTGAAACAATAGCGGCCGGCTACCTGCTCTGGCGTTGACGCTGGATTGCATCATCTTTAGCGACGTTGTAATTTAAAATATTTGGAGTGCTACGGAGTCTTTTATTGAGATTCCATCCAAGTCAACTATGTAGTTGCATTACCATGGAATATTCTTTGTCAAATATAAAATTATACGCACCTGCATCCCAAATCTAGTCAAAACATGATACGCATGCGTTCTTTGATCACACCACGTCATGATTTTTTAACCCCTGACGCAAAAAGAGAGGTGTTGTAAGTTTGACGTAACTATGTGTGTCTGTTCGCCTAACCGCAGCATCGCAGCTCCCAAATTAAAGGACCGATTATGATGCGGTTTTCTTGGTTTAAAAGCTGACGTGATTAAAATGTTCCTAGATGTCGGGTTAATTAAAAACTTTTAGGTATGTTATACGGAGTGAAGAAGGTGAGTCTCCCTCACTAAGACTTTTTTCCCGATATTCACTAAATTAATAACACACTTTACTCCGTAGTAATCACTAAACTTCGTCAGTACTCCCACAACACACCACACACTCACTCCGCGTTAATGAAACAAATTGAATATATGTCTGCTATTATCAAAAGCAATTTACCGTACTTTGCAGTGCGAGGACGTGGAGCCTAATCCTATAGATTTGTACCTATTCCAAGTCAACGAAACTGCCTAGAAAAGTACATGTATCAAATTTAAAATTGTACCGACATGCATCTTAAATCTAACAAAATAAGTCGAGCATGCATATTTTCTGGTATTATATATTCCACCTAATTTCAGTCAAGTCCTTTTGTGTTAATGTTCAGGGAATTAGATGATATTATTTGGAAACCTCTCACCCGCATTTTCAGCAACTTTCTTAATTAATAATGCACACTTAGTAGTCACAAAATATCAATGCACTTTCACAACACAACACACACTCACTGGTTACTTGCTAAATAATTACGTTATACTAATGACTAACAAAAAAAAAGAGAAACAGGGATAGTCAGTATAAGGACGAGCGGACACGTGTTCTCCAAACGGCCGTCGGCGATAGAATCTAGAGTATGTATAGTATGGACTGTTTAGACAATATCTCTATTTAGTAGAATGATTAATTGAATACGCCGACTACGTAATATTTCGCGGTCAAATAACGGCCTAGGGGTTATGGCGATCGAATTGTAAATAAAGATTCCTAAGAAAGAACTCAAATTGGTCAATAAAATCAAACTTTTCAGAAAATAATTCAAGTGTACTGAGATAATTAACACTGCATACCTGTATTAGCCAAAAGTAGCATTGAACACACAAGTACTTTAAAATTACAAAAAATTTCATGTTTAAGACCACAATTAAGATAAACCTTCTGGTATTAACTTTCACTTTTATATCTAACTCAGACACATAAATTAGTTTGCAAAAAAATTAGATTTCAGTTTTTTTTTTTATTTATTTAATTGATAGTGATAGGACACATTCTTATAAATCGCACGAGTTAGTGTTGATGTTAAGCAAATCGTACGATCAACTCCACTGGTGTATATTGTACATTATGGTTGACCATCACTTACTTAGCCATAAACTAGCTTATTATGGCTGTGTGATTGATTTCAGTCAGGTATATTGCTGGTATAGTATTACTGGTATAGTTGTAGCCTAACCTAGAAAGCTTTCCCGCGTGTCGACATAACCACTGGCAGGGTCGCCTGCCTGATCAACTAAACGCTACAATTATTTCTACCGTTGGTTCACTCACCAAGCGTACACGGTGGTATAGTCGTAAAGCATGTGCAAGGAATGCTCGTCTTCCAGCGGGTCGACCTTGCGCTCGGCCACTGGCAGGATCGGCCGCTTCACCAACTCCACGGGCGGTGGGTCCACATGGTTGGCGGAGTTGTTCGCTGCGCCGCTCGGTGGGGAATCGCCCTGTATCAACAAGTTTTTATTACCAAAGTGTTCTTCTCATTTTTGTGAGTTTCCGGGTGCATTAAGATGTGCTTATTCGGAGACTGAAATGAAAAAAGCGATGCCAATCAAATGGAACTCCAATAAAGAGTTTCAAACAATTAAAATCAGAAACTTTTGTCTAAACGTCAAAACAAACATTTTCTATGGGATTTGTATGAAATAAAGACCAATGACAGTTATAGGATCTTGAAGTCAAATAGTGCTCTTAAATCAGTTTTTCCGCAATAATAAATCAACCCATAGATTGTGTCGTCTCTGTGAGTTACAGAGACTACACAATCTATAGGTAGAATTAGGAAGTTTCCTGGGTCAAAAAAGAATTATTTGGTACTGTTCATAGAATGCGAATAAAACGCCATAAAATAATGTCATTTGATCATATTAATTTTCAACGTGATTTTAGATTAAGGTTCAACAAGTTTATAGAAGGTGATTGAATGATACCTGTGCGAAGAGCTTCGTGCCGGGCTGTGAGGGCGGCGCGGGCGTGGGCGGCGCCAGCGGGTCGGGCGTCGGCGCCGGCGTGTGCAGCGACGGCGGCACGCCGGGCACCGCCTACAGAACAAACACGTTCATACTTTATTAAGTCAACAAGAAAACCTACTTTTAGTTTTTAGTTGCTTCAAACAAGTTTTTTGCTAGGCAAAATAAAAATCCCATTTTCTTTCTTGTCGAGTCAAAATGATCCCAATATATTTTCTACTTCAAATTATAGTTGACCATTATGTGGATTAAAATTTGGTAAAAGGTTTTTTGCTTAAATTTAATTAAAAATAAAATTTAATAATAATAAATATATAGAGACAAATTACACTGATTGAGCTAGCCCCAAAGTAAGTTCAAAACTTGTGTTATGGGATACGTACTCAACGCTATTATATTTTATAACAAATAAATATATAGATAAACATCCAAGACCCAGTACAATTTGAAAAAAGGCTATTTTCCAACTTGCCCTGACCGGGGATCGAACCCGGGACCTCTGGGTGGCGGACTAGCTGGATGACCACTGACCACGGAGGTCGACAAATTTAATGTCAAGAACGCCATCTTGTTATGAGTAGCGGAACTACCGATACAACGCTATAGCTATAGCTTAACCGGTCGGAAGGATCGTGTGCGTCGACACTTATACAATGACTTCGACAAGAGCTTGGTTTTCAAATAGAGTATCAGTACACACCTGCTGCGGGTGCTGCGCGTGGTGCGGCGAGGGCGGCTGCGCGCCGGCGGAGGACGGCGCGGACGCGGGCGGCGCGGGCGAGCCGCCGCCGCAGCTGCCCGGGGAGCAGCCGCCGCCGCCGCTGCCCGGGCACAGCGCGCCGCCAACCGACCTGACACATACACACCTAGTCATTATACACGTCTCATCCTGTATTCACTAGTCCACATGCTCTGACGTCATGACAATCAAGTTTGTTAAGAATTGATCGACAAAGCGGCGCGAAAGTGAATTAAGAAATCCCAACTCTATTATGCTCGTATGATGCAGATGGTTCGTAGATGTATCTGCTCGCCTTGAGTTTAAATTGCTACGATGAATCGTTGCGATTATAGTCAAACATAATATTTATAAAAATTAACAAACGTTTGGTAAACCTATTTTAGTTAAAACATGTTTTGTTCCTTTTCCTCTTTTCAATATTTGACATTGAAAGAACGAGAAAAAACGTATTTTAACTGAAATAGGTTTAGCAAACAGTTGTAATTTTTATAAATATAAGGGTAAAACTTTACTTGCCACGAGGTAATATAAAGTCGAACATGTTGTCTAGCGAATACAAGACTGAAATGTTACAAAATATCGAGATACTAGATTTTTTTTATTTAATAGTGCATTGGGGTAATTCTGAAAACGGGTATATTCCGAAATTTTAAAAAATCTACCGTTCTGAGTGATATTTTCTTGTTGGCAACACTAATCTAGCCGCCATCTTGATTGTCCTGGCCGCGTCAGTTGTCGTGAGTCATTATTGTCAACAACACGTGCGTAGCATCAAGTTTTCTGAAGCAAGTGTTTTTCGCGCCATTTTCGTTGATTCGTAATAACCCCAACATATTTTTCTCGGAATTCTGGTAAGTTATTTAAATGAGTGTTTGTTTTTATAACAGATAATCGTTTTTTGCGAATGTGTGAAAGGAAGACAACGTCGTAGCTGTGGTTTTATTTATTTTTCGGAAATACCCCACAGGGGTTATTCCGATTTACGTTTATATCGTAATTACCCCAAATAGCTTTTTCATACTAATTAGCACTGGTTCTCAACATGTAAACAAACTGAAATTATTCTGATTTAGTTTACTTAAGCGTGACCTAAACCTTATAAGTAATCTTTGGCAAATAATATTGAGTAATTTGGTGTGGTGTAGTTATGGAGTGATATTTATCCCTTTATAATTAAAATAAGTTTTTTTTTTCAGACCCACCATGCCCCGAACTTACGTAAAAACAAAGATTAAAACCTACACTCCACAAAATTTAGCTGAAGCCATCGAAAAAGTAAAAAATGGCGAAATGACGCAATATAGTGCAGCGCAACAGTACAATATTCCCATGACGACTCTTTTTGATCACATTAAAGCAAGTGCAGGAAATCTCAGGCCAAATGCAGGTAGACCAACTGCTTTACCTTTAGAAGACGAAAACGAATTAGCCGAAACAATTACAGTCATGGAAAGATGGGGTTTTGGACTTTCAAGACTTGAAATAATGGAGATTGTCGCTGAATATGTGCGGCTGAATGAAATTCCAACGCCATTTAAAAACAATGTCCCAGGTGCAGACTGGTTCATTAATTTTCGGAAACGACATGGATTGTCTATCAAAAAAGCACAGTCTGTAGAATACGTGAGAAAAAAAATGACAGATCCTTTCGTCATTGCTGAATATTTCGATTTACTGCAAAATACTTTAAAAGATTTGAATCTCTTTGAAAGACCCCAGGCCATATGGAACTTGGATGAAACATCAATGTGCCTGGATCCATCCAAAACAAAAGTTGTTGGTAAAATAAACAAACCTTGTTCAAGAACAACTTACGGAAGTGGAAAGGAAAACACAACCGTGTTGGCAGGTGCAAACGCCAGCGGCAAGAAGTTGCCGCCTTTGATTGTTTTCAAAGGGAAAGATACTTGGGATACATGGATGGCTGAGCAAGACCCCGCTAAATACGATTTTCAAGTAGCTTATGCGACCAGTGCTAAAGGGTGGATGGAAACAACAATTTTTTTAAATTATTTCAAAAATGTACTCATCCCAAATCTGGGAGAAGAGCGACCGGTCCTTGTTATTTATGATGGTCACTCAACCCACGTCAATATAGGAGTTGTGCAGCTAGCAATCGAAAACAATATAACGATACTTAAACTACCGCCACATACGTCTCATTTGCTGCAGCCTCTAGACCTCGCAGTATTTAAGTCGTTCAAATCTATATGGGACGCCAAACTGGTAGAGTGGCAGCGTAGAAATGTTGGCACAAAAATGCCAAAAAAAATCTTCTCGCAAACACTAGCAGATACTTGGCAACAAACAAGCCCCGATGTAATCAAAAGCGGGTTTAGAAAAGCTGGGATTTATCCATTCAATGCACAAGTGATACCCGTGGAAAAGTTTGATCCAGATGCATATAAAAGATACCAGAAAAAGATATCAGAAGCACATCGTGCCCCTGTAAGCCCAAAGTCACTCAGAGAAATTTGTACTGCTTTTTGTATAAATTTGTTTAACAATCTTACGGTGACTTATGATGCTCTTGACAAGTCAAGCTCTGACAAAGTTACCTTGCTGTCTGAAATATCAAAGTCCAATGTCCAGACTTTGAGATTTGTAGCTAATCAGCCAACTCAATTACCCACATGTTTAAAGAATTCTAAGTCAATACAAAATTCAACAAAATTAAACATTATATCAAATCAAATCATCGTCAAAGCACCATTAAATCAACCCCAACCCCAACGATCATGCACATTTGAAGAACTGGTGCTAAGAAAAATCGAACAGGACAAAAAGGATACTACTTTGACAAAAAGGAAACGTGTTACTACAGGCGCTGAAGTAATAACTGCAACCATGGCTAAAAAAATTTTGGAAGAAAGGGAAAAAACCAAAGGGACTAAAAAGCTAACAAAAACAAATAAAAATGATTTTAAAAAAGGGACAAGAGTAACCAAAAACGAGAGTTCAATCAACAAAAAAAATAGAACAGCACAAGCGCAAAAAGACCAGCCAGGCCCCTCAGGCATAAATAATAAGAAGAAAAGAAAACGCCAGCCTTCATTTGAAAGCATCACTAGTGTATCAGACATCATCAGCGACCACAGTGACTCTGATATTTTTGATTGTGAAGAATCCATGGATGAATATTTTCAAGAAAACCAAGAAACACAAAAGTCACAAAATAAGACAAAAGATGTGAAATACAGTAAAAGATATGAAAATTCAACAGATCTCAAGATACTGACTAACATAAATCCGAATCCCCTCTCTACTAAAGGTAAAGGTGTAGGCAAAAAAAGTAAAGGTAAAGAAAATAAAGCGAATAAAAACGACGAAGAAAAGGAACAGAAAAGTCATGAAAGTGATAACGAAGACGGCGTTGATCTTTTTATGAGAGGAAAAAATATGACTACAAGACAAGACTCAACAACAAATGACAAGGATGAGCCATTGCCACTAGAACATACAAGCATGGATATAGTTCAAGATGAACAAGAAGTGGACCTGGCCTTTAAGGAAGTTTACAAATTAAATGATAAAGAAAATCAAGTGAATAACGAAGACAAAAAAAAACCAGATATACGACACATTGTAAGAGCTAACGGAGACGACATTGAAAAAGACCTGGAAAATAAAGACATAGTACACGAAATTCAAGAAGAGGACACTACCATGAAGGAAATTTACAAAGTGAATGATTCAGTGCTTGTCAGATATTTCATCAGAAAAAAATGGAGGTACTATATTGGGCTCATAGAAGCAGTAACAACAATGCATGAAGAAACGCGCTTTTCAATCAACTTCTTAAAAAAGATGAGATCACAGCAGCAGCTAACCTTCATGATGACAAAAAAAAAAGATATTGATGTAGTTACCGAGTCATTAATAGTGAAGAAGATAGATATACAAAAAAAAGATAATGAAAAACAGTATCACTTATGTAATGATGGAGATACAATTTATTTTGACTGATTAAAAACCAAAGTGATATGCTTAATTTATTAATTAAGTAAGGCTTTTAGACCATGTCTTAAGCATGTTTTTTTTTATCTAGTCTGCGTTTAATTAAAAGTTCGTGCCATAAAGTAAGTAGATAAAAATAATTGAGCTTAGCTCCAGTTTTTGTCAGTTCTCACTGTGAATTATTTTTTAAGAGACTGTTAGTTCCTATCTTGGTGATAAGTAACGTTTTAAAAGTACTGATTTAATTATATGTAGAAAGATTATTTTGTGCTAAAAGTGCTTAACCAAGTAGTCAAAAACGGTTAAGTATTAAGTATTTCTTTAAAATAAATGTTGATTACGCCTTAATGATTTATTTTTATTCAGAAATTCCAAATCAGAGGAAGGACCTATATGAAATGAGGCAGAGCTTTAATGTCCACGGGGGGTGGCCAAATATTTCCGATGTCCACGGGGTGGCCAACAGGAATAGTTGTCCACCCCCATAAGCGGGTGATTCTGCTAAAGGATAAGACATTAATTATGGTTGCGAAATGAACATTTGCTATAAAAATCGATATCTGAGACTCCCCGAGGTCTTTGGGATCGAATATGTTATAAAATTGACCTAAAGTGGCCGCCATCTTGAACTTTTTAGTTAAGTAATGGATCGATTGCTTTGAAAATCGATATCTGAAGCTCCATGAGGTTTCTGAGATCGAATATGTTATTAAAGTGACCTAAAGTGGCCGCCTTAAGATGACCTTATGGAGCCTCAGATATCGATTTTCAAAGCAATCGATCCATTATTTAACTTAAAGTTCAAGATGGCGGCCACCTTAGGTCACTTTTATAACATATTCGATCTCAGAGACCTCATGGAACCTCAGATATCGATTTTTATAGCAAAGTTTATTTTATTATTATATTATTAGGGGGGGTGGACAACAGGAATAAACGGTCTCGTCTCCTTGTCATTTTACTGAAATGTTGAGAACCACAATCTTTTATCGGGGTAATTCCGAAATAAAATGTTGAAAAAAATTAGATTAGCTATACTAATGACAAATGTGATGGTTTTTTGTGTAAGGGGTAATTACGGTTGAAAAATAAATGTAAACTTTAAGTCGTTTTGCAGTAAGGATCACTTTTGAATGACTTCGGAATAACCCCAAGATAGCTCGTAATTACCCCAATACAAAAAAAATATGACTTAACATTTTAAATGCTTAATTTAAAGAACCTAATAACATGTTTAAGATTCTAATTTTAATTAGTAATACACCATCTTATTGAGTACCTATAGGTTAAACAATAATGACAGTAAATAAAAAATAACTTTGAATAATTAACTGTCACATAGACCTCTAGTCATCTCATAGAAATTTCTGTCGGAATTACCCCAATGCACCTTAAATAAAAATACTAATACTTAACAGATGTTTTATTTAGTAATTACATTTTGACTAAAATCGTACCTCAATACCTTGTAACATCATCAAAATTATTGATATCGACCAATGGAATAACATTGCTGATCAATGGATATTTGATGAACAACACTGACAGTATGAATTCACTTCAGATATGCTTTCGAAGTTGAGCCTTGAGATGAGAGGTAGATGTTATCGAATCTCCGTGACGATGTGTGCTACCTTACACTCTCACTAATTCTTACAGTAAACCAAACAGATGAAGAAATTTAGACCGAATTAGCAGTGAGTAAGGTACAATTTTGAATGTCGATGTGCAGGTTGGATCAATTTCACTTGTGGTTAAATGAAGAGTTTTACTCAACAATTTCATAGAATAAATTTTATCCCATGAATGAAGTATTCTGTTCGTAGAAGACACAAAACATGCAATATAAGACAGTCAAGCATTCGCATTATGTACTCATGCAATATAGATCTACAATGCGATAAATAATGATAAATATAGGGCATGCATGCATATTGAAGCAACATTGCATTATTTGTGGCTCGTTGAGCTAACACTACGCGACTTTTCGAGCGTTTTAGCAAAGAACAGTGACTTTTAACTCGAGTAAATACGGACTATATTGCTGTATACGCATTTCTAAACATAATATTAGGCTGTCTTTATCACGCTCGAAGAGTCGTTCCAGCGATGTAGTTTGAATGACTCGTGAGGACCCGAAATGCCTTATCATTTATAAATACTGTATAGTATAAATCCTTTTTCGCGCAACAACTCTTTCCGAATTAAGTTTCGAAACAAATTTATAAACAGTTCTTTCAATCGGCCATTTTCTAGCGCGGTTTTTTTCATCTCCATTAATGATGACAAGGATAGCGATAGAAAAAGGCAGTTTGTCTTTTCTGTAATGCTAGGAACTCAGCTAAAACGTATGTAAATAAACGTAAGTTCGTAGGTGATTTTTGCGAATTTTAATTCTAAATTGTACTTATCGTTGGAGTTGTTGTCGAAAATAATTTAGTTAGATGAAACTGCGTCAGACAATATTTTACTGTCAGTTTGATTTGAAAAGTAATTAATACCAATCTGCAATTTCAAAACATGGCAAAGTTCGTAATTTTTTTATAACATCTCACTAAATAAATCATTGATGATTGCGATGAACATTTAAAAAGTTAACCGATGAGAATCTAAATACTGAATGAGAAAGGAATTTATGATGGATGCAAATCGATCGGTGTTGGATTTCGTACTTTAAAAAGAGAACCCCGGTAAATGAGTCTTACCATTTTGTATAGATTTTACGACTTTATATGTCTGTTTTAAATTATTATGTCGTAACTGTCACTCGAAGTAATGTGAAATCTTTACAAAAAGATAACTTCGCTGTTTTCAAAGCTGTGTTTTAAATTTAGGAACAAGATCGACTCGTAACGACGACACGAGTGACGAGTTCCGTACAATTAATTTGCGTTTTTAAATTTTCCGTACACTGCTTTGAAATTCAGCCTAAGCCCACAAGATATCGCGATTGGCGGAATTATCGTATCAGGGTTGGAACACATTTGGCAGAACAGTACAGCACTTTTCTATGCTGCTATCCGGCCGTGCTGATGCATTTCGTCGTTCTCTCTCGCTCTAGCAAACGACGGTTCTGAGCGGCAGAAAAGGTTAGCAAAGATCATTTTTACTAACTGAAAACAGACTTCACCTTTATACTACACAACCGATTTTAACATGTACAAGCATGCCCTTCAACAAAAAAATAATTTTCCAAATCGGTTCAGACGCCTTTGGTGATAGGTGAACACATAAAAGATCGCGACGAAGAAAAGTCTGTTAAAAAGTGGTGCCCCGTGCTGCCAAACGAGAACCAGACGTCATCTGTGTGGGTGTGACCGTGGATGAGCGTGAGGTGTGCGCTGCGTACTCACGGTGCGGGGTCCCGGCGCGGGCGCCGCGTCCGCGCCGGCGCGCGGCGGTGGAACAGCTCGGGGCGGGGCGCCCGCGCGCGCCGCCGCCGCCACCTGCACACACAGTACGCTAGCGCGGCCCACTACCACAGACACCGGTCACACTTTCGCCCGCACCCCTACCGAGCCCGACTCACGCCCGCGCGGACTGCCCGAGTTAACTCTCCTCGGTGGCCGTGCCGTGCGAGCCCGCACCGACCGTTAGCTAGTTCGTGATTATTTTTCAAAACAAATTTTTTGGCCTGCAGATTTAGATGAGCACTCGCGCTCTTCTAAAAGGAATCAATAAAATAAATAAATAATTTTGATATAATTATGTATTGCATAAAAAGAATCGAACACCCGAAATGCTCAAAACCCATACAAAATATATAATAAATAAATAACGAGATCAAAAGTGTGACAAGAGCCTTCCCGCAATATTTTTGACGAAGGAATCTAATCGGACGTACATACGAATCGCCCTTCCACTTTTATGCACCTTATTCCTCACGTAATAAGGTGCATCGTCTTCTAACTATAAGAACTAGATAGATTCCTTCGTCGAGCGCCCACGGACACGTCGTATTCATGGGCAAAGCTATATTATCCCTCTACAGCTTATACTACATATTATAAACTATAATATTGGCTATCAAAACATTCGCAAACATAACATCTACCTATCTATCTACACGGCAGCTGCACCCTTTCACGCACTCCGTCCACGGCAAAACGCGCCTTATGACCTAAAAAATAAGATTCGGTTTCGGCCGCGAACGGGGGACGGAATCTCAAATGCATCTCAATACTAATAAGTAAATACTCTCATACATAACATACGTAAATATTATAAATGCAAGACACACAACGCTCGTACAACTACGGCTATATACTGCTCCTATCTACTGTATATAATTTATAATATTGTGGAATGTGCACTGCCACTATCTCAACTATCAATGAAACGAAGATCGTGTAAAAAAATCGTTTATACTTTTAAAAATCTTTTGGATACCTTATGGACAAACACAGTCATAGCAATAAGGAATTATAACAGGTACGTAAAACCAGGGGCCAGATAATTGAAAATGGCAGCTTATCGTCTATTTAATATAATAGATTTCCTACCCTCATCAGTCATCTTTCGACAGCAAGGAGAAGCAGATCTTTAACATATTTTTCCAGAATATCCCAAAATACTACCACGACTGTAATTTTATTCGGTTTAACGAACTGGTCGATATAGTGACATGTGCACATTCCATCACCGTTTTCGGTTGCATACAATAAAGAGGAGATCGGACTGCGACACTCACTTGTTACACGCGCAGGCGGTCTTGCGCGTCGGGTCCACGAAGTCTTCCGACTTCTCCGGGGTCGAATCGCTGTAGCAAGACTCCGCCTAAACAGACAATAACAATTTGATTACATCTAAATCAATTGTAATTTCATTTACTCTAACATTTTAGAATACTATGCTGCAATTCATTGAGGTAGAATGTCTCAGATCAAAGGAATTAGCCGGCGAGTCAAAAAGAGGGTGATAAATATGCAACGTGAGGCTTTATTTATCAATCACACCTGATGTGTATACAAGTAACATTTTAGAGCACGCAGCGGTCGCGTTTTGTCTAATCGTGAGTCTGATAAGCCAGTCATAAATAAAGTTAAATAACACAGTCGAATAGAACAGCAATCGAATATGTCAGTGATAATTATAAGTACACAACATTGAGGTTATCATGACAAAAATGGGTAAAAAAACAACAAAAACATGTTTCATAGCCAAAATGTTAGAAGTATTATAATTAGTAATTTGATTGCCACTTAAGACTTGAATAATGGCAATACCGTTTGAGTCTTATTATATTGTACTTCTTTTGATTTAGGAAGAAATACTCGGAACAGTCTCTGTATTCGAAAGAAAGTTCCGTTTCCCACTTCCAAGCTGTACTGTACGACATTTACCCTAATATTCGTAAAGTTAACAAACGTTTGCTATAGCTCTTTTAGTTAAAATGTGTTACTGTTAATATCTGGTTTAAATCCAAAATAAATAAAAAATTGAAATCGAAACATCTGACAAAAAATTATATTAATCGCGGTAAGTCTCATAATACTAATAACAGTAATTGTGACCGCGAAGCTCAAAAATCATATATTAAAATGTGTTTTGTCTCGTTCTTACACGTCAAATATTGAAAAGAGGGAAAGGGACAAAACATGTTTAGCAAACGGCTGTTAATTTTTATGTATTGGGATTGTCAAGGCGCGGCAATATATGTTCGGCTTTGTAGGTACTGACGTGGTGCAGGTGCGGGGTGGGCGTGGTGAGCGCGGTGAGCGTGCGCGCGCAGCGCTCGGCGCAGGCGGCGGGGCGCGCGCCGCGCGTGCGCAGCGACGTCACCAGCGCGTACGGCACCGGGTAGCGCATGCGCGCGCCGCCGCAGATCACCTGCGGACACCAAACGGATGCCTTACATACATGACACATTTTTATATCAAACTAGCTGCGCCTAAAGTGCCTATGTTTTAACCCAGTGTGTCAGCTTGCATACCTTATCAATGGTCCCGCCGTTTGCGCGTGCAGAAGTAACAAACACACACACACACACACAAACTTTCGCCTTTATATTAGTGTGATAATGTGATGTGATAAAAATCTCCAAATACCTAACAGGAAATCCTGCTTTCAGTATTTTCCCTTCATTTTAAAATAATACTTTCAGACCCCATCCACGTAGCGAGTAGCAGAAGCAGGAAAAATCACATTCACAACTCTATCAAACAAAGATTTATAATTTTACAGTAAGATTTCACGTTTTAAGGTCATAAAATGTGTGCTTTAGGCACTGTTATCGCTCCCAAAACAAGTAACATCGACAACGAACCTCAACGGCGCCGCAGCCTTGCTCCAAAGGGTACAGCTGCCGCCACGCATCGAGCAGGCGCGCGGTAGCAGCGTCGCTGTCGCTCCACTCCCGCCCCGTCAGAGTGCCTTCCAGACCGAATGGCGCTAGGATCACTGCAAATATAACGAAAAAACGTTAGTACAAAGAATCCAGAGCTTACATTGATATGATATATCGTGGCGACCCTGCCATATACACTTTGTAAATAAAGAGTTTAGATCTTTCCTCGAATGGTTTGACGTTGTACATTGTTTGTTGTTTTTATTGGGATAAGTAGCAACTGGAGCCAGACTTTCAAACCTTACAACTGATATCAAACATATTTGACCTTGTTTCACATTGATATGACGTGGCGACCCTGCTATGTACACTTGGTAAATAAAAAGAATCAAGATCTTTGCTCAAATGGTTTGACGTTGTACATTGTTGTTTTTATTGGATGTAAGAAGCCAACACTGGTGTTAGATTTTCAAGCCTAGCAACTGATGTAGCATTACGACTGCCAGCCTGGACCAACGTTCAGAGCTCGAGACATGCTATGTCACTTATGGTCATCAACCCAAAAGCGGACGATTACCGTACAAAGGATCCAGTCCGTTTTCGTCAGAAAAAGGCCTATAAATTATTCTTATGAATGCGGTATCTGACCGAAGTGATCTAAATATCTGCTTTGCTTACCCTTCTGATGGTGGTTGTTATGGTGGTTCCGGCGAGGCAGCGTCCGCACCGGCGGGTGTTGCCGGACGTCCACAGAAGCGCACACCGTGCTCTCGCCGTGGAGGAAGAACGCGAAAGAAAACGACAGGTGCCAGGGGCTGCAACATATTACAAAAACAACAATTAGTCTAAGATGTAATTCGAAATAACATACAGAGCAAAAATTACAGAAGTATCGCATATAAATTGTTATTTGTCCTTTTAGAATTAAGTATTTCAGATTTTAAATCACGTGTACGCTTTGGGAAACTGTAAGTGCAGGGGGTAATTTTATGAATAATTAAGTAATAATAAAAAAATAAAGGAGTTTTTATAATCAGCTTAGTTAGACGTCGCGCTGACCAAACTAATTCGAGCGTCAACTCGTGAACGGAAATATTTTATAAGTTGTAGAGAATACATAAACATGAAAAAAAACGGGACAAAGTTTGAGTGTCTATTGACTTTTAACGCTATCAAGAGGAAAACCAAATTATAAGCGAAGCTCATAATGATTACATTTAACATAGCTTAACATATCTATTAATTTTACACACTCAGTAACAATAACGACACAATCCTCATAACTGTACTTGTATAGTATAGTGATAGTAATATCGTAAATGCGATTGGATTGTTTGTGAATTTTTTGCTATGTTGTGTGTGGATGTTTGTTAATATTTCAACCACTAAGCCGATTTTGAAGAAGTTTAGGGCCTTTACCCAGCAGTGGGACACATGATGGCTCGAAATAGACGATTTTGATAAAACTTAACACAGTCCTATACGGATTAGCACATAGCGTACATAGTTTTCCCTAAGCGAAGACGGCAGACTAACCCGCGAATTAGGACTTATCTGTCAGCACGGAACGAATCTTTCGCATGTTGCTATCGTTTTCTATCGTTCAGAACCGTCATTCGCTAGAACGAGAGCGACGAAACGCAAAAGCATGGCCGGTGGCATTCTGTCACCCCTCGCTCTAGCTAATAACGGTTCTGAGCGGCAGAAAAGTGCTGTTTCTATGAGTCCCAACCCTAAAACAAGTTAAACAAATAATACAAAACACTAGCCGGTATCCCGCTGCGTTGCTCGATAAAAGCAAGTTTGTTTGAAGTGAACGAAGTGCTACTCTGATGCCTTGAGGAGTACCACACAGAGATCTTCACGATGCTATAGGAAGTGAAGGGCCAGCGTTGCCGCCTGCCTTCGTTTGACAACAGCCTATTGAATAAAACTGCTGCAAACTTAACTTCCATGATTTACAAAAAAGCTTATTACTACAAAACGTATTTTTAAAAAAAAATATGCGACAATATATTAAATAAAAAATACATACGGAAATATATATTTAATGTGTAAATTTTTACAACAATGTCAGTCCATGATTGCACTCAGAAATGTATAGCTAAATACGAATAAAAAATCGACCTTCCCTACTTTGATAGTGGATATCGATTTTTTTAATTTCGACCTACTTTTCTAGTAAAATGCAATCTTAAAAACGGATTAAGCTTCATTTTAAAAAAAATTGATTTTTTTTTGTGTATATCCAAGAATTTTACACATTGGAAAAAACTTCCTGAACGTGCCGCTTTTCGGTATTTTGAAAATATTTGAAAGACAAAACTGTAATTATAATGTCAAATCAAGGCCCTATAATTTCGAGCAGCGTACGGAAGCGAAAGTCGATCGAATTTTATGCAATTTTTGCTCTACTCTGAAGTATTAAGAGCATGTGACCGCACTTTCACTACCCAAACAAGTTTTCAGGAGAATCTGATGCTAAGCCAATTTATACTGTATTGCATTGGAATACGGTTCAATTACCTGTTGCCGACGTCCTCTTCGTCGCCATCGTACGGTTGCACAAACCACTTGCCTAGCCTCACGAAGTCCCTCGACAGGAGACATCTGAAAGGAAAAAGTAAAAGATATAGTAAAATACACAAATTCAAATGAGTGCTTATATCTCTATTATCATAGGATTTTTATACAACACTTGTTTCTTACAGCTAAGTTTACCATTGGATGTGATCATGGGCATCACACAAAAATTCAGCAGTAGAGAGATCAGTGTTTTTTATGCCATATCTTTTACCGATTTACTGATGCATTAATATTGTACCGGAAAAATACATTTCATAAGCTGTTCGAATCCTAAGGCTTCTAGGTATTTTTTTTTAAAATAATTCATCATTCATTATACGTTGAATGACGTCATATAGAATCATTACGGGTAAACGATTCATATATGTACATTAAGTGTATGACTCTATCTCAGTATGATTAAGTATTATAAAATAAAACTATGCACAGATTAGCGCTAACGTTAAATAAAGAAAAAGTACTACGTCCAAACTGGTAATTGCATTAAAACGATAAAACTATATTTGTTAGGTGTTGCCATTACAAATAATTTTAATTACTTATATATTTGCAGATAATCATAATTAGCCTATGAGCATTATCGTAACTTTTGTTCGATTTTATTATATCCTAATTGCTTATTGTACAGAGGTCTAAATTAAATAAAACTAAATACAACAGGTACGAGGAAATTTTACTTTCACTTACAATATTGTTTTGATAAATACTATGAGAAACCAAATACTCGTAAACCTTGCAGAATCCTACTCATTTGATATATTTACGGCTGTGCAACGAACAATAAAACATAGAGACACGCGCACGCGCAACCGAGCGCACAGGCAATGCGTCATTTCGTAAGTGATTGCGTATCGACATTCGCCTGTATTGCCATAGCTAATTCATTGTGTCAGCTATATTATAAACAATCACCCCCCACGGGGTAGAAAAGGCAGGTCAAACCCAAATGCCATTTTCAGTATGGTGACTCTCTCTCTCCGGGTCTTTTTAGCCTCGGCGCAAACGGGCCACCATAAAAAGGCAGCCACCGACCACTTTCATACTAATTTAGTGGCCGTTACCGGCGACACCGTGTGCGGCGAGTCCATACAAAATGTATGAAAACTACAGGAAACTAGTCGGTGGCCGCGTTTTTTGGTGGCCCGTTTGCGCCGAGCCTGAGTCAGTCATGCTACAGGAGCACGACCCTCATACTACTGGAGCCATACTTGGTCAGAGCAGCCAGAGGCCAGAGGATGTGGCCTACACTCTCCACGCTGGCTAAATGAGTTGGAGAGGTATCTTTGATATTTGTGAGCTTTTTTATCGTGTATTACCTAAGTATGGGGACTGGTAGGTAGGAAACCAAATCAAAATGTGTGCCATATGAGCAACATCCCCCTATTCGGTTTCCTCAAAATTTTCGCATAGTACCGTGGCGGCAGGCAATTAAATTCCCGTGTTTGTACCTGTTTGTTTTACTGACTGATTTCAAGATACAATTGTCAACGACAGAGACAAATAGGAGAAACAGTCACGCGAAGAAACTCGGAAAAAGGATCCCAAAGCATTATCCCATTACCAAATTGGAAATAATTGTCACAGTGTATATGGCTTACAACCAATTGCCTAAAGAAATTGAATGTAATCATGGCCTTAAGCCTTTTAAGAAAATACTAAAAACATAGTGATGACAAAATGTGTGAGACTCGACATATTACTTTTGTATCTACTATCCAATTGTACCACATTTTAAGCAATAAAGTTTCATTTCATTTCATTTCATTTCATTTCATATCTACTGTATAGGCCTTCTACTCAGGTGAAGAATATTTCAAGTGAAGCTCTAAAATTATAATTTTATTTTAGGTTGACAAATATAAATTATTTGTCTCAACAGTTTTATAAGATGTTATTTTTCGGTAAATCCGAAATAAAAAACAATGAAAATTAGTTAAATGGAAGTAATAAGTGAAATAGTACTTGCACATTAATAGAATCATCTGGTCTATTTTGAATTTGCTCTTTTTTTCCCTTATGCATCCCAGCATGACAGCAGGTAATTTATAAATGTACATTATTTATTTATTTTGTAAACGAAAATGGAGCTCCTTTATCGTAAAACTACGAGTACAATAGATACATGCAGGCCCTTAATATGTGTGACCTATTGATGAATTCTTATTACAAAAGCGTTAAGGTTTAATTGTCTAAAAATATTCCGACTGGCGTCGCCGTCAGAGGCATTGTGGCTACATACGAATTATTGGCCATAAAATGTATGCAATACCGATTTGTCAAGTGCAATCTTATGCAGATAGGACGACATTTATGATTTTGCTATAGATCATTTAAACGAAGTTGATGTTTTGTTATTCATGTGTAAGTTGGCAACACTGGTACTTATCAGATATGCCATACAATGATGACAGCCGGGATCAACGGCTTATACGTGCCTTCCGAAGCACGGGGCTCGAGAAATTTTTATGCCACTTGGGGTCACCCATCCAAGTGCGGACAACACCCGGTATAGCTTAACTTGCAAAAGCGCTAGTTATGCCGGACCACCAAGCTCCTTCAAACAAAGTAGTATGTGAGTTTACCTAACCTTTTTTTTCTAGATACTTATTAGTACGAAGCGTTATCGCTTAACAATGTTCGGTAGACATAATTCATATCTATGGCCGCGAAAGAAACAAATAACTATAAAAACAAGATCGTTTTAAGTAGCAGTTATAATTTTTAAAAAATAATATGTTGAATGAATATCTATTATTTCAAATGTACATAATGTGGTTTATTACTCAATCAATTACTAATAGGTATGAATAATATTAACATTGTACGGTTTGTTACACACACATAAAGTGATAAGAGTCTGATATATGGTAGAAATGATAGTCAGTACTGGAATGTTAACAGAACGGTTTATTGCTATAAATCGACGACTATTTTTAAGATGATAAATGCACGGTATGATTAACTGATAGATGATTGATAGTTTGACCGGAAAAACCGATAGAAAGAAAAACTGATAGATAACGAGCACACGACACTGTTGTCGTCGACGGAGTTGTGACGTGAACTGAACTTTTTTCGGCCGAGTGCCACGCGGTGTGTAAATTCGCTGACACTCGTGATTTGTACGTGCCGTGGCCCGTACATGCTCCCGGGGCGGGAGATGAGAGGAAAATGAGATGAGGTGAACTAATCCTACGAACAAGATGATAGGCAAACATTTTTACACAAAGTGAATTAAATATATAGATAAGTGAATGTAAATTAGAGTCTGCTGTTACTGATAGTAAAAACTGAACTAAGAATAGGCGAAGTGCCGCGATTTTGATTTTGATTACGCGCACTGTTATCGATTTGATCACTTTCACTTGATATACCACACTGGCACTTCACTTCTTGTAGTTCAATAGCGTCTACACATTGCTGTACTTCAGTCTGTTGATTCTGGTCCGCAGGCGGGGCGCACGAGCGGCCGCGCGCTGCCCTCGCGCGAATCCCTCGCCGCCACGCGAACGCTGCACCGACCGCCAGCGCGGCGCCCACCAACACGTAAATGGCGACGTAGTGATGCACGTCGTGATAGGAAACCCTTTCTACAAGCGGTTCATTTTGCTTCATGATATTGATCCTCTCTTGTAATGCAATCAGCTGGGCTTCATTTATAACATCTGTGTCGTTAATATATGAATGTGATATTGTTAAATTTAACGCATGATTAATAGGAGCCATGTCCAAAGGATCGAGATGAGAACCGATAGTAATGTTGCTTTCTATTTCCCTATGTGAATAAAAGGTAAAATCAGCTGATCTGATAAGACATCCTTGACCGAGTGTCATTAGCCCAGCTTGCGTTAGTTGAATAGCGGTAATGCGATCCGCGCATATCAACTTTATATAACATATGTTGCAGCAGAAATAAAAATAAATGTTTGATTTGCTGGTTGCTTTGAAGATATTTTCACATTGTTTGGAAGCTGATTTACAGGATAGACTGCTTCTGTCTTTGAGGCAAAGATCATGATCGTTCTTCATTTGATAAATAGGTTTTTGTAAGTAACATAAAATAGTCTCAGGGGATTGATGTGCGCAACGTCCCAGTTCGTTCTCGTATATTGACACAAATGCATCCTTATGTAAATTGATAGCTATATACTCGCCGATCGGTAAAATGTAAATCATGTTGTCATTAAGTTGCTTGGGAATGGGAATGATGTGGAAAATCTCATATGAGTTTCTCGATATTAAGGGAATTTGTATTTCGAACATAAGGTACGATTCTGATATCCTTGCTCTAACTGATAGTAATTTGTATATGTTTAAAAACTTAGCGTTGTCTATCGGTAATGATATGTCATTCGCTAATTGGGAGGAAATTGTGTGTAGTTCTCGTTGCAGCTGATCGGGGGACAACAAGTGTAAGTTGAGCCGCCCGTGGTAAACATCGGTGATAGTGTCCAAGATATCGCCTTGCATGCTTCGTAATGTATTTAACAAGTTATTTGCTATAATGGTTGATAATGTAAAGTCTATAATGATGAAATGATTTTGGGTAGCCAGGTTAAGGTTTTCTAGAGATATTGCGAGGTCAGATAGTTGTTTATGTATGGTCTTATGCTGCTTGCTCATGATGGTTTCCGTTCTCTTGATGAGATTTAACTCTGCTTCGACAATGGAGGTCTGATTCTTCCAAAGAAGTGCTAAGTGATTCTGGTTTTGTTTAATCAACTCAATATCTTTTTCGTACTTTTCTGCAAAATTGCTGTCCAGTACTCCAAATAAAGTATTTGCTACATTTCCCACGAAATTGATAAGTCCCCGTCGTAGTCGCGTGCGCATCGAAAAGTGCTGTTCGAGCAACATGTTGTTATGATGTACGAGCTCCGAGTAGCTATGATTCAATTGTAACATGATACTGTCGCAGTGTGATTGCTTCCTTATCTTAGAACATGTGTTCTCGAGATAATCGATGTATTTGACGGCTGCCGCAGAGCCTTCCCAGTACGGAGATAGATCATAGTATACCACCAACTTCCAATGATCCCTTACGAGTTTCATATTTGTTAGTTTGTCGAAAAATAAGGTTTGATTATTTTGAAATGGCTTGGTACTATATGCACACGTAGAACTTGTGACGAGAGTCATGAAGAATAATAAAAGTGCTAGAGTGACACTCGCAAAATTGAATTTCTTGATTCTTATGGGGTTTTTTGTCGACTTTTGCTCTGACGGCAAGGATGCGGCATTGCTGTCACATTCGGGATGAACCGGTAAAATTGATAGTTTCACGACTGGCCGTTTCAGGTACCCATTCTTCGTCTTCAAGGTGACAACGCGGATATAGCCGTCGCTCCCAGGGTGCAAATCGACAACGCGACCGAGTGCCCACTTGCCAGGCGGCAAGTTGGCATCGTGTATGATAACTATGTCGTTTAAA
Source organism: Acrobasis consociella (assembly GCA_963555685.1). NCBI lineage: Eukaryota > Metazoa > Arthropoda > Insecta > Lepidoptera > Pyralidae > Acrobasis > Acrobasis consociella. Next base: position 2,617,182 of record OY743109.1, on the reverse strand, counting down.
TTGATGTTAGGCTGTGGCTGTCGCCATTTGCTGCGGGTTGATAATGTTGTTAAGTACTCATTTTGCCATCGCTTCCAGACATCTCGGAAAATTTTCTGTGTAAGGTACCATCGGGTACGCAAATCTCTCTCTGTGTCATATATTGATAAGATTGGACCGCTAGATAAGAAGTGAGATGGTGTCAGATAGTTGAGGTCGTCTGAATCTTCCGTCATCGGACATAGCGGCCTTGAGTTAAGGCACGCTTCAATTTGCGTACAAACGGTACTTAGCTCTTCAAATGTTAGTTTGTGGTCTCCTATGACCCTTTTTAAGTGTCGTTTCATGCTCTTTACTGCCGCCTCGCAAAGGCCATTTGCCGAGGGCCAAGAGGGAGCATTAAAGTGCCATGTAATGTTCATGCTGGCTACTTCAGAGTAAAATTCGTCACCTAAAGTGGTAAGTATCTCTTGATGTTCTTGCTGAAGGACTTTGTCGGCGCCTACAAAGTTTGTGCCGTTATCTGTATAGATGTGGCGAGGCGTTCCTCGACGTGCTGCCATCCTTCTTAGTGCTGCCAAGAATGCGGAACTCGTCAAGTCTGATACTACTTCTAAGTGCACGGCTTTTGTGACCATGCAGGTGAAGACGGCGATATACCCCTTAATAGTTTTGATACCCCTACCGACATTTGCCTTAATGAATAGATGACCCGTAAAATCAGCTGATGTATGATAGAATGGACGTGATGGATTCGATCTTGCACTTGGAAGGTCTGCCATGATTTGATGATGTCTGCTGGGATCGTGTTTTCTACATACAACACAACGACGAAGTCTCTTCTTAGTGGCCCTGTTGCCGTGGATGATCCAGTATTTTTTACGTAAATACGCGGATGTAAGTCGCGCTCCCCCGTGATATGTCAACTCGTGGGCTTGGTCGATTAAGATGATACAACTGGATGATACAACGTGGCAGGTTTCAGCAAGGGGGTCGAAGGCCGGTCGTCCTTCGGTTGATAGTTACTAATCGCCGCACGAATGTTTTCGTACCGCTCTTTAAAATGATCGAATTGATTTGTTGTAAAATACGAATGGGACCTCGCATGTTCGAGATCCAGTAAACTCAAATGATTAGCTTGATAGTCTTTCCAGTACTGGTCCAGGGTATCCAACCTCCGCCTGATGTAGTCAGACGTCTTTCGGTCGGACCCATCTTTCTTGAAATTAGTGTACACTTGCTCAACAGCATTGAGAAGTTGCTGCTGTATGGCCAGTAAGTCGTCTAATTTGGGCATGATGAAATGATATTGGAAAGATCTTACTTGATATCTTCTATTGCTTCTTGCTGATAGGTTGACTTACTGCCCTGCTGATATGCTGATGATTGATACTGCTGTTTGATAGTTGATGCTTGATAATTGCTGATTGATAGTTGCTGATTGATAGCTCAGTCCTCACTTGCAAACCACAGTCACTGTCCAATGTTCGGATATATCACTATGTTCACACGCGAGGTCCTGGTTACTCGAAGGACCAAATCTATGTACGGTTTGTTACACACACATAAAGTGATAAGAGTCTGATATATGGTAGAAATGATAGTCAGTACTGGAATGTTAACAGAACGGTTTATTGCTATAAATCGACGACTATTTTTAAGATGATAAATGCACGGTATGATTAACTGATAGATGATTGATAGTTTGACCGGAAAAACCGATAGAAAGAAAAACTGATAGATAACGAGCACACGACACTGTTGTCGTCGACGGAGTTGTGACGTGAACTGAACTTTTTTCGGCCGAGTGCCACGCGGTGTGTAAATTCGCTGACACTCGTGATTTGTACGTGCCGTGGCCCGTACAAACATGCTAAGTCAATAGGTTATCGCCGGCTAGATATTTTTCACTAAAAGCAAATTTCATAGCACGTTGCGTAAAACTATTAAAATATTTTCGCTGCTACACTTGTATTAAGATTGCATAGTAGTAACTTTTACTCAAGACATGTGTACAAGAGTTAGAGGTAAAATCATTACAATAACAGCAAAATAGTGGTGGTAAGCTTAGTAAATCCGTAGATCTCTTTATTATTCTCAGGGACTTTTTATATACCGATAAATCACACAGATTGAGCTAGCGTCAAAGTAAGCTCGAGATTTGTATTAAAGATTCTATATTTTGAACACAACCTTCATATATGGAGACAGACTATGCATAGTACAAAGCTTATAATATCTTTCTTCGCACTTTATCCATGACATTAAGTAATCTAAGTTAATGTTATTTAGAGATCGAAACGAAGGTTCAAAATGAGCAAATGGATACAACAATATCACGTTGCAGGAGCAAACCATCTATCATACAACCCACGCATGAAAATATCTGGCCCATGAGTTACTTGTATTAATACATAAATACATGCGAAATAATTATTTGATAAGTTATTTTAGGTAGGCATACACTAAATATAGTCCTGACGTAGTGCTGCGCGTGCGCACCATACAATCCCATAGTGAATGCAGTGCATAACATTGCTTGAGTAATAATACACTGTGAGTAATAATCGTAATTGTGTCTTGTTTTCTGAGGCTTATGAGAGTCATCCTATTCTGGGCTTGACTTCACATATTGCTTTGAATTGTTGGGACTTGTCACGGAAAATAAAGATTCAATAATAAGATTCTGTGATTTACTCGTTGGATCTTACGAGGATTTAAAACTCTTATCCTGTTTTGAAATGTATTATCAGAACATAATTTTTTTAGTTAAAATATTTTGTAGTCTTTTTTGTATTTTCATAGCCGCATATTTCATAACTTTTCAAAACTAAAAACCGACTTCACCCCCAACTACAAAACAGATTTTCACGTGAAAAGTATGTTAAAAGGGTACTTTTCAGGCGGTCCTTGTCATTAAATTTGCGCATTATATACATGATCAATAAATTCTGAAATCGATATAGTCTATAGAAAATGTTTTTCGCCGCAAAACATTCTCCTAACCCTATTTTCATAATTCCTAGTTGTAAGAAATTGAATCTTCAGTATAGTTAAGGCCACTACAGACTAGCTACATACACAGCGCTACAGCAAAGCGATATCTCGAGAATTCCTAACGGGAGAAACTAGTGGACGGCGCGCTCCTTACTCCTCGCAAATTGTTTCAAAGGCCCGCCAGGGAATATTCTACATAATATTAACTCTTCCATTGTGACATACAGATAAGAAAAGCGGCTTTGTCCGTGAGCTGCAGATCTCGTGAATCTATCTTGGTTTAGATTAAAAATGAATGGTCACCGCGCAACTTAATACCCCCATGTTCCCGCAATATTAAACAATTTCCAAAATCAAAATTGACAGAGAAATGTATAGAACCTGCTCACAAAATCACCTTTTATAGGTACACCACAAGCTTTTCTAACAGCTCTTGATTCGGTTCCTTTATTCATCGTTTATCTTCCTTGCTGATGCTTGCTAAAACAGAATTTACCAGCCGCTTTTCTTCCCGCGCAGATTGTAAAGTCATATCGAGGTAATGAACGATGTTATTAGGCGACGCATGCGGCAAACAACCCGTTAATAAATTTTTTCCGTTTGCATAACCATAGTGCTACAAGTGAAATTTGGGTTTTACGGGGCTAAAGACGTTTTAGTGTAGTGTGCTTAATTCGCTAGGTTGACCCTTGAGTGACAGAAGACTGATACACAATTTTGCGGCCCTAAAAAGTCAAAGTTATATAGCGGTTTTTTCCGCCCGCCCTAGGTCCCGGAGGTGGGACGTAAGTATGATTTTTATGTCTGCTCAATGCCTATACAAGTGTATACATCTGCAGCACAAGTATTTCGGACACTAAGCTTCAGCGATAGACAAATAGATTCATGACGAGCAAAACTTATACGGTAATCACCGTGAGTTCTTCTCTGGGTAGGTAGGCTAGGTATTCCTCGAGATTAGGGTTAACTGTTAGTTATTTATACTGTAAAATGCGTCGTTTAAGTGCGCGCTGTGTCGCAGCAACTGTCATAACGGGAGAGCGCCAGTTGCAACATAAATAAGGCGGACGCAACAGTGCGCCGCGCATAATAACGTCCGCGCTGCCATCGTCGGTGGTCACTTGTCCACTCGCGTTGACGTGTTAAAGGTGACCAACTGGCGGATACAATACAAATACTCTTTATTGCACCATCATCATCATCATCAGGTCTTTTAGCCTCCACTGCAGGAGCACGACCCTCTTGGTCAGAGCAGCCAGATGACTTGGCCTACCTACACCCTCCACGCTGGCTAGACGGGTTGGAGAGATCTCATTGATGTTTATAAGCTTTGTTTAGCTTGTATTACCTAAGTCGCCTTCTACATCGACGGGAGGACGTGGAGTGGTCCTATTCTACTCTGCCGGAAACCACACGGCAATAGAAACGTGTAACATTGTTTTATTTAAATCATAAAATCCATAACTCATTTAACTCATAAGTAGACTTAAACAAATTATGTAAAGCCGGTATGGATGACTTGTATTAATTAATTTAACAGATTTTTATCAACAAAAACAATGGTAAGATAAAAGCGATTGGATCATGGGTTGGAAATGGCACGAGACTTGTTAATATGCGCATACAAACAATAATCGCCGTGAATATTTATGTGGAGGTACCGAGCGGCGTGCTACGGCGGACATGTTACGTACTTGCCGGTTCACATAACTATATGTATGTGCTTTACATCATTTTGTACATCATTTCAAAATGCTTGACTACCGTCTTCTACATAACAGAATGTGTATGTTAAAAATATAATACAATGTGTATATTTAATTAAAATTTAAAAAAATATATGTTTAAATTTTATCTAATTAATGATTACACATACAGAAATAATCAAAATAGACACTATATATGGGTCTTGGATGTTTATCTATATAAGTATTTGTTATAAAATATACTATCGTTGAGTTAGTATCCCATAACACAAGTCTCGAACTTACTTTGGGGCTAGCTCAATCAGTGTAATTTGTCCCTATATATTTATTTATCTAAATTTATGTTTATAAGGCAAAGAAGCGTTTTGAATAATTTCAAAACTAAAAAAATAGAAAGTGTAGTATGAAAATAAGTCTCAATAAGTATTTTTATTAGACAGTTAGATAACTTTTTAAATTATTTTTCTTTGCCTGATTCTACCAGTCTTTTGGTTGATACTCTTTTTCAGGCAAGGGCTGACTGTAAAACTTAAGTTTAGATCACAAGTTTTAAGCATACGCTGAAAACCATCCAGCGGCCTTTGACCCCGTCGAAAACGCGACCTGACCTCATCAAGGGAGGTGAGCTAAAAGATGTCTGCCCAGTGGCGTAAAACAAGCAATAAAACCCCAGCCAGAGATCTAGTTTGGAGCGCAGGTAGTCCATTGGCCAACTTGGACACTTAAACGTTTACTGCCCGTGCAATACGCAATCTGAGAGAAAAACTTTGCTTATTTCCAGGGCTGGGAATGAGGCAACAAAAAATCTAATAAGAACAACTTTATTTGCCTGGTAAATTAAAAAAATACCCTGATACTATCTAGTGATGAGTGGCGTTACATATTAAAACCGATGTTAAGTGGAATTGATATCTGCAGCGCCATCTATTATTTGCCAGGTAAATTAAAAACCCCGACTTTCAAGCGTTAACGACGACTGATAAAATCGGACTAATTTGCCAAGAATCTGTGTGTAACTACTATAATAGGCGTTTCAATTAGGTAATAAGGGATTAACGCGACGGTGAGCTTAAAAGCACTAAAACGGAATCAAAATACGATCTGCGCGGGAAGAGGGGCTGGTACATTTTACGTTTTGTCTTTCATCCCAGACCAGCTATGCTCCGTCATTTTTAACCGACTACCAAAAAAATGAGGAAGTTATGAATTCGTCACGATCTTTTTTTACGTTTGTTCACCGATTATTTAAAGACGCCTAAACCGATTTGGAAAATTCTTGTTTGAATCGGCATACTTCTAAAATCGGTTGTATAGTTTGGGGGTGAAGTCAGTTTATAATTTTGAAAAATTATGTAGTATCGGTAAAATTATGACATATAGAGATATGACACACGTCTTCTGCGTGCCACACGCTTTGCTCAGCATCGGATGCGACACTCGGCGAGCAATCTCGTTCGAGGCAAAAAGCAGACACTGATCATTACAAGCGTGTATCGTAAAATGATCGCGATCCTGTCCCGACGACGCATTGTTACTTTGACGTGCCGCCGCGGGGTCGACGACTCCTGTGGATTTCGTTCATATCCGAGATTCTCGAGCAAGGAGCATGAGCTTCCAATAGTCCAATACTTCCCAAGTATTTAGTTGACCTCAACGGACTTGATAAGCGATTGAAATTCCGACAAATGTAATAGAATTTCGGATACAATATCTGGTCTAAAAGGTTTGGTATAATGAAGAGTAATTTTGTTTCCAAATGACTAAAGTATCGTCGGCGGTCTAACAAGCGGTGGTTTTGCAGTACAAGAATGCCTCGCCTGGGGCTCGAACCGCGATATCCTCGCAAAAAACAGTGCGCGTCGGGCGATGCATCGACCTTCGCCGGTAATGACGGAGCGCCCGCGCACAACCAGGTGCGGCTCTTTTGGCGCGAACAGACAACAGATCGCCGCTTTGATTTCATTAAATAAACACAGGAATGCTGAGAACCAACATGACACGCCGGTTTCACTTGTGCAGACAGACGTTACGTATGAATTTTTTTCATTGCAATTTGCAACGCTTGTAGTGAAGACTGACACAGTTCTCATTTTACTGACAAAATTGCCAAGCATTTCAAAAAAATATTGTGATTTGTTATATAAAAAATTGAAACGATACAACGAATATATAAAACTGAAGATAAGAGAACTGTAAACGAATCCATACGTAATAAGATCAAACACCCAATAAAGTGTAAAAGAGGAGTATTGGAGGCATTTCAATTTTAGAAGACGTCCCATTAAAGTACCCTGCGGAACACCTGTGTTCAGTTCGCTTTTCCACGCCACAATGTATTCAATTGAAAGCGCAATAAAAACAGGTACTCCAAAACAAAAGACGATCAATTAAAGCTAAGAAGGTACAAACGCGTTGCCACGCTCCGTCGGCGACAAATTGCACCGCTGGCACTGACGGGCAACAGGCGACGACGGGTCCGGCCACACTGACTTATTTACTGCCTCTATAAGAATAGATTGTTTATTTATTGCTAGGTGGCGGCTGTATTGTAGCACACATTCTTCTAGATTGAAGAAATCGTGTAAATGCGCAGAAATAGGGGTTGCCGGAATATATTTAAAAAAATCATCGTAACTTATTCGGGGTACGTACAAGTCCTACCTACAACACAACACACATTTTTTAGTAGATACAGTTTCAAGCAATTATTTTATCTTATTCTTTGTAAACAGCATTTTAATGTAAAAGTCATTCGTTTATGAGAGAAATTAGTTTACACATATCGTACACATTGTAAGGATGTGATTTAGACAATCTTTTAACTACCTTCTGGCATTCTGATGCGCCCTACTTGTGCCAAACAGCAGAAACACATTAATCATTAGCAATAAAATAAATACCTTTCAATGAGGTTATGAAGTGCCTTGAAGAGCAACGAACGGCACTCGTAGGACAGTCCACTCTCCCACGATCCCTGGTCGCCTTCTGAAAACAAAAGTGCGTAATGTTAGCAAAACAGAATAAACAATGACTGATACTATTAAGTGTGTAATTTTATTATTAGTGCTCGAGAATGTGAATAGAATATTAATAAGATCCGTGGTGTAGACAAAGGTATACATGTAAAGGGAAGCAGTACTACATAAAAACAAATACATTATAGAATTTAAATTTATATATGTTATTTTAAAACTTGAAGATAATTATGGCTCCAATAGCACAGAGAGGGTCGTACTCTTGCAGTGGATATTAAAAAGACCTTAAGATAGATAGATAAATAGAAGATAATTATGGCAAAACCAAGTAAAATGTTAATAATTATAATTAACAGAAACGAATAAATACAGTAACATTGAATCTAAACGCTATGTTGCGTATGCGCTAAAACCATTAATTTTCACGGAATTAGATATGGGAATGCAAGGTGCATGTAAACAGCATTCCAAGAGGCCGGCTTGACGGCAACATGACACATTTTCCTATTAATCTCTATGATTGCCAAGGTCGCGACGTGTATTTACAATGGTGCATCGTTGATGTAGAGGCAATAAAATCATGTCGCAGTGGCAGTAAGCTGGGAATAGCTGTTGGTGCATTCGCAATCGGAAGATAAACTCGGCCTATCACCGGCGCTATGCGAAAACAAAACGGCGCGCGCGACGTTGCCGCTCGGTGCCGTTCGCGCTGTCCTTGTCTAACAAGGAGGCGGGGCGGGGGCGACCCGCCTGACGTCACGGTCGCTCGAAGCGCACGTGCTTGTGTTTGTCGCACGACACACATGCGAGCCAATGTTTAGCGTCCACTAACATTTTAATTGACATTGAATTTTCTTTGTGGACCCTAGCGTAGGAATGAAAGATCTTACTCCGAATTGGAATAATGGACATTTCGAAAGCGGCACCCAAAGAAAACGTTATCAGAAGTCGATTGAGGAATAAACCCGAGCAAAAACAATCAAGCATGATGACTTCTGTCAAGATATGTTATCGTTCAAGCACACGAGAACGTCCGCGCTTGTCCTTTGAACGTTTTTAGTGTTTTTTGCGCTCACAGCCGCCATGCTGGAGCGCTTCCAACTAAGCAGCCTTGACATTCGTGCTCCAGGTGTGCGCGTGCCATCTCCCGCCGCCACATCTGAACTAGTTTTTCCAGTATTTAGCTCAAGCAATATACACACACAATGATTCTAAATACTGAAAGCGGCTTACTTATCGCGTTACATTAACAACAACGTGCTCAAAATCAAACAATATTATTGCGAGCATTGTTAGCTAATCTAGAGAACATCACGTTCGTGCGATGTTTATCATTCCAAGATGTAAATTTATCGCCTCGAACGTCCACTGTATTACTTTGACATAAATTAACTCTAAACTGCAACTCCAAGATTAACGAAACGAAGGCATAGTCTAAAATTACATAAGACGCTAATGACGTTCCGTTAACGTCAACAAAACAATATTAGTCTGCTTCCAACGCGTTTATTTCTCGTCATTAACGTTCATTTACAACTGGACGCAATGAACTCTAAAGAACATAAAATATTAGGGTTGTCTATACAAGCATAGCCTACAGTAACAGTCGAATTACGTGTAGCAATGACGTTGACCACACGACCCGCTGGGCCGGCAGGGCAGCTTCGATCGGCGCTACCGGGAGCCAAGGGGCGAGGCTTCGAGACAGCGACGTTAACACGATCGTTGCGTGTCAAACGTTCCGCCTATTCACCGTCGGCATGATGTTTTGACAGCACTTCGTTAGGGTAACTCGATAACTTAGATACAATGTTCGGATCACTGCAATTTGAATCATTGTGACAGGGCTTCAGATTTTAATTCTAACTTTCTTGACTGCTTACATGGACATAATTTTAGAAAATGATGTGTAATTAAGTATGTGGTTGCTAGATTTTGATTTTGAACAGCCGAGTTCCGATGAGTTAACAAATCTGTTATCATTATCAAATTATCCTTATAATATTAAACATATTACTTAATATAGATTTAAGCGTGGTAACAATCATATTCTAAAGCCCATGTATGTATTTTGATAAATTACCATAAATCATTAATACAAGTAGTAGCTGAACAGTAAACATCTACGAACTCCTTAGATTTACATATAGATTTAATAAGTGACTTCCGTCAGATTCTAATTTATTATGGTTGGCAATTAATTAGTTGTTGAATGACTATCGTCATTATTATGAACTCTCCCAGTCAATATTTGGTTTACTGTGATTTATAGACCTTGCTATAAATTCCATCACTTCATAAAATTCCCGTTTACTTCCCATCCGTTTATATCGATGACATAATCATTTCATCAATCGCTATTGCCATCCGAATGATCTCCGACTCAATTACTGCGCTGGCCGCTTCGGCACCATCATCTACCAAGGCCGTTATCGCAACGAACCGTACGCTTACTGTATTCAATACCGATATGCTCGAATACCGGAGCGAGTCACGATTCGGCCCGCTCGACAACTCGGAGGACTTCCACATCGATCGATGAGGTTTTAGCCTTGGGAATCGCTGTCCCCAGTTGTGAAGACGTAATGGATGATAGATGATGGGATTTTCTCGAGTGGTTGGTTGTATGCGTCGAATTACCGACCGACCATGATTGTGCGGTTACACCGCTAGATGAAGAGATTTCGTCAGAGATCCAATTTGCATTGTGTTTTGAGAACTTTACCTCCAGCTTTGACATGGTTTTGTAGGATTTTCTATTGCTACTTGTCATGTCTTTTTAATAAAATCATAATACGAATATATTAATAATTCACATATCCGAATTTCCAAACTGAAATACACATATTGTGCATTAATTTGTTGTCACACCAAGAAAAAATTCAAAACAGTAAATTGACACTGTTTACATTTCCTTTCGAATACTCGCGCGAAAAGGTTGAAAAAAATCATCTCTCCCCAAAAAAATCTTCGTCTTCAAAACAAACATTCGGCATACCGAAATTGTTTAATGCGATAAAAGTAAGCTGATTCAAGTTGCATTCTTCAAAGTGCAGTAATGAGGCTGTAAGGTTCAAGGCCGTGTATTTCGCCACGGCAACTCCGGTGTTTGGCACCACCTTGCGCCGGATCGATAGCGGACAGGCCGACGACGCGCGCCGCCGAGCCCGCCTCCTCGCGGCGGCGAGCGCAATCGCCCAACGATTATCACTATGTGTGTTTGTTGATTTGTTTGTATGCAGACGCCGGCGGGTAATGAGATAACGATATCGCAACGGCTAATGATGCAACGGAAATTAGTACTTTCCTTCAAGAATATTCAGAGGATTTAGCGGTTGCAAAATTGTTTTTTTAAGCGATATAGTTATACATATCATGTCGTTTGTGTGTAAGTAAGATTTGTAAAATATGACACTTAAGTAAGATTCGTGAAATATGTTTAAAGCGATGGAAAATACAGCCGTAAATAGTTTTGACACTGTTGACGCTTACTAAGTTTCACGTCACAAAATTATCTAGCCCCACGGTGCTTGTTGATCTGTTTGTGTGTAAATTACACAATAAGATAACATTATCGTACTTTCCTATATAGGACGATAAAAAAGTGTTTGAAAAAAAAAACAAGTTAGTGGCTGCCACCACATTATAATCGAATGTTTACTTTGACGACATTATAATGCATCACAAATTATGTTAGGAAAATGAAAAGGACTAACACGGTTGTTCAGATTGTAAATTTTGTTCACGATGGGGTAACAGACTGAGTAGCGGTGAGATTTATATTGCAAGACGGCGACAGAGCTTACGAAAAAACTATACGAGTTATACACGACACGACACGTGGGTTGAGCGGCTTGAGCGGTCTCGCGTTCTCATTTCACAGAAGTCTTTTAGGATACTTACTTGAATATACGTATGCAGATACGTGCATAGATGGTCTTTTATGTGAGTCTCTATTTTATAAATATTTATCGTATATTAAGAGCGCGCCGGTTGTGTCAATTAACGGATCAAGATAATTACCTCTGTAGATATTACTTAAAATTAAAACTGGCTAATAAGGAAACAATTTGCAACCGACTAGACCTTGGTAAAGTGTTAATAAATGTAGAAATGATAGGTGTTACATTCCAATGAGAGGAAGATGTGTACCTATGTGTGAGTAAATTAGCCGTGAGAAATGTTTTAACAATAAATGTTTATTCAAAATATCAACTTATTTTCTTTAACAACCTGCAGAGATTGTTCACTCTAAGATTGATAGTTATCTACATAAATATCATTCGAAGAGTGAATAATCTCCGCAGGAAAGGATTGCCGGAAAAACTATACAAATAAATAACAGTGAGCATTTCCTTGAGAAGCCACGGCCCTCGATGCGGCAACGTCGCGAAAAACTGCGCGCGCTTTGTTTACAAGCTAACCGTCCCACTGTGACACGCTGCATCTTACCATGATCACAGCAGAAACGTGCAGCTTCTAGAAGCCAACCGGTACGCCAGACAACCGGTTTTTACGGAATCCAGTTAAAGGATTTCTCGTAATAAAACGAGACAATAGAGCGAAGGAAACGGTTCGAAGGCTGAAAATGGCGGCAGTTTGGACAATCGCTAAGGCGGATACGGCATTTAACCCGGTTCGGCGCCGCCTGATAATGTAATTCAAGATCGTATCGAGCGCGTGGAAATCTGTCAATTCGCGCGCGCCCTCTGCGAGGACGGGTTTACTCGGGCTCCGTCCCTCTTGTGCGGGTCAGTATATTGCTGTCTCTTTCGCGCGCGCCCACGTGCGTCTGACGTCACGAGCGCGTCGCCCCGCCGACGTCATGGACCGCCCGCGAGCCTTGCCACCCGATATGGGCCGAAGCGAAGCCCTACCCCGTTGCTGGGCCACTCCGAATACATAAAACATCTTTTGGTTTTATGGGATTATTTCGCAGTTAAGGAAATTCATCCGATTACAACGGCAATAAAACACTATGTTTACTGATCAGGCTCATCATGTCATAAACGATGTAAATCAATCGATCATGTTTATTGCTTCTATGATCCGAGTGTGGACTTGTTATTATGAAAATAAATAGACCAGACGGAAAGAACAATTATCTTTTTTTCTACAGTTTCTCTTAAAATTCTCAAAGAAAACCTAACAAACAATAGAAACAAAAACAGATGAAGCTGACACAGTGCAGGTCCCTAGTAACTTTGAGTAAAACAATTATCAAGAAAACTTCTTGTTGCACAGTAAAAGAAGTAGAAAGGGCCATCTAGCGAACGATCGTGAAGATGATATCTTAGTATTCTCGGTTCTCAGCATCGGCAGTCGGCTAACAGCACATAAATCTCGATCGAGTGTTGTAATTGAATTGATTTACTGTTGATCACTGCTACGTATACTGTTACCCTAGTTTGCGGTGTAGCTTGAGTAACATACCTAGAGTAGATACGGGTATTACGTCGTTAACGTATGCTGGGGTAAACGTAGATTATAATTACCAACAACTTGTATTGTTGTGATGAATTTAATCAAAAATAAACATGTGCAAACAAATTTTCAAACAATTACGTGATTAGTGTAAAGGAAGTTTTCTCATCGAAGTAATAGCACTCTGTCTGCAATTCATAATCATAAAGAAATACATGATCATGCGCAATGTATTCTACAAACATACTCTAAGAGCTGTAGACACACTCAATTATTTTAGTAATCAGACAGAGCATTTTTTTCTACAGGAACAAGTCTTCAGTAACTGGGGTAGTGAGGACAGCCCCTGGCGGGCGTGCGTCGGATCTCGCTGAACATCTGCGCAGGCGCAGCTGCTCGTCTCGCCCTCCCTCTCGGGCTTTTGTTTCAACTCGTGCCGCCGTGTTAGCCAACATGTGGATCACTCTTACATTGATGACTATCTACGTGCGAGTATTTGACATTTAGAACGATTGTTTTGCCCACATTAGAACTTTTCTTTTTGTGTTGATGCTTTGCTTTATGAACGAAATAATGGATCTTATGTAAATATGTAAAAATTGACAATTTATCATCATCATCATTTCAACGACATAAAGTCTACTGGACACAATTCTCTCCCAAGGAGTTTCAAAATGACAGACCTAGAGCGGTTTGCATCCAGCGCCAGCAACCTTGGTCAGGTCGTCTGACCACCTTGTGGAAAACGCTTCGCTTGCACGTGTGTGGTCGGCAAAAATTATAATTTCATTAATATCAAAATTTAATTTTTATTTTATTTTATTTCTTAGGAAGATTATCGACTACAACTTAAAAATATTGAAATCGCTGAAATGTAATGCTAGAAGAAAACTTTCTATACTATGTACCACTGAACTGTCTCAAACATAATACAAACGTAAACAGAACACCTACAACATTACACACAGCCTAAATTCTCTAAATTCATGCGTAAAAGCAATAGAAAATCTCAATAGTGTCAGTGGAGGCTGTGACAAATCGTTAATGGCTCGATTGCCAAACCAAAAACGTTTCACCGAACCTAAATTACATGCAATCAATTCGTGTTCGACGATCGATAACCGCTAGAGGAGTTGCGAGCGCGCATCGATAAATAGCACGATCCCAAGTCGGCCGTCGATACGTCACTCGGATTTTATTAATAAAACGCCGAACAACGCGCCCGCGCTCTACCAACGTTCAACAACCCCGCGCAAGAGGCTCATACTTACACACACTCGCATAGTGACATCACTACGCTGATCCACATTTCAACCGTTACAATTTACAATTTGCACGAAAAATACGAGTAAGATCAAAGATCTCAGCGCTTTACCAATAGAAAACGAGGCGAATCAGAGACTAGAACGTTCTGAATGGTAGCAACATTAGCACCGTTATGAACTATGACAAGTTGCGTCGGAGTCTGAAGCCCGAGCAGCGAATAGGAAACAACACCTTTCCCACGGCCTCGTCGGCGAAACAGTAGCTACGTATACATTGAAGACCGTATAACGAGCAGACAGAAACGATAACTCTGGGAAGCGCAATGTACTAGAGACAAATTGTGAAAAGCAAATGGCATCATCGCTTATGTCGGATTGCATTGCACCACACTAACGCATGTTAATAGGAATTTTCTGCGAAGTGCGATACTCTTAATAAGCTAACGCTCATAACCAGAAATATATTATTTTAAAAAATACAAGAGGCTATGGCGTCGTATGTGTGATTATGTGAGGAGTCAAAATCCAGTGCGGTATGTAGAAAGTAGTGCATGCATTTCTCTGCCGGTCGTGCACTTGAGTCGATTCCCACAATAACCGCGGCGGCCGCGCGCGCGCATTCAACCCACGCAGCCCTAACTACTAATTAATAAACCTAACGGGTTGTTTCCACACTCTCTTGAGTCATTTGGCCAACCGGAACGGTATGAATTACCATGAAATTTGTGTTTATGGTGAAAGTTTGCAATCGTTCGACATTTGATTTGGTTAAGAAAACCAAGAAAGTTAACTAATTAACTAAACTAGGAGTAAAGAGTATCTATTAGAACTATGTAGATAATGCTTCTATGGCAGAGGAAGAGCGTTATCTCCAGTCACATAACAAACAGATCGCCCGCGATGAGATAATGTTGGATTAGATAACAACGCCAAAAAGACACGAGTTGTATGGAAACTTAACTTATGAATACTAAAATTAAACATAGCAATGACGTAACGAAGGATGTCGAAACACCTAAAAACGCTTTAAGGCATAGAATATAAAAATAGACGAAGACGTTTATGCAATATCAATAATAAAGAAAGTAGAAACATTTATGCCGTCTGCGGTAGAAAATGAGAACTTTAACGTTATAGACCGAAGTAATGGCATATTTATTCGCGCAAGTAAAACCGAATCGGCGATCGCAATTTATGTTACCGTTGACGTAAATTTTAAGGCCAACGACGTCGTGAAGTTACGAGGAAGGCTAGAAAAATATCGTTAACCACTTCCGATTTTCGGAGACCCGATAAAAATACTGTAATTAATAGTTCGACCTCGTTCGTTTGAGTATATCGATGAAGTGGAATTTCGATGGGAGGCAGTGAGAACCCTTCGTGGAGGGCGTGTGATGGCGCGTCGAGCCTGGGTCAACGACTGCGCCGCCCGCGGCCGGAGTGCGGTCAAATAATTCATCTAGTCCAACATTCGACACGGGGCGGCTACAGAAATGTTGCAGCTAGATGCGACGTTAGTCACACATACCGATGTATGGTTATGCGGAGACAAATTGCGCGCTTGGACACGTAAAATTATGATTTTGTATGCATATCTCCAAGTTAGAATACATTCATCTAAGTTTAAGTATTCATCATTCAACATTCATCTGACTTTAACTTGACAGATTTTTATCATGGTCACGAATTAATTATAATGAATACAGTTTAATGTTTTGACAAGGAATTTTTAAATGTTGTAGCGTAGATCACTCAAAGATATTCTAAGACGATGTAAACCAGTTCAAGTCTTGTCGGTTGAAATTTAAAACAGTAGAGTTCAGTGACAGGCCGGCAGCACGTAAACGGCCATCAACGGAGCCATTGTAAGGAATTCGGGCGACGAGAGGCGCACGCGCGTTATAGCCATTTATTACACGCTCAAACTGCTTCTCGATTTTGAACACTGCAGGTATTATGTTGAGTTTCTAAACAGATCGTAAAATTAATATAAACTGGCGGTCAAAACCTGCTTGGTACAGTCCTTGAACATCTGTCGACATAATACAGCGAGTATGGGGACATGTGCAGAAGGATCAGGTGTCGCACTGACCGAGGGCAAACCCGCCGGAACGGGTTACCGAACCAGTCGCCAAGCTGGGCCGCCTTATGAGAAAGTAAAAACTAATTTTGTTGTAAGCGCTACCGATCGCCTTCTAAATACCACACATTCTAACAACAACCTTTTTGTGGAAAAACCTGAAATATGTTGACTTTATTCTGTTGCTGCTTGTTAAATGCAAAATAAAATTAAAAAAGATGTTACATTTAAAGCGAATCGCAATGTAGAATTAGATGGGACTAGTGAAAACTGACTAAGATAACAGACTACATTAATCGTACCGGCTAAGATAAACGATTTTGACAATATTTATGAAGATTAACTAACTAAACCATAATTAGATTAGAATCGAAGTGTACAATATTGCATTAACGAAATGAAGCAACGCCGGCTTGTTACGGATATCGAGAACACGGCGTCCTCCGGCACGAAGGCGAAAAGAAACGATTTAATTGCGTCCACAATTAGCCTACAAAACGACCTGTTGCGTTTAAACTACTGAAACGTTTAAATGAACAAGTCTTATTCGGATTGCAGATCGCTCCGGTTTTATTCTTGTTTTATCGGTCGCGATGTTAATACCAAAATAGAATGGAAGCATTCGGGCGAATGCGATGCACTCCGTAAGATAGCTTCTGTTTATAATGATCCCATAATGTGTCGCAATCGCAACTCGGCTGGGATTAGTTAGTAGTGTCCGTCCGGCCTCGCATTGCATCGAAATTAAATATACATTTGCCTGTTTTGTTGCAATTAAATTCTGATCTAACATTACAAAACAGCAATGTATATAAAATTTGCAACAGAATTTAAGACAAAGCGAGTCCAACCTCCCTCTGCAATAAAAAAGCCTCACAGGAGTCAATTTGGAGATGTTTTTGTGGATTATGCCGGTTGAATCAACCGAGGCGACTGCGCTTTAGATTTCCATAGGGGACGATCTTGAACCACATACATTACATCCAACGAATAATTCAAACCTTCGCTTCGTTGTGGTATAGAAGGGACTTACTTTTTATCTTTACTACCTTTCATTTTGTAACGTTATGAAAAGTAAAAAACTGCTATATCTTTTGAATTTATGATTGAACAACATGTAAAACTTAAAAAGAATAACCGGCCTAGTGTTCTCGCACTATTCCGTGTACGAAGGATTCCGTGCCACTATCTATAAAAAAAAAACACGTTTGTTGTATGGGAGCTACACTTAAATATTTATTTCATTCTGTTTTTGTATTTTTTATTATAGCGGCAACAGAAATACATCATCTGTGAAAATTTCAAATTTACATTATCTGTGTCGCTATCACGGTTCGTGAGATGACAGCCTGGACAGATGGACGTACGAATGGACGGACAGCGGAGTTTTAGTAATACGGTCCCGCTTTGACCTATTGAGTACGGAACCCTAAAAAGCAATCAAAAGTGGGATCGAAAAACGATGTCATTATGAATTTAATCTTCCGTATTTATTCAACATTAAAGTCGTTGTCATGACTGGTCGTAAGTCGTGGTGCGGCACGGCGAACATTAATCGGCTAATTATCCGGATACGGCGTTACGCCGTCTAGACGGCTTTGTTACAGGCACAGAGATTAGGGAGGGAATGATAAAGCTCTTAGCAAATACGAAGGGCCCTCCAAATGCCGGGATAATGCCGCATTGTGACACAAACAAGACATCAACATTATCTCGAGCTTACCTACATTGTTTACAATTTCTAACATTTACATTACAACCGTTAAAAGGTGACTTAACATCGCAACAAAATATATTCAGTTTACTTTTCCAACAGCCGGTTGTTACAAGTAATGTTACTGAGTCTCCGAACACGCAAACTTTCCAAGAACAACACTAAAAGCAACATCTCAATTGGTCTCCTCAATGAACTTGGGAGATTTCGCTAAAATCTGGCACCGTTTCAAATCCAGATGGCAGATGGCGATGAATTGATTAAAAGCAACACGCGCGTATCCAGACGCAACGCAAGTTAGAGGTTTTAACGATACAATTGTAAAACAACCCCAACGCGAATTGAAAAGCGGATCGGAGCAGGGCGAGACTGGTTCGGAGGCTTAGCATGATTGCGGGGTCGCGGTCGAGCGGCCTTCCGTTTCCCACCACACGTGTAATTATGTCGGGTCGCTACGGTCATTTTGGAGCCTCATTGTGATAACGTAAATACTGCAATTAGAGGTCCAGGTAGATGTCACGGTGGATTCTCGTACTCCGAGGAAGAACCGAGAAGGGGCAAAGCGACTCAATTTAGAGAACAAATGAGATTCTGTGACTGTGACCCAATTTGTTTCGTACACCTGGTGCGTTTTATCTGGATATCAAAGGACTCGATGCGGATAAAGCAGATACGAGCTAGGCGGGATGTAATCCGAAGATGAATACTAATGTGGGTGCATGTAGAGAGCCGTATAGACGGCATGGTGCGGCATAGCGACGAGGGCGCGTATCGATCAGAGCGGGGCGGGTAGCGGACGACGGCGGGCGGGCGCGCGCCGGTACCTGCCACTTATCGCCGTCTTCACACCTAATTTATCGCGCGCCGCAATCGACGCCGATGTTTGTACACACTGTTATGATGCCCCTCTTACTTTATGTGCAATATTACGTGTTTTATGTCTGGTCGTTAAAAATAGCCGCCGAGTTTGAGTAAACTTAATTATTTAATTGGACGTTTGCAGTGAGACTTTTATGGTTTTGGTCGAAGCATAAAATAACAAACGAAATTGTTTTGCCTTAAGACTGAGCTCATTTGTTAAAAATCTTAATTTATTCACTGGTTAGACAAAATAATCTCAATTTAACTAAATATGAGTGATTGCGCAGAAAATCACTTAACACATAATGAAAAAAGAAATACACAAGCCCAAAGGATGCAAATCAGTCATGGCTCACAGCATAGTCGATTGCAAACAATGTACCATTTATATTTCCACCGTGAAGGTCGTCCAACACGTGGTCGTCTCGTAAATTAGAGCGGAGTGGGGGCGCTGCCCGCGGGGGTAGCGTTGCGGCCGCCCCGCGACGCGGATCGATATGCACCACCCGCGCCCGCGTCATCGCCCGCTACCGCTTCCGCACTAAGTGCAAGCCCATAGTGGGATCGCGGGTGGTATCGAGGCGGGATATGAATGCGCCGAATGCGCTACAGCTTCCATTCATTGGAGACCGCCATCGATATGCTATGACTCCCCCGGCAGATTACAGATTATGAAAATCTTCTTATAGTCTGCGGTGTAAATTATAAAAAATATTTTTAAACTAAACATTCGCGTCAAAAATACATTTTCAAAGTACTTATATATTTTTTTACTTCTTGTTTACTTTGCTTGGTTTTACTTACTGCTTCTACCGCTCATTTCACTTATTCCAGAACAACAAAAAATTACAAGCATTTAAATACAATTATATTTGAAATGTACGTATATATTCGGTAAACTGTTAAATCGCAATCGTTCCATATGCAATATCTCAGCCACTACCAGTGTTGGATAAAAGGGACACAATTAAAACAAATTATAAAAAGTAAATTCCCCCAACTCAGCTTAAACTGGGTTTTGCATTTGCTACACCATAGCACTGATCTTCCGTTAAAGCCTAATATTGGTAATTTTACAGACATTCACGACGCATTAAGACTACCTAATTAAACCTATGTATGAAACCCTCATATACGAACTTAACGAACCTACAAAATGTTTTAGCTACCTCATTCCACTCCACTATGTTCAACATGCAATGTGTATCCAGCCTTAACCGTCCGCCCCCGGCTCCGCCCACGACACCTGACATTTCTGATCCGGTACCAACTTCCAAGCGGGAAATTCTTAACAAGCTACCCCTTTATTAACATTTCTAATACATTTCAAACTTCGGCCCTTACAATTCATGTCTTTTATACAAAGTACCTGTATCATAATAATTTGCGTAAAAACAATATTATCTTCACAATTTGACATTCCATTTCATGGTTGTCTGAGCAAAAAAGGTATTATCTGCAATATAATTTAGGTAAAAAGGGTTTTTCATCAACTTGTCAACATGTATTGCAAGATGAGGAGCTTCAAGTCGCATATCCAAATCGAATGCACGTTCAGACGGCGCAGTCGTTAGGACTCATTAAATCTTATAGCCACCGCTACTGGATTAGGTAGGCCCACAGCAGATATTCGTAGCTCTCCCACTTTAGCATCAATGATTTTGCTCTAGGGAGCGGTAGTCTTAGTTTATTTTGAGCAATCACTGCATTATCAATTATCATTCAGTGTTTTACAACCCGTCAAACTTTTAAGGTCTAACTAGTTTGGTGCAGTACCCTGTGAAATATCACAGATAGATAATACAGATGTATTATCTGAGTTATTGTATTAGTTTATGTTTTAAATACATAAATACCAACATTTACATACATATTTATTTAAATTTTAGCTACTATTACTTTATTTACGTATTATGAACTATTCTACAGTAAAGTTTTGGGGAGCAATTAATGGATGGCGCAGTCGTGCGGAAGAATACAGACTGCGCCACTTCACGATAATAACCACTGCAAGGCCATACAAAAATTTGCTAAGACGTTGGTTGTTTCAAGCTTCATTCGATGTAATCAGCGGAATGAATAGAAATGCACGAGATGAGCCATGTCAACTGCCGCTAAAATCCTTCATCAAGGGTGTCCCACTTTAGCACCAACAATTCGTCTCTAGGGCGCTATCGGTGGCTTCGGCTCGATTTAATATCCATTAGGCAGCAGCCGGTAGGCAGTATTAATAATTAACGCGACCACCTTGACACCCTGTGAACTCTCCCCCCGACCCGCCCGGGCTATTTGCATACGCCAGGTGTCGACTACAGTAAATTGGACGGTCAATTTGATCCAATTGAAAAAGGTAAGCGATCGGGTGGATCGGGTCCAATTGTGTCGTATTTGGTGTCCCCATTATAGGGGTAATCGGCGAGAATAATTTGATAAATGTTGATAACGAATTGTAATAAATACATAAGTATAAGTCACGTATTTATAGCTGTCTGTTTGAAAGGCCACGTCACGATTAGTAAAATGAGTTAAAGGGTTTTTTTTTTTACATTAGCCCTAATGAAGATCTCCGGATGAGGTCGAAACATGTCGGCCAGTAACTGACTCTTTACGTGAGTAACTCGTTAACCCATTTTTATAATATCCATGTCTTACGTTAGTTTTAAACAAAACAAATCACGTCACGATCATCAGATTCACATCCATACCCTCGATCGAGCTTTACGATCTGCGCAAGAAGAACTAGTGCACTCCAAGTTGTTCCTTTTCTCCCAAAATAATGAACAAATTAAACATAGAATAAACCTTTCAACGCATCCGCACATCGCAAAAGTTTCATTCAACTACGGGGCAAAAAGTTGTTTGAATAAAAAGTTTTTGTTCGCTCGGAGGCTAACAGTTTCAAGGGTGGGTAATTAGCAAATCTTGAAGTTAGGCGTCTGTTAGTTCCAGTCGAGGCCGGGTATCATCGCCGCCCACGGAGGGAGGACACTCAGTCACGTCAAAATGTTTCGAGCGAAGGCTAACGATGTTCGCAAGGACCTACGTTTGCAGTAGATAAGATTTTTATAGTAATCTATTTTTATAGAAAAAAAAATATATCGTCCGTTTTTGTTAGTTTCATTATATTCTTACTTCATTAATCAATCTAATATCTCTCTCTGCCACGCATCTTAGCGCGTTCCCGTTTGCATCTTTATCTACAATACAATTCAATACAAATACATTAAAAAACCCCGACTTTCAAGCGCTAACCCCCAATAACTTTAAATAGCTAAGAACCACTGCTAGGGAACCTGCTTTCACGTAAAAAACCGCATCGAAATCAGTCCATGCGTTCGACAGCTACGATGCCACAAACCGACGGACAGACAGACATTGGCGTCAAACTTATAACATCCCTCTTTTTTGTCGGAATATGAAAATATTTATCAAAATTAACGCAGAAAGATAACCGCTCGCGGCTTCCCAGTACAACCTAGACATCGAGTGCGGCGCGCACTGTACCGTGACCCCCCCCGTTTCCCCACCCTACGCCGCCGGCCGCCCACGTGCCGCCTCAACCACCGCGCAATGCTCATAGTAAACAATGAGTACTAAAAGAGCTGTGTATTTGTTGTTTATTATTTACATATCAAATGCGACCTACGTATCATGTGGGCTATACTTGGATTCGAAAAATGTACTTCGGATAATTGGTCGGTGCCTTGTTAGTTCGAAAACGTTTCACCATTGCTTTGTTAATGTTTCACCGCCCTTTGGTAAACTTTCTTTGGGGCTAGCTCAATCTGTGTGATCTGTCCGTATTTATTTATTTATCATTATTATTTCCTGAAACGTTTAGCGATTGTTAATGGATTCGGAATTAAGCGTTGGCAAAAATTCAACAACTGTTACTTAGAAAACTGTTTATCAATATTTTATAAATTGATTTCATTAACATATATTTTTCAACTGTCTATACAAAGTGCTTTCAACGGATTATTTTGATTTTATTTCCATTGTAACTTTAACATTTTTAATATTGCTATTTAAATCATTAACGAACGCATTCCCGCTCCGCAGGCGCATACACCGCAAAGCTTTCAAATTATTCAATAAAGTCATTGTCTTGATACCTAATTACCTACTTATTAAACGTCTACGCTACGCTACCGGCACATTACAAACAACGATACATTTCAGAACCAAAAACAGCTTCGTAGACATCTCGTAGCTCCATGTTATAACTACACAACATCGAGCTACGCAGATATCGTAGCACACACCCTGCGGCGTCAATTCGCCGGTCGTAGCACAAGAGCTACACATCGTGTACAAAAAATGGCATTTATTAATTTATGAAACCCCTTACCCTAATTCAAAATAAACTTTTCCATACAAACGTAGTGTACGTTTTATTTCGAAACGACATGCCCGATTTCGGCAAAATTTTGTCATTTCAAAGATATTGCACATATAGGCATAGAACTGGTTTTCACAGTCAAAATATGAACTTGAAATAGAATACAGAGTGACATAGTTTTTGACCATTAGTATGGGAAACTTCTACATCCTTATATTTTCTTTTCATTTCATAATTTTACCGTCGCAAACCAATTAAAACCCTAGATAATTGCATTTTTTTTAAATACCAATTTTACCGATATCTGTCATGTGGTTTCAAAATAAATCATGTCATGTGGTTTAAAAAAACGTAGACTACGTTTGTATGTAAAGTCTACAGTAAGGGAATTCTTAACTTAGTATAACCAACTATTTCAGTCTATGTTCTGTTATCAGTATTTTCGTAGCCATTCGTAGCTCGGTATTCATAATCGTAGCACCCGCCCTGCGGAGTGCGGCGATTATCGCAGAAGCTACGAGGCTACGACCGCCCGTCGTAGCAAATCGTAGCACTCGCCGCAGGGTGGCGCTACGATTAACGGTACACTGCGCTACAAAGCGTCTACGAAGCTACGAATATTCGGGTATCGCTTTTTCTGGCATAATATTGAAAGCTGACGTCATGGTAACTATTGTACACGTATTTCGCTAATTGAGAGGTCTTAAAAGGGGTGTTTTAGGTCGGAAATATAAATAAAACCTGCGTTTTCGGTTCGATATGAGAAATAAATTAGTTGTAAGTAATTTAGTTTTATACAGTATAATGAGCTCGATATATATCCAATATACAACGTGGTAGGGACATACTCGTAATAAATCGAACCACGGGCTATACTAGATCACTATAGTGTAATGAAATTAAAATAACAGTCAAAGACTAAAAAACAAATCGACATTTCCATACGAAAGTTGAAAAGTGTGTGTGTATATTGTTACATCTTCATGCGCAAACGGCTGAACCATCGATAAATGCAGAAATCTGACACCCAGAATGAACCCATAGGCTTCTAACCGCGGGTAACACCACGTTGCGCAGCTAGTATTCAAATGCATTCACGTCCGACACACGTAATGTCATTCGACGTACTTACGCCGCCTAAACAGATTATCCGGCGAAGCAACGCACGCCGTCAGTGTCAAAACTAACAACCGACTTCAACACCAAATAAAATTCCTATTGGACCAAATTGGTTTAGGTGTTTTCGAGTAATCGGTGAACATAAATAAAAAAACATAGACCGACGAATTGAAAACCTCCTTCTTTTTTTAAGTAGGTTAAAAATGTAAATAAGATCTTTTAAAAACGTACAAATTAATGTGTGCCCAAAAGACTGGCTTATTATTTTAAGCAAAAAAAGCCGACAGAATGTCTGGATTTTCCCAGAAAACGCGACAAGGTTATATCAATCGATGCTTTCATGGAACTTGTTTTGGAATCCTTCTGGGAAAAGGTAATGCAGCCAATTTTATTTAGAGTTCTTATACGTACGTGTGTCATAATGTGTCTAGTATGTAACGAGTCGGAACAATTAATTTACACATTTTGTACTATTTCTTGTCCCTTTCGGTAAAGAACTTGAGTGACCAAAGTCAAAATCATTTATGTATCTTTGGATATTTCCATCACTTAATACTTTAATATCGTGCTAAAGTTTTGGTTGATAAGACTTAACAAAATATAGCAGTCTTAGTATAAAACGCAGACTAACATTGTTACTAGGTTTAAACCATTATCCGACCAAATCAAGTTGACATTTTCAGATGGCATATTACTAGATGTCAACTTGATTTGGTGGGATAACTTATTTATTTAACTTTATTACAAATGTAATTATCTACCAGTCACCCACTGATGATAATGGTTTAAACCTAGTAACAATTTTGGTCTTGTTTATACCAAGTTTAGCTGCGATTGGTACCGTTGGACGCAAGCTGTGTCCGGAAATTGCCGTACGTCCGGCTATTTCCGGCAGTGCAGTCGCGCGACCTTCACTATGTTGCACACTACATGGACAATAATGGACATATGTCAATAAAGCCTTATCTGTTACTGACACGTTTAATTTCTGTGTTAACGAAGCAAAAGAGGTTCGCGGAGATCGTAGCAGGTGGAGATGTTTAATCACTACCTACTTATGGGAAACACGCATGATAATACGTATGTTTGTTTATTTTTTTCGTGTAATAAGATAAATAAATAAAAATCTTTTATTTACGTTAACACTAATGATCTTATATAACTAAGCGTGAAAAGCATCATGACGACAAAACTAGCTAATTTCAATTAAAATTATTGAGAGATTGAGAATCGAAATGTCAAAGGTTTTAAAAGAATAAGAAATAACTGATTTAATTTGGTTTTTTTATTATTTATTGAGTACTGTTTCTGAAAGACCATTATACCAATATTTCTGAACGATATTTGCAGAGGTCGCGACGGCGTGTGAAGGCCGCCTTATCAATATTGCAACCGACCTGTCTGCACTGCACACACAATCGATACAGATCTACCTGTTTTCATATCTATTATATTATACTTTTTACTTATGTGTATGTTATATTTATGTATGTATGTTTATATGTGATGTCCAGATAGGAACTCGAAGACGTCATCTCAAGTCATAAATAATAATGAGCAACGTTTTCGTTCAAGCCTACACCACGAATGTAGGAATTTATACTAGGTAAGCTGTATCGATAAAAAATTACCCGATAGTACAGTTTGGGATATAAAATCGAACTGATTTCAGATCTTAACAGTGGCTTCATTAATACAATTTTTTTTTTCAAGAAACTAAACGATGGCTGCAGGTAATATTTTTCAAAACTAAAACCCTACTTCACCCCCAAACTACACAACCGAATTCGATAAAATTTATATGGTACCACCTGACAAGTAACACCGTTCCAAACAAAAAAAAAAAAAACAAATTGGTCTGGACCAAAAAATATTCTTTTTGTTTTGGGCGACTTTGAATAAGCGTTGTAAAAAGATCGCGACGAATTGACTAACCTCCTCCTTTTTGGAAGTCGGTTACAAATGCAAGAACAAATCATCAATCCTGCTGTCATTAATTTGACCTTGAATTGACTCCCCACAAATAATTTTGAATGCCACAAAGGCAAATATGATATTCACCAAAAATTCATTAGCTTTTTTGTGAATTTTTGAGTCAGGTTGAAAGAATTCAACATTTTCATAACGAAACTAACTAAAAATCATCATTCTGTGAAATTCTACATTTTTTGATTACCTACATACAAACATAATATCACGCCTGTTTTCCACAGAGCGGTAGGCAGAGACTATGGACCTCCACTTGCTACGATCCTGACAGACCTCTTACGATTCATCTTCTATCTATTTTGGCATTACAATACAACTTTATGAGTCTAAAGAAGATAGGTAATGTGTAAAAAATATGTGCTCTTCATGACCTACTTATTCCAGGTGGAATAAGAGAGAGAAAGTCATATCTGTATATAGAGATATATGAAATTCATTAAATAATTCCTGGATGAGTCAAGGCCTCAAAGGTTACCATAATAAGCTGGATGCAGCTATTTCGAGACGGTATTCGCGAGACAACTGCTAAAAATATCCGTTGCGACTATATCCTCTCGGTCGCCCAGTTTCCGCTTATGTACGTACACTTTATTAGAGGTTGTCTAGCCATTATTGAAATGATATAGTCATAAAATTATACTTATTCATATAAAATATTTATTTGTCATTCAATAATAATAATACATTGGAAAAAGAAGACAAAACGAATAAAAATTACTTACTTAAATTAAACATGAGCAACGAGTAAAAAGTCAGTAGAATAAATAAATTAAATATATAAGTACTCAAATAACATTAACAAAAAAAAATGGCTAAATAATATAAATTGAAATTACAAATTGCAACATGACATATTTAAATGGAATTACAAGCGACACTCATAAAATTCCTCTATACTATAGAATGCACGCTCAAGAAGCCACTATTGTTCATATCTAGTGGTAACTTATTTAATTTGCTTTAGTATATGTGTCAATATACAAAATATAACTTGAAACTACATCAAAATATGGTAGTTACATAACATCACATTTTCACGCATATTACGCAACGCTAATTACTTTCGGGTCGCGGGCGAAAGTTGGTACTTCTATATAATAAATAAAGCAACGCTACAAAACAAAACAATTTATGCTCTAGTTAGAAATGAATCCGTGCGGGCATTCCCATTCAACTTTGGCCGGCGGCATGGCGTCCACTTAGCGGCTAGGTGCGAGATTGCGTAACTACCGCCGCGCTAACTATGTACGAAATATATTCTGATATATTTCGTACATAGTTTCACATCTTAAAAGAAAGTACTTTTGACTTCGGCTAGAAAAGTTGAAAATATATTTTTTTACTTTATATTACAATAAAACACCGTCATATACTAGAGGGAGAAAGGGCAGAAAAAGATAGCAGCACGCGAAAGTTCCATTCCGTGCTGACAGATGAGTCCCAATCCTAAACGTACAGTCAGTGCCCAAATAACTTCTACTACTAACGTCAAAACACATATTGAAGTGCCGAGCAGTAAATTGAGACGTCAATCCCCTGTCATATTAACGAGCATTTTACTATGTACCTGATCGTGACCTTCAAATGAAAACATCATTACGAATGCAACATAATGCAAAACAGCTAGTTAATTATAAACAGAACAGATACCTATGAGGGAGATATCAATAGAAATAAGTCTCCTTCAGATGAAATATCATTGAAATGAAGTATTTTTCCGATAGAAAATTATATTGAGAATGCTAAGCTGCTTTTGACCTAGGAAAATAAAATGAGATGTGTTTTTCCGAGTAATTTATTCAAACGATCCGCTGTAGGAAATTTATAAGGATAAGAGGCCTTTCCGAGAGGCGATGTGAAGAATTCAGGTGAATCATTGGTCAAATTGAAAGTAAACAACTAGCATCATAGTGGAGGAAGGAAATGTACATTCAAAGTAATGATGTAACACTTGTTTGCCGATTACGGAGAAGATAAAAAGAGACACGGTCAGAGTTCCGGAGCTGAGATCCTATTTTCGGCATTTTCTTCTAAAAGGATGACAAGAAAAATATTGATTTTTTCATTTTATTTGTAGTAAAGATTTCAATTTATCCTGAAGGTACAGAATGCATTTAGTCCGCCTTTTGTACCATTTATTATCTATACATATAATAAAACAGTAAAAAAAAGTATGTCTGTCTGTACATTAAATATATTTCCAAAAAAAATATTGGAGACGAAGTAATAGAGTAAGAATTAAAAAAAAATGTCTGTCTGTTTGTCTGTATGTCTGTTTGTACACGCTAATCTCCGGAAATACTGGACGGATTCGAATGAAACTTTTTTGTTATATAGCTACTAAGCCTGGGCAACATATAGGGTATAAATGATTTTGGAAAATGGAACGCCTGATGCAGAACCATAATGGTCCAGCTAAATTATATATACTATAGAGATATAAAAATGCCGCCTTAGTAAAGGTTGTTCAGCCTGATGAGCATTTTCCAGAGACATAAAGTCCACGCGAACGAAGTCGCGGGCTTCGGCTAGTTAACAAATAAAGTTTCATAAAAAAATAAAAGTTCTTGAACAACAAACGTGATTCCCTAAAAAACACTATGTAACATATTCTGTAGTGGTAAGAAGCAAGCTTTTCTTTTTTAAATTTAAAGCCTTTGGCATCCGCCTATTTGCTATTGCATTCACATTGAAATCAAGCTTAAGAAAAACGTAAACATCACTAAATTTCTAAAAACAATACCACCATTTTCCCGCTAAACTGCCAAAAACTCCCTATATAGATCTGACGTGCGTCTAGTTCAACAAGAGTGACAGCGATTATTCAATCACCGGGCAAGTATCGACCGTTCGAGTGACGCGGCGCACTCCTCGCTAATGGAATCGCAAGGCTGAAACAATTGTGGTGACCATTGCCACGACCACGGTGACGAGGGTGCATTCCACGACTAATGGCCCCGGGGGATTCGCACGGAGAAGAACATAGAGAAGAAGTATCGACCGTTCGAGTGACGCGGCGCACTCCTCGCTAATGGAATCGCAAGGCTGAAACAATTGTGGTGACCATTGCCACGACCACGGTGACGAGGGTGCATTCCACGACTAATGGCCCCGGGGGATTCGCACGAAGAAGAACATAGAGAAGAAGTATCGACCATCCGAGTGACGCGCACTCCTCGCTAATGGAATCGCAAGGCTGAAACAATTGTGGTGACCATTGCCACGACCACGGTCACGCTGTTTGCATTCCACTATTATAGGGCCCCGTAAACCAGAAGAAAAAGTAGCTGGTGATGGCAGACGGATTAGATCTATAAATTGGCAGTGGGCAGGGCATACAAGCAGATAACAAACTGTCAATGGAGCGGAAATTACCTTAAATTGCGGCCACGTACGAGTTAGAACTTTTGAAACTCCTTAAATTACTATAAGACATATACAAGGGTCAATGTCATGAATACACAACCGACCTTTGGTGGCAAGGCTGACTGATTGAAGCCATAGCAGCTCGTGTAGCTACCGTTGTAGCGTCAACAGATGTTAACATTAACATTGTTAACCGCAGCTGTACAAACTGTGCTGTATATTTGTTTTTCGTGTATGTAAGTGGCCAACACAGGTATCAGGTTTTTCAGGCTGCCTAAAGGCATTTGACATAGCTTGTCGACTGCCATACAATGATGACAGCGGGATTTAACGGCTTATATGTGCCTTCCAAAACACGGAAGAGCTCGAGATTTTGCGGACCACGCCCGGTGTCGTTTAACTTGCGAAAGCGCTAGTATGTAACTGGTTACTCCATTTCTTATCCTAAAATTTTATGTCCGAATGTCAAAATCCATAACAAGTTAGCTATAATCTTTAGAATCATAACATAATATTCATATATCCGTAATTTTGATTTACCGAATTATCTTGAATCATAACACTTTTGTGCCATAATATGAATTTATATAATAATTGAATTTTCTAATTTTAAATATTTCGTTTAATTTCGTTTGACCTTTAAAAACTCCACTGAAGAAATTCATAAGAACAGAACAATAGAGGACCAAAATAAAGTCAGTTTATGTAGATTTATGTCACGAGCTATTTCGGGATCGGCCGACCAAGCGTGAACTTGCGGCGGAGAAGACGCAAGCGTATGTATCTT
The DNA here is from genome assembly GCA_963555685.1 of Acrobasis consociella. NCBI lineage: Eukaryota > Metazoa > Arthropoda > Insecta > Lepidoptera > Pyralidae > Acrobasis > Acrobasis consociella. Next base: position 2,586,578 of record OY743109.1, on the reverse strand, counting down.
ATCCCTCATACAAATATAATATACATATAATCGGATATGCATCGGGTGCATTCAATCAGCGAAATAATACATATTTTCACGTCTGTTTACCATAAACCAGGCAGAAAATATTATTATGAAACTCCACTTGCTACGATCCTTGCAAACCTCTTTTGCTTCGTCAACGCTCAAAACTATTTTCATGCATGCTCTCCTTATTCGTACTCCTTACATCACCTTTCTTCAGAACATATCTGCAATTTGGTCGCAGAAGTATGTGTAAATTAACTCTGAAAGACCGGATAAGACATGATGTATACGTGAGAGTCATGTGGGGCGATAGTGGTTGTGAATTGAGAAAGGAATGTTAGAGTGTTACGAATGTGTTGAAACTAAACTTAACTAAAAAAGAACCGGACCGGTTCGACCCCGAGCGAAATGATAAATAATTAATACTATGACTAATAATTAGTCATAAGTGTTAAAAATTGAGCGACTCTTACACTGCATACGTTTCAAATAATCCCAGACGGTAACTTAAGGCTCCTCCCTGCCCTAGCGACCTTGAAAACACAAAAAAATTAATTTCTCTTTCTGTAAGTGAGATTATTAGAAACCCTCGTACAACTTTTTAGCTAGTATCCTGAAGTTTCATTAGAACCTCGAAAGTCATTGAAATACTATCCGGTTTAGAAACCTTTACAAAAAGAGTCAAAAATGGCCGTTTTTAGTATTTTTTGCAAAGGAAAATTCAGGGTATTTTATTTCAATGATTTTCGAGGTTCTAATGAAACTTAAGGATACTAGCTAAAAAGTTGTACGAGGGTTTCTGATAATCTCACTTACAGAAAGAGAAATTAATTTTTTTGTGTTTTCAAGGTCGTTAGCGCGGGGAGGACCCTTAATACGGTAAACATGCTTACATATCTTTATACGAAAGTACATTCATTTTATTCTATGCTTCAGTCAAATATGTTTTTCCCAACGTAAAAATAAATCTTATTACAGACAACAATGCAAAAGCCACGCCACATAATTAACATTTTAAACGATCCGATAATTTTAAACAATTATAAATTTACCCAGCGTGTCAATTTGTTTTGCTCGGTTGTAAAATTAAAAGAAGCTGATTATGTATTTATGAGGTTAATAAACACGCTAATTTAACGATCGGGATCATCGCAGAATTTATGAAAACAAAACATTTTATTAAAGATAATGTCATTTTAACACGATTATGCAATAAAATTTTAAATAGAATGAAACTGTACGGATTTTAATCTAATATAATCCTACTAATATTATCAATGCGAAAGTGAGTTTGTATATTTGTTTGTTCGTAAGCGTGAAGAGGCTTGAACTAGTGAACCGATTTGGATGAAATCTAGTATGGATATAGTTTGAGACTCGGAGGACATTGGGTACTCTTTATGCCGAAATTCCCACGGGGAGTGAAGCCCGCGCGTACAGCTAGTAATCTAATAAAATAATATCAGCAAAATCATTCTTTGACTTTGTACACATAGTACTATGTTTTTTGGATAAAATTCTAAAAGATAACTGACTATGTACAGCACATTATCCTATACGTCTATCTGCCCAAATTCATTGCCGTTTGTAAAAATAAAAATGTCCTGGACTTAAAGCCTCTAAGGCCTTTTCTAATTTAATGTACGATGTCAAAAAGGAAAACTTACAAAAGTTCCACAAGGTTGAGCATGGTAAAGTACATCAAATATTCCTCTATCGTCAAAAGGAATCGATAAAAGCCGCAAAGTCATGGGTGACGAGCTGCCGACGCGGCCACTTGTTGATCGGCAAACGGAATCGACACCGGAGGGTCGGCGATTGAGACTTTTTCGTCTATAGATTTGACTAAGGGTTCCGTATTTGATAGATAGATCGGTTTTTCGATTGCTAAATGAAGAGATTTTTTAATTAACCGGTCAAGACCCGCATGGCATTCATTAATGCTACGTTCATTGTTTTACTACTGTGTCTGGTATTAGCGGTAAAGGAACGGTTAAAAATAAAGTAAATTTTAGCTAACAAACTGATTTCTACATTTCTTTTTTATTTATCTTTGTTTTATGTAGTTCTTTTTATTTCAGTTTGTGTTGAATGAATCTATAGTAAAAATTCCTAAAAAATACAAAGAATGACCAATAGTGATTTGAAAAATTGGTACAATGACCTCTCTAAACAAACAAATTCTGCATCAATTAGGATATATCAGGTATAGTCCTCCTAGCAACAGTTGTGGTACAAAGTATTTTACAAGCTTCTATTAAACTTGCAATGTATCTTGTATGTATGAATGTTTGTTTTGGTCAAATCTTGCAAATACATTTTTAACCAGTTATTTTCAACGGATTGAGCAGAAATTTTGCACACTTGTGTAAGTCTGACGACAATACTATATTATGGAGTCAGAGAGCTGTTCTGATGATGGAACTGGGAGATATTTGACAGAACACAGTTATAGAACAAGATAACCTAATTGTGTTGGACTCATTTGATTTGTCTTGACAAGCACTTTATGGTAGACGATGTCTAGGTCGGGTCTCGGAGACTGAAGGTGGTCATGGAATTTAGTGATAAAATGACGGAACTCCATCAAGTTTAGGCATATTCTTCTTAATAAGTACTTTGGCTTCACAATAAAAGCTTGTATAAAAAGTATTTTTATCCAAAAACTTATTTAATGCTAGATAAAACTCGCCGATGTCAAAACATATTATCACAAGAATCCCTGACCTATGTCTCATTGTGTCAAAAGTTATATTTATACAATACTACGCTATTCTGAGAACGTAGAATCACTATTGAATTGAGGGTTAAGAGCTACTGAGTTCATTGAACTTAGATCTTGTAGATACTCACTCTTACTAGGTCAAAGTTTTTCCTTTTATCACGCCTATATTATAATAACAATACAAAAACAGGGACAATGTGAACAGATTTTGATACAGGTACATTTTGGAGTAAAATTGATTGACATTATAATCTACAGAAAAATATATTTATTTTTAGAAAGACAACAAATTCCTGAATTTGAAAGGTGAGTGAGTAGTAAAAAATTGCTTGACGAATAAGAAACATAAGTAGACTTGACCAATTTTTAAATAGTAAAGAAATGAAACCAGGCTATGTATGTACGTCTATATGACGTCTAAAGCTCTTCACTAAAACACTAAAACCTCTTTAAAAACTTCATTACTTTAGTTGAAGTTATAACACTTTAGCTGCAATTTATGGATGAACTGCTTACGGATTCACTCATACACCTTTGTAGTGTGTGGGAACAAAAACGAATCATATAACACTACAATACTTTGAACTCGCGGCTCCGCCCACGCGAACGGTAAAAGAGCTAAAATAACCTAAACAAACGTTACTAATACAAGGAAATGGGTAACGCGCTCGTAAGTATATTCACCAACCAGCCACAGATAATATAAATATTGCTTTTTACTTTACGTGTGTGTAAGTGACCAACACTCAATATAACAAATAGTAAAGATAGACGGAACGGAAATGGTAAACTCACATGTTGCACTGACCTTACGTAAAGATGGATTGGTTAGTAAGAAAAAGAAATTACCAACACTGGTGTCATATTTATAAAGTTACCTAAATGGGAAGATGTCAGCTGGGATCAACGGTTTAACATGTATTTCGAAGCACGGATTAGCTCGATAAATTTTAATGCCACTTGTGGTCACCCATCATAATGCGAACCACGCCCAGGATTGCTTTACTAACGATAGCGCTAGTGATCAATCAGCCCACCAAGCCACCGACCTCCATAAGGAAATACGAATAACGCGATCGCACGAACCAGCTACAGATACGATAAGTTACGATATGATATGGCTACTGCAGCATCATAATTCAATACAACAATAAATTCGAGATAATAAGAAACATAAATACGAGATACAGCGTCGAGATAATGATAATAAAGTTGTGTATGAAACAGCTATTAAACGGCAATGCATTACAAAACAGGGCATTAAAGGGGCGAGAGCAATAAAAGCTGCAGGACCGAGATAAAAATGCGACTGAAATATTGTTGAAACTATTATTAATATTTTATAAATTCTAGGTGGAACGCTTTGAAGCGAGCAGTGCTGACACCTAGATGCACTTTCATTTTATGCAAATCGACCTGTATATTAGATTCAACAGCGTGAGAATACAGTTTAGAATATTGCGGGATCCGTTGTTTTGATAGTGAGATTTGACTAATGACTGAGATAACAGACGAAATTAAAATAATATTATACCCGTAAGGGAATAATGAGTGAAGATGAAACGAGAGGGGTCTCTGCCTACCCCTGTGGGAAACAGGCGTGATAATACGCATGTGACGTTATATTACCTTTATCAAGCGGAATCCAGGCTCCAAAGCATCACAGCTAAGGGTTAAACCAGAAAAGCTAATATGAGAAAGAGTCTCCATTTTTTCCATCGTCTACTTACAATTCCTAGATTCTCGTAACATCTATCTCTCTGAAACATTGTCTTTAGTCAAACAGAGTTGAAACAAGAGAGAGTAGGGATGACACCTCCAATAATTACGAGTCACCGTACAAATTGCTCTCGACTCCGGTATTTTCGGTGCGATCCGCTTCCTGGCTCATTGTGGATACGTGACGCGGCGCGATCTTAATCTTAAGTTAATTGTTAGACGCTGCATCGCCGCCATTTGCTTAACGAGCTGTTAAGTTGAGGCATTATGCTGTCGCCGCACTGTCTTGACAAATTAACGGAATGTCCTACAGAACATGTTCATGTCATGTCGAGGATTATGCTATTGAATTCCTTTACCGCAAGATTAGGCTTTCATCTAGTCGCGTGATGATGACGGCAGAGTACAATCCAATAGGCAATCCAAATCTCTCTTACGATGGTGTACAATTTTTCAAAACTTAAACAGACTTCCACCGCAAACTACACAACAGATTTTGATAAAATTTGCCCTTTCAAAAAAAAAAAAGAAGTTTCCAAATCAGTCCAAGTATCTTTGAATAATCAGTGAAAATACATTACAAAAAAAACGAATTGATAACCTCCTCTTTTTTGGAAGTGAGTTAAAAAGAACAAGCAGCCGAGACCTCTATACGACAAGTTTAAACCATCTATTGCCATCACCACTCCGCTTGACCAGTGCGCAGAGATTACGGACAAATGTTCCCTTATTGAGAGGCATTTAGTCCAGCAGTAGACTGAAATATCCTGGTAAAGGTGATGTATTAATAATATATGAAACTTTATAATATTTTTAGATGAATGAGTTAATAAGTGATATAACATAACACGAATTTGTAAATCGGTCACTAACATCGCGCAACCTTTGCAATGTCATCTACATAATACATATATTGCAGAGCGCGCGTTAGACTGTGTACGAAACCTAAACCATATTGATGTCTTTCATAAACCAGTTTTGGTAACATCATACCCCACTGGATGTACACTGGGTCAAAAATTAATTCTGATATTATTTGCGTTATTTGACTCAAAAAAAGGACGACGTCATGGTTGGTTATTTCATATAATTCCCAAAGAAAATTTTTGATTACGCATTTTAAAAAAAGTGTCTGATTTGACTTGTTGTCATCTAACGGGTTATAAATATGCGTTGTGTCTTGACTGTGTGATTATGTGTGTTCATCTATTAACATCTTGTTGTATTACTTCAGGATCACATTTGCATATCATCCTGTTCTGGAGTCTGTAATATGTGTGGTAGTGTATCGTTTGTAAAAAAACAGTAACTCACGGCTAGCAATGAGCTCCGGTGCGACGAGCCCGTTCAAGTCGGGCTCTTCGCCGTACCAGAAGATCCACAGCTCCTTGGCGGCCCTCAGGCTGAGAGGGGGCGGCGGCGCCGGCGCCGGCATCTCGTAGATGTTGTCCGTGGGCTGCGGCGCCGGCACGCGCCGCCACACGCACAAGATGTCGCCGGCGAGGCAGCGCGCGTAGCTGCTGATCACGGGGTCGGCGAGCGGCGCGGAGCCTTCTTCGCCCTCGCCGCCGCTCGTCTCCCCCCAAACAAGCTTACGCCATTTTATGCCATACAGCTCCGTCTGAAAACAATAAACACTCATTTTAGAAACATCATTATCATCGGGTCTTTCTGTCTTCACTGCAGGAGCACCCTCTCTGTACTGTCAGAGTCATTTTTGGCCAGAGCAGCCAGAAGACTTGGCCTACACTCTCCTTGCTGGCCAGACGTAGGTTTAGAGAGACATTGAATTAAACAAGTTTATTTGCTAGGAAAGTTTTAACCTCCGACTGTCAAGCACTCCATCTAGTGATGAGTAGCGGAACTACCTATACGACTTGAATTGATACCGATACGAAAAATAGACGGCGAGCGATCTATTTTGCTAGGGAAAACCCTGACTTTCAAGCGTTAACACCTATAACTTTCAGCTTGTTAAAAAATGAAAACAAAATGCGTACCCATGTCAGTTAAAATTAAACTAAAACGCCTAACCGTTAGTTAGGTCAGGCGTTAAAGCCACAGGTGGGCTACTTGTTCAACTATCACCGGTGCGCATAACTCATACCAGATAACAATGAAATTACTTCTTAGAAATAATGTACCGTTCATCATGATTAGGTACCTCTAGTCGAAAGTTCATAGATATTTTTATACAGCAAAGTCAGTCTACTTATGTACTAAATACATCTTCAATTAAAGGGAGGATTAGCCCATAATTAGAGGTTGAAGTATCAAGAGCATTTACCATTCAAACTAAATAAGTTTTAAAAATAGATTCACTAACTCTATGTATAGTAAATAGTACACAGCTGAATAGCTAGAGCATTTAGCTCCAGTACTTGTGAAGGTAAGAGCATTTAAAACACAACATTGCCCGGTCGCAAATAGCATGTTGATAGGACGAGAAAACGTCGAACGCGCATGAAATCCTCGTTCGGTTGATGACCTTGTTGCGTTACGTTGCGTTGTGCGACGCACATGCGAGTGTAAGGATGGACAGGAGAATGCAAGACCTCGAATTTGTTCTATAAGTGGAGTTGGCTTGCGTCCAGCTGAGGTGCGGAGGTGCATGGATGGGATCCGTTAATATTCCCCGGAAGAATGTGTTTGTTGTCATTGCATTAGTACATTCTTCTATGCTGGTTTGGGTGAAAAGAAAAATACCAGCTGCTACTGTTCGCGGCAGATTGTTAAATTCGATCTAGGGAATGGATGAGAATTATACGAATCATATCAATAAGCGATGAAGCTAGAACTCGTCACTATTTTGATTACGGAAGTGAAAAAAAGGTGGAAGTGCCACATAATTAAGCTTAAATTGAGACCTGAAGTTAAACGCACTTACTAAAGTTTATAATTGATACTTTGGAAAAAAACGCCATCTACGGTAAAGTACCAGAATAGCAAATGTGATTAGCTATTTGTTTGTGTAATTTTGGCGATTACGGTTCCGATACTAATGAATTCAAGTAGCACTTGCACTACTTTTTTCTCTTACATGATTTTGATTCTCTTTTCCTTTTATCTGATCACTAAACGTAGCCTTTGGCTTTTACGGCACTGGGCTCTGTCTACCCCGTTAGATATAAAGACGTAATGATGTATCTTTGTTGCAAATACATTACAGTTACTTACGCTCACATCCCCGCCACCGTTGACAATCATTAATTCATTTGCACAACGTATCTTCCCGTAAGTTAACGAGTAATAAATTAATCTAGTAATACTGGTTTGGGCAGCGTTAAGCAACGGTAATTATTTCCAACTATTGTTTGACTAATAAACAAGAACACCAGCAATAAAGTGCTCAACTAAATGTTATCTCGGATCGTAAACATCCTCCACATTTAAATGTCAACACTGGTTTGTGAAGAACAAGGCTAGCGTGTAGACACCAAAGTTTCGATTCCAGATGTTATTTTGCTTATTCTTATCTATTTCGACTACTCATAAGATCTCATGGGCTGGAAGGAATAGACAAACTTCTTCTTGATTTAATGTTTTCACAATAAGGCTTTTAATCATGAACTAGAGATGTACCAAATTCGAAACATTTAATATTGTTTGGGCAATTAGTTTCGTAGATGAACGGCGCTTACACTTGAGTGTAGATTTCCCACAATACATACTGCATAAATAAGCCATAAGGCCTGTAACAAACAGACGGGCAAAGCAACAGTATGCTCGCGACCCTAATCGGCGGCCGTCGCGCGACACAGGTCGCCGACACGACAGGTGTCGTGGATAGAGTTGCCATCTGTCAGGCTTTAACCAGAAATGTATGGATTTTTCGAAAAGCGTCCAGCCAAATATTTATGTCCAGCCTGTCCGGCTTTTTGACAAAGCGCACGAGCTTTTTCAGGTCTCACCACAATCATCTTACACAAAACTTTGATTTCGTATGCCCGTCGGACTTTTGGGGTTAAATGTCCGGCCTTATTGCGAGTCAGGCTTTTTTTATTTTAACAGATGGCAACCCTAGTCGCCGTCTGTCTGTTAAAGCCCTTAGCAAAAAGGTTTTATATACGAAAGAGTCAAAGATCAAATTTTAAGATAAGAGAGAAGTTAAATCGCAAAAACTTTGTCTATAAACAGCGATATACCGGCTTCCCCCCTTGTCATATAATGCGAGCATTATGAATTAGCCGGGCAGGTGTTGCGCCGACCTTGGATATGCAAATACGAGTAGCGGGTCAAAAACCCGACGTCTGGACGCCGGCCGCCCAGTGCTGAAACTGTTACCCACGCACACGGCATCAGTGTAAATTGTCCATCAAAATTGTCATTATAACTATTAAAATTTCATAAGCATTATTGGCCTGGGCCAAGTCGCGATTGTGAGGTTGGCAATCCGAGAATATTTCAATTATTTAAATCTCCTTGGTTAGGTAGCGGACCTCTGGTTCTTAAGCATTACTGCTGAGGACGCAACCGGGAAAATACGCTCGGATGATGATGCTGCAAGATGTTAACTTTTTATTATTTGTGTATTCTTTATCATTTCGATATCATTCGTTACACATACATCTTTTCTTGACCTTGCCCACACTACTACCGACATACCACTAAGCTTTTCAATAACAAGAATAAAATACAGAAAACACCATGTTTTCTTGTCTCAAAGAACAAAGGACTTCCGCAGTAAATAAATCTTTTACATTTTAATATTTGTCTTTTTCAAATACAACACTTTTGTCTGTACCTTCCTTTACACACTTCATCCATATTTTCTTTGACCTTTCTCTTTTCCTGTTCCACTCTCCATTTTTTAAAACCTTAACAACTTCCTCCGTCTCTCTTGACATGTAATTAATAAATCTTTTAGCGCACAATGAAAATAAACATTAATTTCATACAGTGCTGCGGATGGATAGGTCATCTTGCCAACTGCTGCCGCTATTAATCAGGAGTATGTGGTAGGTAGAATAATGCTCGTCACTACGGTTGAGTACTTTCTGGCGTGGGAGTCGTTAGATATGTCGTGTGGTAAAGGTCTTGCGAGAAGATTGACGAGTAGACGAAGACTGCTCAGGTAATTTTAAAACCCGAAAAATTCTCGACATTGATAAAATATTTTTTTTAAACTAAAAAAAACCGACTTCACCCCCAAAACTACTCAAAACCAATTTTCAATGTTGATAAAATTTCTTTTGGACAACAACATCTTTGACAAGAATCATTTCAAACAAAAAAATAATTTTGTTAAATGTCCAGGCGTCTTCGAATAATCGGTCAACATACATAAAAAAAATGATCGCGATGCATTGATAACCTTCTTTTTGGAAGTCAAGCAACAATCAATGAAAACCATAGTCCTACGCTTATAATTTTTGTCTAAACTTAAGAAAATGTTGATGCTTAACGATAACATAAAATACATAAGTACTAATGACATAATATTGTGTAGCAACAAGACAAAGGTCAATAAAACCATCTCGGAAGGGTTCTCTTGCACCTGGTCGAGGGGAGGTCGGTAACAGCTCTAACCGCGGTATCGTAATGGTTTTAATGTGTTTGTTAAGAGCTTTCGTATCTGAAACAATACTGGATAATATGCGGTTAGGAATTTGTATTGTTGGTCGTTTAAGTGGTTACACTTTATGTGAAGACGGTTTGTATGCGACGACATTTTACTATAGCGAGGTGTTGTTACTGAACAGTAATTGCTTAATACTGAATGGTTAATTTCTTGAGTATTTGTTGTCACAATAACATTTATGTATAATCTTGGATCATCATCAATCATCATCAAGTCTTTTTGTCTTCACTACAGAAGCACGTCCCTCTCTGCACCACCAAAGCCTTTATAATAATCTTGGATAGTAGTACATTACTAAAATTATAGATCCATTGAAGAAGGACAAGATTACTGAGAAGAAATAGAGATTTATTGAAACAATATCCGCATAATCTTAAAATTTAAAATCTAGGAAATTGGCCAAAAAGCGGTCCTGTCGCTTCCAGGCAACAACCTCCTCTATATCTTTAGTTTTAGTTATTACGTTAACAAAAGAAGATAGATATAGATATATCGCAGCCAATGTCCAAACGTATACTCTCCCTAAAACAGCAGCATTCGGGAATCGCGTGGAATCCATGTCGGCCGCTTGATTAGCAATGCGGTCAATCAGAGGAAGCATTTATGAAATGTACGTCGATATAGATTCCAACAGTGGTGTATCGACGCAGCATACATTGTGGGGTAAGGCTGCGTTTCCACTAAAGCGCTCCGCTGTTTGAATTGAAGCGGAGCGGAGATTTCGAGCATTGTGATTCGTCAATTTCTCTCCTCTCCGCTCTGCTCCGCTTCAGTGGAAACGCAGCCTAAGAATATCGTGGCTGGATACAAGTCCCTCATTAATATAAATTTCACATTAAGTTGTCCACTCACGTGCATTATGGTCTATTGTATTTTTTTCATTTGTAAGCTTTTACAAAGTTTCGAAATGTAGAATTAATAAGTATTCTTATTTAGTATGTACAACACAATTCTAAACTTCTCAATCAAGGCAAGTAACTTATTTTCAAGGTATGATTAAGTTCACTACTTTCCAAGAACTCAACTCAAATACTTTTGCCAAACGTTAAAACAAACATTTTCTATGGGTCATCGTTTCTTAAGAGTCAAATAGCGCTTATACACATTTATAAACCTAAAATCACATTAAAATGGATACCTATAATGAAGTGACGTTATATTTTCTTAACAGTACCAAATAATTTATTTTTGACCCAGGAAAGTAGCCAAACGTTTGTTGCTAGGTATACAAGACAGACTTGAAGTCTAGACAGATATATAATAAAAGATAAGAAACAACTATTATAGAGCGTATCAAAACAAATACTTATTTTATAATGATTGTCAGCGAGGCTATGGATACTTTACGTTCCGTGTCTTGCGTAGATATTAGGGTTGATATTACGTACCTAGAGCTATTTATTATAAAATCCAAAACTTTTCTACTACTATAAATAGCGAAAAATCAGCGAACCATTTTTAACTCCCTACAAAAAAAGGGTGTGATAAGTTTTACGCTAACGTCTGTCGGTCTGTCTCTGGCATCGTAGCGCTCAAACGGATGGACTTATTTGGATGCAGTTTTTTACGTGAAAGCAAGTTTCCTTTGCGGCGCTTCTTCGCTAAGTTTGATAAAAAATCGACTCAGCCGCCAATAACAACTCGCTCGGCACTACGGCTATCAAGTCGTATCGGTAGCCGCTACTCATCACTAGATGGCGTCTTGACAGCCTGGGGTTTTTTTATTTTACCTAGCAAATAAACTTGTTGAAGACAATGATATACTCATAAGAGCGCTAGAATGTATGTCTTGATAAGAGTGCCACATGACATTAACTTCTACATTTCTTCTAGATTGCTTTCACAGCATCACCTGATGATTGACTGGTAGAAAAGGCCTCAGACCTTCAGTCTGCCATTTACATGTATTGTAAAGTTAAATAAAGGGCCTCAACCTGTTGGAATGTTTCCTTACGCAACCACTCAAAAGACTGGGATAAAACATCCTAGAGTCTAGCAAAGGATATACAAAAAGTGGTATGTAGCAACCCTACCAGCATCGAAAGAATGTGGCTTGCACGATGCTCCGAGTTCGTACTGAGCTAGAAAGCGGCGCCCGGCTGCTTCACTTTCTATTGTGCGACGACCAGTCGAAACGACACGCAGACTACATACGAAAATGCATCGGCGGTGCGAAAGCTATGTTCACATCCATGGACGATGACAAGAGTTTGAAGATGCGTAAGATCAGATATTGTAGGAGGCAGACGCGGACAGAGGTGATAATTTTATCCTGCAGTGAAATATAAAGAAATAACAGCGACCAGAAGACACGGAGATACAGGACTTGGAGCTAACACGATAAAACAATATATCAAAGAAGGACGTCCAAATAAATCCCAAATTCTGAACGAAAAATTCCGGAATATAAATAATACTCAAAGTAACACTTTCTGTAAGAAGGAGTTTCCTGAGTCAAAAGTATATTATTTGGTACTGTTAATAGAATATAATGTCAGTTCTCATTGATCATTTTCAACGTGATTTTAGATTTATTATTGCGGAAAAACTGATGTTAAAATCGCTATTTGACTCCAAGAAACTATGATATCATTAGCCTTTATTTCATACAAATCCCATAGAAAATGTTTGTATTGACATGACGTTTAGAAAAAAGTAAATAAATAAATAGATAAGGAACGGAAACTGCCTTCCCATTCCCCGTACCCGCACCTCTCCCCCATTCTCGCCTAGTCGCGTGTGTTGGAGGCGACCACACACATTGACGTGTGCACGGATGTATAGTTTCGTTTGTAGTAGAAGGCATAAATGATACTTCGTTTCTATGAAGTGCCATACCTGTGGCTAAAGAATACATATATTCAAGATACCTATTTAGGTCAAAAGCTAAGAAAGCGCCGATAGCACAATGTGCCTGTAACCATTCTTCTCGATATTACCACACCTGTGGATAACGTGTTAGCGCTGAAGAATACAATATCCAAGAAACCTTTTTAGGTCAAAAGCTAAGAAAGCGCTGTAACCGTTAGCCGATACCTATTACCACACCTCATACATTGGATAGAGCGCCGTGTACAAAGATAAGCCGTTGTTAACGTGTTGTGGGCTCAGTATGCTAAAGTGAGCGTATTTAAAACCACGACTAAGGTTAACAGTGAAATACGAGTTAATATTGTCAATGCGCTCAGCGCAGAGGCATTGCTTTTTAATACTTCACAAAAAGGACAGTTGTCTTTTGGCTACATCCTTAGCTGGGCTGCTTCGGGGCACGGAGTGGACTTTCTGGCTTATTTCTATCCTTAGACGATATATGATTGTCAATGGTCATTGGTCATGGTCACCCTAGGATACCGAAGACCAAGCGAAGTGGAAAACCAAAACTGAAACCACACGTGTGATGTAGAAGTTTAAAACCATTGGGCTGTGGATTTGCAAAGACTTCATTAAAGTCAAGTATTTGGTATTTTACTCTCTCCAAATCCTCATAAAGTTATCCTATTCCAACTTTGTGACCGCGAAAGTAATGTCGACGCCAAAAATCGTCAAATAACTTTTAAAAGCTACTGTCGGCCGAGCTCGCGGGCCGAGATAAGACCCGGATGACGCGCAAAAGCCGGGCGTTTTCCGGAAAACCCGGGTGTAACGCTCGGGGTTACGTCACTTAGCGCGGCCCATTGAGAAGTTCTCGGCAAATGAGATACCTCGAGTTCGCTCCAGTTGCGTCCGTATTTTTTGTTTCGCTAAGCTCTGTATTGTTGCTTTTATCTTTAAATATAACATTCACTTTATGTTATTATTTAAAACTAGTTCATCATCATCATCAGGTCTTTTTGTCTCCACTGCAGCACGACAAGAGCAGTCAGAGCACTTGGCCTACATTCTCCTCGGTGGCCAGACGGGTTGGAGAGGCCTTATTGATGTTTATCAGCTTTGTTTGGCTTGTATTTACTAAGTAGCCTTCTACGACATCCACGGGAGGAGTTGGAGTGGCCCTGTTCTACTCTGCCGGAAACCACACGGCAAAATACAAAAACTTCTTCAAACAATGTTGTTCGCCCCGAACTGTGAACTCGCGAACACCATAACTCGGCAACCCCTCGACCGATTTGGTTCATGTTCGAACTTACATTTGCAATAAAAGTATGTCAAAGGTCAACACTTATGGATTCCGTTGCCATGATTGCATATTATTTATATAACGTACATTTTAGGAGATAAGTGCACATTATTCATGCTGGCCTGCTCCCGTTTTCTTTATCATGGCCACTCAATGCAACTGCATGCAGAACGTTGCGCGCGCGTCCTTGCGTTGATGTCTTTTTCATTGGATTACGAGCGCGCCTCGTCAACTTTAGAAAAATGCTTATTGATCCACTTTTTTAAATATCTTTAAAACTTAACTAGTTTCAAAGTTAAAAGAGATAGAAATGCCAATTTTTTTATTTACGCATACATACAGTAAATTTTTTAGCTTGTTACGTACTTTGTAATGACCTTCCCCAAACAATCTCAAAAACCAACACCCTCAACAGTTGAACGTCCTAGATAAAAAATCATATAGCACTTCCGCGTAAAAACTACCAATTACAGTTGGCCCGTAAACAATAATAACCCCGTAAAGTGATCATAACCGAGAACGGAAAAAACTGCATGTCCAAAAAAGTCGAGCACCGCTAGTCGAGTCGCGGGAGCGAGACGGGGCTATGGCGTGCGAGTGGGAGGGCGTGAATCGCGAAAGTGAGAGGAGGCGAGCGCGCACGAAGCGGCAACGCGGTGCGTTACGTTACTCGCGGGGTAAACAATCGCGGGTTGCGCGTGCGACCGCCCCGGCCGTGCACTTCACTGCTGCATTTTTGTGGCGTGACGTCACACCGCTTAGGGGTTGACGTTTGCCACGTCGCGTTGCACAAGGGGTGGCTGGTAGCAATACATAATTCGTTAAATCGCCACTTACATTGAATTTGATTATAATACGGTGCAAGCTTTAGTATCTTTGGACAATTCCAATATTTTTAAAAGAGATAGGCCCATTATACGTCATACTTTTGCATAAGTGTTGGGAAATTCTCCCATGCTGGTCTGGGAAAAATGAAAACACTTAGAATGTACCAGCTGCTTCTCTTCCCGTGCACATCGTAAAAGCCGATCGCGGGAATGGGCAAAAATGCGAATCATGTTAACAGGCGATGCGGCTAGCAACCCATCACTGTATTGATTGCTTTTCCATCTTCTCGCCCACCATGACGCTAAAAGTGGCTTTTGGGTCTTGCGGCCCTGGGCTCTGCATAGAGCCGCAAGACCCAAAATGCTCTGTCTGCCCCATTAGGGATAAAGACGTGATAGTATGTATGTATGTATGTGTTGGGAAATTCCATTAATATGATTTTAACATGCACAGGAATGTTAAGCTAGGTATCATTACAAAACATCGACCTCTGGCGTAACTACTCATCCGTGGTCTGGCAACGGTTGCAATTTAAAATTCAAATCTAAGCCTGCGTACGACGAAATCAAGTTTGTATGTAGGTACTTACAACTACATTCAATATTGTTGCAAGTAGTTCTTTGTATCTATGTACCTTAATCAATAGTACCTGGGCGACCGAGCTTTGCTCGGTTACATCTCAAACATTAACTATTTTTTTTAAACTTGTCTAAAAACAATGCAAAATAAAAAATTATATATAAACTTAAACATAAAAAAAGTAAGTCACCGAGTGGAATTCGAACCCGTAACACTTTTTCTAGCGGTCGGTATCCTTAACCACTGAGCTAAAATCAAGGCGGTCGGCGCGACAAAATTAGCGACCATATTCTGCGTGGAAAGAAAAACGCATAAAAACTCGAAAACACGCGTTTTCCCAAACATAAAACTAATCTAGATCGATAGTTTACCCCCGAAAACCCCCATATACAAATTTTCTGCGAAATCGTTAGAGCCGTTTTCGAGATCACAGAAATTTATAAATAAATATATTTACATATATACATACAAGAATTGCTCGTTTAAAGGTATAAGATTAGAGTAATCTCTATGAAATCAAGTTTGTCATCATCATCCGAGCGTATTTTCCCGGTTGCATCCTAAGCAGTAATGCTTTAGAGCCCGGGGTTTTACTAACCAAGGAGATTTACGAGGTTACTGGTTTTTACACAGAGCGACTGCCGTCTGACCTCCGCATCCCAAAGGGTAAACCATACGTTGTATGTAGTTCTTTGTACCAATCGTAAATAGAGTAATCTCTACGATTTTGCTATCATAAACTAGCTAGACATCTTTTAAACAACATTCTTCTTAAGCCGTCTGCTTACTGCTAAGCGTCGTCATACTCGTGATGTGCCCGACCTAACTTTTTTGCGATCTCCCTCCACTTGTTATGATCTTTTCTTTGGTCAGCCCATCGTATCGGGCTATGAGCCCTTATCTTTTTCCTTCCATTCTACCGGTCAATATGAGTTTCTGCAGGTTATCGGATGGTTTTCTGGCTATAAGACTGTCCTTATATGTATTCGCAACATTATTAAAAATGGCAATCAAAGAAATTTAAAAAGCGTTGTTTTATAGAATTTCATCATCATTATCATCAGGTCTCTTTGTCTCCACTGCTGAAGCACGAACCTCTCTGTACTACTAAAGCCATATAGTTAGGGAGGCGAATAGGGGAATTTTCTGCAATACTCGAGCGTGGCAGTTTAAGATATGAGAGATACCTTAGACCTAATAGAACAACCTTGTAAAGTATTTAGCTCTATATGTAGTGACGCGCGCCTAGGATCGACGATCAGATTAGTAAAAAAAAATCGATAGTCTGAAATACTCGAGCGCATCAGATTAAGATATTGGGGGTTGATTATAGTGTTTAAAGACTAAATTTAACTAATCTGACGATAAGTCCTTGACGCGACCGAGTTATAGGGTCGTGAACTTGTAAAAAAAAAACGTTAATCCGGCATTCTCGAGCGCGATTTTTTTATTATTTATTTTGAAGAATATAATCTAAAACTTACTAAAAATACAAAATCTGCCGGTTTCCGCATGACCGGAAGTGTGGAGGAGCTTTTTCGTCTTCCTAAGAACGCGTTGCGGCATATAAGTCGCGAACGATACATTTTACAAAAAAAAAGTTTTAATAAACATTTACGTTGGTTGTATCTATCGCTTTATTGTCATTATTAAATTCCCCGTTTTATCAAGGAGAAAGAAAGGAAAAAAAAGAAACCAAAAAACCTTTTTCGGTCAGATTAAGAGAACCCACCAACATTTTTGTCAGATTAAAAAAATATGCTTTCAGGATACCGAGATAAACCTCCCCTATGAAAATCTGACGCGCTCGAGTATTTCAAAATTTTTTTTATTTTTTTGCTATTTCAAAAATTCATCGTAACTTATCGTCACGCCGAAATCGTCAGTTTTTTTAAAGGGAGCTTCCTTGAGGCCTACTTAACACCCCTTCCGAAAATCTGACGCGCTCGAGTAATTTTTTTTTTTGCATTTTTGACTACTTTATATGCCTACCCCCACCACGCAAACCGGCAGATTAGTATACCGTTGTTATCAGAGGCACTTGGGGCATACGTAGTATGAATATCTGACGCGCTCGAGAATGCCCAAGTAACTGTTTTTTTTAACATTTTTGAAAAACTGTACACGCCAAACCCACCGCTAAAATGGTTTTTACCATACGAGCTTTTCTTTTCGAAATTATTTTATCTTTCGATTTTGATAGGTCTCGACGGCGCCGTTGAATTACGCCATTTAGCTACCTCGCCTCCCTAACTAATACTTAGCCAGAGAAGCCGAAGAAGAGGACTTGGCTTACACTCTCCACGCTGGCCAGATAGGTTGAAGAGGTCTCATTGATGTTTATAAGTTTTGTTTAGCTTGTATTACATAAGTCGCCTTCTACGACATCCATGGGAGGACTTGGACTGACCCTATTGTATTCAACGGCATTTATAGAATTTAAATCCCTTTAAACACAACATTATGTATACATAGCTTCGGTATGTATGATATAATTAATGTGCGTATTAGAGTCGTACCGTAACTAATTATTGTATTGCGCATAACTTAACTTATCTTTAGCTCCGTTGATGATCTGTTAAGTAAAATAACTAACATTGAATTGTAAGATGTTCGATTCAATATGCCTCATATTGACCATCCAGTTTTTTGTTCTACCTGAAATTTATTGTTTTATGATTTATGATCGACAAGTTTAAGAATTTCTTGCATCACACTTCACAAAAGTTATAATAAACATATGTATGACGTATCAAACCAAACCAAAAATGGCAAATTACTAGTTGGGGCAGTTTAAACAAACAGGTTGGCAGCAATTAATGAAATCTAACGTCTTTTGAGACCATTTTTAATTGAGCTGGATTCGATTATTTTGCGATTTCTTTCGCTGCTCTGCATCTACGTATGTGTACAGTAATCGTCCAAACAAGTACATCGCGCATGTCAATCTAACTGCGCCCGCGTCGCGTGCACACGCTACTTCCGCCAACGTCATCATCGTCACGAGCGTTGTGTGCGCGATAGTACCAGTTCCATAAGAAGCCGGCCTTCTTTGTATGAGACGTGTCGCCAGAACATATTGTTTTACCTACTCGTTTATTAGCAGACTCACGTTTTGGTCTTTATGATAGATTCTGGGAACAATGAGAACGATCGCTCAAGAAAGACGACGTATATTGTGTTTTATGATGATATTTTGGCACATGATCAACTTACATTTTTTTTTTCGTTTAATTTGTTCAGGTAATCCAGACTAGGGTGTAAAAGATCAACCAGTATTATTGTGATTATGGCACAAAGTAAAACTTGTTTTTAACAATTTATGCTTAAGAAATCGACAGAGCTGCCAGCTAAAATATTGATTTGCGGCATTATTGATCTACTTGCAACAGACGTGGGCCAAAAGGTCAAGTCGCTGTAACCTTTCAGTTGTCAACCCTTTCATATGACCCGTTACATTCAGCCAATAGTTTCGACCGCAACACACGACCTTAGAATTTTCACGACCAACATAATACGATCGATTAACGTCGCCATTAGACATACAAAAACAATAACCGGATACAATGCGATACCTAACTTACCACAAGTGTACCTCAGATGTAATACATTCCGACATAAAACAACCCATACAACTTTTGAGTGGGCGGCGGCAAACGACTAGACACTGTTGCTTTCTCGCTTCCACGTAACGGTTAACAGGTGTTGCGAGCGAGACGGCAGATGCCAGGAACGTAACCAGATTGTATGAACGGTAGTTACTGTGTTGTGATGATAAAATGATTACCTCTGACCTCAGGGACTCAGATTAAACGACTGCGACATTTAAACCGACAAACTTTTGTTTTGCTAATGTTACCAAAAGACAAAAGTTAACGTAATACCGCAGTCAGGCGAAAGTTGGCAAACCTCTTAAACCCGAGCAAGTAATACTCCGTAAAAGCAAACGTGTTAAAGTCAATGGGAATTGACTAGCCAATTTTTAAAATAAATTCTCTGAACTTGTTTCTACTGGTATTTTTATAGTCTATTTTGAAGAATATACTATCTTCGTGGAAAATCTGCATCAACAATAAATCAAATATTTTTATCAAATGTGCAAGCCAAAGGGCAATAACTCTTCAGTCTTCAACTTCATAAACCATCAAATTAAAGATTCATAAATCCCAATTACTAAAGATACATACGAATAGGACGTGTGTTTACATAATAAAACAGGAACAGATATCGTGTAAATAGAATTATAAAATGTTCCGCATGAAAGAGAAAAGAACGATTGAGTTTGTAAGTGCTGTAAATGATGGTTATTATCATATAGATAATAGCAAAAATATTTTTTATGTCGACAAACTATTTCCTGAGCTAGCAACTGATAACGCGCACCGAGATGGAAATTAACCGACTCTTCCATCGAATGCCACCTTATCGAGAGCATCGTTCTAATAAATATTATTCAATAGTCACTTTTCTTTATAACGATTGCTCAGAAACTCACGGAAAACGTAAAAAGGATTTTGAAAAAATATGATTTTGCGATCGTTTCTCAAATAAATATGTTGCATACCCTAAGGGGGAAAGCAGATCGTTTCCAGTTCAGGCAAATTCAGCAAGAAATTCTAATGTTTTCACAAAATTAAGATGTCGTGCTAGGTGAAGATCAATTGTAATACAAAATACAAAACAATACGATAGTAGAAATACGATATTTACGCGCACGTTTTTAAATCCAGTACAATTGTAAATCTTAGGGAGCAATAAAAGATATGAAAGTGTTTCCATTTGGTGTCAGCGTGAACATCTGAAGGACTCCTATTTCGGGTTCCATTCCTGTCTGGATTTGCGAACGATATTTCTGACATTCGCAAGTTTGCTGACAGCTGAGTCTGGAAGGGTAACACCGAATGATATTTTGTTACAGACGAAATTGTTTTGAAGCATTATGATATTTGTCAAGAATATATGTGATAAGGGAACTACCGACACGACTTTGGTATCTGAAGGCCATCTATTTTTCTGCTACAGTTAGGGAAAGCCCTGACTTTCAAGCGTTAGCCCTTAATAACTTTCCAACGGCTGAACTGATTTTCATCAAACATGTGTTTGATTATAAGCCAATAAACACGGCAAGTGAATTTGCTTTCACGTTAAAAAACCGCATCGAAAATCCGCAATCTCCTTTATCCAGTATTGAAAGATCGTAGAAGTTTGAGGTAGATAGAGATAACTGTCGATAGAATAATTATTATCAATCAATAATGTAAGGAAAATTGTAAGCTAATCATATTACAACACGAATGGTAACGACAAACTAGAGTAATATACTCGTATAACCATAGATCGCTCAATCTGTCGTATAAAACAGTCGTGCAGTAGGAAAACACTACTAAAGCGATATTTACATTCTGGTGTGACCACAACGGGCGCCAAGGGCGAGGACAAAGCGTGAACAGATCTCTTGTTTTTACCTACATGTTAATCTCGGTTTCACTTGCCGTATCAACAAGTTCAAGGATTTCAGACTTAACCATTCGCTAATTTACATTATTCATTTGTTATGACTGCAGTTGTTGATTTTGTTGGTCCATTGCATTGCTAAATAATGTTATTGAAAAAAAAATGTTCTGTGATTAAAGATTGATTCTAAAAGACAATCTATTTAGTCTTTTAGAGACATTTTCGTAATAGCACCAAATTTCGCATCAGCAAAGCTAAATCGTTGTTTCTTCCTTTTTGACCATTCTATCAAAAACCAACTGCAAGCTGTAATTGCGACTTACATCATTATAGTCATACTTATTAATCATCAAAAATGTCTAGAAACAACTGTGTCAACGAGAAATACTCACGTGTGTCACGTGTAGTTCCAGCTGTATTATTTGTTCTGTGTAACATTCTTTCGATTTGCATTGATTTGATTCTTGATTCTTCCACAACTGCTTATATTTCTTATGATTTTATGACTTTTCTTCACTAATGCATATTCTTTTAAATTTTAAAAGGTTTGACTCTGATTTACTTTGGGTTCGGCAAAGCCAACGTTCGTCACAATAAGCTAAGCCGAAGTACAAACTCGGAAGTGTCGATGTCGAGTCGAGTTCTCATAATAAGCGAATGCGGAGAGCATGTATCAATGTCAACTCTTTTTCTTATTATTATTAAAGAGCTTAGCTCTTGTCTGTCTCTCATCTCTCTCTGTCCAAAGTCAACTCCTTAACATCCTTGTAGGTTGAAACATTAATTTGATCTTTTAGTTGTTTTATAAAACTATCTCTCTTCAATACGGTCTTCCTTTGCATCTTCTTCCTACTATTTTCCCTTCCAATATTACTTTTAAAAATTCATCATGTCTAATTAGGTGTCCAAAATTTTCGGACGATGTCAACTATGACGCCAATATTGCTCCATTTGCCATTAAACGGCACAAAGTAGTTAGCAATCTCTGCGACGACATTTTAACGACAGTGAATTAGCCAGTAGTAGTAGCACGTTTCGTGGCTTATTGCGATGATAAAGTAGTTGTCAGAGCCTGTGCGTTCGTCTCCGACCTTCGGCGGTTATGGCCCGTGTCAGCTCGCCCGCGGCATAACAATACCATCGGCGGCTGACAACCCGATGTCACATGTATTTTACGATTCATGTGGCTTGCCTTATAGTTATATGTGAAAACAACAATGGATTTGACGCTTAGCAAGATATTTGAAAATAAAGGCTCATAAAAACAATAAAAATCAACAAAACAGACAAGCTGCATCGTTCAACCGAGACACAGAGAAAACTGAACATACTTGAAATAGAGTGATAAGCATTTAAGCATTAATTGCACCCAGTAAGATCATAGGCAACCTGACTAAAAAATGCCTTTCAAGAACTTCATGATACTCCGCCGACAAGAAACAAATTTTTAAATTTATGACTGCTGATCGGATCTTGGAATTTGTGATATCCCAAAAGAATAGGAAGACATTAAACACCACATTAGTCCGATCAAAAATGATTTAAATTGTGCTAAGTATGTTTGTATATTACTTGAGACTTAGTCCACATTATTGGAGACTTGAGAGCAAATTATTACATAAACCTACCTAATAAATTACTATTAATATTACTCATACTATGAATGATTCATTCGGCGTAACAGGCGAACATCCAGTGCCGTAACCATTCGAAACAATAAAGAGTCAAAGTAATCAAAATGTAGATTTTACAAAAGTAAAAACAGACTTTACCCAAACTACACAAGCGATTTTGATAAAATTTCTAAGGGACCACCTGACAAGTATACAGTTTCAAACACAAGAAGAATTTTCCAAATCGATCCAAGCGTCTTCGAAAAGTCGGTGAACATATATTTACAAAATTGAAGATCGCGCCGAATTGATACCGCCCATTTTTGGAAGTCTGTTTAAAATGTACATTCAGCAGAATTAGTTGCCCTTCACGCACCTTTGTGTACTTAGAGGTAATAGTGGCAAAATTGTAATAAATTTGATGTTTATCTGCTGTTGACTGTACGAAAATCCACCGAGGACAGCAGGACGACGGAGGTCGGCCGATTGGGCACAAGATCGTCTGGTGCCGGTGAGAGGAAACTCCCCAAAACATTGTAAAGAATTATTATATTTAGTAAACGGGTTACTCACGTATAGAGTCAGCTACTACCGACATGTGTGTCGCGAGCCGGTGCGGTGTACGGGCCTCTAGTCACATTCGCCCTGATGAAGACCTCCGAATGAGGTCGAAACATGTCGGCAATAGCTGACTCTATACGTGAGTAACCCGTTTACTAAATATAATAATGATTGCATCTCATGTTAGTTTTAATCATTGTAATGAGGTTTGTCCATTTTGATTTTAAGTGGTTGCAAGTGTAAAGAAACCGTAGGAGTAATAGCAATAAAAGCTTTTAAATAGAAGTTAGCGATTACATAAAAATATCAGTCATACAAAATATTACATACGTAAAAGCAAAGCAAGATAACGAGCTGAAATCTAGAATATTTACCCTGGACAAGGGTAAAGGGTACGCGAGTAGGCGGCGTCGGTACGCGAAGTAACGGCGCGCGGGGTCGACGACCCGCAGACGACCTTAGCGGCTAGAATTTTGAGGGTGCGACCTAGTTTTTAGTGCCGTCTCGCAAGTCGCACCAGTGGAATTTATGTTTAGTTCTTACGATTATACATACATATTATCACGCCTATTATTATCACAGGGGTAGATACTTCACCTAATCCCTTCATCAAGCCTTCGAAGAGATGCTCTACTTGTAAAGGCTCTCGACGTCATAAAGGAGGTGCAAATATATTGATTTTAGATCTTACTCTATCTGCTCGGAAAATATCTTGTGTGCATCGAAGCTCGTCGACAGACTAGCTATAAAGTAGGGAGAACACAAAAGTGAGTCTATTGAATATACTCATATGTTCAGCTTGGATTGTAAAATTCAGGTAGGAATCCTTTTTTATTTTTTGGTGCGGTTTCAAAGAGTGTGACCCAGATGGACAAACCCCACCATGACCAACCAACACTCATATAATGTTTAGACTTTATAGTTAGCGATATAAATTCTTTTTACTGTTTGTCGGCACACAGTTAAAACGTTACTTTTAGTCCATCGTATCATAGGAATTACTTCTAAATTATCTGGGCCGATCTTACAAGTCTTCTCTTTAAAAGTGAATTTGTACGTGAGATATTCTCTTTTTCTTCTCTATCTTTCTTATTTTGCAAGTGCATTTACTCGTGAGCACGGAATTTGCTCACGAGTAAATGCGTTAACTTAACAGCGTTAACTCGTAAGTTGAATGTTTGCAAATTCCGACTTCCGATCCCGAAGAAACCTGTTTCAAAAATACTTTGTGCGTCTTATGAGGGAAGATCTCATCTGAATCGAGTTATCCTTCTTTCTTTGCGGTTATTATTTTTCATCTACATTGTTCGTGTGCTCTAAAGTCACGCCGCTTTATCTCGTGATTAGAATGTCTGCTAGTTCCGAGGAATCCTGTTTGAAAGCTCTTTTGTGCGTCTTTGTGGGAAGGTCTCATTTGAACCGAGCTATCCTTCTTTCTGTGCAGTTATTATTTTGTATCTACATTGTTCCTGTGCTCTGAGTACGGAGCTTCGCTGCGTTATCTCGTGATTAGAATGTCTGCAAGTTCCGAGGAATCCTGTTTGAAAGCTACTTTATGCGTCTTTTGTGAGAAGATCTCATCTGAACCGAGCTATCCTTCTTTCTGTGCAGTTATTATTTTGTATCCACATTGTTCGTGTGCTCTAAGTATGGAGCTTCGCTGCGTTATCTCGTGATTTGAATGTTTGCAAGTTCAGAGGAATCCTGTTTGAAAGCTACTTTGTGCGTCTCTGTGGGAAGGTCAACTACAAATGTACATGTGTTTTATTTTTCTATGCAAATTCCTATCACATGACTCTTGACTTTACCAACTCAAGTTATAAAAAAAGGGTATTACCTTTAGATCTTTAGGACCTTACTTGAAGTTTTAACAGTAAAATTAGTGCGAAAGACGAAACGCTCAAAGTCTATTGTTATTTTTAATTTGACTGGTAGCAAGTTGTTAACGACTGACTTATGGAGCTGGTTTTCGTTCACGTACCTGAGTTGTGCCACTTGCTAAATGGTGCATGGAGTGGTGTTTACGTGTCACCATAGAAGCTGGTCGGCCTCTCGAGGTCTACTTGCAACAGCCCGAATGGGACAGCACTATGCGGCAGAACGAGAGACGAAACGTTGGAAACCGTTGTATCTGCAGTGACTTTTATTTTTAAATCCTATCAAAATGTTACATGCATTTAAGGCTGGTCAGGGAGTTCCAACTGTTACGCACGTCATAAACTCAAGTAAAAATTCAAGGATAATCTATACAATATCCGTTGTGTTTTCTGTTGTATAAGAGCCCCACTTAAATATTTATTTTATTCTGTTTTTTGTATTTGTTGTTATAGCGGGAACAGAAATACAGCATCTGTGAAATTCAACTGTCTAGATAGATTTCGCACTGCCAGTTTTATAAAGCTGACGGGATAGCGGAGTGTTAGGGTAAGTAGTAATAGGGTCCCTTATTTACCATTTGGGTAGGTAAAGAACCCTTAAAACAAGCGTACCAAGTCCAAACTTCTACAACAACCAAGCCTCATTATACAATTTGATTTACAGCTCATTGTTCAAGCAATAAATAAATTTTGTCAGTGACCTAAGGACACGTCTGCTAACAAAATAATAACTATGGTGTTTTACGTCACCGTACTCATTTGAAAGTCAATCGTACACATTACTTATAGCCTCCGAATACCATTTGAATAAGACATTGGTAGGAGACATACAAACAATGGTTTAAACAGGTTGTAAAACTAAATATACTGAAAAGTCCGTAATACTGGATCACTTTCCACAGCTTGTGGAGCTCGATGACTAGGCGGGAGTGCGCTTTACTAGAGCAAGTAAAGCGACACCGGGCGTGGTCCGCATTTGGATGAGTGACCACAAGTGGCATAAAAAAAATTATCGAGCTCCTGCATTCTTCGGAAGGCACGTAGTCTTCGGTCCCGGACCAAAATAAAAACAGAGGATTTTGCATTGACCTATTTTTTAACCACCGACTAAAAAGACGGGTGTTATAAGTTTGACGCCAATGTCTGTTGAACGGGATGGCCCAATTTTGATGCGGATTTTTTTTACGTGAAAGCAATTTCCCCCGTGGTGGGTTTTAGATCTGTTTGATGAAAATCGGTTTGGTCGTTTAAAAGTTATTAAGTTACCGCTTGAAAGTCGGGGTAATTTGTCTGTCAAATAATAGCTATGGCGCTACGGATCCGTTACGTTGGTGATACGGATTAATTCTATTATTTAGTTCCTCCGCCCATTACTAGATGGCGTTTACATATAAAACTATCAGAGAAATCACATACAATGTAATTTCTTTGGAAACTGTTTAAAAGTCGGGGATTTTTAAATTTGCCTGGCAAATAAACTTAAATTGCGTTGATGGCGCCTGGTACAATACAATTTAACTCGTTCTTTCAAAAACCAGTATCGATTGTAGGTATAGAACCGAATTAGAAATGGGCACATAGCAAAGAAATTGCTGTTAGTAAAAATTCCATTACAGCATTAATAGTTATAGCTGCCGACTATTACTAATGAAATGAGGTCAATCATGTCGTTACTTAGCTACTTTACGTATGGTTTTTAAACATTACCATGGCGTCTGAAAAATACCTCCGCAGATTAGACCACTCAGCGCCTCCGTTTGTGCCGGCAACTAATACAATACAAGCTCATAACATAAAACAATTCCTTTATATGATCTGAGAGTACAAGCGAAACATGTCATCACCGTAGAGCTTCATCTCACCGGCCATAGAAGTGAAGCCCCAACTCTTATTGGGTAGTTTCTCAATCTAGCAAGTTCGCAGTTGCATTCTTGATCGATCTGTATCAGACGACCCCGGGATGCGCTTTCTGGCTTTTTCCTCTCCAATGACGATATGCATGTCAGACAAGCATGCCGAAGATTTTTTATTTATTTATTTAACTTTATAACAATATATGTAAATGGCGGACTTAAGGCCTTTTCTACCAGTTAACCAACTGGTGATGCTGAAAAGCAATCTTCTGGGGGGTAAGAACAGCAAACAAAAAAAATATATGCTGTTATATCATGATCTTGCGTGGTAGGTAAAGAAAATTCGTGTAACGTAACTCTGTAACGTAAAAATCATATCGTAACGTGCTATAAAGAACTTCGTTCTAAAAACCTATTTTCAGTAAAACATCTCTGGCGTTTGAGGTAGCTACTAAGCGGCCCAATGTGCGAAGGCTTTAGCTCATGACGTGATGCATAAGGAGTGATCGCAAACGAGTTCGCACGTTCGCCCGCGCACCGAGGTGGGGGACAGCAGCAGTGAAAGCGTTTCAAATTGAATCGCCTGCCCTCTGTTACTTTCGGCCGAGATTCCGCCGCAGTTCGACCATGGAGCCCTTACTGCACAATCTAAATGATGATAGTGCGGAACGATAGCAGTCAGAACAGCAAAGGTACTCTTTACCCACCTTTACACAACTGTAATTGTGGTAAATCGCAATCAAGTGCTATTTTTATATATAAAGGCATGACATGTAAGTTGTGCCATCTGAATATGGTATTCCCTGAGCGAATTGAGGGCTCAATCGGGATGTATTAGAGGGATTTTCCAATGTGCCAATGATGCAAACTACAAAGTACTATTACTGCAGACCTGACATAAGTACGCATCAAATACATCACTTTTGTTTGCATAACGTGTCCGTGGTTTAACGGAAGAAATGATGCAGAGTCGATAGAAATTGCCTTAGACTTAGAGGAGAAAAATTCAAAATCAAAAGATTATTTTCTTATAGTGTTGGTTGGTTTTAAGCCATGTTATTATTTTTGTAAGAAACATCGCATTAAATGACGTGTCTATTCTGTACTTTCATTAAATGACAAAACTATGACATTGCGCAAGAGTGTAAACGACGCTGTGTTTACAATCAACCCAAATACATTATCAGAGGCAAATTACTTGGAAATTGCATAGAAGGCAAATCGACTTGCTAAGCGAAGGAGGTCGAAGATGTAAAATGAGCCATTGTGTAAATAATGTTATGTAATATAAGTCCGCTACAGTTTTATAGACTGTGGAAGTCGCTGAGAGCGGAGATATTGGCCTTATTTGTAGGCTCAACGTTAATATTCTTAGTTTTCTTCGAATACAAGAAGCAATCCAACGAGTAATTTGGTTTTCTAGCTTACGCGGAATATATCTGAATCCAATAGGTACAGTTATTTAACCAAACTTATTTTTAAATCAGAGACTAAAGCATGAGATACTAAGCTGTATCGTTAAGAGTCCCACGACCCTAGACTTCTCCATACAAACGTAGTCTACGTTTAATTTTGAAACCACATGTCAGATTCCGGTAAAAATTGGTAATTGTAAAGAAATTGCAATTATCTAGGGTTATAACTGGTTTTCTATAGTAAAATTATGAACTGGAAAGAAAATATAACGATTTAGAAGTTTCCCATACTAATGGTCAAAAATGATATAAAACACTATATTCTATTTCAAGTTCATATTTTTACCGTCGGAAACTAGTTATAAACCTAGATAATTGCAATATCTTTGAAATTACAAGATTTTGCCCAAATCGGACATGTCGTTTTGAAATAAAACGTAGACTACGTTTGTATGGAAAGTTGTATTTTGGTCTAGGGTCGGGGGACCCTTAAAGTATTTTCATATTTAACATCCTTCTTTTTAGGCGGTTAAGCTTCTATTACAAGTAGAACGATGAGCCAAGACGGCCCCCTACGTCATAGCTAAACAACATTACAACTTTCCGAACTACACAGATCGCCATTCACTCCGGCATTCTTCTTTCGGCTGAGGCGATTAAGGTCGCGCTAGTACGTCTCTACTTGCGTATTACGTTACTAGTCGAGTGAAACTTGTTTTCCGTGACTTTACGAACCAAAACATAATAAAGACTGTTTAAAGTTGAACATTGAAAAGTATGTTTGGTTACAGCAATGATAATAATAAAGTCTTATTTTCTTACTTCCATGCTGATCTGGGAGAAGAGAATAAACGTAGAATGTTACAGCTGCTCTTTCCGAGCAGATTGTAAAAGCCGATTGAGAGAACGGGCAACTATCCGAATCATTTCAAAAGACGATGCGGCTAGTAAAGCAACCTATCGCTTTTTTTTGTACTCTTTTTCTACCTTACCACAGATAGTACAGCTTCAATCACGAAATAAGGCTAAACGCCTTGCCTGGGCTTAACCGCCCTAGGTTATGTTTACAGCGTTAGGGATTAAGACGTAGGAAAATTCGCAAAGAAAAAACGAGAAATCGTATGCAAAAAATTGGGAGAAAACTCGCTGAAAAAATCCTTTGAGGTGCACGAGTTTCAGGCGCTGCAGTGCGCTATGCACGTCGGTGCAGCCTCGAGTACATGCGTACTGTTTACCAAACAAAATATAGGCCAGATACATCTCTCGCTTGCTTACGTGTTTCGACGCTGTTTCGCCCCACTTATTAAAGTCTGACACCGACAAACAATTGTATTGTTGGACGGAATAAAATTATTCGGCGCGCAGCGTGCAAACTTGCAAAATAGACCATCATGTTCTGCCGCCGAGACTGGCATTGTGAAATATGCATTGAATAATGAACAAAAAACCAGACGAATCCGACATTCAAAGCCTCAAAAAATGTGCCGAACACTGCACTGGACGAGTTTCCTTGCATGTTTGGAAGTAATTGTGTATTGTGGAGGCAGGATAACAAAGGCGTAGTGTACACTGTTTGCGTCGGTGGTGACATCGAATGTGGAGCAGCGAGTGGCGAGGTGGCGAGCGCTCTTCTGTTATCTTGACCCACATAGCGACCGCCGCCGCGCTGCTCGGACCGCGCCGTGTCGCTAATCTAGCGGAAGACCTTAATTACTCTTTAATTGACTCGTGAAAACACGACCTAACCACAAACACCCCCAGAGCGAGACGGACAATAACCAACAAAAATCAGCCAATGAGATAGCTGCTATTTTCCTCCAGACGCTCACATCAAAACAGAACCTTGACCTAGAATGTGTGTAATAAAAACAAGAGGAAAAGGACTCGCACTCCTCGGTCACGGTTTATAATGATGTCATGAGTGCATCACTTTTTTTGCATCGTCAAACAAGATGCATTTGCGAATCGACGAAATAAATAGGTACATCAAGATCTTTCGCGGGTAAATAATAATGTAGGGTAATATTAACTAAACTTAATTACCCACTCGCAGTGGAAATAAACCGTTTGCGTAATAAGGTTGAACAAAGTGGAATTTCAGAGCAATTTCTCGGGGTGTAGGGCGTGGGCGAAGGACGCGGGCAACCTTCCTCCCAAGGACTGGAGGGCCTCGGCGGGTACAGTCGTCAGCGGAATGGGAACTCGTTCGTAAGCATTACATATACATTATTGTATAACTGTTGTAAACCGAACGTAATGGAAAAATTCCTCTAGCGATGACGCTATCAATACTGTCTTGCAAAATACATACATACACATTTTTACGCCTGTTTCCCACAGGGAAAGGCAAAGACTATGGACCTCCACTTGCTACGATCCTGACAGACCTCTTTCCCTTCATCTACACTCATCACTCTCTTCTAGCATACCCACCGGTTACGAAAAAGTGCTTGTAAAAGCCTTCAAAAAGATTCTTTGATCATACAAACTTCTCAAAGTCAATTTACTCGCAATTTCGACTATCGCCCGATACGTTGGTTATCATTGCCAGTAGATTTGATTGTCTGTTATTACTACATCATATTTCATTGTTACAAAATATTGATAAATTAGCACACGTTGTCGATTGTACCTTACACATAAACTATTTGCTTTGTAGATAGTGTTTTTTTACTAATCAGATTCTACAGCTACCGTGGAGCGATATACAGTTTTTACAAATAGATTAACTCCAGCATCTTTTTGGTGGAAAGACTTATCTTGCAAGTTAAATTTAAATTTAACCCGGTTTCGGATCAAGACATTTTGTAATTACCTATATTAATATGTACATCATACTTTCTTGCCATAAGATAAGAAGTTAATCTGATGATGGAGCCGGGAGGTGGCCATAGAAATTCTGTAATAATACGACGCAATCCCCAGCCAGTTTGGACATCTGCTAGAATGCTAGATTTGGATATCAGTAAATCATCAATTAAACATTAATTACAGTACGATTTTGGTTATAGTTAGACGATTCAGTAATAAACAATTCTTCCCAACTACACCTAATAGACACGCAATTATATTACACATTGCACGTTACGATTAAAACGTCAATTACAAATGCAATTGCATTTTGATTCGATTAAAGAAGCAATCAATCGAAACTTGAAAGCGATTTATCTTGGATGGAAGGTCTCGCATATCTGCCGCGTCACAGCTGGTTAGACAGAGGCTTTTTATTG
The DNA here is from genome assembly GCA_963555685.1 of Acrobasis consociella. Taxonomy (NCBI): domain Eukaryota; kingdom Metazoa; phylum Arthropoda; class Insecta; order Lepidoptera; family Pyralidae; genus Acrobasis; species Acrobasis consociella. The sequence goes on along the minus strand of OY743109.1, from coordinate 2,555,017 downwards.
GCCGCCGAACGATAAACGTTTGTACATAAACAAGACGGCGATAAGCCGAGTTATCGTGGTGATAGCGCGCCTAACCACAATTACCGGCAATTTTGACCGCATATTTGATGTATCGGGTGCTGAAAAGACAAGTAGCATAAAAATATTCATCTGTTTTTCTAACACAGACGAACTTGGTTTAAACCATTAGTCTTCTACATAGAGTAAGGTCGGCGACATACTAGATAAGATACACATAGTCATGGTATGCGCCTGTTATTCTTTGCCCTAAGAATACGTCATCAGTTTGAAGTGTTGCCACTGTGTGATTGAAATACCCGTGCAAAATGCATTTTTACTTTTTTTTTTGCCGTTTAGGTCCCATAGCTGTGCAAAAGCCTCCCATTTTTACATTATGAACTAATAACTACGTTTATATATTTATTATAACTAACCACCCACCACCTCTATCGTAAATGACAACTTGATATGGGATAAAAAGTAAGTCTGTGTTTTATAGTTAGATGCGAGGTTTTGCTACCCTTAGCGCATTCTACTCCGCAAGCAAAGTAAAACATGCAAACAATAAAACATGAAAACATGCAAATCTATTATAGCGTGGATAAATCTCATAAGACATATCTATTTTTTACAAAAATAGAGGTAGAATGGCGATGTGTATTTATGGAATATTTCGCACAAATAATATCTTTTGATACCACAATAACAAGTTTGTTTGGACATGTGACATGTGGTAAAAACAATATTTAATTTATTTATCATGACTTAAAATATTTTTATCATTATTCAATAACAAAAATGGCGGATTCTCTCGTCACAAATTAGAATGAACTGTACTAGTGGGAGTGATTCGATATCAGAATTCGTCGCGATCTTTATATTTTTGTTGTTCGCCTGTTCACCGAATATTCGAAGACGCCTGGACATTTTATCAAAATCGGTAGTGTAGTTTGGGGGTAAATTCAGTTTTTAGTTTTAAAAAATTATAATTAATATTAGTTAAAAAACAACCGCCGTTGTAAGGATTCTAACAATACGAGTCAAATCCAAATCTATCCAGGCATTTAGAAAATAAGCTAAGATACATAAATGAACCCTGAAAACATTGCACTCTCTTCTTGGAACAATTTGTAAACATATAAAAGAATGATTTGGAGGATTCCTGCACTGTGGGAACTGGAAGCTTGGCACAGTTGTGCGGTGGCTGGTTCGGCGATAAGGCAGTCCCTCGGGCCTTGGTGCCGCTGATACGTTATCGCGAGACAGAGACCGCGAAACAACACTATTAATTACGTACAAATAAAAATAATCATATACTAGCCACGCTTTTCTACCGATATTTTTAAACCCCGACGAAAAATGGGGAGGGGTGGTATAAGTTTGCGTGTCTGTATAGTGTCTACTCTAAACGAATGCAGAGATTTTGATATTTTTGATGCACTTTTTGTTTGAAAACTGATTTGATCAGGATGGTTCTTATGTCTGATGGAAATCAGTTCAGCGGTTTAAAAGTTATAGGGGTGAACGCTTGAAAGTTAGGTTTTTTTTTATAACAAATAAGAGTTTATAATTCTTTGCGAGGAGTTTGGTGTCTGTACAGACAGTAGTATGATAATATCGCAAGGGACCCATCAAGTCAAACAGTAACATTCGTAACTCCTTATCTCCCAATTTCTTTTTATATATTATAAGTTAATGTGTGTTACTACTATTTCTTTCAAGTCGTTATAATTTCCGCCGCGTAACGTCCACTGCTGTATCCCAAAAAGTTCGACCGATTCTTTCGCACACAGGTGCATTTGAATCCTATTTCGTTTTATTATCCACGGCAGTGATACTACGAGATTTAAATTGACAATTTTAACTACTGATACATGCTTTCGTGAAATTATTTTTTTATTGGTTATTTTTTTACTATTTTTTTTATTGGGTAAAATAGGTGCTACATATTTCTAGAGAAATACCTATGTGTGGGTATTTCCATTTCAAAGTTTCATTTGTCGAATCTTTGCGCATCAACAAGGCCTGCCTACTGCTATTTTAAAAAGTTATGTAATACGCAGGTAATAAATTAGAATTTTAAATAAACAAACTAACTTGGTTACTTACTTTAGTGCATTTAAGATTTTTAATACAAGTACCAATTTAGGTCAAATGCAAACGTCGAGTAAATATCGCTCAGGGCCGTGTCGAACGTCTGATTAAACAAGTAGGTAAAAACAAATAAACTTCAAAAGTGAAGGCTCGTTTCCTCTCTCCAGTCGACAGTCCACTGCCATCCATGTCATTTGCACAGTGTTGTTCATAATTAGTTTTCTCATCCTTTAAACAGAAATAATTACGTCTGTATTCCTTAAGGGGTAGACAGGACTCAGAGCCGTAAAACAGCTTTCATTCTAATAGTGAAGGTGGTAAAAGAAATAAAAAAATCTGTTTCGGGTTGCTAGCCGCATCGCTTATTGACATCATTGGATTTTACAATTTCAATTCTTTTTAGGCCTCATTTAAATAATACCAAGTGTACCATTACAATATACGGGGGTTATAGGAACGCTTTACAGCTAAGAATTCATCAAATTTGCGTGCGTCATATCCGAATCTAGCGCCTTTTTCAAACGTCAATCTCAGTCATTATCAAATGACTTGTGTGACCTGTAAACACTATTCAGACGTGGCACTAGGTCGTTGTAGTCACCTTGTTTTCAACTCTGCGCTCTTGTCATAAGGCCCAATGGCAGATCAGGGCTGGCCAGGTAGATTTCGGCCTTGACGTCGCTCGAAAGCTGGTTATTTGTTTACTCGAATCGACTTCTGTTTCGGACGGAATGCCAGGTGTTTCTATACGAATTTAACGGAGACATGACACATTTTATTATATGTGTTAATTATTCTATTGAACTAATAATGGATGAGCGAAAGTCGAGCGTCAGGTATTAAGTATCGTTTACGTAATTAGATTCTAATTGTAATGGTTAGTGTCGGTAGTTTGTCAAAAATTAGGGCCGGTTCCATTATTTGACGTAAATTACACGAGTAGAATTTTGGCAAAACGAGTCATGAAAATGTTTCCATGTAAATAGTCCTAAAACCATGTAACTTTATTTTACTTATCTACATGGTGTTTTTTTTGTAGGATCCATTTGATATTTATATAGCCTGTAATGGTGTCCCAGTGCCAGCACTGGCCTCCCATTTACCCTTCTTGTTTTTATTACATATATGTATATGTATAAATAAAAATAACGTGGTACCTATCTGTAAAACCAACTGATGTTGTGATAAGAGAACATATCTAATGTACTTTTTTGCGCAAAGGGAGGCTCACAGAAGGACTCATAACGGCGAGGAAATGAGCACATTCAGTGCAAAATTGAAGTCGTGCTCTGTATGCATAGAGGGCGATAAGGGATGCCAGAGGTCGCCAGATGCCATGAATAACTTAGCGGCGAATTTCGACACTCAATGGACAATATACAAGGCGGGAAATGAATGATGAAATTTTTAAAGACTTGAAACCATTGCGCCGTTATAAAACATTGGCTACGGCGAATATAGTAGGCACCGTGACGATACATTGTAGGTATGTCGTAAATCGTAAAGGGAACTTGGCAATGTTGGTACTCGTGGGTATTGGGCGGAGGCCCGCTTATGGGAAAGTTACAATCATTACGACCATTCATGAACGGTTGAATGAGCGCAAGACGCCTGCGCAGCCGAGCGGCGTATGCGCGCGCGCCGACCTCGCGACATCTGTACCTTTGCCGACGTACCTGGATCAAGTAATGGTACATTATGGAAAAGCATCGAAAAATTCACAACCAAAAATATAGACTAGCCTTCAACTCTGGAGTGAACTGATCCCAATTTTATGTAAAACTGTTGCCATTCAACGTATTCAGAATGTAAACTAGAGAACGAGCAAAGACACGAGTGTATTGAACCCGCCGACAGTGACAACCTTTAGCGCTCCGATGCGTCACCGCTACGCGGACGGCGAGAATGAAAAATTCCATACGACAAAAGCCGCGGTGTCCGCAAACGACGCATAAATAATTAGACAATAAGCAGGCAGGGCAAGGGCAAGAAATCGGTAATTTGTATCGCGGCGAGATAGGCGGAGCGCAGAGGGAGACGGGTGCAGGCAGGCGCGCGCCGCCGCGGCGCGGAGATGTGGCAACGCGTCAGGTGGAAGTGGCGCCGAGCTGTTCTCGCCGAGACCGAGGACGACCGACCCACCCCCCTCCGCGCGCCGCCACACACCCGCTAATCCTCACCCGAACACAATCTGATAAAATTCGCGCCAGCTATGAACATTACGCAAAGCGGTTCCATACTACAACACTGCGATAATGAATGACCCCGACCGTTTCTTCGCCGTCTCCAACTATAAACATGTTGCCGTAGCACTTCCTAGTTCGCAAGTCACAGCGTGGAACTGACCGTAACTTTAAAAAACGTAGCAAGAAAGTTATTTCCTCAACCTGGCGAAACTAGTCTTGCAAACGCAGTACGGTCCGCGTTACGGCCAGGTGAATTCAAAATGACCTCTATGGGCTATGGGCCGGTGGCTTCTTGTGGCCTCGCTCGCCGAAAGCGTTGACATTTTGTGGGTTAGCAACGCAGTATGACTCTGTACTGTGACGAGAATGATGCCAGGATGACTAACGGCCGGGCGTCATTAGCCGCCTAAACATAAATTGTCCCATACAAAAACTTTTAACGCAATAGATCGATTCAATTGCCGTATCGCATTATGGTGAATTTTGTATATCAGCGTCTGCAAACGAGATATCGTCTACTTAGACATCGTGGACTCATTATTTTGGAATTCCAAAACACACAATGCAGCACAATTCAACGAAACAATAGCGCATGATATTGGTATCACGTAAATCGTAATGATTTCGAAAGAAAAGTACATAGGTAGTTCTTTCATCAATGTAAAAGTGACTTACCAAGGCGAAGAAGTTTGTGTGGCAATCCTCGAGACTGGCACCGTTTGTTTGATGCGTCATGGTAGTCCAGGGCACTTCATTTTCATTTCACAACACTAAAAACTGGTCCAATCTTAAAGAAACCACTCAAAATCTTAAAATTATCACCGACATTTAGCGTAGTTTTCACCTCTCAATGGCGACTAGAGGAAAATGGCGGATGAAACAACAACCCAAGCCGACAGTGCTGCTCGTAGCGGAGATTATCGGAACTACACAAATATTCGTTCAGAAACACAGAAACGTTCCGTTTTTTTGCTTGTTGACAAATCAATAGTTTGAGAGAAAAAATGTATATGTATATCAGTAAATAATAACAAAATTTTATAATAAATGATGATCAGTATGTAACGTTATTTACGTTACATAATGTATTATCTCGAAAGTAATTTATCGTAATATATTTATTGTAAGAAATGTCTATAGCAAATAAATATTTTATTTTCAATTAATTTAATTGCGTGATAGGGAGCGTAAATTTCATTATCAAATATTTTGAAGTTTGAAGTGTGGGGTACATGTCAGTCACCTAAATACCTAAATATAAAAATAATTTAGCTATTTTGGCATAAAATAGTGCTAATTTGTTGATATAAGATTTAGTACAAATCTTTGTACTCATTTTGTATATAAAAATGTTAAGAAATGTATTGATACCGGTCACCCGTACAAATTTTCAGGTTATCATATATTAACTTTTGTTATTATTCATAAAATCAATATTTTTATGACAATCAACTCATCTTGTGGTCTTTTACAGGTAATTTCAGTTAGACACAAACAAATAAAGGTACCTAAAATAGACAAAAAACTTCAGGCTTCTGCAGAATCATTGGCTGCCAGAGGGTAAGGAAGGTTCAAAGTATTAGCTAAATATTACATTTACTTTTAGTTTTGGACAAATAATGCCTATTTAAGAATATTGTCAGCTAAACTTTAACACTATAAATCTACGAAATCACCATTAAGTGTAGTTTTAATGATTTTGTACAATATTTTTACTTATTCTGTAAATTTTTGACTTTACAACAATAATGTATTATAGGTTCCTACGGCCATGCAAACCCTGGGATCCACCTGTCAATATTGAAGAGACTGTTCTCAAAATATGTGCCGACAATGGTCTTCAGTCCAATGCGGAGTTTGAGGGGCTGGACGTAAAATTTAAAGTTCTCAATGCTTGCTACAAGGAAACTGGCCATTCCGTGCCCAACTCCTTGTTACATACAATAGAATGTGTTGGTGAGTCATCCTCTGCTGTTATTATTTTATCTTATACCTTTAAAGGAGCAATTCTTGTATATATATATTTATTTATACATTTCTGTGATCTCGAAAACGGCTCTAACGATTTCGCTGAAAATTTGTATATGGGGGTTTTCAGGGGTAAACAATCGATCTAGATTAGTTTTATGTTTGGGAAAACGCATGTTTTCATGCGTTTTTCTTTCCACGCAGAATATGGTCGTTAATTTCGTCGCGCCGCGACCGCCTTGATTTAGCTTAGTGGTTAAGGATAGCGACCGCTAGAAAGAGTGTTACGGGTTCGAATCCCACTCGGTGACTTACTTTTGTTTTTTTTTTATGTTTAAGTTTATATATATTTTTTTATTTTCCATTGTTTTTAGACAAGTTTAAAAAAAATTTGTTAATGTTTGAGATGTAACCGAGCAAAGCTCGGTCACCCAGGTACTATATTATATATATAGGGCGAAACCATCAATGATATGAGTTTGTGTGTGCTATCAATAAAAAGAAGCTGAAACATTATGCACCACCTAGCAACTTATATATAAAAATATACAAAATATCACTATTGGTTTGTGGAAGTGTGCAGAAGACCATTGCCCAACAAAACACAGATTTTACACAGATTTTACACAACATTATATAAACAATTAAATATTTTGTAAATATGCGAAGTGATTACTAAAAAAAAATTAACAGTGCTTGAAATAGACACATCAGCGCTTTAAGATGCTTGTCTAAAACCCTTTAAATTAATAAATAGTTTAATAGAAATGTGATGAAAAAAAGAAAGTCTGGAAATAAAGCTAATCCTCACTAATCCATATCCTTACTAATATTATAAATGGGAAAGTGAGTTTGTATATTTATTTGTTTGTTACAACTTCATGTTTCAACCATTGAACCTATTTAGATGAAATTTGATATAGATATAGCTTGATAACCAGGGAAGGATATAGGATAGTATTTATTCCGAAATTTCCAATGGGGAGCGAAGCCCACCGAAAGTTAGTAAATAGTAATAAGCAACAATATTAATTTGTAGAATTTTAACCAATAAATGTGGTGAATTTTTCAGATGACCTCAAGGAATTTTATAAGACACCTGTAGACAACAGAACTCCATACGACGCCCTGACTAAGATGGAGCTGCCCAAGAATCTGCATGTGCAACAGAACTATGTGCGCTTCCACCCTGGTGAGAACTGCATTTTGGTTTGTTTGTGTGTGGTGTGTTACCAGCTACATCTAGTTTGAGATACATACAATATCATCCTCATCATATCAGCCACAGGAAGTGCACTGCTGGACATAGGCCTCCCCCAAGGATTTCCAAAATGACCAATCCGAAGCAGCCTGCATCCATACAATATAATACATACATACAATACAAATCAACTTTATTGCCTCATAATAAATCAAAAATTAAAAAACAACAAGAAACGATATAGGCACAAATACAGACTTATCGCTATAAATGCTCACAGCTAACCTTTGGGTTGGGTAACATCATTTTCCTTCATCTTAGCATGTTCTTGGTTGCATGGTATGTGCACTGGTATCATTACCATTATCATCAGCCAGTGTCTTTATTTATACTATATAAGGCCTCTTTAATTCTAAACCATTGCCATCCCATTATATGTCATTGCATCCAATACTTGTGATATGATATCAGATTTTCAAGCTCCTTATAGGTTTGGACTCATCTGTCAGCACGGAACGGAACTTTTGAATGCTGCTAACCTTTTCTGTCACTAAGAACCGTCACTTGCTAGAGCGAGAGAGAGTGATGGAACGCATCAGCATTGCCGGTTCCATGCAGACAGATGAGTTCCAACCCTACTACAGCTGACTCATGTTGACAGCATATTTGACTATTCCCTTGAAGGGGAGAAGCAATGCTTTTTTGTTTTCTTTGTCACCAGTCATCAGTTATAATACAGCTAGTAGATACTAAAAGTGTATTATATTTTCAGACAAGGACACACTATTCAATGGAGTGTCGGCTTTCCCCAAGAGTTCCACTATTGTGACCGGCCTCAGGTGGAAGAAGAAGTATGAAGGATATACTGCCAAGAGATCCTGGCCATAAGGAATATATTGCATAACATAGTATAGCTTAGTATTTATTAAATGATTTGTGGCATAAGTCAGTGTATTTGGTCTGTTTTATTTATCTATCTGCAAGTTCTGCAAATTATCATTAGTACTACAAAGTAGACTAGAGAGAAGTAGAGTTCATTGCATCAGCTGATTAAAAATGTCCTTCCCTTATTGGGAGAGGACTTTATTCCAGCTGAGGACTGATAGAGAAGAAACTTGAAGAAAGAAAAAGCATAACAACGCGGTCAGTAAAAACGATCTCTGGACCGTGAGTGGTATGGCCAAATGATTTATTTCTCTTTGTTGTGGCCCACGTCGCCTACTTGCGCAAATACATATATAAAAATAGAATAGAACCAAGCTTTTAGAACTGGGATCAATGGAGCATTTTTAAACAATCTATTTGCAAGTGAACCCACTATACCCTTCACCAGCCGAGAGTATTATATTCCTTATTTGCCAGGTTACTAAAAGCGCCTGTAATGTGAACATAATAAACACACCTAAAATGAGACCAAAAATACTACATACGCATACGTCCTTATGAAAAGAAAGCAACGACGAACGAGACTGTTTTGCTTAGTCAGTTAATATTTTCTTCCTTGGTCAAGGAAGAATATAAAAAAATCCTTTCTAATTTCTGAACGAAAGTTTTTGACACAATTTTTGACATTGACAGTTAAAAGTTCCACAATTTGAGGTTATGATGTCGAAAGTTTCGCTGAACAAATCGAATGTAATTTTGTCTGCTAATTAATAAATAACAAGCAGAAATGGTGTAGCAATCTCAAGATGAACGCGTTACTGATATTGCTGTTTATTTTCGTGGCGATCCATGCAAGCCTCTCCTGGTGAGTCAAAGTTGAAGTGGTGACAAAGTAGTTTCCTATTATTGTTTTTGTTTTGCTTTCTATTTATAATCCTCAATTGTATTTTTAGGCTGTTGCCCGCTGTTTTGTCATGGTTGTTCAAAAGGAAATACCATATAAAGTTAAAGATCGGCAGAATAGCCGTGTTGAAGTTGATTCTGAAGGATGTGAGTCTATCTAAAGACAGATATTATGTTGTAAGTATCTATCAGTTTGGGATGTCGACTTTCGAATAAGTACTTACTTACCATATCCATGCGCACGTCTTTTTCTACTTCCTTATGTTATATTATTATTTATAAAAGTGTCTTGTTTTATTTGATAGAAGGACCTACTCATTATGAGGGTCATGGAATAGTATATAAGGGTATAGGAATTGTCTACATAATTTAAAATAAGGAGGATGTAAAATTATTGCACACAAGTTTATTTGCCAGACCAATTTAAAAAATTCCAACTTTCAAGCGTTAACCCCTCAATAACTTTTAAATGGCTGAAACAATTTTCATCAAATATAGCTAAGAACAATCCCAAATAGTAGCTTATTTTTTAAATCAAAACAATGTGTTTTTTTAATTCACAGCACATTGACGAAATATCCTTCCGAAGCAGTTTCTTCAACTCGGAAATAAACAAGCTAGTGTCTTTGGTAATAAAAGGAGTGGAGATAACCAACCATGTGGAAGAAAAGAGGAGTGTTGTGGTTGAGACCATCCTCAAGCCTCTGTTGTCCAAACAGAACTCAGTTACGAAGAATGATGGAGAAGACCAGACCGCCAGCTTGGCTCTGAATCAAAGTTTAAGCAGGATAGCTCAGGGGAAAATTCTAGATTTCAGAGATAAAAAGCTGCCTCATAGTTTAATTATGTTTGCCCAGGTAAGTTTACTTAATCTTGTTTATAATAATAAATAAAAAATATATAGGGACAAGGGCTAGCCTCAAAGTAAGTTTAAACTTATATTACGGGATACTAACTTATCAATACTATATTTTATAGTAAAGGACAATTTGAAAAAGGCCATTTTCCAACTTGCACTGGCTGGAGATTGAACCCAGGACCTTCAGATTGGTAGTCTAGCGTGTTGACCATTATGCCAAGGAAGACGTCAAACATACTTTTAAATTAGTGTAGCAAAGATTCATATTTGACAATCTGACAAAACATTATAAACTACGTATAACGGCGCACTTACTAATTTCATAAGCCGTAATAACTAGCAGCATCACTGGATTGCACACAACCACATATTCAAAATACAAAAATTCTCTGTGGTTATTGAAATACACTTACAATGATAAATGTATAAACACACTCAGATACAATGAATGAATATGAATAATATTATTCACAATAAGTTAATAAAAATAAGCTGAAATGGAACGGCTCATTAACTTTTATGTAACCTAATTAGGTAGGTATTTAATTCGTTTCATAGTACTAGCCCAAATTCTCACCCAACACCACTGGTAACTAAAGAATGTGTAATGGTATTGGTGAGTATAAGAAGTTGATATCAATAATGAGATGTCTTTGCGACAAGTTCTGGGTCTACTTATGTGCCCAAATATCATGTGCAGAGCAGACTTAAGAGTTCAGAGCAATTTTACTCAATACTATATAGGGTTTTTTTTATTTTCAGTTCATGGGAGTGCATATCTTCGACGCGTCAGTCACCATACAGAATGCACTAGCGAACAACACGGCCCTCAACATCACAGCCTCCGAGGTCCACGCAGACGGAGCCGCCGGTGGCCCGGCCAGGGCTCTAGTGTTCTCCGCTAACCTGGTGCAGGTTAAAGCCAAAGTGATGAAGGAAGGCGGCCGGTTGGCTGAGGCAGGCTGTAGTTTGCTGATCGAAGGCACCGTGAAGGCTGAGGGACCTTTGAATGTTGAGGTAAATCGTACTAATATTATAAAAGTGAAAGTTTGTAAGTATAGATGGATGGATGTTTGTTACTCTTTCACGTAAAAACTACTGAATGGACATGAAACTTTACAATAATATAGCTGATACATCAGAATATTACATAGGCTACAACTTAGTAAGATACTGCGCAGACAAAGTCGCGGGCACCAGCTAGTGATAGGTATATAAGCACAAAATTAATGTGAGTATTACATACAGAATGAAAACTCCTAGGGTTTTGCGCATAATGTGTCTCCGTTCCCTAACCCTACACCTCTCCCCCGCTTACCTGCTGCATGTGCATGGATGTATAGTTTTAACAGTCACTGTCATTCCTGTAGCCCTTGAAACGAAATTGTTGTTAATCATACTAGTAAATACGGTTTACTCACGTAATCGTGGGCAACCCAGGTTTCAAACGATTTAGACGAGTGTTAACTTGGTTAGCAGGCAGCGAAACCGTCGGTTTGCCGGTCTTATTACTCGCTTTGAAAACTATTGTCTAAATCGATTAAAACGTCGGCCTCTGCTACTACAACGTGACTAAACGTGAGTGAACCGTACTTACTTAGTAATAAATTTATCTTACCTTAATTTTAGTAATATGAAATTGATGTATTATTATTTTTCGTTTTAGAAAATCCATGCAGTCGTCACCAACACTACGGTATCGTTCCAAGATGAACTGTTTCAGCATTTGCAAAGAAACCATATTCCGAAGCAGAGAAAACCAGAGCTGGCAATCGAGGATCACACAAGCACACTAATTCAACGGATGTCACCAGTCATACCAAAGGTAGAAATCTTCTTCTTATTATTAAAGAGCTAAGCTCTTTTCTGAAGTAACAAAGGTATAGATCTTCTAACTTAAAACTGCTCTCCCCTCTCCTCGGTTTATGCTCTCAAGCAAAAATAGATGATTATTCTAATAAAATATTTTTTCATCATTTTCATTCCGATTCTGCCTGTTTGTTAAAATGCCTAATGGCTTGATCTGCTGACCATCTAGTGCATAAATGACACAAATGACAGAGCATATTTGTAAGTGTCATCCTATACAAATGGCGCACGCGCACATCTCACGATGATGTAAAAAGGATTCTTTATTTGTAAAAAGATTAAAACAGATACTTACAGAAAAGTCCTATTATACGGTAGACGAGTTTTTAAACGATAAAGAAATACCCAACTGACAATACAAAACCTCTAAACATAATTATAAAAATAAATTACTTGTAGACAGAATCTTGACATTAACTTTCTAAAATAAAATTAATTTTATAAAATTGACGTAATAAAATCAAATTAATAACAAAAAGTGCATGGTAAATAAAATTGCATGGAATAAGATAATAACAATATGATATAAAAAGCCTCTGTTTATGATGCAAATAATAATTAATATTGAATAGTATTTTTTAATTTCATATAATATATTTTTCTTGGACTAGAACACCCGCTTGCCGTTCCATTTATTTTTTGCAATACCCAACAGGGTTCATGTTGTACTTAAGAACAGTGGTAATATTAGTAAGACTAAGAACTGATGTATAATATGAATGCAATAAATGAATTGAATTGAATTGAATGTACCTGGATTGATCGCACAATCACTTGACAGATTAAAGCGTTCATTCATAGTCCCATTTTAACACACAATTTTACATTTACTCACAATTAGTAGAGGGGAGTTCATTTTTAGGCTAAGAAACATTTCTATTTTTCTAGACTTCTGTATATTTTTTTAAATAGTGTATTAAAATATTTCTTTTTTCAGATATTTAGCTTAAGGATCGACACAACGCAAGTAAAATGTGTGGATAATCTAACTAAAACCAATGCAGAAATGTCCCTGCAGAGTTTACAAGTAAGTTAAAAAGTAACCTACATAATACACTTTAAGCACTTGTATGCCGTAATACAAGACACAATAGTTAAACTTTCAAAAGGCGGGTATCAGTTCTTATTACCTATACCTATTTAATTAGACCTTTGACTTGAGTGAAGTTAGGTCCAATAAGGAGCTCCTAAGTCCCACATTGCTGTTAAAAATGTTTACAAACATTTAAATAAAATAACTTATTGTTCTAATATTTTTATATAAGCATTTATTATTCATATTTAAAATAAGTATTTTATATTTAGTAAACGTAAATATTTTTAATAGCAGTGTGGGAGCACGAATAGGTTGCTATTATTCACTGACCTCCGTATATACAAGTACGCTGGACCTATGATTAGCCGGGCCATAGTGAGGCGATTTGATTTTCGCCATTTTGGCGCTGATCGTAGAAGCAAAGTAGAAGTGGGTGGGAACGGAACTAATATTAGAGAGAGACAATGACATCGATAAAAGACATTTCCGAATTAGTTACGTCAGATTTAGTTCTCTTCTCACGCATTGGGGGCGTTGAAACGCCCCCAATGCGTGGGCACAATAAAGAGCTGTCATTTCTTAGGGATCATAGGTCCAGGGTACTTGTATATATGGATGTCAGTGCTATTATTGGATACATATAGCAACTGTCAACTGATCTACCAATCACTACCATTGATGAGGTCACAGTGCTGGCATCTGGTGGGCTAGCACCTGATTTGAATAAACCTTTATTATTCTAGATAAATTCAAGATTCAGCGCTGCATCAGTGATACTGACGGACTCCGGTACGGTGGTGGCGGGAGTGCCGCAGGTGTACGTGGCCTTCCAAATGGACCAGTTCCAGCTCACAGCCGACAGGGAGAAGTTGGTGTTCTTGCATAAGCTCAAACTGGATGCGAAGGTAATTTTATGAGCATCAGAGGAAAACAATTTTTAAGCTATTGCATAGCTTCTATCGCGGGCCTTGAGCGCGGTGACCGAATCCAGAAATTTCGTAACGAAAAAACCTCACGCTCTCCCCACTCCGCCTACCATGTAGGTTGCCGCTTCGTCTCCGTCGTCCGTTTGCGACGTTGCCGTCCTTCCTTGTTTGCAATAGCTTTACCGCGGCAGTCCCCGAGTGCCACACGTCTTTTTTTTTTATTAAAAACTATGGTATACGTATTTTTTTCTTCTCTCATTAGCAAATAATGACGAAGATACACTGCATTAAAATTTTGCGTGACGTCATGATTGGCTACGATTTTTAACCAACGGTGACGTAAATCACCCCCGCTCCAAAACTTCGAAGCGCTGTATTTCCGTAAATTTTAACTACATTTTTAAACGAAAAAATGTGGGTCCTTTATTTTTGAATAATCTAGTTGATGAACTAAATAAAATGGTATATTTTTGACCCAGTTCACATCCCATTGCTGAAATAGTTTGACTGTGTTGTAACAGTCACATCTAAAGTCTAATAGGTCAATGTGTTCCCATCATTTCAGCCGCATAAAGTCCACTGCTGGACAAAGGCCTCTCCCAAGGATTTCCAAAAAGACCAATCCAAAGCGTGTGTAATCAATAAATGAAAAATAAATAAACGTTAAGTCTCATACTACTAATAACAGTAAATAAACGTCTTCTTTTGACTATGAAGAAAAAAAGCCCTGATGTTGATTATGTTGATGATGAAGGCACATAGTTGATCATTAAAGGCCCATTTAGATTGCAAGTTTCTTGCCTGTTGCATATCTTTTTATAGAAGCAATAAATCATTTGTATGGCTGACGTTTCGTTTGGACCATACAAGTTATCTAGGTATAGCTTTAATTTAATTGGTTTATCATACTAGCGTTGCATAACTATCCATAGTTTGACTATCGATAGTTGACCTTGGAAAACAGTCATAATATCGATAGGACTATCGATAGTATCGATTGTTAATAATTTGCAAAACTATTGATGAAAGGTAAAACTATCGATAGTATTGGATTTAGATACTATTGATAGTACCGATACTGTATCTACTATTTGCATGAAAAACTATCGATAGCTAAACTTACTATAGATATTACAATAGTATCGATATTAAATAATACTATCGATAGTTCTTTATACAAATAGTACCTTTACTATCGATAGTACAATACAATACAATACCCTTTATTGCACATAATAAAATACTGTATATAATTATCTTAAAAACTAGGAAATGCGCAAAAGGCGGCCTTATCGCTAAGCAATTTCTTCCAGGCAACCTATATAGAAAAAAACAGTGATGGGAAATTAGGTAGTGCGGGGGTCAATACAATAAACTTACTTAAATACAATAATTATAATAAACATACATATACATATTACTTATTTATATTAGATATATATTATATTAGATAGTATCGAAACTATCGATACTATTCGATAGTCCTATCGATATTGTTACTGTTTTCCAAGGTCACGATAGTATCGATAGACTATCGATACTTTATACTATTGCTGGCAACACTATTTTATACTCATAGTACTTTATACAACGTGGTAAGGACATACCCGTTATAAATCGAAATTTTAACTGTTATTTTAATTTCATTATACTAAAGTGATCTAGTATGGCCCGTGGTTCGATTTACTACGGGTATGTCCCTTCCACATTTTGTTGTAATTTTGACTTTTTTACAGTTGGAAAAAGGAGTTTTGAATCTGTACCTAATAATAAGTACCCTAAACGTGATCTACGACCACAGTCAAGTTTTCAACTGGTACTCGGCTGTCATGGAAAGGGTTAAGAAGGCGCGGGCGATGCAAGTCAGAAGTTATAACACACAAGGTCAGTATTTATTTATAAAAAAACTAAAGTAAACATTAGTCGACAGATGGGATTCGCCGATGCTGGGGCACTGGATCCACTTACATACCACTCTGTAGGTGAACCCAGTGTCTTTGCATTGCGTTACATATTTATTTTAATTTTATGTGTTATTTTCAATTTAATTTCTGCGAATATGGATGTCTAATATCTGAAATAAACGTTATTATTATTAGTGCATAAATAAAGCATTGAAAGTTGGGGGTATTCTAAGGCGATTGGCACACTGCTCCGCACCGCGCTGCGTTTCGCGGGGCCGCCATACATAAACGACGCGCGGACACGCGGTGTCAGTGTGTTGTCCTACGCGTGTTTTATATACAAATTGAGATACTTGCATACGATCCGTCCCCGCACCACGCAGTGTGTCAATAATCGCTTAATGTGCCTGGCAATTAAACTTGTTTCACAATTGCAGCATCATCGACGCCTGCGTGGGTATCGCACGTGTTCTCAATGTGCGTGGTGCAGGGCTGCGCTGAGTTGCGCGCTGTGCGTGTGCTGGCGCGGGTGGGCGGTGCGCGGCGGCTGGCGTCGGGGTGCGCCGGGCTCAAGGTGAAGCTGGAGCAGTTGAGAGACATCAGAGGTAAGGAAGATGAAGAACGTCACTGAGTTCGTTTAGATTTTAGAGCGCGTGTTCTCGATGTGCGTGGTGCAAGGCTGCACGAAGACGCGCGAGTTGCGCGATATTGTGCGTTTTTATCAGGTTAAGTGTTTAAAACTAACTACTACTTATAATTGATATCCGTAGCATCATCTATTATTTGCTAGGGAAAACCTTGCCTTTCAAGCGACATTTAACCCCCAACAACTTTTAAACAGATAGCTAAGAATCACCACAAGTGAAGTTTATGATTTTAGAGTTTCACGGTAACAATTACTGTTATTAGTATTACGGGACTTACCGCGATTAATATCGTTTTTTGCCAGATATTTCGACGGCCCTTCTGCCATCATGGTCGCTATATGGTCGAAATATCTGGCAAAAAACGATATTAATCGCGGTAAGTCCCGTAATACTAATAACAGTACAAGTGAAGTTGCTTTAGCGCAAAAAATAACTATATCAAATTTGGTCCATCCGTTCGAGACCACAGACAGACACACAGACAGACAAAGACATTAGCATCAAACTTATAACAACCCTCTTTTTGTTGGGGGTTAAAAATGTGTGGTTGACTATCTTATCCATTTACAGAAGAGCCATACAGTTGGCGAGTAGCCCAACTGGTAGTTGGGCATCGTCACTGGAGCGCGGAGCTTCTCATCGATGGCGGCTGGGTAGCTTGCGGCCCGGGGGCAGAGACCCGGCTGGACGCCCCCCCGAGGAGGAAGCATGCCTGGGGCGCTGCGTTGCTGGCCGTGGCCTTGGTCAAGTGGGGCAGCCATGGCCCGAGGGATTCCAAGGTAATCATTGGGTAGCAAAACGAGCAGAGGAGCTCCGTTGATGGAATGGACACTCCGCCAGACGGAATACATTCTCGTGGTATCGCTGGTAAAATACAAAGTGAAAGGGACATACCCGTAATAAATCGAAGTATGTGCTGTACTAGATCATTATAGTAGAATAAAATTGGCTTGTCAAGTAATTTTCAAAAAGATCTGATTCGCAATCCTTTTCGAGGAATAGCCTCTAGGAGAAGATTTCTCAAATCAGATTTTAAAATAAGGTCTTACCTATTTAGATATTTGCAAAAAACCCATTGACCTTTATTTTCAAGCAAGGTCAAGCTTATTTGAGGAAGTGATGTCACGATGAAGATTTTTTGAGTAAAGTTGGCAATTTCCACTTTCAGTACTGTACTGAAGTGCCATTTTTGAAACGCGATGTCACCTAAATTACTGGTTTTTTCCATACAAAAACCGTTCGTTTAGTGACTCCACGTTTCAAAAATGGCACCCCTGTATTATATGTCACTGTCACTGTCATCTACCAACACAACAATTTGACAACAACCAACATACAGACGGTAATTTAAACAGTAGACATTGACAGTTGACAGATGTCATTGTTTTATTAGCGCTAAATTTAAACTTCGATTGCAGTGTGTCGTCACTTCCGGTGTTTTGTTTAAAATTATATAAAAAAATCCTGATAAAACGTAGAATTTTTATAATCAAATTACTTTCTTAAAATTGTCTATATTTTCGATTAAAGGCACTTTTAACACTTTCATATTTCTTAGTTGACAAGCTAATTCAAGAAAAGTAAAAAAAAATGTTCTTTCTATACAAAAGTGTTCAGCCACCCGGGCAATTTGTATGGGAATGTCGTTTTTTTTTGTTTTGGCTGTTATTTTAATATCATAAGTGATCTAGTATAGCCTGTGGTTAGATTTATTACGGGTATATCCCTTCCACGTTGTATAGTAGACATTGTTTGATAGACACCTTAGATTATATGATCTAAGTTAGACACTAACATAGTTGTATTGTTTTAAATAAAAAAAACTAATTTCTATTTGTATTTGTTTAACATTCCAAAATAACCGGTCTGATCGCATTATGTTGACAAAAATGTCTTTTGAGTAGAATATCTTATCAATCTATTTAGTGACAAAGACGACTTATTTACTTAACTATAAATAAATATTTTTCTTTTCAGATTGAAGCAATGATAGACTCCCTACGCCTTGAATGGAGCAAGACCATAGCCGAGACTGTCATCTCCCTTGCAGAATGCCTAGACCAGTACAAGTCTTCCAAACCCTCCCCGCTTCCGCAACCAGTGGTCGATTCATCTCCCAATATTACCATGAATGTGGCGTTGTCGCATATCAACCTGTTTCTGATTATAAATGAAGATATGTGTTTGATGACGAGGGTTGATGCTGTAACTTTGGAAAAAACCGTCGTGAAGTCTGGAGCAGTAGTGTCAGGGTTGAAGGTGGTCGATATGGTGCCTTATAAAGGTAAGACTTAATGAATAAAGTACCTGGGTAACCGAGCCTTGACCGAGCAAGGCTCGGTTACCCAGGTTACATCTCAAACATTAACTAAATTTCTTTAAACTTGTCTAAAATACAGTACAAAATAAAATAAAAAATATATAAACTTGAACATAAAAAAAAGACAAAAGTAAGTCACCGAGTGGGATTCGAACCCGTAACACTCTTTCTAGTGGTCAGCATTCTTAACCGCTGAGCTAAGCAGATGGCACCCGGCGCAACGTTTGCGACCATATTCTGCTTGGAAAGAAAAACGAATGAAAACTCGAAAACACGCGTTTTCCCAAACATAAGACTAATCTAGATCGATTGTTTACCCCCAAAAACCCCCATATACCAATTTTCAGCGAAATCGATAGAGCCGTTTTCGAGATCACAGAAATTTATAAATAAATAAATATACAAGAATTGCTCGTTTAAAGGTATAAGATTCAAACTCTTCTTCCTCAACTAGTGGTCGATTCCCATATTCCCATAATAAATATGAATATATACGGAAAAATCACACAGATTGAGCTAGCCTCAAAGTAAGTTTGAGACTTTTGTTATGGGATAATAACTCAACTATACTATATTTTAAAACAAATATATAGATAAACAAGACCAAGACCCCAATTAATCTTAAAAATATAATTTTTTATATCGACCTGACCGGGGATCGAACCCAGGACTTCTGATTTGACAGTCTAGCATGTTGACCACTAGACTGACAACTTCCTTTTTGGTGGTTCTTAGCAAAAAGTGAAAATTGGTTCAGTCTTTTAAAATTTTTAGCGCTCATAACGCCTCAAATTCCGGGTTTTGTAGTTTACCTGATAAATAATTAATTACGGATATTCCGTACCGCCATCTATTATTTGTCACTTAACATCGGTTGGAATATTATGTAGTTCCGCCACTTATCACTAGATGGTCTTCAGGGTTTTATTAATTTGCCTATATAGCAAATAAACTTGTATTTATGAGAAACTCAGAGTTAATGTTCTTCATCTCCTTTCCCCAATAGCTTTCTAGGTTGCCTTTAAAGATGTTTACTTATTGACAGGTAACGTTCCTTGCCAAAGATCAGACGAAATCATATCCGCGTTCTTCCACATTAGGATGGCTAGAATCGAGCATATACCATCCAGAGAAAAGAACTCAGCTTTATTAGACTTTCAATTCATCGAAAACGTTGACTTTGAGTGGAGTGCCAACCTACATTTGAAAATAATTACCTTTGTCAAAGCCGTGAAAGCTTTTAGACAGGAGTTTAAGGCAAGGAAGGAGAGAGATGGAGATGTACATGCGCAGGAGAGGAAGAAAGGGACAGCGCTAGATTGGAAGGTAGCGTTTAAAGGAGAGACAAATTTGGGACTGATTTTGTCGAAGGAAAATAACATTCTCTTTGCTACAGGTAAGTTTTTGGTTTTTCGTTTAGTTTTTCGTGTTTGTGGCAACACACTGTTGCTCTATTTTTCAAGTTGCCTAAAGGTATCTGACATAGCTCGTCGACCGCCAGATACAGCTGATACCAAGAGCATAAGGTGCCTTGGAAAGCACGCAGAAGCTTTAGCACGAGAACTTTCTATGCAACCTGTGGTCACAAATCCAAGTGCGAGCCACGTCTGGGGTCACTTAACGCCAGTAATCTATTCATACATTATAAAATATAAAAATAGGGTATTATTGTTTTCGGAAAATGGAACACCCGATGTAGAATCATAATGGTCTAGCTAAACTATAAGAAATATAAAAATGACGCCTTAGCAAAAGTTGTTTAGCTTGATGAGCATTTTTGCCACGCGAACAAAGTCGCACACATCAGCTAGTGTAATATAAACTGGAAGTTTATTAGATGTTATTTCTATATTTATTGCCTTTGTACAACTTTTACTTTAAGAAATCTCTGTATACATTTTCGGTGTGCATAAATTGGTAAATAAAAAAAACTTGAGAGGTGTCAAGGGACACCCGGATGGAACGAAGTTCCTTTCGATTAATTAGGAGAGAGAGAGACAGACAGAGGAACACGCGCACGCCGCACGGCTTACATCTATAGCAAAAAGTGTCGTTACAACTTTTGCTCTTAATTTTTTCGTCTAGCCTCCATTCGCAACGCGCGATAAGGAACTTCGTTCCAATAAATATTTGCTTACAGACGACATGACCATAGCCTACGACAACGAGGTTGGTCTATCGATCGTCTGGGGCGTGTTGAAGATGATATTGAACGGAGATGAACTTGTGACCGTCGAGGGCTATTGCATGGAGAGGGTGTCTGACGACCACGACGTCAGGGTGGAAAGGAAGGCCAACGAAGGGTTCGTGCTCATGTGGAACAAAGTGTGGTGAGTTGTAGTATCCAGGGTCAAAAATAAATTATTTTGTACTGATGAGGGAATAAAACTTAATAAAATAATGTCACTTGTCAATGATCACATCCATGTCCAACAAGGGCCTGACATGCTTTGATAGAGCGAGACAGTCTTATTGCGACTTCTAAAAGAAGAAAAAGACAAAAGTGCCATGTGTTGTCCTTATCACCGACCGAACATTTTTTCATGGTCGGATTGTATGATCACTTTAAATTGCATATATTTGAAGTGTACCTATAACCCGACCATGAAAAAAATATACGAAGTATCATTAATATGTCTTTCTCTTACCCCCGGTCGCTCGGTGGCAAATCTACACTACTTGTATATTCTAAATCTATGATGTCCATATTTATTATTGCAGAAAAACTGATAATAGGAACCCTATTTGACTCCAACAAAGTATGACGTCACGACGTGCTTTTTCATACAAATGTCTATGAACATTGTTCGTTTTGACGTTTAGAAAAAAGTATCTGATTTGACTTGTTGGAAACTAGCGGATGATCCGGCGTTTGTATAAATGAATGAATGCATGAAATTCTTTTTATTGCACCAATATAAAAATCAACCCTTTCACTACAAATGTTGGATTTTTTCGTGCCCGTTTTCCAAGCTTCGGATTTTTCGACAAAAAAACCAATACGAGCCTATTGCACATAACTTAAGTAACTTAAGTAAGGTTTTACTTTAGTTTTACTACGCCTCGTGCTAAGGGCACGATAACTGATATAAAGTCTCGCGGTGGCGGTTTAAAATGTTGTACAATTAAAAATATGTACAGGTATGTGTTGTTGTTAGTGTTAATTCGACGATTACTCTACTATCTTTGATAGGATCTATATAAAATTTGGTAGACGAGCCACTCCTAAAAAAGTTTGAGCTTTTTTTCCATTATTACAAGATCGCCGATTTTCAACTGCATAATATTAATTGACTGAAACTCCGTATCCAGGGTTTTTATGAGTCGTAGAATCCGATTATAAATTTTGCAATGCAAGATGGCGTCTTGAAATTAACTCACAATAAATTTTTTTAAAGAATCGAATTAAATTCTAGCCCTTATAATCATAAAAATTAACAACAGTTTGCTAAACTTACTTTAGTTAAAACATGTTTTGTCCCTTTTCTATTGACATTGAAAGAACGAGACAAAAAATATTTTAACTAAAATAGGTTAAGTCAGCGTTTGTAATTTTTTATGATTATGGGAATAAAGTGCTCATGACGCTTTCGATTTTACATGTATCTTGTATGTATGAATGTTTGTTTAGGTCAAATCTTGCAACTCAATTTTTAACTAGTTATTCCCAACCGATTTAGCTGAAATTTTGCAAACTTTTGTAAGTCGGATGACAAGACAATATTATAAAGTCAATGAGTTGTTGTGATGATAGAGCCGGGAGATATTCGACGTAACTCTGTTATAAAACACCATAACCTCATTGAGTATGACTCGTTTGATTTGTCTTAGCGAGCATTTTATGGTAGACGATGCCTAGGGTCTGATCACGGAGACAGAAGGTAGTCGATGGAACTCAGTAATAAAAGACGCGACTCCATCGAGTTTGGCCCTATTTTATTTATCTTTTTTTTTTTTTAAATATAATATATACGGACAAATTACACTGATTGAGCTAGCCCCAAAGTAAGTTCGAGACTTGTGTTATGGGATACTAACTCAACGATACTATATTTTATAACAAATACATATATAGATAAACATCCAAGACCCAGGACCATTTGAAAAAGGTCATTTTTCAACTTGCCCTTAATAAGTACTTTGGCTTGTACAAAAAATGTTTTTTTTTTTTTAAAAAACTTATTGAAATAAAGAACTTCGTTCCCACTTGTGTAACACGGTCCCCTTTTTGTCACCAGGTCAGTGAACATAGACTCAGTTCGGTTCATATTCCCATACAAGCATCGATTCGCGGACGCAGTGCAGGGTGACTTGGTCTCCCTGTTCAAGTGGGTGAAGATTGTCCACGGCATTCAGAAGAAGCCCTTTACGTCCGATAGTCCGCTGCCCAGTGATCTGCACATAAAGGTTTGTGAATACCAGTTTAAATTACACCTTATGTCTTAGGCATAAAGTTCAAAACTAATAAATTATTTATTCGGTTAAGTTTATCGCACACAATCTTATAACTAAATTGATAAATGTAGAACACAACGGTCTCAGTACAGTAGAGAATTAGAAAGTTCCAGAATAATTTTCCAACGTTTTTTGTAATAAGTTGACAAATCGATCCCATCAAAAACAATACTTGTCAAAAAAACCAACTCTCGCAACTCAGTTGTTCTGCGGTAAAAAGTTGTGAGATCCATGCAATACCAAGTCGGTTATTAATTTATTCAGTCTCTACTTAAGCGACTTTCTGTCTTTATACGTCCAGTCTCTAAGACCACGATCGTGGTCCATAACAATTGAAAATCAATTGTGTTTGGAATCTCCGTACTCGAAGCATTAAGTTGTTACGTAATAATTAACAGCATCTTATAGTGACGCATATCAATATTAAAATTCTTTAATGTTTTATATAAATATATCGAGACTTGGCCATCGCACTAAATAATTGAATTTACATGTGTTTTCAGGCGATTGAATTTACACGTGTTTTCAGGCGATGGCCAAGTCTTAATATATTTATATAAAACATTAAAAAAATTTAATATTGATATGCGTCACTATAAGATGCTGTTAATTATTACGTAACAACTTAATGCTTCGAGTACGGAGATTCCAGACACAATTGATTTTCAATTGTTATGGACCACGATCGTGGTCTTAGAGACTGGACGTATTAAGACAGAAAGTCGCTTAAGTAGAGACTGAATAAATTAATAACCGACTTGGTATTACATGGATCTCACAACTTTTTACCGCAGAACAACTGAGTTGCGAGACTTGGTTTTTTTGACAAGTATTGTTTTTGATGGGATCTCATTTCTTTTTGTATTTTGTAGACAGTTCTACTTTTTTCCTTTTCGGTACCTTCTACTTATTGTATATATGTATATCGCACCGCGCAGCGCGTAGTAACGGCCCGCGCTCACTCGCTAGCATCGCAGCGCGTGGTATAATAATTAATTTACAACCTTACGCATTCGTAATAAGTACGAATACGCACGTAGGTACGTTTTTTGCATTAAATAATTTAATTTACACGTGTTTTCATGACGGGAGTACCCATTTTTTGCTCGATTTGGCAGGGGCACTACCATGCGCCTATATTTATATGGGACTAGCTTAAACCCGCGGCTTCGCACGCAATAATAATAACTGCCGTAAAACATCGTTACGAATAAAGCCAATATTGAAAAATTTAACTGAAGACTTGGCTGTATGGGCTTAATTTTCTTTGCGGTCTTTTCTAGATTTTTTAGTTTTTCCTTGATTCATACACCAAACACTACTTATATTCCAAATTTGAAGCTTCTAGGTCTGCTAGAAGTGCCTTAGAATTTGAAAAATTTGACTGAAGACTTGGCTGTATGGGCTTAATTTTCTTTGCGGTCTTTTCTAGATTTTTTAGTTTTTCCTTGATTCATACACCAAACACTACTTATATTCCAAATTTGAAGCTTCTAGGTCTGCTAGAAGTGCCTTAGAATTTTGATGATCGGTGAGTCAGTGAGTGACAAAATTAAGAAATTTGACCCGTTATAATTCTTAAAATACTGGTTCAAATTGAATAAAATTTGAAATATACCGTGTCTTTACAATGCCTGCATGGTTACTGAAAATTTCAGTCTTCTAGTTTTATCCACAACGAAGTTACAGGGGGCCGAAATATCCACAACGAAGTTACAGGGGGCCGAAAATGGTCTGAATTGCTTCGAGAAAAGGATGGTACGGCCGTGACGCTTTTTTGCTCGACTTGGTGGGGGCACTGCCGTGCCCCCAGATAACACATGGAATAATTAAATATAGAGTTTAAAATGGTCACGAGGTCATTCCTTCTACATAATCCTAAATCGGAAGTCACGGAAGGTCAAGTACATAAAACTTTCGCGGAAGATAAAATGCGTAAGAATTTTGGTATGTATGAAGTCTATGTATAGGTATTATTCAGATTTTTTGAGGCAACGAATGATTTCGACATTCAATATTTATTGACAGATTGAAGAAATCCTTATCGAGATGAGCGACGATCCGTTTGAGGTGAAGTTGCGCGACAATTACGAACTTCTAGAAGATGAGTACAAGGAGAGTCAGAAAAGGCGGACTATGCTCGATGCTAAGGTAACTTTATCTATTAGCAGATGAGCTGCTGCGACGTATATTTAATTTAGTGATTCTATACTACAATATCGAAGCATGCAAAGATTTGATCGTGTGTAGGTCTTTCCATATTGGATCTTTTTTATCTTTGAATTCTTATTTTTTCATAAGACAACATCGGTGTTGTATCTTTTGTATATTCGCTAGGTCCCTCTTTTTTCCTTCTTATGTATCCAACGCCAAATGCTCCATACAAAATTTATATTGTACTAATTGCAAACACTTAGTCTATACATATCACCATCGTCAG
Source organism: Acrobasis consociella (assembly GCA_963555685.1). Taxonomy (NCBI): domain Eukaryota; kingdom Metazoa; phylum Arthropoda; class Insecta; order Lepidoptera; family Pyralidae; genus Acrobasis; species Acrobasis consociella. Next base: position 2,529,324 of record OY743109.1, on the reverse strand, counting down.
CTTTCAGGGATCCACTACTCTTTCTGTCCGCGCCATTTTGTTCTGTCTTGTTCATCTGATTCTTTACTAAATAATTTTAATTAAAAAGTATCAAGACTACAAAATTTCAATTAGCACACCAACAACGGTGAGCTTGTATTTTACACCAATAGCGGTGGGCTTGTATTTTACACCAGCAGCTGTGAACTTGTATTTTACACGAGCAGCGCGAGCGGTGACCTTATATTGTACACCAGCAGCTGTGAGCTTGTATTTTACACCAGCAGCTGTGAGCTTGTATTTTACACAAGCAGCGGTGACCTTATATTGCACACCAGCAGCTGTGAGCTTGTATTTTACACAAGCAGCGGTGACCTTATATTGCACACCAGCAGCTGTGAGTTTGTATTTTACACCAATAGCGGTGAGCTTGTATTTTACACAAGCAGCGGTGACCTTATATTGTACACCAGCAGCTGTAAGCTTGTATTTTACACCAATAGCGGTGAGCTTGTATTTTCCACAAGCAGCGGTGACCTTATATTGTACACCAGCAGACGTGAGCTTGTATTTTATACAAGCAGCGGTGAACTTGTATTTTACACCAGTAGCGGTGGGCTTGTATTTTACACCAGCAGCTTTGAGCTTGTATTTTACACCAACAACGGTGAGCTTGTATTTTACACTAGCAGCGGTAGGCTTGTATTTTACACCAGCAGCTGTGAGCTTAAATTTTACACTAGCAGCGGTGAGCTTGTATTTAATGTAAATGCTTTTTTTTTTACTTTTTGAAATGCTCGTACGTTTGCCGTAGGTCCAGGAGCTGTGCAAGTCGCACCTGTTCCTGCCGTCCGGCAAGGTGGAGGAGCTGTACGCGACGCTGCAGCAGAAGGACGCGCAGATCTACGTGCAGCGCTGCCGCGCCGCGCCGCCGCCGCGCACGCGCCTCGTGGCCTGCGTGCTGGCGCGCACGCAGCTGCTGGCGCTGGCCGACCCCGCGCTGCACGGGGCCGACAGCGTCGTGCGCGGGCTGCGGGACGTCGACTGCGACTCGTGAGTGTAGTGCATGTGTAGCGGGAGTGAGGTGTATACCTCGTGGCCTGCGTGCTGGCGCGCACGCAGCTGCTGGCGCTGGCCGACCCCGCGCTGCACGGGGCCGACAGCGTCGTGCGCGGGCTGCGGGACGTCGACTGCGACTCATGAGCATCGAACTATAACACTGAGATCGAGATGTAGGATACTGCTGGCGTCATCTCGCATGCTCCTTGTAAACATGTTAACTATGAAATGAGAAACGCTCGGTGAAACTTGGTGAAACCGCGCGAAAATAAAAAGAAAACTAAACGTAACAATAACACCAATTTTCTGCGGCTTTCGTGAGACTTTTGTCCCAATTTTAAATACAAATCTAAAAAAAATATCTTCAACTGAATACCAGATAAAACGATGAGTGACATGAATGAAATAATTGAAATGATCATTCATTATGAAATGAATTTAATATTTCTCCTACCTAGTCCCTGGCCAGAAGACGGCATCGAGTTCACGACGCTGTGGTGTCGCGCGGTGTCGGTGCGGTGTGCGCAGTGGCAGCTGCTGTTGCGGGACTTTCCGCAGCCGCTGCTGCATATGAGTGCTCTGAGGTTGTGGGGGACTTTGCGAGCTGCTGAGGAAAAAGCTCCTCCTAGAGGTGAGACTAAGCATTTTCGACTTTATGTTACATGAGTGACTGACATAAAGTTTACGACTCTGATGTAGTTACTGAGTGAGTGTCTTCAGCCGTTGCTTTATCTCTCTTTATATAGATTGTAGATATCATTGTAGACATCATCATTATTATCATACTTCATGACTGATAAAAAAGCTTAAAGTTTTAAGCCATTAAACTCGCAACTGCTTATAAGGTTCAAATAATAAAGATTGGTCATCACTATATAGAAGTGTCGAGAGAACATTCTAAAATGTAAGACAATAAGGAATTTTCCAACAACTCAAATCAGATACGTTTTTGTAAACGTCTAAACAAACATTTTCTATGGTATTTGTATGAAAAAAAGATTAATGACGTCATAGTTTCTTGGAGTCAAATAGCGATCTTAATATCGGTTTTACCTCAATAATAAATCTAAAATCACGTTGAAAATGCATATGATCAGTGACATTATTTTGTGACATTTTATTTTCTTAAGGTAGACTTTCGAAGCGAGCGTCTATGGCTTCAGTGGCGCCGCGTCTTTAGCGTCACCGACGCCGCGTCAGTGTCGCTGCGCTCGAATGATGTTCCCATATTTTTCATACCTTTGCACAGAATATCTATCTGTTGCTCTGTCGCGGCGTCACAGACGCGGCGCCACTGAAGCCATAGACGCTCGCTTCGAAAGTCTACCTTTAACCAGTTATCTTAGTACCAAACAATTTATTTTAGACTCAGAAAACTGCCTTATTGTAGAGATGGTAAAAATAACGTTCTGCTGGCAAACTTGCCTGTTTAGGATAGAATTACATACATACATACATACTATCACGTCTTTATCCCTAATGGGGCAGACAGAGCATTTTGGGTCTTGCGGCTCTATGCAGAGCCCAGGGCCGCAAGACCCAAAAGCCACTTTTAGCGTCATGGTGGGCGAGAAGATGGAAAAGCAATCAATACAGTGACGGGTTGCTAGCCGCATCGCCTGTTAAAATGATTCGCATTCCCTCGATCGGCTACTATTAGATAGGATAGAATTACTTTTTAAATAATTATTTTTTCTGTCCGATATAGCGGTGCGAACTGTGGAAATAGACCAAGGCGAGCCCTGGGGCAAGATGGAGCTGGAGCGAAGCATGATGCCTCTTAAGTGGTACTACGACTTGTGCTGTGAGATGGCGCAGTTCAGCTACGCGTTTGGGCCGTGTTGGGAACCCGTCATCGCGCATTGTAACCTGTGTGAGTAGTTTTACGTAGTATATTATTACTCTGTGGTATTACTAAGACTCTGCTGTCCGTCCATCTGTCTATCACCAGGCTGTCTCATGAACCGTGATAGATATAGACAGTTGAAATTTTCACAGATGATGTATTTCTGTTGCTGCTGTAACAACAAATACCTAAAACAATTTAAGTGAGGCTCCCATACAAAAAAACGTGATTTTTTATAGATAGTAGTACGGAACCCTTCCTGCGTGAGTCCGACTCGCACTTGGCCGGTTATTTCTTAGCATAATCTTCCCCACTGTTGGCCTACGTCCTTCTAATCTCCGTATATCCTTCCATTTAGTACAATGTATGATAAACTCTTTACAAAATGTTTAGTGTTACTTATGCCATCCTGAAATGTAAATTGTGTCATTGTACAACTGTTTGTTAACTCCCGATAAAAAAGAGGGGTGTTTTAAGTTTGACGCTAATGTCGTAGCGCTCGAACGATATCGATGCGGTTTTTTTCACGTGAAATCAAGTTCCCTTGCGGTGGTTCTTAACTGTGTTCGATGAAAATCTGCTGAGTCGTTTAAAAGTTATTAAGTAATAAATTACATCTTTTAATTAAATTGCCTAAATTTACTATCTTTATGTTGCTATTAGGATCGACTGAAAAATAAATTAACATTTATGTTGTAGCTTTCGACCAAGTGTCTCGACCATCGCTCGATCCCTCCGCCCCACTTTCCTGGTGGGATAAAGTCCGTCTACTGATGCACGGAAGGTTGACAGCCAACTGTGCAAGATTCACGTGTTTGCTGCATGTTTCTTTGGACCCATACAACACGACTGAGGAGATGGAGGTTACGTGGACGGATTTAGTTCTAGATTGGACTAATGGTAAGTAATGAGTATTGATAAACGACTTGAATAGATTTTGTAGTGCTATATTTCATTGAGGGACTCACCGAAACACAAAACGTGTAGTTTTCCAACTCACCACTCGCGTAAAATACAAATTGATCGTATTTTAGAAACCGTCTAGTCAGTGAAAAACAATATTGTTATACGCAGACAACATCGATAATTTGTCTATGCTTTTCTAAAAATTCGAACATGAATAAAAAAGCAGCGTGAAATGGAACGGATTTCCCATGATTGGTTTCGATGACATTTGTACGCTACAAATGTCAAAATTACGAGTGGTCAAGACCACTCGTTGCAAATCCTTCGCAAACTACCGATTCAAAAATGCGCCCGTTTGGAAACGCTCGCGCAAACCCTTCGTAATGTGACAAGTGATTTCAAAAATACGTCTCTTGTTCTTGCCTTACAACATTGGTCCGTTTCTTATTTAGCACAAAACATTTAAGATATGACATACATTTTAGAAAAATATGGCGGCTCCAAGTGGCTACCTTGTGGGACTCCTTAGTAAAAATACTCTTAACTAGTTCAAAAATGTTATGTTCAAAGTATAGTTACAATTGGTTCTACATGCAAATATCCTTTAATCGAAAAAGCACTTATTTATATTATTTTGCGGTCCTGTACTCCGAAAATGTCGTAATTTACCAAGTCAAAGGCCTTATTAAATTTTTTGCTAACAGGTAAACTAGGTTTTATGGGCGAACTGAACGTGTTTGTCCGAACGGCGAGCAAGTACGATGACTGCAGGGTACTAAGGGTACCTGCTTTACGCTTAGCTGTCAAGCTTGGCTGGCAGTGTGTGGGTGACCCCAAAGATCACCACGCGGTAGCGCCGTGTGCCCCGACAAGGTTGCCGGAGTACTCGAGCAATCAGGTGAGGCTTTCATTAAGCTGTTTCTTATAATGTATCTAGTACTTTACCAGTGAGATGGAAGGGCAATATCTGATGGGTTTCTAGATTTGACAGTACAATTTAAGAAGTGTAAAAGAAGGATACATCAGATATTCATCAAGACATCGATATCATTACAATGGTTGATGATGTTAATTTAAATACTAAAGTGTTTTGTGTTAGCGAAAATGTGGTATAAAATGCACAGTTTTGGCATTATTGTAAAGATGATGAGATTCTTTTATTTTAGGAACACGACTCGTATAGAGCATTCCGGTCTCAAGGATTAGATCTGCATTTGGGAATGGATACCAAACCCATAGACAAAGATGGACCTTGCTTACTTCTCTATGGAAGTACTCTCAGGTAAATTCAAAACCTTAACCTATTCTTTCTAAATGCTTTTTGTCTTTTGTTTATGTTATTCTCAATTTTCATCTCTTTACAGATGGTTCGAAAGTCTAAAATTAATTCTATCAGGTGTTACTCGACCAACGAGAAGAGGTCGCGTATTTAACAACGTGCGACCAAGAAAACCACAACTTTCAAGACATTACAGGAATCTTAGTGTATCATTGACGCTGCATAATTTACAGGTATGTAGATTATATTCAAATCAGTCAATTTTGTTTTACTATTTGCTACTTTCGTTTCTACATCATGTTCAAATTCTGTTTCTCTTTCCTTCGTAGTTTAATTCAATTATTCGTTATCCGTCTAAAAAGATTACGATTTTTGGATATATGGATGACAAAAGTCTGTTCCTCAAAATTTATGCGTTTTTTTCCCCAATACTTGGCATGTACATGATTTGCGATTTTTTAAATTGCTTTATAAATTATCTATCAGTTTGAAAATGCGTAATTGCTGGTTTGAATATAAATATGTAGTTTATATCTAATGTTTAGTGTTGTCACCTACATTACGTATTTAAAAATAACCGGCCAAGTGCGAGTGCGTACCATTATCTATAAAAATCGAGTTTTTTGCCTCCCTTAAATATTTTTTTATTTTTTTATTTATTTTTGAAATAAAATACAACTGAGTATTTTGTGAATATTTCAAGTGTCTACCTGTTGCCATTGATATCGAGCAAAAAAGGGCAAAAAATTCGCGTTAGTTGTATGGGAGCCCCTCTTAAATATTTATTTTATATTGTTTTTAGTATTTGTTGTTATAGAGGCACATGTTGAATCCCGAGGAGGGTTGACGTCTGGTTGGCGGCCGGTCATAAAAACACCATGCCAAATCTTTAAAAAAGTATGTCTAAGGTATGAATAATTTTCGAGGCGATAGGACTAGGGCGTACCCCCGAGGCGACGCGCAGTCACAGCACCCGGTGACTGTGAGAAATGGACCAGGGTTATCGCGTCAGTCCGGATGGGCGCGACGTAAGAAGCAAGTCCAGGAAAGGAAAATAAGATTAGGGACATTAAATGTAGGAAGTATGACGGGAAAGTCAGCAGAAATTGCAGACTTATTGAAAAGAAGAAGAATAAATATAGCGTGTTTACAAGAAACAAAATGGAAAGGTTCAAAGGCAAGAGAAATCGGGGAAGGGTATAAATTTTACTATTGCGGGAAAGACGGAAGACGAAACGGTGTAGGTATTGTAGTAGATAATGATTTAAAAGATAGTGTTACAGAAGTAAAAAGAGTCAACGATAGAATAATCACAATAAAAATCGTATTAGAAAAAGCAATTTTGAATATTGTAAGTGCATACGCCCCACAACAAGGATGTGATGATAGAGCTAAAGAACATTTTTGGATAGAGTTAGATAGAGTTATAATGTCGCTACCTGGGGATGAATATTTATATATTGGAGGTGATTTTAACGCTCATGTAGGGAAAACGAACGAAGACTATGAAAGAATTCATGGAAACAATGGATTTGGAATAAGAAATGAGGAGGGAGAAAGTCTTCTAGAAGCTGCAAGCGCATTTGACCTAGCACTTGTAAACACCTTTTATAAAAAAGCAGACGAACACCTGATAACGTATAAAAGTGGATCGCATAAAACACAAATAGATTATTTTTTAACTAATAGAAGTAGGCTAAATTTGATAAAAGACTGTAAAGTAATACCAGGTGAAGCAGTAGTAACACAGCATAGGTTTTTAGTTATGGAATTAAAATTAAAATTTAAAGAAGTAAGGAACACATCAACTCCTACTCCGAAACTAAAATGGTGGATGCTAGAAAAGGAAGAATGCGCTAAACAGTTTAAAGATAGAATTGTAGATAAAATGTTAGAAATGAATGATAGAATTCCAGTTATGACAGCCAATGAGTGTTGGGATGAGATGGCTAAATGTATTCGAGATAATGCGCTTAATGTTCTTGGAAAAACTAAAGGCAAAAGGAGCAAGCCAAGCAAAGAAACATGGTGGTGGAAAGATGAAGTAAAGCGGGCTCTACAAAAGAAAAAGGATGCTTTTAAAGAATGGCAAAAGAGTAAAGGAAGTCAGTATGAACAAGAAAAGAGAGAATTCTATAATGAAGCAAAGAAGAAGGCAAAGAAAGCTGTGGCAATGGCAAAAGCGGAACAACAAGATAAGCTTAATCAAGAGTTGGATAATCCTAACAATCAAAAACTTTTGTATCGAATTGCTAAAACTAGGGAAAGAAAAAGTAAAGATTTAGCATGCGTTAAATGCGTTAAAGATGAAGCAGGAAAAATTCTGACAAAAGATGACGACATCAAACAAAGGTGGAAGAAGTATTTTGAAAACCTATTAAACGTAGAAAATGATTGGGATGGGGTTTTGGTTGAATCGAAGGAAAATCTGGGAATGGTAGATCAAATTAGCATAGACGAAGTTAGAGACGCGGTAAAAAATATGAAAAATGGGAAAGCAGTAGGACCAGATGAAATTCCGGTAGAAGTGTGGAAAACTTTAAGTGAGGATGGGTTTAAGTGGTTAGCTTTATTCTTCAATAAACTGATGAATGAATGTGTAGTACCCAGTGAATGGAGCAGCAGTTACTTGGTGCCCATTTTTAAGGGGAAAGGCGATGTTCAGGACTGCAACGGGTATAGAGGAATAAAGCTAATGTCACACACAATGAAAATTTGGGAAAAAGTACTGGAAAAAAGACTGAGGATTGAGACTGATGTAACACCAAATCAGTTCGGTTTTATGCCCGGAAGAGGTACAACCGACGCCATCTTCGCAATTCGACAGTTAATGGAAAAGTACAGGGGTACCCACAAAAACCTGCATATGGCATTCATTGACTTGGAAAAGGCTTACGATAGAATTCCACGAAAAGTCATCTGGTGGGCCATGAGAATGAAAAATGTGCCTATTAAGTACATACATTTGATTCGTGCCATGTACAGTCAACCTGTAACGCGGGTGAAATCTGCCGCTGGAGTAACAGAGGGATTCGGTATAACTGTTGGCTTGCATCAGGGTTCGGCTTTAAGCCCTTACCTCTTCCTGATAGTAATGGATGCTTTGACATCGGCCCTACAGGAAGAAGCCCCCTGGTGTATGCTATTTGCCGACGACATCGTACTGGTGGAAGAGGAGGGTACAATGTTGCAAAATAAACTAAATATGTGGAGACACACCCTAGAAACTGTGGGCTTGAAAATCAGCAGAACCAAAACAGAATATCTGTTCTGTGATTTCGGCGGTGTTTCTAGGGAAGTGACCCTTACCATCGATAGTGATATAGTACCAGCTTGTTCTGATTTTAAGTATCTGGGTTCGTTACTCCAGCAGGACTGCGATGTTGACGGGGAAGTAAAGCGCCGAATTAATGCAAGTTGGCAGAAATGGAGAGAATTAACCGGTACAACATGTGACCCAAAAATGCCATTGAAGCTGAAGGGCAAAATCTATAAATCAGTTATAAGACCGGTAATGTTATATGGCTCTGAATGTTGGGCAACCAAAGTACAGGACGAGAAGAGGTTACATTCAGCCGAAATGAGGATGTTGCGATGGATGTGTGGGGTGACACGAAGGGATAGGATTAGAAATGTATTTGTAAGGGGAAGTATAAAGGTAGCACCAATAAACGAGAAAGTAAGAAGTAACCGGTTGTCTTGGTTTGGACATGTAATGAGAAGAGAAGATCAACACGTAACAAAAAGAACTTTAAACATGAAGGTAAGTGGAAATAGGGGAAGGGGAAGACCAAAAAAGAGGTGGATGGAATGCGTAAAGCAAGATATGGGGGTAATAGGAGTAGATGTTAGTATGACGGAAAACAGAGGACTGTGGAAAGAGAAGACATACTGCGCCGACCCCAGATAATGGGATAAGGTAAGGCAGATGATGAGAGGCACATGTTAAAACGGCGGAACCCTAAAAAGAGGTTATGTTTTTTGGCACATCATACCGCAAGACATTGAAAAGGACTTTCATTCCAGGTATTCTACTGGCAATCTTCATCGATGCAACGCGGCATCGAAATGCTTGGCGTGCGAGTGACGTGTGGCTCTAAGCACCATTTGTCTCTAGTACCCTCCAACGACGGCTTAGTGAGGAGACCCAGGGCTAACTGGACTACAGTCTATATGAACTGTGATCTGAATGATGCTGAGATATGGCTGAAGACTCGGCAGGCTAATGAAGAGAGAGAGGGGGACGAGGTAGGTGACTTGCAGTTCTAAGTGTATTTTTATCTAGTGTCCTTTGATGATGGCTTAGTAAGGACACCCAGGGCTAACTGGACTACAGTGTACATGAATTGAGATCTGAATGATGCTGAGATATGGCTGAAGACTCGTCAGGCTAATGAAGAGAGAGAGGGGGACGAGGTAGGTGACATTTAGTTCTAAGTGTATTTTTCTCTAGTTTCCTCTGATGATGGCTTAGTGAGGAGACCCAGGGCTAACTGGACTACAGTCTATATGAACTGTGATCTGAACGATGCTGAGATATGGCTGAAGACTCGACAGGCTAATGAAGAAAGAGAGGGGGACGAGGTAGGTGACTTGCAGTTCTAAGTGTATTTTTCTCCAGTTTCCTCTGATGATGGCTTAGTGAGGAGACTCAGGGGCTAATTGGACTACAGTTTACATGAACTTTGATCTGAATGATGCTGAAATATGGCTGAAGACTCGGCAGGCTAATGAAGAGAGAGAGAGGGGGACGAGGTAGGTGACTTGCAGTTCTAAGTGTATTTTTCTTTAGTTCCCTCTGATGAGGCCTATGTACAGCAGTGGACTTCCTGTGGCTGATATGATGATGATGATGTTGGCTTAGTAAGGAGACCCAGGGCCAACTGGACTAAAGTGACGGCAGGCTACTAATGAAGAGAAAGAGAGGGACGAGGTAGGTGACTTGAAGTTCTAAGAGTATTGTCTAAAGTTCCCTCTGATGGCTAATGATTAGAAAAAATATTTTTTTGTTTTAGTGGTCCCATGATTTTTTTATCAAAATCGGTTGTTTAGTTTTGGGGTGAAGTAGGTTTTTAGTTTTTAAAAAAATATTTGTTTCAGAAGTCGTCAGTACTAACTCCGATGCCGATGGAAAAGTGCTACTGTCTGTCTGTCCGTCGGGTGTCGTATGGGCGGGAGGCGGGCGGGGTGGGGTGCGGGGGGGCGGGCGCCGTGGGGGCGGCGCCCACGCACCGGCTGGCCGTGCACGACCTGCGGGGGGCGTGGACGAAGCTGAACAGAGATCTGGCGTTCGCGCTCATTGATACTTATATCAAGACTCAGGTGAGTGATGCGACTGCTTTTTTAACCGACTTGAAAAAAGGAGGAGTTTATAAGTTCAAATATTATACGTAATGATTCAAACCACGTGCTTATACTAGATTACTTTAGTATAATGAAATAAAAATAACAGTAAAAAAAAAACAACTTTCCCATACAAATTTCCCGGGCTTCTTCACACTTTTTTAAGGAAAAGCTGATTTTTTTTTCGTTTTTTGGCTGTTACTTATATTTCATTAAACTATCATGGTTCGATTTATGACAGGTATGTCCCTTCCACGTTGTTTATTTCTAAACTGTGTTCATTCAGTAATTAGAGCCTTACAGGCACTTCTACACGTCAATAAGTATCATTAGCATAACGTGTGGTGTTATATAATTTTATTCAAAACGATACCTATATCAACTCTTTGCAACGACCATTGCTAAGAAGAAAAGCCGAAAGAAACTCATTTTCACAATATTGGTCGCCTACTCGCCGCAAGGGCTTCGTCATATTTTATAAGGAATTTGTAAAATTAAAATAAATATATAGGGACAAATTACACAGACTGAGCTAGCCCCAAAGTAAGTTCGAGACTTGTGTTATGTTATGGCATACTAACTCAACGATACTATATTTTATAACAAATACATATATAGATAAACATCCAAGACCCAGGACAATTTGAAAAAGGCCATTTTCCAACTTGCCCTGACCGGGAATCGAACCCGGGACCTCTGGGTGGCGGACTAGCATGGTGACCACTACGCCACGGAGGTCGTCCAAATTAGCCAAAAAAAAAGAACTAAGGTTAGCTCATTGAAGTGGTAGAGGGTGGGGCACATAACACTTAGAACCGATGGCCGATTAGCATAATAAATGTCAAAAGGCGTTGGTATTGCATTTTCAATAGAGACGTTAAATATTTTTAAATATGTTGTTTTTGTTTTACAGCAACTCAAAAAGAATCTCTCTACAAAAGCGCTGAAGGAGGAGGAAACGCCAGCTTCTTCTCCGAAACACCAGCGAGAGGCTGACGTAGTGTCGCCGCCCCCCGCGGGGTCTTCCCAGGTAACGAGACAAAGAGTTTATATCCCATAACAGAAGTTAAAAAAATTAGGGCTAACACAGCATCTCTGATTACAGAGAATTTTAGAGATATATGATTTTAGAGTTTCACGGTCACAATTACTGTTATTAGTATTACGGGACTTACCGCGATTAATATCGTTTTTTGCCAGATATTTCGACGGCCCTTCTGCCATCATGGTCGCTGGCCGACTGAGGAACTGCGATGGATGTCCGGCTGTCAAGGGTAACCATATCGGTCTACCCTCTTTCTTCTTCGTTTGTTGCATAAGTCCTTACACACAACACTGACGGTGTCCGTTCGGGAATTGTTTTTAGTTATTCGCACACTCTTTTTACAAAGCTCAATCACTGGATTCCACGTGCCTGATAACTTGAAGCCATCTTCTCGATTAAAATTGGGATGCTTCTTAATTTCAATCGCCTCTCTAACTAACCGTGGTATGTAATGGCGTTCAGTCGCAAGTATTTTGGGCTGATGTAGCTCAATCCAGTGATTGACTCCAGCTTGTGAAAGATGCTCCGCGATAGCTGACTTGTCAATATCCTTGGCAAAAAACGATATTAATCGCGGTAAGTCCCGTAATACTAATAACAGTAATTTTAGAGATGGGGAGTGGGTAAAATATTTTATTTAGTCTATCAACAAGATTAAGGACTCATATTTAATTAATTAGGTAGATTGTTAAAATGTATGGTGTACGTATTTTTCTTTTCATTGATTAGTAAATAATGGCGAAGATACAGCGCATTTAAATTTTTAACCAAAGGTGATCAAAGGTGGTAAATCACCTTCAGGTCCGAAAAGTAGAATTTACAAAATGTTGAATCACCCCCACTCTCTCAATGTTCACTCTTCCAACTACATTATACATATATACTGAATTTGTATGCAGTCCACAACCTTATTCACGACACTCGTCATCGACCGTCGTTTTTTTCAAATGCAGATCTCATCCTTGAGATCGGAATGCTATTATGCTCTCGACTCTGGTCGTTGACCAGGGCCGTCGCTGGCAAACAGTCACTCATCTATTAGAGCGTCCTTACATTTTTTTTAAATCTGCGCCCTACGTAATCAGGGTGTATTTTCTCTTGCTTTTAGTTTTTACAACACATTTAAAATAAATATATGTGAATTCAGCTATTTTGTATATTTTTATTTATTAATATTGGCTTCAATTGGGGGTGTGGAGCACGGCATCCGGTGCCACACCTCACCTCGTGGAATGATATACCGCTATTGATATGTCAATGCTTGGCCGTCAGTGCGGGTTGGGTGCGGGCGCGGGCGCGGGCGCGGCGGGCGCGGGCATGCTGGCGGCGCTGGTGGCGGAGGCGGGCGGCGACGCGCCCGTGGTGTTCAGCGACGAGCTGGCCGGCGACGGGGACGCGCCCGCGCCGCACGCGCCGCCAAGGCTCGCGCTCGACGACGACAGCGCGCACACCGCCTGCCTCAGTGAGTCTTGCCTGTACCTAACGGATTCGTCGCTTTTCGTCAGAAACGCAACTGGTCAGACATTTTGCCAGAAAACGCATGTTGACAGAAACGCATTTCGTCAGATTTGAAACTCGTCAAAAATGCAATTCGACGGATGCGCGTCTCAACAGACATGCATCTCGACTCGACAGTAAATTAGTAAATAGAATTTGAAACCTTGTAGTCGTAGTAAAATGAAGTAATTAACTATTTTTTATTACGTATCTGTCGAGTTGCATTTCTGACGAAAAGTGAAGAATCCTACCTAACGTCATAGAATAGTATATCATGCAATCCTATCCTACTAATATTATAAACTAGCTGATGCCCGCAACTTCGTCTGCGTGGACTTTAGGACTCCGGCATATAAGTATGGTCATCAGGCTGAAAAACTTTTGCTAATGCGTCATTAATGTATATTTCTAACAGTTTAGCTGGACCATTATATTTTTGCATCAGGTTTTCCAGATCTTCGAGTTTTATACCTCAACAATAAAAGTTCATCAGGCTGAATAACTTTTGCTAAGACGTCATTTTTATATTTCATATTATAGTTTAGCTGGACCATTATGGTTCTGTATCGTGTGTTCCATTTTCCAAAATCAATTTCAGCCTTTATGTTGAAAAAAAGTTTCATTCAAATCCGTCTAATATTTCCGGAGATTAGCGTGTACAAACAGACAGATTTTTTATTTTATTTTTTACTATATTACAGTCTCCATCGCCCCATTTTTTAAATATATTCAATGTAAAGATACATTTTTTTACTGTTTTTTTATACTAATACTACTTAATACTACTTAATATTGAAATAAAATCGTACTTTAATTAATTAAATATGACTTACATGAAATGCAATAAAAATTTGATAAAAATGTGAGAAAGCACATTCAATACTTCCTTTGTCACTTTTTTGCTAGTTATGTGTGCTGCCATATCGTACCTATTTCGATTCACGACCGGCCACCTGCCTCATCAACCCTCTTTGGGTATACTCTATTAACATATTCCGGGACACTTACGGCTGTGGACATAATTTAATTGTGTCTGAGTGTCCCGAAGGTAGACCAAAACCGACTTGGTATATTTCTTTCTTTACATATTTACTTTTCTTGAAAATGTTAAAAGTTAATAAAAAATCATCTTTCCATTGATTTATTACTCTCACAGTCAAACATCATCCTTTTAAGTTAATTTATTTCCCACAGTCGAGCTGGTAAACTCGCAAGTGGTGCTGAAAGGCTGCGAGACCCGCGGCTACGTGATCCTGTGCGCGGCGCGCGCCGAGGTGCGGCAGCGCGTGCGCCGGCAGCCCGCCGCCTCCGCCTGGAGCGGCGCGCTCTCCGCCATGCAGTACTACGCCACTGTGTCCGCGGGCGACCGCGACCAGTTGGACGGTGAGGCTTGTAATACTCTAACTTCAACTCTCTGATTCCGATTCAATGACTCCGATTCTCTTACTCCGACTCTCTTACTCCGACTCTCGGAATCCGACAGCCTGGCTTAAATTTTTCACGCGTCCGCCTATAGCGGCGCGCTCTCTGCCATGCAGTACTACGCCACTGTGTCCGCGGGCGACCGCGACCAGTTAGATGGTGAGGCTTATAATACTCTGATAATACTTGATTTCGACTCTCTGACTCCGACGCACTGACTCCGACTCTGAATCCGAGAACCTGACTTCGACTCTTTGACTCAGCTCTCTGACTCGACTCTTTGGCTCGACTCTCTAAATCCGACACTCTGTCTTCTACTCTCTTAATCCAAATCCTACTCTCTTACTCCGACACTCTAACCCCGTCTCTCTTACTCGAAATCCTACTTTCGGACTTCGTCACTCTGACTTTGACTCTCTTACTTTGAATCTTAATCTCTGACTTTGACTCTCTTACTCTGAATCATATTCTCTGACTCTTGACACTCTGACTTCGACTCTTACTCTGAATCCTACTCTCTGTCTCCGACACTCTGACTCCAACTCCGACTCTAATTCAGAACTATTCAAGAGTTCCCTAATTGATGTTACATTTATTTTTTGTCCAGAAAACATCCAATGGGTGTCAGTGGAAGAAATCGAAGAGCGGTGGTCGGGAGCGGAGATCAGCACGTTGCCGGATGTTCCGCGTTTAGTCGGCAGCGGACATTCCGCCGGCGGAGTCATCGGCCGGACTGTCGGACCTAGCGCGGACGCAGGTCTTGCTCAGGTCAGAAATGCTATCATATAACTATAGTTACAATGCGGGGTTTGTACCTAGGATGCATCTAGACTATTTGAAGACTCCTTAAAACTAAATTCTATTTTTTCTGGACTGCAAACATTGTTTTCTATTCATCTGAGATTAAAGTTTTACAAATAAATTAGAATGCTATATTGCAAAATCGTTATACAAATTTATTATACGGGTTACTCACGTATAGAGTCAGCTACTGCCGACATGTTTCGACCTCATCCGGAGGTCTTCATCAGTGCGAATGTAACTACAGGCCCGTACACCGCACCGGCTCGCGACACACTGATGTAACATAGAACCCACACCACACATTAAATAAGCGGCCAAGTGCGAGTCGGACACGCCCATGAAGGGTTCCGTAGTAGCAAATAACATAATATAATAGTCTTGTAGTATGTTTTTTTTTTTAATTTTCATATTTGGATTGAATGAAAGGTAAATTACCGTTTATGATTTATGACGTATTAAAAAAAACTGCTTAATAGATATCGTTCAAACCAATTTTCGCTGGTAGTTTTTATGGTAATGAACATCATATATTTTTTTTAGTTTTATAATTCATCTATCACAGTAGTAAAACAATGAACGTAACATTTATTAATGCCATGCGGGTCTTGACCGGTTAATGGTTAAAATCATCCGAGTTTTAATGTTTGTCTACAGCTGCAACGCATCGTGTCCCGCTGCGCGTGCGAGTTCTACTACATGTCGGTGGAGGAAGCCGAGCGCAGCGCCGGCACCGCGGGCTGGCTCTGCGCGCCGCAGCCCTACGACTCCTTCACTCTGATGCACCACGACTTGGACGTGTGCACCAACTCGCTGCAGGTAGCTAACGGTGTAGAAAGAGTCTGTCACAGATTGCATGGCGCTAACCTCGACGACCTTGACTAAGACTAGACGACCTCTATGATCAAGTGGTCATCAATTCAATTCAATTCAAATTCAATTCAATTCAATTCAATTCAAAAATATCTTTATTATCATAGGATATTTATAATATCTCTTAATAATCGTCATTATTTTGTTGCACAATTGTTGACGTCAAATGGTTACTTACAGCTAAGTTTACTACCGCTTCCAAAGCGCTAGTGCAGAAGAAGCGGTAACAAACTGCACTGCAGCATTTTCTCCAAGGACGTCAACTCACAATTAAATTAATACTTAAAGTTAATGTGGACAGAGAATACATTGTTTGTTATGTCATATTATAATTTAAATTTAATTTTTATAATGTCAAAATTTTAAAATAATGTCAAGTTGTAGATTCCGTTTGTACAAAATGTACCAAATTATGACATTTTCGAGTACCTATATTACAAACTTTTAGAGGGACCCGCGTCAAGCTCAAGCCAGACTTTTTTGTCTTTAAGGTAGTCATCGGTCCTATAATAAGCCTTCTCACAAAGGACTTTCTTTACATAAGTTTTGAATTTTTTGTCTGGCATATCATCATGCCTCGCTATCACACCAGAGGCACAGAATTAATAATAGAATTACATAAAGAACGGAAACTCGCACCGTCCCCCGCAATCTGGCGTCTCTGCAACCCCTCCCCCGTTTTTGGGCCTTGTAAGCGGCTGTAAGGGTTGTTGCTAGTCGCAGGTTAACGTTACGCGAGTCACTTAGTATTATTGAATCATAATGATGAGAAACTACGCACATTATCATTGTTTATCCACGAAAAGCAATAAAGAACGAAAATTTTATAGATTTCCGAGTGATGAAAACAGGTAAGCAAAGCAACAAATTCTGTGGCGGCAAACCTAATACGCTATTTTCCAACGAGTCAAATCAGATACTTTTTTCGAAACGTCAAAACAAACAGTTTCTATGGGATTTTGTATGAAATACAGGCAGATGACGTCACAGTTTTTCGGAGTCAAATAGCGCTCTTATTATCAGTTTTTCTGCAATAATAAATTT
Source organism: Acrobasis consociella (assembly GCA_963555685.1). Classification (NCBI taxonomy): domain Eukaryota; kingdom Metazoa; phylum Arthropoda; class Insecta; order Lepidoptera; family Pyralidae; genus Acrobasis; species Acrobasis consociella. Next base: position 2,512,230 of record OY743109.1, on the reverse strand, counting down.
AAAATAACGTTTAAATGGATATTTTCAAAGACAAGTGGCATTATTTTGCGATGTTTTATTTTGTTATCAATACAAAATAATTTATTTTTGGCTTAGGAAAACACCCTATTGTTTAACTCACACATTTGACGTGTGCACAGATATTGTTTCGTTTACAATAGTATTAAGTATCTTTGTTACTACGTTTCTATGAAGTGCCATACCTGTGCCGTAGATCCCGGTCCGATCCCCGGTCAGGTCAAGATGGAAAATGATCTTTTTAAGATTGACCTGGGTTTTGGATGTTTATCTACATGTATTTGTTATAATATATAGTATCGTTGAGTTAGTATCCCATAAAACATGTAGCATTTTCAGGCTAACTCAAACTGTGATTTGTAAGTACATATTTATTTATTTATTTTATTTAACCTATAACGGCACTTCTCTACACGGATGTACTGTGACGAAATTTCGGAACGCCGATTGCACCTGAACCACGCCCAAGTTCGGGTTAGTTACCTTGTCTTATGTAAATTTTTGCCTTTGAAGGCGATGGTGCTAAATATGTTATTTTATTAAGACTTTCATAACATCACTCGAGGTTCACAAAATAGAATACAATTTTTCAAATACTCGGGTCAAAAAGCGACATTTTACGCTTGTGAAGCGAGCTTAAATCACCAAGTAAAAAATTAAAAATGTAATAATAAAAAATTTATAAAAAAAAATTACATTCCTTCAACCACATAAATCACAGACACAATTGAATTAAATTGAAAAGTGGTTGAAACAAAGACTACTAATAAAGCTAATTCCATTTCTACCAGTCAGCAAGTCAATATAATTTTACCTGTAATAAAAAACAGGCACTTTGTTTACCTGCAACATTGCTATTACTTTTCCCGCAGTACGCGATGTTGCTCGACGTGGTCAACAACGTGGTACTGCACGTAGAGCCGGAGAGGCGGCGCACTCTAGAACGGCGCGCGCGCATGCGCTTCCAGCTGCAGCTGAACCAAGACCAGGATCCAAGGCATCTTATACACAAGCTGCAGACGCAGGTAATTGTTTAAATAAACTTTTTTATTATGATTGTTTTTACAATGTAAAAGTTTATGTGCCATGCAAATTAAAAATACCCCGACTTTGAAGCGTTCACTCCAAATAACTTTTGAGCGGATGAACTGATTTCCGTTAAATATAGCTAAAAACCAACTCGACAGACAAGGCTTTTGATTAAAACAACGCATTGAAATCGGTCCATTCGTTTAGGAGGCAGACATTTATAACACCCCTCTTTTTGTATCGGGGGTTAAAATGTCACTGGGCGATGCACACCTGCACTCCTTGTATTCCAACTTACTATATGACTGATTTAAGAAGGTCATTTTTTTATGAATTTACCGGTAAACTAGACTAATTAGAATACACGTAGAAAAAAAAACATACAATTAATGACAAATAAAAATATTAAAATTTATTTCTATGTGGAAAAAAACTTTGCCAAAAGTAAATAAAATAAGAAAAACAATAAAAAGAGTTCTCTCCGGCGGGGAATCGAACCCCGGTCTCCCGCGTGACAGGCGGGGATACTGACCACTATACTACCGAAGACTTGTTACGTGTGGTTGAAATTGTGTATTGGTATTTGTGAGTCACGAATTCACGTGACGTGACTCGATACTACGCAGTTAGCAATGAAAATCGACCAAGATTATTTTACGATATTTATAGCAAATTAGTAAAATATTTTTTAATAATATGAATAACTTTAATGAGAACGCGTAAAATGCGTAAAAAATATGCATCTTTTGATGAACATTACACTTTTAGTTTTACTAATTTTGTTATTGTTGTTTTTAGTTTATTTTGGGTTTTATTACAGGACTCTCTGTTGGGCATAGGCATCCCTTAATTTTTTTCCACTTGATTCGATCTTGTGCTGTCTTTTTCTGTTTTAAAACTAGATACCTAACTTTTTAGAATTTAACAAGTCACTGCAATAGGTACCAAGGTTATACATATAAGTATAAATACACTAAGTTAGTGAAGGTGACCTATTTTAAAAACAAGTTTTACGAGTCTATGTCTTACATACTTAAGATATGATAAGACTTTATGCTAAATTGATACCAGAGGTTAGCATTTATATAAATTCTTAATGTTATTTTAAGATAATATATACCTATATAAAGTTTTACCAAATATACCGAAACTATTTCAAAAGTGAATTTAGTGCATCATCAACTTCCTCCAAGGAACAGTTATCAAAATATGGCCTATATACAAGTTGAACGATCAGCTGATCCGAGTTTGTTTGGAAAGTCTTAAATTAATTTTTATATTTCGACACATGTTTCTTCAGGAAAGTTTTCCTTTATCATGGACTCAATTCACCCCTAAAATAGTTTCAATTTATTTTGTTACACCTTTAACATATATACGAAAGAGCAAGCAAATATAAAAAGGCTATTTATATTTCTATTACTCGGCTACGGCAAAGCCATAAGGAAGGGTAATGATTTTAGCAGTCTATATACACGCTGACTTATCATAGTAAATAAATTCCTCTATCCATATACGTAATCCAAATTTGTGTATGACATAAAAAAGTTGCGAAAATGATTTTCGATTGAGACCACTTAGTTACGCCCTTCCAAACTACCGTTTGACCTCGATGATCTCCGGCCGGCCGGCTGGCGGTACCTGGCGGCAATACTACTAATTGATCTCACGTTTTACATTCGGATTTTAGTCAAAAAAAATTGTTTCAGATTTTTTATTATAACTAGCTCATTAGGTCTTACTAACGATCCTTATGACGCGGCCTTCGGCTCCAAGATCAGTGAATAATCACCGTCTATATTATGTATGTATGTTGGTTAGATATTTAGTACCTGGGCGACCGAGCTTTGCTCGGTTACATCTCAAACATTAACTATTTTTTTTTAAACTTGTTTAAAAACAATGCAAAATAAAAAAAAATATATAAACTTAAACATAAAAAAACAAAAGTAAGTCACCGAGTGGGATTCGAACCCGTAACACTCTTTCTAGCGGTCGGTATCCAAGAAAAACGCATGAAAACTCGAAAACACGCGTTTTCTCAAACATAAAACTAATCTAGATCGATTGTTTACCCCCGAAAACCCCCATATACAAATTTTCTGCGAAATCGTTAGAGCCGTTTTCGAGATCACAGAAATTTATAAATATATATATATATACAAGAATTGCTTGTTTAAAGGTATAAGATAAGATATCTGTCCCATTCTACGGATAATACCCCGCCTTTAAGAATCAAAGGAAATACAAATAATTAATACCACTATATGTCGTTAGGTCCGGGAGTCCCTGGCTCGCCTCCGTCGCCTGGAGAAGGAGTACTACCTGAAGAACCGGTCCATCACCGGCAACGATCCTGCTGCTTTGGACGAACTTAAAAGCTTGGATGATCAGGTAATTTTTATTATTTAGAGCCCACTAGAGAAGCACAGAATTAATAATAGTATTACATTATTGCTTAAAGTCTGTTCGCGGAGAGTTGATAAATTCAGGGCTTCTTAATTCATTACAAATTGTAGTCCGCTTATTACTTAAAACTTATACAATTATTAACTGTATAATACAGAAATTAACACCCAAACGACTCTTTCGAAGCGTATTCCAGAACGGAATGGCAATATATGGCCGCGTAATTTTTTACAGAAAGGCTTATTTTAGTTATTAAAGTTTTTAGGGTTCCATAGTAAACAAGAAACCCTTAGGGCCGCGCTACATGACTAATGATGCCATGCCATGCCAATCCAGTGTAGCGCGGCCTTTATAGTTTCGCTATGTCTGCCTGTCTGTCCGTCGGCGGTTTTACTCAGAGACTAGACTATAAGTATTTACTAGAAAACTGTGATTTGGCATAGGTATGTAAAAGTTGCGAAATAAAATCTTGAAAAAATATTTTTGGAGTAACTTATACAAGTGGGAGTAAATTTTTTCTCGTTAAACCTATCATGTGGGATATCGTTGAATAGGTCTTTCAAAAATATTAAGCTTGTGAACATCATTTTTCGATTTAAGTATCCGTTTTTGAAATATTTAGTTTTATAATGCAAATGTTTGCCTGAGTGTATATATTCCTGAAATGATAATCAGGTGAACGAGTGCAAGGAGATGGTGTGGTCGCTGGGCGAGGAGCTGGACGCGATGGTGCGCGCGTGGCGCGAGCTGGGCCGCGAGCTGGGCCGCAGCGCCGCGCCCGCGCCGCGCGAGCCGCTGGCGCCGCCGCACCGCCTCAACGAGATCTGCTTCAAGTCCGCGCGCTGGCGGCTCACCGACGCCGACGGCCAGCTCGGCATCGCCGACCTGCTGCTCACCAACTTCTTGTAAGTTTATTTACCCTGTCCTTCTATCCTATCATATTCTGTTCTATCCTACTATCCTATTCTCCTTATATTATAAATGCGAAAGTAACTTTGTATATTTGTTTGTTTAAATATGTAGTAATACATAAAAAATACATAAATGTGCGCAACGTGAGCTTCCGACGAGTCTGAAAAGAGAAAACTAAAAGTGACTCAAATAGACGAAATAATTATGATTTTGTATTGAAAGCTAGCAGGAATAATGAAATTGTATCTAGTATGTTTGTTTTTATGTTGTGTTTGTATGTTTGTTTGTTTTTACTTTACGCTTCAACAATCAGTAATTTTTACTGTTACCTATTTAGATAAAATTTGATATGGATATAGTTTAATACGCAGTGAAAGACATAGGATAGTTTTTATCCCGAAATTCCCACGGGGAGCGACGCCCGCGGGTACAGCTCGTTTTTTGTAATTCAGTATTAGACTCAATTTTTTTTCTTATTTACATCTAAAAGTAACATAAAACGAGACCAAAAACGAAAATAACTATTTTAATCCGTTCAAAAATAATTAACCCTATTTATCCTTTCTCTATACCCTACTGGATTTCTCTCTAATTCTTTTTCTGTTACGGCCGTACGTCTTTGGTATGCCCTGCCCGATAACATTACAAGAGCACAAACAAGGGACCACTCAAGATGCTTGTAAGCCTAAAAATTTAAGTGCAATAAATTAAATAAATAATAAAATTGCTTGACAACGATGACAGCCAACGGCTTATACGTGCCTTTCGAAGCACGGCGCACATGATTTACATACTTTTGTTGCAGGTACACGAAGACATCCAGGTCCGACGACTCCGTGGAACATCAGCTGGAAGTTGGTTACGTGCGAGTCACCAACTTGTTGCCCAACGAACCTTTCCCCGAGGTAAGTTATTTTATTTTTTTATTTTATTTTATTTATTCAAGAAACCAACAGCGTGTTACAATATTATATCTTAACTACGAGTTTCACTTAGAGTAAAGCTAATAACAGGTTTCTCTCTTTAAATACAAGTATAAAAGAAGTGTACAAAACTCAGATAAAAGGTATTATTGTTAAAGGGATTACCACCTTCATGTTTTACAGTAAATTACAGGTTCTTACTAGATTAAATTATATTATGTATATAAAACTATTCATAATTTTTGAGTACTGTGCTACTCACCTTATGATATTTCGATAAACCGAATGAGTTTACTTCAAATGAGTACAATAATAAAAACTCCTACTCAGATTTACTATGTCAAGGATCCTAAATTATATGAATACCTCAAATAATTTGCATCCTATGCTGATGTTACAATACCAAATTTGTTTCACTGGAAGAAAAAAATGTTTCTACATCAAGGCATGCTAGATATCCAACAGTGTGTTACAATACTATAACTTACTACAAGTTTCACTTAGGGTAAAGCTAGTAACAGGTTTCTCTCTTTTAAAAGAAGTGTACAAAACTCAGGTAAAAGGTATTATTGTTAAAAGGATTACCACCTTAATGCTTTACAGTAAATTACAGGTTCTTGCTAGATTAAATTATGAATTATGAATTATGTGTATAAAGCCATTCATAATATTAAGTACAGTGCTATTCACCTTATCACATTTTGATAAACCGAATGAATTTACTTCAAAAGAGTACAATAATAAAAACTCCTACTCAGATTTACTATGTCAGGGATCCTAAATTATACGAATACCTCAAATAATTTGCATCCTATGCTGATGTTACAATACCAAAATTGTTTCACTGAAAGAAAAATAAATGATTCTACAGCAAGGCACGTTAGATATCCATTAGAAATCTCGTAATATGCTTTTTAAATGTATTTTTTGACAAAAATAATATATCTAAGTCACTCAGTTCAGTATTGTATGTATCAGTTATGCGCCTTATGGGAGCTTTCTTAGCATACTTTGTAGCGCTATGCTTGACGAGGAACAGAGGGGTGTGGCGAGTGTGACGGGCTGGTGTACAGTAAGTTACACTAGATACTAACTCCGGACAGTCGACGTTATTATGTATGATATCGTGGAGTAAACAAACCTGCAACATTTTGTGTCTCTCTTCAATGGTTAATAATCCATGTCGATGACTATCATGAATGTACTCTTGGTTCGGTTCATAAGTGCGGAAATTGAGATGCCTTACCAGAGTTTTTTGAATTCTTTCGAGACGATTTTTATAAACAGAGTATTGCGGAGACCAGATAGGGCAAGCGTACTCCAAGACACTACGCACGTAAGCGAAGTAGACTGCCTTCACTGTGGTGGCATCGGTGTTATACAGAGAAAAAAAAAAAAAAAAAAAAAGATAACGGAAAGTCAGGACTTTCTCTAGCAAATAATAGATGGCGCTATGGATATCCATCTAGTGATGAGTAGCGGAACTACCGATAAGCCTTTTAGTTCGGTCAATGAGTGCTCAAAGGGGGCATGTGGATGGAAAAGTCGAAAGCAGAAATTTTGACTCAAGAACTTTGTTTGGACTAGTTAGGAGATAAACATACTAAAAGTCTTTACCCCTCCGAGGTGAGCCCGCGGGGGGAGGGCACAAAGAAGATCCCGTTTTTTGGTTTTTCGCTTACATCTCGAAAACGTGCGTTGTATGAAATTTTGTAACTGTGTATGTACTACATAAAGAATGCTGATAAAATTTTGTAAAACTTTGGCTTTCACACTTTTTATCTATCTCCAATTTTGCCTAGCTGTGACAATCCCGAAATAGGCACGAAATATTTTCCAACATTCGCGGTTGAAGGGTTTGTTATAGCAACGGCGTGGTGTGCACTGTGCAGGTGCTGGTGCCGCAGGCGGCGTCGGGGCGCGCCCCGCTGGCGCGGCGCGCGGCGCTGCGCGTGTTCTGCCGCGAGCGGCCGCCCGTGGGCGGCATCGCCGTCAAGGAGCACTTCGAGGTCAACATCGTGCCCATCAAGATCGGTCAGCGCTTCTACACATACATCTATACATATAATAAAACAGTAAAAAACTGTCTGTAAATTAAATATATTTCCAAAAAAATAATGGGGGCGATGGAGACAATAGAGTAAGGATTTAAAAAAAATGTCTGTCCTTTTGTCTGTGGGTCTGTTTGTACACGCTAATCTCCGGAAATACTGGACAGATTAGAATGAAACTCTTATTGTTATATAGCCGTCAAGCCTGGGCAACAATAGGGTATAAATGATTTTTGAAAATGGAACATCTGATATAAAAATGACGCCTTAACAAAAATTGTTCAGCCTGTTGGGCATTTTCCAGAGGCAAAATCCACGCGAACGAAGTCGCGGGCTTCGGTTGGTACTAAATAATGAAATAAGCAATGGTGAAAAATAGTACGTTGTCAAATCCGGCTCGAAGGACCATTATTTGAGCTGATGCTGCTGGATTTGTGTATTGGACTGTAGATATCAAATAGGTGCTTCAATCATTTTCCTACTCCTACTAATATTAAAAACTTTTCAATAATATACCTTATACATTAGAATTACAATTAGGCTACAATTTATAAAGATATTACGTGATAATCCTGCGCAGACTAAGTCGCGGGTACCAGCTAGTACTAAATATAATTGAATAAGCAATGGTGAAAAAATATCACGTTGTCAAATCCGGCTCGAAGGACCGTTGTGTGAGCTGATGCTGCTGGGTTTGTGTATGGACCGTAGATATCAAATGGGCCGCTGTGTGAATGTATATCGATTATTTCGATAAAAGGTATGGCAGGAATTTAATTCAAATTATTTTAAGCGTCCGTAAATTACATTAATATCAAAAAACATAAAAAAGACATATTTATACAAAGTCAGGTAAAAAACTGAAAAAAAATGTTTATTGTTACCTATTTAAATTATGTGTTAATTAATGTTCATATTTTCCAAATAAGTGTTGCCAGCTGAAATATTTTATACATTCTTAGAGTGCCATTTTTTAACACTGAGTCAATAAACGAATGGATTTTTCCATAAATAAAACTGTTTGTTTAGTGACTCCGTGTTTCAAACATGGCACCATATTAGTAGCCAAAACATTTTGATTTATTTTTATATCCTTAGGTCTCACCAAGAAGTTCTTCAACACCATGCTCAAGTTCTGCTTCCCGGAGCGCGACCCTGACTCCATAGAGGACGGGGAAGAAGAAGACGGCACCCTCAAGCCTGGCTCCTCAACAAACCTGGTCTCCACTGGCTCTAAGAAAGCCAAGAAGAAGAGCAAGGACTCCAATTCCAACTTCTACGTGAAGAGGGACAAGAAGGACAAGGATGATGTGGAGAAGATGAAGGTATGGTTTTGAGCGAGCGAGCGAAAAAAGCGAAGCCTCTCCGTTTCAGGTCTTATTGGGTGTTGAGCGGGCGGCTGCAGACGCCTGCGATAACGAGGCAGAGGTGTGAGGACGGGAAAAGGGGATGCATATTACGCGGGGCCTTAAGACATTCCATTCTATATGTAATACTTACATTAATTCTGTAGCTTTGGCAAAAATTCTTTCGTGTGTCTTGATGGCATATCTCAACTGATTCTCGGGAAATTTTGTAAGCAGGTTTGATAATGATACAGATTTATTTCATAAATCCAGTTTTTCGAAATTTTTCAAATGGTGTGGATGTTGCGTTGGTTGAAACTAAAAAAAAAAAAACAATTTCGACCATTAATTTCACCAACTTTTTGTTACCCATATTATAACGAACTTTTTTGGCTGAACAACTTTTTTATCCGATAAACTTTAACGAGTTGGGGGTGACTCGCAAGGTCCGCACTCACAGAGCCGCTAATATTAATAATTTTTCAAAACCAAATTACAACTGTTTTTAATAAAATTTCATTTAAACAAAAAAAAAACCTAATCATTCTCGGCGTCTTCGAATAATCGCTGCACATACAAAAAAAACCAACGAATTGATAACCTCATTTTAGGAAGTCGCTTAAAATGAATCCTTTTTACATCACCAGGAGCGAGCAGAGAAGAATAAGCTGTTCATCTACATCAAGATCCCGGAGGTACCCGTCCGCGTCTCCTACAAAGGCAGCAAGGAAAAGAACTTGGAAGACGTGCGGGACCTGCCGCTGGTGCTACCCACACTGGAGTACCACAACGTTACCTGGACTTGGCTGGACTTGTTGCTGGCCACTAAGACTGACACTAGAAGGTATTTTTCACATATTGTAGTGTTTTGCTTGATCCTTTGTGAAGTAGTCAGCGTCCTGAGAAGTCCTTAGAAGCCCGCGACTTCGTTCGCGTGAACTTTATGTCTCTGGAAAATGCTCATCAGACTGAACAACTTTTAATAAGGCGGCATTTTTATATCTCTTATAGTTTAGCTGGACCATTATGGTTCTGCATCAGGCGTTCCATTTTCCAAAATCATTTTTACCCTATATGTTGCCCAGGCTTAATAGCTATATAACAAAAAAAGTTTCATTCGAATCCGTCCAGTATTTCCGGAGATTAGCGTGTACAAACAGACAAACAGACAAACAGACATACAGACATACAGACATACAGACATACAGACATACAGACATACAGACAAACAGACAAACAGACAGACATTTTATTTTAAATTCTTACTCTATTATTATGTCTCCATCGCCCCCAATATTTTTTTTGGAAATATATTTAATGTACACACTTTTTTTTACTGTTTTATTATATGTATAGATAAGCTCAGTGACGTAAATCGTATGTCTAGAGTTATAACAATGAAAATGGCTTGCAATGTACTTCTAGTCTAGGTATCTAAATGAAGAGGTGTCGAGTTCTGACGCGATCTAAATTAAACCATATCGCTAACGACATTGAGTAGAAATTTCTTTAAATTCCTTTGCTGAGTATGACTTCCGTACGTGAGGGCTAGTACTTATTATGTGGTATCGGTAGTTCCGTGGTGTAGTGGTTAGAGCGTACGGCTTATACCCGGAGGTCGCGGCGGGGGCAACGACTTGTGTTGTTGTCCTAGTTTGGTTAGGACATTGCAGGCTGATCACCTGATTGTCTGATGATCCGTGCTTCGGAGGGCACGTTAAGCCGTCGGTCCCGGCCACTGTCTTTGACATTGGTCGTTACCTGAAACCATGTCAGAGGCCTTTAAGGCGGTTTAAAAAACTCTGACACTAGTGTTAGTTACTAACACACACGATAAGAAGAAGATTGGTAGTTCCGTATCACTAGCGTTCTTGTCAGTCGGGGTTTCTTTAATTTGCCCAGCAAATAAACTTGTTTACCAGGGTGATCCTGTCGCAAGCCATCCGCCAGAAGCTGCAGCTGCACCGGCGAGCGGCCGCCGCGCCGGAGCCTCACGAGGAGGATAAGGCCAGGCTGCTTCTCGGGGAGAGGACTGTAAGTCATGTCTATTGATAGATTGATAACCTATGTTGAGGCGAGGTCGGCGCAACACTAGTAGTTCTACACATTCGAGACACGCCCCTCCCTAGCGCGGAGAACTGTCATGGAGTTATATTTCGCGCCAATTGTTATCCCCCGTAGAGAAGTGATGATAAATTACCTAGTATAAGTTAATAAGAACGGTGTTTTTGTGCTTAATATTATGCTAAGAAAATTATGCATATACAACCTGTGTGTGTATCCCATCCCCCCCCCCCCAAAAAAAACAAAATTAATATACGTATCTCTAAATTTATAAGTGTCTCCCCCATTCTCGCGTTGGAATCTACGCATATACAGCCTGTGTGTGACATTATCCCCCTCAACACCCCCGTCTCCTCGAGCACAGAATTTATAAAAGTATCTCTACATTTATATAAGGGGGCGTCCACAAATTACGTAACGCAAAATTCTTAAAAATTTTAACAGGACCGTCACGCTTAGCGGGGAAACTTCCGTTACATACAAATTCTTTGTAAGACGGGTTTTGAACGGGTTTTGGTTCCATTTCTTAATACATTCTATTAAGGGTAAATCGGAATCAGAATCGCTCTCACAATCGGTATCGGCTTCGGCGGCAATCACATCTTCTGTGGCTATCTCTGCGTCTTCTTCTGCCAGCCACTCCACCGTGACACAATAGCTCTGCCTGACGCCGCGTGATAACTCGCCTAACGGAGACTTTATTTGCAGGAGTTGATTTTGAGTGTATAATTCTGCGGTGGTGTGCAGCTGCTTTTTTAGAGCATGAATATAAGCCACAAATTTTGCAGGTTCTATTATGCAGCTGGTCATATATTGACGGACAGAAGTAATCATATGGCATCACCGTCAATCCAACATGATTTGGCTTTTCTGATGCTGTTAATGACTGTCTAGTATCTGTGTCTGTCTGTCATTGTCGCGTCGCGCGCTCGGTGTGGCGCCAATATTTTCTCTGAGAAATACCGCAAATTAGGGATGTGAAAAACTAAAAAAAACGACGGGTTGCACTCTGGGAGTGCCGGCAGAAGTGAAAACACAGCAGTATGGCCACTACACAGACGGTCGAGCCATCAGCTGTCACCATTCATGGATGCGCGTAGCACGCTGTAACATAAACACACACGAACATACGCGCAAGCGCCCTGCGCCGCCTAAACGAAACAGCAGGCGCAGGCATACATTTTCGCCGCGCCGTAGAAAGAGAGGGGGATACTCCCCTCTCCTACGCCGCGCCAGCTGGCTACTCTCCATCCGTCTTACGAATTTTCGATCAGGTCACGTGTCCTGACGCGAGTTTAACATTTTTTACCCATTCCAAAAAAGTGCACAACGCTGCTAAAGAAGTTTTCACTTTAAAAAAAAAATTATGTGCGTGACGTAACGCAAACCTTGACAACCCCCCCTCCCCCAACGTAACAGGACCGTAACGCTTGGCCGGACTCCCCCCTCCCTCCAATTTGCATTACGTAATTTGTGCA